>CM039672.1:344600913-345853573 GCA_022496015.1 Hordeum marinum | reverse complement strand
TTTAGTTATGATATTTTGTCTTCGATTGAATGTATTTCCTTGATGCAATCCATGCTAAACTCTCCACATGCTTATAGCCAAAATAAGGCTTTTACTAAACATATTGTTGATGCTATGATGAAATCTCTTGAAGAGAAACTTGAGTTGGAAATATATATTCCTAGAAAACTTAATGATGAGTGGGAACCTACTATAAAAATCAAGATTAAAAATTATGAATTCCATGATTTGTGTGATTTGGGTGCTAGTGTTTCCACAATTCCAAAATCTTTATATGATGTTCTAGGTTTCAATGAGATTGATGAGTGCTCTCTTAATTTGCATCTTGCGGATTCTACTATTAAGAAACCTATGGGAAGGATTAATGTTGTTCTTATTATTGCAAAGAGGAACTATGTGCCCGTATATTTCATTGTACTTGATATTGATTGCAATCCTACATGCCCCATTATTCTTGGTAGACCTTTCCTTAGGACTATTGGTGCGGTTATTGATATGAAGGAAGGGAATATGAAATTTCAGTTTCCATTAAATAAGGGCATGGAACATTTTCCTATAAAGAGAATAAAATTGCCTTATGAATCCAGTATTAGAGCTACTTATGGTTTGAGCACTAATGATGACAATACTTGATTCTATTGCATTATGCCTAGCTAGGGGCGTTAAACAATAGTGCTTGTTGGGAGGCAATCCAATGAATAGGTTTATTTTTGCTTTTTTTTACTTTCTGTTTTTTTGATTCCACACCATCATGATTGTGTCTTTTATGTTTTAATTAGTGTTTGTGCCAAGTAGAACCTTGATGATTAGTTTTGAAGATAGTTGTTTAATCACACTAAAAAAGACAGAAACTTTGTGCTCACAAAATTATTTTTATTTTCTATCCAGAAAGAGATTTTGAGTTGATTATTTTTGATGCTGATTGATACGCAAATTTACCTAATTTTCATAATTGTTTCAGAATTTTTGAGTTGGCAGAGGTACAAGAAATATACAGATTGCTACAGACCGTTCTGTTTTTGACAGATTCTGTTTTTGTTGTGTTGATTGCTTATTTTGATGAAACTATGGGTAGTATCGGGGGGCACGAGCCATGGAGAAGTGAGAATACAGTAATATAACATCAATATAAATGGAAATTAAAGTTTACTACAATACCTAAAAAATTGGTGGTTTGTTTTCTTATGCTAATGCTATCACGAGTTTCTGTTTAAGTTTTGTGTTGTGAAGTTTTCAAGCTTTGGGTGATTTTCTTATGGACAATGGAATAAAGAGTGGCAAGAGATTATGCTTGGGTATGCCCAAGGAATGCCAAGCCAAATTCAAGCACACCAAAAATCCTAAGCTTGGGGATGCCCTGGGAAGGCATCCCCTCTTTCGTCTTCGATCCAGCGGTAACGTTACTTGGAGCTATATTTTTATTCACCACATGATATGTGTTTTGCTTGGAGCGTCGTGTATTATTAGAGTCTTTGCTTTCTGTTTTGTCAAAATCATCCTTTCTGCACAACTTTTGAGAGAGACATAGACTCATCGTGAATTTGTTTGAATACTCAATGAGCTTCACTTATATCTTTTGAGTTAGGCAATTTAGCTCACACGTGCTTCACTTATATCTTTTGAGCTTGGTAATTTTTCTCACACGTGCTTCACTTATATATTTTGATCTTAGTAATTTTTCTCCCATGTGATTCACTTATATCTTTTGGGATTAGTAATTTTGCTCCCATGTGCTTCACTTATATCTTTTGAGATTGGTAATTTTGCTCCCATGTGCTTCACTTATATCTTTTGAGCTAGATAATTTTGCTATAGTGCTTCGCTTAAATCTTTGTAGAGCACGGCGGTGTCATATTTTGTAGAAATAAAAACTCTCGAATCTTCACTTATATCATTTTGAGAGTGCTCTCTCTAAGTAACTTGGTAATTGGCGTGTGTTATGAATTAGTCCTAAATATGATAGGCATCCAAAGAGGATATAATGAAAACTTTCATGTTCAAGTCCATTGATTAGTAAGATAAGTTTGATTCCTCACAATTAGTTTTGAGATATGGATATGGTAATATTAGAGTTATGTTAGTAGGGTGTTGTGAATCTAGAAATACTTGTGTTGAAGTTAGTGATTCCCGTAGCATGCACGTATGGTGAACCGCTATGTTAGGAAGTCAGAGCATAATTGATTTATTGATTGTCATCCTTTGTGTAGATGTCGGGATCGCGCGATGGTTAACTCCTACCAACCCTTCCCCTAGGAGTATGCATTTAGCACTTTGTTTCGATTACTAATAAAACTTTTGCAATAAGTATATGAGTTCTTCATGACTAATGTGAGTCCATGCTATAGATGCACTTTCACCTTCCACCATTGCTACCCTCTCTAGTGCCGCGCAACTTTTTCCGGTGCACAAACCCACCATATGCCTTCCTCAAAACAGCCACCATAACTACCTATTATGGCATTTTCATACCAATTCCCAGATATATTGCCATGCAACTTCCACCATTCTGTCTTATGACATGTGCCCTCACTTTTATTCATATAGAGCCATTATTGTTCTAAGTATCGAGTTGTAAGTAAATAAAAGTGTGATGATCATCATTATTAGAGCATTGTCCCATGTGAGGAAATAAAAGAGGCCAAGGATTCCTACCAAATAAAAAATATTAAAAAAAGAGGCCAAAGACCCCAAACAAAAAAATGAGAGAAAAAGAGAGAAGGGACAATGCTACTATCTTTTTCCACACTTGTCCTTCAAAGTAGCACCATGATCTTCATGATAGTGAGTCTCTTGTTTTGCCACTTTCATATGCTAGTGGAAATTTTCATTATATAACTTGGCTTGTATATTCCAATGATGGGCTTCCTCAAATTTCCCTAGGTCTTCGTGAGCAAGCAAGTTGGGTGCACACCCACTAGTTTTCATTTGTGAGCTTTCATACACTTATAGCTCTAGTGAATCCGTTTCATGGCAATACCTACTCATTCACATTGATATCTATTGATGGGCATCTCCATAGTCCATTGATACGCCAAGTCGATGTGACCATCTCCTCCTTTTTGCCTCACAACCTCCACCACACTCTATTCCGCCTATAGTGCTATATCCATGGTTCACGCTCATGTATTGCATTGAAAAAGTTTGAAAAAATAAGAGTGTGAAAACAATTACTTGGCCAATACTGAGGGTGTGCATGATTTAAATTCATTGTGTGGGGATGTTGGAGCATAGCCAGACTATATGATTTTGTAGGGATAACTTTCTTTGGCTTTGTTATTTCGAAAGTTCATGATTACTTTGCTATTATACTTGAAGTATTATTGTTTTCATGTCAATATTAAACTATTGTTTTGAATCTTATGGATCTGAACATTCATGCCACAATGAATAGATTACATAAAACAAATGTGTTAGGTAGCATTCCACATCAAAATTCGTTCTTTGTCACTTCGCTACTCGAGGACGAGCAGGAGTTAAGCTTGGGGATGCTTGATACGTCTCCAACATATCTATAATTTTTGATTGTTCCATGCTATTATATTATCAACTTTGGATGTTTTATATGCATGAATATGCTATTTTATATTATTTTTGGGACTAACTTATTAATCTAGTGCCCAGTGCCAATTCTTGTTTTTTCCGTGTTTTTGACCTTTTTCAGATAGGAATATCAAACGGAGTCCAAACGGAATAAAACTTTCGCCGTGATTTTTTATGGAAAATATCCAAAATAGCAGAAGGAAAATATACATGAGAGGCAGCCCGAGGAATCCACGAGCCTGGGAGGCGCCCCCCTGGCTGCGGCTAGGGGGCTCGTGACCTCCTCGTGGCGTCTCTTTACTTGTTCTCGATGCTAGATGGTCTTATAAATACAGAAACCCTCAGAATTAAACCTAGATCGCAAGTTCCGTCGTTGCAGACCTCTAGAGCCACAAAACACCAAACGGGAGACCGTTCCGGCATCCTGCCGGAGGGGAATTCATCACCGGTGGCCATCTTCATCAACACCATTGCATCTCAGATGATGCGTGAGTAGTTCACCTTAGACCTTCGGGTCCATAGCTAGTAGCTAGATGGCTTCTTCTCTCTCTTTGATCTTCAATACAAAGTTCTCCATGATCTTCATGGTGATCTATCCGATGTAATCTTCTTTTGCGGTGTGTTTGTTGAGATCCAATGAATTGTGGATTTATGATCAGATTATCTATGAATATTATTTGAGTCTCCTCCGATTTCTTATATGCATGATTTCGTATCCTTGTAATTCTCTTTGAGTTATGGGTTTCGTTTGGCCAACTTGATCTATAGTTCTTGTAATGGGAGAAGTGCTTGGTTTTGGGTTCATACCGTGTGGTGTCCTCACCTAGTGACAGAAGGGGTAGCAAGGCATCCATCATGTTGTTGCCATCAAGGGTAAAAATATGGGGTATATCATATTGCATGAATCTATCCCTCTACATCATGTCATCTTGCTTAAAGCGTTACTCCGTTTATCATGAACTTAATACACTAGATGCATGCTGGATAGCGGTCGATGTGTGGAGTAATAGTAGTAGATGCAGAAAGTGTCGGTCTACTTGTCTCGGACATGATGCCTATATGTATGATCATTGCCTTAGATATCATCACGACTTTGCGATATTCTATCAATTGCTCAACAGTCATTTGTTCACCCACCGTAATACTTGCTATCATGAGAGAAGCCTCTAGTGAACACCATGGCCCCCGGGTCTATTTTACATATTATATATTGATATCTAAATACAAAAACACCAAAAATACCTTGCTGCAATTTTATTTACTTATTTACATCTACTTATTATCACTATCAGATCTCACCTTGCAAGTAATCGTAAAGGGATTGACAACCTCTTTATCACGTTGGGTGCAAGTTTGTTTGTGTTTGTGCAGGTTCCTTGTTGCCTCATCTTGATAATCCTACTAGATTGATACCTTGGTTCTCATATTGAGGGAAATACTTATCTCTACTTTATTGCATCACCCTTTCCTCCTCAAGGGAAAAACCAACGCAAGCTCGAGAAGTAGCACGTATCTGGATGAGTGAGGACCTGGTCATGATCTTTGGGATAGCTTGATAGTGTCATTTGCAACTTCTTTTATCGTTTGATTTCATCTGTAGTCGGACCCTGTGTTCAATGTGATGTTATGAATTTGAGTGACATTGTAAGTTAGCATGTGGCGAGTGTAAGCCAACCTTGTATACTCATCTCTTTCAGTAATGTATGTTGTGATGATACTATTCTTGCTAACGGCAAGATGCGCATCTATCCCTTGTGAGGCCCTCGTGCCTTAAAATGGATGGGCGCGCATCTTGGGCATGACAAGTTGGTATTCAGAGCCATACGACCATAGGAGCCTTTGCTTGTTCGAAATTGGCTGAGTCGTGTCTAGTAAAAAACTATTTTGAGTCTAGTTATATCGGAGAGTAGGATTCTTTTTACTCCTCTTCTATGCTCTGGTGAGGTACCCGATTTAGGAATTGTGATTCTACTCCTCTTCTCGCTCAAATTTTTTATTTAGGATCACGTGGGTATTTTGGAGTCTAAATGATACCGATGTGACAGGGTTCTGTCTTGGTGCCTCCTGTCTGACTTTATTTCTTCTGGGGAGTCGAGCTCCAGGGAATGTTGGCACATCATTATCATTCGGCTTCCTTGATATCTCAGGACGGAGAATGTTCGAAATTAGTTCAATACTTATCGTGGTGAGATAAGGTCGGAGTCACCCGTACTTGGGAGGCGTCCGGGGTACCACCATGGTTTAGTATCGTTGTGAGTTCGAGGATTCGAGATTAGACGAGTTTGTGGAATTTCTTGAATTATGGTGTGGAAGGTTCTGGATGCAGTTGCAGGTGATTACCTAGGGTAGGTTCCTGATTCCGCAACCCGAATCGCATAAACAAGAAAGTTTTCGGAAGTTCAGAGGTGGGAAATCTTGTAGTCATATAGGATCATCTTCTCCAGATGTATTGGGCATGTACATTTGTTGTGAGCGCTTAGATCAATATTTTTGTGTGATATTGCAAGTGGCTTATTATATCTGATGATGTTATCATGAACCAAAGAAGCATCCTTACTGGTTTTTCAGTAGGAAGGCTGTATTGTTAATTATTCAATTATTTCAAGCATTTGATTAAGATTTGATTCATCTTATCAATGAGGTGCTGATGCGTTTTGTCCATCTTCAGGATGGCTCCACTAACTTGCAACAATTCGGGTCGTGGTGAGGAGCAGGCTGATGTTCCACCACCACCCCGGCCACCGCCTCCTCCGCCTCCTCCTCCAGAAGCTTGGCAAGATGTGATTGCCTCGACCAATGCAAACACTCAGATGTTGCTCAGGATGTTGTAAGATTTTCAAGGGATTTTCCAGTATCAGCCTCAGTTTGCAACGCTCAATCAGTTCATTGCCAACCAAACCAAGTCTTTCACCTGTTGTGATCAGCCGTTTGATGTTGATGATTGGCTTCGTGATATGAGTAAGCATTTTGAGTGTAGCAATGTCAGGGCAGAGGACTTTGTCAAATTTGCTTCATTCCAGCTCAAGGGTCAAGCAGCTGATTGGTGGCAGTAGTACAAGGACTCCAGGGACGATCGTGTTGTTACTTGGGACGATTTTCGTCGTGACTTCAGGGCTCATTGCATTCCGACAAGCTTTGTCGAGGAGATGCGTGAGAAGTTTAGGCACCAGAAGCAGGGAACCAAGTCAGTCTACCAGTACAACGTCGAGTTCCAGAATCAAGCTCGTTATGCCAAGCAAGATGTTCCAGATGATATGGCTATGATCTATCAGTTCAGAGGTGGTCTCAAGGATGAGCTTCTGCCAGGCCTTGTTCTTCAAGAGCCTCGTGAGTTTGATCAGTTCTATAACATGGCTTTGAAGGTTGAAGCAGCTCAGCTCAAGTTAGAGAACTCCAAGAAGCGTTCAAGGGATTCATATTCTTCTTCCAGCTCTTAGATTGTTTCCACGCAGCAGAAGTATTGGGCGCCAAATCCTCTTCCGTTTCGTCCTCCTCAGCAGCAGAAGAAATTTGGTGGTCGTGGCTCTTCCCACCCACCCAACCCAGGTTTCCAGCAGAAGAACCAGGAGTCCAAGGTTGTTCTTATTCCTCCTCCAGGAAATGTTCATCCGCTTTCTGAGGTGACTTGTCACAAGTGTGTCTAGAAGGGTCACTATGCAAACAAGTGCAACCAGCGGCGTCTCCCGCCTCCTCCTTCTGTCAAGCCTCCAGGCAATGCAATGGTGAAGCATAATCCCAAGACCGCAAGAGTGAATGATCAGTCCGATGATGTGATTATGGGTAATCTCTCAGTTAATTCTATTCCTGCAAAAGTCTTATTTGACTCTGGTGCATCGCATTCATTCATGTCTAAACCATTTTCTATGAAGAATGATTTCTCTTCCGAGATGTTGAGTAGACCTTTGGGTGTTATTTCTCTGGGTGTGGCCTTGAAAACCACCTCCATTGTTCGAAATGTTTCTATCAAGATGGGCAATTATTCTTTTCTGGCTTCGCCTTATGTTCTCGGGAAATCTGATATTGATCTCATTCTGGGCATGGACTTCTTGGCTATGAATAAGGCTTATAATGATTGTCAAGCAAAAGAAGTCAACCTGACTCATCCTTCAGAAGATGTGATTATATTCGCGGCTCGCGATGACACAGTCCGTCTATTTTCTCTTAATGAGAAGGGTGAAATCTCTGTGATTTCTCAAATTCCGGTGGTTTGTGAATATGAAGATGTCTTTCTAGAAGAATTGCCAGGAATGCCTCCGCACCGGCCAGTCGAGTTCATGATTGATCTCGATCCCGGAACTGAACCGTTCTGCAAGCGCCCGTATAAACTTGGCCCCGAAGAGCTGAAAGAGTTGAAGAAGCGGCTAGATGAGCAAGAAAGTCTGGGTCTGATCAGACCAAGCTCTTCTCCATGGGGTTGTCGAGTGTTGTTTGTCAAAAAGAAGGATGGCATGGATCGTCTTTGTGTGGACTACCGGCCATTGAGCAAGAAGACAATCAGGATCCAATACCAACTCCCTAACATCAATGAGTTGTTTGACCAACTGAAGGGTGCCAAGGTTTTCTCCAAGTTGGATCTTCGAATGGGTTATCATCAGATTCACATTCGCGAAGAATACATTCCCAAGACCGCTTTCAGGACGAGTTTTGGCTCATATGAGTACACCATTATGTCGTTTGGTCTTGCGAATGCTCCTCCAACCTTCTCAAGGATGATGAATTTCATTTTCTCTCCCTTCAAGAATGAGTTTGTCTTGGTCTATCTTGATGACATCCTTGTGCTCTCGGAGGCAGAAGAAGATCATGTAGAGCATCTCCACCATGTTCTTGACAAGTTAAGGGAACATCGGTTCTATGCCAAGGTTTCCAAATGTGAGTTCTGGCTCAATGAAGTGGTGTACCTCGGGCATGTCATCTCTATCGAAGGAATTAAAGTGCACCCTGAGAAAGTTGAGGCAATATTCAAGAGGGAACCTCCTCAGAACGTGAAGCAGCTTCGGAGTTTCCTCGGGCTTGCTAGCTATTGAAGAAGGTTCGTGGAGAACTTCTCTCAAATTGCCAAGCCTCTGCCCAATTTCCTCCAGAAGAGTGTCAAGTATGTTTGGTATCCTGAGTGTGATCCAGCGTTCAATACGCTCAAGCAGAGACTGATTTCAGCTCCAGTTCTTGTTCCTCCCGAGCAGTCCAAGCCTTTCCAAGTTTTCTGTGATGCTTCTCTCCAAGGACTTGGTGGTGTTCTTATGCAAGACAAGAAGATTGTGGCCTATACCTCGCGTCAGTTGAAGCTTGCTGAGAAGAACTACCCCACTCATGATCTTGAGTTGGCGGCAGTTGTGCATGCTGTAATGACTTGGAGGCATTTGTTGTTGGGTAGACCAGTTGAGGTGTACATCGATCACAAGAGCTTGAAGTACAATTTCACTCAACCCAATCTCAATCTTCGGCAATCTCGTTGGGTGGAAATGCTTGAAGACTTCAACCCAAGCATTGAGTATACTCCTGCGAAAGGAAATGTCATTACAGACGCGCTCAGCCGTAAGGCGTACTGCAATAGTCTCATCTTGAAGCCTCTTCAACCCGAGATTTGTGAAGCCTTCTGCAAGCTCAACCTTCAGATGATTCTGCAAGGATTTCTTGAAAATCTTCAAGTCTCTCCGACTCTGGAAGATCAGGTTCACCAAGCGCAACTTCTTGACGCTATGGTGAAGAAAGTGAAGAAAGGTGTGGCCAAGAGCATTCCAAAGTATAAGTGCTTTCGTGTCGATGCCAAAGATACCTTGTTCTTTGAGGACCTCCTTGTGGTTCCAAAAGGTTATCTCAGAAAGGTTATCACAGACGAAGCACACAATTCTCTTCTATCCATTCATCCAGGCAGTTCCAAGATGTATCAGGATCTCAAGAAAACATTCTAGTGGACTCGCATGAAACGTAAAATTGCTCAGTTCATGAACGAGTGTGATGTTTGTCACAAAGTAAAGGCGGAGCATAACCGTCCAGTAGGTCTTCTTTAGCCTTTGCCTATCCCAGAATGGAAATTCGATCACGTGGAGATGGATTTCGTAACTGGGTTTCCCAAGTCCAAGAGAGGCAACGATGCCATCTTTGTGGTTATCGACAAGCTGTCAAAAATTGCTCATTTCCTGCCAGTCAAAGAATCTATCTCGGCAGCTCAGCTTGCAGAGTTGTATATGACAAGGATAGTGTCTTTGCATGGTATTCCTCAGCTCATCTCTTCTGACCGTGGAAGTCTCTTCACTTCCAAGTTTTGGGAGTCCTTCCAGGCTGCTATGGGTACCAAGATCCGTTTCATCACGGCGTTCCATCCGCAGACAAATGGTCAAGTTGAGAGAGTCAATAAGATCCTTGAAGATATGCTCAGGGCCTGTGTGATATTGTTCGGCATGAAGTGGGAAGACTGTAATCCATATGCTGAATTCTCATACAACAATAGCTTTCAAGCTAGTTCAGGCAAGGCCCCATTCGAGATTCTCTACGGCAGAAAGTGTCGTACCCCGCTTAACTGGCCTGAAACCGGTGAGCGTCAGATATTGGGCAATGACATGATCACTTAAGCAGAAGAAATGTGCCATGTCATTCGTGAGAACCTCAAAGCAGCTCAGTCCCGTCAGAAGAGCTATTATGATAACAAACATCGGGATGTTTCCTTCCAAGTGGATGATCTTGTCTATCTCAAAGTTGCTCCCATGAGAGGCATGCAGCGATTTGGAATTAAATGGAAGTTGGCTCCTCGTTTTGTTGGTCCTTTCAAAGTTGTTGACAAGAGAGGTGGTCTTGCTTATCAACTTGAGCTTCCTCCAAATTTCGCGAACGTGCACGATGTCTTCCATGTTTCTCAGCTCCGGAAATGCTTCAAGACTCCTGAGCGGACCATTGATCTCCAAGACATCAATCTTCAAGAAGATCTTTCTTATCGTGAGCACCCAGTTGCAATTCTTGAAGAAACTGAGCGTAAGACTCGCAACAAGTCTATCAAGTTCCTCAAGGTGAAGTGGTCTCATCATTCTGACAAAGAAGCTACTTGGGAACGCGAGGACATGCTCCGTTCCAAATTTCCGGACTTCTTTCGTTCCTAGATCTCGGGTCGAGATCCTATTGTAGCGTGGGAGAGTTGTGACATCCCAAGTGTTGTCCCTACCTTATTTGGCATGTAACCCCATGTATGAAACTTGTGTCATGATCTTAATGTATGATTTGCTCCTTGTCCCATGTGTTGAATGGCTTTCATGCATCATATCATCATGCATCATCCTTTCATCTTGCCATGCTTACCTTCATGTGTATGGAGTGGTGTGATGCTTGTGAGTGTGCCTTGGGTGTCTTGTTGTTTGAGTGTGGCTGAAGTCATGTGTTCAACCTATTTCTTATCCTCTCTTTTCTTTTCTTCAAATAAAACCTCACCACAATGCTTCATTCCCTTGTTACTATTCATAGCAGAATCAACTTGCTGTTTTATTTGTTTAAAAATGTTCAAGCGGTGGCCCTAATATTCTTATGAATTATGAGAGTGGTGCTTTTGTTATTTGGAGGTGTTTGGTTTTGTATTCTATTTAAAACAAGGGTTGCCCTTTTATTAAGTAACAAAATAACTTGTGCAATAAGTCAACCTAATATTTTTAATAAGTTGAGCACATTATTTTCTTTACACAGATATTTTTGTTTTTCCCAAATCCATTTTAAAATGCCCTGGGGATTTAACTTTGTGTGGCTGTCTTTATTAAATAGAAAATCCTTTCATTATTATTGTGTGTGAGAGAGAGTGTGCGTGTGGGCTTCCTTCTCTAGTGCGGCCTAGATAGCCTCGCAAGCCCAAGCCTCCCAGCCGGTCATCGTTTCGTTTCCAGCGAGGCAAGCGAAGGGCCCGCGCGTCAGTGACCCAGCGAGCTCCTTTCTCCCTTGTGCATTCCTCCCTGGTGGTGCTGCGCACATGGCCAGCGAGCCGAGACGTGCCTCCCTCCCCCATTCATAAAGCCTCGGCGTGCGCGCTCACTAGGGTTCCTCCTCCTCCGCCGCCACCTTCTCCTCCTTCTTCCCCTTCTTTCTTCTCTGCAGGTAATCAGGTTCAGTTAGCCTGAGAGGTTCAGAGAGTGAGAGTAGATCGCCGGCGTTCCCCTCCTCTGCGTCATCGGCGGCGGTGGCGGCCAGCATGTCCAGAAGCCCGGGGCTCATCCCCCCGATCCATTCCTGGCGATAGGAAGCCCGGAGCGCATCCCTGTCGACAACCTCTTCTTCCTCTACGTCATCGGTGTTTCGCTCCGGCAAGGTCCTTCTCTGCTTCAACTCCGGCGAGTGTCTTCGGCCTCTCCTTCACCCAGCTGTCTTCGTCGACCCCCTGGGTGAGCAGTTGACCTCCAGTGCCTCTGTTGCGTCTCGGTTGCCTCTTGCGCGTAGATCAGCAGGACCCGAAGCTCTGAGCTCCACCTTTGTCGTGAGGTCGTGACCCCCTGTGCAGTGTGAACGTGCGTTGGGTGTCCGTGGTTAGGCCCTTTGAGTGCCCGATCCATCCCCGTGCAAAGCGTCAAGTTTTATCCCGTGTAGGTGTGGATCTGGGCGTGTCCAGTGCGTGCACGTCGTGCTCTGGCTCGGCTCCGTTAGTTAGGAATGTTGAATCTTCAGGTTCAGTTAGCCGCGTGGATTAGTTCAGTAGGGCTGAGCCCCCCTTACTAGTAACGAACACGGTCGTAGCGCAGTGGTAGCGCTCGTGTGTGGAGACCGCGAGGTCACGGGTTCGATCCAGCTCTCCCCTTTTTGTTTTTTGTTTTGTTGATTGGCTGAGTGTGCTGTGGCGTGTTTGGATCCGGTGTGAGAACCGGATCCCGTGTGTTGTCTCTCTCTGTGTGTGTAGGATCTGCTGTGGCAGCAGATCCAGTGTGTGTGTTGTGTGTGGGGGCTGAGTGTGTGTGTGTGTGTGTCTGTTTTTCATACACACATGCATGGGTAGATATAGTGGTGTTGTGTGTGTATGTGTACTCTTGCATGTGTAGGGTAGTATGTGCATGTGTATGTTATACATACACACACTTGTGCATGCGTGTGGTGTTAAATGTGGTTGTGTGCATGTGCATGTGTATGCATACACTTGTGTATTTGTATTCATGCCATGTGTAGGTTTTGGCATGTGTGAGAGTGTGTGTGGGCTTATGCTTGCACCCTTGTGTGTGTGTTGGTGTGGTGAGTATAGATGCATATATGTGTGTATATGCCAAGTCATATATGCATGTGTAGAGTGGTGTGCATGTGGGGTGTGATGTGTGTCAAGTGTGTATGCTAAGAATACACACATGTGTGTGTAGTGTATGAGTGTATGCCATGAATAGTGTAGGAGGCATGTTTGGGCCTTTGATGTAGGTGGTTGTGTATGTGCAATACTTGAGAGTAGATATGCATGTGTAGGTTTGAGTAGTGTGTAGGTGTGTATGTGCATGTGGGCATACATGTATGAAAGTGCATGTGTGCCTATATACACACATGCTTGAGTGTGGTGTGTTTGTGATTGTCTTTTGTAGATGCTATGAAAGGTGTGTGTATGTTATACATGCACACATACATGTGATAAGTAGCTCCATGTGTAGGTTTCTCTTTATGTGCATAATGAGCATGGTTTATCCTCTAGTTAGTTTCACCCTTGCAATTAATGATATGCCATTATATCATGTCCCTAAGATGCTATTTCACAACTTCCAACATGTATCAATAGAGCACATCCCTTTTGGGCCCATTTTCATTAAGTTGCATAAGTGACATAAGTCACCCTTGCCCTTAGGAGGTCAATTTCGACCTAGCTCTACCCCTATTGCTCCAAACAAGTATAGGGTTATGAGTAATGATTTTGGGGTAAAATAAACCCATGCTTGAATCTGTGAAGTCAGATTTGACTTTGGGGCAACTTCACAAAACTGCATTTTTATGTTGTGATGCCCTTTTGTTTTTTTATTGTGAATTAATGTATGCATGGTTTTAAGTTCTTGCCAACATGAGTTTGTTAGTTAAAGTTGCTGGGAATGTCCCAGTATTTTATTTATTTATGATAAGTCAACAGATAAGTGGGAACCATGCTGTTTAGAGAGCAACTATATGTTTCTGAATAAGTCAACCTACCACTTGATATCAGCCCCCATGTTGCCATGATAGCCTCTAACCTCCACATCCTAGCAAACTTTAATTGGCTAAGTTACCGCTGGTCAGCCCCTCTTATAGCATTCTTAGTTGCAGGTGTAGGTTGTTTCCATGTGATAACATGGATTGGATATCAAAATAAATTCTGTTATTTAATTTAAAGCACATATATATCTGGTATTGGTGGAAGGCTTGGCCTTTTGCTAAGTCATTTGCTCCGCTGTTTACCGCCATTAGTTCCGTGTTACCGGTGTTATATTTCCATATTTTTCGCTCCTAACACGCTTGGGATTGTTATGGGGACCTCCTTGTTTATTCGGTTGAGATTAAAACTTGTCTGGCAAGACCCAACATTGGTACTACATTTGCTAATAACTTAATAAACTCGCATAGGACTTTGCAACCCCGTGGATAATTTAATCAACCCCCGGGCCAGTTCTCCTTAGGAGTGTTGGTCCAAACTAGAGCACTATGCGGGGCCAACCCAGGGCAACTTGGGAGATTTCTATCAGGCCTTCGTACACTAGTTATCCGTCGTGTCCTGAGACTGAGATACGCGGCTCTTATCAGGTTCGTCGACACATCGGGCGGTCTTGCTGGATTTGTTTTACCTCTATCGAATGTCTTGCGTGAGGACTCTGACTTTCTTCGAGATTTCTCGAGGTGTTGGAATTCTTTTGGAATGGCTTATGATGATCGCGAGATCCACGGTCGAGGCTATTCCCGCGGAGTCTGGCTATTTGTGATGGACTAGTTGGAGCACCCCTGCAGGGTTAAATCTTTCGGGAAGCCGTGCCTGCGGTTATGTGGCAACTTGGATATTTGTTTAACACCCGGTTCTAATTAACTTGAAGTAAACTCTAATTAAAATATACCAACTGTGTGAGTAACCGTGATTGTCGCTCGTGAACATGATCCGAGAGAGGACACGGTGGGGTTATGATTGACGTAAGCAGGTGTTCAGGATCTCATACAGATTATGTTAGATTCGATCGCTTAACGTAGACCACTCACATTTACATTCTTGTTGCGTAAGATAACCACCATATAATGCTTAATGCTGCCGCAAACTAAACATCACCCCTTCCATCCTAAAGCTTAAATAGTCTTGGTACCCGGGGACATGATAGCTGAGTCCTCTGTGGCTCATAGTTTACTACAACAACTGCAGGTACAGGTGCATATGAGCAGATGCATGATGATCTTACCCAGCTCCAATGGGAGTATTATGAAGAAAGAGGCCGTATGTACGTGACATATCTGGATGAGTGAGGACCTGGTCGTGATCTTTGGGATAGCTTGCTAGTGTCATTTGCAACTTCTTTTATCGTTTGATTTCGTCCGTAGTCGGACCCTGTGTTCATCGTGATGTTTTTAATTTGAGTGACATTGTAAGTTAGCATGTGGCGCGTGTAAGCCAACCTTATATACTCATCTCTTTTAGTACTGTATGTTGTGATGATACTATTCTTGCTAACGGCGAGATGCGCATCTATCCCATGCGAGGCCCTCGTGCCTTAAAATGGATAGGCGCGCATCTTGGGCGTGACACTAGAGCCTCCTCCTCTATGTATAGTCCGTTGCTGGAGCTCGACCACGAGCACCAGGAACTAGATGAAGCCAGGGACAATGCCTCTCTACAGCTCGACCGGGCCAACCTCAAGCTCGCCGACGTTCTCGGCCGTCTTTGCACTGTCTGCCCCCAAGACCGTGCGGAGAGCCCCGCCTTGCGAGCAATCTTCTCCCTTCCCTTCTTCCTTCCGTTCCTTCCCTTCCCTGCTCCTTCTATCTCTCTGAATTTTCTCCTCGTCTCTGTACCAGGAACGGAGAGATGGTCGCCGTGTTCGCTACCGTGCCCAAGACCCACGCCCCGAGGTACTGTGATCATCAAGCACCATAGAGAGGGACGCGAGAGGATGGTTGTTCTCTCTTCCCTCTCCACTTTGCCGCACACCGACTCCCGGCACCGGTCCCTGCCGCCGGTGACGCAGGCTGCCGGCGCCCCGGAGGAGGTGATCATGGGGCGCATCCATGTACCACTGTGAGGCCGTGTACCACTGCGATCCTTCGACCCGGGGATTCTCAGGCCCAAGCCCAGACCACGTTCCATGGCTGGACCTGGGTGCGACGCGAACCCGGTCCATGAGAGCTCGCACGTTACAGGACGCGAGACTAGGGTTTCAGAGGTATACACACCCGCACCCCCGCCTCCCCCGTTCCTGATCTCAACTCCCTTTTCCTTCACTTCTGGGAAACGCCTAGGGTTTCGCCACCTAGGCTTTCTTCCTCGTTTGGCTGGTGGGAGGGGAAGGTGGGAGGAGACCACAGATACTTCGCGCGGGTTGCTGCCTCCCCGCCGTAGGCTCAGACCATGGCGGGGTGGGAGATGGGCAACGGCGGGAATCGAGAGGATGGTGGCGGGGAGGGGCGATTCAAGCAAGGTGCTGGTCGATTCGGAAGGGGCGGAGGCCATGAGCGCGGTGGTGGCGGGGGTGGCCGCAACCTGGTGTGGATGCGCGACATCGACGACGGTGGCCAGAACTCATCCAACATGGATTCGTGCCATGTCTCGGCCGACAAGGCAAGTTGGGAGGTCACGGCTATTGAGGCGCAAGGTGGATGCCGTGGCTCCAAGAACTAGGGCGACAACAGCAACCAGACCATGGCGGGCGGAGCCGCGGGTGTTCGACAGCAAGATCTACATCACCAACAAGGGGCCTATCAGGCACAAGAACGTCGCCACCCCACCCCTGGCAAGAGGAATGCTTCCCCACTAGTGGGAGGTGCTGAGGTTTGCGTTACCTACAAAGAAACTGGACATTTACCTGTCTGTTGTTCGTGTGCAATATGTGGTAGATGTGGTAATCATGGCCATTTTGTACCAATATAGAACAATGTACTTCCTTCGGAATGTGTGGCTCCAATGTGTGGTTTCTAGGCTAGAGGGAAAGGGTTACATACACGATCGTAGTACTCCAAAACAGAACACAGACAAGAATAGATTCATTGTGATATCTGTTGTGGAAGGGAAAGCTTCTGGGAGGCAGTTAGAAGAATTTTTCAATGCTTACATTAACACAAATTGGAAATGTTATGCTAGATCTATTGGGCCTAACACATTTGTGATGAGGTTTCCCTCACCCAGAGATGTGGATAAGGCTTTCTTTGCAGAAAGTATGAATGTTAAGAGTTGTGGTGCGGTGATTAATCTGAGAAAATGGTCTGAATCTGTGGGTGCCAAGGGTATACTTAATGTTGCTTGTCTCAACATTAGCAATATCCCTCTTGAAAAAATACACGAGGAAAATATTGCATATGTGGGTTCTTTGCTTGGGATGACATTGGAAATTGACAAAGCTACTATTAACAGACCTGAGTCTGTGAGGGTAAAACTGGGATGCAGAGATGCTGAGAATATCCCTGTTTCAGCAAAGGGTGTGCTGGGGGGACAGTTTTATGATTTTTTGTTCTCGGTGGACAAAATCCTTGTGAAAAAACCTCCAAAAGAAAAAATGTATGTGTAGCAAGAGGATGATGGGGGAGCCTCACCAAAGAGGGCCAGATTCAATGAGGAAAAACACCAGGAAGGGCAGGTTGCATCATCATCTACTATGGAGGAGTCTTCGGCACCTCCTAGTGCAGTTGGGGAGAGAAATATGAAAAAAATGAACATGGAACCTCTAGAGGAGGCTGAGGAAGAAGGAAAAACCCACGTCAATAGTGAGGATATCCAGTCGGAGGAAGAAAGTGAGGAAGTGGACAATTAGCTGCTTATTGAGACTATGGATGCCGCAGAAGAAAAAAGTCAGATGAAGGAAAAACAAGATCGATCTCCTAAAGTTATCTCTTATGATAAAATTGTGGTAAACTCAATGCAAATGGTCTCGAGTCTAGTGACTGGCAAAATATTCTCATCTTATTTGGAGGCATGTGTTGGAAACCTATTGTGATTGAGCTTGACCCTGATGACATTTCTTGTCAACAAAAGAGCCAGAATTATTCTGTGCAATCCCCTGTTACATCAAATGAAAATATGGATGTGATCCCTACCCCTCATGTCGAGGAAAAGGTTCAGATAAAATTCAGCAAGAGGACAGCTGTTGTGAATATGGAACATATGGGCATCAGGGCTGAGAAGATGGCCAAGAAGACAAACTTGCAAGGTAATGAATCAAACCCTGGTAATTCCTTTGAAGTTTTGTCAAATTTGGAAATTATATCCACTACTGCACAAATGGGGGTGAATATTCCTGATGATAACTTTGTTGTCATTAATATTATTAGAGAGTTGGAGAAATCTAGAGCTAACATGGCCAACAAAATTGATAACAATGAAAAACAACAAGAAAATGTGCTGCTTATTACTAATGCTGCTGGAGAAGTGTCCCCTCCAAACACATCTTGGGTGGATGAGGGGGGCTTGGATGATGATGATTTTATAACTGTCAAATCCATAAAAAGGAAAAAAGGAAGGTTAGTGTGGTAATATCTAATCCTGTGACTAGGAGTCAAAATCAAAAATAGAGTGATTTTGCAGGTAAGACCATGGCTCCTGGTAAACCTGGCAACAAAACTCAGTCCCCAAAACGTAAGAAAAAAATGATTGGTGTCTTTTGGAAATGTAGGGGGATTGGAAAGAGAGGTATGGCGACATATTTGTCTGATCTGATTAGAGATCATGATCTTGAATTTATAGGTATTCAGGAAACAATGAAGAAGGACTTCTACTCTATGTTCTTGAGGAAATTTGATCCTGGGGATAATTATTGTTGGAATTGGGTACCTTCAGAAGAGAGATCTGGGGGTATCTTGTGTGGTATCAAAAACAACACCTTGGATATTAAGAACTGTATTGCGGGCAAGTATGTCATGAAACTTGAGCTGTGGGATAAGTACATGAAGTTAAATTGTTGTATCCTCGTGGTCTATGGATCTGTGCATGAAGAATTTAAAGTTGAATTTCTTACAGAGCTTTCAGCTATGTGTGGAGATATCTCCTGTCCATATATTATAGGAGGTGACTTTAATATCATTAGATTCACTAATGAGAAGAATAAGAAAATCAAACTGGGTCATTCTTCTAACCTTCTCAACTCAATTATCAACACATTTTCCTTGCGTGAGATAGATATGAGCGGTGGCTAATACACCTCGTCTAATAACCAGCAAAAACCAACCCTAGAAATACTGGACAGAGTCCTCATGTCCAATTCCTAGGAATGTTTATTTCCTTTTACCTTTGTAAGGAAGATTGTGAGAGAGATCTTAGATCACTGCCCTCTACTCCTGAATACTGATGACAACGTTCCCATTTTGATTAAAAGGAGAAAATTCAAATTTGATTTAAATAGGTTGCAGAATCCTGAATTCATACCTCTTGTGGCCAAAATTTGGTTGAAACCTGTGGCCTTTGGAAATCCTATTGACATTATGAATATCAAACTAAAGAGGTTTAAGAAATACTTTAAAGGATGGGGCTCGAATAACTTTGGTAAAGCAAGAAAAATAAGAAAATGGCTTAGAGAGGAATTGGGATATATTGAAAGATTGGAAGAGACAGATACTTTAACCCGTGAGCTTTACTCTAAGAAAGTGGAACTTTTGGCTGAGTTAAATAACCTATTATTAGAAGAGGAAGTGGTTTGGTTGCAAAAATCCCATGATAACTCGTTGCTTAAGGGAGATAGCAATACTGAATACTTTCGCGGGACTGTGGATGGTAGAAGGAGGAGAAACACAATCTTTTCTCTTAGTTGTGGAGATGTGATTATAGAGGGGAACAAAAACCTGCTGAGGCATGCAACTGACTTTTACAAAGAACGCTTTGGCCCTGCACCTGGAAATCTATGCGAAATTGACTCTAATATGTGGAAAGAACATGAAAAACTGAAGGATATCGATAACTTTATACTGATGAGACCTTTCTCGGACACCGAGGTTAAAAATGCTCTTTTCTCTATGAAACACAACAAAGCCCCTGGCCCTGATAATATTCCAAATGAATTCTTTCAATATTGTTGCGATATTGTGAAAAAAGATGTGATGTTACTGTTTGATTGGTTCTATGAGAATAAACTTGATGTAGAGAGGCTTAACTATGGTATTGTTACACTGCTTCCCAAGGTGGTTGGGGCTGATAAAATCCAGCAATTCAGACCTATATGTGTGTTACGATGCATATATAAGCTGATCACCAAAGTTCTTACTATTAGACTCAAACCTTTTGTTGACATCCTGTTTAGTAGACACCAAAATGCATTCATAAAAAAGAGGGATATCATGGATGGCATTATGTCTCTCCATGACATTTTACATCACTCCTATACTAGAAAAAAAACTAGGATTGTGCTTAAGCTCGACTTCGAGAAAGCATATGAAAAAGTAAATTGGGATTTTCTACTAGAGTGTCATAAAAAGAGAGATTTGAACCCCAAATGGATCGAATGGGTAAAAAAAATTCTGGTGGGGGGGCATTGTCAGCGTGAAGCTGAATGATGAGGTCGGAGAATACTTTCAAAGTGCTAAAGGTGTGAGACAGGGGGACCCCTTCTCCTCTATCCTGTTTAATCTGGCAGCTGACTGCCTTACCAAGATGTTCTTAAAGCCCAGGAACATGGCCTTCTTACAGGCCTGGCAGCCGACCTGGTTACGCATGGTGTGGCCATATTGCAATATGCGGATGACACAATTTTGTGCTTTGAAGATAATCCAAGAAACTCTCTAAATATCAAATTGCTGTTATATCTCTTTGAGATCATGTCAGGGCTGAAAATCATTTTTAAAAAAGTGAGATATTTTCGGTTTGCGCCGATGATGAAATAATGAGGAATTATGCAGAGATGTTTAATTGTGAGATTGGTACTTTCCCCATTAAATACTTAGGGATGCATGTTAGCTATACTGGCCTCAAAGGGAGTGACTGGCATTTTGTCGATGACAAATTTGTTAATCATGGTGAAACCTAGATTAGGGAAACACTATCTAGTGGAGGCAGGCTCATTAAAGTTAATGTCTTCTTGTCGCACATTCCTTCTTACTACATGTCCATGTTCCTATTAAAAAAGTCTACCCTGGAGAGGTGGGACAAACCAAGAAGAAAATTCTTTTGGCACCGCAATCGGAAAAAAAGGGGCTACCACATGGTAAAATGGAGCCGTGTATGCAGATCAAAAATGAAAGTGGGGCTTGGTGTAAAAGATTTAAGAAAACAAAATATAAGCCTGCTTACAAAGTGGTGGTGGAAACTGGAAAAAAAAGAGGGGCTGTGGCAAGATATTGTAAAAGCCAAGTATCTCAAATCATCCTCAGTGACTATGGTTAAACAGAAAGCTAATGACTCCCCTTGTTGGAAAGCCCTGTTGAGAGTAAAAAATTATTCCATGGCTGGTAGAGGTATTCATTTGAGGAAAGGAAATATAGCTTGCCTTTGGCATGATGACCTGGGAGATAAGTTTATCTTAAGAGATAAATACCCTGATCTGTTTGATATTTATGTGGATCAAAACTGTACTATGGACAAGATAAGTAGGTTGAATCCTTTCTCTTCTTTCAGAAGAAGGTTGTCTAGTGATCTATTGCAGAAATGGGGAGAATTGAAAAACTATGTGCTGAAGATTATAAACAAGGAAGTGGAGGATGAGGTATACTGGAAGCTGGATAGTTCCAAAGAATACACAACTAAATCTATGTATCGTTGGCTGGAAACAAATCTCGTTGGATCCTGTTACAAATGGATTTGGGGGGCAAAAATGCCTTTAAAACTACAAATTTTTATGTGGAAGCTCTGCCAAGACTCTACCCTAACTAGAGATAACCTGAAAAAAACACAGTGGCGGGGGACCCCCGGCGTTCATTCTGTGAACAACTGGAATCTGTCCAGCGCCTAATGTTTTTGTGTCCAGTAGCTAGAGTGGTATGGAGAACTGTAGGAGCTATGCTTGGAACAAGTTGTTGTCCAAACTCTATGTGTCAATTTTATGCATGGATTCATGCCTTCCTTCCTGGGATTAATGATCTATACATTGTTGGTTTAACAACTATATGTTGGGCAATTTGGCTTGCCCGTAATCGTGCCACCTTCGAAACAAAATGGATCAATTCCCCTTTTGAGATTGTATTTATGGCTTGTGCTTTTCTTAAATACTGGACAGGTCTGCAGAAACCTGGGTTGATAGAGGTGACTAAGAGAGGTGCGGAGATGCTGAAGAAGAATGCTTTGCAGATGTTGCTGTTGTGCGGTCCACCAATTCCAGAAGGGAATGACCATGCCGACGGAGGAGATGAATGGGAGAAATGGTGATATGGCGGGATGCTGATTGTTGAAGCTTGCATAAGAGTGGAAGTTGCTGCTGATTGGAGTTTGGTAACTAGACGCTGTTAGTCTTAGGATCCATAGTGATCCTTGTGGTGTTGCTTTTGATTTTTGCGGTACTGTGAGGAACTTGTTGTGCGGTACTTGGTGATCTTAGAATAGTTCTGTGAGTGAGGTTTTGAATGATGTCTAGGTTTTCGTCCCATAGTCTGTTGTTCCTGATGACAGGCGCAGACGGTGGGTTTTTTGACATTGTTCCGAACTCGCTTTTTTCCTTTTCCAAGTCCTGCCTATTCTGCCTCGACGAAAAAACGATGTATTTCCCTTATTTTTAATAATGGAAAGGGGAAGCCCGGTTCCAAGAAAAAAAAGACCCACGCCCCGCCGTGCATGCCTTCAGGGTCCGAGCAGAGCCCCGCTTCTCCTGATCTGCGCCTCTCCGCCGCGCTAGCGAGCTCGACGCCGGAGCACCGCAGGTCCAGCTCCATGCCCCGGTCTTCTCCTCCCTCTGTTTTCTTCCTTTCTTCTATCAATTCCCTCTCTTCTCTCCCTAATCCCTCTCTCTCTAGCGAATCAGCAGCACGAGGAGCCCCTCTACACCCATGAACGCGAGCGTCATGGCCTCACGACCCCGCCGTCGACAGCAGGAGCCCCAAGACCGGCCGGATCCGGCCCCGGGCTGCCCGTCCCCGACCTCCGCGTCAACTTGTCGCGCCGCCGGAGGCTTCGTCCTTGCGCCTTGCCTTGCCGCCATTCGCCGCCGCCGTCCCGCAAGCTTCGTCGATGCCGGCCTCTGCTTCGAGCAGGCGCACAAAGCTGCTGCTGCCCGCTTCGTCAGTTACAGGAGACAAGCCTCCCGCTCGCGTTGACCGCATCGATAAGGGGAAAATCCTATGGCGTTTCCAAATTTGTTCGGGGTTTTTGAAAATTGTTCTCCGTTTCAATTTTTTTACTGAAGATTAAAAAAATGATCGTGTTTTAAAAATTTGTTCGCGGTCCCAATTTTTTTTAAAATTGTTATTGGTTTTAAAATTTGTTCTCTAGGTTCAAAAAATGTTCGTGCTTTAAAAAATATTCGTGCTTTCATATTTTTTCTCCATTTTAAAAAGTGTTCATGTTTAGAAAAAATGATTGGCCAATTCAACATTTGTTCATTTTCATTAAAAAGGAAAAAAGGAAAATGGGAAGAAACAATGAGCCAAAAAATAAAAGAAAAAGAAATAAGCAGAAAAGGAAAAAATAAACAGAATAAAAGAAAAATATCTGATTTTTCGGGATAAAAAGCAGCTGGGCTGGCCCAGTCGGGACGCCCCTTGTGCGTGCGAGCAACTCCCTGTCGTAGCGAGCGGCAGGTAGGATCTCGCTCGATCAGCGTCTACGGCTCCAGTAAGCGCTAGATCCGCCAGCCCACAGGAGCGCCAAGGCCCAAGGCCCAGCTCGCCTCCAGCCTCGTGGACCGCCGTCTTCGTCCAGCTAGGCTGAAGGCCATGGTCAGCTGCTCCTTGCCTATATGTCACCCTGTGTCATAGATATTATGTTGCGCATACTCCAGTTTAGACCGATAGTTCAAGATTCGGCCCAGTATATGTGTTTTTTCTCTTCTGCGAATTCATCAATTAACCAGGGAATAACAAAATTGCAAGGAATAACAGAATTGCAGAACTATGAAAAATATGTAGAATTTCATGTAGATTCACAATATCCAACTCTCAAATGTGTTTAAAATGTTTAACTTGTTGTTTTCACATAATTTGCATAATTGCCATGTGAAAAACGATTTGTCTCATAACTAAATAACCATGGCTCCGTTTAAAATGATTCACATATATAACTTGACTAAAAAAATGTGTAGGATAACATGGTGGCATTTATTTTGCTGTTTAACAACTTTAAAATTGTGTAATAGGCAGAACAGTACCGAAATCTTAATTTGCATATGGGGACTTCCGAGAATTGTTATTCGTTGTTCCGGCCTCATTTAAACTCGTGTGCTGAACGCGGAGGTGTCATCCGTTCGGCGCTAGATCGGGAGAGGTCATGATTGGATCACGAGACGGATTGTGATTTGGATCATGAAGACATTCGACTACATCAATCACGTTTCTTAACGCCTCCTGCTTAGACAACCCAAGGGATGTTGATTTTAGTGGGAGTTTTTTGGTAATATGATTAATTGAACTCATTATCATAAACATAGTCTAAGTTTTCTTTGCAAAATGATGTATGTGGTCCAATGAGTGTTCAAGAATGCGGTGGATATCGTTATTTTCTTACCTTCACTTATGATTTGAGTACATATGGGTATATTTACTTAATGAATCACAAGCCTGAAACGTTTCAAAAGTTTAAGCAATTATAGAGTAAAGTTGATGATCATCGTGACAAGAAGATAAAATTTCTACGATAAGACCGTGGAGGTTAATATCTGAGTTACGAGTTTGGTATGCAACTTAAGACAATGTGAACATTGTTTCACAACTCACGCCACGTGGAACACCATAGTGTAATGGTGTGTCCGAACATCGTAGTCGTGCTCTATTGGATATAGTGCGTACTATGATGTCTATTATCGTGTTGCACTATTGTTTTGGGGTTATGCATTAGAGACAACTACATTCACTTTAAATGGGACACCATCTAAATCCATTGAGATGACACCGTATGAATTATGGTTTAGAAGAAACCTAAGCTGTCATTTCTTAGTGCTTGGAATGTGACACTTATGTTTCATAAGCTCGTACCCAAAGCGGAATAGTGCATGTTCATAGGATACCCTAAGGAAACAATTGGATATGCCTTCTACCTCAGATCCGAGGGCAAAGTGTTTGTTAATAAAGCATGTCCTTTCTTGAGAAAAAGTTTCTCTCAAAAGAATTGAGTGGGAGAAAAGTAGAACTTGATGAGGTTGTTGATCCGTCACTTCACTTGGAGAGTAACACAACGCAGAAAGATGTTTTTGTGTCGCCTACACCAAGTGAAGAGGAAGCAAATGATGGTGATCATGAAGCTTCAGATCAAGTTACTACCAAGTCTTGTAGGTCGACAAGGACTCATAATGACCCTAAGTGGCACGCAATCATGTCTTGGAGGTCATGTTCTTGGACAACGGTGATCCTACGAGCTATGAAGAAGTGATGGTGGCCCCGGATTCCAACAAATGGCCAGGAGCCATGAAATCCGAGATAGGATCTGTCGTGGTTTTGTCACGGCAGATGTGCGAAGACTTAGGTTCACGGGCATCGCTAAGGCAGTGGACTCAAAGGGGTTGGTCGGGATGAAAGACACGGGTTTACCCAGGTTCGGCCCCTTGACAAGAGGTAAAAGCCTACGTCTTGCTTTGTGTATATTGATTGGAGTATCAATTACAAGGGAGCGTATTCGCTTGACCTAGCTCTCGATTGATTTGTTTCTGCCCCAGCCGTCCCTGGGTCTTGCCTTTATATAGGAGGTCAAGACTCTAGGTTACACAAGTCCCAAACCGACTCTTACAACGTGTCTGGCTCCGTCTCTAAGCCGTATTGCCTATCTTGGCAAGTTGTCTTCGGGCGGCTCACTCGCCCGGGTCTTGTGCCTTCTTCCTGTCTGTGGGCCTCCATCTCAGCCCATCTGGTGAGCCGTCATGCGGCCTAGCCTTCCTCTTCCAGCCCATATGATAACGAGCCGCCAGGTATGACCCGTCCCCTCCTAGGTGGGTCTTACCATGGGGTTATATCTCCAACATTAGGCCCCAGATTGATTTGAGCTTGCCCATGTCAATCTTCATTTTATTCAGCGGCGAGTATCACGTCCTTGTCATCTGAAAACAAAAAGATTCCATAACCCGCCGTGACGTCACCTTCGGATATGCCGAAAAGATTATGTGACGTTTGCAATGGATCTTCTCATTAAAATGTCGGCCCAAAAATCAAGGTGTTTGTCTCGGTCAATCATAATTTTGCACCCTTGATTCTCGCACGCGCAGTTTGGCATCCCATCTCTTAAATAGGGCCACGAGGTTTTTTTCTCTTTTCCTCCGCGCCACCATCTTTCTTCTTCCTCCCGACGCTTGCGCTTCTTGAGCTTCGCCGCGCCGGTTGGATCTCGTCGTCGTCATCAACCTTGGCCGCTGCATCAACCTGAACTATCCAGATTTTTGCCCGCATCGACCGCATCATTGAGGTACCCTTTTCAACCAAATATCAGATCTATAGTTACAACACTTGAATCTTTTCGAGTTCGTCGGACCTCCATTAATGTGCCCCGCTTGTTCATCCAATCGTCCCTGTAATGCAAATTGATAAATAGTCCTTAGGAACTCGTAATGTTGTTAATCCTCCGCGGCTATCCGTGCAGAGCCAACAATAGGTCATCCTAGATCCGCACCCTGGTCCTTTTCTTGCGCCAACTGCTTGTTCTTCCCCGGCTCCTCTTTTAGGGTTGAATTAAGCTTAATTTTTCCTTGCCTGTAGATCTTGCAGTCATGGTATAATGTGTGAAACCTATTTGTCTGCCCTTAGTAATATTTGTAGCATGGTATTGCCCACTTAACCCGCCATCGAATCACCGGATCTTCCGATAAACTATACTGGCGACTTAACATCACACTATTTAGTTTAATTAGTCGTCTTTATTGTGTGGTCACTTTCTGAACCGCCGCGTCCTGCCCCTTTCACAGTTTGACCCACCGTCATGTCTTGAGTACCTGCATCCTGTGACTGGGTCGGCTCTGGAGTCACCAAGCAATTCTTATTGGATTTCGTAGAGGCAGGTAAATTGCCGGTTCAGAATGTTATTCACTGGTGGGTGCCGGGGTCAGAGAAGAAACCTACCGCTAAGAAAGGGTAAATTGTTATATTCGCTGATCACCTTCTCTGTGGTTTCAGTCCGCCTTGATCAAATTCTTCCGAGATGTCCTCCACTTCTTTAAACTGCATCATCAAGACATTGCCCCAAATTTTGTCTCCAACATGTGCAACTTTCAAGTCCTGTGTGGGGTTCACTTGCAAGAAGAGCCGTCCGTTGACCTCTTCCGTGACTTCTTCTATGTCAACTGCCAAATGGATGTGGCGGCTGGACCAAGCTTGGAGCTTGGTGGAGTCTCCATCCAAAGACGAAGAGATATGGTCTATCCAACTGTCCTTATGCCATGCCACCTCAAAGACTGGAATAGTACTTGGTTTTACTACAGAGACACCTCTCTAGAAGGAGAAAATCCACCGCCGGGTTACCGTCCTACCCGGCTCTGTACTTCCACTGAACTTCTGGACCAGATGTCTGCCACGACACGAGTGAAGTATGCTCTTGCATTTGCAAAAATCAAGGCCCTTCTGCCGAACGGTTTGACGGGAGTTAACTTAACCCGTTGTTGGATCTCATAGAAAGTCTTACCACTAAGCCGGTGTGACCGACTTATGTGCGAATACAAAGGAGATGAGAATGATCCTCTCCGCTTCAACCACACACCTCTGACAGTAGAAAACGTTAACTCTACTTTCAAAGGACTTACCCGTGAATCCCAAGAGGCTTGTCGTACGATCGGGTTAAAACCCTTCTGCGTCACATATCCAGCTCCGGTTGTAAGGATGACTTTCAAATTTGCTTGCTCTTTGTCTTCACTTTGTATATGGCAACTTTAAATGTTTTGGCGGCTTTGCCTATAGGCCAACTCCAGCTTCTGGAAGAAAAAAATACACTCCCCCCATGAAGAAGAAGTCTCAGGTGGGTAACGTCCGTGGCTGCAAGAAGAAGTCTTTGGCTCAAAACCTACCCAAGCTTGACGATTCAGAGGTAGAACTTGACTCCCTTGGCTGTCATTTTATGCAACTTATTGACAACGACTGTACACAGGAGGAGACAGAAACGAGCCATGCAACGCCCCTAAGCTAACTTACATTTCTTCCGACTCAGAAATCTTACCACAAGAGAAGATACGGTAGGTCGTCCGAAAAGTTCCTTTTTCACATCCTCTTGCTTACTTAGACCCCTATTTTTCCTTGAAAAAGCAACAACACGATTCTCAGCGTCAGACCCGGAGCACCGGCTCGTAGGATCTTATGGCCAGCTTACCCAACTCCCCGGCGCCGCGGAAACATCCCGCTGAGGTACTTTCTTACTAAAAATCTGATATTTGTCTTATACTCTTGTACTGTTGTCTTACTCTTGTGTTTTATTGTCTTAATTTATAGGAGTCACCTCCTTCGTCTGGCGACTCGAATGCCTCCAAGCATTCCTCCTATGAAGATCAGCCCAGAGTACACTTTCACCCTGCCATGTTTACATTATCTGTATTGTCTTTGTACTGTGTAATGACTCTTTGCACTTTCAGGGGTCAAGCCAAACATAGGAAGACAAGCGGGTCCACCGTTCCTACTACCGCTCAACAGCGGGAGACTGCTGAGCCATCTCCCTCCACTCATGTTGAACCTTCTGACACTAACAAGGAAGCGCCTGAGCGCTTTCCTCCACCCTCAGAACCGGCGGGTCATCGCATGGCGACTTCTGATAGTGCAGCGGCTGACCCTAAGCTGCCCAGTCCTGCCGCCGAAGACTCGTCTCTTCCCGATGTTACTATCACCGGGACATGTTATCAATCCCCAATTCATTATGTATTGGCAAAACAGTCCAGAAGGATTAATACTTGCTCTCCAGATAAGCTTGACTTCGAATTCCCCGTCTTGGAGAAGATGACCGCAGATGACCTGCACGCCGGCTATTTGAATTGCCTTTCTGCTAGCGGCAACATGGAGACCAAACTTGTTGGTTTGATGAAGAATATATATGAGGTATCTTTCATCTTATGCATTTCTCTTATACCCTTATGTAGCCCCCAAGAACTGGTGTAATATTGCAAATAATAGACCGGGTCTTCCAAACCTTTGACATGATGTAGAAAACTTTAAACTGTAGCCCCCAAGTACTGGATTAAATCGCATATAAGACGGTACTTATGTTAAATCTTAGATCCAAGTGTATCCCCCAAGTCCGGATCATTATAACAATGATGAGACGAAGCTTTAATGTTTGAGAAGTTTCAAGTGTAGCGCCCAAGTTCGAGTTATTATAACAATGCGGAGCCGGAACTGTCACACCCAAGATGTGATCAATTCCTTATTTTGCACGAGGGCCTCGACAGGTATAGAAGCGCACCTCGTCGTGTTGCAAGAATGGATATCATTACAAGTACATTTACAGAAGAGATGATTATATGGAATTGTCTTACACTCGCCACAAGCTACATCAAGATCACATCAATACAAAAACATATTCAAACATCATACATAAGAGCAGGGTCCGACTACGAACGAAATCAAACGATAAAATGACATCCATGCTTGCTATCCCAGGCTGCCACCTGGAACCCATCCTAGATCGATGATGAAGAAGAATAACTCCAAATCAAACAAGCATCGCACTCACGTCAAATCATCGCAGTACCTATACCTGTAACTGTTGTTGTAGTAATCTATGAGCCATAGGGACTCACCAATCTCATTTCCTAGGGTATCAAGACTATTAAAGCTTAATGGGAGAGGTATGGTTAAGTGGTGAGACTGTAGCAAGCAACTAAGCATTTATTTGAGTGGCTAACTTACGAATGCAGAAAAAAAAGTGGGTGGTTTACGCATAACAGACGAGAACTAGTAATGATCACTAAGTGATCCTGAACACCTACTTACGTCAAAGATAACCCCACCGTGTTCTCTCTCGGATAAGGACTCACGAGAAGAGACGGTCATGGTTACGCACACAGTTGGTTTATTTTATTTGAGTTTACTTCAAGTTTACTATGACCAGGTCTTAAACAAAGTTTCCAACTTTGCCACATAAGCGAGGGCATGACTTTCCAAAAGATTTAACCCTACCACATTGGAATTCCTCAACCACGGAATCACCCATAGTATTTGCGGAATCCCGATGGAAAATCTCAAATCGAGATAGCCCGAAGTGTCGTCAAAATCCCACGCGCAAGACGTTCAAGCAAGGTAAAACAAATCCAGCAAGGCCGCCCGACGTGTCAACGAACCTGATAGGAGCCAGGTATCTCGCTCTCAAGACACGACCAGATGAACGCAGCATACAGTGGCCTGATAGAAATCACCCGAGTTGCCCCGGTTTGGCCCCGCACACGACTCTAGTTTGGACCAACACTCATGAGGAGCACTGGCCCGGGGTTTGATTAAATTATCCGCGGGTGCCGGCGGGTCCCTATGCATTTTATTAGTTATTAGGCAAATGTAGTATCGATGTTGGGCCTTGCTACACAAACTTAACCCTAAAAAAAATCAAGGGGGCCCCATAACAACCCCGAGCATGTTAGGAGCGCTCAATATGGAACATAACACCGGTTCACAACTAACTAGGGGCGGCAAAAGTGGAACAAAACACCAAGCAAAAGGCCAAGCCTTCCACCTTTTACCAAGTATATATGTGCATTAAATTAATTAGCAATAATATTGTGATAACAACAAAGGATATCCATGTTGGCACATGGAAGCAATTGCACCTGCAGCAGAAACGCTATAAGAATGCTGAGCTAGCAGTAACATAGCCAAACAAAGGTTTACTAGGAAGGTGGAGGGTTAGAGGCTTTTCATGGCAATATTGGGAGGCTTGACAAACAAGTGGTAGGTAGCAACAATAAAAGTGGAACAACTAGCATAGCAATGATAATAGTGGTATCCAGGGAAATGTGTCCTCTTGCCTAAGATCCCGCATGGAAGAAGAACGAGTCCATGAAGAAGACGATCCAACGTAGTCGAACGAATCCTCACACTCCGAACGCTTTCGCAACTCTATCGAGAAGTAACAATCCGAAACAACAATCAACACATGATAAACAACACAACATATGAATGACGTGATGTGCAACCAAATATGATTCATGCCCGGTTTAGTATGAAACGCATGGCATGGCATGGCACGAACAACAAACAACTACTACATATTAAGTGAAGTTCAATATGCAACGAGTTGCATATTGACGAAACTCCACCTTCAAGTTATTTAATTCACTCCCGTTTAGGTACTCATCAATATTAAATGTTGTTAGACATGGCAAGAGGTGAAGCACCCACAACTACATCACCTGGGCACTTTAAATGAGGCCAGAAGCAAAGAATAACAATTCCGGAACGACCTCATATGCATATTTTAATTTTGGTCCAGATCTGACCTAACCATATTTTAAAGTTGTTAAACAGAAAAATAAATGTCACCAAGAGATTCTACACATTTTTCTAGTCAAGTTACATATGTAAAACATTTGCAACGGAGCTACGTTTAATTAGTTATGAAATAAATCATTTTACATGGCATTTATGAAAATTACATGAAAACAGCAGGTTAAGCATTTTTATCACATGTGAGAGTTGAAAATTGTGAATCTGCACGAAATTCTAGTCATTCTACATATATAAATTTTTTACATATGATGCATAGTTAATTAGTTATGAGCCTCTCAAAAACATGCATTTTTCTATAATTATAATGCCTAGGATTAATTGTCAAAATCGCAGATCCTAAAAAAACACTACACGGGCCAAATCCGCAATAGGGCCCGAACAGTGGACACGGCATCACATACTAAAATGCGCATATGGGCGGTTAACAACAGTACGCAACATGGGCCAAGGACCAACAGAATAGAAAAAAACAAGGCACTAGGGTGCTCACCCCGTGGGCCGAGGCCCGGTCGGAGGCAGGGCATTGGAGCTGGGCCTGCACGGGGTCACGAGGCCGAGGCTGGGCCTTGGCTCGAGGCGTGGCCCACACGCGGGGAGGCGAGCTTGGCCGAGGAGCCTCATACTCCTCGTGTGGCGGCGATAGACAACGGCTGCGACGAACTCTGGCGAGGCGGCGAGATACGATGAGGGGAAGGCTGGGGAAGGCCGGATCCGGAGGTGGCGGCTCGAGGCGGCGCCGGGGGACGGAGATCGGGCGGTGGGGTCCTCCCGACCATGGGGGTGGAGCTCCTGCGGGCATGGGAGAGAGAGATGGTGAGAGGGCGAGGAGGGAGAGAGAGAAGAGAGGAGGAAGAGGGCATGAGGGGAGCTCGCCTGGGGTCGTCGGCGTTGTGCTCCGATGAGGGGGAGGAGCTCGTGCTCCGGCGGCGGTGCACATCGGGAGGTCAGGAGCGGGGAGGCTCGGGCAGCTGCGGTGGTACGGGAAGTCGGTCGGCGACGCAGGTTCGTGCCTGGGCGGGCCTTAGATGGGCTCGGCGGGCCATATGCAGTGGGAGGAGGAGGCTGGCAGTGGTTGAGTGGTTGGAGGTGGCTGGTGGCATGGATTTCGAGGAGGGATTAGTTTTTTCCCAATTAGGCAGGGTAGGGGGGTTATATAGGGAAGGAAGGCTGGGTTAGGTGTCACAGCCCTAGAATTTGCTTGAAATTGTTTGCATCAATATCAGCATGTGAATCATGTCATGATGTCTAAATTCAAATTAATTTGAAATGGGGGTGATCAAACCCTAGCACGGATAAATTCAAATAGGTTAAACTTTAAGATAATTGAGTGAATACTAAATTCTCTTCAAAAATGTTTCCCTTCTTTGATAAATGTTGGCAACAACATATCACGGTTGAACTATATTTTCAGAACTAATTTTTCAAATTTAATAAATCAGAAAATTTCTGAAAATCACTAATAAAGCACTATAAATATTTTAGTTGCCTCAAATTTTCTGAAACTTTTCGTGTAGTTTGGAAATATTCTAAATATACTACATAAATAATTTCAGGAATTTTGGCATTATAGTTTTTGCCCAAACAAAATTAAATATAATGCAGGACTTAGAAAAGAGAAACTAAAATGAAAGAAGGAAAAAGAGGGAGATGACTTACCTGGCCAATAAACCGACCCAACCCACCAGAGCCCAGGTGCCAATCGTCTTCCTCCTTTGCCAGGAGGACGATGGCGTGTCGCATGCACAGGAGGCGTGGCCACCTCCTGCTTGCTACCTCCCAGCCTCCCCCGAGCCTATCTCCTCGCTTGGACATGCCCAGAGGCCCCCTCTCTCTTTCCCTGTCCCTGGCTCACTCCCTTGCTCGCCCTCCTCGGTTTCGAGACCGCCGGAGAGCGCTACCGTCACAACCGCAGCCACCGCCGCTCGCGTGCTTTGCTGCCATGTCCAGAGGCATCCGTCAGATGCGCTATGTGCCCTACCCGACATGCCCAACCCATGGAGGCCAGAAAACGAAGCTCACGGCCATCTTCCTCGTCCACGGTTGCCGGACACCAACTCCTGATTCGCCGTCGCCAGGACCTCCCCGAGCTCGTCAACCACCTCCTCGAGTCCGCTGTGAGCCACTGACTCTTCCCCCCTCGTTTCCCTTGTTGCGGTCGTCCTCTAGTTAGCGCAACCCCCGGACCCGAAACCTCTGACCGCCGCCGTATTCGACGTCGTGGCCGACTCCGACCACCCCGCAATCTACCCTGGCCCCCAATGGACGCGGATCGCTCCCAGGATCACGTTGGAGCAAACCCCGCTCCGAATGGTGCTCTGGGGGTGAAACCCGATCCCCTCCGCCGCGCCTGTTGATGCTGGCGGCTCAACGCCGCCGTCTTAGACCCAATTGACCTTGGGTTTGACCCCCCTGGGTCACCTACAGCTGGGCCAACCCCTGGCTTAATCTGGTGGAGCGATTAATTAAGTTAACTAATTTCTATTAGTAAGTAGGTCACTGAGTAGTGGACCCAGCCCCTTAATGAATTTATTGAGGACTTAATTAAACCTAATTAACCCTCTGTGTCACTGACTGACGGGTCCCACAGGTCAGCTTTGACCTGCCATGTCAGGGTTGACCTGGTCCCACGAGTCAGCGTCTCAAGATGGCCCCGTGTCATTGACATGTTGGTCCAGCCAGTCAGGTTTGACCTGGACCTGGCCTTGTTGACTGCTGACGCAATGCTGACGCATTGATGACACAGTAATTGATTTATGAATTTATTTCTTTTAGAAAATGTTTAAAACTTCTAAAAATCATAGAAAATAATTTGTAAGTCATATGAAAAAAATTTATATATGACAAACGATCAGAGAAATCCAATGAATTTTTTTATGCCATGATCATGCATGCTTGGACAAGTTCACATCACCAAGTAGGACAATTTATGATTACAGTAATATATGAAATATCATTTGGAGTTGGAATTCAAACTTAATTAACTTGGCTAATTATTCCTCTAGGTCAATTTATACCTTAACTTGTCATATCATGCATCATGGTTGTTGCATTGCATTGAATGTGTTCCTTTCTTGTTTGCCGATGTTTGTTCCTTTTCGGTAGACGATGGTTCCGACGATGTGACCATTGACACTAATGAAGAGAAGTAATATCTTCAGGACTGTCAGGCAAGCAAACCCCCTTGAGCATACTGATATGAACCCACTCTCTCGCTCCTGCTCTCTTTTTCCGCATTAGGACAACAATGATTCAACTGTTACCCGTTCTCGGTAGTTGAACCCATTCCTTGCATGACCTGTCTTTGCCACAGTAAATAGTTGAAACCACTCAACATGAGTAGCAACTACTTGAGCCTTGTTGTTCTTACTAATTCATGCTTTCTTACTTATTGTGCATGTTAGTCTTAGAGTCGTGTTGTGTCGGGTCTGATCCATCTGGGCGATGAATCAGAATGGCAGTGTTCATGTCTTACTGTGTGAGAGTTATGTGTGTGAACACGATTCGGTAAAGTTAGCGATGAGACGTCATGTAGGAGTACATGGCGGGTTGCCTCATTAGGACCGTCCTTAAGAACTGGGTCCTGTGTATGTTATCCAAGACTAGCTACTACCGCACATTGGAATCCTTAATTGAATCTCTCGACTTATTAATCGACTTGAGATCTGCCCAGGAATTGCAACAAGTTTCTGGTGTTTGTAGTATATGCTAGTAGTCTACCAAGTGGCACCCCGTATAGGTGGGCTTGGGACAGACTAGGCATTGTGGCCTGGTGTACCAGGCGTAGTATAATCCGTCGAGGTGGGCTTGGGAACCCTGTACACATTGTTTGGGGCCATAGAGGAAACTTCGGCCGGACTTACTTGCGGGTTCAGTCTCAAATAGGTGATAAACCTGGACTAGAATCTTGTGTGGCTAGTCAGGTCATGGCCGACTCCCTCGCTGGGCTTCCGCTTGAAGGTTGCCAAAGTGCCTTTTTACGAGCACATGGCGGTAAGTGGCAGGAGCATGTGTGACGAAGTACACCCCTGCAGGGTTATGAATCTATTCGAATAGCCGCGTCCTTGGATATGGACTACTTGGAGAACTTATGCGGTTCATAAAAACCTTGAAGTAGATACTGTAAAATATGCAAGATAAGCATGAGTGCTATGGATGGCCTTCTCATAGGGAGACGGAAGTGAATCCATAGTGGTGTATTGATTGGGTGAATATGTGGACTCGTGTGCGCTATCCCACCTTAAACAAAGCACTTGTAGTCATAGTACACGTTAGCCAAGAGTCAAAGCTGGCTTGCTGCAATAAACTCCACAACCCCTTCATTGATATTGATGCATATGTAGTTAGTTCTGATGTAAGTCTTGCTGAGTACCTTTGTACTCATGTTTGCTTAATTTATGTTTTTGCAGAGGAGATGTCAGTCTCATTAGTGGTATTTACGACGTGAAGTTTGATGTTGACCAGATTAGCTTGGGAATCCCAGATAAAGGTCTGGTTCCTTTGGTAGGGTCGTTGTAGCTTTTCAAGCTCCTCCAGCCTCTTTTGTAGATGTCTGTACCCAGACATGTTGAACTTCCGCTTGTTTGTTTGAATGCTCTGAATGCTGGGTCTTGTGACCCCTGTTTGTAACATCTTATTGTATTGGCTCTTCCGAGCCTTCTAAATAAATGTTGTAATGTGTGTATGATTATGTTGTGATACCATAGTTGTATCTATGCATATCGGGCAAGTCTTGCATACGTGTGACGTGCAATGGTATGTATGGGATTCGACACCTAGTTGTGTGCCTTTAGTAGTACTCTTTATGAGGAAACGCCTCTTTGTGCTTCCACCGAGCCTTGGTAGCTTGCTACTGCTCCGGACACATTGATTGACCAGCATGTATCCTTCTTTGCTGTTGTGTATGTCCCTTCGGGGAAATGTCTCGCAGTGTAATGGAGTCCCTATAACCTGCTACGACTCGTCTACGTGCAGTGATGATATTTATGTCCTACGGCGTAATGGAGTCCTTGTAGCTTGCTATAACTCGTCTACACACACTAGAGATCGACACCTGCATTGCTGGGTTACGTATGCCTGTCCCTGTATGGATGTGCCACTTGGGTTCTACGACTAGTCATGTCGGCCTGCGTTCTTTGACATTTGAATGCTAGCAACACATTCACATACGTGAGTCAAAAGACGCAAATGGTACCGGCCCAGGTAAGGTGGCAGCCGTGGATTTAACCATGCGTGAGACCACAAAGTGATGTGATGTGCTACAGGCTGGATTCTTATGCCTTAGGATCGGGGTCCCGACATTAGGGGAATTTAGCCTATTTTCGGACCCTCCGATCGCGATCGGACGGCTCCGGTCACGGGGTAGGCTAGATGGGCTGGTGTTGGGCTGTGAAGAGGGGTTCGGGCCAAGATGAGAGGGAATTGTGAGGCCCGTGACATGTTTTGAAATACCGGAAACGTTTGCAATTAAACGACGACGGTGCCGCTATAGTCTATCGTTGGGGTATCAAACGACCTCCGATTGTGACGAAATTTGGCAGCTAGCCTACCTGCAATATAAGAAGACCGCACACCAAGTTTCGACCCAATCTGAGAATATTTAATACCCACTTTTAAAAACAACATTTTATCGATGACTCGGGCGCGTGCATCTCTGGTTGGTCTCGAAATGGTCAGCAACACAAACGGAGAGAATTGGCAACTACGAACGGATGCAAGTTTTCAAAAACGAGTGACGATGCCATGCAGATGATGAGAATGATGCAATGATGAGTGAGACAACCAAAAAAATGTCATGACGACAATGGAATAAAAGGGGAATCTTTTGGACCGTCGTTCCCGAGCTATTACAACTCTCCTCCACTACACGAGGATCTCGTCCCGAGATCTAAGAATGAGAAGGGGAAGAGAAAGAGCAAGAGGTAAACTTAGTTGCTTCTCTGACAAACGAGTGAAATCAATGATCATTGAAGGTTTCAATGGGAAGAAGAATGACATGAGGAACAAGCAAGAATTCACGAGAAATTTCGGCATCACTTCGGTAGGATAGAGAGGAAAAACTTGGTAATAAGGCAAATAATTTGAAAAAATGACACAACACTCCGGCTAATTGGAAAGCAAAGAAACAACATGATCTAAATCAAACTAGATGTGAGTTGAAAAGAGCAACACCACAATGCCTCTTCAACAAAAGAATAGAAACTAGATCATTGGAAGGAAAAGAACGGGGAAGAAAATAACAACTTATACCACCATTGAATTTGAAAAGCATGGTCAAATGGGATTGATGGATAACAACGAAAAGAATAGCTTGTTATGGGCTTATGGAAAACATCTCAAAATTATGAGGTGACAACCTGCCAAAACTGAAAAAATTGATTGCTTGAGAGAAACAGGATATGAAAAACTTCTTTCACCAAGAAGAGGAGGAAAAAACTTGTATCATTTATGACACCATGATAACAACAATCCTTAGGAAATGCTTTAGGTAAAATCTAATCCAAGATAACTCCGAGAAGATTAGATGGGTTTACTTATCTTATTCTTGATAATTTCCCTCGAGACTCCTCATAATCAAGAATTTAATAACACAATCTCAAAAGACAATGGAGAAGGAATTGAACTTAGAAATCCAAGAGAAAGAACACTTGAGCACCTCCAACAAGAATCTTGAAGAACACTTAGAGAAGAATTACATCCTTAACAAACCACCATGAAGGACCATCGTATGCAAAAGAATGATCAAAACAAATGAAGGTTGAATAAGAACAAGATTGAGGCCTTGCTATGATTTAGATGAAGCTTCGCAACGAGATACTTGAGAAAACATGGAACTCCAGAAAGAAAAAGATAAGGAACACTTGAAATTGAGAATTTGATATCATGAACAACTCCGGAAGAAGGATTGAAATCACCTGGACGAAACAAGAATGAGAATTATGATATGCCTATCCTTCATCATATTAATTTGATGACAAGCAACGGATTTAGCATACCACTTATTCTTCTTGAAAAGATTGGAGGGAAAGATATGGCACAAACTTGAAGAGGTCTTCCCCGAAACACCAATATGAATTCACAACGAATGAGGATACCATGATTGAACGAAGATACATGGGAACGAAGAGATTACGATCCACCTAATGGAAAATTTCACAAGGCACCGGAATAATTGAGATACAAATGAAGGGACAACAATTGAGAATAATTTGAGAACGAAAACTGAAAGCTGAGAACGAAGAAATCTTCTGAAATGACGGCCTTCGGGAGGATCGAGAAATGAAAACAACTCTAAATGGACCGGATAGATATGGGAGAAATTTCTCATGAATCGAAACAATTTGAGAGTAAAGCATCAAGATGAGATGACAAATCTTCAAGAGAATGGACCAATATTAAGAGAAAATCTCCTTCGGTCTTCAATACTGAGAATAATGACGAGAAGCAACACCAAGAATCATTGAGACACTCCGGAACAATGAATATGGAAAGGTTAAGCCAATGGTGAAAATAATTTGACGAAATCTTGGAGAATGAATATGACTGATGGAATTCATTCATACGTCATATGAAAAGAACTTCAGGACATCTCCGGAAAGAATAGAAGAGCCAGATAAGATCCTAGGGAAAACCTATGGGTTATGGGCCTACTTAAAGAAAACTCCGTTGAAACGATTGATTAAAAGAGAGATTGCACCGGTACAAATGAAGAACTTGATGATGTGAGAACCTCGAAATAATTTGGAAGGATTGAAAGAAAACACGAATCTTCTAAGATATCTTCAGCCTCCGGATAGAACAGAGTGAGGCGAATAAACAAGAGAGGCTTGGAAAAGAAATTCCAACATGGAAACCATTGAACGAATGAGAAATGATATGATGAACACCGAGAGCTTGAATTGAATCCACCCGAGAAGAATAACATTGAGAACAAGGAATATAAGGATATATCTTGAAACTGAAACTCCTGAGAATCTTTACAAGGGATCATCGACAACAATACGAGAGGAAAGATAGAAGAAGCATCACATGAATAGAAAAGGCACTTGGATGAGAAATTAATCATTGAAGAAAAAGGGTGGGAGGGTGGGGAAAAACAAAGACAACTTGGGACAAATGAGACAGACTACGAAAGAAATATGATGATTGACCTTTCAAATATTGGAGATGATTGAATATTTTGAAGAGGAGCACACCGATTGAAAAGAATTTCATGACAACTCTAGTTGAACATAAGGAATAGCATTCCCGTAAAATATGAGAACACTACTTAGAAAAGATATGAAATCACCACTTGACATGAAAGAAACTCAAATTACCATACTCCAAGCAAACAAAGGATGAGGCTAACGAAACAATCTAGAAAAAAAATGATGACAGAGATTCCGCTCGAAATTTTTGTGGTAAGGTTGGCACGGGATCGATCGCACATTGGATTGTCATATTGAAATGATGCTCGAATATGATCCCTAGGTAAAGCGAACTACAAGGCTTGACGAAGCATATCTGATGACCTATATGGAGAGTGCCCTCTGTAAGAAAGACCGTGAACAAATGAATCCACTAGATGTTGAACCCCATCCTCACATCATGATCTGTTGGAAGATAGCCTAGGTAACTACTTGAATTCCCACCTAAGAATTGTTGGGAGACGTGGTAGTAAATCAAAATTTTCCTACGTGTCACCAAGATCTATCCATGGAGAAACCAGCAACGAGAGGGGAGAGATTGGATCTTCATACCTTTGAAGATCGCTAAGCGGAAGTGTTGCTAGAACGCGGTTGATGGAGTCGTGCTCGCAGCGATTCAGATCGCGGTAGTTCCGATCAAGTGCCGAACGGACGGCACCTCCGCGTTCAACACACGTGCAGCCCGGTGACGTCTCCTACGCCTTGATCCAGCAAGGAGGAAGGAGAGGTTGGGTAAGAGCTCCGGCAGCACGACGGCGTGGTGGCGGTGGAGCTGCGTGGTACTCCGACTGAGCTTCGCTAAGCGCTACGGAGAACGAGGGGAGGAGGAGGTAGGGCTGCACCAGAGAGAGAGAGGGAGAACCGTGTCCTCTACAGCCCCAAATACCTTCACTATATATAGGGGAAGGGGAGGAGAGGTGCTGCGCCCTAGGCTTCCACCCTAGGGGTGGCGGCAGCCTCCAGGAACCCATCTGGCCGGCGGCCAGGTCAGGGAGAGGTGGAGGCGCCCTAGGGTGGGCCTTAAGGCCCATCTAAGCCTAGGGTTTGCCCCCCTCCACCCGTGCTGTGCCTTGGGCTGGGGTGGGAGGCGCACCAGCCCACCTAGGGGCTGGCTCCCTCCCACTCTTGGCCCATGGAACCTTCTGGGGCAGGTGGGCCCACTTGGTGGACCCCCGGAACCCTTCCGGTGGTCCCGGTACACTACCGGTGACACCCGGAACACTTCCGGTAACCAAATCCTCACTTCCTATATATCAATATTCGTCTCCGGACAATTCCGGGACTCCTCGTGACGTCCGGGATCTCATCCGGGACTCCGAACAACCTTCGGTAACCACGTACACTATTTCCCTATAACCCTAGCGTCATCGAACCTTAAGTGTGTAGACCCTACGGGTTCGGGAGACACGTAGACATGACCGAGACACCTCTCCGGCCAATAACCAACAGCGGGATCTGGATACCCATGTTGGCTCCCACGTACTCCACGATGATCTCATCGGATGAACCACGATGTCAGGGATTCGATCAATCCCGTATACAATTCCCTTTGTCTATCGGTATGGTACTTGCCCGAGATTCGATCGTCGGTATCCCCATACCTTGTTCAATCTCGTTACCGGCAAGTCTCTTTACTCGTTCCATAATACATCATCCCGTGGCTAACTCCTTAGTCACATTGAGCTCATTATGATGATGTCTTACCGAGTGGGCCTAGAGATACCTCTCCGTCACACGGAGTGACAAATCCCAGTCTCGATTCGTGTCAACCCAACAGACACTTTCGGAGATACCCGTAGCGTACCTTTATAGCCACCCAGTTACGTTGTGACGTTTGGCACACCCAAAGCATTCCTACGGTATCCGGGAGTTACACAATCTCATGGTCTAAGGAAATGATACTTGACATTGAAAAGCTTTAGCAAACGAACTACACGATCTTGTGCTATGCTTAGGATTGGGTCTTGTCCATCACATCATTCTCCTAATGATGTGATCCCGTTATCAATGACATCCAATGTCCATGGTCATGAAACCGTGACCATCTATTGATCAACGAGCTAGCCAACTAGAGGCTTACTAGGGACATGTTGCGGTCTATGTATTCACACATGTATTACGGTTTCCGGTTAACACAATTGTAGCATGAATAATAGACAATTATCATGAACTAGGAAATACAATAATAACCATTTTATTATTGCCTCTAGGGCATATTTCCAACAAGAATTCCCGAAATCTTCCTGGTTATGCAATCGGGTGTTGGGGATACAGGGAGGCAAAATATGCCACACAACTAACAAGCCCTACACTCCAAATGTATCTATCCGTCAACACATAACCAGAGGCTTCGGACCTCCATCTATCTTGGACCCTCGAAAACAAAACGGTACCAAACATGGTAGTACCATGGACGCCTCCCCAGTACTGGGTGACTCCGACCTTATCTCGCCACGATAAGTATTGAAGCAATTTCAAACATCCTCCGTCCTGAGATACTAAGGAAACTGAACGATACCGATGTGCAAAAATCCCTCGGAGCTCTACTCCTTGATAACAGGAGGCACCAAGACAGAATTCCTTCACATCGGCATCATATAGTTTCCAAGAATACCCGCGTGATCCTAAAAAAAATTGAGTGAAAAGAGGGGTAGCATCAAAATTCCTAAGTCGTAATTCCTCACCAGAGTATAGAAGAGGAGTAAAAGAAACCTACTCTCCGATATATAACTAGACTCTAAATAGTTTTTTCACTAGACTCGACTGGGCCAAGTTCGATCAGTAAAGGGGGCTCCCAGGTCGAAACATGCTCTGCTACCAAGTTGTCATGCCTAAGATGTGATCCTATCCTTATTTTGGCACGAGGGCCTCAATAGGGATAGAAGCGCATCTCGTCGTGTTGCAAGAATGGATATCATTACAAGTACATTTAGAGAAGAGATGAGTATATGGAATTGGCTTACACTCGCGACAAGCTACATCAAGATCACATCAATACAAAAACATATTCAAACATCATACAAAAGAGTAGGGTCTGATTACGGACGAAATCAAACTGTAAAATGACATCCATCCTTGCTATCCCAGGCTGCCGCCTGGAACCCATCCTAGATCGATGAAGAAGAAGAAGAACTCCAAATCAAACAAGCATCACGCTCACGTCAAATCATCGCATTACCCCTACCTGCATTTGTTGTTGTAGTAATCTGTGAGCCACAGGGACCCAGCAATCTCATTTCCAAGGGTATCAAGACTATTAAAGCTTAATGGGTGAGGTCTGGTTAAGTGGTGAGGCTGCAACAAGCAACTAAGCATTTATTTGAGTGACTAACTTACTAATGCAGAAAGTAAAGTGGGTGGTCTATGCATAAGGGACGAGAACTAGTAATGATCACTAAGTGATCCTGAAGACCTACTTATGTCAAACATAACCCCACCGTGTTCTCTCTCGGACAAGGACTCAAGAGAAGAGACAGTCACTTTTACCCACACATTTGGTGTATTTTATTTGAGTTTACTTCAAGTTTACTATGACCTGGTGTTAAACAAAGTTTCCAATTTTGCCACATAACCGCGGGCACGGCTTTCTAAAAGATTTAACCCTGCAGGGGGTGCTCCAACTCATCCATCACAAATTGACCACACGCCGTGTTGGAATTCCTCAAGCGCGGAATCACCCGTAGTATTTGTGGAATTCCGATGGAAAATATCAACTTCGAGATAGCCCAAAGTATCGTCAAAATCCCACGCGCAAGACGTTCGAGAAAGGTAAAACAAATCCAGCAAGGCCACCTGGTGTGTCGACGAACCCGATAGGAGCCACGTATCTCATTCTCAGGACATGACCAGATGAATGCAGCATATAGTGGTATGATAGAAATCACCCGAGTTGCCCCGGGTTGGCCCCGCACATGACTCTAGTTTGGACCAACACTCATGAGGAGCACTGGCCCGGGGGTTGATTAAATTATCCGCGGGTGCCAGCGGGTCCCTATGCATTTTATTAGTTATTAGGCAAATGTAGTACCAATGTTGGGCCTTGCCAGACAAGCTTTATCCTAAAACAAAAATCAAGGGGGTCCCCATAACAACCTCGAGCATGTTAGGAGCGCTCAATATGGAACATAACACCGGTTCACAACTAACTAGGGGCGGCAAAAGTGGAACAAAACACCGAGCAAAAGGCCAAGCTTTCCACCTTTTACCAAGTATATATGTGCATTAAATTAAATAGCAATAATATTGTGATAACAACAAAGGATATCCATGTTGGCACATGGAAGCAATTGCAACTGCAGCTAGAAACACTATAAGAAGGCTGAGCAAGCAGTAACATATCCAAACAAAGGTTTGCTGGGAACGTGGAGGGTTAGATGCTTTTCATGGAAATATTGGTAGGCTTGACAAACAAGTGGTAGGTAGCAACGATAAAAGCGAGACAACTAGCATAGGAATGATAGTAGTGATATCTAGGGAAATGTGTCCTCTTGCCTGAGATCCTGCTTGGAAGAAGAACAAGTCCATGAAGAAGACGATCCAACGTAGTCGAACGAATCCTCACACTCTGAACGCTTTCAGAACACTATCAAGAAGGAACAATCCGAAACAACAATCAACAAACGAGAAACAACACAACATATCAATGACGTGATGCGCAACCAAATATGATGCATATCCGGTTTAGTATGAAACGGATGGCATGACATGGCACGAACAACAAACAACTACTACATATTAAGTGAAGTTCAATATGCAACGAGGTGTATATTGACGAAAGTCCATGTTCGAATTATTTAGTTCACTTTCGTCTAGGTACTCATCAATATTAAATGTTGTTAGACATGGCAAGAGGTGAAGCACAAACAACTACATCACCTAGGCACTTTAAATGAGGCCGGAAGCAACGAATAACAATTACGGAATGACCTCATATGCATATTTTAAGTTTTGTCCAGATCTGACCTAACCATATTTTAGACTTGTTAAAAATAAAAATAAATGTCACCAAGAGATTCTACACCTTTTTCTAGTCAAGTTACATATGTAAAACATTTGCAACGGAGCTACGGTTAATTAGTTATGAAATAAATCATTTTACATGGCATATATGAAAATTACATGAAACCAGCAAGTTAAGCATTTTTTATCACATGTGAGAGTTGAAAATTGTGAATCTACATGAAATTCTAGTCATTCTACATATATACAGTTTTTACATATGATGCACGGTTAATTATTTACGAGCCTCTCAAAAACATGTATTTTTCTGTAATTATAATGCCTAGGATTAATTGTCAAAATTGCATATCCTTAAAAAACACCAGACGGGCCAAATCCGCAATAGGGCCCGAACTGTGGACATGGCGCCACATGCTAAAATGCGCATATGGGCGGTTAACAACAGTATGCAACATGGGCCAAGGCCCAACAGAATAGAAAAAAACAAGGCGCTGGGGTGCTCACCCCGTGGGCCGAGGCCCGGTCGGAGGCACGGCATTGGAATTGGGCCTGCACGGGGTCACGAGGCCAAGGCTGGGTCATGGCTAGAGGCATGGCCCACACGCAGGGAAGCGATCTTGCCAGAGGAGCCTCATACTCCTCGTGTGCCTGCACGAGCAGGGAGGCTGGCGGCGACAAACAACGGCTACGACGAACTCTGGCGAGGCAGTGAGATCCGACAAGAGAAAGGCTAGGGAATGCAGGATCCGGACGGGGCGGAGCCATTCCCAGCGGTGGCGGGTCAAGGCGGTGCCAGGGGACGGAGATCGAGCGGCGGGGTCCTCCCGGCCATGGGGGTGGAGCTCTTGCGGGCATGGGAGTGAGAGAGATGGTGAGAGGGCAAGGAGGGAGAGAGAGAAGAGAGGAGGAAGAGGGCGCAAGGGGAGCTTGCATGGGGTCGCCGGTGTTGCGCTTTGGTGAGGGGCCGACAGGAAGAGCTTATGGTCCGGCGGCGGCGCGCATCGGGAGGTCGGGATCAGGGAGGCTCAGGCGGCTGTGGGGCTGCGGGAGCTCGGCCGGTAGCACAGGTTCGGGCCTTGGTGGGCCTCAGATGGGCTCGGTGTGCCCTATGCGGTGGGAGGAGGAAGCTAGCGGCGCCTGAGTGGTGGGAGGTGGCTTGCGGCACGGATTTTTAGGAGAGATTAGGTTTTGTCCAATTAGGCAGGGTAGGGGATTATATAGGGAAGGAGGGCTAGGTTAGGGAAATTTAGCCCGTTTTCGGACCCTCCGATCGCGATCGGACGGCTCTGGTCACGGCGTAGGCTAGGTGGGATAGTGTTGGGATATGAAGAGGGGTTTGGGCCAAGATGAGAGGGAAGAGTGAGGCCTGTGACATGTTTTGAAATACCAAAAACGTCTGCGATTAAACGACGACAATGCCGCTATACTACATCGTTGGGGTATCAAACGACCTCCGATTGCGACGAAATTTGGCAGCTAGCCTACCTGCAAAATGACAAGACCGCACACCAAGTTTCGACCCAATCCAAGAATATTTCATACCCACTTTTAAAAAAAAATAATTTATCGATACCTCTGGAAAGTGCCTGTGTGGTTGGTCTCGAAATGGTCAGTGACACAAACAGAGAGAACCAGCAACTATGAACGGATATAAATTTCTAAAACGAGTGACGATGCCTTGTAGATGATGCGATGATGAATGCGACAACCAAATGAATGTCATGACGACAATGGAATAAAAGGGGAATCTTTTGGAGCGTCGGTCCCGGGCTGTTACAGGAACTTCATCATAGACTTGGAAAGTAAACACAGACATTAGCCCCCAAGTGCCAAGTATATTTCTTGCAATCTTCTTGGGACTTGCTTCATAAATAAATCCATCCTGGTGACTTAACCTTTATAATCTTTTACTTGTATAATGTAGGAGGCGTTAGACGCAGCTGAGTCTGAACGTGCCGGCTTAAGGGAAAACCTGACCACTCAACAGACCGCTCGAGCCACATCAGAAGAGAAATTACAGGTGGCTGTTGAACAACTTGAGAAACTCCAGGTTGACATTATCGTGTATAAAAAGACTGCCAAATCTGAGCAAGCCACCTTGTCCAAGCAAGCAAGTGATACCGAGAAACAACTCAAACTTGCATTAGCAGAGCTGAAGACTCTCAAAGACCACATATCCAAGATGACTGCCGCTATCTTTGGTAAGTATGTACGACTTAAAACAAATTATTGTGGAAAAAATACCTGCCAGGCGGCTTATCACTTTGAACTTTTCCTTGCAGGCAAGAGGAACCGCCAGCTATCCTCTGATAGTCTGATGAAATTAAGGGCAGTATATACTTTGACTGAGCAACTCTACAGTGGAGCCCTCTATACCATCAATGCCATGATGACGGCCAAGTATGTTCCCAAATTTATGAAGGGTGTTATAGAAGTCTTGTCAAATTTGTTGGAAATATGCCCTAGAGGCAATAATGAATTAGTTATGATCATATTTCCTTGTTCATGATAATCATTTATTATCCATGCTAGAATTGTATTGATCGGAAACTCAGATACATGTGTGGATACATAGACAACACCATGTCCCTAGAATGCCTCTAGTAGACTGGCTCGTTGATTAAAGATGGCTATGTTTCGTAGTCATGGACATGAGATGTCATTTAATAACGGGATCATATCATTAGGAGAATTATGTGATGGACAAGACCCAAACTATAAACGTAGCATATGATCATGTTAGTTTATTGCTACTGTTTTCTGCATATCAAGTATTTGTTCCTATGACCATGAGATCATGCAACTCACTGACACCGGAGGAGTACGTTGTGTGTATCAAACGTTGCAACGTAACTAGGTGACTATAAAGGTGCTCTACAGGTATCTCGGAGGGTGTCTGTTGGGTTGGCATGGATCAATACTGGGATTTTTTACTATGTGTGACGGAGAGGTATCTCAGGGCCCACTCGGTAATACTACATCACAATAAGCCTTGCAAGCAAGGCAACTAAGTGTTCACCACGGGATCTTGTATTACGGAACGAGTACAGAGACTTGCCGGTAACGAGGTTGAACTAGGTATGAAGATATCAACGATCGAATCTCGGGCAAGTAATATACCAAGAACAAAAGGAAAAACATACGGGATTAACTGAATCCTTGACATAGAGGTTCGATCGATAAAGATCTTCATAGAATATGTAGGAACCAATATGGGCATCCAGGTCCCGCTATTGGTTATTGACTGTAGAGCGTCTCGATCATGTCTACATAGTTCTCGAACCCGTAGGGTCTGCACACTTAAGGTTCAGTGACGTTTCAGTAGTATTGAGTTATGTATGTTGGTGACCAAAGGTTTTTCCGTGTCCTGGATGAGATCCCGGACATCACGAGGAGCTCCGGAATGGTCCGAAGGTATAGATTGATATATTAGAAAGTGGTATTTGATCTCCAGAAAAGTTTTGGGCATTTCCGGTAGTGTACCGGGAGTGACGAATGGGTTCCGGGGGACCACCAAGTGGGGCTCACACACCCCGAGGGGCCACTTGGGCCTTAGTGGTGGCGCACCACCCCCTGGTGGGCTGGGTAGCCATCCCAAAAGGCCCGATGCGCAAGGGAAGAGGAGGATGAGTAGGGGCCAAGTAGGGAAAGAGGCCTAGTAGGAGTCCACCTCCCTTGTGGGAGGTGGAATCCTCCCCTCTGGCTTTGGCCGAAGCTCTCCTTGGAGGAGAGGCTAAGGCTGCCTCCTCTCCCTCCCTCCTATATATACTAGAGGATTTTTTAGGGAAGCCCTAACCCTAATTTCCATGTGCTGCCCTCTTCTTCCTCTACATGTGTTTCTCCTCTAAATTAGTTCTGTGGTGCTTAGGCGAAGCCCTGCAGGATTAGTTCACCACCACCTCCACCATGCCGTTGTGTTGCCGGAGAACTCATCTACCTCTCCGCTCCCTCTTGCTGGATCAAGAAGGCGGAGATCGTCATCGATATGTACGTGTGTTGAACGCAGAGGTGTCGTCCGGTCAGTGCTAGATCAGAAGGACCATGATCAAGATCGCGAGACGATTCGTGATTGGATCGCGGTACGGATCGTGATGGGATCGCAGGACGGATCGAGATGGGATTGTGGGATGGATCGTGATTGGACCGCGAGATGGATCATGATGGGATCACAGGACGCTTGGCGATTTGGATCGCGAAGATGTTCGACTACATCAACCGCGTTTCTGAACGCTTCCCGCTTAGCGATCTACAAGGGTATGTAGATCCACTCTCCCTCTCGTAGATGCTCATCACCATGGATAGATCTTGCGTGTGCTAAGGATTTTTTTTTGTTTCCCATGCAACGTTCCCCAACAGTGGCATCATGAGCTAGGTCTATGTATAGATGAGATCTTGAGTAGAACACAACGGAGTTTGTGGGCGTTGATGGTTAGATTACTTCCTCCCTGCGTCGTGTTTTGGTTCAGCGGTATTGTGGGGTGAAGCAGCCTGGACCAACCTTACTTGTATGCTTATGAGAGACCGGTTCCATCGACTGACGTGTAACTTCATTGCACAAAGATGGCTGATGGTCTCTATTTCTCCTACTTTAGTTAGATTGGATTCGACAAAGGCGGTCCTTGAGAAGGTTGAAAAGAAACTTATGCATCACCGTTGTGGTTTTTGCGTAGGTGAGAATTGTTCTTGCTAGATACCCGTAGCAGCCACGTAAAACTTGCAACAACAATTAGAGGACGTCTAACTTGTTTTTGCAAGGTATGTTGTGATGTGATATGGCCAATTACATGATGCAATATATGTGATGTATGAGATGATCATGTATTGTATAGAATATCACGACTTGCATGTTGATGAGTATGGCAACCGGCAGGAGCCATAGGGTTGTCTTTAATTATTGTATGACATGCGTGTCAATCATTAAGTGCTATGTAATGCTTTACTTTGTTGCTAAACGGTAGCAATAGTAGTAGAAGCATGGTGGGCACGACAACCCCGATGGCGACATGTTGATGGAGATCAAGATGATGGAGATAATGGTGTCATGCCAGTGACGACAGAGATCATGTTGGTGCTTTAAGGATGGAGATAAAAAGCACAAGTTCATGGCCATATAATGTCACTTACGATTTACTTGGGATGTTAATACTTTTTATGCACCTTCTTTTTCTTAGGACGATGGTAGCATTATAAGGTGATCCCTCCCTAAAATTTCAAGATAAATTGTGTTCTCCCCAAGTGTGCACCATTGCAAAAGTTCATCGTGTCGAGACACCACGTGATGATCGGGTGTGATAGACTCTATGTTCACATACACCAGGTGCAAGCTAGTGTTGCACATGTGGAACACTTTTTTTTGAGACAAACATGCGGAACACTTGGGTTAAACTTGACGAGCCTAGCATGTACAGACATGTCCTTGGAACACAAGAGACCGAAAGGTCAAATATGAGTCATATAGTAATATGATCATTGTAGTGACTTTGCAAATTATGTTGTAGATTACTAGCTCATGCTGTAGCTCCCTTGTATTTTTATATGTTCCTAGAGGAATAGAGTTGAAAGAAGATGGTAGCAATATTGCAGACTAGGTCTATGATCCGAGGATTGTCCTCATTGCTGCACATAAGGCTTATGTCCTTAGTGCACCGCTCAGTGAGCCACCCCCTCTAGCGTCGTCTGTAGATGTTGTGAACATCTGACAGACAGGTTCTAATGACTACTTGATAGTTCAGCGCTTAGAATTGAGGCTCCAAAAAATTTTGAACGTCACGGAACATATGAGATGTTTTAAGAGCTGAAATTAGGATCTCAGGCTCCTGCCCGTGTTGTCAGATATGAGATCTCCAACAAGATTCTTTGCTTGCAAGATGAAGGAGATAGCTCAATTGTTGAGCATGTGCCCAGATTGTCTAGGTGCTACAATCGCTTGAATCGAGTGGGAGTTGATCTTCCAGATAATAAATTGATTAATATAGCTTTCCAAGTCACTGTCACTAAGCTACTATAAAATGCCAGGGTTGGAAAATGATGATCCGTGAGCTGTTCGTGATGTTTGACACCCCGAAGGTAGAAATCAAGAAGGATCATCATGTGTTTATGGTTAGTAAAACCACCAGTTTCGAGAAGGGCAAGGGCAAGGTGGGAAACTTCTTGGATGGCAAGTCAGTTGCTGCTCTAGTGAAGAAACCCAACGTTGAACCCAAACCCGAGACTAGGTGCTTCTATTATGAGGAGAGCGGCCGCGGAAGCGGAACAACCCTAGATACTTGGAACATAAGAAGGTTGGCAAAATAGACAGGAGTATATTTGATATACGTGTTATTGATGTGTACCTTGCTGGTATTCCTAGTAGCACCTGGGTATTGGATACCGGTTTGATTGCTAAATGTTAGTACCTTGAAGTAAAAGCTACGGAATAAACAGAGACTAGCTAAGTGTGAGGTTACGATGAGTGTTGGAAATGTTTCCAAGGTTGATGTGATCAACATCGCACACTCTCTCTAGCTTCGGGATTAGTGACGAACCTAAATAAATGTTATTTGGTGTTTGCGTTGAGCATGAACGTTATTAGATCATGTTTTTTGAAATACAATTATTCATTTAAGTCAAAGAATAATGGTTATTTTGTTTACATGAATAATATGTTCAATGGCCATGCACCCAATGAATGGTTTTTTGAATCTTGATTATAGTAGTACACATGTTCATAACATAGATGCCAAAAGATACAAAGTTAATAATGATAGTACCACATACTTGTGGCACTTCCGCTAAATGTCATATTGGTGTAAAAGCGCATGAAGAAACTCCATGCTGACGGGTCTTTAGAATCATTAGATTTTGAATCGGTTGAGACATGCAGACTAGGCCTCTTGGGCAAGATGACTAAAACCTCATTTTCCGGCTTGATGGAATGGGCAAGTGACTTCTTGGAAATGATACATATTGATGTATACGGTCCAATGAGTATTGTAGCATGCGGTGGATATCGTTATTTTCTTATATTCACTGATGATTTGAGTAGATATAGTGTATATTTACTTAATGAAACAAAAATCTTAATTGTTTCAAAAGTTCAAGTAGAATTAGAGTGAAGTTTGAGATCATCGTGACGAGAAGATAAAATGTCTACGATATGATCGTGGAGGTGAATATCTGAGTTACGAGTTTGGTATACAACTTAAGACAATGTAAAAAATTATTTCACAACTCACGCCACCTGGAACACCATAGTGTGATGGTGTGTCAGAACGTCATAGTCGTGCTCTATTGGATATGGTGCATACTATGATGTCTCTTATCGTTTGGCTACTATAGTTTTGGGGTTATGCATTAGAGACAACAACATTCACTTTAAATATGGCACCATCTAAATCCGTTGAGATGACACCGTGTGAATTATGGTTTGATGGAAACCTAAGCTGTCATTTCCTAATGTTTGGGGCTGCGACGCTTTTGTGAAACCCAAGGCGGACAAACGCATCTTCATAGAATACCCTATGAACAGTTGGGTGAACCTTCTATCTCAGATCCAAGCATAAAGTTATTGTTGCTAAAACTGGGTCCTTTCTCGAGAAAAAGTTTCTCTCGAAATAATTGAGTGGGAGGAAGATAGAACTTGATGAGGTTGTTGAACATTGTTTCAACTAGAGAGTAGCGCAGTGTAGAAAGATGTTTATGTGGAGACTACGTCAGTTGAAGAGGAATTTAACGATGATGATCATGAAGCTTCAAATCAAGTTACTATCAAATATCGTAGGTCGACGAGGATGCGTATTGCTCCTTAATGGTAAGACAACCCAGTCTTGGAGGTCACGTTGTTGGACAACGATGAACCTACGAGCTATGGAGAAGTGACGATGGGCCCGAATTCCGACAAATGGTTAGAGGACATGAAATCCGAGAAAGGATCCATGTATGAAAACCATGTGTAGACTTTGGTAGACTTGCTCGTTGGACGGCAGGTCATCGAGTACAAATGGAACTTTGAGATGAAGACATACGCTGATGGTAAATGTCACCATCTATAAAGCTCGACTTGTCGCAAAGAAGTTTCTGACAAGTTCAAGGAGTAGACTGCGATGAGATTTTCTCACTCGTAGCGATGCTAAAGTCTGTTGGAATTATGTTAGCAGTTGCTGCATTTTTCAATTATGAAATCTGGCAGATGGATGTCAAAACATCGTTTCCTTCCTTAAGGAAAGGTTGTATGAGATACAACCAGACTGTTTTGTCAGTCCTAAGGATGCTAATAGGTGTGCAAGCTTCAGTGATCCTTCTATGGACTAAAGCAAGCATCTCGGAGTTGGAATATACACTTTGATGAGGTGATCAAAGTTTTTGAGTCTATGCAAAGTTTATGAGAAACTAGTACTTACAATAAAGTGAGTGGGAGCATTATAGAGTTTCTGATAAGCAAATGTGGTTGACATATTGTTGATCGGAAATGATGTAGAATTTCTGGAAAGCATAAAGGGTTGTTTGAAAAGAGTTTTTCAAAGGAAAACCTGGATAAAGCTACCCAATTGTAGAGCATCAAGATCTATAGATATGGATCAAGATGCTTGATGAGACTTTCAATGAGTAAATACCTTGACAAGATTTTGAAAGAGTTCAAAATGGATCAGTCAGAGAAAGAGTTCTTGCCTGATTTGTAAGGTGTGACATTGAGTAAGACTCAAAGATCGACTGTGGAAGAAGAAAGAGAAACGACGAAGGGTGTCACCTATGCTTTAGCCATAGGCACTATATAGTATGCCATGCTGTGTACCGCACCTGTGTGTGCCTTGCCATGAGTCCGTCAAGGGGTACAAGAGTGATCCAGGAGTGGATCACTGGACAGCGGTCAAGATTATCCTTAGTGATTAAAGACTAAGGAAATGTTTGTCGATTATGGAGGTGATAAAGAGTTCGTCGTAAAGAGTTAAGTTGATGCAAGCTTTAACACCAATCCGGATGACTCTTAATAGCAATCCCGATACATATAGTGGAGCGGCCAATTGGAATAGCTCCAAGTGGAGTGTGGTAGCAGTGTTTACAGTAAGACATAGAGATTTGCAAAGTACAAACGGATCTCAATGTCGCAGACCCATTGACTAAAAGACCTCTCTCACATGCAAAGCATGATCGAGTGCCAAAACTCATTGGGTGTTAGATTCATAACAATGCGAATCACATGGTGATGTGAACTAGATTATTGACTCTAGTGCAAGTGGGAGACTGTTGGAAATATGCCCTAGAGGCAATAATAAATTAGCTATATCATATTTCCTTGTTCGTGATAATCGTTTATTACCCATGCTAGAATTGTATTGATTGGGAACTCAGATACATGTGTGGATACATAGACAACACCATGTCCCTAGTATGCCTCTAGTAGACTGACTCGTTGATCAAGATCGCGAGATGATTCGTGATTGGATCGCAGGACGGATCATGATGGGATCGCAGGACGAATCATGATTGGATCGCGATATGGATGGTGATGGGATCGCAGGACGCTCGGCGATTTAGATCGCGAAGACGTTCGACTACATCAACCGCGTTTCTTAATGCTTCCTGCTTAGTGATCTACAAGGGTATGTAGATCCACTGTCCCTGTCGTAGATGCTCATCACCATGGATAGATCTTGTGTGTGCATAGGAATTTTTTTGTTTCCCATGCAATGTTCCGCAACAAAATTTTCCCAAACAGGTGGACGAAATGAGGCGATCAACCGCCAGGAGAGGGGCCATAGCTGTGCTAAGACGATCAGTGGCCTTTGCTCCGTAGTTAACTGCCGAAGAAATGATGAACAACTTCCTCTCCAAGAAGGATGACGGCTCAGACTTTACTAAAGTGGAGTAGGCTAAATCCATCAAGGCCTCTACCAGGCGGCTCAGACTTGCCTCCATACTTGTTGATGAGACGGATCTGACTCCCTACCAGGCGGCTTACGATGAGAACAACCAATGGCTGCACTGGCTAACTTTCGAAGCCAAGGATTTAATCCCTGCATGCCGTAAGTCACTCTTCGCGCCTGAAGTTGATCCGTCTCCTCTTTTCGACGATGTTCAATTTGAAGCTTTATTAAACTGCAACTGGGATGTGGATAATCTTCGTATCGAAAAGCATGAAGACCCAGCGCAAGATGACCCACCGTCAAAATAAAACTTTGTTGTTCTTGACTGAATGTAACCCGGCAGCTGAGCCGCCGAGATGTGGAAGTGTGAAAAAACTTTGAATCCTTCGTATTTTGAGCTCCTAGAGAGCCATGTAATAGGCCTAGAAGAAACTTCATTACCTTAGCCATCATCCACCCATGACTTTAGAATCATATTATGCACTTTCTATCTGTCTTGCATTCTTCTCATAATGTCTTTCAACATACTTAACAACATGTCATCTTATGAGAGAAAACCTGCAAAAACAAGACAAAATACTCTACAGCATTTGCAAGGGTGGATTAAAAAAGCATAACTTGGAGATGTTAGTATCTGTACAACCTTGCTTCTTCTTTCATAATCTTGCTCTGACCCGGTTTGATAAACTGGCATGATATGTGAATATGATGCAATGCATGATGTAATGTATGATGGAATGCATGATGCAATGTATGATATTCTTGCTTTCCTTGCCGTTTTCCAAAACCTCATATAATGGTTCTTCTTGGTTGGACTCGCTACTTGAACTCATATCTTTACAGGGTCTCTAACGAGAGTGACCGTCAACTCCTTTGAGCGGCTCAGGGTTTCTAGGCGATATTATTTGATAAGAGCGCAACGAACCAGAAAGAGACACATCTGCCAGTTCTGCTGAGTGGAACCGCTGCTGAAAATCAAACAATGCTCGGTTTCCAGGCGAGACTGAATAGCACAACGCCCCAGAAGGAGACACGGACGCTGGTTCCATAGAGTGGACTAGCTACTTGAACTCAAACAATGCTCGGTTTCCAGGCGAGGATGGATGAGCGCAGCGTCACAACAAGAGACACAGCAGGGCATGAGTATCCCTAGGGCCCAGAAACCCCCTCTCATGTGACAAAGTCCACCGTTTGAACATTAACCAGTGCTTAGAGTCTCCTAGCGAGATTAACTGACTAGTACGTTGGTCAGACAGTGTCTCTAAGCAGTGATTATCTGGTAAGAGTTCGGCGGGTCACCTGTTGGAGATGTCATCAAAAGGGGGTAAGTGTCTAACTCGCTGCACCCCTAATGATCTGGTGTGATGAGTCAGAATTTGGGTTCCCGACCCGCCTTACAGTGGCTGAAAAGCCTGATCGAGAGGGTTGAAGCTTAACCCGGTGGGTTGAAAGCCCCCATACGACCTTGTCGATGATAGGAACTTGTGCGCCACTTGTAAGCCGTCGTCTTGTGGATCGCCAACTTGTAAATTGCCGTCTCGTGAATCGCCAACTTGTAAGTCGCCATCTTGTGGATCGCCAACTTGTAAGTTGCCGTCCTGTTAGCCGTCGTACAATGCTGCCATTTTTGCTGAAGAGCCGATCAAGAGGATGAGCGAGCTAAACCCGGTTGGTTGGAAGCCCCCAAGTGACCATGTAGAAGTGTTCATCTTTTGCAAAAAATTGTAATGCAAAAAAGAAAAATTGCAGAGGCCCCGACTTGCAGGGATACCAACTTTATTATATGAGAAATATAGATACAATGAAGTTTGTATGTACAAAGATGGGAGTAGATGACTCAAGTATATTAAGGCCACAGATGAGCGATGTTCCACGGCCGGTGATTCTCCTATCTAGAGGTACGTGACTCGTGTTGTATGTTAATGAGATAATATGACCCATTGTTTAGATTTCTGCTAACCACGAAAAGTCCTTCCCATGGGGCAGATAACTTCTATGCATCTGTATGATCTTGCATCAAAGATAACAACAAGTCGCCTTCTTGGAATGTCCGGGTCTTGACCCTGTGGCTATGGTAGTGACGCAAGTCTTATTGATAAATCACTGATCGAGCTGCTGCAAGATAGCATGCTTCATCTAGAGCATCGAATGCATCCTGGCGTGCCATTTCATTGTCAGCTTCCACATAAGCCGCCACCCACGGTGAATCAAGACGTATGTCGCTTGGTAACACGGCCCCTGCACCGTAAATCGTGAAAAAGGCATGAATCCTGTCGACCTATTAGGCGTCGCATTGATGCTCCATAGGACGGAAGGTAGCTCCTCAACCCAACAACCCGACGTTCTGTGCAAAGGAACCATAAGATGGGCTTGATACCTCTCAAGACTTCTTGGTTAGGTCGCTCCGCCTGGCTGTTGATGCTCCAAAGGACGGAAGGTAGCTCCTCAACCCAACAACCCGACGTTCTGTGCAAAGGAACCATAAGATGGGATTGATACCTCTCAAGACTTCTTGGTTAGGTCGCTCCGCCTGGCTGTTGGATTGTGGATGAGCAACAGCAGAAACATCAAGCCGGATGTGCTCGCTTTTATAGAACACCTTCATAGCCCCCTTGGATAAATTTGTTCCATTTTCTGTGATGATGCTATGAGGGTATCCAAACCAGTAGATCATTTTTTTGACAAACTGTACCTTCGTGGCCACATCACATTTACTGAACGGCTCAGCCTCCATCCACTTGGTAAACTTGTCCACCGCCACCAAGAGGTGGGTCTTCTTATCCTTAGACCTTTTGAAAGGTCCGACCATATCAAGTCCCCAGACTGCGAACGACCAAGTAATCGGAATCATCCGTACTTCCTGAGACGATACATGAGCAAGTCTTCCAAACTTGTGACTCCCGTCGCACTTGGCGACTAGATCCTCCACGTCTTTATGACCCGTCAACTAGAAGAAGCCATGCCGGAAAGCCTTAGCCACCAAGGACTTTGAGACAGCGTGATGTCCGAAATCACTGGCATGTATTTCATATAGAATTTCCCTCCCCTCTTTTGGAGAACCACAACGCTAGAAAACGCCAATAATGCTACACTTATTAAACTCACCATTAATGATGGTCATGGATTTAGAGCGCCTCATAATTTGCCGTGCCAGAGTCTCATCCTCACGCAGCTCGCCATGGGTCAGGTACGCCAAGTATAGTAGCGTCCAGTCCGGAATAGCCAGGTCACCACTAGCTGCCCTTCCTGGTCAGGTATAGCCAGATCCTCCTCTGAAGGTAGCTTAACATATGGGTCATAAATTATTTCCAAGAAACATTAGGCGACACCAGCTTACGCTGAGAGCCCAATCATGACAATGCATCGACAACCACATTCTTTCAACGATCAATATCATCCACTTGATAACCCTTGAAATGACCAACGATGATATCCACCTCCTGTCGATAAGCTGCCATCCGTGGGTCCTTGGAGTCCCACGTGCATGAAACTTGTTGTGACACAAGATCTGAGTCGCCAAGGCATCTAACCCGGCTCAGGTTCATCTCCTTTGACACACGAAGTCCATGAAGCAAAGCTTTATACTCAACTGCATTGTTCATATAGGGAAACATCAGCCTTAGCACGTAACAGAACTTATCACCTTTTGGGGCAGTTAAGACAACTCCAGCCCCCGACCCCTCCAACTATCTGGACCCATCAAAGTGAATTGTCCAATACGTGTTATCTGGCTTCTCCTCCGACGACTGACACTCCGTCAAGTCATTTATGAAATCCACCAATTCCCAAGGCTTCACGGTTGTGCGAGGCACATACTTCGAATTCAGAGGCCCAAGCTTCAGCGCCCACTTAGCAATTCTGCCTGTGGCCTCCTAGTTCTGAATTATATCACCCAACGGAGCAGCGCTAACCACCGTGACCTAGTGTCCAAGGAAATAATGCTTCAACTTGCGATTTGCCATGAACACCCCATATATTAGTTTCTCCCAATATGGGTACCTTTGCTTGGACTATATAAGAACCTTACTAACATAGTAAACCGGCCTCTGGATCGGGTACTCTTTCCCTCCCTCCTTGTGCTCTACCATGATCGCGACACTGACTACCCTATTGTTAGCCGCCACGTAAAGGAGCAAGGGTTCTTTCTCAGCCAGAGCAACCATGATCGGCGGCTCAACCAACTGCTTTTTGAGCGCTTCATGAGCTTCATCCGCAACTTTACTCCAGACAAAGTCATCTACCTTTTTCATCATCTAGTACAGAGGAATAGCCTTCTCACCCAGGAGGCCCATGAAGCGGCTTAAAGCGGCAATACGACCCACCAAGTGCTGCACATCATTGATGCTCGCCGGCTTAGCCAGTGACATGATGGCCTTTATTTTGTCCAGGTTGGCCTCGATCCCTCGCTCCGAAACCAAGAAACCTAGAAGTTTAGCTACAGGAACTCCAAAAACACACTTAGCCGGGTTAAGCATCATCTTGTAGACCCGGAAGTTATCAAATGTCTCCTTCAGATCGTCAAGCAACGTCTCTTTCTTCCTTGACTTAACTACAATAAGCATGAACATTGTGCCCAATCTGACCATGAAGGCAATTCTACACACAATGTTGGTAAGTCGCTTGTGCACTCTTGATCCCAAACGTCATAAACCCATAGCAGAAATCCCCAAAAGGTGTTATAAATGATGTCTTCTCTTGGTCTTTAACTCCATCTTGATCTGGTGATAACCAGAATAGGCGTCTAGGAAGCATAAACTCTCACAACCCGCCGTTGCATCAATAATCTAGTCGATACGAGGGAGAGAAAATGTGTCAAATGGACATGCCTTGTTAAGATCAGTGTAATCTATACACATACGCCATGTGCCGTTCTTCTTGAGCACGAGCATGGAATTTGCTAACCACTCCCGGTGAAATACTTCCACGATGAACCCTGCCGCCAAGAGCTGGGCCACCTCTTCTCCAATTGCTTTACGCCTCTTCTCGTCGAAATGGTGGAGGAATTGCTTAATCAGCTTAAATTTAGGATCCACATTAAGGTTGTGCTGAGCGAATTCTCTCGATACACCCGACATGTCAGATAGCTTCCATGAGAAGATGTCCCCATTCTCACGGATGAATTCGATGAGCGCACTTTCCTATGTGGGGTCCATGTTAGCCTCGATAGTGAACTGTTTGGATGAGTCGCCCTGAGTAAAATCCAACAACTTCGTGTCATCCGCCACAAACTTCAAGGGCGGCTCAGACTCTATACCGCGCTTCTTCGACAGAGTCATGTCCGCCGGGTCAACGTTATCCTTGTAAAACGTAAGCTCCGCCTCTATGCAACTTGACTCTGCGTAAGCTGCATCTCCTTCCTCAAACTCAATGGCAACCTTCCGATCACCATGCACCGTGATCGTTCCGTTGAGGGCCGGCATCTTAAGCTACAGATATACATTAGAAGGCCTGGCCATAAAATTTGCAAAAGTTGGTCGGCCAAATAGAGCATGACACGGGCTCTTAATTTTCACTACTTCGAACCACAAAGTCTCCAGCCTGTAGTTGTACTCATCCCTAAACACCACTTCTAAAGAAATCTTCCCCACCAAGTAGGCCGACTTACCTGGAACCACCCCATGAAAAACTATCGATGACGGCTTAAGAGACTTGCCGGTTAACTCCATCCACTGGAAGGTGTCGTAGTACAGGATATTGATGCTGCTACCACCGTCCATGAGTACTTTTGTAAACTTATAATCCCAATCTGAGCAGTGACCACCAGATCTAGGTGACCCGCATTGTCAACCTGCAGCGGGTGATCCTCCTGGCTCCACGTGATCGGATACTCCGACCACTTTAAGTATCATGGTAGAGCAGGCGTGGCCGCATTAACCGCCTTCTTGTGCAGCAGCTTCTGATCCCGCTTATCAAGGCTTGTAGTGAAGAGATGATACTACCACCCGCTAAGTTGCTTCAGATTGCTCTGATATCCTGATTGATTATTCTATTGCTGACCACCTCTGCCCTGCTGTTGATGATGACCTCCCTGATTTCCTTGACCCTGGTAACTTGAACCTAACCCGCCAGCTCCAAGACCTGCTCCTGAACCGCCCGGTCCTAAACCGCCTGACAGACCATTACCATTATTACGGTGATGACGGAGGTTCTAATCCCAGAACTGGCACATAATGCTGCACTCCTTCCACGTGTGGGTGGCCACTTTATCCGGCCGGCTGTGCGCCGGGCAAGGTCTGTTGAACGCCTCTTCCAAGTTGGAAGGCGTAGGTGTCTTATCTTTGTTGAACGACGGCCTAAAATTTCCATTGCCCCTGGCACGACTTTTCCCAACACTGGTGCTCGCCACTAACTCCGACGCGCCATCCGGGTTCTTCCGCTTGCCCTGGTTGCCGTTTCCAGCACCGCCCTGCTGATTCTTGCCGTTGTTGCCCTTCTTGCCCCGAGCTGACTTCTCATCGTCAGAGCTTGGGTCTTTGGTGGTATCATAATCCACATACTTGGTGAGAGCCGTCATGAGCTCACCCATGTCCTGGCAAGAATGCTTCAACCGCCCAAGCTTCTGTTTAAGGGGTAAAAAGCAATAGTTCCTTTCCAAAATCAGATTTGCTTGAGGCGCTGAAATATTCTGAGACAAGTGGATCATCGTTGAGACCCGCCGGACCCAATGATGGGCCGATTCACCTTCCTTTTGTACACCGTGATCAAGATCCACGACCGTCATAGGTTGCATGCAGGTACCTTAAAATTCTTGATAAGGCGTGCTTTCAACTCAGCCCAAGACGTGATGGTGTTAGGTAGCAAACCCTTTAACCAAGTGTGGGCCGGTCCTTCTAACATCATGATGAAGTATTTCGCACAAACCTCCTCACTGACATCCAGCATCTCCATAGCAAGCTCATAACTTTCGATCCAGGCCTCGAGGGGGCAGATCAGCCGTGTAGTTAGGCACATTTCGCGGCTCAGGAATCTCCGGGTAATCCATCACCGGTGTTGATCCTCGCTAAGTCCGACCCCTATCCATAGTCCCCTGAATTTTCTCTCAGGTATTTTATCATTGGGCGGGTTCCGCCTCTGCTCACTCCTGGAAACCGCCGGCGATTCAATGCGTCGGCTGTAGCTACGGCTGTGAACCAGCATAGAGTGCACCCGGCTCCAGCTATGTGTGTACCTTTCTTGCTGGGCCACCGCTGTTTGCAACAGGTTAATTGCATTCCTTGCCTCTTCAGTGAACGGTGTCCCTTGAGCCAAGGGGAGGGCGTCAAGCCTTGCAGCTGTCACTATCATGTTTTCCACAGGGTTAGAATAATGGTCGAGTGGCATCACGACGTGTCACAACAAAGTTTTGTTCCTCCACGGCAGGTCTAGTTCCCGTGGCGCCTCTGCAGCCTGGGTTACCATCGGCAGCGTACTTGGACCGGCTCTAGGAGTATTGAAGAGATTCTGAGTCTGGATAGGGAGACCAACTTGAGTCCTTCTATGCGGAATCGCCTTCGAAGCCTGCTGATCTAGGTCAGAACGGAGAGCCTCCGCCCTCAAGCATTCCGACTCAGCATTCATCTCAACCTGCATTGCATTGATATCCTCCTGGGCCTGAGACTTTTGTCCCTTGATCTGGTTAATCTTGGCATTTTGCTACGCTCGATTCTCGGTCGTCACTTCTGTGGCCATCAAGGTTGCTAGCTACTACATGAGTTCTTGTAAAACTTGAGCCGGCGTCTTAGGAGGCTCGGCATTGGGTGGGGCCGCTCCTGCCGCTGCTCCAGAAGTCGCGCCGTTAGAAGCCGGAGTCGGGCCTGCCATGAACATGGTGGCTCGGCTCGGCGGGTCATAGGGCTCCAGAATACTGTCGCCATTGGCACAGCCCCCATCATGACGCTAATAGATTGACTCCGCATCCCTGCTGGAAGATCCTTCATCTGAGAAAGCCAAGGTCTCTCCTCCTGACAAGGAATCTCCCCTGTCCTGCGTAAAGCCAACGAAAACAGTCTTCTGCCCGGGTTGAACATGGGTGGGTGTCATTCGCCGGGCCAGCTCGACGAGGTCAGTGTAGATGTCCGGCCCGGGTGTGGATCCGTCAAATTTGTCAATGAACACGTGCATCTTGCCAATGGGAACACGATACCCGTACTCGATGAGCTGGCGTCAGGCCCCATCCTGAATCGACGATGTAGAGCTTGCTGCGGCGACTCTTCGTCCTCACGTCGACGGTGTATCCTTCAATCCCTTGGGAGAGAGCCCTTTGAGAACTCAACACCACCGTGCGCTAGCCCCACGGTGGGTGCCAACTGTCATGGTTTTGTCATGGCAGATGTCCAAAGACTTAGGTTCGAGGCCATCGCTAAGGCGGTGGACTCAAAGGGGTTGGTCAGGACAAAAGACACGGGTTTACCAAGGTTCGGCCCCTCGAGAAGAGGTAAAAGCCTAGGTCATGCTTTTTGTATTTTGATTGGAGTATCGATTACAAGGGAGCGTATTCCCTTGACCTAACTCTCGATAGATTTGTTTCTGCCCAAGCCATCCTCGGGTCTTGCCTTAATATAGGAGGTCAAGACCCTGGGTTACACAAGTCCCAAACCGACTCTTACAACGTGTCTGGCTCCATCTCTAAGTCGTCTTGCCTATCTTGGCAAGCTGTCTCCGGGTGGCTCACCCACCCGGGTGCCTTCTTCCTGTCTCTGGGCCTCCGTCTCAACCCATTTGGTGATCCGCTGTGTGGCCTAGCCTTCCTCTTCCAGCCCATATGGTAACGAGCCGCCACATATGACCCTTCCCCTCCTGGGCGGGTCTTACCACGGGGCTATATCCCCAACAGGATCCATGTGTGAAAACAAAGTATGGGCATCGGTAGACTTGCCTGATGAACGGCAGGCGATTAAGTACAAAATGGATCTTCAATAAGAAGACACACGCTGATGGCTAATGTCACCATTTATAAATATCGACTTGCCACAAAGTAGTTTCCGACAAATTCAAGGAGTTGACTACGATGACACTTTCTCACCCATAGCGATGCTAAAGTCTATTGGAATTATGTTAGCAGTTGCTGGATTTTTCGATTATGAAATCTGGCAGATGGATGTCAAAACATCATTTCCTTAACGGTTTCCTTGAGGAAAGGGTGTATGTGATACAACCAGAAGGTTTTGTGACTCCTAAGGATGCTAAAAGGTATGCAAGCTCCAACCATCGTTCTATGGACTGGAGCAAGCATCTCGGAGTTGGAATGTTGTAAAGCCCCGGACACACCCGCCAGTAGTCGTTACTCCTGGCGGGATCTAGACTGGCCTAACAGATCAATACTAGTCTTTTCTGACTACTTTGTCCTCACTCATGCGCACCCGGGACGAACTTCCCGGTCAGTCACCCATCCTTGAACTACTCCAAGCCAAGCACGCTTAACCTAGGAGTTCTGTTTGAATGGGCTCCCGAAAAAAAAGGAATTCCTTATTGATATGAGTACTCCATCATCCCTAATAAGCCATGCTATCACATACACCACCACTCAGAGGAACTGACGTCCTCGTCGGGTCACAGGAACGTTCCTTCTTGGCACAAATGTCTATGCTTCCAGTCTGATACATGTGTCATTCCGTGTGCCACGACAGGTCACCAACCTCGTGAACAACATGACCGCGCACCTTTCGGCAAACATCCGTGTAACCGCGAGGGTCGGCTGTGATACCAACCTGTAACGCCCCGGACACACCCGCCGGTAGTCGTTACTCCTGGCAGGATCTAGACTGGCCTCACAGATCAAACTAGTATTTTCTGCGCACTTTGTCCTCACTCATGCGCACTCGGAACCAACTTCCCAGTCGGTCACCCATCCTAGAACTACTCCTAGCCAATCACGCTTAACTTGATAGTTCTATTTGAATGGGATCCCGAAAAAGAAGGAATTCCTTATTGATATGAGGAGTATATCATCCCTAATAATCTAGGCTATCACATATTGTTATCAGAGCCGACCCTCACGGTTACATAGATGTTTGTCGACAGGTGCGCGGTCATGTTGTTCATGAAGTTTGTGACCCGTCGTGGCACACGAAATGACACATGTATCGAACTGTAAGCACAGACGTTCCTGTGACCCGACAAGGACGTCGATTCCTCTGAGTGGTGGCGTATGTGATAGCTTGGCTTATTAGGGATGATAAACTACTCATATCAATAAGGAAATCCTTCTTTTCTGGGAGACCATTCGAATAGAACTCTCAGGTTAAGCGTGCTTGGCTTGGAGTAGTTCTAGGATGGGTGACCGACTGGGAAGTTGGTCCCGGGTGCGCATGAGTGAGGACAAAGTGTGCAGAAAAGACTAGTATTGATCAGTGAGGCCAGTCTTAGATCTCATCAGGAGTAACGACCACCGACGGGTGTGTCCGGGGTGTTACAAATGTATGCTTCGATAAGATGATCAAAGCTTTTCTGTTTATACAAAGTTTATAAGAAACTTGTATTTATAAGAAAGTGAGTGGGAGCACGATAGAATTTCTGATAAGTATATGTGGATGACATATTGTCGATCAGAAATGATGTCGAATTTCTGGAAAGCATAAAGGTTTGTGTGAAAGGAGTTTATCAAAGGAAGACCTAGATAAAGCTACTTGAATATTGAGAATCAAGATCTATAGAGATAGATCAAGATGCCTGATAAGATTTTTCAATGAGTACATACCTTGACAAGATTTTGAAAGAGTTCAAAATAAACCAGTCCAAGAAGGAGTGCTAGCCTGATTTGTAAGGTGTGAAGTTGAGTATGACTCAAAGATCGAGCACGGCAGAAGAAAGAGAAAGGGAAAAGGTCGTCCCCTATGCCTTATCCATAGGCTCTATATAGTATGCCATGTTGTGTACCGCACCTGGTGTGTGCCTTGCCATGAGTCTGTCAAGGGGTACAAGAGTGGTCCAGGAGTGGATCACTGGACAACTGTCAAAATTTTCCTAGGTAACTAGAGGACTAAGGAAATGTTTCTTGATTATGGAGGTGATAAAGAGTTCATCCTAAAGGGTTACGTTGATGCAAGCTTTGACACTAATCCAGATAATTCGAAATAGCAATCTGGATACATATAATGGAGCAGTAATTTGGAATAGCTCTAAGTGGAGCATGGTAGCAGCATCTACAGTATGACATAGAGATTTGCAAAGTACACCTGGATCTGAATGTTGCAGACCCGTTGACTAAAACCTGTCTCACAAGCAAAACATGATCCAACCCCAGAACTTATTGGTTGTAAATCACATGGTGATGTGAACTAAATTATTGACTCTACTTCAAGTGGGAGACTGTTGGAAATATGCCATAGAAGCAATAATAAATTAGTTATTATCATATTTCCTTGTTCATGATAATGGTTTATTATCCATGCTATAATTGTATTGATTGGAAACTTGGATACATGTGTGGATACTTAGACAACAATGTGCCCCTAGTGAGCCTCTAGTAGACTAGCTCATTAATCAAAGATGGTTAAGGTTTCCCATGGACATGAGTTGTCATTAGATAATGGGATCAAATCATTAGGAGAATGAAATGATGCACAACTACCAACCGTAAGCATATCATGTGAATGTGTTGGTTTATTGCTACTGCTTTATCCATGTCAAGTATTTGTTCCTATGACCATGAGATCATGCAACTCCCTAACACCGTAGGAATGCGTTGTGTGTATCAACCGTCACAATGTAACTGGGTGACTATAAATATGCCCTATAGGTATCTCCGAGGGTGTCTGTTTGGTTGGCGTGGATCGATACTGGGATTGGTCACTCCATATGACGAAGAGGTATCTCTTGGCCCACTCAATAACACAACATCACAAGAAGCTTGCAAGCAATGTGACTCAGGAGTTAGTCACGGGATCTTGTGTTACAGAACGAGTAAAGAGACTTGCCGGTAATGATATTGAATTCGGTATGGAGATACCGGCGATCGAATCTCGGGCAAGTAACATACCGATGGACAAAGGGAACTGCTTACGGGATAGTATAAACCCTTGACATCGTGGTTAGACCGATAAAGATCTTCGTAGAATATGTAGGAACCAATATGGGCATCCAGGTCCCGCTATTGGTTATTGACTGTAGAGTTGTCTCGATCATGTCTACATAGTTCTCGAACCCGCAGGGTCTGGACACTTAACATTCAGTGACGATTTGGTATTGTTGAGTTATTTATGCTGGTGACTGAAGGTTGTTCAGAGTCCCGGTTGAGATCCCGAACATCACGAGGAGTTCCGGAATGGTCTGGAGGTAAATATTTATATATGGGAAGTCATATTTTGGCTACCTGAAAAGTATTGGGTTTTTTCAGTAGTGTACCGGGAAGCTTCTAGAAGGTTCCGAAAACTTTCGGAGGAGTCTGGAAGTCCACCAAGGGTTCCACCACGTCCCAAGGGTTTTCATGGGCTGAGGGGAGGTGCTCTAGACCTATTGGGCTAAACGCAGAAGTCCCTCAAGGCCCATGTGGCTTGGGAGAGGTGGAAAGTCCACCTGTTTATGGAAAGGGAGGGAATTGGACTAGGAGTCCAACCCCTCCAACTTTGTTGCACCCTAGGTCTTGGAGGGGATTATCTCCACTCCCATCCACCTATATATAGAGGGGAGGGTCTTCCCCAAGAGGACACACGAAGCCCTTTGCATCCCTCTTTCTCCCTAGATCGTTTTATCCTCCGTTCGCGGTTTCGGTAGCGCTAGGCGTAGCCCTACCGGGATAGCACCACGACCACCTCTACCATGCCATCGTGTTGCTCCAAACTCATCTACTACTCCAACCTCGCTTGGTCGATCAAGGAGGCGGAGACGTCATCGAGCTGTATGTGTGCTGAACGCGGAGGTGGCGTCCATTCCGCAGTAGATCGGGACAGATCGTGACTAGATCACGGGACGGACTGCGATTTGGATCGCGAAGTTTTTCGACTACATCTAATTGTGGATGACGTTCTCAATTTCTTGCCGGTATGGCAATGTGGGCTGGTGACGAGACCAGGCAGGATAATCCTGGTGAACATGATGATTAGGGCTATACCCACTCATCATCTGTTGGTTGCAGGCATGCCAAATTGGGCACTGGAACGCATGGACAAATTTTGCTGAGCATTCCTTTGGGTGGGCTCACATCACATTCATGGTGGAAAATGTCTTGTTTCCTGGGAAAGTGTTTGTCTCCCCAAGCAACTTGTGTAATGGGGGTGTTGGATCTGAAAAGCATGGGTTGGCATTACGACTGAGGTGGGAATGGCTCAAACACACGGACCACGCAAGACCCTGGTAGGACTTGCCACTAACTATGGGTGCCCAGGTGCAGGCGGCTTTCAGCAGACTTGCTTAGTGGAAAGTGGTCAACAGTCAGTGAGTGCTATTCTAGAATGACCGATGGATCATGGATTGTGGAGATCATGCCCTTGGTCCATGCCGAAGTCCATATGCAAGTAGTTAATAGACGCATTGTCAGCAAGGCGCTGCTTTCTCATTGATGGGGTAACGATGTAACTGGAAAACTCTCCGAGGATGACATCTTGCATATCATCAACCTTTGGGAGATTAAGATCAACTTGGTCCTGACCAATTTGGGGGTCATTTGGATTGCAGCCATGGCTCGCCTGACCATTTTTTTGCTAGTTAATAGTCATCACAGGCTTCGTTTGGATCAACACCAAAGAATCAGAACCATGCCAATATTTTGGTAGCCCCATTCAGTTTCTACACGCGTTGGCGACCACCCGGCTGCAAAATTGTTTGCCAAATTTTGGCAGGGCAGGGAGGAGCGTGATCCAAACAGCCCCTTGGTCCTTGATCAGTCTACCTATGAGATCTTATGGCATGGAAGTATCTGTTTTGCCCCGTCTCGAACGATCTGGAGATGTTGGCCTCCCTTATCGTGCAAGTTGTTCATGTGGATTGCACCACAATACCAGCTTTGGACGGTGGGTCGACGATTATGACACGAACTCCAAGACCAAACCTCTGTTCGCTACATCAGCATGCATGAGGAAGACATGGTTGAACATATCTTGCTTCACTACATCTTTGCTCACTAATTCCTGCTCGTCCTCGAGTAGGTAAATGATAAAAACATAATTTTTGATGTGTAATGCTACGTAACATATTTATCCATTTAATATTCTTTATCGCAGCATGAATATTCAGATCCATAAGATTCAAAACAATAGTCGAATATTGACATAAAAATAGTAATACTTCAAGCACACCAACAAGGTAGTCATGTCCTTTCGAAATAACATGGCCTTAGAAAGTTATGCCTAAAAAATCATATGGACTGGCTATCTCCATCTTCCCCACACAAAGTATCTAAATCATGCACAACCTCGATGAACAAGTCAAGCAATTGTTTCACACTTTTGATGTTCTCAAACCTTTTCAACTCTCATGCAATACATGAGCGTGAGCCATGGATATAGCGTTATAGGTTGAATAGAATATGGAGGGGGTGCCAAGGAAAAAGGAGAAGATAGTCTCACATCAACTAGGCATACCAACGGGCTATGGAGATGCCCATCAATAGATATCAATGTGAGTGAGTAGGGATTGCCATGCAACAAATGCACTTAGAGTTATAAGTATATGAAATCTCAAAAATAAAACTAAGTGGTCGTGCATAATGAATATCCACTAGTTATATGAAAGTGACAACATAGCAGACTCTCTATTATGAAGATCATGGTGCTACTTTGAAGCACAAGTGTGGAAAACGATAGTAGCAATTGTCCCTTCTCTCCTTCTCTCATTTTTTGTATTTTGGTGGGCTTCTTTGGCCTCTCTTTTTTGTTTGGGCCTCACTGGCCTGTTTTATTTTTTGTAAAGTCCCGATACTCGTCCCAACTTGTGAGGGAGTCATAGCATCCATCATGGTTTTCTCTCATGGGACAATGCTCTATTAATGAAAAATCATCACACTTTTATTTACTTATAACTCAAAGAAAAAGAAATTACAACTCGATTCCTTTGACAAAATATAACTCTATATGCAATATGAAGTGATGATGCAAGTCATAGAAAAACTACATGGTGGAAGTTGCATGGCAATATATCTTGGAATGGATATGGAAATGCCATAATAGGTAGGTATGGTTGCTGTTTTGAGGAATATATGGTGGCTGTTTTGAGGAAGGAGGGTTTGGTGTACCGACGAAAGTTGCGCGGTACTAGAGAGGTTAGCAAAGATGGAAGGGTGAGAGTGTGTATAATCCATGGACTCACATTAGTCATAAAGAACTCACATAATTATTGCAAAAGTCTATTAGTTATCAAACAAAGCATTAGACACATGCTCCTAGGGGGGAGGTTGGCAGGATTTAACCATCGCATGCTCCCGACCCTCACACAAAGGTCGACAATCATTAAACAAATCATGCTCCAACTTCGTTACATAACGGTTCACCATACGTGGATGCGACGGGAATCATAAGCTTCAACACACGTATATCTTCAATTCACACCTACTCACTAGCATGAATCTCATATTACCATCCCTATTATCTCAAAACTATATGCAAGTAATCCAAGTTCTCATAGTTGTTAATGCACTTAATATGAAAGTTTTTATTATATCCCTCTTGGATGCCCATTATATTAGGACTAAATTCGTAACCTAAACAAATTACCATGTTGTTTTAAGAATCTCTCAAAATAATATAAGTGAGGAACGAGAGTTCAATAATTTCTATAAAATATAACACCACCATGCTCTATAAAGATATAAGTGAAGTACTAGAGAAACATTGCCTAACTCAAAAGATATAAGTGAAGCACATAGAGTATTCTAACAAATTGACGATTCAACATGTCTCTCTCTAAAGATGTGTGTAGAAAGGATGATTGTGGCAAACTAACAAGCAAATACTCATATCATATAAGACACTCTAAGCAAAACACATATCATGTGGTGAATAAAAATATAGCCTCAAGTAAATTTACCGATGGATTGAAGACGAAAGAGGGGATGCCTTCCAGGGCATCCCCAAGCTTAGGCTTTTTGGTATCCTTGAATATGACTTGGGGTGCCTTGTGCATCCCCAAGACCAGGCTCTTGCCACTCTTTATTCCATAATCAATCAAATCTTCACCCAAAACTTGAAAACTTCACAACACAAAACTCAACAGAAAACTCATGACATCCGTTAGTATAAGAAAAATAAATCACTACCTTATGTACTGTTGTGAACTCATTATTTATTTATATTTGTGTAATATGTACTTTATTCTAACTTCTCCATGACTCATACCCCCGATACGACCCATAGATACATCAAAATAAGCAAACAAGACAAGGAAAATAGAATCTATAAAAAACAGAATAGTTTGTAGCAATCTGTAAACTTCGAACACTTATGAAACTCTAAAAATTCTTAATAATTTATAAAACCAGGGAAGTTTATATATAAATCCTTTGTAAAACTTTCAGATCAATTTGACGCTCTGAAAAATTCAGAAAATTCCTGGTCTGAGCGCAAAAGTTTCTGTTTTCTAGCAAGATCAACTGAACAACTACCTATATCACCCAAAGGTTTTACTTGACTCAAACACAAATTTAAACACATTTTTTTGGCTACAGAAGTAATAATGTTCCAAATACAACAAAACAGACGCAAAAAGCATAAAGTGAAATAAATTGGGTTGCCTCCCAACAAGCGCTATTGTTTAACGCCCCTAGCTAGGCAAAACGCAATAGATCTAGGTCTTGTCATCTTCGGTATGCAATCCATAAGAAGCTCTTGTGATAGATTCATAAGATAATTTTATTTTATTTCGAGGAAAGTATTCCATGCCCTTCCTTAATGGAAATTGCAATCCAATATTACCTTCCTTCATATCAATAATTGCACCAATCGTTCTAAGGAAAGGTGTACCAAGAATAATAGGACATGTAGGATTGCAATCTATATCAAGAACAATGAAATATATGGGCACATAATTCCTATTTGCAACAATAATAACATCATTAATTCTTCCCATAGGTTTCTTAATATTGGAATCCGCAAGATGCAAATTTAAGGAACAATCATAAAATTCACGGAAACCTAACACATCACATAAAGTTTTTGCAATCGTGGAAATGCTAGCACCCAAATCACACAAAGCATGGCACTCATAATATTTAATCTTAATCTTAATAGTAGGTTCCCACTCATCATATAGCTTTCTAGGTATAGAAACTTCCAACTCAAGTTTTTCTTCAAAAGCCTTCATCATAGCATCAACAATATGTTTAGTAAAAGCCTTGTTTTGATTATAAGCATGAGGAAAATTCAACATGGATTGCAAAAAGGAAACACAATCAATCAAAGAGCAGCTACCATGATTAAAGTCCTTGAAATCCAAAATAGTTGGTTCATTGCTATTTAAAGTTTTGACCTCTTCAATCCCACTTATGTCAATCTTAGCATCAAGATCTAAAAACTCCGAATCATTGGGATGCCTTTTAACTAAAGTTGAATCATCTACAGTCCCATCATTATAAGGATTAACATTGGAAAACAAATATTCAATGGGAGTTACATCAATCACTTTAAGATCTTCATCAATATTATCCCGAGAAAATACGTTTTCAAGCCATTCACGCTTAGCACAAACTCTAGCAGTTCTTTCCTTACACTCATCAATAGAAATTATCATAGATTTTAAAGACTCATTAATATAATTATTGGGTGGAATAGATCTAGTTTTTAAAGAGTAAATCTCAAGAGAAATTCTATCAACGTTCCTAGTCAAATCATCAATCTTGAGCAATTTTTCTTCGATCATAGCATTGAAACCTTTTTGCGTACTAATGAATTCTTTAATATTACTCTCAAAATCAGAGGGTATTTTATTATAATTTCCATAAGAATTGTTGTAGGAATTACCATAATTATTAGAGGTATTACTAGGAAACGGCCTAGCATTCAAATTACCTCTATAGGCGTTATTACCAAAATTCTTCCTACCAACAAGTTTCACATCCATAGATTCATTATTATTTCCAATAAAAGAAGACAAAGGCATATCATTAGGATCAATAGGAACACTCTTACTATCAAACAATTGCATCAGTTCATCCATCTTTTCACTCAAAGTATTAATCTCTTCAATAGCATGCACTTTTTTACTAGTGGAAGATCTTTCGGTGTGCCATTGAGAGTAATTTGGCATAATATTATCTAGGACTTTAGTAGATTCTCCTCTTGTGATTTCCATAAAAGTGCCACCCGCGGCGGAATCTAAGAGATTCCTAGAAGCAAAATTTAATCTAGCATAAAAAAATTGTATAATCATCCATAAACTCAAACCATGCGCGGGGCAATTCCTAATCAGAAGTTTCATCCTCTCCCAAGATTACGCAACATGTTCATGATCAAGTTTCTTAAAATCATTATATCGTTCCTAAGGGAGATGATCTTCGCAGGCGGAAAGTACTTGGAAATAAAAGCATCTTTAAAGTTATTCCATGACTCAATACTATTTTTAGTCAAAGATGAAAACCAAGTTTTAGCACGATCTCGTAGTGACAACGGAAATAGCTTCAATTTAACAATATCATTATACACATCTTTCTTATTTTGCATGTCACACAACTCAATAAAAGTATTTAGATGGGATGCGGCATCTTCATTAGCAAGGCCGGAAAATTGTTCTTTCATAACAAGATTGAGCAAAGCAGCATTAATTTCATAAGATTCCACACTACTGGCGGGAGCAATTGAAGTACTAATAAAATCATTATTATTAGTATTGGAAAAATCACACAACTTGGTATTCTATTGATTTATCATGACAAAACAAGCAATCAAGCACTCAAGCAAGCAAAAGGCAAATGGTAAGACGAACGAAGAAGGGCGAATAAAAAGGCAAACCTTTTTGGTATTTTTTGAAAATCGTTTTAGAGGTGGAGGAGAGGAAAACGAGAGGCAAATGGAAATAATGTAAATGCAAGAGATGAGTTTGAGATGGGTACTTTGTATCCTTGACTTGCTATGTATCTCCCCGACAACGATGCCAGAAATCCTTCTTGCTACTTCTCAAGCATGCGTTGGTTTCCCGAGAAGAGGAACGGTTTGATGTAGCAAAGTAGACAAGTATTTCCCTCAGTTTTTGAGAACCAAGGTATCAATCATGTAGGAGATACAAGAGATCCACCAATGGATGTACCCGCACAAAGAATCAAACTCTTGCACCCAACGCTACAAAGGGGTTGTCAATCCCTTCACGGTTACTTGCAAGGATGAGATCTAATAGAGATAGATATAATAGGATGCTTGAACGGAAATTAAAAATATGGCAAAAATTATTTTTGGTATTGTTGGTTTTAGATCTGAAGGTATAATATGAAAAATAGACCCGGGGGCCATAGATTTCACTAGATGGCTTCTCTCATGATGGCAAGTATTATGGTGGGTGAACAAATTACTGTCAAGCAATAGATAGAAAAGAAAATAATTATGAAGATATCCATGGCAATGATAATGCATATAGGAATCATGTCCGTGAAAAGTAGACCGAAATGGTTGTGCATCTACTACTATTACTGCACACATCGATCGACTCCTGCCTGCATCTAGAGTATTAAGATCATGAAGAACAGAGTAACGCATTAAGTAAGCTGCCATGATGTGGAGGGAAAAACTCAAGCAATATGATGAAAACCCCGTATTTTTATCCTTGATGGCAAAAATACAATACGTGCCTCGCTAACCCTACTTTGTCACTGGGTGAGGACACCGCAAGATTGAACCAAAAACTAAGCACTTCTCCTATTGCAAGAATTACCAATCTAGTTGACCAAACCAAATGAATAACTCGAAGAGACTTGCAAAGATATGAAATCATGCATATAATAATTCAGAATGACTCAAATAATATTCATGGATAATCTGAACATAAACCCACAATTCATCGGATTTCGACAGACACACCGCAAAAGAGTATTACATCGGATAGATCCTCATGAAGATCATGAAGAACATGGTATTGAGAAGGAAAGAGAGAGATAAGAAGCTATCTAGATACTAGCTATGGACCCGTAGGTCTGTGGTCAACTACTCACGCATCATCGGAGGGGCAATGGAATTCATGTAGATGCCCTGCATGATCGAATCCCCCTCCGACAGATTACTGGAAAAGGCTCCAAGATTGGATCTCTCGAGAATGGAGGCTTCTGGTGCCGGAAAAGTGTTTTCGTGGCTCGTTATGATAATGATGGAATATTTAGGAAATTATAGTCCGAAGATTAGAGTTAGGGGAGTTGCCAGGGGCCCACAAGCCTGCCCGGCGCGGGGTACCCCCTGACCGCGGCAAGCGAGCTTGTGTTCCCGTGGCAACTCCTCTGCCTTGGTTCTCAAGTCTCGTGGCTTCCTTTTATTCTAGAAAAAATCATTCCAAAGGTTTTATTCCGTTTGTAATCCATTTAATATTACTTATCCACGAAACTCAAAAACAAGGAAAAAACATAAACTAGCACTAGGCTCTAGATTAATAGGTTAGTCCCAAAAATAATATAAAATAACATATTAATGCATATAAAACATCCGAAACGGATAATATAATAGCATGGAACAATAAAAAATTATAGGTATGTTGGAGACGTATCACTCGGTAGATTTAGCACTGCTACTTCCCGCCGGCCAGAATGAGCATCATGCTGGAACCGATGACTAACGACAACATTGTGGACTAGTGGATGGAGACTCATGTGTAAAGTTGTGTTAAGAAGATGCATTTGCAAGGATGCACTGCATGTTACTTATAGGGGCAAGGAGATTACAAGATATGGTTGTTAGATAGTTATTAGATTGATCTCCAAGTAATGATCTATACAAAGAGATAGATATCAATCTAAACCACCTGACTACGGGAGCTACAAGCACACGATGTCGTCCCTATCTACTCACGTATATGGTTTGTACAAACATCGTATACATGTTACATTATATATTTTAACACCCCCCTCAATCATAACTTCACCAAGTTGAGGTTGTGCTTGAATTCTTCCAATTTTCACCATGATAAGGCTTTCGTGAATCCATCTGCTACCTGGTCATTAGTGGGGATGAACAGGACGTCAAGAAGTCTTTTGCTACCTATTCACATACAAAATGATAGTCAACCTCATTATGTTTTGTCCTTGCATGAAATACTGAATTTGCAAAAAGATAAGTGGCACCAATATTATCACACCAAAGCCGTGCAACCAAAGAGTGATTCATGCCTAATTCATCAAGTAAAGCTTGAACCCAAATCAATTCAGCTGTGGCATTTGCTAATGGTTTATACTCAGCTTCAGTACTTGATCTTGACATAGTTGCTTGCTTGCGTGCACTCCAAGATATAAGATTTGGTCCAAAGAAAATAGTAAAGCCTCCTGTGGACCTTCTATCATCAGGACAACCTGCCCAATCAGCATCTGAAAAGGCACTCACCGTATTTGAGGTTGATCTTGTGATTTTTAACCCTGTACTGATGGTACCTATGAGATATCTCAAAATTATCTTAACAACGGTCCAATGCTGAGAATTGGGGGCATGCAAGAATTGACATACTTTGTTCGCTGGAAAACATATGTTAGGCCATGTAAGAGTTAAATATTGTAAGGCACCTACTACACTTTTGTAGTTTGTAGATCCTTCAGCTCCCAAGAGTTCACCTTCTTCCTGAGACAACTTCTCAGTAGTGGAGAGAGAGAGGCATACTTGAGAATTTGCAATTCATCATACCAGTATTTTTTGGTATGTCTGATACATATTTTTTTGGCTAAGAATTATACCATTTGTTACCTTCTTTACATCTATTCCCAAGAATTGGTGCAAGTCACCAAGGTCCTTTAAAGCAAAATCTTTTTGTGGACCCTCTAGAAATGCATTTGCTGCCTCCTGTGATGAACTTGCCACAATAATGTCAACAACATATACCAACATAAAGATGATAAGCTTGCCTTTCTTATAGAAGAAAAGTGGCGTGTCAGCCTTGTAGGACTAAAACCCAAGCCTTGTAAGCTTTGCACTGAGCCTAGAGTACCATGCTCTAGGTGCTTGTTTCAAACCACACAATGCCTTGTCAAGCTTGCATACATAATGATGTTTACCTTTCACCTCATACCCAGGTGGTTGTCTCATGTACACTTCCTCCTCTAGAACACCATAAAGAAACGCATTCCGTACATCCAATTGACAAAGACTCCAAGTGTTTGATACTGCAATAGAAAGAACAAGTCTGACAGTAGCTGCTTTCACAACAGGACTAAAAGTATCCTCATAGTCTATGCCATATCTCTGTTTAACACTTTAGCTACTAATATAGCCTTGTATCTATCTATCTCTCCATTTGCTTTCTTTATAATTCTTTAAACCCATTTGCAATCAATAATTTTTCTACCTCTTGTGGAAGGAACTAGATGCCATGTTTTGTTCCTTATAAGAGCCTTATATTCCATCCATGGTATTTTTCCAATTCATGTTTCTAAAAGCCTCAGCTAGATTATTAGGCTCACCCGTGACAGCTAGACCTCCAAAACGACCTTTGTCATACCTGATCGTACCATCCGTACAAACTTTCAACATAGAAATACCATGTTGTGATCTTGTTCCTTGTGTTGGTGCAGGACTTGCTATAGGAGGTTGCCGCACAAAAGATCCTCGAGGATCCTGAGCAGTGCACGACGCCCCCGCATCACCCTGTGTCGGTTGTTGGGCCACTTGGCACATTCCGGCTGTGTAACACCCCATTACAGCTCGCGGGATCTAGACTGGCCCCACAGACCAACAATAGTCTTTCCTACGCGCTTTGTCCTCACTCGTGCGCACCCGGGACCAACTTCCCGGTCGGTCACCCATCCTAGAATCGCTCCAAACCAAGCACGCTTAACTTTGCAATTCTTTTCGAGTGGGCTCCTGGAAAAGAAGGAATTCCTTATTGATATGAGTAGTCTATCATTCCTATTAAGCTAGGAGCTCACATACACCCCCACTCAAAGGAACCGACGTTCTCGTCGGCCTATCAGGAATGTTCCCTTTTGGCAGACGTATGCGTGTCCAGTCCGGCACATGTGCCATGATGTCTGCTACGACGGGCCACACACGCCATGCGCCACATGCCCATGCACCTAACTCGCACATGCCCGTGTAACCGCAAGGGTCGGCTCTGATACTAATTATAACGCTCCCTTACGCATGGCGGGATCTAGACTGGCCCCATAGACCAACACTAGTCTTTCCAGCACACTTTGTCCTCACTCGTGCGCACCCGGGACCAACTTCCCGGTCGGTCACCCATCCTAGAATCAGTCCAATCCAAGCACGCATAACTTTGGAGTTCTTTTCAAGTGGCCTCTCGGAAAATAAGGAATTCCTTGTTGATATGAGTATTCTATCATTCCTATTAATCCAGGTTCTCACAGGCTAGTGGAACTGCGAATGTGGCCGACCGCACGTCCTGGCGCACATGCATCGATGGCCCGTTGGGCCTGCCAGTTGTTGTCGGTTTTGCGTCCACATGTCCGCAAGGGGACACGTGGTTATCTAGAGATGGCTTGCTTATCCCCAAGGCAGATATGTCGCCGGGTGCATTGTGTGGCGTGACAGGCAAGGATGGATCCTCTTTAGGATCGCTGCCGTCAGCTGATGGCCCAACACCTGGGTCATCCTCGTGCTCCGTGTTTGTCCCTTGCTACATAAAATCATGGTGCAAACTGGATTTCCTCCAAAATTAATAACTGGATTTTCATGAAAATTAGCCGAAGGATCATTAGCTATATGTTCACCCCCATGATCAAGAGGGGTAAAATTTTCTGAAAGAAGAAGAACTTTGGATCGAAGAAGGGCTCCGACGTGTGTATTTAATTGAGCAAAGGGAAAAACCATTTCGTCAAACACGACATCTCACGAGATGTAGACACGGGAAGCAACTACATCTAGACATTTAAATCCTTTGTGGATATTGCTATATCCAAGAAAGATACATTGTTTAGATCTAAACTCTAGCTTGTAAGCATTAATGGGGCAGAGATTAGTCCAACACGCACAACCAAAAATGCGAAGAGCATGATAGTTTGGTTTTTCATGAAACAATTTTTCTAATGGAGTCACAAGGTTTATCACCTTACTAGGAGTGCGATTGATCAAGTATGTAGCAGCAAGAAAATCCTCATCCCAAAATTGGCATGGATGCATGAGCAAGAAGGGAGAGACCAACCTCGACAATGTGACGGTGTTTTCTTTTGGCAGAGCCATTTTGCCGATGAGCATGTGGTTAAGAGACATGGTGTGTGATGCCTATTTGGCAAAATAATGAGTTTAATCGTTCATATTCACCACCCCAATCAGTTTACATGGTGATGATTTTACGAGCAAAGAGTCGCTCAACAAGTGATTGAAATTCATGAAACACTTGAAATACTTCAGATCTATGATTGAGAAGATATATCCAAGTGAATTTGCCGTAATTATTAATGAAGCTGACATAATAATTTTTTTTATTGATAGAAACATGGGCATGCCCCCATATATCAGAAAAATAAGCTATAAAGGACAATTGGAAACACTACTAGAGTTTGGGTAAGGAAGTTCATGGCTCTTGCCTTTTTGAGAAGCATCACACACTCCCTATTTATTCAACTCACTTGTTGAAAAGGGAATTTTATTTTTCCTAAGAACATGTTGAATGATTTGCGAAGATAGATGACCTAATGGATTAGGCCATCTTGATGGAGAAATCTTGGTGGCGCCAAAAGTTTGCCTGCCCCGGGCTCAACAAAGCTGATGCAAGGGGATAAATGTCGACTCTACACTTGCCTTGGAGAAGGATGTTCTTCATTGCCTTGTCCTTAATAAAGAAGAGCCGAGGGCGAGTTTCAAGAAATATAAGATTATAATGGGATAAGCGGTGGGCAGACACACCATTTTTTGTTGCATCAGGTGATTAAAGGACATCTTTAATATGAAGATTGCGAGTGGGAGTTCGAACATAAGCTTGACCAATATGAGTAATTTTCATACTTGATACGTTGGGCATGTTCACTTGATTGTACCCATTCTACCTCTCCCGCATGGTGAGTTTGTCGGGATTGCCGGTGATGTGGTCGATGGCTCCGGTGTGGACATACCAGTTGGTGCATAAGCCATAGGGCGAGTTTGAGGCGGAGCTAGAACTCTACTCCTTGGTGAAATAAATGTCAAAGCGCCTGTATCACTCGATGGCAACGTGGTTCGGCCTCTAGTAGATCTGGAAGAAGACCTCCGGGAGCTCATCGCGTCCGCTGCCCCCATTGCCATGACCTTGGCCGCCATGACCATTGCCACCGTGGACATTGCCACGGCTGCCATTTCCTCCGTTGTTAGGGCCACCACCATGGACATGGCCGCCATTGTTCCCACCGCAGCCTCCTCTGTGATGGAAACCTCTGCCCGGACCGTCACGAGAGGCGGCGTTGGCACAGGAGTGAGAGGATGAGTTTCCCTCTAACATGGCGAGGTGGCTCTCAAAGTTGATGAGTTGAGAGTAGACCTCGTTGGTCTTGATGGCGACGGTCCTGGTGTAGACCGAGGAGATGAAGGACATGTAGTAGAAGTAAAGGCCAGTAAGGATGTACGACATCATATCGTCATCAAAGAGAGGCTTGCCAATGGCAGCCATCTTATTACCGAGGGACTTCATGTGGCCAAGGTAATCGGAGATGGTGGAGTTCCCTTTTTGGTGGTGGAGAGGGCGATCCTCATGTTGACGATGGCCGCTTGCGTTTGGGAGATCCGTGTTGCTGACGCGGTGATGAAGTTTGCGATCTGAACCATCACAGGTGGTGAGATGGAATTGAATATAAAACTCAAAACCTGAGAGTCCCGAGCCTTGTCGATCTCACATGCCATATTAGGCAAGTCGGTGGGCTTGCCCTCCTTGTCGACGAGCTTGGGTGTTCATAATCAGAGGAGTAACTGCTCACAAAACATGTTCATGTTCATAATCAGAGGAGTATTACTTATCATAAAGGAGCTGAACATATGATCTTCCACCAAGTAAACTAACTAGCATCAACTACAAGGAGAAATCAACAGGTTTGAGACAGAGATCAGATACAAGAGATGAACTAGGGTTTGGAGAGGAGATGGTGCTGGTGAAGATGTTGAATGAGATTGACCCCCTCTCTATGAGAGGATCGTTGGTGATGACCAGGGATTCGATTTCGCCTCCATAAGGGAAGTTTTCCCGGCAAAACAGCCCTGCCGGAGCTCTAGATTGGTTATGTCCAAGTTCCGCCTAAAGACGGCGGCGCTTCGTCTCGAAAGCTTCCTTATGATTTTTTCCAGGTCAAAACCCTCCATATAGCACAAGATGGGTGTCGGGGACCTCCCAGGTGGGTCACAAGCCTGTTAGGCGTGGCCAAGGGGTCGCCGGGCGTGGCAGGCTTGCCACCTCCTAGTGGGCCCCCTCTAGTATCTATTTCACCAAATTTTTTTTATATATTCCAAAATAATTCTCCGTAAATTTTCAGGACTTTTGGAGTTGTGCAGAATAGGTATCTCGGATTTGCTCCTTTTCCAGTCCAGAATTCCAGTTGCCGGCGTTCTCCCTCTTCATGTAAACCTTGTAAAATAAGAGACAAAAGGCATAAGCATTGTACCATAACATGTAATAACATCCCATAATGCAATAAATATCAATATAAAATCATGATGCAAAATGGACGTATCAACTCCCCCAAGCTTAGACCTCGAATGCCCTCAAGCGAAAGCCGAGATCGGTAAATATGTCCACATGTTTAGAGATAGAGGTGTCGATAAAATACAATACGGACATGAGAGCAGCATGAACATATTTAAAACAACAATATTTATTGTACAAGATTTCTTATGCTAAAGTAACAATTCATTCACAAGATAAAGTATGAACCAAGAACTCTATTAACAAGCAACAAACTATGATCTTAGTCATTGAAGCAATTGGCAATTTATCATAACATCGGAAAGAGTCAGTATAAGAGCTTGTAAAGAAAACCCATATACTCAGTCGTCTCTTAGTCTTTCATAATTGCTAAGACTCACGCGGTACCCATGAGATCAAAGTTTCAATCGGACAAAGAGAAAGATATGGGCTTATAGTTTTGCCTCCCAACTATTCACCTAAAGGGTGATGTCACAATAATAACTCATGATCACCAGCATCTGAGTGGATATATGCATCTAGATCATTCCCAAACACATAATGCTTGCCAAGAGAGAGGCTAAATATAGGAAGTGGTGAGGATCACCGTGACTCTTGCATAGAGGTAAGTACATAAAAGTAAAAGTATCAGATAGGACCATCGCAGAGGGAAGTAGAGGCTGGCATGCGCTTTTTGTTTTGGGATGCACAAACGCTTAGTGCAAAGGAACGCCACGTTGTATTGCCCTTTGTCATAGAAACCATTATTATGCAGCTCGTCACTTTTATTTCTTTACTATCACAAGTTCGTACAATGCTTATTTCCCTTACAATAAAAGATCACACATATTTAGGAGCAATTCTTATTGCCTTTTGCACCGATGACAAGTTACTTGAAGGATCTTAGTCAATCCATAGGTAGGTATGGTGGACTCTCATGGCAAAGCTGGGTTGAGGTGTATGAATGCACAAGTAGTATTTCTACTTGGTGCGAAAGTTTTGGCTAATATCAGGTGGAAGCAAGCACTACATGTTGGAGGATCTAAAACCATATAACTTCTATCTGGAGGCAAGCAAATATAACCCATTATGTCGTCTTCCTTGTCCATCATCAACTTCTTAGCATGTAATATTTTAATGAGTGGTCACAATCATAAAAGATGTCCAAGATAATATATTTATATGTGAATCTCTCTTTCTTTATCACTTCCTTTTCAACTGCACCAATGATCAATAACTATGTTTGTTAACTCCCAACAAATTTCAATCGACATACTACTTATATGTGAAGTCATCACTCCCCATAAGATCATTATTACTCTCAAGAGCATAGTAAGCTAGCAGAGCCCTCACATCAAAACTACTTTCTATTATATAACTCTCGGACTTGCTTACATAAGGGGAGCAGAAAACAAAACTCAAAGCTAGATAATACTAAAATTTTATTGTACTAGATCAAAACAAAATAAAAAAGGATCGAACTAAAAAAAAAAGAGGAAGGAAAAAGGAAAAACATGTGACGGTGATACGATACCGGGGCGCCTCCCCCAATCTTGGCACAAGCCAAGGGGAGTGCCCATACCCATGTGCTCAAGTGTCATTCTTCGTAGGTAATGGTGGTGGAGTTATTGATGAGGTTGGAAGCTTGTCTAGTTTCCTTTTAAGCATAATTTTTTGTTCCCTCAGGTCATCTACTTCTTGCTCGAGCTTCAATATCCTTTGACATAAATCTTCCTTGCTCTCCTGCAGAAAACGAGCAGGGATAAATAGAAATTTGGGTTTTCTTCTTGTGTTTGGGAGGCTTGATTTCCTGAACTCCACTCGCATATCTCCCAGTTGAGGCAGAGGAGTCTCCTCATCATCCGAGCTGTCCTCTCTATACTTGTATTCTTGTTCCTCCTCCGAGAATAATGCATAAGGATTTAGGTCCCATAGAGCTTACGATTAACAAGATAATGCGATATATAGCTCTACACATAAGACTCTTGGGACGACATCTGGCTCCAAATCTGCTGCAGAAATAGCTCAAAACGAAAGCAGGAGGTATTGTCATGATACGGAGGTCCAAACCTTCGGGAGATTATGTAATGAATTTTTGCCTCCCAAAGGAGTGTACTACAAGAAAAGGGAGTCCGGAGGGTGGATGGGGTGGTGGCAAGCCCCCTAGGCACAACCAGGGGGTGGCAGCGCCGAAGAGGCTTGTCACCTCCTCGTGCGTCTTTTAGACTACTTTTGATTTTCCAAAAATTTTAAATATTCCCAAACTGAGTAAAATTGCTATTGGGAAAGTTTTGGAGTCGGTTTACTTACCGTACCACATACCTATTCCTTTTCAGAGTGAAATGTTCCGGTAGGTCTCCCTAATATACTCTTCCAGAGTTATGGTATTGATAACACTGGTTTCAACATTTATGGGAGTACCTGAGATATAATGTTTGATTCTTTGCCCGTTTACCACCTTGAGATTTGTGACTTCGGCGTTGCTGATCTTGATGGCACCGAAACGATATACTTCCTAGACAATGTAAGGCCCTTCCATTGAGAGAGAAGTTTTCCTACAAAAAATCTTAACCGAGAATTGTATAGCAAGACATGATCACCTACATTGAATTCACTCTTTTGTATCCTTTTATCATGCCATCTCTTAACTTTCTATTTAGACAACTTGGCATTCTCATACGCCTGGGTTCTCCATTCATCAAGTGAGCTAATGTCAAATAACCTCTTCTCACCAGAAAGTTTGAAATCATATTTGAGCTCTTTGATTGCCCAATAAGCTTTATTCTCTAGCTCTAGAGGTAAGTGACATGCTTTACCATAAATCATTTTATAAGAAGACATACCAATAGGATTCTTGTAAGCAGTTCTATAAGCCCATAATGCATCGTCAAGTTTGTTAGACCAATTCTTCCTAGATCTATTAATTGACTTTTGCAAGATCAATTTAATTTCTCTATTGCTTAATTCTACTTGACCACTAGACTCAGGATGATAAGGAGATGTAATTCTATGATTAACATCATATTTAGCAAGCAATTTACCGAAAGCGCTATGAATAAAATGTGAACCAACATCTGTCATTAAATATCTGGGGACTCCAAATCTAGGGAAAATAACATCTTTAAGCATCTTAATAGAGGTGTTATGATCAACACTACTAGTTGGAATAGCTTCTACCCACTTAGTAACATAATCAATAACAACTAAAATATAAGTATACCCGTTGGACGTTGGAAAAGGTCCCATATAATCAAAAACCCAAACATCAAATGGTTCAATAATAAGAGAGTAATTCATGGGCATTTCCTGACATCTACTAATATTGCCAATTCTTTGACATTCATCACATGACAAGATAAACTTACAAGCATCCTTGAAGAGAGCAGGCCAATAAAAACCAGATTGTAATACCTTATGTGCAGTTCTATCTCCAGCGTGGTGTCCTCCGTAGGCCTCGGAATGACACTTGTGGGATCGGTTCCTTTTCATGCTCAAGTACACAATGTCTAATAACACCATCTACTCCTTTATAAAGGTGTCGGTCATCCCAGAAGTAATTTCTTAAATCATAGAAGAACATTTTGTTTTCTTGGTATGTGAAACTAGACGGTATAAATTTAGTGCCAATGTAATTAGCATAATCAGCATACCAAGGAGCATTATGAGAAGCATTTATGATAGCTAATTGTTCATTAGCAAAGCTCTCATTAATAGGTAGTGGGTCATCAAGAACATTCTCTAACCTAGACAAGTTATTTGCTACGGGGTTATCAACACCCTTTCTATCAATAATATGCAAATCAAATTCTTGTAGCAGAAGAACCCACCTGATAAGTATTTGTTTAGCATCTTTATTTTCCATAATATATTTAATAGAAGCATGATCAGTGTGAACAGTTACTTTAGAATCAGCAACATAGGGTCTAAACTTATCACAAGCAAACACAACTGTTAAAAATTCCTTTTTCAGTGGTAGCATAGTTTGTTTGAGCACTGTCTAGAGTTTTGCTAGCATAATGAATAACATTTAATTTCTTATCAAGTCTTTGTCCTAGGACAGCACCAACGACATAATCACTAGCATCGCACATAATTTCAAAGGGTAGGTTCCAATCAGGTGGTTGAACAACATGTGAAAAAATCAAGGTAGTCTTTAGAATTTAAAAAGCTTCTACACAATCATCAGCAAAAACGAATGGAATACCTTTTTGCAAGAGATTAGTGAGCGGCCTAGAAATCTTAGAGAAGTCTTTAATAAATCTCCCATAGAAACCTACATGACCTCTGATATTTGTAGGACACGACATTTTTTCTAAAGCATCAAATTTATCTTTGTCAACTTCTATACCTCTTTTGGAAATTTCATGTCCCAAGACAATACCTTCATTGAACATAAAGTGACACTTCTCTTAATTCAAGACAATATTAGTTTCCTCGCATCTCTGCAAAACTCGATCAAGGTTGCTCAAACAATCATCAAAATAAGTTTCCTAAACGGAAAAATCATCCATGAAAACCTCAACAATCCTTTCACAAAAATCATAGAATATAGCATTCATACTTCTTTGAAAGGTAGCAGGTGCATTGCATAAACTGAAAGGCATATATCTATAAGCAAAGGTACCAAAAGGGCAGGTAAAAGTGGTATTCTCTTGGTCCTCTTTTGACACAGGTATTTGAGAGAAACCAGAATAACCATCTAGAAAGAAGAAATGTGTGTGTTTGGATAGTCTTTCTAGCATTTTATCAATAAAAGGTAGAGGGTAATGATCTTTTCCAGTAGCTTTATTTAATTTCCCAAAATCAATTACCATTCTATATCCTGTAACAATTCTCTACATGATCAATTCATTTTTATCATTAGGAACTACGATAATACATCCTTTCTGAGGGACACAATGAACGTGACTAACCCATCTACTATCAGAAATAGGGTAAATGATACCTGCCTCCAAAAGCGTTAATATTTCATTTCTTACCACTTCCTTCATCTTAGGATTTAACCATCGTTGGTGATCAACAACTGGTTTAGCATCGGGCTCCATTTTAATTTTATGATGACATAGAGTGGGACCAATGCCCTTAAGATCATCAAGAGTATATCCAATAGAAGCACGGTGCTTCCTCAGAGTTAGCACTAATAATAACATCATATATCTTCTTTCATCAAGATAAGCATATTTCAGAGTATTCGGTAATTGTTTAAGATCAAACATGGGATCACCCTTGGGTGGAGGAGGATCCCAGAGTATTTGAACGGGCAAGTTGTTTTTCAGAATAGGATGTTGATCAAAGAAAATCTTATCTATTTCATTCCTTTCATTTATATGCATATCATTTTCATGGTCTGGAAATATTGTTCTAAAGGATCAGTAGGAGGCACAGCAATGGAAGCAATACCAATAATTTCATCCTTATTAGGCAATTCTTTATCATGAGTTGTCTATGTAATTTAGAGAAATTAAACTCATGAGACATATCCCCAAAACTTATGATAATAGTTTCCTTCTCACAATCTATCCTGGCATTAACGGTATTCTAGAAGGGCCTACCAAATATAATGGGACAAAAATCATCTTGTGGGTACCAAGAACAAGAAAATCAATAGGATATTTTATTTTCCCACACAAGACTTCAACATCTCTAATAATCCCAATTGGTGATATACTATCTCTATTAGCAAGCTTATTTGTAACATTAATTTCCTCTAACTCAGCTGGTGCAATACCATTCATAAGCTCTTTATATAAGGTAAAGGGAATTGCTCTCACACTAGCACCCATATCACATAATCCATTAAAACAATGATCTCCTATTTTAACAGAAACAATAGGCATGCCAAAAATGGGTTTATGTTTATCTTTAGCATCAGATTTAGAAATTCTAGCAGCTTCATCACAAAATTGAATAACATGCCCATCAATATTATCAACCAGGAGATATTTAACCATAGCAATACTAGGCTCAACTTTAATTTCCTCGGGGGGTGTAGGTGTTGTAGCACATCTCTTATGAACCACAATTAAAGCTTTAGCATGTTCCTTTATTCTAACAGGGAAAGGTGGTCTCTCAATATAAGCAGTGGGAATAAAAGGATTAACATTATAAGTAATAGTTTCCTCTTCAACTTTAATAGATTAAACTACTTTCACCTCAATGGGAGCGTGATATCTTGTAGCGACCCGACCTGAAAGGTTGAATCTCCGGTGTTTCCGTACCATCCCAAGATCATGCTGGTACACACATGGTACATCAATGTATATATCAAAGGGAAATCACACAACATTATATTAATCGAAATCTCATATCGAGTCCTTTATTACAGTAAAGATTACAATAAAGTGGCCGAAGGCCAACTCATGAGAATATCTAATCTTGCGGAAGCTTCGAAGGTAGATGAGTCTATCTGACTCCAAGGGCATCTCACCAAGCATAGAGCGTGTCCTCACTCCTGGTCAGAAAAGTACTCTGCAACATGACACGTTGTAGCCGTGTAGGTCAGCATATGGAATATGCCTGCAAAGTCACAAGAGAGGGGTGAAACATAATCATCTAGTCTACATGCATATATGGTAGGTGGGGTGGTAAGTTTTTGCGTAAAGACAAAATTTTCCTACATCAAGAGAGGGGCTAAGCAAAAATTATTACTAAGTTGGTTGATTAATGAGATGGTTCCACCAACCAATTCTCATACCCAGGTTATTAATACCCACATCATCATATTAATTGTGTTGAGAATTACGGAAGTTTCAGTTCCTTTGGCTCAAGTCGTCCATGACCATGGACACGGCTAATCGATTAGGTTTGAGTACTCTGCAGAGTTTTGCACACGTTCCCCACAATATTTGATCGCCTCAGTTGGATTCCTCGCACTTAAGAGTGTTTGAGGAACGGATGACCAAAACATGGTCTTCTAAGGGGTCCCATTGAGACTCTGTCGGTGCCCATCCTTTCCTACTGTTCTTCTACATCTTGTAGCACCGCCTGTCCAGTGTCGCCACAATATCTAACCAAGCCAGAGCCCATAATGGCATGTGGCTGTGCAGATAAGCCTTGGGTCTTGAAGCATCCTTCCATCCCTTCATGCCTGGGTGGACCTTTCCGCGTGAATACTGGCACATCTCCAGCATCACCTAGGCTAACGACTGGTTTCTCCAGGGTGCCGTTCAACCATCATCCACCCAAAGGTATGTTGAAAACTTGGAAATCTTGAAGTCTTGATCATCATAGGTCTTGAAGTTATTACATCACAAGTCTCATGATTCACACAACCAACCCCGTCTACTAATAGCATAGCAAAACTAATTGAACGTTTCATGTGGCCATAGTGTCAAAGGGTTGGGGTACCTACCACATGATACCACATCAAGTAACCAAATTTCCAACTAACCTAATTTGCATGTACTGGGTGATGGAAGAACTAATGCAATAAAAATATAGGTATACATGGTCAAAGTGACTTGCCTGATTGATGATCTTCATACGTGAGTGACTCTAGGTAACAAGCCTTGCACTCCGGATAATCTAATGTAGCAAACAAGAGCACTCAATAAGCATACAACACAAATAATGAACTAGAATTACTCAAGACAAACAATGCACAATCACAAGGAAAGAAAACCACACTAAGTTTTGTTTTCTAAATGATGATTGGTAAATCACTACTAACATAACAAAACTATTTGTATTAATAAAACAATAGTTGACAGCAAGAAAACAATAAAATATCTTACTAATAACAGAATTAAATCCATTTAAAGTTTTGTTGAGAAAAACTTTAGTAAAGTTTTAAAAGTTTTGATAAACACTATTAGATGTGGTAATTATAGTTTACTAACAAAAGAGCAAAACAAAACTTATTATTTTATTGCAACATTTCTTAACAGAAAAGAAGTTACTAAAAATTTGTCTTACAAAACAGAATTTAATTATATAAAATTTTGTTTAAAGAATCTGTTACTAAACTAGTTTGTTTTGTCAAAGTAGACCTAATTGAAAAGAAGTTGTGATTCCTATAATAATAAAGAAACAAACTAAGCAAATATTTTTATTAACAGTAAGTAAAACACTAAATGTTTAATCCTAAAAACCTACTAAACAAATTAAAACTAAATCTAATTTAAACTAACTAAAACTAAGTAAATAAAACTATACTATAATACTAGGAAGATTCTGTTTATAGCTAGAAGACTAATAAAAATCATCCTAAAAATCCTCAAACTAAGCTAACTGATAGTCCTAACTAATACCAAGTAGTAGCAAAAAGATTCATATCAAAATCTATTTTCAAACTCTAGTTATTCAGATTTGAATGATTTGAGAAAATTTGATTCAATTCAAATTTTAGAGTTCAAATTTAAAATCTAAAACTACAGGGTGAAACTACATGAAAAATGCGAGCTAATTCAAAAATAATTAGCTCAAAACACTAAACGGATAAAAAGATATAAGCAAAACAATTTTTGAAAATTTTGTGTTAACTAAACAAAATCAGAAAATTAAACTAGCAATCCATCGGCCAGGGGGCTACGTGGCAACCCATGAGTGGCTAAGGGGGGTGTGCGAGCGGGTGTTATGGGCGGTCGACCAGAGCTAAGAAGAAAACGGTTCGGTTTTAATTAGGTCTAATATGGACCTTTCCCTATCGATGTTACGGTGTAGGGAGGAGCCGGTGACTTACCGGAGGGGGAAGGGGTCTCCGGCGAGGACTGGTGGCAGCCGGTGGTCGGAGGCGGTCGGGGATGGTGCTCCGGTGGTCGAGGAAGACAACGGAGGAGCTCAGGCGACTGCGGCAGGCGTCCGGCGTCGAGTGGTGGTGCTGGAGGGGCGCGGGGACGACCGAGGCGACGGGCAAGAGCGGTGGTAGGTCCGGTGGTCGAGCAGAGCTCCGGCGAGGTTTTGGCTGCGGCGTTCTGCCGAGGGAGAGGGGTAAATCGGGGTGGAAAGGAGCGCGGAGGAGGGCCGCTATTTATAGGGCCGGAGAGGGGGTCGGGGAAGGAAGGAGGAGGGGATTCCTCGGCGAGGGGATCCCGGCGACGTCGGCGCGCGCGAGGAAGGGGATGGACGCGCGATCCCAGTGGTCGGTCGGGTGGGGCCAGGGTGTCAGTGAGGGTGGGAGCGGGGCAGAGCTGTCGGTGGCCGCAAATTAGGAAGGTCGGGGCGGAGTAATCTACGGGTGGGCCGACCGGGCTTTAAAGCCTTTAAATTTTTTCCATTTTTAATATCCAGCGAAATTCAAATGCTTTTTGATGCAAATAATCTTGTTTCAAAAATAGGAGTATTACATATGAAAAATTAACAGAATAATAAATGCAATTTAATGAACATTTTTATTCTGGTATTTGAGTACTTTGAAGAAAATATTATTTTCAGAAATTGCCTAATTGTTTTTAAATCCTGTTTGCAAATATTTTCAAAATAACTCCTGGTTATTTTTGTTCAAATAAATCACCAATTAGGTCCTGGTGTGGAGTGTCATGTTCCTCCTCTCTTATTTGAACTTTTTACCAAGAATTTTAAATAGGTGAAAGCAACACATTGAAAATAGAAAGGGCTTTCAGAATTTCAGAAAGGGCATTTCAACTATTGCATATATTCAAGCAATGATGTAGATGGATGCATAGCTATATTTCATAACATTCCAAAATGGAATTTTGGGATGTTACATATCTAAACCATTTTTCCTTAGGGAGATCAACATGGGTAGCAAAATATTCACAAAAATAAGCTACTATCTCAGAGTCAAGTCCATATTTTGTGCTAAATTCACGAAAAGCATCGATGTCTATGATGGATTTAACACAATCCAACTTAAGGTTCATACCTAACTCCTTACCTTCGTCGAGTTCCCAATCTTTAGAGTTGTGTTTAATTCTTTCCAATAAATCCCATTTGAAGTCAATATCTTTCTTGATATAGGAACCAACTCAAGAAGTATCGAACATGGATTGATCATTACGAGAAAGCCGAGCATAAAAAATTCTGAATACAAATTTATCTCGAGTGCTCATGATTGGGGCATGAATATAACATTGAATTTAGCCTCCCCCAAGCTTGAGCGATTCTTTCTCCTTCACGAGGCCAAAAATTATAGATATAATTCTGATCACAATGAACTAGATGCATATGATAGAACTTCTAATGAAATTCCATTTTCAATCGGTTGTAGCTCCATGATCCAATATAATCACATAGCCTATACCATGTCAATGCATTCTCCTTAAAAGATAAAGGAAAGACCTTCTTCTTGACGTGATCCTCCGGCAGACCTTCAAGCTTAAATAATCCACAAAATTCATGCACATAGATTAGATGCAAATCAGGATGTAGTGTTCCATCTCCTGCATAAGGATTAGCAAGCAGTTTCTCTATCATGCCCGAAGGAATTTCATAATAAATATTTTCAGTAGGTTCAGTAGGTTGAGGGACAACTCTTTGTGTTTCCGGCCGAGGTGAAGATACCCGAACAAGCCCCTCAAAGGACTACTTTCCATAGTAACAAGTAATAGTAAATTTCAGCACACTATATAAATTTTTCATTACCAGATTCCACTTACCAAAGGCGCTTCACTCCTTGGCAACAACGCCAGAAAATAATCTAGATGACCCACAACTATAGGGGATCTATTGTAGTCCTTTTGATATGTAAGAGTGTCAAACCCAATGCGGATCACAAGGAAATGACAAGTAGTTTCCAATAAGGTATTCTTTGCAAGTGCTGAAATTATTGGTAACAGATAGTTTTGTGATAAGATAATTTGTAACCAGTAACAATTAACAAGTGTAGCAAAGGTGGAAAAAGGTATCCCAATCCTTTTTGTATTGAAGGACAGGCCTGGACAAACTCTTATATAAAGCAAAGCGCTCCCGAGGACACATGGGAATTTCTGTCAAGCTAGTTTTCATCATGCTCATTTTATTCGTGTTAATTAGTTTGATAGTTTGATATGTGGGTGGACCGGTGCTTAGGTTCTTCCCTCACTTGGACAAATCTCCCACTTATGATTAACCTCTCTCACAAGCATCCGCAACTACGAAAGAAGAATTAAGATAAATCTGACCATGGCATGAAACATATGGATCCAAATCAGCCCCTTACGAAGCAACCTATAAACTAGGGTTTAAGATTCTGTCACTCTAGCAACCCATCATCTACTTATTACTTCCCACTGCCTTCCCCTAGGCCGTAATAATGGTGAAGTGTTATGAAATCGACGTTCACATAACACCACTAGAGGAGAGACAACATACATCTCATCAAAATATCGAACGAATACCAAATTCACATGATTACTTATCACAAGACATATCTCATGTCCTTAGGAACAAACGTAACTACTCACAAAACATGTTCATGTTCATAATCAGAGGAGTATAAATTATCATAAAGTATCTGAACATATGATCTTCCACCAAGTAAACCAACTAGCATCAACTACAAGGAGTAATCAACACTACTAGCAACCCATAGGTACCAATCTGATGTTTGAGACAAAGATTGGATATAAGAGATGAACTAGGGTTTGGAGAGGAGATGGTTCTGGTGAAGACATTGAATGAGATTGACCCCCTCTCGATGAGAGGATCGTTGGTGATGACGAGGGCTTTGATTGACCCCTCCGGGAGGGAAGTTGTGGGGACCCCGACTCATAAGTCGTGATCACCGAACGTACGTGCATAGTGATCCCAGAGATCAATGCTCACTGAACACACAGAAGCTGAATAACAAGAGTCTTACATCCATTACATATCGGTTTACTCAAATATGGCCTTCATGGCCAAGTCTTCATATGATTGTAGCGGAAATCTTCAACGATAGCGTGAACCCATGCCATCTGTCCTAGCTCGCATGTCCGTCGCCAAGGTAATCTTCATCATAACCTAATCTTTCTTGCTTGGCCGATAAAATAACCAGTGGCAAGACAATGAGTACTATGAATGTACTCCCAAGCAACCCTTGTTTGGAATAAGGCAATAACAATGCATGATATAGCACTAATAGGTAAGTTTTGCAGAAAGTTAATTTTGAGTGCAATGGCATGATCAAGTAATTTAATTAAGCATGCATCAACCCTGAACAGTTGTTCATAAGAACACGTCATAGTATCATCATAAGTAGGGGGTTGGACGTCTCATGTTCAACCATCACACAGAGTCCTCAGACTTGTCTCATGTACCGTCTGAACATCTCGTGTTCAGTCATCATGTCAAGTCATCCGACTCGACTCAAATATCATCCTTGTCACCACACACACACACACAGACACCAAGTTTGCGAAAACATCTGGACATAGTTTAAGAAGGACCTCCACCTGTCCATGACCGCAGACACGGCTATTCGAATAGTTTTACACTCTACGGAGGTTGCACACTTTACCCACGAGATTCGGGGAACTTCCGTGTCATCCACGACTCGCGGTATATTATATACCCGAGGTAAGGACCCAAACAATACCTTTCCCCTGGCGATACTAAAAAAAAAGTCCATTCAATTGATACACAGCCCTCACGATGTACATCATACGAGCCTCGCTCTATATCGTACCATCCATGAGGGGACCAACGGTGTGCCCGGTGCTTGTAAAGACACCGCATGCATGAGATCCTGGCTTAATAGGAATGATAGACTACTCATATCAACAAGGAACCCCATCTTTTCCGGGAGCCCGCTCGAAAAGAACTCCAAAGTTAAGTGTGCTTGGCTTGGAGCCATTCTAGGATGGGTTACTGACCGGGAAGTTGATCCCGGGTGCGCACGAGTGAGGACAAAGTGCGCACGAAAGACTAGTGTTGATCTGTGGGGCCAGTCTAGATCCCGCCAGGCGTAACAGGGTGTTACAATTGGTATCAGAGCCGACCCTTGCGGTTACATGGGCATGCACGGGTCAGGTGCACGAGCATGTGGCGGACTGGACGCGCATACGTGTGCCAAAAGGGAACGTTCCGGATGGGCCGACGAGGACGTCGGTTCCTTTGAGTGGGGGTGTATGTGAGATCCTGGCTTAATAGGAATGATAGACTGCTCATATCAACAAGGAATTCCTTCTTTTCTTGTAGCCCACTCGAAAAGAAATCCAAAGTTAAGTGTGCTTGGCTTGGAGCGATTCTAGGATGGGTGACCGACCGGGAGTTGGTCTCGAGTGCGCACGAGTGAGGACAAAGTGCGCATGAAATACTAGTGTTGCTCTGTGGGGCCAGTCTAGATCCCGCCAGGCATAACGGGGTGTTACAGCATGATCGTCCATTCCGGTATGATCCCGTATCAAGAGTGACCACGCCACTACCGCCACTAGTAATGCCGGCTCCTTGCCAGTAACCACCAAGGTAATCAACAAAGCCCCTTCCCATACAAGTTGTTGCGCATGTAAGGTTCGGACAGTCAGCAGACCTTAAATCTAATTCGTTTTTGAAAACACACATACTCACTTGCTCCTGGACTCCACTTATTTCTCAAGTGGTCACCCAATTCATCATCATCTCCCTCGGGCATTAGTGGCACCTGACGGGGTTTTTGAAAAGTCTTTGAAATCATTTGTGTTCCCACCACCATGCATAATCCCGATCCCACTTGCGTAGCATCTACTAGCATCCAATCTACACCCACCCTCATAACCCTCGTAAGATGGTAGGGTCATGCACGATGCAAGTGTCAACGACAAAAGTATCAGAAGCAACCCACCGTAGGGGTCACTACTCCACATGATCAAATATGACAAAAGTAAGGTGCTATATGTCATGCAATGAAAATGGTTTCTTAACATGGTCAAAGGGCTGCTTCCCTGACTTAGCAGTGTCTTCGAGGTCTTCACCCGCTTGTTGTCCACTCCGAGCATTTCCTCTACTTTTTCACCTATCACCTGAAACAACCGCAATAAGAAACACAACAAGAAGAAAATAAATGTGCTCTATAAATAGGAGTTTTATTTCTCTAGTACACCTCTGGTCATGAGAAAAATAACCAAGGAGGTTTCATCGGATGTGGATCAAGGGAGAGTTTGGAATGGTGGAAATGAAGGAAATGATGGTCCTATAAGATGTCCGCAGAAAACATTTTTATAAAAATGAGTGGAGGCACTCATCAAATAGGGCATGTTTTTAGGAACATGTGGGAAGTGGTTTCACTGGATTTGGAGTTGGGATGATTTTCTTATGAATTTGCAAAGTGGGTCAGACATGAATAAATGGCCCAATAATCCACACAATATGGAAAGTATATGGAAAAATGCACACATACTATCCCTTGATTTTAGATACACCTAGGATTTTGAATCACTCCATTTGGAGCTATTATGAATGCTCTAGGGATTTTTACAAGAGGGGCATTCAAAGTTCAAATTTGAATTTGAATTTGAAGCCTACATAAAAGTTTGTGGGAAAAATGTGCATTGCACATATTTGGATATTTAAAGATTTTAGTAATCTATAGAAATTTCAATCATCAAAATCGGAGGTCATATGAATTTAATATGGATTTATCTTCCTCTCTAGAAAAGAAAATGAGAAAAAGAATTTACCAAACGGGCCACGCATCGGGCGGAAGATAGTAATTGGGCGCACTGGGTCGATCGAGTCACACACGCCCAAGTGCCATGTTGATGGCGTGTTCAGTGGAATACGCCTTTAGTCGGGGAAACGTCATCCCTAGGAGCCGTTTCCACTTAAGACCATTGGGCCCGGCCTTTGGGTGGCTGATAGGCGCGCCCAACCGGTAGGGCTTCTCCCACCTCCCGCTCGAGCCAGGGTGAGACAGGGGAGGCGGGGCCGAGCACTCACAAGTGCCGTCTCGAGGGCACATGCTAGTTCCGCCGATGCTCTGGCCACCGGGGTGACTGGGAGGGAGCGCCGCATCTGCCCAGGGTCATCATATTTGTCGGGGAGCAGCCGAAGGAGCGCGGCATTGGCCACGACGGACCCTAACGATGACGACCACCGAACTCTATTCTCCGGCCACCGGGCAAAGGAAACAAAGTGGGGAGGAGGATAGAAGGGATAAAGGAGGGTCCCTGGTGCACCTGAGATAAGTAGGGAGTCATGGGGGAGCTCGAATCTGAGGACACCCAAGGCAGGCGTCGCCGACTGTTGGAGGAGGAGGAGGGCACGGGAGAGAGAGGGGACTAGTCTAGGGCTTTGTGGGCATACGGAAGGGGCGAGAGGAGGGCAGACATGATCCTGGGGGAGATTTAATAGGCGAGAGCATGGTTCACCGCGAGTTCATGCATCGGCTTAGCCGATGCCGCCGTTAGAGGGATCGGGGGTCACAGGAGTATGTCTACGGGCTTCGTGGACGGGGTCCACGTCCAGGGAGGGAACAAGGGGGGACAGGGGAGCACGCGTTTGAGCTCGCCCACTGGCCGATCCGGGCGGCCATGGCACGCACGCGAGGGAGGCCATAGAAGGGAGAGAGAGGAGGAGGACAGGATGGTAGCATGTCCCGGACGCCGAGGCCGACAAGCTGGCAAGAGGGAGGGGCTCGAGGAGGTCATGGCTGGCTATTGGGCGGGGGCTACAGTACGGCAGCGCACTATAGCGTGCTCTAGAGTGCCCATATGGCATGCCATGGCATGCCATTGGCCTCTTGGACGTGGCCATGCATGTCCAGCAACTTCAGGGAGGTAAAACAAAGGATAAATTGCATAGGATGCTGTGGAGGTTCCAGTAGAATAGGAAGGGAGAGGGGAGTAAGGTAAAACATTGTTGTCCAGGGGTAGAAATGGGGCTGTTACCACACAAATCATTGAGCCGGGGCTGGGTTTCTTACTGGAGGTATAGGAGGGTCATGAGGGACTGCGTTAAAATTTTGAGCTCAAGGGGAAAAGCATAAGTGGTCAGAACAGTGAATCCTAGAATACACCAAAAGGTGTTTGATGGGGTTTTGGGCAAGAAAAAGGCCTCCAATTAATGTGGGTTTTAACAGGATAAAATTATGGGTAAAAATAGGAGTGATCACAAGTTTTGAGCTCATTTGAGAAAAGTTAGCAATACAAATGTTGTAAACCCTAGAAATGGGCAGAAATAGATTTCTATAGATCTGGTGATGCTAAGCCATTCTTCTTGATGCACCACTTTGTGTGGTGTTATTATTTGGAAATTAGAGCATGCCCAAAAAGTTTGGGACCAAATGGGGAAACTTGACAATGCAAACATTCCCAAATTTTGAAATCAACAGAAAGGGGCTTGAGGGGATTGGGACAAGTTAGTCTGTTCCACTTGATGCACCTCTTGGTTTGGACGCATTATTGGATGATTAAAACATGTCCACAAAGTTTGAGATTAATAGTAGACAATTGGTAATGTAGAGTTGCTCAAGTTTGGATCTGGACAGAGAGGCTTTTGGGATAGTTTGGTGAACCAAAACAATTGGAATTGATATGAAACTTGGCAAAATGACCAAATATATCATATGTGACATGCAATATTTTTATAGGATTTAATTGAGAATATTTCTTATAGAAAATTTTCAAAACCTTGAAACAGACAGATAGGGTTTTGAAGGGTTTTGTGCAGTATTTTGAACATGACGATGTGTTGAAACTCTTATATATGGATAATCTATGTCCACTGAGTTTCCCTAATTTTTCTAAAATATTTATAAATCATTTAAATAATTTTTTCCTATGAAAAACCGTTTCTGGCCTTAAAAGAAGTTGTTAAAAAATTTATAATAATGTTTTAAAATAATATTTTGTGGTTTTGGGAAGTTATATATATAGTAGGTTGCAAATAAAGCATTTGGGGACAACGGATGCACCCAATTTGGGGACTTGCAGTGCAAATCTCAAATCAGGGGGTTTTGCAAACCTAATTTGAATAAAACCTTTTTGGCCAAAATAATATTTTTTAAAAATAGTTTTAAGACCTATACACATGGAATGATCAGTGGACAAGCGTTCTAGGTGAAGGAACAGAGTTTTGAGAGTACGAGAGAGTTTTATGAATTATAGAGCACTAGCAAGCAAATCAAACAAGCAACCAAATAGAACACAATTCAAACATTAAAGTGCACTCAAAATTTTTTAATTGGCCCTAATTTTTGAGTCATGATAACTTAGTCATGAGAGGAAAAACACAGGGTGTGATAGACCTACCCCCCTTACAACAATCTCGTCCTCCAGATTCCTAGGCTAGGCATAGAAGAGATGCAGAAATTCAGAGGTGAGGTAGTCTTCACGTTCCATGCTGCTTCTGCTCCGGCATGGTTTTCCTTCCGGGTCTTGAAGTGCTTGATTATATGTCTTCGAGTGCAATGTTGACTTCGTCTCAGGGTGAACGGGGTTCTAGCAACCTGCTAGGCTTGCCTAATGGTTAAGGGCTAGGTGGACGAGGTCTTGGCAAGGCTTGGCTTGCGTGTGTATCCCAAAGTCAAAATACCTAGCCAAGGGGTGTGTCTGTGTGCTGGTCCTGCGACTGCTCACAGTGGTTAGTGACATCTAGGTGTCTCGCGTTCAGAATATAAGGGTCACGTCCTGGTGTAACTTCTCCTTGATGGGAAAGTCCTTATATTCCTTAAAGCGGGAGGTCTTTAGTCGTAGGTGGTCTCCATCCTTGAGAGTGCTGAGGTGTGTCATCATGGGCTTCTCGTCGAGATCTTCTCCTTGAGTAGGCTTCCTAGGTAGATTCTTCATCCTTCTTTGGTCGTTTGTCTTCACCATCATGGACGCATGTTTCTGGAGGGTCTTTGAGCGTTTGGTTTACTCGTCTCTCCATGGCAAGACCTGCGCTGAGTCTCGTCCCTAAGACTGGCTTAGAGACTTGGTGTCAAAATGGGTTCTACTATATGGGAAGGTTTTAGTGGGGTTCTAGGTAAGATGACTATCCAGAAGTATAGAACATCCATCTAGTCCCCAAGGTCTGAGGCTTGGCAAGCGGACTGAACTACCTTTGACAGGTGGATTACCATGGTCGAGCCATGGTTTACGTCCTTGATTGAACCAAAAAGGGGCTAACAATGAGGTCATGACAGTCGTTCCACTCCGTTCCAGGCATCTGAAGGGAGTAGGGATGTCATGCTCACCGTACACCATCAAAGTGGTGGAGTGAGGGGCGTTATCAGCTCCTCGGTCCCTTCCTAGTCAGGAACTAATAGGTGACCATTTAAAGCATGAGATCCTTAATCCTCTTGATGTCCAAGGGCTTCATCGGGCTTGAACGTCGGTGCTTCTGGATATAGTCTAGTTGAGGTAGCTGGCAGAGGAGTGGAGGTTGACTTCTTTTACTTCTTCTTCATCATTGTCGTGGCTTCGCAATCGCAGTGGTCCTTTATCTTGCTTGGGCAAGAAAGTCTTCTCCTGTAGGGAGGGTGCTTTGCGGAGTCCAACTCCTTCAAGCTGATACCTTATACTTGAGATACATGGCATTTAGTGTTCCTAGGGCTGGTCCAAACTAGACTAAGTTGTTCCTCCTCTCACTGGGTAAATAAGTATGTCATCCTTGAGGACAACAACCTATTTCCCTAAGTATCACATAAACACATTGCTCGTGGGATACGTGAGAGGAGCGGGCATTCGTCCCGGATGGTCACTAGTATCAAGGGTTTGCGGTCCATCATAATAGAGGTCTTCGTGGCCACCTTCCTTATGGAAAGGGTGGGTGGTGGTCATGATGGGGTGTCGACCATCGTCTAAGGACTTATATTCCAAGGCGTTTCATAATTATCTGACCGCGTCATGGTCTGGTAAAGCTTCGTGGTTTCAAGGAGCTTAGGATGTGAGTGAACGTCTAACATCTTATTCTGAGCACAAATATTAGATGCCAATAGTACTGCCTATTACAAAATCACCCTATATCCTCGAAGGTATCATCTCCTATAACTCAACTCCAATATTACACATGCTACTCACATCTCCACGGTTTGAGAGAAGGACTATGCTGAAAATCTCATATGCATACTATAACAAACTCACATTTATCCCTATATAAAAATCCTTGGGATAATTTTCAAGCAGACATTACCAATCCATGATCTTGTTTCCTTCCCATAAATCCAATTAACCGATCCTCGAATATCAACCACTATTACATAATCCATTACTGCTACAAATCCAACATCGATGGTGTCCAACATAATCTCCCCGAGTTCATATAATCCACATATCATTGCAAGGAATATTATCACAATATATCCATGAACTTCCAATCTCATTGCCAACTAACTCTAGGGTCGAGCTTATATAGACCCCTAAATCATCCCTAACATCATTCGATTCCTCATACTATCATCCTCCGAGAAACATGGTATCATTATCAAGATCATTGGACTAAGTCCAAATTACACTGAACCATGTGGTTTAATTGATCCCGCGCACCTAGTAGGTTCACCTATTTAAACCCAAATTTTACATCTGGTAAGAGCTTACTACTAGTTACTCCAGTCACCATCTTATCACCATCAATCCACTATCTACATTACTCGCCAAGGACGAGTCATTGGTCCACCAAGAGTTTCAGCAGGTAATCATATTTTCCTACTAATCCAATTTGGTCAAGGGTCAAGTAAGTTATTCCACTCTATCAATATTGATCCACCAAGTTCGTCGACCAACATTAAGCCTCGTAATCCACCGAAGGGTCTCAACAATTTCCTTAAGACATTTATTATGGCTAAACCAAATCATTGTCCACGATTAGTATATTCTTAGAAGGATCCTTCCTATGGCATCGAGGTTCTAGTGCTAGCGAGAATGAAGGATGTGTGTTCACTATGATCACTAGCTTCGTAATGAACCCAATGCAAAGAAGGGGCTGTTGAAGCTCAATAAGTGCTGGGGACCTTGTGCTGGGGAGCTTGTGAGGTCTAGGCTGGGCAAGGGAAGGTTTTCCAGTCTTGAGGGAAGAGCCTAATGCCTATGGGGTTGCGTTTCATTGAGTATGTTATAGTCGAAGTCCTTGGTGCCGGTTGCTTGTCGAGGTGGATCCTTGGTGCATCTTGTCTTTCTGGTCTTCACTTGTCGAGAGGGGGAAGAGGGAAAGTAGCATAGAGGAGGGCGCCTAAGGGGGTGGCATAGTGCAAGTGCAATCAAGCAAGTGCCGAAAAGTTCGAACACAAACATCAAGGTAAGGTAGGTGATATAGTCGCGCACTTGTTACCTAGGGTAGAAGTGTGACTCACACCATAGCACAAACGGTAAAAACAAGCAACACACATCATGGTTTCATTCGAACCATCATACGGACTCGGCTTCGCATGGGGGACACACGACTTATCCTACACTAGGGGTTCTCGGACCCAGTAGTCGTGGTTGCTTCTTGTCTTGGAGAGGAGTCTGCTTAGTCTTCTGGGTCTTCTTCATGTATTGCTATGTCTTTGGTTGTTGTTCATTGAAATGATCCTGGTTGCGCCTGAAGAGTTCTTGACGACTTCGGGTCTGGTGTGTTGACGACGAAGGTGATTCTTCATAGCCGTTGTACACAGGGTCTTCTGGTGTTCTTGTGTTCGTGACAATGCCTTCTTGTCTTCCGAGATGTCGAGCATTCCAGGTAGGCAATCTTTTATGCAATGACATTACCAAGGCATGGTAGAGTTTTATCCTATCGGTCACGTTGATGATATCATCGGCACCAAGAATGGGGGATGATGAGAACTGTTTTCCTGCTCACTATAGTGAGGCAGACCAAATGGTGAGGTTCTCAGCCACCGGTGGTTACCGATATAACAACTAAAAGGACATGATTGCTCTATTAGCGATGCATATCATGACATTGCATGTCTTGTTCCTTAGTTATCGAAGGCTAAGGTGGCATTATCCTCGGGTTGTGTCAAGGGTGTCACCATCATCTAAGTCTTGACATCCTCATCCTTCGAGAAGGTATCCTCTGCTGGTAGCTCCTTGTCATGGGTTCGTCAAACTTATGTGAATGTCTGGCAAGGTGGATTCCTTCCAGGTTACCCACGAGGATTTCAAGGAATCCCGTGGTCAAGGGCCCAAGGGTAGTGGCAACCATTTTCAGGGTTTTGAAAAAGTAGACAAGGAGAGTTAAGAGAAAGATGTTGGAAATGCTAAGGCGAAAACTTTGGCTTCCTTTGAAAGTTTGGGAGAGGTGAGAAATATATAGATTTTGTAAGTGATTTTTGAAGGTTCTGGAAAAATAGTTTTGTCCTAACTAACGTCCATGCTAACTAAGGGCTTCTTACAGTCAGGATGGCTCTGATACCAGCTCTATGGGGATCCCGACTCATAAGTCGTGATCACGGAATGTACGTGCACCGTGATCCTAGAGATCTATGCTCACTAAACACACAAAAACTGAATAACGAGAGTCTTACATCCATTACATATAGGTTTACTCAAATATGGCCTTAGTGGCCAAGTATTCATATGATTGCGGCAGAAATCTTCAATGATAGAGTGAACCCATGCCATCTTCCTTAACCCTACAAGCATTCTGACTGGGAAGCCTCCTAGCTCGCATGTTCGTCGCCAAGGTAATCTTCATCATAACCTGATCTTTCTTGCCTCGCTAATAAAATAACCAGTGGCAAGTCAATGAGTACTTTGAATGTACTCACATGCAACCCATGTTTGGAATAAGGCAATAACAATGCATGATATAGCACTAGTAGGTAAGTTTTACAGAAAGCTAATTTTAAGTGCAATGGCATGATCAAGTAATTTAAGTCATCATCATAAGCAGGGGGTGGACATCTCATGTTCAACCATCCCACCAGTCCTTCGACTTGTCTCATGTACCGTTTGAACATCTCATGTTCAGTCATCATGCCAAGTCATCCGACTCGACTCAAATATCATCCTTGTCACCACACACACACACACCAAGTTTGCGAAAACATCTGGTCATAGTTTAAGAAGGACCTCCAACTGTCCATGACCGTGGAAATGGCTATTCGAATTGTTTTACACTCTGCAGAGGTTGCACACTTTACCCACAAGATTAGGGTAACTTCCGTGTCATCCATGACTCGCGGTATATGACATGCCCGAGGTAAGCATCCGAACAATGCCTTTCCTCTAGCGATACTAAACAAAGAGTCCACTCAGTTGATACCTAGCCCTCACGATGTACATCATACGAGCCTCACTCTAGATCGTACCATCCGTGAGGGGACCAACGGTGTGCCCAGTGCCTATAAAGATAACACATGATCGTCCATTCTAGTACGACTCTTGATGGGGTTGTTACCCCTAGGTAGGCCAAGCAATGGGGTCTTACCCCTTTCGCTTCGAAGAAAAACTATGCGGCCGGCTGGCCGTTGCCGGCTGGAGGACGTCCGGCGCAAGCCAGTGCCGGCTGGTGCTCCGGCCGGCTGGTCAAGGAGCCGGCTAGACCTTCGGCCGGTTGGGCATGGCCGGCTGCCAAAGGGTTGGCTCTTCCGTTGACCTAGGGACGGACATGCCCCGTCCCGTCCCTCTGCGTGCGGGTACGACGACGCGACCTGACTGGCACGACATGCGGCCCTGTGGCTATAGTGGCTACTTATGCACTACGGCGAGTGTCTACTGTCCAACCGTCCCGACCGCTGACCTTGGTGAGCGCGACCGGGCGGGAGAACAATTCCTACATGCCCTCACTACTCAATTACCTGCCCGGCGTGGCTACAGTGCCACCGGCCGTATCAGAGACTTCGGCCGTCTGGTGTTAGATGCCCCCCGGGGGCCCGTGCCGCGGTAGGTGGGCGGGGGCCAATCGTAGAGCTGGCTGGCAGGCCCCAATGGGAGATGGGTCCGCTTGGCCGGTGGGCCCTGCCAACGACGAGACGACACGAGTGGCGGGACCCTCTGGCCAGCCGGAGAGACTGTCAGCCAGGTCCCCCACCTTTGTACTTATAGCATATTGTAATTGCCGGGGGGTTGGCCTATAAAATTCCCCGAGCCCCCCATGCAATGGGGATGGATGATCACGGACCGACACATCCACGCATGAACGATCATCCTCATACATCCCCTTCTAGACATAGCTCCAGGAGCACCATTGTACTCATACCTATCCACCCAACAAAACCAAGCTGGACTGGGGTATTACCTCCCTCGGAGGGCCCTAAACCTGGGTACATCGTGTGTCGTCACTGCTTGTGCCCAATTTGGCACCCGGAGCCCGTCGGCATCCTCCGGCCCCAACCACCTATGATAAGCCACCCCATGGCATCTGTCGCGAGAAAACGACGACATTGGTGCCCATCATGGGGCCATACATGGCGTCGGCCGGATTCATGCTCCGGGCGGGACCGTGGGGACCTCATGGGGCTTGCCCCGGCATGCCCTGCGGGCAACTCCGTCAGCCTCATGTCTGACATCGACCCGCTCACCGAGCGCTTCGTCAGGCTCAGCCTCGCTGATGCTCTGGTCGTTGACGAGTACCCCGCGGGGGTGCTCGTCTGCACTGGTCCACCCACGGGAGTGGGCGCACTTGCTATGGCTCAGCCCAGCAGGTCCCATGATCGCGTGGAAGTGATGGCCATCACTTCCTCACCGCTTTTGGATGGGTGCAGGTCGCGGCTACCGATGCCACTGCCTGTGTCGGCACGTCCGACCCTCTCGGCACGACCCTCCGAGGCTTTAGCACTCCGATCGCCCCGACGGCGAACCCCGATGCCGCCGCGGCGGACCTCGAGGCGGCTCGCCGCATCCTGTTTGAGGATGCCACCGCCCTCGCTGCCACGCGGCGCCACATGGTGGCGGCACAGCGGGAGTACGCTTCCGCCTATGGGCTCACTCCGGCGTGGGGCTGTGCGCGACCGTGTCCGCGTGGTGGCCAAAATCCTCGGCGGCAAAATGCCCGTGTACGACACCCCCGTGGCCAACCTGCGGGCTCTCAAGGTGGCCTACAAGGAATTGGCCACCTTGGAAGGCGAAGAGCATGCCTCCCATGAGCGCCACATCAATGAGCTCATCGATGATGCTTAATCGTAGGAGCATCTGCTCCCGACGGGTGGTGCCGCCACTGAAGGCCCCCGGCCTGAGTGCGAGGGCACAGGAACTTCCGGCCGCCAGGCGGGCCAGTACTCATCCTCCCCTCGCGTCTCCGACCGCCGGCAAGAAGAAAACAACCCCGGACCATCCCAGATGCCGGGGAGTGAACAACCAGCTGTTAGCAGCTGGCGCACCAACGAGCCACCTCGGAGCGGCCGCCACCACGAAAAGCCAGCTTCCGGTAGCCGACGCAGCCATGGGCACACGCCGCCTCCGCGGCGCGAGTCGCGGCAGTCGGCGCAACCCACCGTCCGTCCCGAACTCTCGGCTCGGCTCGGACCACGCGGCCCCCGCAGGGAGAACGATGCCCGCAAACGCCTCGACAAACTCGCGCAATCTGCCCTCCTCAAGGAGGAGGGCTCTATTGGTCCGGCCTGCTTCGGCCCTCGGAATCGCACCGAGCCGTTCCTAACCAGCTTCACGCTCCCTAGGGACACGCCCAAATACAACGAGGCCACCAAGCCCGAAGACATGCTGATCGACTACACCACCGCAGTGGGCTTCGCCAGGGGGAATAAGCACGTAGCCGTTCGCTACGGCCCCCCTCATGCTTATCGGCTCGGCCTGCACTTGGCTCAATACCCTGGCGGCCGGCAGCATAAACACCTGGATGGACTTCGAGGAGGCCTTCGTCCGCAACTTCACCGGCACCTACAAGCGGCCTGGCCGTCCCCGTGAACTCTCCATGTGCGTTCAGGGGACGGACAAATCCCTCCCCGACTACCTCACCCGGTGGACCGAGCTCCGCAACTCCTACGAGGGGGTGCACGAGGTGCAAGCCGTGCAATACTTCATCGAGGGCCGCCAGAATGGCACCCCTCTCAAGCATACGCTCATGACCAAGGCAGACAAATATGCCACGGCCGATTCGGCCATCCGGCTCAAGAGGGCCCTGCCTGCAAGGCAATGACAATGCGGGCCACGACCCGGCCAGCTGCCGACAACCAGAAGCCGCAGAACAACAAACGCAAGAACGACCAGCCGGATCCCCGCTTAGGGAGCCGGCATCTAAATACCATCGAGGATCAGGAGACGGCTGCCTAAGCTTCTGTCCAGCGCCAGCACACCGGCAATTCTGCCTAGTAGCCGAAGCTCACTTTGGAGCAAATGCTCGATCTCCCCTGCAAGAACAATTCAGGGGCCAAACCCTCTACGCACACGCTCCGGCAGTGCAGCTTCTCACAACGATTGGACCGGGGGGACGGCCTTCCGGCTCACCCCGCGCCGCTAGCCCGTGCGCCGGCCCCAGCCCAAGCTGCCGCCCCGGTGCCAGCAATGGCTCCGAACGATGGTCATCTAATCGACCAGTTCCCCAACCAGAACGGTTGCTACGTCGTCTTCACAAGTGAAGAGACGGGCAAACACGCTTAGCGCCGGCTCCGTTGTGAGGTGAATGCCACCATGCCGGCAACTCCCCAGTTGATGCACTGGTCGGAGAACCCGTTCACTTGGAGTCAGGCCAATCACCCTGCCGTGATGCCGAATCCCGACAGGTATGCCTTGGTCCTCGACCCCACCATCGCCACCAAGGAGCGAGCTTGCCGCTTCTCGCGGGTGCTGATAGATGGCGGCAGCAGCATCAACATTCTCTACCTCGACATGATGCATAAGATGGGGCTGAAGATAGAAGACCTGCAGGCGAGTCGGATGGTTTTCCACTGCATCGTGCCAGGGAAGTCCTGCTCCCCTATCGGCAAGATCATGCTCGACATCCTCTTCCGCGGACCCAGCAATTTTCGTCGTGAGCCAGTGCTGTTCGAGGTCGTGGACCTCGCAAGCCCCTACCACGCGCTTTTGGGCTGGCCGACAGTTGTCAGCTTCATGGCGGTTCAGCATTATGCTTACCTCAAGCTCAAGATGTCGGGCCACAAGGGAATCATCACCATCAAGGGTGACTACAAAATGTCACTCGAGTGCGCTCGAGACGGCAGCCGGCTGGCCGAGGCCCTGGAGATCGCCAAGGAGAGGTGGCACCTCGACCGACTCATGGCCCTTGCTGCCAGCCAGCCGGCCGTGTCGACTCTGCCCTTGCAATCCGTCGGTGAGGCCTCCTTTCAGCCGTCTAAAGACACCAAGCAAATTCCGCTCTAGCCGGCCAACCCAGCTCAGTGTGTCATGATCGGCTCCCGCCTCAACAGCAAATAGGAAGGCGAGCTTGTCGACTTCCTCCGTGAGAATCGGGAGATCTTGATGTGGTACCCCAAGGACATGCCGGGTGTTCCAAGGAAGTTCGCCGAGCACAAACTCCACGTACGCCCGGACGTCAAGCCGGTCAAGCAACCCCTGTGCCGCTTCTCCGAGGAGAAGCGGCATTCGATAGGAAAGGAGATCACCCGGCTGCTCGCAGCCGGGTTCATCTTGGAAGTGTTCCACCCGGACTGGCTAGACAACCCAGTCCTGGTGCTGAAGAAAAACAAGACCTGACGCATGTGCATCGACTACACTAGCCTGAACAAGGCGTGTCCGAAGGACCCATTCGCCCAGCCACGGATCGATCAAGTCATCGACTCCACGACCGGCTGCGACTTGTTGTCCTTCCTAGATGCCTACTCAGGCTACCACCAGATCAAGCTGGATCCGGAAGACCGGCTCAAGACCTCCTTCATCACACCCTTTGGGGCCTACTGCTACATCACCATGTCCTTCGGCCTGAAGAACACAGGTGCCACCTTCCAACGGTGCATGCAGAAGTGCCTCCTGCCTTAGATAGGCAGGAACGTCCACGTCAACATTGGCAACATCGTCGTCAAAACCAAGAAGCATTTCAGCCTCCTCGATGACCTCCGAGAGACCTTTGTGAACCTGCATGAGTACAAGATCAAGCTCAACCCAGAGAAGTGTGTATTCGGCGTCCCCGCCGGTTAACTTTGGGTTTCTTCGTGTCCGCCCGGGGCATCGAAGCTAAACCAGAGAAGATCAGTGCAATCGAGCGCATGGCAAAGCCGACCCGGCTCCATGACGTCCAAAAGTTCACCTGCTGGCTCGCCTCGCTCAGCCGGTTCACCAGCTGGCTGTGGGAGAAGGCCCTGCCACTCTATGGGCTCCTTCGCAAGACAACTCTAATCGAGCCGGGGAAAACCAAGAGGTGGGGCGACTTCGACTGGCCTGACGAGGCGGACGAGGCCTTCGGTGTCCTCAAGAAGGCTCTCACACACGCACCCATCCTGGCTGCGCCAGCTGAGAAGGAACCGCTACTCACCTACATCGCGGCGACCACCCGCGTCATCAGCGTCATCCTTGTGTTCAAGCGGCCGGAGGAGGGCAAGTCTCTGCTGGTCCAACGGCCCGTCTACTACCTTAGCGAGGTCCTCTTTGCGTCCAAGAAAAACTACCCCCACTATGAAAACATGTGCTACGCCATATACTTCGCACTCAAGAAGGTCAAGCAATACTTCCAAAAGCATACCATTACCATGGTGAGTACAGCCCGCTCGGCGAGATCATGAGCTGCCGAAACTCCACCGGCTGGATCGCCAAATGGGACATCGCCCTTGCCGATCATGAGATCCGGTACGAACCAAGAACTGCATTAAAGTCACAGGCATTGGCGGATTTCCTCGTCGACTCGGCGGAGACGAAGTTCGTTCCGCCTTCCCTAGACTCCACGCATTGGCGCATGCACTTCGACGACTCGAAAATGAGGATCGGCCTCGGTGCCGGCATAGTCCTCTCCTCCCTGAAAGGTGATCAACTCAAATATGCCATCCAGGTCCACTTCGCTGCCTCCAACAACGTGGCTGAGTACGAGGCCATCGTCCATGGCCTCCGGCTCGCCAAGGAGATCGGCATCAGGCGCATCCTCTGCTTCGGTGACTCCAACCTTGTGGTGCAGCAAGTATCTGGTGAATGGGACGCCAAGGATGCCAACATGGCCAGCTACCGCTTCCGTGTACAACAACTCACTGGCTCCTTAGATAGCTGTGAGTTTCATCATGTTGCACGGGCGGACAACGAGGCGGCAAATGCGCACGCAAAGATCGGCTCCACCCGACAGGCCATCCCAACCGGCATCTCCTTCGAACGGTTGCTCAAGCCATCAATCAAGCCTTCCATAGAATCGGAGTCAATCTTCATACTGGCGGGCGTCGCCAGCCCATCGACGGCCCCGGACGCCTCTCCAGCATCTTTACCACCGGCTCTCGAACCGTCAGACGCCCAGCCGGCTCCGATCGAGCCGGCGGCGTCCGAGGCGGCCAGCCCCGGCTGCACGGTCGTCATTATGATCATCGACCAGCCGGCCCCAGGGGTTGGCGAGCCGGACCCGGGGACTGACCAACCAGCCCCAAGGGCTCCCGAGCTGGTCCCACGGGCTGGCGAGCCCGTCCCAGGGAGTGATCAACCAGACGCAGGGGCTCCCGAGCCGGCCGCCGTCTCGGCTCCCTCATGGGCCCAACCCATCCTAGCGTTTCTTCTGCGGGGCAAGCTTCCCCCGGACAAAGCTCTGGCAAGGCAAATCCAACGCCAGGCCATGGCCTATGGCATCATCAACAACAAGCTCGTCTAGCGTAGCACCACCGGCGTCTTCCAGTGATCCGTCGAGCCGGAAAAGCGTCTGGAGATTCTCCTCGACATTCACCAGGCCGAGTGTGGGCATCATGCCGCCTCCCAGACCCTAGTGGCCAAGGACTTCTACCAAGGTTTCTTCTGGCCAACGGCTCTTGAGGCGGCCAAGAAGTTGGTGGACGATTGTGAGGGCTACCAACGCTTCAACATGCAAAACCACCTACCATCAACGGCCCTCCAAACCATCCCTATCTCATGGCCTTTTGCCGTTTGGGGGCTGGACATGGTGGGGCCATTCAAGACCGCTCGAGGCGGCATGACGCACTTGCTTGTGGTTGTCGACAAATTCCCCAAGTGGATCGAGGCGCGACCAATCAAGAAGCTGGACGACCCGACGGCCGTCCGGTTCATCGATGACATCTTTGTACACTAAGGCATTCCCCATAGCATCATCACCGACACTGACACCAACTTCGCCAAGGGCGCGCTCGCGCGCTTCTGCTCCAAGCAAGGAATCCGGCTCGACCTGGCCTCCGTCACTCATCCGTAGTCAAACAGCCAGGTCGAGAGGGCGAACGGCCTCATCGTATCTGGCATCAAGCCTCGGCTCGTGATGCCGCTGGTAAGGTCGACCGGCTGTTGGATCGACGAGCTGCCGTCCGTCCTTTGGAGTCTCAGGACCACCCCGAACCGATCAACCGGCTACACTCCCTTCTTCCTTGTGTATGGGTCCGAGGCGACCCTCCCCACCGACGTCGAATTCGATTCGCCTCGGGTCACCCTATACAAGGAGAAGGACGGAAAGGAGGCAAGAGAAGACGGCGTCGACCTACTCAAGGAAGCCCACGATCTGGCCTTGAGCCGGACGGCGATCTACCAGTAGAAGCTCCGGCACTACCACAGCAAGCGGATCCGGACACTCTTGTTCCGCGAGGGGGCCTGGTCCTCAGACGGATCCAACGAACCGCCGGACAACACAAGCTGTCCTCCCCATGGGAGGGCCCATTCATCATCAGCAAGGTGCTACACAACAATGCACACTACCTGATAGACGCCAAGAAGCCGTAGAAGCACAAAAGAGATGCCTCCGGTGAAGAGACGGAGCGCCCATGGAACGGGGCCCTTCTGCGCCCGTTTTGCTGCTGAGAAAAACCAATGTATGTATATATCCCCACCCTTTTGGGCTTATGAATGCAATGGGCGCCCCAAGCCGGCTCTTGGGGTGCGCCCCATTTCGTTTCCCTCAAAAGTGTTCCTCACTCCCCGGCTCCCCGGCCCGACTCCCGGGCCCCGGGGCTAGCCGGCTAGGCCTAGAAACGCCTCTCCAAAAAATGGCTAAGTAACGTGAGCCGGCCAAACTTCCCCACCCTTACCATCTACAGAACTGGCTGCCGGCTGTTCGGTTGGCGGGGCCTCAGGGCGGTAAGGCTTGGTTCACACGAAAGGTCAAAACAAAGGGAGACCCCTTCTAGGCCCAGCTGGACCCTCGCCGTGTCTCTACCACTCTACTTATCCCGAAAAACCCTCGTGATCCCGAAGTTTTGAACCGGCTCCCTTGAGGCGGACGCCCTGACCCAGCTACACACCCTTCCCGGCTGTCGGGCTGGCGGGGCCAAAACTAAAGGGGAAAAGGAGTAGAAACGAAAAGAGTTGAGGCGGGCAAAATAGGATAAGGATGAGGCGACATGAGTCACAAGGCAAACACGACAAGCTGTTCTTGGCATAAATATTAGAGCAAAAGCGGCCCACGGTCAGTATTCAGTTCATTACACAAACACCCCCAGTGGGTGGATTCAAGTTTTAATGCAAGGAGATAAAAGAGAAAGGTAAAAAAGACGCTCGGGGGCTCAGGCCACCGGCGCGTCGCCAGCCGGCATGCCCCCGGCCGATGCATCGCGGGGTGGCTCGGTCCTCGCCTCGAAGGTAGTCTCGGCCTTTGGGTTAGCCTCCTTGGCCTTCGAGGCGGGCTCCTTGGTCTCGGCCGTCTTGCCGCTCGAGTCGGTGCTCTCGTCGGTGACTTCATCATCATCCGGCCCCTAAGGGATGCCGAAGGAGTCCCTGGGTAGCGGCTCACCATCCTCGCCAAGGGCCGATAGGAATTCGTCCGCGTCGATGTACGACGCAAGCTCGCTGGTCCGCTGGACAAGGGCCGGCTCGCGGGCCTCCCGCTCCGCGGCCGGCACGTCCCGCATGGTCACCAGCTGGCCTAGGTCCACGCCACGGTACCAAGACGTGACAAACCGGAGCACCGTCTACGCTCCGGCTCGGGCTGCCGATGCCTTAAAGGCTTTAGGCAGGGGACGGCATGCTCCAGCCACTGAGCCACACGGTGCGTCGGAGCTCCCGCACGGCCTGGCCATAGCGCGGCAATGACCTCCTTGATCCGCTCCACGCTCTGCTCGAGATGGGTCATCCGCATCTCGACGGCAAGCCCGATCTCATCCATGTCCCACGCGGCATGCTCCTCGATGGAGCGACCGCACTCCCGAAGGTACTCCCGGTGCTCCTCAATGGCGCGCGTAGCGCGGTGATGAGTTTCCGGGAAGCGCCCTGGAAGGAAGAACAAGAGAAGGGAGGAAAAGCAAGTTGAAACACAAGAAACAACAAAGGGAAAAGCAACCGGCAGAGGAAGAGAAACACTGGCATCCACCTTCGATCGCGTCATCGTCCCCAAGGGCGAAGTGGAGCGCCGCATTGCTCTCTAACCCCAGGGTCGCCTTTGAGGTGGCGAGGGAACCCTTGACCTCCTCGAGCATCCTCTCAAGGTGGGTCACCTCGCCTTGAAGGGCGGCGGTCCTCAGGGCGGCGTTAGCCCCCTCCTTGACGGCCGCCTCCTAGGCCGCCACCTCCCTTGCCGCCTCGGCCTTGAGCCGGTCTCGGGCCACCTCCCCATCGATTAGCAGTGCGACCAGCCGGTCCATCTCCTGTGCGGCCGCCTGGACGTCCCGTGCAAGCCGGTCCCGTTTGGTGACAAGCCCGGTCCTCTCTGCCGAAGGGTGGCCAGCTCACCTGCAAGGCACAACCAATGCCAGCCGACTCCCGGGGGCTATATGCCTCTCCTACGAAATGCAACCTACCTTGCACGCGTGTTAGCTCCTCCTCCTGGCGGTAGAAGCCGTATTTACCGCGGTCGTGGATGGCGAACGCTTCCGCGAATAGCTTCTGCCGCAGGGAGGTTCCCTCCTATCACAAAAAATGCAAAGGTCAAGACATGCTCAAAGGAGAACCGGCCCGAGTGCCCGTCAGCTTGTCAGCCGGCCTGCATCTTAGGGGCTACACCCAGTGGGTGCGCTCGCGCAGCCCCACTGAAAACTCTAAGGCAAAGTGTCGGCTTACCTCCTCACGCTCAAGGGCAGCATCCACCGCCTCCGCAAACCAAGCCAGCTCATGCGAGCACCGGTCCAGGACAGTTCCCAAATCTGCAAGGGAGGGGACCGGGCCGCCTGCCTAGGGGGCGAGTAGGGCCGGCACGCTCGCTAGTGCTTCCTAGTCCCGGACGACCTGCTGCATCGACTGCATGGTCCTCCGGGCCCGGCCGCCTATGCCGCCCGGGCTCGCCGTGGCTCCTGCCGTTGGGGGCGGGTTGATGATGGCAAGGGGCCGGGAGTCGCTTCCCACCTGCCCCCCGTCCAGTGCCGTCGCCGCCTCCCCTGCCGGCCGCTCCGACATGTCGGTCATGCCGGAAGCCACCTCCACCTCCATGGCCGCCGCCTCCGAAGCCGCCCCCGACGCCGCCTCCGAGGCCACCGGGATCTCTGGCACCTCGACCCGGGCCGGACCGACCGTAGGCGGGGTCACCTCCGGCACCTCAGGCCGGGTTGCCCAGGGAGCGAGCTCCGTCGTCGCCCCCCTTGCCTGGGCCATCTCTTGCGCGGGCGAAGGTGCTGGCGGGTCCATGGGTGCCCCTTGTAGCTCGCTCGATGAAAGCCTCAACATGCGGGTTGACTCTGCTGCCGAGTCTGATGCCCGCGGAGGCTTTGCGGACCCCCTCCACCACCGGGGTCTCGAGGTCCCAGAGTGTGCAGCCCCTCCTCGCGTCCCGGACCTAGAGGCTCACAGCTCCGCGAGCCTCCTCTTCTCCTCCTGCTGGGTGGCCACATGCTCGCGGGCTAGCCGGCTGGCGGCATCCGTCGGCTCCTCCTCGTGGAGCTCGATGGGGTCACTACAACGCCTAGAGAGCGGTCATTGACAGGCTCGCGAGGCGAAAGCAAAAAACTTGCACAAAAAGAACAAACTTACGTGATAACGAGGGGCAAGGCCCGCTTGGCACGTGGCCGCGGCTTCTACGCGGCCACCCTCACCCTCTTCGCACCGGGCGCGGCGCCGCCGCCCTCTCCTGAGTCGGCCGCTTCGGCTGCCGGGTCTTGAGCCGGCCACTCCTCGCTCCTCTGTCCCTGGCACGCTGAAGGAGGAGGCTCGTTCAGAATCATCAAGGCGTCATCATCGATGTTGTCATATGTCCAATCCTTAATCGAGGGTACATGAGGGAACTCACTCGCTCCGCTGGGCTCCCTGCCCGCGCCGGATCCTCCGGCTCCACCGGGAGCGCCGGCTCGTGGGCCCGCTGGCTCGTCGGCTCCTCCCGAGGAGTCCATGCCTTCCTCTGGGGGGGCTCCCGTCTAGTAGTCTTGAGAGTCAGAGTCCTCACGCTCCGCCTCGAAGATCTGCAGATGCGGCCGTCCGGCGTGTTCTGTTGCACAAGCAGCTACGGTCAGCACATCAAAGTAATTTCTCAAGCCGGCTTCCGGCTGGGGAATATCAAGCGAAAAAGAGCTACCACAATGAAAAACTTACCAGGGGAGGCCGGTTGATGCGGTCGTATAGCTCTCTGTCGAAGGTCAACGAGGCGGGCTTATGCTTGAACGTCGTGAGGGCGTTCACCCGCTTCGCCACCTGCGTCAGCTCGACGGTGGATAGCCGGTAGAGGTCGTGCCGTCCGGACATGTCGCAAATCCGGTGTGGCTTCATATGGAGGGGGCGACACCCGGCGCGAGACAAAGGCCGCCACTAGGTCAGCGGGGACCAGCCGCTCGGATCTCTTTAGTTGCGTGAGCCGGGCAAGCTCATCTAGGGCCACACCGCGTGGGGCAGACCCCAGCCAGTTCTGCTGGGATGACTGCTGTCCTCAAATGGCGGCAGCCGGATGTAATCCATCCTCGGTTCGACGTTCTTCACGTAGAAGAACGTCCGGTGCCACCCCTTGATGGAGTCAATAAGGAAAGAGGAGGAAATCAAGCAACGCCATGGTAGCACACCACCGTGCCCCTGCAGGCGTTGCTTTTCAGAGGTTTGAGGTAGAAGAGAGCGTTGAAGAGATCGATGAAAGGAAGGATACTGAGGTACCCCTCGCAAACATCGCGAAGGCGGAAAGGTACAAAATTGAATTCGGGCCAAGGTTGTGCAGCTGGAGGTCAAAGGTGTCGAGGAGAAGACGGAAGAACATACTCACCGGGAGCCCGAAGCCCCGGGAGAAGTGCCAGAGGAACACGACGAGTTCCCCTGGCTGTGGCGCCGGCGCTATCTTGTTCCCCAGCGCGTGTGCGGCCACCCGCTCCGCCAGCAGCAGCATGTGCGTGCAGCGCAGCTCGGTGATGTGTGCCTCGTCCACGAACGAGCCAGCCCAGCTGCCACTGCGTCCATCGGCCATTGCGGTGGCGGTGTGGCGTGCGGTCGCGGGTGCGGGCTCGGTTGCGATGGCGTGCGAGGATGGAAGAGAGACAACGAAGAAGGGCAGCGAGGAGGCAAGTGGGGTGCGGGTACCACCGCCTCTTGCCCTTCCTCTCCTTTTATAGGGGAGGACACGATCGCGTGACTGGGGATCGATTGTGCCCACTCCCCCCGAAAACTTCGCGCGCCTGGGTGGCCCCGGGCCGTAACGGCCGCTCCGGGGCGTAGAGGATCCGGCCTTGCGCCTCGAGGCCTACTGGGCTACGCCTGGGTCCTAGCAGGCTAGGCCCAGGCGATGTCCCATCTCCCCACATGCGTGGGACCCACCACATCAATACACACCGCATGCCGTGCCACGTGCCAACGGAGGGGTCGGGTCCAACGGCGGACCCGGTGCCTTCGAGCTGAAGGCGGGTGGCGCTGAGGGGAAGCCACCGGCTCCCCACCGTTTGCCAGACGCGGGCTCCCGCCGACTTCGAGGACTACTGACGGGGTTGTTACCCCTAGGTAGGCCAAAGCAACGGGGTCTTCCCCCTTTCACTTCGAAGAAAAACTATGCGGTCAGTTGGCTGTGGCCGGCTGGAGGACGTCCGGCATGAGCTAGTGCCGGCTGGCGCTCCGGCCGGCTGGTCAAGGAGCCGGCTGGACCTTCGGCCGGCTGGGCATGGCCGACTGACCATGGGCCGGCGCTTCTGTTGACGTCGGGATGGACATGCCCCGTCCCATCCCTCTACGCGCAGGTATGACGACGCGATGTGACCGGCACGACGGGCGGCCCTGTGGCTATAATGGCTGCTTATGCACTATGGCGTGACTACAGTCCAACCGTCCCGACCGCTGACCTTGGTGAGCACGATCGGGCGGGGGAACACCGCCGGCATGACCTCGCCACTTGATTACCTGCCTTGGCGTGGCTACAGTGCTGCCGGTCGTACCGGAAACTTTGGCTGGCTGGTGCTAGATGACGCCCCCCCTCCGAGGGCCCGTGCTGCGACAGGTGGGCGGGGGCCAATTGCAGAGCTGGCTGGCGGGCCCCAACGGGAGATGGGACCGCTCGGCCAGCAGGCCCCGCCAAAGACGAGACGGCATGAGCGGCGGGACCCTCTGGCCAGCCGGAGACACTACCAGTCAGGTCCCCCACCTTATTACTTATAGCATGATGTATGAGCCGAGGGCTCGCCTATAAAACTCCTCGAGCCCCTCATGCAATGCAGACGGATGATCACGGAGTGACACATCCACACACGAACAATCATCCTCACACATCCCCTTCTAGAAGCGGAGGAAGAGGAGCCGGCTGCCCCATCTTGCTCCTCTAGACACAGCTCCAGGAGCACCGTTTTACTCATACCTATCAACCCAACAAAACCAAGCAGTACTAGGGGTATTTCCTCCCCCGGAGCGCCCTAAACCTGGGTACATCATGTGTCGTCACCGCTTGTGCCTAATCTCGCACCCGGAGCCCATCGGCGTCCTCCGGCCCCAACCACCTACGATAAGCCACCCGATGGCATTTGCCGTGAGAAAATGATGACAACCCCGTATCAAGAGTGACCACACCACTACCGCCACTAGTAACGCGGGCTCCTTGCTAGTACCCACCAAGGTAATCAACAAAGCCCCTTCCCATATAGGGGTAGAGTGGTTGCGCATGTAAGGTTGGGACGGTCCGCAGACCTTAAATCTAATCTGTTTTCGAAAACTCAAACAATCACTTGCTCCGGTACACCACTTCCTTCTCAAGTGGTCACCCAATTCATCATGATCTCCCTCGGGCATTAGTGGCACACGATGGGGTTTTCAAAAAGTCTTTGAAATCATTTGTGTTCCCATCACCATGCATAATCCCGATCCCACTTGCGTAGCATCTACTAGCATCCTATCTACACCCACCATCATAACCCTCATAAGATGGTAGGGTCATGCATGATGCAAGTGTCGACGAGAAAATTATCGGAAGCAACCCACCGGAGGGGTCACTACTCCACATGATCAAATATGACAAAAGTAAGGTGCTATATGTCATGCAATGAAAATGGTTGCTTAACATGGTCAAGGCGCTACTTGCCTCACTTAGTACTGTCTTCGAGGTCTTCACCCGCTTCTTGTCCACTGTGAGCATTTCCTCTACTTCGTCAACTATCGCCGGAAACAACCGCAATAAGCAACACAACAAGCAGAAAATAAAAGTGCTCTATAAATAGGAGTTTTATTTCTCTAGTACTCCTCTGGTCATGAGAAAAATAACCAAGGAGGTTTCATAGGATGTGGATGAAGGGGGTGTTTGGAATGGAGGAAATGAAGGAAATGATGGTCCTATATGATGTCCACAGAAAACATTTTTATAAAAATGAGTGGAGGCACTCATCAAATAGGGCATGTTTTTCGGAACATGTGGGAAGTGGTTTCACTGGATTTGGAGTTGGGATGATTTTCTTATGAATTTGCAAAGTGGGTCAGGCATGAATAAATGGCCCAATAATCCACACAACATAGAAAGTATATGGAAAAATACACACATACTATCCCTTGAGTTTGGATACACCTAGGATTTTGAATCACTCCATTTGGAGCTATTATGAATGCTCTAGGGATTTTTACAAGAGGGACATTGAAAGTTCAAATTTGAATGTGAATTTGAAGCCTACATAAAAGTTTGTAGGAAAAATGTGCATTGCACATATTTGAATATTTCAAGATTTTAGTAATATATAGAAATTTGAATCATCAAAATCAGAGGTCATATGGATTTAATATGGATTTATCTTCCTCTCTAGAAAAGAAAATGAGAAAAGAATTTACCAAACGGGCCACGCACCGGGCGCAAGATAGTTACTGGGTGCACTGGGTCGACCCAGTATCGCATGCCCAGGTGCCACATTAATGGCGCGTTTAGTGGAATGCGCCTTCAGTCGGGGGTAATGTCAATCTTGGGATTCGTTTTCACTTAAAACCGCCGGGCCCGACCTATGGGTGGCTGACAGGCGGGCCCAACTGGCAGGGCTTCTCCCACCTCCCGCTCGATCCAGGGCGAGACAGGGGAGGCGGGGCCAAGCACTCGCCGGCGCAGTTCCGGCGGCATAGGCCACTTCCGGTGACGCTCTGGCCACCGGGGTGACCGGGAGGGAGAGCCGCATCCTCCCTGGGTCCTCATATTTGCCGGGGAGCACCCGAGGGAGCGGAGCATTGGCCGTGGCGGACCCTAACGACGGGGGCCACCGAACTCTGTTCTTCGGCCATCGGGCAAAGGAAACGAAGTGGGGAGGAGCATATCGGGGATAAAGGAGGGTCCCTGGTGCACCTGAGATAAGGAGAGAGTCACGGGGGAGCCCGAATTTGAGGACACCCGAGGTGGGCGTCGCCGGCCGTTGGAGGAGGAGGAGGGCACGGGAGAGAGAGGGGACTGGTCTAGGGCTTCGGGGGCATACAGAAGGGGCAAGAGGAGGGTAGAGGTGATCCCGAGGGAGCTTTAATAGGCGAGAGTGTGGTTCACCGTGAGTTCGTGCACCGGCTTGTCCAATGCCTCCGCTCGAGGGCTCAGGGGGTCGCGGGAGCACATCTACGGGCTTTGTGGACGGGGTCCACGTCCAGGGAGGGAACAAGGGGGGGACAGGGGAGCGCGCGTGTGAGCTCGCCCACAGGCCGAGTCGGGCGGCCATGGCGCACGTGTGGGGGAGGCCATAGAAGGGAGAGAGAGGTGGGGGATAGGATGGTTCCGTGTCCCGAATGTCGAGGCTGACAAGATGGCGAGAGGGAGGGGCTCGAGGAGGTCGGGGCTGGCTATTAGGCAGCGTCTACAGTGTGGCAGCAAACTATAGCACGCTCTAGAGTGCCCATATGGCATGCCATGGCATGCCATTGGCCTCTTGGACTTGGCCATGCATGTCCAGGAGCTTCAGGGAGGTAAAACAAAGGATATATTGCATAGGATGTTGTGGAGGTTCCAGTAGAATAGGAAGGGAGTGGGGAGTAAGGTAAAACATTGTCTTCCAGGGGTAGAAATGGGGCTATTACCACACAAATTATTGAGTTGGGGGGCTAGATTTCTTACTGGAGGTATAGGAGGGTCATGAGAGACTGGTAAAATTGTGAGCTCAAGGGGAAGAGCATAAGTGGTTAGAACGGTGAATCCTAAAATTCACCAGAAGGTAATTGATGGGGTTTTTGGCAAGCAAAAGGCCTCCAATTGATGTGGGTTTTAACAGGATAAAATTATGGGTAAAAATAGGAGTGATCACCAGTTTTGAGCTCATTTGAGAAAACTTAGCAATGCAAATGTTGTAAACCCTAGAAATGGGCAGAAATAGATTTGTACAAATCTGGTCATGCTAAGCCATTCTTCTTAATGCACCACTTTGTGTGGTGTCTTTATTTGGATATTAGAGCATGCCCAAAAAGTTTGGGACCAAATGGGGAAACTTGACAATGCAAATGTTCCCAAATTTTGATATCAACAAAAAGGGGCTTGAGGGGATTGGGACAAGTTAATCTGTCCCCCTTGACGCACCACTTGGTTTGGATGCATTATTGGATGATTAAAACATGTCCACATAGTTTGGGATCAATAGGAGACAGCTGGTAATGTACAGTTGCTCAAGCTTGGATCTGGACAGAGAGGGTTTTGGGATAGTTTGTTGAACCAAAACAATTGGGATTGATATGAAACTTGGCAAAATGAGCAAATATATCATATGTGACATGCAAGAGTTTTCTAGGATTTAATAGATAATATTTCTTATAGAAATATTTCAAAACCTCGGAACAGACAGATAAGGTTTTGAAGGGTTTTGTCCAGTATTATGAACATGACCATGTGTTGAAACTCTTATAAATGGATAATATATGTCCATCGAGTTTCCCTAATTTTTCTCAAATATTTATAAATCATTAAAATATTTTTTCCTATGAAAAACCATTTCTGGCCTTCAGAAAAAGCTATTAAACAAATTATGAAAATAATCTTTTAAAATAATATTTTGTGGTTTTGGGAAGTTATATATATAGTAGGTTCCAAATAAAGCATTTGGGGACAACGGATCCACACAATTTGGGGACTTGCAGTGCATATCTCAAATCTGGGTGTTTTGCAAACCTAATTTGAATAAAACCTTTTTGGCCAAAATAATATTTTGTAGAAATAGTTTTAAGACCTATACACATGGAATGATCATTGGACAAGAGTTCTAGGTCAAGGAAAAGAGTTTTCAGAGTAGGAGAGAGTTTTATGAATTGTAGAGCACTAGCAAGCAAATCAAACAAGCAAGCCAATAGCACACAATTCAAACATTCAAGTGCACTCAAAAAGTTTTAATTGGCCCTAATTTTAGAGTCATGATAACATAGTCATGTGAGACAAAACACAGGGTGTGATAGAAGTTTCCTTGGCAGAACAGCTCTGCCGGAGCTCTAGATTGGTTCTATCCAAGTTCCGCCTCGAGACGGTGGCGCTTCGTCATGAAAGATTCCTTATGATATTTTTCATGTCAAAACCCTCCATATAGCAGAAGATGGGCATCGGGCACCTGCGAGGGGGGTCACAAGCCTGCTAGGCGCGGCCAGGGGGGTGGCCACACCTGGCATGCTTGCCACCTCCTGGTGAGCCCCTTTAGGTATCTGTTTAGCCCAGTATTTTTTATACATTCCAAAATAACTCTCCGTAAATTTTCAGGACTTTTGGAGTTGTGCAGAATAGGTATCTCGGATTAGCTCCTTTTCCAGTCTAGAATTCCAGCTGCCAGCAATTCTCCCTCTTCATGTAAACCTTGTAAAATAAGAGAGAAAAGGCATAAGTATTGTACCATAACGTGTAATAACAGCCCATAATGAAATAAATATCAATATAAAAGCTTGATGCAAAATAGACGTATCATCTGACGAGGCAAATCTTGATAGTATCACTCTCCACCGGTCAGGTCTTCGACGAGTTGCGCTCTTGGATTAGGGTGGTAGGATGATGAGTTAATGTATGCTGTGAGTAGTCGACTCTAGAGATAGGAGTGAGATCTTTGGGCCGGTTGGTGACCAAGTGTGTGGTGTTGAGGGCATATTGTAATCAACTTCTTGGACATACTTTTGTCTCCTATAAAGCCAAGATACGACGATTGCGTCCTCTCAAAAAAACTGGTCAACTCTACACTCAGCAATACAGCAACTTCAACCGGACGACCTAAACAGACTCGCAGTTTGTTCGCTTTTTATCCGTTTGGGTCGCCCGATCGTCTGTCCGTGTCTGCTTTTTTAAATGGGTCAACCGATGCACCAAGCAGGTGGACAGAAGCACTGTGGCAGTAAAATAATAGGAGAAAGATGGGTGTGGGCGGGTCAGCGAATTAAATAGGTAGGGAGAGCTGGATGGGTGGGTGGGTGACATGCGGGTCAGGCCGGACACATGCGGACGACACAGACACAGAAAATGTCTACTTTGTGTCCGCATGCGACCCAAATGTGACCCAAATTTGGGACAAAAATGGGTTCACACGGACAGAAAGCAGACGCAAAATTGAAATGGGTCTCTACGTTGGGCCATCATTTTTGTCTGCGCGGACCCAAATGGACATGGACGAACGAAATAGGTCCTCCTGCGGAGTTGCTATTAGCAACACCTTTGCGGCCACTCGTCCAGCCACCCTCCAATGCGGTACCACCATCATCAGCCTCGATCCCATGGAGGGAGCACTCGAGGAGTGGCACCGCGGCCGGCAATTGCATCACCACTCTGTTCCTTGGCGCCACAAGGACTTCTGCGATGGCAGTGCCCTTTCGGGGTAAATTGCTTAGGACCATCAGATTTGTGACTAGGGTAATGCATTGTTGCTGATTTTGCTATAACCCACAAAAACATACCAATTCTGCAGAAAGTGAGTAACAAATCGCATTGATTCGAAATTGAGTTTTCATCTAACAACAAAACTAATGGGTTGGACCCGTCTGTCCGGGCTGATATGATCAAAGACTACTCCTAGTTGATGTTTGATCTGCTAAGGTGGATGGGGGTCCCATCTGTCAGCCACACCTCTTATCTCCTATCTCATCTCATTCTTCTGTATCTGGCGAGTTAATTGCAGAAAACCACCACATTGAAGAGTAGGGTTGCAGAAAACACACTTCTATAGATTGTTTGCAGAAAACATTGTTCCTGTGCCTATTTTTATAGCAAAAACCACTGATCAGTCTGTTTTGGCATTTTAAGAGGGATTATGACATCTGGGACCCAGTTTTGGTGATGTGGCATAACAAATAGGCACTAACGTTGTCGAAGCTGGCACTAGAGCGACGTATGGATCGGGCGGTGTCGAGACCCCAATCCTAAGCGATAAGAATCTAGCCTGTAACACATCAAATCACTTTGCGTCCTCACGCACGGTTATCTCCATGGCTACCACCTTACCTGGGCTGGGACCATTTGCGTATTTTGGCTCACGTATGTGAATATGTCGCTAGCATTCAAATGTCAAAGAACCTCGGTCGACATTCAAATGCATACATAACCCAACAATGTAGGTGTCGGCCTCTAGCATGTGTAGACGAGTCATAGAAAGCTACAAGGACTCCATTACACCGTGGGACATTAATGTCATCACTGCACGTAGACGAGTTGTAGGTGGCTACAGGGACTCCATTACACTGCGAGGCGTTTCCCCGAAGGGACAGACACAACAGCAAAGAAGGATACATGTCGGTCAATCAATATGTCCTGAGCAGTAGCAAGCTACCAAGGCTCAATGGAAGCACAAAGAGGCAGTTGCCCGTAAAGAGTACTACTAAAGGCACACAACTAGGTATCGAATCACATAGATATCATAGCACGTCACGTGTATGCACGACATGCCCGATACGCATAGATACAACTATGGCATCACAACATAATGGTACAACAACACAACATTTATTTAGAAGGCTCATAAGAGCCAACATAGTGTGATATTACAAGCAGGGGTCACATGACCCAACACACAAGTCATATAAGCAACAAGCGGAAGCATCACAAGTCTGAGTATAGACATCTACTAAAAGTGGCTAGAGGAGCCTGAAAACTACAACGAACCTCCCAAAGGAGCCAGACCTCTGTCTGGGATTCCCAAGAAAATCCAGTCAACATCGAACTTCACGTCGTAAGAATCACTAATGAGACTGAAGTCTCATCTGGAAAAAAATCAATAAGCAAATGTGAGTACAAAGGTACTCAACAAGACTTATATCAGAACTATCTACATATGCATCATTTTCAACAAATGGGGTTATGGGGTTTATTGCAGCAAGCCAGCTTTGACTCTTGCCTAACCTTTACTATGATTATGAATACTTTTCTTGAGGTGGCGTATCACACAAGAGTCCACATATTCACCACATCAATACACCACTATGGATCCTCTCGGGTCTTCCTAGGAGAAGCCATCCATAACACTCACACTTATCTGGAGCATTTTAGAATATCCAATTAAAATTATCTATGAACAATGCAAGTCTCCAAGTAGTCCATATCCGCGGACGGGGCTATTTGAATAGATAGTTTACCCTGCAGGGTTGTACTTCGTCACACATGCTCCCGTCAATTAGAGCTATGTGCTCGTAAAAAGGCACCTCAGCAACCTTCAAGTGGAAGCCTAGCGAGGGATTTGGCCACGACCTGACTAACCACACAAGACCCTAGTCCAGGTTTATCGCCTATTTGAGATTGAACCCGCAAGGAAGTCTGGCCGAAGTTTCCTCTACTATCCCAAATGATGTGTACAGGGTTCCCAAGCCCACCTCGACGGATGGTACTATGCTTGGTACACCAGCACACGATGCCTAGTGTGTCCCAAGCCCAGCTGTACGGAGTGCCACTCGTTAGACTACTAGCATGACCTACAAACACCAGAAACTAGTTGCAACTCCTGGACAGAGATCAAGTCGATCAATAAGTCGAGAGAGTCCATTAAGGATCCCAATGTGCGGTAGTAGCTAGTCTTGGAACACCAACACGGAACTCAGTTCCTATGAGCAGCTTCAATGGGAGAACCCACCATGTACTCCTACATGGCCTCTCATCCCTACCTTTACCAAAACGGGTTCAACACTTAACCCTCATCATCAGGACACATCCATTTCACTCCGATTCATCACCCAGATAAAACAGACCTAACACAACTCTAAGCCTAGCAAGCATAACATGGTGATAGCACAACATGGCTCAAGCATCTACCAGGTATGCTAGGTTGCTTGTTTTAGCTATTTACTATGAAAATGACAGGTCATGCAAAGGAGCGGGTTCATCTACCGCAACACACGTAGCAGTCAAATCACATAGTCCTAATGCATTGAAATGAGAGCAAGAGTGAGAGATGGGATTGTATCAAATATGCTCAAGGGGGCTTGCTTGCCTCAAACTTCTGAAGATAACAATGTGTCTTCATCATGGCATCGATCTCAACATCAGAGTAATTTCTACCAAGAGGGAACAATACTGGCCAACAAGGAAATCAACACATTCAATCCAATGCAACAAACATGATGTATGAAATGGCATGTTGAGGTACTGAATTCACGTAGCGCAACATTTAGTCATGTTAACTGAAGTGGAATTCAAGTATATACTAAATTCCAACTACATCACTATTTATCAAATTGTTGTAATCACCATTAGTCCTACTTGGTGTTGTTAACTTGCTCAAACATGCATGATCAGGGCATAAACTGATTTTGGATTTTTGTGGTCATTTTTCATATATAAATTATTTTCATGTGACTTACAGATTATTTTCTATGATTTTTCAAAGTTTTATCTATGTTTTGGAATTTCCTAATTTATCTTTTATTCCAAAATGGTTAATTACGTCAGCCTGATGTCATCATGACATTAGTAGGTCAATAGCCTCGGTCCATGTCAAACCTAGCCACTAGGGCCCACTAGTCAATGAGCCAGTGGTAATCCCGCGCTAACTAGGGGTTTGACCCACCCCAGGGCCCATTGGTCAGTGGCTAGAGGCCTTAAGCGGGGGGGGGGATAGGCCCTAATGGCCGGCCACGTCAGCGCCCGCCTGAGTTGGGCAGGCGGCGACAAAAACCGTGGCGAGGCTCGCCGGAGCATCCCTAACGACGGTGGTTTGGCGCGCTGATGGTACCGTGAGGTAGCCCGCGCTCGACCGCATGGAGCGAGACTGTCTGGAAGACTCGGGGTTTGCCGGAGCCGATGCCAACAGCGAGGTGCATGGCGGCAACGGCTTAGGCTCGAGCGGTGCAGGGGATACAGGGCAAGGGAAGAGCTGGGAAGAAGGGGAATCGACATGGCGGTTCACGGATCTGTAAATATTGGTTGACATTTTCAGTTCATGCCAATATATTATTTGAACACCAGGAACATTTTCTTGGATCTGTTTGAAGAAATTTTTATAATGCTTATTTTGGCAAAAATGATTTCTGAGGCTTGATCAAATCGTCCTTTTAATTTCGTTTGAACTTGAAATGCATGCATGAATATGCAATGTCAAGCAAGGCTAAACTGGGGCTGTGATAGGCGGCCTATGGGGCGCACGTGGTCGGGTGAGCAGACGAGCTCGTTGTCCCCAGCGCGCACCACGTGGAGGAGCAGCGCCATGGCGACGCAGGGTGCTGGCGAGGACGGTTGATGCAGGGTGGAGATGATCGGATCTTGGCAGGGACGGCGAGATCCGAGCCGGCAAAGGACCGGATCCAGGCAACAACGGTGACTAATGAAGCTCGGACGGGGACGTATGGCTCCGGCGGGGATGGACATCCCGTGCAAACCATGGAAGGGAGAGAGGCCATGAGAGAAAGGGGTAGGAGAGAAGGAGTGGGTTGTGGGGTCGGCCTGGTGGGAGCGCAGGGGAGGCAGAGGCCATGAGGAGGACGAGGGCGACACCGTGACCCGAGCTCCAACGGGCATTTCCGGCGTGGTCCGGGGTGAGGTGGTCTTAGTGCGTGAGCTCGCGGACGACTTTGCAAGCTCGGGAGGCGGCGATACCTAGCGGAATATTCGACGGTGTTAATGCATGTCCATTACGCCGCGTCATCAAAACTAGACCCCACAAGTCATAATCCAGCTTAAAATGTTCAACATACTGGTCAGTGATTTTTACGAAAAATTAATCACAAAAACTGTATTTTCTTCAAAGAATATGTAGAAGAGTATTTTCTATAACCCTACGCTTCAATGTAATGGTGTTCTGCAGTTAACTTGTATCCGACTAACGCCCAACGCCACCACGCTGAGGTCGTGCATAAAGTAGCTACCCACGCACGCCTACCATTGGTTGACTCTAGCGACTAGCGTTAAGCCACATCACAGGGAGCCGCGCTCATCATCGGCATAAAGCAAGGAAGCTGGTCCAGCTCCTCTTGGACTCGACGTCGACACATGGAGCTATGGGAGCCAATGCCGCAATGCCGTATGCAGGTACTAACTCCTTCTCTAACCGTTCGGATCTACACCATTGGTGGTTCGTCGACAGATACACGAACGGCCGGAGGCCTGGCTCGGTCTGGTACAAAGGCTCGTCGGCGCACTGTTGCCACTCATTACGACCGGCCAAAGAAGGTCTTGCGCCACATGTCTACAATGTCGGAACATTCCGGATGGGTGTTCATCAAGTGCCCAAACGATGGGGGGGGGTATGTGCTACTTTAGCATCGGTTGTGCTCTCGGATTTGACTTGTTGTGCTAACTTAAACATTGTGTTGTGTAGAATGGATGCAACTTTTGGTATCGGGAAGAAGAAGACATTGATATTTTGACAGAGCGCAAATTAGTAGATGTCCGTGCACTTTGAGCTACAATAGAGACTAGAAATAAGACTAGTGCACTTGTTGCTAGAATATATCCTACGAATGAAAGTAGATGCGAGGAAGAAACATCTACTTCTTTAGACTCGAAGAAGATAGAAGCACACAAGATTGAGTCTTTAAAGATCAATAGTGAATGCACCAGGAAGGTACTAATCCAACTTACGAGAGTATTTATGGAAGTTGGTTATCTTCTAAAATGTCTTCTTGTGGTTCTTGTTTTCTTTGATCGTGCTATTCTATCAAAATTTGGTGATGTACTTTCAAGTATCAAAAATCAATGATGAAAATAAAGATATGTGTTTGCTGAAAAAATGTATGCGGACGGCCGGCGCATCCACAAACCCGGACGGATACGGCTACATTGTCACTCTAAATGGATGAAAAGCGGATGTAACAAATGTCATTTGGGTTTGCCTAAGAGGAACTGACTCGCCGCGCGCTAGACGAGGGAGTTGAGCTCGTCAGGTAGGGAGAGAGGGGCAGTGTCTCGATAGCAAAGATTGACCGAGGGAGTAGGTGCGGTGCTCGACCAAATGCAAGAGAGACTAGTGGGAGAGAGAGCATGAGAGACTAGTCCATGTTTATCCTTAGCCAAGTCAGCCTGACAAATGGATCCCATCTGCTAAACACGTTGTTAGAACGAGCTAATGCAAAAAATCAATGTGATTTGTTACGCACTTGCCATAGAGTTAGGTGGTTTTTGGACATAAGCGGTGGCAATCCATTACCCTAGACACAAATACAGTGGTTTTGAGCAATTTAATCTTCCAGTGGCGGTACTGCATGATGATGAGCCCAAACGCGCCGCACGTGTGACATCCCAAGTGATGTCCCTACCTTATTTGGCATGTAATCCCATGTATGAACCTTGTGTCATGAGATTAATGTATGTGTTGCACCTTGCCATCCATGTGTGGTTTGCATTCATGCATCATTTCATTATGCATCATGTGATTCATCTTGCCATGACTTGCTTGTTGTGTCTTGGAATGATGTGGTGGTCATGAGTGCCTAGTGTGTTTTGATGTTTGATGTGGGTGGAGTTCATGTGTGCAACTCTTCTAATCCCCCTCTTTGCCAAACATGACAAACTCCTCTTATTCCTCCATTATTCTTCTTGATAAAAATTAACTTGGCTTTTAATTTGTTAAGAAAATGTTCTGGCTATAGGTAATATTATTTTTAGTAATGTGTGATGTTCTTTTGATGTTGGAGCTTTGTGATTTTGGGGGTGCCATAAATAAAGCAGGGATGTTATCTTTTAAAAATAATTATAGTTAATTTTCCTAAAAATCTTTTCTATATTTTTATTAGTTAGTGTATATTATTTTCTCTACAAACTATTTTTGTCTGCACCAAAACCTTTTTTATTTCACCCTAGGAACATTCTTTTGAGTGGCTGTGTTCTTAAAAGGATTAAAACCCTCTCTGTTTCTGCTCCTGAGAGAGAGATGTTGGTGGGATTCCGTCCTCTGGCGCAGCCCATCAGTGGCGCTAGCAGCCCAGCCGGCCTCCCTCGCTGTCGCGTTCGTTCATCTCTGTACAGTAGAGCATCCGTCGGTGCCATGTCGGGTCCGGCTGATTTGACGGCCGTCCGGTGCCCCTTGCTGCCTATTGGTGCGTCCCCCCTGTTCTAGGGTTCTCCCCTTCTCCATTCCTCCCCTCTCCTTGACGTGCCACCACCAGGTAAGGTAGCCAAGGCCTTGCCATCGCCATGCTCCAGCTGCTCCGGCCGAGCCCAAGGTTGAGCTCAGACTAGGCGTCCGCGTGCGCCCCCGTCCTTCCTGGTGCTTGGGAGCAGCGACCGGGCGTCTCTTCGCCTCCTGTGTCGTTGCTGATGCCCCAAGGCCCGTTCCGTCGCCGAGCCCGAGCCCTTCTTCCTCTCTGTTTTGGCTTCAGGTTCAGCGTTGCATTCATCGTCCCGTTGCGTCTGCTCCAGTGCCCTCCTGCCTCCTCTGCATGTCCTAGGTGAGGCGGGTAATCCCTTCTTCCCGCTTGCCCTCCTCCCTCGCGTGTTCATGCCCAGGTCGCGTAGATTATTGCATGTCGCCGTCGCGCTCCCGGTGCTCTATAAAGCTGGCTTGTTATTTTTTTCAGTAGCTTGGGTTCATGTGTGTTGGCGCTGGAGAAATCCCTCCGCCGGAGAGTCGTCGCCTGCGCGTGTTGGGGTTCCTTCTGTAGCCAGCTCGCGCACGTAGATGTCGTCTCCGCTGCATGCCCACTGCCGCTTTCGTTGCATGTTTCCGCTGTCAGTTGCTGCTGCCGTCGTTGCGTTAGGTTAGTGCAGTGCCGCGTCTCGCCGCGCTAGCCGTGGGGATGAGACCACCTGACGGTCCCGCAGCCCGCAGACCCCGGTGGTCGCCTTAGTTACCGCCGGCGTCGCCTTCTTCCCTCCGGCCAGAGGTAGGAGAAGCCCAATGTCAGTGATTTATTTGGCGCCCCCCTCTCAGAGCAGATGCGTGCGTGTAGAGCAGTGATAGGAGGCGTGAGGCGACGACCAGCAGGTCAGGGGTTTGATCCCCAGCGCCCCCGCCATTTTCTTTTTTATGTGATTGGCAGATCCGGTGTGTGGTGTGCGGATCCGGTGTGTGGACCGGATCCCGTGCACGTGTGTGTGTGTTGGTGCCCGGATCTGGTGTGCCTATGGCCGGATCCGGAGTGGCTGTGCTGGAGTGTGTGTGTGTGTGTGTGCCTGAACAGGAGTGTATGTGTATGTGTGTAGGTGTGTAGATGTTGTGTGTGTGTGGCCAATAGGCCCATGCCCCACTTGTCATACTCTAGTTATTTTTATTACGTGTTGTTGTTTTATTGTCAATTAGATCCTTTCCAATTATAGTAGTAGTTCCAATTCTGGTTATGATCTTTTATGCTCATGTGCATTTTAGGTACGTTTTCACTTACAGGAAGGGGTGATGATTTTCTATCTAGTGTTGTGGCTTGATGCTCCATAGGAATATAGGGGTGTAATACATGAATTTGGGGTAGAAAAATCTCAGGAATCCATTGGTGCAATTGGTTTGGTCTTTTGAGCAAGTTTTAAAAAATGTCGTTTTGACTCAAAGTGCCATTTTGTCATTTTTGTTATATTTAATCTTTGCATGCTATAATATTTTTGCCAACATGAATGTGGTAGTCTTTGATGAGTAGAATGCCATGGTATTTATTTTTTGTCATTTTAAACTTGCATATGAGTAGGAACCATGCTCTAAGGTAGCTACTCTAATGTTGCTGTTTTCAACATGCTAAATTTTTGCTAAGTCTGAGAATCTGCTGTTATTTTTTTGCCACGAATATTGGGTGGTAGCTAGTGATCTGTTTGGTATTTGCTCATGCTCAGTGGTAGCTATTTGGAGTAGACATTTCCATCTACCGTCCTGTTAATTTTCATGTCCATAGGAGCTCACTAGCATAGTTAACCATGGCTGTCAACTTGCTACTTTATGAACCCAGATTCCAGAAAACTAGAATTTTCACTCAGTCCCTGAAATCTGTTTTCATCATGCCAACTTGTTTGATTCATGCTTATTGATGTGTTCCTATTTTGCTAAATGCATAGTTGGATAAGTTGATGTGGGTGTTGAGTAGGTTCTGTCCATGTCTTGTTTGTGGCTGTAGGGTTCCTGTAGCTCTAGTTGTGAGCTTTTCAATTTGCTATGTTGTTGTTTTGTGGCAGATGGGGTGTTATCTTGTTTTGTGACTTGTGGGAGCTATGCTCCATGGAATGGATTGATTCTTGAGTCTATTGTGATTGATTTTTCATCACCCATACATTGTCTACCTTGGAATTCCAAGAATTAGCCTAGTTCTTGTTTGTCTTGTGTTTTGCCTCCGTACCTTGTCGTGAGTGTATCTCGAGAACCGTAGCTCCGTTTTTTGTGATCCTTGTATGCATTTCCATCAATTTTGCATCATACATCCATATTTTCCATGTTAATGCATGTATAAATAACTTAACATGAGGTTCTTTCCAGATTCACTAATATACCAACTTTGCATGTTAAACTTGACAAGAATTGGATTGCCATGTTAAATTCTACATTAAATGAATCATGCATCATCTTGGTTGTGCATTGCACCTTGGTTGGTTATTTATTTGTTGTTTCTCTTGGGTAGACGCGAGTGTCGATACCGAGTACGAGGACCCTGGAGAGTACCACTACGAGGATCCTGCTACTTGTTCCGCTGAAGAACCATCAGGCAAGATGATTGTACCCGGATCCCAATACTATCTTGCTTGCTAGTTTATCGCTCTGACCGTTACAATTGCGCTACCTACCACTTGATATCCGCCCCCATGCTTCCATGTCAGCCTCTAACCTCCACATCCCAGCAAACCTTTGATTGACTAAGTTACCGCTGCTCATCCCCTCTTATAGCGTTCTTAGTTGTAGGTGCAGGTTGTTCCATGTGATAACATGGGTTGGATAACACAATAAATTTCAGTTATTTAATTTTATGCACATATATATCTTGGTAATGGTGGAAGGCTTGCCCTTTTTCTAAGTGATTTGTTCCGCTATTACCGCCATTAGTTCCTTGTTACTGGTGTTATGTTACCATATTTTGCGCTCCTAACAAACTTGGGGTTGTTATGGGGACCCCCTTGATTATTCGGTTGAGATTAAAACTTGTCTGGCAAGACCCAACATTGGTTCTACATTTGCTAATAACTTAATAAAGTTGCATAGGGCTTTGCAATCCCGTGGATAATTTAATCAACCCCCGGGCCAGTGCTCCGCATGAGCATTGGTCCACCCACCTAGCAGTCGGTGGTGCCACCTCAGGGCAAATCGAGGCATTTTCAGGCAACCGTCCACTTCGGATAGACAGATGATGCCCGTTGATAGAGAGCGTGTGGCTCTAGAAGCAGATCTGGCTCACTAGGAGGTCTTGATGGACTTGTTTTACCTTCATCGAATGTCTTGCGTGTGGGCTCTGACTTTCTTCGGATTCTCTCGAGGTGTTGGGATTCCCATGGAGTGTGGTTATTTGTGATGGACTAGTTAGAGCACCCCTACAGGGTTAAATCTTTAGGAAAGCTGTGCCCGTGGTTATGTGGCAACTTGGATATTTGTTTAACACCCGGCTCTAGTAAACTTGAAGTAAACTCTAATTAAATACACCAATTGTGTGAGTAACCATGAATGTCTCTGCTCGTGAACATGATCCGAGAGAGGACACAGTGGGGTTATGATTGACGTAAGCAGGTGTTCAGGATCTCATAGAGATTATGTTAGAGTCGAACTTTTAACGTAGACCACTCTCATTTACATTCTTATTACGTAAGCTAGCCACCATAAATGCTTAGTGATGCTGCTAACTAAACATCACACCTTCCAACCTAAAGCTTAAATAGTCTTGGCACCTGGGTACTTGATAGCTGAGTCCTCTATGGCTCACAGTTTACTACAACTATCCAGGTACAGGTGCAGATGATTGTGTTCAGGATGATCTTACCCAGCTGTAGTGGGAGTATGATGAAGAGAGAGGTCGTATGAACGTGACGTACTCCGATGAGTAGAGGACCTGGTCGTGATCTTGGGAAGCTTGATAGTGTCATCGCAACTGCTTTTATCGTTTGATTTCGTCCATAGTCGGACCCTGTGTTCCTCTTGATATTATGAATTGAGTGACATTGTAATTTAGCATGTGGCGAGTGTAAGCCAACTTTGTATACTATTCCCTGCTGTAAATGTATGTTGTGACGATGCTTATCTTGCTAACGGCAAGATGCGCTTCTATCCTTTGCGAGGCCCTCGTGCCTTAAATGGATAGGCGCGCATCTTGGGCGTGAAAAGTTGGTATTCGGAGCCATACGGCCGTAGGAGTCTTTGCATGTTCGAACTTGGCCTAGTTGTGTCTAGTAAAACTATATTGAGTCTAGTTATATCGGAGAGTAGGATTCTTTTTACTCCTCTTCTATGCTCCGGTGAGGTATCCGACATAGGAATTTTTGATTCTACTCCTCTTCTCGCTCAAATTTTTTTTAGGATCACACGGGTATATTGGAATCTATATGATGCCGATGTGACAGGGTTCTATCTTGGTGCGTCCTGTCTGACTTGATTTTTTCTGGGGAGTCGAGCTCTAGGGAATGTTGGCACATCGTTATCATTCAGCTTCCTTGATATCTTAGGACGGAGAACATTCGAAATTACTTCAATACTTATTGTGGTGAGATAAGGTCGGAGTCACCCAGTATTGGGGAGGCGTCTGGGGTACCACCATGATTTAGTATCGTTGTGAGTTCGAGGATTCGAGATTACACGATTTTGCGAAATTTCTTGAATTATGGTGTGGAAGGTTGGGGATGCAGCTGCAGCTGATTGCCTATGCCAGGTTCCTAATTCCGCAACCCGAATCGCATAAACAAGAAAGATTTCGGAAGTTCATAGGTGGGAAATCTTGTAGTCATCTAGGATCATCTTCTCCAGATGTATTGGGCATGTACATTTGTTCCGAGTGCTTAGCTCAATAATTTTTGTGTTATTGCAAGTAGCTTATTATGTCTAATGATGTTATCATGATCCGAAGAAGCGTTCTTACTAATTTTTCAGTAGGAAGGCTATGTTGTTATTTGTTCAATTCTTTCATGCATTTCATTCAGCCTTGTTTCATCTTATCAATGAGGTGCTGATGCGTTTTGTCCATCTTCAAGATGGTTCCACCAACTCGCAACAATCCAGGACGTGCTGAGGAGCAGACTGATGTTCCACCACCACCCCCGCCATCGCCTCGTCCTCCAGAAGCTTGGCAAGCTGTGATGGCCGCGACCAATGCGAACACTCAGATGTTGCTAAGGCTGTTGCAAGAAAGGGAGCAGGGTCAGCAAGGTTTTCAAGGGAATTTTCAGAATCAGCCTCAGTTTGCTACGCTCAACCAGTTCCTTGCCAACCAGCCCAAGTCTTTCACCTGTTGTCAGCAGCCTTCTGACGCTGATGATTGGCTCTCTGATATGAGTAAGAATTTCAATTGCAGCAATGTCAGGCCAGAGGACTTTGTCTGATTTGCTTCGTTCCAGCTCAAGGGTCAACCAGCTGATTGGTGGCAGCAGTACAAGGATTCCAGGGGCGATCGTGTTGTTACTTGGGACGATTTCCGTCGTGACTTCAGGGTGACAAGCCTTGTCGACGAGATGCGTGGGAAGTTCAGGAGCCTGAAGCAGGGAACCAAGTCATTCTACCAGTACAACGTCGAGTTCCAGAATCTAGCTCGATATGCCAAGCAAGATGTTCCAGATGATAAGGCTATGATCTATCAGTTCAGAGGTGGTCTCAGGGATGAGCTTCTACAAGGCCTTGTTCTTCAAGAGCCTTGCGAGTTTTATTAGTTCTACAACATGACTTTGAAGGTTGAAGCAGCTCAGCTCAAGTTAGAGAAGTCCAAGAAGTGCTCAAGGGATTCATATTCTTCTTCCGGCTCTCAGATGGTTTCCAAGCAACAGAAGTATTGGGCGCCAAATCCTCTTCCGTTTCGTCCTCCTCAGCAGGAGAAGCAGTTTTGTGGTCGTGGCTCTTCCCACCCACCCAACCCAGGTTTCCAGCAAAAGAACCAGGTGTCCAAGGCTATTCTTGTTCCTCCTCCAAGCAATGTTTGCCCGCTTTCTGAGGAGACTTGTCACATGTCTGGACAGAAGGGTCACTATGCAAACAAGTTCAACCAGCAGTGTCTTCTGCCTCCTTCTCCTATCAAGCCTCCAGACAATGCTATGGTGAAGCATAATCCCAAGGTAGGAAGAGTGAATATGGTGAATGCAGCAGAAGCAGAGCAGTCCAATGATGTGATTATGGGTAATCGCTCAGTTAATTCTATTCCTGCAAAAGTGTTATTTGATTCTGGTGCATCGCATTCATTCATTTCAAGGCCATTCGTAGAGTTGCATGATGTGTGTCCGGTTAATCTTTCCAAGCCGTTGTCTATTGTTTCTCCCGGGAAGGTGATGAATTCTCGTCTGGTTGTTCCAGATGTTTGTATCAAGATGGGCAATTATTCTTTTCTGGCTTCTCCAATTGTTCTTGGGAATTGTGATATTGATCTCATTCTGGGCATGGACTTCCTAGCTATGAATAAGGCTTATATTGATTGTCAAGACAAAGAAGTCAAGCTGACTCATCCTTTAGAAGATGTGATTATATTCGCGGCTCGCGATGACATAGTCTGTCTCTTTGCTCTTAATGAGAAGGGTGAAATCCCAACGATTTCTCAAATTCCGGTGGTTTGTGAGTATGAAGATGTCTTTCCAGAAGAATTGCCAGGAAAGCCTCTGCACCGGCCAGTCGAGTTCATGATTAATCTCGAGCCCGGTACTTAACCGGAATGCAAGCGCCCGTATAAACTTGGCCCCGAAGAGCTGACAGAGTTGAAGAAGCAACTAGATGAGCAAGAATGTCTGGGTCTGATCAGACCAAGCTCTTCTCCGTGGGGTTGTGGAGTTTTGTTTGTCGAAAATAAGGATGGCAAGGATCGTCTTTGTGTGGACTACCGGCCATTGAACAAGAAGATGGCCATGGCTCGGGGGCTTCATCAAGGGGATCCACTCTCCCCGACGTTGGTCATTCTGGCAATGGACGCACTGCATGCTCTTTTGAAGATGGCCATGGATTGCAATGCTCTCTCGCAGTTGGGCCTGCAAAGAAATATCCTCAGAGTCTCTATCTTTGCTGATGACGCGGTCTTATTTTTTGGGATGGACTCTAATGACAGAGAGGTCATTGCTCAATGCCTGGATCTCTTTGGGGAAGCATTGGGCCTCAGGATCAACTACTAGAAGAGCACAATTACTGCAAATCAAGTCGGTGGCAGACTTCTTTAATTGTCAGCTTCATCCTTTCCTGCTGCGGTATCTAGGTGTCCCTCTCTCCATCTACAGGATCAGAAAACAGGACATTCTTCCCCTGATAGAAAGATTCTCACTCAAGATGAAGGGATGGATGCCTAAGCTTCTAACGCCAGTCTAGAGGACGACCCTCACCAATTCAGTACTCACGGCCCTCCCGGTGCACTTTATGTCTGTACTACCACTGCCAGTTTGGGCAATCAAACTCATCGAGAGGCGGTGCCGGGGTTTTGTTTGGAAAGGGGAAGAGAAGATTTATGGCGGTCATTACCTACTTCCGTGGACGCGGGTGTGCATACCAAAAAAGTTGGGCGGCTTGGGCATTCTAAATCTCAAGTATTTTGGCACTGCTCTACGCCATAGATGGCCTTGGGCTACCTACACTGGAGGGGAGCGGCCAAGGCAACAGATACCCGATCAGGTGGACCACGAGGCCATGCAGATCTTTACGGGGGGCACAAAAGTTATGTTGGGCAACGGGTACAAGGCGTGCTTCTGGACGGATCGATGGCTGCCGGATGGACGATCGCTGCAAGAAGACACTCCGGCTCTGTTCTCTTTTGTGAAGAAATCCAACATATCGGTGAGTGAAGCCTTGCATATGCGGAGGTGGATTCAGGACATTGGCCGGGTCTTATCGACCATTGCGTTGGCACAGTACTTACAATTATGGGACTGGTCACAATGGATTGAACTGAATTCACATGATGAGGACCACCTGTGCTGGAAAATGGCGAAAGAGGAGACCTTCTCTGTCAGTATGGCATATAGAATGTTCTTCCTATCGGCTGAAGGATTCGCTTGCCACAAGCCCATTTGGAAGTCGAAGGTGCCCGAGCGCTGCAAATTCTTCATGTGGCTGGCGGTTCACCAGAGATGCTTGACAGCGGACAATCTTCAGAAGCGGGGTTGGCCCTCACACGCCTCATGTCCTTTGTGCCTGTCCGAGCCGGAGACCTGCGTGCATTTATTTGTTCATTGCCACTTCTCACAACAAGTCTGGAGATTGTTCAAGTTCGCCATTAACGAGGACTTCATCTCGCCTGATGACAGGTTCAGGAACACGAAGGAGTGGTGGCTGGCGGTGAGGGGACAAATTACCAAACAAGAAAGACACAACTTCGACACAGTAGCCATCCTTTTGCATTGGAGGATCTGGAAGGAGAGGAATGCCCGCACTTTTGATAACATTGTGTCCAGCGTGGAGCGTGTACGAGATAAAGTCGTTGAGGACATGCACATTTGATGGTCCGCCGGATACATTGGTGATTTGGGAGGCTAGCCCTTCTTATTGCTTTTAACCATCGTCACTTTGACGGTGTTGTTTGCTACTCTTGGAGTCCTATTCTAGATTGCCTAGAACTAGTGCCTCCTTTGTATCTCTTTTTCCTTCTAATAGTGTTCGGCCGATGGCCCTTCGAGACAAACATTCCCTGGTGGATCTTCGGAAGGTGCTGCAGATGCCTCGTCCTTGGGCACAGGGCGTCCGTCTGCCGTGACCCCATTCATTAATCTCGCTGCCTGCAAAACGGGCTTGAATCTATGGGATGCCATAGGTGGTGGATGCCCGTGAGCTCTCTTGACTACCTCGCCGTGCCTCCACCTCCTCTACTCCACCTGGCTGCTTCTCCTGGCCAAGTGTTGCCTCCGCGTTCAAGTCAAGGCTGGGAGGTTCCTATGCCATCCGCACCCTCTGACGTGGTGCTGCCCCCTCCCGCGACTAGTCCAAGCCTGCTGTTGCAGGCGCGCGCCTCTCTTCCCATGGAGATGCGCCCTGGTGATGCCTCTCTCCGACCAGCCAAGGAAAACATCATTGTACCGACGATGCCTGAGATGCAAGCAGAATCCGCCCTCCTGTCTGTTTGAAATATGTCCTAGAGGCAATAATAAATTTGTTATTATCATATTTCCTTATTCATGATAATAATTTATTAGCCATGCTACAATTGTATTGATCAGAAACTCAGATACATGTGTGGATACATAGACAACACCATGTCCTTATTGTGCCTCTAAGAGACTAGCTCATTGATCAAAGATGGATAAGGTCTCCTAGCCATGGACATGAGATGTCATTTGTTGACGGGATCACATCATTAGGAGAATGATGTGATGGACAAGACCCAAACTATAAACGTAGCATATGATTGTTTCAGTTTATTGCTACAGTTTTCTACATGTCAAGTATTTTTTTCTATGACCATGAGATCATTCAACTCACTGACACCGGAGGAGTACCTTGTGTGTATAGAACGTCACAACGTAACTGGGTGACTATAAAGGGGATCTACAGGTATCTCTGAGGGTGTCTGTTGGGTTGGCATGGATCAAGACTGGGATTTGTTACTCCGTGTGACGGAGAGGTATCTTCGGGCCCACTCGGTAATACAACATCTCTATAAGCCTTGCAAGCAATGTGACTAAAGAGTTAGCCACGGGATCTTGTATTACGGAACGAGTAAGGAGACTTGTCGATAACGAGATTGAATTAGGTACAGAGATACGGACGATTGAATCTCGGGCGAGTAACATACCGAAGAATAAAGGGAACATCATACGGGATTAACGGAATCCTTGACATAGAGGTTCGACTGATGAAGATCTTTGTGGAATATGTAGGAACCAATATGGGCATTCAGGTCCCGCTATTGGTTATTGACTGTAGAGGGGTCTTCGTCATGTCTACATAGTTCTCGAACCCGCAAGGTCTGCACGCTTAAGGTTCGGTGACATTTCGGACGTATTGATTTATGTATGTTGGTGACCGAAAGTTGTTCGGAGTCCCGGATGAGATCCCGTACGTCACGAGGAGCTCCGGAATGGTCTGGAGGTAAACATTGTGTCACAACCCTAGCAAGTGTCTAGGCTAGCATTGTGTTTGCATCATCATCATCATCATTGCATCAACCTGAAATGGGGTGAAAGAAAGAAACCCTAAGCATTTTATGAATTAAAGGAATTCCAAATAAATGAAATTTCAACAAATCCAAAATGCCCATAAAAAATGTTCCCTATGTCTGATAATTAAGGGCATGGATATGCCAGAGACCATTTCAATTATTTGAACATTTGAAATATTTTAAATTAATGAATTAAGTGTCAGAAAATGACAAATAAAAATATTATCATTATCACTGTTTTCAAAATAATCTGAAACTTATTATACAAGTTTGAAATATTCAAATTTGAATTGATAAAACATTTGGAATATTTGGAAAGGTTGTTGGACCTGCAAAGGAATAAATCAATGTTAGAAAGAAAAACAGAAAGCAGAATTAAAAAAAAGAGGGAGAGGATTACCTGGTCGAGTGGAAGGCCCATCCCAGCACACCAAGGGTGGAAGGGTCATCGTCCACCTCGCGCCAGTAGGCGTCGAGGTGGCGTCCGAGCCGTTGCCGGCCTCCACCTCCTGCTTGCCACTGAGCAGGCTGTCTCCCTGCCTCCCTTGCGCCTGGAAGTCGCGAGAGCCCTCCTCCAAGAGCTCATTCATCCCCTCCTTTCTCCTCCATCTCTCTCTCTTCCAATCCCCTGTCGAAGCCGCCGTTGCCGGACATCGATTCGTCGCCGTCGCTGCCTCCCGGAGCACGCTGACCAGCTCTCCGGAAGCACCGTGAGCTCCTCTCCTTTTCCCCTGCATTTCACCTCTCTTTCTTGTGCCGTAGCTAGCCTAGCCGTCGGACCCGAATCCTTCTCGCCGCCATGGTCAGTCGTAGCCGTGCTTGCAGTCCTCTAAGCTCATGCGCGTGTGCATGAATGAACTCCTGGAGTTCCTAGGAGCTCGTAGAACCCATCGCCGAGTCATCCCGTGCCCTGTATCGCGTTCTGGTCTGAGCCCGAGCTCCGGCCGCCGCCACGAGCTCGTTTCCGGAGAGCTCCGGCGACCCCGTGACCTCCAGTGACCTCAGATGGATGCGGTCGAGCACGGGCTGCACGCCGGTGGTCTCAACGCGCCAAATGAACCTCTGTAGGAGAAACCTGACGGACACCGCCATCCCTAATGGTCACCGGCGTCAAGCAGCCGGCCAACTCCGGCGAGTTTGACCTCAGGTGGGCCCTGGCTTGACCCTGTGGGTCAATGACAGGTGGGGCCAGCCTCTGGTTGATACCAGATTAAGAATAAGTTAATTAATTTAATTAATTAAGTCAATTAGGCACTGATAGGTGGGCCGAGATAGTTAATTAAAATAGGATTAGTTTTAATTAGTTAATTAAATTAACCAGACACTGACATGTGGACCTCACATGTCAGGATTGACTCTGGGCCGAGTCAGCTGACCAGCTGATGTCAGCATGACATCATGCTGATGCAATAAGTCAATTTACTATTTAAAAATAATTCCAGAAATTATTTAAAACTTTTAAAATCATATAAATTAATCTTTAAGTCATATGAAAATAATTTATATATGAAAATTTATCAGAAAAATCATATGAATCCAATGGTTCTACTCTCATGCATGTTAGAGTAACCTAAATAGGTGAACATGGACATTTTACCATTAGGTCAATATATGGAAATTGAAATGAGAACAACTTTGAACCTATATTCAAATACATTTCAAATTGACATGATCACTAGTTGCATTAGCTCATCCATGCAAACTATCATGCCATGATCATGCATCATATTGTTGCATCTGTTTGTATTAAATGCCTTCATCTGCGTTGCGGTAGGCCCTAATCCGGAGGATACTACTCCGTGCCCTGACGAAGGCGAGAACTCTTCCGCAACCCAGGAAGGCAAGCAACACCATTGATCATTCCGGTAACATCCCATTCTCTCGCTCCTGCTCTCTTTTATTGCATTAGGACAAATGATCACACGTCAGTCATACGCGGTAGATGATCCTATTCTTATGCATGACCTAATCTTGTCACAGTAAATAGCTAAACCTTGCAACCTAGCATACCTGGTAGATGCTTGTGCCATGATGTGCTTAGCTCACTTTGCCTGCTATGCTTGCTATGCTTAGAGTATGTCAGGTCTGTTTCATCTGGGTGATGAACTGAGTGAAATAGTGTGTCCAATGTGATGAGCATATAATGTATACAATTTGGTAAAGGTAGCGATGAGAGGCTATGTAGGAGTACGTAGTGGGTTGTCTCATTGGGACCGTTCTTAGGAACTGGGTTCCGTGTTTGTGATCCAAGACGAGATACTACCACATGCTGGGCCCTGAAATATGACCCCGCTCGACTTATCAGTCGCCTAGTCTTTCGTCCAGGTATTGCAAGTAGTTTCTGGTGTTTATAGCATGCTGCAGGCCGTGCGTAGCACTGACCCTCGAGGTGGATTACGACACGGTAGGCAGTGGCACGGTGTACCAAGGGTCACCCGAATGGTGGGCTTGGGAACCCTGCGCACATCGTCTGGGACCGTAGTGGAAACTTCGGCCGGACTTCCATGCGGGTCAGTCTCAAATAGGCGGTAGCCTGGACGAGAGGTCTTATGTGATTGACGGTCGTGGCCGACTCCCTCGGTGGGCATCCGCTTGAAGGTTGCCGAGGTGCATGCTTTTATGAGGACACAGCGATAAGTGGCGAGAGCGTGTGTGAAGAAGTACAGCCCTGCAGGGTTATGAAACTATTCGAATAGCCGCGTCCTCGGATATGGACTACTTGGAGAACTTATGCTGTTCATAGACAATTAAATGGATACTTCTAAAAATCTCAAGACAAGTGTCAGTACCGTGGATGGCACTCTTCCGGAAGGGGAAGATGAGTCCATGGTGGTGTATTGAGATGGAGTTAGTGGACTCGTGTGCGATAACTAAAATTGTAACTAAGGGTTTAAAACTGGGTAGTGTAGGTTAGCCATGAGGTAAAGCTGGCTTTCTGCATAAACTCCACCACCCCTTTGTAGATACATGAGCATAAATAGATTAGGTGTGTTTTAAAGACTTGCTGAGTACGATTGTACTCATCCTTGCTTAATTAATGTTGCAGAGGAAAACCAGGACCCATCAGGTGGGTTCTATCTAGATGTTGACGATGTCGAATAGCTGGTGTCCTAGCTACGATCTTGCCTGTGTGGTGGGCTGTAGATAGTCAGGCCATGTGCCTCTTTTATATTTTGTCGTCTGTACTCAGACAGCTTTAGTTTCCGCTGGTTTGTAAGACTATGTTTGTATGACTTGAGTGCCGGGTCATGTGACCCCTATCTGTATGAACATATTATGCAAGGCTCGTCTGAGCCTCTTAAATAAAAGACATGTTGTTGTATGGTTATGTTGTGATGCCATAGTTGTATCTATGCGTATCGGGCATGTCGTGCATACGTGTGACGTGCAATGGTATGTATGGGATCCGACACCTAGTCGTGTGCCTTTAGTAGTACTCTTTACGGGAAACTGCCTCTTTGTGCTTCCACCGAGCCATGGTAGCTTGCTACTTCTCCAGACACATTGATTGACCGGCATGTATCCTTCTTTGCTGCTGTGTCTGTCCTTTCGGGGAAATGTCTTGTAGTGTAATGGAGTCCCTGTAGCCTGTTACGACTCGTCTACGTGCAGTGATGACATTCGTGTCTCGCGACGTAATGGAGTCCTTGTAACTTGCTATGACTCGTCTACACACGCTTGAGGCCGACACCTGCATTGCTGGGTTATGTATGCCTGTTTCCGTACGGATGTGCCACTTGGGTTCTATGACTAGTTATGTCGGTCCGGGTTCTTTGTTGTGTGATTGCCAGCGACATGTTCACATACGTGAGCCAAAAGACGCAAACGGTCCCGGCCAAGGTAAGGTGGCATCCGTGGAGTACCGTGCGTGAGGCCGCAAAGTGATGTGGCTTGTTACAGTATGGAATCATATGACTTAGGATCGGGGTTCCGACAGCGTTGGTATCAGAGCCTGACTGACTGTAGGACTACCGAGCCAAAACGGTCAAAGTTGAGTCTAGAAACACTATACATAAGTAGGGGAATTGATTGTGGAAGGGAACATAAGGCTCTTTTTACTCCTCTTCCCAAGTTATTCTATGCTGGGTCATTGTCATCTTTTCTATGGGGATAGGAACTAGGATCCTCATCTATTGCTTAGGATGACGAGTTACTAGCCATGGACCAATAGCTAGCTTGCTTGTGAGTAAGTGTGGTTATTCTAGTGTTGTTGGTGTGACAAACAGATGGACAAGAGATTTGAGTCTAGATAGTTTAGTGGTTATGCCTTTCCAATCTCCTTTCAATTGTCTATAAAAATTGTTGAGCAATTACAGCCGTTATGCTATCCAATTTATGCTAGGATCTCTAATTCCTTTGCATCATTCTCTGTTTCAGATGCCATCTCGTCCTTCCTGTCAGGTGGTCCGTCTGACTAGGTGCATCAATGTGCCAGGTCACACGGCCATGTTGGTTAGAGTGATGATGGAGGCTGGATATCGCTGGTACCCGGAGTACACAGTGGAGGAGCAGTGTAACATCCCAAAATTCCATTTTGGAATGTTATAAAATATAGCTATGCATCTATCAGCACCATTCTTTGAATGTATGAAATAGTTGAAATGCTTCTTCTGACTTTCTGAAAGCCCTTTCTATTTTTTCCCCTAAGTTGCTTTTACCTAATTGAAGTCTTGGTTAAAAGTTCAAATAAGAGGGGAGGAACATGACACTCCACACCAGGGACTAATTGGTGATTTATTTGAACAAAAATAACTAGGAGTTATTTTGAAAATATTTGTAAAAAGGATTTAAAAACAAATAGGCAATTCTAAAAATAATAATTTTTGAAATTATTCAAATGACAGAATAAAAATGTTCATTAAATAGCATTTATTATTCTGTTAATTTTGATATATTTATTTCCTACTTTTAACCAAGGTTTGAACGTTCTAAAAGCTTTTGATTGTCGGTGGAAAACATTAAAAGAAAACGGTAACGGATTTTTTATTTCAACCGACCGGCCCATAGGCTTTTACTCGCGTATTAATTACAAGCCGGCCGACCGACGCGCATTCATCTCTCCCTCTCTCGCTGATCGGCAGACCCCACCCCGACCGCCCGAAGACCCGCTCGGTTGTCCCTCTCCTCTCGCCACCCGTCGCCGGCCGTTTCTTTCTTCCCCGTGGATCTCGCCTCCCATCACTCCCTCTCGCTCCCCGCACCCCCTATAAGTACCGGCCACTCCCCGCTCTCCATTTCCCCCCAAAAACACTCTCCTACCTCGCCGGAAGGTTGCCGCATCTCGTCGCCGGAGTTGGAGCCCCAACCGAAGCTCTCCCCCGCACTTGCCGTCGACTCCGTCCACCCCTTGCCCCACGATTGCCACCAATCGACGCCGGACATCAAGCGCCGCCGCCCGGACCACTCCGCTGCTTCCCTCGACCACCGGAGCGCCAACACTGACAACTTCGCCGTCTCGGACTCGCCGGAGAACCCTCGCCGGCGACCTCTTCTCTGTGAGCTTCCCCCTCCCACTCCGTAGCCGTACGATCTCAAACCGACGCATGAGATTAGATCGGATTAATTTACGAACCGGTATTCTCTACCAACCGGTCGTCCATCCGCAAAACTCCAGGCGCACACACTAGCCACCAATAGGAAAGCGCCACGTAGCCCCCTGGCCGTTGAAAATCAAGTTTTCTTTTTTGTTTTTGTTTTAGTTAACAGAGTGATCTCAAATTTTGTTTTTCTTATAACTTTTAATATATTTAATATTTTGAGTTGATTTTCTTTGCAATAGCTCACATTTTTCATATAGTTTCACCCTGTACTTTTAAATTTTAATTTTGAACTATAAACTTTGAATTTAATCAAATTTTCTCAAATCATTCAAATCTGAATAACTAGAGTTTGAAAATAGATTTTGATATGAATCTTTTTGCTACTGTTTGATATTGGTTAGGACTATCACCATGTTTAGTTTGAGGATTTTTAGAATGATTATTGTTGGTGTTTTAGATATAAACAGAATCTGCCTAGTATTATAGTATAGTTTTATTTACTTAGTTTTAGTTAGTTTAACTTAGATTTAGTTTTAATTTGTTTAGTAGGTTCTGTTGATTTAACATTTAGTGTTTTACTTATTGTTAATAAAACATAAAATTGTTTAGTTTATTTCTTTGTTAATATAGGAATCACAACTTCTTTTCAAATAGGTTTAATTTGATTAAAACAACTAGTTTAGCAATAGAATTCTTTGAACAAAGTTTTATATAAATAAATTCTATTTTCTAAGACAAGTTTAATTGTAAATTCTTTTCTGTTAACAACATGTTTTGTTAATAAATAATAAGTTTTGTTTTGCTCTTTTGTTAGTAAAACTATATTTGTTCCATATAGTGTTTATCAAAACTTTTAAAAACATTACTAAAGATTTTTCCCAACAAACTTTACTGAATTCAATTCTGTTATTAATAAAATATTTTTATTATTTCCTTGCTGTCAACTATTGTTCTGTTATTACAAACAGGTTTCATTATGTTAGTAGTGTTTTATCAATCATCTTCTAGAAAACAAAACTTGGTGTGTTTTTCTTACTTGTGATTTTTGCATTGTTTGATCTTGATTGTTTACTAGTTCATGGTTGATGGTTCTGAGTTACAATATTTTGTTGTATGCTTATTTGAGTGCTCTTGTTTGCTTTGTTAGATTATCCGGAGTGTGAAGCTTGTTACTTAGAGTCACTCACGTACGAAGATCATCAATCAGGCAAGTCACTTTGATCATGTTTACCCATGTATTATATGCATTAGTTCTACCATCTTCCCCAATTGCATGCAAGATAGGTTAGTTGGAAACTTGGTTACATTGTAGTAGTATCATGTGGTAGGTACCCCTCTCAACCCTTGACCAGGAAACATTGTTTTACTTTTTGCTATGCTATTAGTAGACGGGGTTGGTTGTGTGATTCATGAGAATTGAGAGAGTTAATAATTTCAAGACCTACATAATGATCAAGATTTCAAGACTCCGAGTTTTCAACATACCTCTGGGTTGCTGATGGTTGAACGGCACCCTAGAGAAACCAGTGGATTTGCCTAGGTGATGCTGGAGATGGCCAGTATTCACGCGGAAAGGTCCACCCAGGCACAAAGAGATGGATGGATGCTTCAGGACCCAAGGCTTACCTGCACAGCCACAAGTCATTATGGGCTCTGGCTTGGTTGGACATTGTGGTGACCCTGGACAGGCGGTGCTGCGAGATGTAGAAGAACGGTAGGAAAGGATGGGCACCGACAGAGTCGCAGGGAAACCGTTTGGAAGACCATGTTTTGGTCATCCGTTTCTCAAACACCCTGAACTGCGAGAAATCAAACGGAGGCGACCAAATCTTGTGGGGAACGTGTGCAAAACTCTTCAGAGTACTCAAATCATGTTGCAGAGTACTTTTCCGACCAGGAGTGAGGATACGCTCTACGCTTGGTGAGATGCCATTGGAGTCAGATGGACTCATCTACCTTCGACGCTTCCGCAAGATTTAGATATTCTCATGAGTTGGCTTTCAGCCACTTTATTGTAATGATTATTGTAATGAAGGAGTAGATATGAGATATCGTTAATTAAATGCTGTGTGATTTCCCTTTGATATATACATTGATGTATCGTGTGTGTACCAGCATGATCTTGGGATGGTACGAAAACACCGGAGACTTGACCTTTCAGGTCGGGTCGCTACAGAGATGGTATCAGAGCACACGCTGACCGTAGGACATAACCTCTAGGATTGGAAAAGCCTTAGGATCATTCTCTTTCCTTTGTTTTACAAATACTTATATTTTCTCCTCTGCTCATTCCTGATTTTTCCTATCCGTTGTTTTCAACTTTTCTATATGGCCACCTTCACCCCAGTTCGCCTCACGGAGTTCTGCCAGCCAGATGCCACAATGCCTTTTTGCAAGGAGCTGATCTAGATAGTCAAGGATGTGAAGATTGCTTTGCCGACCATCACTGGGTATGCGATCACGTCTTTTCCTCAGGACGCTTGCTACAGGATTGAAGTTCATATCCTCGTGAGGACCTTTGGATTTATCACCGAGTCCATAGACTTCAAGTTTATGGCACACAGCTGGATTCTCGGGAGAGACATGGCAATTCACCGTGCTCTCGGACGTATTCGGGAGGAATACAGAGGTGGTCCCGTTTCACGAGACCTCAGCATGGTTTGCCGCAGAGATGCCCATGGCAACATCATCACCAACCCCACTGGAGACTCCACCATGTCATATATCCAGACCCTGGAGACGCATGTCAGGACGCTGGAGCTTCGTGTTCGTGCTGACACGAAGATTATCAAGAACCTGATGAACCGCGAGCTGGACCTTGAAGCTGATCTGCGGGAGGCCTACTATGAACATGAGCATGAAGTGAAAGACTTCCTAGAGAGGATCGATGAGCAGAATGCACGCATCGCAACTCTGGAGGAGCAGCTAGACATGGGGGAAAACCTTCACCCCGAAGGAGATATGGCACCCTTCGTCAGCGACGATGAAGACTATGAGGAGAACATCACCGGAGGACCCACGACTATGCACTTCTGAGGAGAACTATAGTCATGCCCTCCATGTATCTTTTATTTTCGTCGTTAAATCGTAGGTCGATGCTTAGTTTGATTGAGTATTGTATCTCGATATTTGACATTGATTGAATAAATGAATGAGTGTGTGGTGTGATATGTTTGCTGCATTTCATATGAGTAGTGAATTTCTCCTTTTAGAGCCTTGTTCTATTCTAATTCCCACCCCTCTGAAAACAGCAAGATGCCTCCACGACGTGAGTCCGACTTCACCTTCCCGCTGGAACTCACGCAACTTCTTCAGCAGCAGAATGCACTGATACAGCTATTGATTCAGAATCAGACCAACAACCAGAACAACAACAACCACCATCCACCTCAAGCTGACAACCTCACCCGTTTTCTGAGGTTGAACCCTCCAACTTTCTCCAACAGCACTGAGCCCATTATGGCAGATGACTGGCTCCGTAATACGGAGAGAGAACTTATCACCGCTGGATGCACTGACGCTGAGAAGGTGCGCTTTTCCGCACATCAACTGGAAGGACCAGCACCTTCATGGTGGGAGAATTACATGACCACTTATCCTATTACAGATGTGACTTGGGAGCAGTTCAAGCTTGCCTTCCGCACCGCTCATGTCTCAGCTGGAGCCATGAGTCTGAAGAAGTGCGAGTTCCGCAACTTGCGCCAGGGAAATCATTCTGTGGCCCAGTATGTGGAAGAGTTAAGCATGTTGGCCCGTTATGCACCAGGAGACGTGGCCGATGATGCGGCCAAGCAAGAAAAGTTTCTGGAAGGACTCAATGATGAGTTGAGCATACAGCTGGTAGTGGCTACTTTCAACAACTACCAAGAGCTGGTGGATAAGGCCCTCATCTTGGAGGGTAAACAACAGCAAATTGAGAACCGCAAGCGGAAGTACACTCAGGGGAAGTTCAACTCTGGAGCTCATCAGAAGCTTCGCTACTCCCCGTACTCAGGGAATACCGGATCAGGAACCGGTAAGTTTGGAAAGCACACTCATGTTGTGCACAACCATGGAGGCCACAACCATGGAGGAAATGGGAACAACCGTCCCAACCATGGCAACTACAAGATTGACAATGGGAATGAGAACAACAACCAGCACCGTCACGCTCCTGCTCAGAAGGATCTGAGTCACATCACCTGTTTCAAGTGTCACAAGACAGGGCACTATGCTACTGAGTGTCCCCAGAACAAGCAAGGCAATGGAAACGGCAGCAACAACGGCAACACAACAGTTAAGAAGCCCAATCCGTTTCCCCGTGATCAAGTGAACCACATTGATATGGAAGAAGTCTATGATCAACCCGAGACTGTGGTTGGTAAGTTTTTATTGCATTCACGTCTAGTTACAATACTTTTTGATTCCGGTGCAACTCATTCATTCATATCAAGGGTAGTTGTGGATAAGTATGATTTGCCCACCAAAACCCTTAGTCAGCCCATTAAGGTCAGTTCCCCAGGAGGTATGATGATGGCAGGGATAGGATGCCATGCTTTGAAACTCAATATAGGAAAACAGGTATTTCCCACCGACCTCATTGTCTTAGAGTCACAAGGATTGGATGTAATCCTAGGCATGGATTGGATGTAATCCTAGGCATGGATTGGATGACCAAGTATGAAGGAAATCTTGACTGTCCCAGCAAGTCTGTCTTGCTCACCACCCCGGAGAACAAGAGGATTAAGTATGTATCCCGACGCACACGGATGAGTGCTCGGCTAAATTCTCTCACGGGAGTTGTTCAGGAGGAAGCACCTGTGATAAAAGACTTTCCGGATGTATTTCTAGAAGAATTACCAGGCATGCCACCAGATAGGGAGATTGAGTTCCTAATAGAGCTACAACTAGGGACAGCCCCAATTTCCAAGAGACCCTATCGGATGCCCGCAAATGATCTACTGGGAATCAAGAAGCAAATAAAGGAGTTATTGGACAAGGGGTATATTCGCCCAAGTTCTTCACCTTGGGGAGCCCCAGTACTTTTGGTGGAGAAGAAGGATAAAACCTTGAGAATGGTAGTCGAGTATCGTGCCTTGAACGAGGTGACTATCAAGAACAAGTATCCTCTGCCGATGATTAATGATTTGTTTGATCAGCTCGTAGGAGCCAAAGTATTCTCCAAGATCGATCTTCGATCAGGGTATCATCAGTTTTGTTTTGCTCTTTTGTTAGTAAAACTATATTTGTTCCATATAGTGTTTATCAAGACTTTTAAAAACTTTACCGAAAGATTTTTCCCAACAAAGTTTACTAAATTCAATTCTGTTATTAATAAACTATTTTTATTGTTTGCTTGCTATCAACTATTGTTCTGTTATTACAAATAGGTTTCATTATGTTAGTAGTGTTTTATCAATCATCTTCTAGAAAAGAAAACTTGGTGTGTTTTTATTACTTGTGATTTGTGCATTGTTTTGTCTTGATTGTTTACTAGTTCATGGTTGATGGTTGTGAGTTACAATATTTTGTTGTATGCTTATTTGAGTGCTCTTGTTTGCTTCGTTAGATTGTCCGGAGTGCGAAGCTTGTTACTTAGAGTCACTCACGTACGAAGATCATCAATCAGGCAAGTCACTTTGATCATGTTTACCCATGTTTTATATGCATTAGTTCTACCATATTCCCCAATTGCATGCAAGATAGGTTAGTTGGAAACTTGGTTACATTGTAGTAGTATCATGTGGTAGGTACCCCTCTCAACCCTTGACACATTGGCCCCAGGAAACGTTGTTTTACTTTTTGCTATGCCATTAGTAGACGGGGTTGGTTGTGTGATTCATGTGAATTGAGAGAGTTAATAATTTCAAGACCTACATAATGATCAAGATTTCAAGACTCCGAGTTTTCAACATACCTCTGGGTGGATGATGGTTGAACGGCACCCTGGAGAAACCAGTGGATTTGCCTAGGTGATGCTGGAGATGGCCAGTATTCACGCGGAAAGGTCCACCCAGGCACAAAGAGATGGATGGATGCTTCAAGACCCAAGGCTTACCTACACAGCCACAAGTCATTATGGGCTCTGGCTTGGTTGGACATCGTGGTGACCCTGGACAGGCGGTGCTACGAGATGTAGAAGAACGGTAGGAAAGGATGGGCATTGACAGAGTCGCAGGGAAACCATTTGGAAGACCATGTTTTGGTCATCCGTTTCTCAAACACCCTGAAGTGCGAGAAATCAAACGGAGGCGACCAAATCTTGTGGGGATCGTGTGCAAAACTCTGCAGAGTACTCAAATCTAATCGATTAGCCATGTCCATGGTCATGGACGACTTGAGCCAAAGGAACTGAAATTTCCGGAAACTCTCAACACAATTAATATGATGATGTTGGGTATTAATGACTTGGGTATGAGAATTGGTTGGTGGAACCATCTCATTAATCAACCAACTTAGTAACAAATTTTTGCTTACCCCTCTCTTGATGTAGGAAAAACTTGGCTTTACGCAAAAACTTACTACTCCACCTGCCATATTTGCATGTAGATTAGAGGATTATCTTTTCACCCCTCTCTTGTGACTTTGCCGGCATATTCAATATGCTGACCTACACGGCTGCAACGTATCATGTTGCAGAGTACTTTTCCGACCAGGAGTGAGGATACGCTCTACGCTCGGTGAGATGCCATTGGAGTCAGATGGACTCATCTACCTTCGACGCTTCCGCAAGATTTAGATATTCTCATGAGTTGGCTTTCAGCCACTTTATTGTAATGATTATTGTAATAAAGGACTCGATATGAGATTTCGTTAATTAAATGCTGTGTGATTTCCCTTTGATATATACATTGATGTACCGTGTGTGTACCAGCATGATCTTGGGATGGTACGGAAACACCGGAGACTTGACCTTTCAGGTCGGGTCGCTACAGAGATGGTATCAGAGCACACGCTGACCGTAGGACGTAACCTCTAGGATTGGAAAATCCTTAGGATCATTCTCTTTCCTTTGTTTTACAAATACTTATATTTTCTCCTCTACTCATTCCTGATTTTTCCTATCCGTTGTTTTCAACTTTTCTAGATGGCCACCTTCACCCCAGTTCGCCTCACGGAGTTCTGCCAGCCAGATGCCACAATGCCTTTTGGCAAGGAGTTGATCCAGATAGTCAAGGATGTGAAGATTGCTTTGCCGACCATCACTGGGTATGTGATCACGTCTTTTCCTTAGGACGCTCGCTACAGGATTGAAGTTCATATCCCCGTGAGGACCTTTGGATTTATCACCGAGTCCATAGACTTCAAGTTTATGGCACACAGCTGGATTCTCGGGAGAGACATGGCAATTCACCATGCTCTCGGACGTATTCGGGAGGAATACAGAGGTGGTCCCATTTCACGAGACCTCAGCATGGTTTACCGCAGAGATGCCCATGGCAACATCATCACCAACCCCACTGGAGACTCCACCATGTCATATATCCAGACCCTGGAGACGCATGTCAGGACGCTGGAGCTTCGTGTTCGTGCTGACACGAAGACTATCAAGAACCTGATGAACCGCGAGCTGGACCTTGAAGCTGATCTGCGGGAGGCCTACTATGAACATGAGCATGAAGTGAAAGACTTCCTAGAGAGGATCGATGAGCAGAATGCACGCATCGCAACTGTGGAGGAGCAGCTAGACATGGGGGAAAACCTTCACCCCGAAGGAGATATGGCACCCTTCGTCAGCGGCGATGAAGACTATGAGGAGAACCTCACCGGAGGACCCACGACTATGCACTTCTGAGGAGAACTATAGTCATGCCCTCCATGTATCTTTTATTTTCGTCGTTAAAGCGTAGGTCGATGCTTAGTTTGATTGAGTATTGTATCTCGATGTTTGACATTGATTGAATAAATGAATGAGTGTTTGGTGTGATATGTTTGCTGCATTTCATATGGGTAGTGAATTTCTCCTTTTAGACCCTTGTTCTATTCTAATTCTCACCCCTCTGAAAACAGCAAGATGCCTCCATGACGTGAGTCCGACTTCACCTTCCCGCCGGAACTCACGCAACTTCTTCAGCGGCAGAATGCACTGATACAGCTATTGATTCAGAATCAGACCAACAACCAGAACAACAACAACCACCATCCACCTCAGGCTGACAACCTCACCCGTTTTCTGAGGTTGAACCCTCCAACTTTCTCCAACAGCACTGAGCCCATTCTGGCAGATGACTGGCTCCGTAAGATGGAGAGAGAACTCATCATAGCTGGATGCACTGATGCTGAGAAGGTGCGCTTTGCCGCACATCAACTGGAAGGACCAGCAGCTTCATGGTGGGAGAATTACACCACCACTTATCCTATTACAGATGTGACTTGGGAGCAGTTCAAGCTTGCCTTCCGCACCGCTCATGGCTCAGCTGGAGCCATGAGTCTGACGAAGTGCGAGTTCCGCAACTTGCGCCAGGCAAATCGTTTCGTGTCCCAATATGTGGAAGAGTTCAGCATGTTGGCCCGTTATGCACCAGGAGACGTGGCCGATGATGCGGCCAAGCAAGAAAAGTTTCTGGAAGGACTCAATGATGAGTTGAGCATACAGCTGGTAGTGGCTACTTTCAACAACTACCAAGAGCTGGTGGATAAGACCCTCATCTTGGAGGGTAAACAACAACAAATTAAGAACCGCAAGCGGAAGTACACTCAGGGGAAGTTCAACTCTGGAGCTCATCAGAAGCTTCGCTACTCCCCGTACTCAGGGAACACCGAATCAGGAACCGGTAAGTTTGGAAAGCACACTCATGTTGTGCACAACCATGGAGGCCACAACCATGGAGGAAATGGGAACAACCGTCCCAACCATGGCAACTTCAAGAGTGACAATGGGAATGAGAACAACAACCAGCACCGTCACGCTCCTGCTCAGAAGGATCTGAGTCACATCACCTGTTTCAAGTGTCAGAAGACAGGGCACTATGCTACTGAGTGTCCCCAGAACAAGCAAGGCAATGGAAATGGCAACAACAACGGCAACACAACAGTTAAGAAGCCCAATCCGTTTCCCCGTGATCAAGTGAACCACATTGATGTGGAAGAAGTCTATGATCAACCCGAGACTATGGTTGGTAAGTTTTTATTGCATTCACGTCTAGTTACAATACTTTTTGATTCTGGTGCAACTCATTCATTCATATCAAGGGTAGTTGTGGATAAGTATGGTTTGCCCACCAAAACCCTTAGTCAGCCCATTAAGGTCAGTTCCCCAGGAGGTATGATGATGGTAGGGATAGGATGCCATGCTTTGAAACTCAATATAGGAAAACAGGTTTTTCCCACCGACCTCATTGTCTTAGAGTCACAAGGATTGGATGTAATCCTAGGCATGGATTGGATGACCAAGTATGAAGGAAATCTTGACTGTCCCGGCAAGTCTGTCTTGCTCACCACCCTGGAGAACAAGAGGATTAAGTATGTATCCCGACGCACACAGATGAGTGCTCGGCTAAATTCTCTCACGGGAGTTGTTCAGGAGGAAGCACCTGTGGTAAAAGACTTTCCGGATGTATTTCTGGAAGAATTACCAGGCATGCCACCAGATAGGGAGATTGAGTTCCTAATAGAGCTATAGCTAGGGACAGCCCCAATTTCCAAGAGACCCTATCGGATGCCCGCAAATGATCTACTAGAAATCAAGAAGCAAATCAAGGAGTTATTGGACAAGGGTATATTCGCCCAAGTTCTTCACCTTGGGGAGTCCCAGTACTTTTGGTGGAGAAGAAGGATAAAACCTTGAGAATGGTAGTCGATTATCGTGCCTTGAACGAGGTGACTATCAAGAACAAGTATCCTCTGCCGATGATTAATGATTTGTTTGATCAGCTCGTAGGAGCCAAAGTATTCTCCAAGATCGATCTTCGATCAAGGTATCACCAGTTGAAAATTCGTGAACAGGATAAACCCAAAACAGCTTTCACCACAAGGTATGGCTTATATGAGTATACCGCCATGTCTTTTGGTTTAACAAATGCTCCTGCCTACTTCATGAATTTGATGAACAAAGTGTTCATGGAATATTTGGAAAAGTTTGTCGTGGTGTTCATGAATGACATTTTTATATTCTCCAAGAACGAGGAAGAACACAAGGAACATCTGCGTTTAGTTCTGGAGAAGCTTAGAGAACATCAGTTATAAGCCAAGTTCAGCAAATGTGAATTTAGGCTGACGGAAGTCGGATTTCTTGGACATGTTATTTTCGGAGATGGAATAGCAATAGACCCCGTTAAGGTTGAAGCCGTCATCGAGTGGAAGTCACCCACCTCAATTAAGGAGATCCGTAGTTTCCTTGAACTTGTCAGATATTACCGGAGGTTCATTGAGAATTTCTCAAAGATTGCCAAGCCTATGACAGAGTTGTTGAAGAAAGAATCCAAGTATGTTTGGACCGAGGAATGTGAAGCCAGCTTCCAGGAGTTAAAGAAACGTTTGGTCACAGCCCCAGTATTGATCTTGCCCAATATTCGGAAGGACTTCCAGGTTTACTGTGATGCCTCACGTCAAGGACTCGGAGGAGTACTTATGCAAGATGGAAAGGTTGTAGCCTATGCTTCCAGACAGCTACGACCTCATGAGTTGAATTATGCCACTCATGACTTGGAGTTAGCAGCCGTAGTGCACGCACTCAAGACCTGGAGACATTTCCTTGTCGGAAATAGTTGTGATGTTTACACTGATCATAAGAGCCTGAAGTATATCTTCACGCAGAAAGAGTTGAACCTCAGACAGAGGAGATGGTTAGAGTTAATTAAGGACTATGACATGAGATTACACTACCATCCAGGTAAGGCTAATGTTGTAGCCCATGCCTTGAGTCGGAAAACTTATGTAAACACACTCACAGTGGGAGGATTACCCCAAGAGTTAGCCGATGATCTCAGAGAGCTCTGGCTAGAGATAGTCCCAAGAGGATATGTTGCCACACTGGAAATTCAGTCCACCTTGACCGAAAGAATTCGTGAAACTCAGAAGACGGACAAGGAAATAGCTGAGATTAAGAAAAGAATGAAAGATGGTAAGGCTAAAGGTTTTCGTGAGGATGAACACGGAACTCTGTGGTTTGAGAACCGCATCTATGTGCCCAATGACCCAGAGCTCAGGAAGTTGATACTTCAGGAAGCCCATGATTCACCTTACTCGATACACCCAGGCAATACCAAGATGTATCTGGACTTGAAAGAGAGTTATTGGTGGACAGGTATGAAGAAGGATATTGCGGAACACGTTGCAATATGTGATGTTTGTCAGCGAGTAAAAGCAGAACATCAGAAACCAGCATGGTTACTACAACCTTTGCCGATACCCGAGTGGAAATGGGAAAATCTTGGTATGGATTTCATCACAGGATTACCCAGGACCCATTCAGGTTATGATTCCATCTAGGTAGTGGTTGGTCGCTTGACCAAGGTGGCTCTCTTCATCCCGGTAAAGACCACCTATACCAGTGCTAAGCTAGCCAAGATATATATGACCAGGATCGTATGTCTGCATGGAGTTCCGAGGTGTATCATGTCAGATAGAGGAACACAATTTACCTCAAAGTTTTGGCATCAGTTACATGAAACTTTGGGTACGAGGCTGGAGTTTAGTACAACTTTTCATCCGCAAACAGATGGCCAGACTGAGAGAGTCAATCAGATTCCGGAGGACATGTTGAGAGCTTGTGCACTAGACTATGGGTCTAGTTGGGATGATAACTTGCCTTATGCAGAATTCTCATACAACAATAGTTATCAGACGAGTCTGAAGATGGCCCCTTTCGAAGCTTTATATGGAAGGAGGTGCAGAACACCACTGACGTGGGATGGTGTTGGAGACCGAAAACTTTTTGGTCCCGACCTTATTCAAGATTCAGAGGATAAATTCAAGATGATACGTGACAGACTCAAGATAGCTCAATCCCGGCAGAAGAGCTATGATGACAACAAGCGCAAGGAAGTAACATATGAAGTAGGAGACCGAGCATATCTTCGTGTGTCCCCGCTTCGTGGAATAAAGAGGTTTGGTGTTAAAGGAAAGTTAGCACCCAGATTCATAGGCCCCTACAAAATTATTGAACGTAGTGGCGAAGTTGCATACAAGCTGGAATTGCCGGAAGGATTGTTCGGAGTTCATGATGTGTTCCATGTGTCCCAGCTGAAGAAATGCCATGCTGAGATGGCTGATATCCCTTTGAGAGACACCGTGCCCCTAGAGGCCATACAGCTTGACAGTGATCTGACTTACGAGGAGAAGCTTGTCAAGATCCTCGAGACTACCAACAGAGTTACCCGCAGCAAGATCTTCAAGTTCTGTAAAGTTCTGTGGAGTCACCACACCGAGGAAGAAGCCACCTGGGAACGCGAAGAAGATCTTCGTAGAGACCACCCTCACCTATTTTCTAGACAACCCGAATCTCGAGGGCGAGATTCATCTTAAGGTGGGTAGGTTTGTAACATCCCAAAATTCCATTTTGGAATGTTATAAAATATAGCTATGCATCTATCATCACCATTGTTTGAATGTATGAAATAGTTGAAATGCTTCTTCTGACTTTCTGAAAGCCCTTTCTATTTTTTTTCCCTAAGTTGCTTTTACCTAATTGAAGTCTTGGTTAAAAGTTCAAATAAGAGGGGAGGAACATGACACTCCACACCAGGGACTAATTGGTGATTTATTTGAACAAAAATAACCAGGAGTTATTCCGAAAATATTTGCAAAAAGGATTTAAAAACAAATAGGCAATTCTGAAAATAATATTTTTTGCAAGTATTGAAATGACAGAATAAAAATGTTCATTAAATAGCATTTATTATTCTATCAATTTTGATATATTTATTTCCTACTTTTAACCACGGTTTGAATGTTTTAAAAGCTTTTGATTGTCGCTGGAAAACATTAAAAGAAAACGGTAACGGATTTTTTATTTAAACCGACCGGCCCACAGGCTTTTACTCGCGTATTAATTACAAGCCGGCCGACCGACGCGCATTTATCTCTCCCTCTCTCGCTGATCGGTGGACCCCACCCCAACCGCCCGAAGACCCGCTCGGTCGTCCCTCTCCTCTCGCCACCCGTCGCCGGCCGTTTCTTTCTTCCCCGTGGATCTCGCCACCCATCACTCCCTCTCGCTCCTCGCACCCCCTATAAGTACTGGCCACTACCCGCTCTGCATTTCCCCCCAAAAGATCCCTCCTACCTCGCCGGAAGGCTACCGCATCTCGTCGCCGGAGTTGGAGCCCCAACCGAAGCTCTCCCCCGCACTTGCCGTCGACTCCGTCCACCCCTCGCCCCACGATTGCCACCAATCGACGCCGGACGTCAAGCGACGCCGCCCGGACCACTCCGCTGCTTCCCTCGACCACCGGAGCACCCACACCGACAACTTCGCCGTCTCGGACACGCCGGAGAACCCTCGTCGGCAACCTCTTCTCTGTGAGCTTCCCCCTCCCACTCCGTAGCCGTACGATCTCAAACCGACGCACGAGATTAGATCGGATTAATTTATGAACCGGTATTCTCTACCGACCGGTCGTCCGTCCGCAAACCTCCACGCGCACACACTAGCCACCAATAGGAAAGCGCCACGTAGCCCCCTGGCCATTGAAAATCAAGTTTTCTTTTCTGTTTTTGTTTTAGTTAACAGAGTGATCTCAAATTTTGTTTTTCTTATAACTTTTAATATGTCTAATATTTTGAGTTGATTCTTTTTGCAATAGCTCACATTTTTCATGCAGTTTCACCCTGTACTTTTAAATTTTAAATTTGAACTATAAAATTTGAATTTAGTCAAATTTGCTCAAATGATTCAAATCTGAATAACTAGAGTTTGAAAATAGATTTTGATATGAATCTTTTTGCTACTGTTTTATATTGGGTAGGACTATCACCGTGTTTAGTTTGAGGATTTTTAGAATGACTATTGTTAGTGTTTTAGCTACAAACAGAATCTGCCTAGTATTATAGTATAGTTTTATTTACTTAGTTTTAGTTAGTTTAACTTAGATTTAGTTTTAACTTGTTTAGTAGGTTCTGTTGATTTAATATTTAGTGTTTTACTTATTGTTAATAAAAATATAAAAAAAATAGCTTATTTCTTTGTTAATATAGGAATCACAACTTCTTTTCAAATAGGTTTAATTTGATTAAAACAACTAGTTTAGAAAAAGAATTCTTTGAACAAAGTTTTAGATAAATAAATTCTATTTTCTAAGACAAGTTTAATTGTAAATTCTTTTCTGTTAAGAACATGTTTTGTTAATAAATAATAAGTTTTGTTTTGCTCTTTTGTTAGTAAAACTATATTTGTTCCATATAGTGTTTATCAAAACTTTTAAAAACTTTGCCGAAAGATTTTTCCCAACAAACTTTACTGAATTCAATTCTGTTATTAATAAACTATTTTTATTGTTTGCTTGCTGTCAACTATTGTTCTGTTATTACCAATAGGTTTCATTATGTTAGTAGTGTTTTATCAATCATCTTCTAGAAAACAAAACTTGGTGTGTTTTTCTTACTTGTGATTTGTGCATTGTTTTGTCTAGATTGTTTACTAGTTCATGGTTGATGGTTGCAAGTTACAATATTTTGTTGTATGCTTATTTGAGTGCTCTTGTTTGCTTCATTAGATTATCCGGAGTGCGAAGCTTGTTACTTAGAGTCACTCACGTACGAAGATCATCAATCAGGCAAGTCACTTTGATCATGTTTACCCATGTTTTATATGCATTAGTTCTACCATCTTCCCCAATTGCATGCAATATAGGTTAGTTGGAAACTTGGTTACATTGTAGTAGTATCATGTGGTAGGTACCCCTCTCAACCCTTGACACATTGGCCCTAGGAAACGTTGTTTTACTTTTTTCTATGCTATTAGTAGACGGGGTTGGTTGTGTGATTCATGAGAATTGAGAGAGTTAATAATTTCAAGACCTACATAATGATCAAGATTTCAGGACTCCGAGTTTTCAACATACCTCTGGGTGGATGATGGTTGAACGGCACCCTGGAGAAACTAGTGGATTTGCCTAGGTGATGCTGGAGATGCCTCGTGCGTACGTGTGACGTGCAACGGTATGTATGGGATCCGACACCTAGTCGTGTGCCATTAGTAGTACTCTTTACGGGAAACTGCCTCTTTGTGCTTCCACGGAGCCATGGTAGCTTGCTACTGCTCCGGACACATTGATTTACCGACATGTATCCTTCTTTGCTGCTGTGTCTGTCCCTTCGGGGAAATGTCTCGCAGTGTAATGGAGTCCCTGTAGCCTTTTACGACTCGTGTACGTGCAGTGATGACATTCGTGTCTCGCGACGTAATGGAGTCCTTGTAACTTGCTACGACTCGTCTACACACGCTTGAGGCCGACACCTGCATTGCTGGGTTATGTATGCCTGTTTCCGTATGGATGTGCCACTTGGGTTCTATTACTAGTTATGTCGGCCCCGGGTTCTTTGTTGTGTGATTGCCAGCGACATGTTCACATATGTGAGCCAAAAGACGCAAATGGTCCCGGCCAAGGTAAGGTGGGAGCCGTGGAGTACCGTGCGTGAGGCTGCAAAGTGATGTGGCTTGTTACAGTATGAGATCGTATCACTTAGGATTGGGGTCCCGACACATTGATATATAGGAAAGTGGTGTTTGAACTCCCGAAAAGTTTTGGGCATTTCCTACAGTGTACCGGGAGTGACGAATGGGTTTCGGGGAGGCCATCCCAAGAAGGCCTATGCGCAGGAGGAAGAAGTAGGGGCCAAGTAGGAGAGAGTCCTACTAGGAGTGTGGACTCCTCCCCTCTGGTTCGGCCGAAGCCCTCCTTGTAGGAGAGGATGGGCTGCCTCCTCTCCTCTCCCTCCTATATATACTAAGGTTTTTTGAGTGCAACGCCAACCCTAATTGCCATATGTTGCCCTCTTCTTCCTTTAGATTTGTTTCTCCTGTATATTAGTTCTGCAGTGCTTAGGCGAAGCCCTGCAGTATTAGTTCACCACCACCGCCACCATGTCGTTGTGCTTCCGAAGAACTCATCTACCTCTCCATTGCCTCATTCTGGATTAAGAAGGCGGAGATCATAATCGAGCTGTACGTGTGCTGAACTCTTAGGTGATGTGCACTCGGCGCTGGAACGGAAGGACCGAGATCAAGATCACGAGATGATTCGTTATTGTATCGCGGGAAAGATCATGATGGGATCGTGGGACGGATCGTGATTGGATCACGATATCGATCATAATGGGATCGCGGGATGCTCGGCGATTTGGATCGCAAAGACTTTCGACTACATCAACCGCGTTTCTTAACGCTTCCCGCTTAGCGATCTACAAGGGTATGTAGATCCACTCTCCCTCTCGTAGCTGCTCATCACCATCTATAGATCTTGCATGTGCGTAGGAATTTTTTTGTTTCCCATGCAACGTTCCCCAACACTGTCCACCAACGCAACGGTCGCCTGGCTCAAGGGGGATTGACAAGACGTCTCTTGCCAGTAGGTCACCGCCGAGATCGTCGCGGCCCTTGGCGCGCTCAAGGAGGATGTCAAGGTGGTCAAGAACTACCCCGAGATGTTCTTCGTCCGTTCATGTATCAACATCACTACACCAATGCCGTGTCCCGTGACCACCTACCCGACTCTCGCTGTCGCATCTTCATGTGCCAATGGAGCATCAAAGATCACATCAAGAATGAGGACATGCTCATGCCCTTCCGGCTATGTTTGGAAAGGGTCCCCCTCCATGGGTGGAATGAGTACATCGCCACCTGTCGTGGAAATTAGCCTGAAAGTAGAAGGTAGGGGTACGAAAGCAGAGGGTACAGTCCTAGGTACGACGAGTATGTACACACAGATGTATGAGTTCAGGCCCCTCTCGTGGAGGTAACAAACCTACGTCTCAGTGCTCTAGAGATTTGTCATGTGGAATGTCGAGATTATAGTGGTTGCGAACCCTTGTGCTAGAGGGGAGGGGTGGCTTTGATAGAGTTCGTTGCCCCTCATAATTACCAGGCATCCAAGGGTCCGATCGTGGGTTTAAGCACTAGCTTTACTAGTAATGTACATCATAAGTGCTATTAAAGACGACTGGCCTAACGCCTGCCTGATGGCCTCCTAGAGGTGGCTTCTCGCCTTCTGGTGTCGACTGGAAGTGAAGTCCTCCGAGTGACACGCGACCATCAAGTGCAGGAAGAAGTCTCTGCGTGGATTGATTGTCGAGTGACTTGAGCGCCATGAAGAATCAACTCAGAATCTTTCTTGTGGTCCTTAAGTCCTCCAATGCGGTGTTCTTAGGTAGGGTGTCTAGGTCAGGCTTAAGACCCTACCCTAGGTACATACCCTCGTCATTAGCCCCCAAATGGATCATGGTTCGAGTGGTGAATGAGGGTATCGAGGCCAGTTTAGAATAAGGCACCAAATTTTCCGAATGAAATTCGGGGCTTCAACGAAACTTGCGTTGATTGAACTCTTCGTCATTCTCCCGGATCAATTCAGCTTTGAAAGTGCCTGAGTGAATGTTCAATGTCAATTTATATTCCAATTGATCTGAAGGAATCTTTGGAAGTGATGGGTCGGTCAGTTAGACCCGGATTTCACGGAATACGAAAATTTTGGGAAGCGCGCGTGTCCGCGAGGATGACGCCTTGATCAGAGCAAGTGGGGGCATGACGCCTTGATTCTCACGCCGGTCACTTCACCACGTATAAGGCGTCGTATGTGGTTGAGATGCGCGGTGATCTCGCGGGCCAACCCATCAGTGAGGCACTCGGAGGGATATAAATCTTGAATCGTCGCGGATTACACAGTACTCTTCCCCCAATTTCCTATCCTCCTCCGCCCCCTCTGTCTCCAGTGCCACACTCTATTCCACTTCGGCAAGCCGAGCCGCCGTGATGCTGAAAGGGGTCACAGAGAAGTTAGAGCATTCCAAGAAGGGGGCGACTAAGAGCAAGGGCAAGAAGCCCTCGACTGCTCGGTTCACCGTGCCGCCGGGATGTATCTAGGGGGATTTTGTCCCCTCAGTGGTTACCCGCGCGGACATTAACAACTTGGTTGTCGACGGGCTTGTAGCGTACGGCGCTTGGAGGTTGTCGAAGGGGGAGCTCAAGCCAAAGACGCACGAAGGAGAACGGGTTCTCCTCCTCTCCCACGTCGAAAGAGGATTCTCTATGCCTCCCCATCCATTCATTAGAGGGTTTCTGAACTTCTTTGGAGCTCAGCTTCACCACTTTCTGCCGAATGCCATCTCACAGTTAGATCTCAGACTATGAAGAAGGCTCTCCCCGAGGATGGAAAAACTCATGTAGTGCAGCTATGTGGAGGCCCAGGAATTCAAAAGAGAGTTGTAGTTCTTTTCCTTCCATGACCTTTCCTGAATCTGTTAGAGGTTGGCAGTCGACATGGTTTTATTGCAAATACATAGCTTCTCCCAACATTTCGACTTGTCTTTCTCCATTCACATCCGATCGTCTAGCCGTCCCCAAGTCCCTAAAGGTATCAGTAGGTGAAAAGTCAAAGTGCAAATCTTGGTGGACGCTGTAGTGAAAGTTGTTCAGAGCGGAGTGACAGGTATGGATCTCATGGAGACCTTTCTTAGTCGATGGATCCAGCTGCTCCAGGCTAGGGACCACACCATGTGGCACTATTCAGGCCCCGAGGACTCTACCCGGACACATCAAGAAGAGGTTTCGCAGGCAACTGTCGTGCAGTGGCTTCGCAGTATCACCGGAGCCTATGACAATCCATTGGGGGCCAAGAGAATCCATCGTTACTCAGCCGAGAATCCGCCTAAGAATGTGGTAAATAGCATCTTGTCGACTGAAATATCTGTCGAGTGATTGATTGATTTGCTGACTAACTTCATTGTTTCAATCATGCAGGAGTGGATGCACATGTACTCGCCTGTGCCTAATGGGAATCAGCCTAAAGATGGGGGGAGAGCGAGGGCGGCCGTGTGGACGCCGTCAACTCCCATGAATCTGAAGACGAATACGAAGACTCTGTTGAGAACGAGGTGGAAGTCGAGTCTCCTCCTCGTGTCGAACGCCGTTCTATGTCCCACCAAGACCCTGCGACCACCGTGGAGAAGGCCCCAGTCCCGAGTGAGAAGAACCTGAAACGGAATCGACCCTCGATCGTCGAGTCAAGTGAGCGGTTGGCGAAGCAACCCAAGCCGAATGTAACCAAACCTCGCAAAGTCCTGCCTCGCATGAGGATGGCTGTGCATGTCGTCTCCATGTGAGTATTTACTTTCGAATTCTCGCCGCCGATTGTGACTTTGAACTCTTGTTGACCGAGTGTCATTTGATTTATTAGAGCTGCTACTTCTGTCACGTTTCGTCAACGTGACGGAGGGGAAGCAATGGACGTATACACTGCTGATGCAGCCACTTCTCACAGAGGTAACCAAATCTTCAGTTCTGCTTCTAGAATATGGTTTCTCGATTGCAAAAGTTAATATTGCTGATTGATAACTGCAGAAATCATCCAGCTGGAAGATGACGAGGAACACCCTAGGGACACGGGAGGCATAGGTGATATCCTAGGCACCCCGCGCATACGTACTCGAAAAACTTCGTCCGCGTAGACGCCTCAGCAGTTGATCGCCGGATCTTCCCAAGGGATAAGTGACTCGACACGGGTCAGAGCTGACCCTGCAGTGCCTCTGTCGAGTGCCCCACCAGCTATTTCGACTATCGCGACGTCAACTCGAACCGAACCTACACAGAGCACCTCGACCGCCCCAGCCATTATGCCGATCTCGCCAGTGACGGCTTTTCCTCTACACCGCGTTCCAGATGACAAGAATGGAGCCGCAAAGGAGGCCATGATCCAGGCGGAGCAGATGATACTGCGCACCAAGGAAGCGTACGAGGCCAGCAAGTTGGCCGATGACGCTAGCACAGCGCTTCGCACCAATGTCCGAGTAAGTTCGATTATAAGTACATTTCAGATTGAATTCCTGTCTCCTTTTATTATACACCCACTGGGTGTTTGTTTTCTGTTTGTAGAATTTTTGACGGTTCTCCACTCAAATAGATCAGGTCTTTAAGCGGGTAGGTTTTGGTCTAGTGGGGGCACTCCGGGCTGAAATGCCGACCATAGCCATCTAATGATCAACGACCTTGGAGCATTGCTGGAGGCATTCTTCAGCCTGCTATTGATTACCAGTGACCGTGATCACACCCTTAGGGCCCGGCATCTTCCACTTGAGATACACGTAACATGGTCAGGCCATGAAACGAGCATATGTGGGCCGACCCAAAATGGCATGATAAGCACTTTGGAAATCCACGACTTCAAACGTTAACTTTTCCTTTCAAATTTTTTTATCGTTCCCGATCGTCACTTCCAATGCAATCTGGCCGAGTGACTTGGCCTTCTTTCCTGGGATGACTCCATGAAATTGCACATTGCTTTCACTTAGTCGGGACATCGGAATGCCAATCACTTTAAGGGTATCTGCGTAGAGGATATTCAGGCCGCTGCCATCGTCCATGAGGACATTCCGGAGTCGAGTGCCCCCACCACTGGATCGACCACCAGAGCGTGTCGACCGGGCGTGGCCACATGAGCAGGATGGTCAGTTTGGTCGAATGTGATTGCATACTGAGAGTACTTGAGGTAGGTGGGGATGGTAGGCACGGCCATGTTGACCTCCCTGTTGATGACTTTCAATCAACTTTTGCTTTCTACATCCTTGAAAATCATAAGCGTCACGATGACATCTGTGAATGTTTGTTTATCTTCATCATACTTCACAGGAGTCTTACCACTCGGCTGAGTCTCTTTGAACTGCTGGATAAGCATTCGACACTTCCTAGTGGTGTGTTTAGTCAAAATCACATTGCCTTCCTCATATTTCCTCATGTGGATTACACACGGCTGATCAATCACATCAGTCCGTGACTGATTCTTTCCTTTGTTAGGGGCAAACTGGCCTTTAGCTTGGGCCGGACCATTAGCTTTCCACTTCTGCTTCCGATTGGAATTACCGCCAGCATCACTGACGACTGCTTTTCCATTTCTGCTATGGAGGCGGTCTTCCTCCTCGCGATTGGCATACCGAGTGGCGATTTCCATCATCTTGCTGAGTGATATGCACCCGTTCAACCAAACTTCAAGTAAAGATCTTTGTATTTCACACCAGCCTTGAAGGCACACACAGCTTGATGTTTTGAAATATTCTCCACTCTATCATGTAGAGTGGACCAACACTGAATGTAATCCCTCAAGGTCTCATTCGGCTTATGGACACAATGTTGTAAGTCGACCAGCCCGACAGGATGTTTGCAAGTGCCCTCGAAGGTTCGGATGAACACTAGGGCAAGATCTTCCCAATAATATATACTGGATGGAGCCAAACGGATTTGCCATGCACGAGCTGAACCATCCAACATCAAGGACAAGTGTTTCATTGTGACGTTATCATTGCCGCCACAAATCTAAACATCCACTCGGTAATCATCCAACCAAGTCACTGGCTTTGACTCGCCAGAGAACTTCCCGATCTCAGCCGCCAACATGGAGTTGGGGGAATCTCTGCAGAACGTACGGCCCTACTAAAACACTCAGGACCAGAAATCACAGTTGAGCTGCCACTCGGAAAATCTCTGTCTTGTCCTTCTCTATGGGCTCTGCCCGTGTCGATCCACCTCTGAGTGAGGAGATCAGGAGTATCAAACCCTGCATTCTGCTCGTCACCGAACGAGCGCCGACTGAACGGTTTCTGCCCTAGGTGAGTTTATGTGTATCCTGTTACGCAACTTTGAAACGACGGAATTCTGATGCTGCACTGCATCTAGCAAAGTTTTGATCTGCATCAACTATCTTCCAGCCTCGGACTGCGATGGCTGAATGGAATATGCTATCCTAGCCGCAGCTGCAACATTTAACACACGAGTACGATATACCTCAACATTGTTGTGAGATCTAGTCGGAAACACCTGTCGCTGACATTGACCGGAAACTGGTGGGCACTAGCGTGCACGCTCGTCGAGTTCTCTCTACAGCTCTTCCAGCCGAATACACGTAGCCTCTAAGGCCTTGGCCTAGGCAGTCATACCTACGATGGGAGTATGAAGGACTTCACCATCGCGACGCAGCTGTTCACTCGACGGGCCGCGAGCATCGTGCTTGCCGTGGCCAAAGCCCGGTGGCGGGCTTTGATGAGAGCCCGCCATAAGGACCTTCTCTGCAGGATCTCAGCACTAGCATTTGGAGGGAACATCGGACAGATCAGAGTCCGACTCGAACATGCCGTGTAGGGACTCGGCGAGCTCGAGCGCTGCAATCTGCGAAGAAGCAATTTGGCGAGCCACTGCATGCTTGACCCATCGCTGGAGTCATGAGCGGCCGGACCAGTTGCGACGACAGACAGCAAGGGGCGTCGACGCATAGGGAGTCGACGGCTGACGCAGCAACACGCCATAGGGAATCGCGCGGAAGTGTGCAGCCCCGCCGGCTGGGGGTGGCTCGACATCGAGAGGCGCTTCCTGTAGCCATGTCGAATCGTCTGTGATGAAGGTGAGCGCTACGAAACGGATCTCGTGGCCCAGAGGAAAAACACCACCGGAAGACATGTTGAAGGAGAAAAAACGCAACCTCGCTGGAAGTCGCTTAGACGCCTGCCCCACGATGGGCGCCAACTCTCGTGGGAATGAGCCTGACAGTAGAAGGTAGGGGTACGAAAGGGGAGGGCAGAGTCCTAGCTACGACGAGGATGTACACACAGATGTATGAGTTCAGGCCCCTCTCGTGGAGATAACAGCCCTACGTCTCAGTGCTCTGGAGCTTTGTCGTGTGGAATGTCGATATTACAGTGGTTGCAAACCCTTGTGCCAGAGGGGAGGAGCGGCTTATATAGAGTTCGCTACCCCTCATAATTACCAGGCATCCAAGGGTCCGATCGTGGGTTTAAAGACTAGCGTTACTGGTAATGTACATCATAATTTCTATTAAAGACGACTTGCCTAACACCTTCCTGATGGCCTCCTAGAGGTGGCTTCTGGCCTTCTGGTGTCGACTGGAAGTGAAGTCCTCCGAGTTACAGGAGACCGTCGAGTGGAGGAAGAAGTCTCCGAGTGGATTGATTGTCGAGTTACTTCTGGTCTTTAAGTCCTCCAATGTGGTGTCCTTAGGTAGGGTATCCAGGTTAGGCCTAAGACCTTACCCTAGGTACATATCCTCATCACCACCTTCCTCATCGGCCGGTGCTACTCGTTGGAGTACATTGACCCCTGCTCTCATCGCAAGGAGGACACGAGGGACCTGGTGCTTTGGGCTTGGACCGCTGACCCCAGCGCCATTCCAAAGTTGAAATGGCTCACCCTACCTACTGATACGCCCATTTTGCATCATGATTTCATATTGATATTTATTGCATTATGGGCTGTTATTACACATTATGGTACAATACTTATGCCTTTTCACTCTTAATTTACAAGGTTTACATGAAGAGGGAGAATGCTGGCACCTGGAATTCTGGACGGGAAAGGAACAAATCTAAGAGACCTATTCTGCACAACTCCAAGAGTCCTGAAAAGTTACGAAGAATTTTTTTGGAATATATAAAAAATATTGGGAGAAAAAAATACCAGAGGGGGCCCACCAGGAGGTCACAAGCCTGCCAGACACGACCACCCCCGCTAGTCGCGCCTAGGTGGCTTCTGACCCACCTGGCAGGTCTTCGGCGCCCATCTTCTTCTATATGAATGGTTTTGATCTAGATTTTTTTTTCATAAGAGAGCTTTCAGGAAGAAGTGCCGCCGTCTTGTGGCGGAACTTGGGCAGAACCAATGTAGAGCTCCAGCGGACCTATTATGCCAGGGAAACTTCCCTCGCGGAGGGGGAAATCGAAGCCACCATCATCACCAACGATCCTTTCATCGAGACGGGGTCAATCTCCGTCAACATATTCACCAGCACCATCTCCTCTCCAAACCCTAGTTCATCTCTTGTATGTGATCTTTGTCTCAAACCTCAGATTTGTACCTATGGGTTGCTAGTAGTGTTGATTACTCCTTGTAGTTGATGCTAGTTGGTTTACTTGGTGGAAGATTATATGTTCAGATCTTTTATGATAATTAATACTCCTTTGATTATGAACATGAACATGCTTTTTGAGTAGTTATATTTGTTCTTGAGGACATCGGATAAGTCTTGTTATAAGTAATCATGTGAATTTGGTATTCGTTCGATATTTTGATGAGATGTATGTTGTCTCTCCTCTAGTGGTGTTATGTGAACATCGACTACAAAATACTTCACCATTATTTGGGCCTAGGGGAAGGCATTGGGAAGTAATAAGTAGATGATGGGTTGCTAGAGTGATAGAAGCTTAGATCCTAGTTTATGCATTGCTTCCTAAGGGGCTGATTTGGATCCATATGTTTCATGCTATCGTTAGATTTATCTTAATTCTTCTTTCGTAGTTACAGATGCTTGCTAGAGAGGTTAATAATAAGTGGGTGGTTTGTACAAGTAAGGGAAGCACCCAAGCACTGGTCCACCCACATATCAAATTATCAAACAAGCGAACGTGAATCAAATGAGCATGATGAAAACTAGCTTGACAGGAATTCCCATTTGTCCTCGGGAGCACTTTGCTTTATATAAGAGTTTGTCCAGGCTTGTCCTTTGCTACAAAAAGGATTGGGTTACCTTTCTACACATTTTCTACATTATTTACTTGTTACCCGTTATGAATTATCTTATCACAAAATTATTTGTTACCGATAATTTCAGTGCTTGCACAGAATACCTTACTGAAAACCACTTGTCATTTCCTTCTGCTCCTCGTTGGGTTTGACACTCTTACTTATCTAAAGGACTAGGATGGATCCCCTATACCTGTGGGTCATCAAGACTCTTTTCTGGCGCCGTTACCGGGGAGTGAAGCGCCTTTGGTAAGTGTTATCTGGTATGGAAAAATTTATATAGTGTGCTGAAATTTACTGTCACCTGTTACTATGGAAATTAATCCTTTGAGGGGGTTGTTCGGGGTATGTTCACCTCGACCGGAAGCACAAAGAGTTGCCCCTCAACCTACTGAACCTACTGAAAATATTTATGAAATTCCTTCGGTTATTATAGAGAAACTGCTGGCTAATCCTTATGCAGGAGATGGAACACTACATCCTGATTTGCATCTAATCTATGTGGATAAAGTTTGTGGATTATTTATGCTTGCAGGTCTGCCCGGGGATCCCTTCAAGCAGAAGGTATTTCCTTTATCTTTGAAGGAGAAGGCATTAACATGGTATAAGCTATGTGATGATATTGGATCATGGAGCTACAACCGATTGAAAATGGAATTTCATCAGAAGTTGTATCTTATGGATGTAGTTCATCGTGATTGGAATTATATCTATAATTTTTGGCCTCCTGAAGAAGAAAGAATCGCGGAGGCTTAAGTCATTGTTATATTCATGCCCCAATCATGAGCTCTTGAGAGAAATTATCATTTATAATTTTTATGCTTGGCTTTCTCATAATGATCAATCCATGCTCGATACTTGTTGTACTGGTTCTGATATGAAGAAAGACATTGACATCAAATGGAATTTATTGGAGAGAATTAAACGCAACTCTAAAGATTGGGAACTCGACGAAGGAAAGGAGTCAGGTATGAACCTTAAGTTTGATTGTGTTAAATCCTTCATAGACACAGATGCTTTTCATGAATTTAGCACTAAATATGGACTTGCCTCTAAGATAGTAGCCTCTTTCTGTGAATCTTTTCCTGCTCATGTTGACCTCCCCAAGGAGAAGTGGTTTAAATATCATCCTCCCATTGAAGTGAAAGTAGTTTAACCTATTAAAGTTGAAGAAGATACTATTACTTATAATGTTGATCATGTTATTCCTCCTACTTATATTGAGAAACCACCTTTCCCTGTTAGAGTAAAGGAACATGCTAAATCTTCAACCGTGGTTCATAAGAGGTATGTTAGAATACCTACACCCCCTGAACAAATTAAAGTTGAACCTAGTATTGCTATGGTTAAAGATGTCTTGGTTGATAATATTGATGGGCGTGTTATTCAACTTTGTGATGAACCTGTTAGAATTGCTAAACCTGATGGTAAAGATAAACATGGACCTATTGTTGGCATGCTTGTTGTTTTTGTTAAAATAGGAGATCATTGTTATCATGGCTTATGTGATATGGGTGCTAGTGTGAGTGCAATTCCCTTAACCTTATTATCAGAACCCTTGTTCTTCTTGCTTGAAAATGCATCCATGCATGGATTATTATTTTTATTTTGAAATTGAAATGAGGAGGGATCAAGCCTCATCATTCAAATTTTTGTCAAAAGGCAATATAAAAATTGCTTCAAAAAACACAAGAAAATGTCCCTAGTTGTCTAATAAAATATTGGATTGAGATAAAAATGTCAATCAATATTTTTGGATCACAAAAATATTTTATCGTGGGCATTTGAATTAATTCAAGCCCTATTTGCAATAGATATATATTTTCTATATGGAAAATATATGTCCAATAATTCTGAGAATTTTTTATGTGGCATTGGATACTTCCATTTAGCCCACATGCCAATTCCCAGGATTTATTAAATTGGTTTGGAATTTTTGCAAACCAGAACAAAATGTTAGAAAATAAATAAAATAGAAAAGTCCAGAGGCATACTTAGCCACTTACCTGGCCTAGGAGGCAACCGACCCAGCCTACCTGGCAAGATGGTCGTCTTCAACCAATGCTAGTAGGCAGAGGCGAAGGCAACCAAGTCGAGCAGGGGAGGCTGACAATGCCACCCTGCCTGCCTTGCCAACCCCTTGCCACCGCGACAATGAGGATGAGCACCCCGTTGCCGTCTGCATCGAGCCGGCCTCGCCATTCACCCCTACCCTGTCCCTTGCCTCTGCTCTCCATGGCCGACGCGTCTGCTAGCTCGCTGCCGCAGCCGCTGTCCTCCCTCGTCCTCTTCCCCGCGTCATGCCTCAACGGACGCCCCCGAACGCCGTCGCCATCGTCTTCTCTCCCAACGGACACCGGAGATCGTCACTGTCGATTCGCCACCGCCAAGGCGTCCCTGAGCAAGCCGAGCCTTCCATAGAGTTTGTCGTGAGCTTCTCTTCCTATCCCTCCTCATGTTTCTCCTCTCGCGTGTCGTAGCTAGCAGGGCCACCAGAGCCGAGAGAACCTCGACGCCGGCCATGTCACCGTCGTCGCGGTGGTCCTCCAACCGCGTGTCCAACCTCATGAATGAACTCCCGGAGTTCCGTAGAGGCGGCAGATCCCTTGAACCAGGCCGCTAGTGCCTCGAAGCCCCGCATCCGCATGCAGCCGATCGTCGGTCGCCGTCGTGCCCATTGTGGCCGTCGTCTTCAGCGACCCCAAGCCCTCTGGATAACACCAATAGATGAGGTCGAGCACGGGCTCCCTTCCAGTGCTCTTGACGCGTGAAACTATGGCATGTTTTCGACCAACTCCGACGAGCCTCTGCCATGGGGTTGGTCGTCGCCGGCCCAACTCTGATGGGCGCCGACGTGGCCGACCGTTTAGCACTAATCATCCGCGTAGCTGAGCCCAAAGCCACTAACGAGCTGGCCCCACGAGCGGGTCAAACCCTAGTCAGCGCACGGATTAACCCCGTGTCACTGACGTGTGGGCCCCGGCCATCAGGTTTGACCTTGACCCGTGTTTGTTGACTGGCTGACATCTTGATGACGTCAGGCTGATGCAGTAAATATTTCTGTAGTAAAAATATTCCAGAAAATGTTTAATACTTCTAAAATTCATATAAAATAATCTATAACTCATATGAAAATAATTTATATATGAATAATTATCAAAAAAATTAATGAATCTATTTATGCCATGATCATGCATTTTTGAATAAGTTAACATCACCAAGTAGGACATTTTATGATTAGGGAAAATTGGATAATTAGATTTGGATTGGAATTTGATATATATTTGAATTCCACTTCAATTAATATGACTAAATATTATGCTAGGTGAATTCAATACTTTAACATGCCATACCATACATCGTGTTTGTTGGTCACATTGAATGTTATTCTTTTGTTGTTTTCCAGTGTTAGTTCCCTCTTGGTAGACGTTATTCCGACGTTGAGATCGATGACCCTGATGAAGACTCGTTGTTATATTCAGAAGTATCAGGCAAGCAACCCCCTCCCCTATGAGCATATTCAATACAATCCCATCTCTCGCTCTTGCTCTCATTTTAATGCACTCGGACTATGCGATTCAACTGCTACTTGTGTTGCGGTAGATGAACCCACTCCTTTGCATGACCTGTCATTGTCACGGTAAATAGCTAAACCAAGCAACCTAGCATACCTGGTAGATGCTTGAGCCATGCTGTGCTATAACCCTGTTATGCTTGCTACGCTTAGAGTTGTGTCAGGTCTGATTCATCTGGGTGATGAACCGGAGTGAAATATATGTGTCCTGATGATGAGGGTTAAGTGTTGAACCTGTTTTGGTATAGGTAGTGATGAGAGGGCATGTAGGAGTACATGGTGGGTTGTCTCATTGAAGCCACTCATCGGAACTGAGTTCTGTGTTTGTGTTCCAAGACTAGCTACAACCGCACATTGGGTTCCGGTAACTCGACCCCTCTCGGCCTATTAACCTACCATGTTCTCAGTCCAGGAGTTGCAGTAGTTCGAAACGTTGATAGGTGTGGCATGGCCTGCGAAATTGATGAAGCACCCAATCGGGACCGGCTTGGGTCCCTGCTCACAACGTTTGAGGCCATGTTGGAAACCTTGGCCGGACTTCCATTACGGGTTCCAACTCAGATAGGCGACTGCCTTGGACATGAGTCGTTGAAGGTTAACGTCCGTGGGCGATGCTACTTCTCTACAACGTCACCAGAAATAGGCAAGTTGATAGTAGAATTCTTGTCTTGCGTTGGTTTTTCCATTGAAGAGGAAAGGGTGATGCAGCAAGGTAGCAATAAGTATTTCCCTCAGTTTGAGAACCAAGGTATCAATCCAGTAGGAGTAACAAGATGAAGCCACACGGAACCTTCACAAACACATACAAACTTGCACCAACACGATAAAGAGGTTGTCAATCTCTTTACGATTGCTTGCAAGGTGATATCTGATAATGGTAATGGATGAATGTAAATAAGAAAATAAAATTGCAGAAAGGTATTTTTAGGGTTTGTGGTGTTTAGATCTGAATATATTATGTATAAAATAGACATCGGGGCAATAGTGTTCACTAGAGGCTTCTCTCATAAAAGCAAGTATTGCGGTGGGTGAACAAATTACCGTTGAGCAATTGATAGAATAGCGCAAAGTCATGACGATATATAAGGCAATGATCATACATATAGGCATCACGTCTGAGACAAGTAGACCGATACTTTCTGCATCTACTACTATTATTCCACACATCGACCACTATCCAACATGCATCTAGTGTATTAAGTTCATGATAGATGGATTAACGCTTTAAGCAACATGACATGATGTAGAGGGATAGATTCATGCAATATAAACCCCATCTTTTTACCCTTGATGGCAACAACACGATGCGTGCCTGGCTACCCCTTCTGTCACTAGGTGAGGACACCGCACAGTATGAACCCAAAACCAAGCACTTCTCACTACTAGAAAAAGAACTATAGACAATATGGACACTAATGGCGCACTATACATGTGGTGCGCCATTAGTGCGCCATTACTAAATAGTAATGGCGCACCATGTGTAGGTGTGCCATTATTAACCAAAACAGTAATGGCGCACCAGGTGAAAAGTGCGCCATTACTAAGTTTGACCAAGGTTTGACCCGGTCATACACATAGTAATGGCACACTTTGTATAGGTGCTCCATTACTAAGTTGACATAGTTGTGGTGCACCTTTACAAAGTGCGCCATAACTATGTGTATTAGTGGGTCAAACCTTGGTCAACCTGAGTAATGGCAGCACTTTGCATAGGTGCGCCATTACTATGTCAAACTTAGTAATGGCGCACCTATACAAAGTGCGCCATTACTAACTTTGACCAAGGTTTGACACGGTCATACACATAGTAATGGCACACTTTGTATAGGTGCGCCATTACTAAGTTGACATAGTTGTGGCGCACCTTTACAAAGTGCTCCATAACTATGTGTATTAGTGGGCCAAACCTTGGTCAACCTGAGTAATGGCAGCACTTTGCATAGGTGCGCCATTACTATGTCAAACTTACTAATGGCGCACCTATACAAAGTGCGCCATTACTAACTTTGACCAAGGTTTGACACGGTCATACACATAGTAATGGCGCACTTTGTGAAGGTGCGCCATTACTAACTTTCTACGTGCCCGAAAATTTCACGAAATGCAGCCCCCCCCCCCCCCCGCCCCCCGTGGACCGCCTTTTCAGTTTAACAAATTAAAAGAAAAATGATGGAAATGTCAAAAAAATAAAAGAAAATAAGTTTCCCATGTGATATGTGGTCTAGTTGTTTGGAAAATTTACAAATATGAATTTCGACTTGATTTGCAAAATCTCTCTGGAATCTAGTAAAATGGGCATAACTTTTGCATACGAACTCGGATTAAAAAGTTTTTTATATGAAAAATCATCTACTCGAAAAGTTACATCCAAACCCCGTTGAAGATTTTTAGAATCCCGAAAATCCTAACGGAATAAAAGATACTGGGCTTTTAAGATCTAGAGGGGAAATTCCAAACTTAGTAATGGCGCACCATTTGCTAGGTGCGCCACTAGTAACAGAAAAAAAAATTGTTTGGAATTTTTTTTTGGAATTTTTTTCAAAATATGATACGTAATATGACCGGGAAGTTTGAAATATTTTTTCAAAATTTCATCACACTCATGAATACTCATGAACATGAACAAAGTCCTAGACATCAACAAGGTCTAATAGGATTGATATGATAGATATATCAACAAGTGCCTCTTAAGTGAGCTAGTGCTGGGGTTGGATAGAACTGAGAAGTTAAGCGTGCTGGGGCTGGACTAGTTTGAGGATGGGTGACCTTCCGGGAAGTTTGACCACGGAGTGCGATTTGACTTCAGATTAAGCATATTAACCCGAGATTAAAAAATAGTGACTCGAGATTAAGAAAGAAACGAAAAAAAATTCTGAAAAAAAATGAAAAGATATTTGAAAAAAATTATAACAAGGATACGAAATCATGCATATAAGAAATCAGATGAGACTCAAATAATATTCATCGATAATCTGATCATAAATCCACAATTCATCGGATCTCAACAAACACACCGCAAAAGAAGATTACATCGCATAGATCACCATGCAGATCATGGAGAACTTTGTATTGAAGATCAAAGAGAGAGAAGAAGACATCTAGCTACTAGCTATGGACCCGTAGGTCTGAGGTGAACTACTCACACATCATCGGAGAGGCAATGGTGTTGATGAAGATGGCCACCGGCAGGATGCCAGAATTGTCTCCCGATTGGTTGTTGGTGGCTCTGGAGGTCTGCGGCGGCAGAACTTGCGATCTAGGTTTATTTCTTAGGGTTTCCGTATTTATAAGACCATCTGGCGTCAAGAACAAGTTGAGAGGCGCCACGAGGAGGTCACGAGCCCCATATCCGCGGCCAGGGGGTCCCGCGCCTCCCAGGCTCGTGGCTTCCTTGGGCCACCTCTTCGGTATCTTTTTCTTCAGATATTTTTGATATTTTCCAGAAAAAATCATGGCGAAAGTTTTATTCCGTTTGGACTCCGTTTGATATTCCTATCTGAAAAAGGTCAAAAACACGATAAAAACAAGAACTAGCACTGGGCACTGGATTAATAAGTTAGTCCCAAAAATAATATAAAATAGCATATTCATGTATATAAAACATCCAAAGTTGACAATATAATAGCATGAAACGATCAAAAATTATAGATATGTTGGAGACGTATCAAGCATCCCCAAGCTTAACTCCTGCTCGTCCTCGAGTAGGGAAGTGATAAAGAATGAATTTTTGATGTGGAATGCTACCTAACATATTTGTTTTATGTAATCTCTCTATTGTGGCAAGAATGTTCAGATCCGTAAGGTTCAAAACAATAGTTTAATATTGACATGAAAACAATAATACTTCAAGCATTATAGCAAAGTAATCATGAACTTTCGAAATAACAAGGCCAAAGAAAGTTATCCCTACAAAATCAAATAGTCTGGCTATGCTCCATAATCCCCACACAATGAATTTAAATCATGAACAACCCCGGTATTGGCCAAGTAATTGTTTTTGCACTCTCATTTTTTCAAACTTTTTCAACTCTCATGAAATACAGGAGCGTGAGCCATGGATATAGCACTATAGTTGGAATAGAGTGTGGTGGAGGTTGTGAGGCAAAAAGGAGGAGATGGTCACATTGACTCGGCGTATCAATAGGCTATGGACGTGCCCATCAATAGATATCAATGTGAATGAGTAGGGATTTCCATGTAACAGATGCAATAGAGCTATAATTGTATGAAAGCTCACAAATGAAAACTAATGGGTTTGCACCCAACTTGCTTGCTCACGAAGACCTAGGGAAATTTGACGAAGCCCAACATTGGAGTATACAAGCCAAGTTATATAATGAAAATTTCCACTAGCATATGAGAGTGACAAAACAAGAGACTCTCTGTAAAGAAGAACATGGTGCTATTTTGAAGCACAAATGTGGAAAAAGATAGTAGCATTGTCCCCTCTCTCTTTTTCTCTCATTTTTTGGCCTCTTTTTATTTAGTGGGCATCTTTGGCCTCTTTTATTTCCTCACATGGGACAATGCTCTAATAATGATGATCATCACACTTTTATTTACTTACAACTCGATGCTTAGAACAATATATGACTCTATATGAATGAAAGTGATGGCACATGTCCTGAGACGGAACGGTGAAAGTTGCATGGCAATATTTCTCTAAGTGGATATGAAAATTCCATAATAGGTAGGTATGGTGGCTGTTTTGAGGAAGGCATATGGTGGGTTTGTGCACCTGCGAAAGTTGAGCGGCACTAGAGAGGGTAGCAATGGTGGAAGGTGAAAGTGCATCTATACCATGGACTCACATTAGTCATGAAGATCTCATATACTTGTTGCAAAAGTTTTATTAGTAATCGAAACAAAGTTCTAAACACATACTTCTAGGGGAAGGGTTGGTAGGAGTTAACCATCGCGTGATCTTGACCTCTACACAAAGGATGACAATCAATAAATCAATCATGCTCCGACTTCCTAACATAGCGGTTCACCATACGTGCGTGCTACGGGAATCACTAACTTCAACACAAGTATTTCTAGATTCACAACACCCTACTAACATAACTCTAATATTACCATATCCATATCTCAAAACTATAGTACACCATTAATAGCAAAAACCGGTGCGCCACTAACAACCTATTATGTAGTAGTGTCTCCCATTGCAAGAACTATATATCAAGTTGGCCAAACGAAACCCATAAATCAAAGAGAATTACAAGGATACGAAATCATGCATATAAGAAATCAGAGGAGACTAAAATAATATTCATCGATAATCTGATCATAAATCCACAATTCATCGGATCTCAACGAACACATCGCAAAAGAAGATTACATCGCATAGATCACCATGCAGATCATGGAGAACTTTGTATTGCAGATCAAAGAGAGATAAGAAGCCATCTAGCTACTAGCTATGGACCCATAGGTCTAAGGTGAACTACTCACGCATCATCGGAGAGGCAATGGTGTTGATGAAGATGGCCACCGGCAGGATGCCGGAACGGTCTCCCAATTGGTTTTTGGTGGCTCTAGAAGTCTGCGGCGGCGGAACTTGCGATCTAGGTTTATTTCTGAGGGTTTCCGTATTTATAAGACCGTCTGGCGTCGGGTACAAGTTGAGAAGCGCCACGAGGAGGTCACGAGCCCCCTAGCCGCGACCAAGGGGTCCCTCTCCTCCCAGGCTAGTGGCTTCCTCGGGCCGCCTCTCCGGTATCTTTTTCTTCAGATTTTTTTGATATTTTCCATAAAAAATCACGGCGAAAGTTTTATTCTGTTTGGACTCCGTTTGATATTCCTATCTGAAAAAGGTCAAAAACATGGAAAAAAGAGGAACTGGCACTGGGCACTGGATTAATAAGTTCTTCCCAAAAATAATATAAAATAGCATATTCATGCATAGAAAACATCCAAAGTTGACAATATAATAGCATGAAACGATGAAAAATGATAGATATGTTGGAGATGTATCAAGCATCCCCAAGCTTAACTCCTGCTCGTCCTCGAGTAGGGAAGTGATAAAGAACGAATTTTTTATGTGGAATGCTACCTAACATATTTGTTTTATGTAATCTCTCTATTGTGGCAAGAATGTTCAGATCAGTAAGATTTAAAACAATAGTATAATATTGACATGAAAACAATAATACTTCAAGTATAATAGCAAAGTAATCATGAACTTTCGAAATAACAAGGCCAAAGAAAGTTATCCCTACAAAATCATATAGTCTGGCTATGCTACATAATCCCCATACAACGAATTTAAATCATGAACAACCCCGGTATTGGCCAAGTAATTGTTTTTGCACTCTTATTTTTTCATACTTTTTCAAGTCTCATGAAATACAGGAGCGTGAGCCATGGATATAGCACTATAGTTGGAATAGAGTGTGGTGGAGGTTGTGAGGCAAAAAGGAGGAGATGGTCACATTGACTCGGCGTATCAATAGTCTACGGACGTGCCCATCAATATATATCAATGTGAATGAGTAGGGATTGCCATGTAACGGATGCAGTAGAGCTATAATTGTATGAAAGCTCACAAATGAAAACTACTGGGTGTGCACCCAACTTGCTTGCTCACGAAGACCTAGGGCAATTTGACGAAGCCCATCATTGGAATATACAAGCCAAGTTATATAATGAAAATTTCCACTAGCATATGAAAGTGACAAAACAAGAGACTCTATGTCATGAAGAACATGGTGCTATTTTGAAGCACAAGTGTGGAAAAAGATAGTAGCATTGTCCCCTCACTCTTTTTCTCTCATTTTTTGCCTGGTTTTATTTAGTGGGCATCTTTGGCCTCTTTTATTTCCTCACATGGGACAATGCTCTAATAATGATGATCATCACACTTTTATTTACTTACAACTCGATGCTTAGAACAATATATGACTCTATATGAATGAAAGTGATGACACATGTCCTGAGATGGAACGGTGAAAGTTGCATGGCAATATATCTCGGAGTGGATATGAAAATGCCATACTAGGTAGGTATGGTGGCTGTTTTGAGGAAGGCATATGGTGGGTTTGTGCACCGGCGAAAGTTGCACGGCACTAGAGAGGGTAGAAATGGTGGAAGGTGAAAGTGCATATATACCATGGTCTCACATTAGTCATGAAGATCTCATATATTTATTGCGAAAGTTTTATTAGTAATCAAAACAAAGTGCTAAACACATACTCCTAGGGGAAGGGTTGGTAGGAGTTAACCATCGCGTGATCCCGACCTCTACACAAAGGATGACAATTGTAACATCCCAAAATTCCATTTTGGAATGTTATGAATATAGCTATGCATCTACCATCACCATTGCTTGATTGTATGTGATAGTTTAAATGCCTTTTCTGATTTTCTGAAAGCCCTCTCTATTTCTCACTATGTTGCTTTTACCTATTGAAAATTTTGGTTAAATGTTCAAAATAAGAGGGGAGTAACATGACACTCCACACCAGGGTCAAATTGGTGAATTATTTGAACAAAAAGTAACTAGGAGTTATTTTGAAAATATTTGCAAAAAGGGTTTAAAAAACAATTAGGCAATTTCTGAAAATATTATTTTTTTCAAAGTCCTCAAATGACAGAATAAAAATGTTCATTAAATAGCATTTATTATCCTGTTAATTTTGATATATAATATCCCTATATTTAGAGATGATTTGAATGCTTTAAATGTTTCTGAATGTCTCTGGAAAACATTAAAGAAAAACAGTAACGGTTTTGCATTTAAACAGGCCGGCCCAACGACTTTAAAAGCCGAGACCGTTACCGGTCGGCCAACCGAGCGCAGTAACTGCACCCCCTGTCACTGACGCTGGACCCCACCCGTCCGACCATTTCTCTCGCGCGGTCGTCTCCCTCCTCCCCGCGCGCGCCGGATCCGACGCCGGCAGTTTCTTCCCCTCGCCGGATCTCTCTCCTCTCTTAACTCCCCGTGCCCCCAAGCACCCTATAAGTAGCCGGCCACTTCCCCGCATCCATTCACCCCGAGCCCCCTCTCTCTCTCGCCGGAAGGTTGCCGCAATTGCTCGTCGTAGTTCCCACCCCCACCGGATCTCCCATCGACCGTAGCCACCATTCCCTACCACCTCTCGCCCATCCGACCTCACCAATCGACTCCGGAGAACCGTCGCCGTTGCCCAGACCACTTCCCCGTCTTCCCAGAACATCGGAGCACCTCGCCGTCGCATTCGCCGCTACCGGACTCGCCGGAGAACCCCGACGCCGGTAACTTTACCCCGTGAGCATTCCCCTCCCTCCGATCCAAAACCAACGACCCAGATTAGAACGGACTTAAGTCCGAACCGGTACCCACTACCGATCGGTCGCCCGCCCGAAAGTACTCGCGCGTACACCCCCTTAGCCACTCACGTGCTGCCACGTAGCCCCCCTGGCCATCGCAAAGTCAGGTTTCTTTTTCAGTTTTGCTTTAATTAACAGAATGTTTTCAAATTTTGTTTTGCTTATATCTTTTAATCTATTTAGTGTTTTGAGTTGATTCTTTTTGCAATAGCTCACATTTTTCATGTAGTTTCACACTGTCCTTTTAAATTTCAAATTTGAAATATAAAATTTGAATTTAATCAAATTTGCTCAAAATCTTCAAATCTGAATAACTAGAGTTTGAAAATAGATTTTGATATGAATCTTTTTGCTACTGTTTGGTATTAGTTACGACTACCTTCATGTTTAGTTTGAGGATTTTTAGGATATATTTGATTTGTGTTTCAGTTAAAAACAAAATCTGCCTAGTGTTATAATATAGTTTTATATACTTAATTTTAATTAGTTTAAATTTAGATTTGGTTTTATTTTGTTTATTAGGTTCTGTTAGTAAACACTTAGTGTTTTCACTCACTGTTAATAAAAATATAAAATTGCTTAGTTTTATTCTCATTAACATAGGAATCATAACACATTTTCAAATAGGTTTAATTTGATTAAAAACAACTAGTTAATAATAGTTAATCTTTCAACAAGTTTGATATAATTTAATTCTGCTTTCCTAAAACAAGTTTATTTGTAAATTCTTTTCTGTTAAGGACATGTTTTGCTAATAAGTAATAAGTTTAGTTTTCAATATTTTGTTAGTACAACTAAAGTTGATTCATGTAGTGTTTATCAAAACCTTTTATAAACTTTACTAAAGTTTTCCCAACACACTTAACTTAATTTTATTCTGTTTATAAATAAAATATTCTATTGTTTTCCTTGCTGTGAACAATTGTTTTGTTATTTCAAAATAGTTTTATTATGTAGTAGTGTTGTATCAATCATCATTTTTTTTGAAAGCAAAACCTTGTGTGTTTTACTTGCAAAAGATTTTGTGTATTGTTTGCCTTGATTGTTAATACTTCTTTGCTGAATGTTATGAGTTGTTATTTTTGTTGTATGCTTATTGAGTGTTTGTTTGCTTCGCTAGATTATCCGGAGTGCGAAGCTTGTTACTTAGAGTCACTCACGTACGAAGATCATCAATCAGGCAAGTCACCTTGATCATATTTTATCCATGTTTTATATGCATTAGTTCTACCATCTCCCCAATTGCATGCAAGATAGGTTAGTTGGAAACTTGGTTACATTGTAGTAATATCATGTTGTAGGTATCCCTCCCAACCCCTTTGACAACATTGGCCCCGGGAAACGTTGTTTTACTTTTGCTATGCTATTAGTAGACGGGGTTGGTTGTGAATCATGAGAGTTGAGAGAGTTAATAATTTCAAGACCTACATAATGATCAAGATTTCAAGACTCCAAGTTTTTAACATACCTCTGGGTGGATGATGGTTGAACGGCACCTTGGAGAAACCAGTGGTCTGCCTAGGTGATGTTGGAGATGGCCAGTATTCATGCGGAAAGATCCACCCAGGCACAAAGAGATTGATGGATGCTTCAAAACCCAAGGCTTACCTGCACAGCCACAAGTCATTATGGGCTCTGGCTTGGTTGGACATCGTGGGGACCCTGGACAGGCGGTGCTACGAGATGTAGAAGAACAGTAGGAAAGGATGGGCACCGTCAGAGTCGCAGGGAAACCCTTTGGAAGACCATGTTTTGGTCATCCGTTTCTCAAACACCCGGAAGTGCGAGAAATCAAACGGAGGCGACCAAATCTTGTGGGGAACGTGTGCAAAACTCTGTAGAGTACTCAACCTAATCGATTAGCCGCGTCCACGGTCACGGACAACTTGAGCCAAAGGAATTGGAATTTCCGGAAACCTCAACACAAATTAATATGATGTTATGGGTATTAATAATTTGGGTATGAGAATTGGTTGGTGGAACCATCTCATTAATCAACCAACTTAGTAATATTTTGCTTAACCCTCTCTTGATGTAGGAAAAACTTGGCTTTACGCAAAAACTTACACCACCACCTGCCATATAAGCATATAGACTAGCTGATTATTTTCACCCCCTCTATTGTGACTTTGGCGGCATATTCCATATGCTGACCTACATGGCTGCAATGTATCATGTTGCAGAGTACTTTTCCGACCAGGAGTGAGGACACGTTCTATGCTCAGTGAGATGCCCTTGGAGTCAGATGGACTCACCTACCTTCGACGCTTCTGCAAGACTTAGTTATTCTCATGAGTTGGCCCTTGGCCACTTTATTGTAATTTTTATTGTAATAAAGGACTCGATATGAGATTTCGATTAATATAATGCTGTGTGATTTCCCTTTGATATATACATTGATGTACCGTGTGTGTACCAGCATGATCTTGGGATGGTACGGAAACACCGGAGACTTGACCTTTCAGGTCGGGTCGCTACAGAGATGGTATCAGAGCACACGCTGACCGTAGGACGTAACCTCTAGGATTGGAAAAGCCTTAGGATCATTCTCTTCCCTTTGTTTACAAATACTTGTATTTTTTCTTTTCTGCTCATTCCTGATCTTTCCTCTGCGTTGTTTTCAACTTTTCTAGATGGCCACCTTCACCCCCGTTCGCCTCACAGAATTCTGCCAGGGAGATGCCACCATGCCTTTTGGCAAGGAGCTGATCCAGATAGTCAAGGATGTGAAGATTGCTTTGCCGACCATCACTGGGTATGCGATCACGTCTTTTCCTCAGGACGCTCGCTACAAGATTGAAGTTCATATCCCTGGGAGAACCTTTGGATTTATCACCGAGCCCATAGACTTCAAGTTTTTGGCACCCAGTTGGATTCTCGGGAGAGACATGGCAATTCACCGTGCTCTCGGACGTATTCGGGAGGAGTACAGAGGAGGTCCCATTTCACGAGACCTCAGCATGGTATGCCGCAGAGATGCCCATGGCAACATCATCATCAACCCCACTGGAGACTCTACCATATCATATATCCAGACCCTGGAGACGCATGTCAGGACATTGGAGCTTCGTGTTCGTGCTGACACGAAGACTATCAAGAACCTGATGAACCGCGAGCTGGACCTTGAAGCTGATCTGCGAGAGGCCAACTATGAACACGAGCATGAAGTGAAGGACTTCCTAGAGTGGATTGATGAGCAGAATGCACGCATCGCAACCTTGGAGGAGCAGATAGACATGGGGGAAAACCTTCACCCCGAAGAAGACATGGCACCCTTCATCAGCGACGATGAAGACTATGAGGAGAGCACCACCGGAGGACCAACGACTATGCACTTCTAAGGAGAACTTCAGTTATGTCCTCCAATGTATCTTTTATTTTTCGACGTTAAAGCGTAGGTCGATGTTTAGCTTGTTTGAGATTTGTATCTCGATGTTTGACATTGATTGAATAAATGAATGAGTGTTCGGTGTGATATGTTTGTGCATTGCATATTGGTAGTGAATTTCTTCTAGACCCTTGTTCTATTCTAATTCTCATCCCTTTGAAAACAGCAAGATGCCTCCACGACGTGAGTCCAACTTCACTTTCCCTCCGGAACTCACGCAACTTCTTCAGTAGCAGAATGCACTGATGCAACTATTGATTCAGAATCAGACCAACAACCAGAACAACAACAACCACCATCCACCTCAGGCTGACAATCTCACCCGTTTTCTGAGGTTGAACCCTCCAACTTTCAGCAGCAGCACTGAGCCCATTGTGGCAGATAATTGGCTCCGCAAGATGGAGAGAGAACTCATCACCGCTGGATGCACTGACGCTGAGAAAGTACGATTTGCTGCACATCAACTGGAAGGACCATCAGCTTCATGGTGGGAGAACTACACCACCACTTATCCCGTTGCGGATGTGACTTGGGAGCAGTTCAAGCTTGCTTTCCGCACCGCTCATGTCTCAGCTGGAGCCATGAGTCTGAAGAAGCGCGAGTTTCGCAACTTGCGCCAGGGTAATCGTTCCGTGGCCCAATATGTGGAAGAGTTCAGCATGTTGGCCCGTTATGCCCCAGGAGATGTGGCCGATGATGCGGCCAAGCAAGAAAAGTTTCTGGAAGGACTCAACGATGAGTTGAGCATACAGCTGGTAGTGGCTACTTTCAACAACTACCAAGAGCTGGTGGATAAGGCCCTCATTTTGGAAGGTAAACAACAGCAGATTGAGAACCGCAAACGGAAGTACACTCAGGGGAAGTTCAACTCTGGAGCCCATCAGAAGCTTCGCTACTCCCCGTACTTAGGGACTACCGGATCAGGAACCACTAAGTTTGGGAAGCACACTCATGCCGTGCACAACCATGGAGGCCACCATCATGGAGGAAACGGGAACAACCGTCCCAACCATGGTAACTTCAAGATTGAGAATGGGAATGGGAACAACAACCAGCACCGTCACGCTCCTGCTCAGAAGGATCTGAGTCACATTACCTGTTTCAAGTGCCAGAAGACAGGGCAGTATGCTACTGAGTGTCCCCAGAGCAAGCAAGACAATGGAAACGGCAACAACAACGGCAATGCAGCAGTTAAGAAGCCCAATCCGTTTCCTCGTGCTCAAGTGAACCACATTGATGTGGAAGAAGTCTATGATCAACCCGAGACTGTGGTTGGTAAGTTTTTATTGCATTCACGTCCTGTTACAGTACTTTTTGATTCCGGTGCAACTCATTCATTCATATCAAGGGTAGTTGTGGAAAAATATGGTTTGTCCACCAAAACCCTTAGTCAGCCTATTCAGGTCAGTTCCCCAGGAGGTATGATGTTGGCAGGAATAGGATGCCATGCCTTGAAACTCAATATAGGAAAACATGTTTTTCCCACCGACCTCATCGTCTTAGAGTGACAGGGATTGGATGTAATCCTAGGCATGGATTGGATGACCAAGTATGAAGGAAATCTTGATTACCCTAGCAAGTCTGTTTCACTCACCACCCCGGAGAACAAGAGGATTAAGTATGTATCCCGACGCACACGGATGAGTGCTCGATTAAATTCTCTCACGGGAGTTGTTCAGGAGGAAGTACCTGTGGTAAAAGACTTCCCGGATGTATTCCCGGAAGAATTACCAGGCATGCCACCAGATAGGGAAATTGAATTTCTGAGAGAGTTACTACCAGGAACAGCCCCAATTTCCAAGAGACCCTATCGGATGCCCGCAAATGATCTGTTGGAAATCAAGAAGCAAATCAAGGAGTTATTGGACAAGGGGTATATTCGCCCAAGTTCTTCACCTTGGGGAGCCCCAGTACTTTTGGTGGAGAAGAAGGACAAATCTGTGAGAATGGTAGTCGATTATCGTGCCTTGAACGAAGTGACTATCAAGAACAAGTATCCCCTACCGATGATTAATGATTTATTTGATCAGCTCATAGGAGCCAAACTATTCTCCAAGATCGATCTTCGATCAGGGTATCACCAGTTGAAAATTCGTGAACAGGATATACCCAAAACAGCATTCACCACGAGGTATGGCTTGTATGAGTATACGGTCATGTCTTTTGGATTGACTAATGCTCCTGCCTACTTCATGAATTTGATGAACAAAGTATTCATGGAACACCTAGACAAGTTTGTTGTGGTGTTCATCGATGACATTCTGATATTCTCCAAGAACGAGGAAGAGCATAAGGAACATCTGCGTTTAGTTCTGGAGAAGCTGAGAGAGCATCAGTTATATGCCAAGTTCAGTAAATGTGAATTTTGGCTGACGGAAGTCGGATTCCTTAGACATGTTATTTCCGGAGATGGAATAGCAGTGGACCCCGCTAAGGTTGAAGCCGTCACCGAGTGGAAGTCACCCACCTCAGTTAAGGAGATCCGCAGTTTCCTCGGACTTGCCGGTTATTACCGGAGGTTCATTGAGAATTTCTCAAAGATTGCCAAGCCCATGACAGAGTTGTTGAAGAAAGAATCCAAGTATGTTTGGACTGTGGAATGTGAAGCCAGTTTCCAGGAGTTAAAGAAACGTTTGGTCACAGCCCCAGTATTGATCTTGCCCGATATTCGGAAGGACTTCCAGGTTTACTGTGATGCCTCACGTCAAGGACTCGGAGGAGTACTTATGCAGGATGGAAAAGTTGTAGCCTATGCTTCCAGACAGCTATGACCTCATGAGTTGAATTATGCCACTCATGACTTGGAGTTAGTAGCCGTAGTGCACGCACTCAAGACCTGGAGACATTTCCTTATCGGAAATAGTTGTGATGTTTACACCGACCATAAGAGCCTGAAGTATATCTTCACGCAGAAGGAGTGGAACCTCAGACAGAGGAGATGGCTAGAGTTAATCAAGGACTATGACATGAGATTACACTACCATCCAGGTAAGGCTAATGTTGTAGCCGATGCCTTGAGTCGGAAAACTTATGTAAACACACTCACAGCGGGAGGATTACCCCAAGAGTTAGCCGATGATCTCAGAGAGCTCCGACTAGAGACAGTCCCAAGAGGATATATTGCCACACTGGAAATTCAGTCCACCTTGACCGAAAGAATTCGTGAAGCTCAGAAATCGGACAAGGAAATAGCTGAGATTAAGAAAAGAATGAAAGATGGTAAAGCTAAAGGTTTTCGTGAGGATGAACACGGAACTCTGTGGTTTGAGAACCGCATCTATGTGCCCAATGGCCCAGAGCTCAGGAAGTTGATACTTCAGGAAGCCCATGATTCACCTTACTCGATACACCCAGGAACTACCAAGATGTATTTGGACTTGAAAGAAAGTTATTGGTGGACAGGTATGAAGAAGGATATTGCGGAACACGTTGCAATATGTGATGTTTGTCAGCGAGTAAAAGCGGAACATCAGAAACCAGCAGGGTTACTACAACCTTTGCCGATACCCGAGTGGAAATGGGAAAAACTTGGTATGGATTTCATCACAGGATTGCCCAGGACCCGTTCAGGTTATGATTCCATCTGGGTAGTGGTTGATCGCTTGACCAAGGTGGCTCACTTCATCCCGGTAAAGACCACCTATACCAGTGCTAAGCTAGCCAAGATATATATGACCAGGATCGTATGTCTTAATGGAGTTCCAAGGAGTATCGTGTCAGATAGAGGAACACAATTTACCTCAAAGTTTTGGCATCAGTTACATGAAACTTTGGGTACGAGGCTGGAGTTTAGTACAGCTTTGCACCCGCATACAGATGGCCAGACTGAGAGAGTCAATCAGATTTTGGAGGACATGTTGAGAGCTTGTGCACTAGACTATGGCTCTAGTTGGGACGATAACTTGCCTTACGCAGAATTCTCATACAACAACAGTTATCAAACGAGTCTGAAGATGGCCCCTTTCGAAGCTCTATACGGAAGGAGGTGCAGAACACCACTGACATGGGAGTGTGTTGGAGACCGAAAACTTTTTGGTCCCGACCTTGTTCGAGATTCAGAGGATAAAGTCAAGTTGATACATGACAGGCTCAAAATAGCTCAATCCTGACAGAAGAGCTATGCTGACAACAAGCGCAAGGAAGTGATGTATGAAGTGGGAGACAGAACATATCTTCGTGTGTCCCCGCTTCGTGGAATCAAAAGGTTTGGTGTTAAAGGAAAGTTAGCACCCAGATTCATAGGCCCCTACAAAATTCTTGAACGTAGAGGCGAAGTTGCATACAAGTTGGAATTGCCGGAAGGATTGTCCGGAGTTCATGATGTGTTCCATGTGTCCCAGCTGAAGAAATGCCATGCTGAGATGGCTGACATCCCTTTGCGAGACACCGTGCCCCTAGAGGCCATACAGCTTGAAAGTGATCTGACTTACAAGGAGAAGCCTGTCAAGATCCTCGAGACATCCAACCGAGTTACCTGCAGCAAGATTATCAAGTTCTGTAAAGTTTTGTGGAGTCACCACACTGAGGAAGAAGCCACCTGGGAACGCGAAGAAGATCTTCGTAGAGACCATCCGCACCTATTTTCTAACCAACCCGAATCTCGAGGGCGAGATTCATCTTAAGGTGGGTAGGTTTGTAACATCCCAAAATTCCATTTTGGAATGTTATAAATATAGCTATGCATCTACCATCACCATTGCTTGATTGTATGTGATAGTTGAAATGCCTTTTTTGATTTTCTGAAAGCCCTCTCTATTTCTCACTATGTTGCTTTTACCTATTGAAAATTTTGGTTAAATGTTCAAAATAAGAGGGGAGTAACATGACACTCCACACCAGGGTCAAATTGGTGAATTATTTGAACAAAAAGTAACTAGGAGTTATTTTGAAAATATTTGCAAAAAGGGTTTGAAAACAATTAGGCAATTTCTGAAAATATTATTTTTTTTCAAAATCTTCAAATGACAGAATAAAAATGTTCATTAAATAGCATTTATTATCCTGTTAATTCTGATATATAATATCCCTATATTTAGAGATGATTTGAATGCTTTAAATGTTTTTGAATGTCTCTAGAAAACATTAAAGAAAAACAGTAACGGTTTTGCATTTAAACGGGCCGGCCCAACGGCTTTAAAAGCCGAGACCGTTATCGGTCTGCCAACCGAGCGTAGTAACTGCACGCCCTCTCACTGACGCTGGACCCCACCCGTTCGACCGTTTCTCTCGCGCGGTCGTCTCCCTCCTCCCCGCGCGCGCCGGATCCGACGCCGACAGTTTCTTCCCCTCGCCGGATCTCTCTCCACTCTTAACTCCCCGCGGCCCCAAGCACCCTATAAGTAGCCGGCCACTTCCCCGCATCCATTCACCCCGAGCCCCCTCTCTCTCTCGCCGGAAGGTTGCCGCAATTGCTCGCCGTAGTTCCCACCCCCACCGGATCTCCCGTCGACCGTAGCCACCATTCCCGACCACCTCTCGCCCATCCGACCTCACCAATCGACTCCGGAGAACCGTCGCCGTCGCCCAGACCACTTCCCCGTCTTCCCCGACCATCGGAGCACCTCGCCGTCGCATTCGCCGCTACCGGACTCGCCGGAGAACCCCGACGCCGGCGACTTTACCCCGTGAGCATTCCCCTCCCTCCGATCCAAAACCAACGACCCAGATTAGAACGGACTTAAGTCCGAACCGGTACCCACTACGGATCGGTCGCCCGCCCGAAAGCACTCGCGCGTACACCCCCTTAGCCACCCACGTGCTGCCACGTAGCCCCCCTGGCCATCGCAAAGTCAGGTTTCTTTTTCAGTTTTGTTTTAATTAATAGAATGTTTTCAAATTTTGTTTTGCTTATATCTTTTAATCTATTTAGTGTTTTGAGTTGATTCTTTTTGCAATAGCTCACATTTTTCATGTAGTTTCACACTGTACTTTTAAATTTCAAATTTGAACTATAAATTTGAATTTAATCAAATTTGCTCAAAATCTTCAAATCTGAATAACTAGAGTTTGAAAATAGATTTTGATATGAATCTTTTTGCTACTGTTTGGTATTAGTTACGACTACCTTCATGTTTAGTTTGAGGATTTTTAGGATATATTTGATTTGTGTTTCAGTTAAAAACAGAATCTGCCTAGTGTTATAATATAGTTTTATATACTTAATTTTAATTAGTTTAAATTTAGATTTGGTTTTATTTTGTTTATTAGGTTCTGTTAGTAAACACTTAGTGTTTTCACTCACTGTTAATAAAAATATAAAATTGCTTAGTTTTATTCTCATTAACATAGGAATCATAACACATTTTCAAATAGGTTTAATTTGATTAAAAACAACTAGTTAATAATAGTTAATCTTTCAACAAGTTTTATATAATTTAATTCTGCTTTCCTAAAACAAGTTTATTTGTAAATTCTTTTCTGTTAAGGACATGTTTTGCTAATAAGTAATAAGTTTAGTTTTCAATATTTTGTTAGTACAACTAAAGTTGATTCATGTAGTGTTTATCAAAACCTTTTATAAACTTTACTAAAGTTTTCCCAACACACTTATTCTGTTTATAAATAAAATATTCTATTGTTTTCCTTGCTGTGAACAATTGTTTTGTTATTTCAAAATAGTTTTATTATGTAGTAGTGTTGTATCAATCATCATTTTTTTTGAAAGCAAAACCTTGTGTCTTTTACTTGCAAAAGATTTTGTGTATTGTTTGCCTTGATTGTTAATACTTCTTTGCTGAATGTTATGAGTTGTTATTTTTGTTGTATGCTTATTGAGTGTTTGTTTGCTTCGTTAGATTATCCGGAGTGCAAATCTTGTTACTTAGAGTCACTCATGTACGAAGATCATCAATCAGGCAAGTCACCTTGATCATATTTTATCCATGTTTTATATGCATTAGTTCTACCATCTCCCCAATTGCATGAAAGATAGGTTAGTTGGAAACTTGGTTACATTGTAGTAATATCATATGGTAGGTATCCCTCCCAACCCCTTTGACAACATTGGCCCCGGGAAACGTTGTTTTACTTTTGCTATGCTATTAGTAGACGGGGTTGGTTGTGAATCATGAGAGTTGAGAGAGTTAATAATTTCAAGACCTACATAATGATCAAGATTTCAAGACTCCAAGTTTTTAACATACCTCTGGGTGGATGATGGTTGAACGGCACCCTGGAGAAACCAGTGGTCTGCCTAGGTGATCTTGGACATGGCCAGTATTCACGCGGAAAGATCCACCCAGGCACAAAGAGATGGATGGATGCTTCAAAACCCAAGGCTTACCTGCATAGCCACAAGTCATTATGGGCTCTGGCTTGGTTGGACATCGTGGGGACCCTGGACAGGCGGTACTACGAGATGTGGAAGAACGGTAGGAAAGGATGGGCACCATCGTGGGGACCCTTTGGAAGACCATGTTTTGGTCATCCATTTCTCAAACACCCGGAAGTGCGAGAAATCAAACGGAGGCGACCAAATCTTCTGGGGAACGTGTGCAAAACTCCGCAGAGTACTCAACCTAATCGATTAGCCGCGTCCACGGTCATGGACAACTTGAGCCAAAGGAATTGGAATTTCCGGAAACCTCAACACAAATTAATATGATGTTATGGGTATTAATAATTTGGGTATGAGAATTGGTTGGTGGACGCCCTTGGAGTCAGATGGACTCACCTACCTTCGACGCTTCCGCAAGACTTAGTTATTCTCATGAGTTGGCCCTTGGCCACTTTATTGTAATTTTTATTGTAATAAAGGACTCAATATGAGATTTTGATTAATATAATGCTGTGTGATTTCCCTTTGATATATACATTGATGTATCGTGTGTGTACCAGCATGATCTTGGGATGGTACGGAAACACCGGAGACTTGACCTTTCAGGTCGGGTCGCTACAACAATCAATAAATCAATCATGCTCCGACTTCCTAACATAGCGGTTCACCATACGTGCATGCTACGGGAATCACTAACTTCAACACAAGTATTTCTAGATTCACAACACCCTACTAACATAACTCTAATATTACCATATACATATCTCAAAACTAATTGCGAGGAATCAAACTTATCTTACTTAATCAATGCACTTGAATATGAAAGTTTTTATTATATCCTCTTTGGATGCCTATCATATTTTGGACTAATTTCATAACACACGCCAATTACCAAGTTACTTAGATGGATCACTCTCAAAATGATATAAGTGAAGATTAGAGAGTTTGTATTCCTACAAAATATGACACCGCCGTGTTCTACAAAGATTTAAGTGAAGCACTAGAGCAAAATTACCAATCTAAAAAGATATAGGTGAAACACATGGGAGCAAAATTACTAAGCTCAAAAGATATAAGTGAAGCACATGTGAGCAAAATTACCACGCTCAAAAGATATATGTGAATCACATGTGAGAAAAATTTCCAGGCTCAAAAGATATAAGTGAAGCACATGTGAGCAAAATTTCCAAGCTCAAAAGATATAAGTGAAGCACGTGTGAGCTAAATTGCCTAACTCAAAAGATATAAGTGAAGCTCATTAAGTATTCTAACAAATTGACGATGAGTGCATGTCTCTCTCAAAGGGTGTGCAGAAAGGATGATTGTGACAAAACAAAAAGCAAAGACTCTTATAATACACGACGCTCCAAGCAAAACACATATCATGTGGTGAGTAAAAATATAGCTCCAAGTAATGTTACCGATGGATTGAAGAACAAAGAGGGGATGCCTTCTCGGGGCATCCCCAAGCTTAGGCTTTTTGGTGTCATTGAATTTGTCTTGGGATGCCTTGGGCATCCCCAAGCTTAGGCTTTTGCGAATCTTTATTCCATTGTCCAGAAGATCCTCACCCAAAAGATGAAAACTTCACAACACAAAACTTAAACAGAAACTCGTGATAGCATTAGCATAAGAAAACAAACCACCAACTTTTAAAGTACTGCAGAAAACTTTAATTTCCGTTTAGATTGATGTTATATTACTGTATTCTCACTTCTCCATGGCTCGTACCCCCGATACTACCCATAGTTTCATCAAAATAATCAATCAACACAAGAAAAACAAAATCTGTCAAAAACAGAACAGTCTCTAGCAATTTGTATATTTCGTATACTTCTGTTAACTCAAAAATTATGCAAAAATTATGAAAATTAGGGCAATCAGCAGCAAAAAGAATCAACTCAAAACCTCTTTCTGGCTAGAAATGACAAATAATTTCGTGAGCACAAAGTTTCTGTCTTTTTCCAGCGTGATTAAACAACTATCACCAAAACTAATCATAAAGGTTCTACTTGGCACAAAAACTAATTAAAACATAAAAACACAATCATAATAGAATCATGATGGTGTTAACTCAACAAAACAGAAAGTAAAAGTGCAAAAATAAACCTATTCATTGGGTTGCCTCCCAACAAGCGCTATTGTTTAACACCCTTAGCTAGGCATAAGGCAATTGAATCAAGTATTATCATCTTTAGTGCTGAAACGATAAGTAGCTCTCATAATAGATTCATAAGGAAATTTTATTATCTTTCTAGGAAAATGTTCCATGCCCTTCTTCAATGGAAATTGAAATATAATATTCCCTTCCTTCATATCAGTAACCGCACCAATAGTCCTAAGGAAAGGTCTACCAAGAATAATGGGACTTGTAGGATTGCAATCAATATCAAGAACAATGAAATCTACGGGAACATAATTCCTATTTGGAATAATAAGAACATCATTAATCCTTCCCATAGGTTTCTTAATAGTAGAATCCGCAAGATGCAAATTAAGAGAGCACTCATCAATCTCATTGAAACCTAGAACATCACATAAAGATTTTGGAATTGTGGAAACACTATCACCCAAATCATACAAAACATGGCATTTATAATTTTTAATCTTGATTTTTATAGTAGGTTCCCACTCATCATGAAGTTCTCTAGGAATAGATATTTCCAACTCATGTTTCTTTTCAAGAGATTTCATCATAGCATCAACGATATGTTTAGTAAAAGCCTTATTTTGGCTATAAGCATGTGGAGAGTTTAACATGGATTGCATCAAGGAAATACATTTAATCAAATAGCAACTATCATAATTAAATTCATTGAGATCCAAAGTAGTAATTTCATCACTATTCAAAGTTTTGACATCTTCTACTCCACTTTTACTATTTTTAGCATCAAGATAAATAGACTTTGAATCATTGGGGTGTTTATCAACCAAAGTGGATTCACATCCAGACCCATCATAATTAGGATTGACATTAGAAAACAAGGATTCAATAGGAGTCACATCAAGCACTTTAAGATCTTCGTGATTCTCATCACGAGAACACGCCTTTTTGAGCCATTCATGTCTAGCATGAATTTGGGCGGTTCTTTCTTTACTTTCATTCATATAAATACGCATAGATTTCAAAGTTTCATCCATATTAATCTTGGGAGGAACACATCTCAACTTCAAAGCATCAATATCAAGAGACATTCTATCAACAGTCCTAGCCAAATCATCAATTTTAAGCAGTTTTTCTTCTATGGAAGCATTGAAAATCTTTTGCGAATTAATAAACTCCTTAATATTACTCTCAAGATTAGAGGGTATTTTATTATAATTTCCATGAGCATTGTTGTAGCAATTTCCAAAATTATTAGAGGGACTATTAGGAAAAGGCCTAGGATTAAAGTTACCTCTATAAGCATTGTTGTTACCAAAATTATTCCTACCAACAAAATTAACATACATATTTTCATTGCTATTCTAAATCAAGGAAGATAAAGGCATATCATTAGGATCTAGAGCAACACTCTTACTAGCAACCAATTTCATTAACTCATCCATCTTAGCACTCAAAGAGCTAATTTCTTCTATAGCATGCACTTTTTTACTAGTAGGTCACCTTTCAGTGTGCCATTGAGAATAATTTCTCATAATATTATCTAAGAGTTTTGTAGCTTCTCCTAGTGTGATTTCTATAAAATTTCCACCGGAGGCGGAATCCAAGATATTTCTAGAAGCAAAATTCAAACCAGCATAGAAAATTCGTATAATCATCCAAAGATGTAGACCATGAGCGGGACAATTTCTAATCATCAATTTCATTCTCTCACAAGATTGTGCAACATGTTCATGATCTAGTTGCTTAAAATTCATAATATCATTACGGAGAGAGATAATCTTAGGAGGTGGAAAATACTTGGAAATAAAGGCATCTTTACACTTGTTCCGTGAATCAATACTATTTTTAGGTAAAGATGAAAACCAAGTTTTTGCTCGATCTCATAGTGAGAACAGAAATAGCGTCAATTTAATAATATCATTATCCACATCTCTCTTCTTTTGCATATCACATAACTCAATAAAGGTATTAAGATGGGATGCGGCATCTTCACTCGGAAGGCCGGAAAATTGCTCTTTCATAACAAGATTCAAGAAGGCAGCATTAATTTCATATGATTCCGCACTAGTGGCGGGAGAAATTGGAGTACTAATAAAATCATTGTTATTAGTACTAGAGAAGTCACACAATGTAGTGCTTTCAGACATGGTGACTTAGCAAGCAGACAAGCACACAAGCAAACAGAAAAGGGAAAATAAAGAAAAGCAAATATTTTTGTAATTTTTGTTTTTTAGAAGTGGGGGAGAGGAAAATGAGAGGCAAATAGCAAATAATGTAAATGCAAGAGATAGGTTTGTGATAGGTACTTGTAGATATTCTTCACTTGATTATTCCCCAGCAACGGCGCCAGATATTCTTCCTGCTACTTCTCTACAACGTCACCAGAAATTGGCAAGTTGATAGTAGAATTCTTGTCTTGCGTTGGTTTTTCCCTTGAAGAGGAAAGGTAGCGGTAAGTATTTCCCTCAGTTTGATAACCAAGGTATCAATCCAGTAGGAGTAAGAAGATGAAGCCACAAGGAACCTGCACAAACACAAACAAACTTGCACCCAACGTGATAAAGAGGTTGTCAATCTCTTTTCGATTGCCTGCAAGGTGAGATCCTATAACGGTAATGGATGAATGTAAATGAGAAAATAAAATTGCAGCAAGGTATTTTTAGTGTTTTTGGTGTTTATATCTGAATATATTATGTGTAAAATAGACCCGGGGGCCATAGTGTTCACTAGAGGCTTCTCTCAGAAAAGCAAGTATTACGGTGGGTGAACAAATTACTGTTGAGCAATTGATAGAATAGCGCAAAGTCATGATGATATCTAAGGCAATGATCATACATATAGGCATCACGTCCGAGACAAGTAGACCGATACTTTATGCATCTACTACTATTACTCCACACATCGACCGCTATCCAGCATGCATCTAGTGTACTAAGTTCATGATAAACGGAGTAACGCTTTAAGCAAGATGACATGATGTAGAGGGATAGATTCATGCAATATGATATAAACCCCATATTTTTACCCTTGATGGCAACAACATGATGCGTGCCTCGCTACCCCTTCTGTCACTAGGTGAGGACACCGCATGGTACGAACCCAAAACCAAGCACTTCTCCCATTGCAAGAACTATAGATCAAGTTGGCCAAACAAAACCCATAACTCGAAGAGAATTACAAGGATATGAAATCATGCATATAAGAAATCAGAGGAGACTCAAATAATATTGATAGATAATCTGATCATAAATCCACAATTCATCGGATCTCAACAAACACACCACAAAAGAAGATTACATCGGATAGATCACCATGAAGATCATGGAGAACTTTGTATTGAAGATCAAAGAGAGAGAAGAAGCCATCTAGATACTATTTATGGACCCGTAGGTCTGAGGTGAACTACTCACGCATCATCGGAGCGGCAATGGTGTTGATGAAGATGGCCACCGGCGATGAATTCCCCTCCGGCAGGATGCCAGAACGGTCTCCCGATTGGTTTTTGGTGGCTCTGGAGGTCTGCGGCGGCGGAACTTGCGATCTAGGTTTATTTCTGAGGGTTTCCATATTTATCAGACCGTCTTGTGTCGGGAACAAGTCGAGAGACGCCACGAGGAGGTCACGAGCCCCGTAGCCGTGACCAGGGGGCCCGCGCCTCCCATGCTCGTGGCTTCCTTGGGCCGCCTCTCCGGTATCTTTTTCTTCAGATATTTTTGATATTTTCCATAAAAAATCACAGCGAAAGTTTTATTCCGTTTGGACTCCGTTTGATATTCCTATGTGAAAAAGGTCAAAAACACGGAAACAACAGGAACTGGCACTGGGCACTGGATTAATAAGTTGGTCCCAAAAATAATACAAAATATCATATTGATGCAAAGAAAGCATCAAAAGTTGATAATATAATATCATGGAACGATAAAAAATTATTGATATCTTGGAGACGTATCAGGCGACTCCCTCGCTGGGCTTCCGCTTGAAGGTTGCCGAGGTGCCTTTTTACGTGCACATGGCGATAAGTGGCGGGAGCATATGTGGTGAAGTACACCCCTAGAGGGTAAACTATCTATTGGAATAGCCGCGTCCGTGGATATGGACTACTTGGAGACTTGCATTGTTCATAGACAACTTTAACTAGATACTCCAAAATGTTCCAGATTAGTGTGAGTGCTATGGATGGCTTCTCATAGGAAGACGAGAGAGAGGATCCATAGTGGCATATTGACGTGGTGAATATGTGGACTCGTGTGTGATACGCCACCTCAAGGTAAGTTTTCATAACCATAGTACATGTTAGCCAAGAGTCAAAGCTGGCTTGCTGCAATAAACCCCACAACCCCCTTTGTTGAAAATGATGCATATGTAGATATTTCTGATGTAAGTCTTGATGAGTACCTTTGTACTCACGTTTGCTTATTTATGTTTTTTTGCAGAGGTGACCTCAGTCTCATTAGTGATTTTTACAACATGAAGTTCGATGTTGACCGGATTAGCTTGGGAATCCCAGACAGAGGTCTAGTTCCTTTGGTAGGGTTGTCACACTAGTAGAATGTCTGTCTGTAGTCCCGGTCGGGATGGGCCTTTAGTACCGGTTCCCCAACCAGTACTAAAGGGTCGAGACTAAAGCTCCAGACCTGTAGTACCGGTTGGCCCATGGACCGGTACTAAAGGCCCACCACGTGGCTGCCTGCGTGGGCTGGTGGTGGAGGACCTTTAGTACCGGTTGGTGATACCAACCGGTACTAATTGTTCTGTTTTTTGTTTTTGCTTTTAATTAGGTTTTAGTTTTCCTCTCTATTTTTTTTGTTTTCCATTCATTTGAAATTTATTTTACGGTGCTACATACTATAAACAGTACACAAGTTGATGCATATATATATATGTAATATAATATACAATATCTCATATACAATATATATAAAAATGGAATTACACATCCATATATATTTTGGACTTATAAATTAAGGCCCAAAACCCGGCTGGGACTAGCTAGCTAGTGCTCTAGATGAAATCTCAGTTTTCTACTACTTATGTGCTGGCATTGTTGAGGCGGCGATAAGGAATTGTGCTCATCATTTACATGAATGACATGTCGAAGAAAAATGCCGCAAATTCCCCTTGAAGTGCTACAAAGCGTTTCTCGGGTGAGAGCTTCGACATCATCTCCCAAACATCGAGTTGTCTTTCACGTGCACCTCTGCGACGTATATGGCCTTCAGTCTGGATGCGAATATTCTCGCAGAGGAAGTATCCACATAAATTTCTCCCTTGTGGCTCCTTCGCGCACTTTGCAAAAGAATAGAATTCAATAAGATAATTAATAATAAAGCATGATAATGGTATTGAAACTAGAATTAAAGAGGTGCGCAGACCTATTAGTACTACTTAATTACCTGCATCTTTTTCCACTTCAGCTTCAGTTTCCATTGACGATCGTGATCGTTTTTTTCTATTATCTTTTTCCAAACACTATGCGGAAAATAAAAAGAACGAAAGAGTTATTATAATTACTTTTGATATCAGGAAATAATGACAGAAAGCGAGGTCGATAAAGATTGAAATTACCGTTCTATCATAAAATACAAGTCAACGTATGATTTTTCTAGTGTATCTAGTGAGTCGTACACTTGAACAAATCCATCCGCGAGGATAATATTTAGGAGGATATAGTGGTCTCTGTGCAGAAGTTTATATAATTAAGCAGGCATGCATATAACTCATCAACTACACTTGACAGCGAGCTAGTAACGAAAAATAGAATTTGTAGTACACAAGATTGTAAACACTCACCCCATGTTGTAAGGAAATATTATTGTAGATTTGGTATTCATTAATGTCTCTATTTTTTTCCAAGAGATCTTCTGTGTCCTTGGAAAAATGTTTTACCACATGAACATTAATGGTATTTGGGTCGATGAACCCAATGTCATTGATTCCCTCTTGTTTCAATTCCCACATCTTCAATCTGCATAATAGCATAGAAAAGAACATATATAGTGAGGATAAGAAAATGAACGATATCTGAGCGTGACGCTTAAATTATTATAAAGATATAAATCACTTACAGACAATATCAACTGATGAGAGTTTTGTCGATAGAGTCCATGTGGAATAACGGGAAAAGTTCTAATAATTCAAAACCTATGTCACATCATTGACGTAATGCTATTTCCTTACTTTGACCATGACCGCCGTCTCCCTTCGCTTTGCTTCATGCAAGTACCAATCATGCAACTGTCGCATCGCAGTTTGTAGTTCCTTGTACTGCTAGGGTGTGACAAGTGGTTTTCCGACGGCATATTGCATTGCTTACTCAGCTTTACCTTACCCGCGGATTTCCTCGGTGCCAAGTATTTGGCCAAGAGTGAGACCTGCAGCCTCTATTTCTTCGAGGTCGATTGGGTTTCCTTGCATGTCGACTGCTTGGATAGATTGCTTGCTTGGATTGGTACTCACCTTGAGCGGAGAGATCAATTGCTTGGATTGTTCTCCGAGCCGGGGAACTGTTTTCCCACTAGTAGTACCACCTGTCGTTGATGCCGTACTTCCTGACTTCTTCTTTTGGCTGGGCCGACTTCTCTGCTCACTTGCCTTCTGAATCTGTCGCTCATAGTCTGTCGGCATATGCTCCACTTATGCAGGGGGTTGATCAATAAAGTGTTCCCTAAAGTGCTCTTGGACTTCTTTGGGTATTACCTCCTTTGGTGGTAGGGTCTTCTTCGCAAAAAGGCTTTCACTTGGCGATCTCTTCCAATTTTGTTTTCCACTGGTGTCATGTCGTAAGGAAGCTTCATTTTTCAGGGAGGCTCAGGTTTCTTATTTGCTTTCTTCCAAAGAGGACTACGGATGGCCTTCCTCTTTGTAAGTGTGGACTCCCCTGCTGGGGTGGAGTCGGCTCACGTGGCCGAGATCAATATCGATGATATGGACTAGTGTCATGCTCCATCCCAATGTTGGGTGGACTCGCGCTGGGATCCATATAAGAGTTGGACACCTCTTGATGTGGGGAGGACTGATGGCGCTGCGATGCCTCTGGCTGGGATCCCTCGCGCTGGACATCGAAACTCGGAGGATCCGGTGGCCTTAGCGTCGAGTGTGGTAAGACAATGCAGTCCTTACTCCATGGAATGAGACCACGGCCGGCTTCTGCCAGTGTGGACTCCCCCTCACCTCTAGGGATGTCAAGCTGTAGTTCATCATATCCTGGCTCTATTGCGTCCACCACGGCATGAGAATACCCAGCTGGAACCGGATTGAAATACTAGAGAACATCAGGTGTATTAGGTAAAGCATAGCCCGTCGCGACCCGCACGGGTATGTTCTTTATTTTCTGGATTAGCTCAGAAGATGTCTTCTCGGTAATATCATCCACGGGGGTGTGACCCAGCTATGCCCCCGTGAAACCCACGCTGCTTTTCGGCAGTGTAGATGGGAAGGGTTCCGATGCCTCCTACCGTGGAGTATCCCTTTGCTGGGTTAGTACCTGTATCTGTAGCTGTTAGTGCTCATACTTCTGTTCCAACTTTGAAAGTCGGTCTGCTTCCACCTCCTTTTTTCTCGAACGGATTTTATAACTGTCATTCTAGCCTGCAAACCCCTCATACCACAGAACAACGCCCACGCCTCGTGTTCGTCCTCCGTGTTTGGGATTCTCGAGGGCGCGTGTAAGCTTGTCGTTCTCTCTATCGATGTGAAACCGTCCTTCTTGGGCAGCTTCTATTTCTTCAGACTTGCCAGTGCAATAATCTTCCTTGTTGCTGGGTCCAACTTCCCCCCATGCGCAAAAAACCAATTCCTGCCCCTCCGGGGCTAGTGGAAGGTTACTAGAGTGATCCCTTCAGCATGCGTCTTATTCTCTAATGCATCCCACTTAGGAATGGCTGACTTGTATCCACCTGTCCCTAGTTTATGGTGATACTTTTTTCTCCGCATTTATCTTGTTCTTTGCCGACTTCTCCATAGCAGCTTTAGATGTCTTGTACTCGATAAATGCGTCCTAGTGATTCCTTACCTTCTCGTATATTCCTCTGAATTCGGGCGCCTTCTTGCCTCTTGCATTGTACTCGGTCCATAAAATTTTATTCCAAGTCTAGATAGCACCGGCCATCTTATGGAGAGAAAACTTCTTGACTTTATCCCTTTGGCGCTACGAGAGAGAATCTGGTAGGATGAAATGCTCCATGAGATCTCGCCAAAGGGCATCTTTAATTCTTTTATTGACATAATTCACTCATGGTTTTAGTTTGTTTGGCTGAATGCATTCTTGCATTGCGATTGGGACTCCCTCCCTAAAAACCACTCCGCATTGACGCAAAAATTTCTTGGCATTGGATTCACGGTGAGTCGGTGCGCCATCATGCTTGAAAGCATCAAGATTGAGATTTACGTTATCGTACAATATTTTGGCACCGCCTCATACCTTTCTACTAGATTGGTTCGATCTGGAGGGCTGATAATTAATAGAAGAAATATTTGTTATTATGTATATATATATATATATACAAATCAATTAATACACATGTAATGATCACCAGAGGCTAATATGTATATACCTCGTCGGACATTGTTAGTTGTTCCGGATTTTGGAACATAAGTTGTTCTTCCTCGGCCTCACATCCATCACCGTAATCATTCAAATATTGTCAGCCGTCATCATCATGTGATTCACCCAGTAGGTCCGCTGGGTTTTCGGTTGAGCGTATCATGTCGAAGATGTCCTCTTCATGAGCTCTACTTGTATTGTCCATAGCTTAATAACTAATCCATAATAATATAGATAAAACAAATTAGTATTCAAATTAGCATGCATTCAAGAAGCAATATAACTGATAGTTAATTAATAATGCATCATCGATACATACATAGTAGTTCTTAGAAAAGATCTCATCTCATAATCTCGGATAATAGTTAATACATCGGCAAATCCATCGATCTAGCTAATACATCATAATAATACATACATAATAGCTAATATATCCATCTAGCTAGAACCCTAACACCCGACGGATATCAGGGCGGGCGGTGGACACCAAAAGAGAAGCAACCATCATAGGAACATAGCTCCACTGAGATCCTCGAAGAATCTGCCAGGTCTTGTCGGACCTAGCCTCCAAAGCTGCCATGTAGCAACGGATGTGCTCGTTCTCCTTGCTGACATGGTATTGTACCACCTCCGCGGGGAACTCAAGCCTCTGAATCGTCTGTGGCCCATGCGGCCGCCACCATAGAACCTCCAGGTCGACGACGTGCTGGCTCCTCACCAAGCAACGCCACCCGGAAGGTAGCACCTCCCAGTACCAGCCCGGTGGAGCCCAGTCCCGGACAGGGCCCCTCAGCTCAAGCAAGTGACCTCCGTCGCCGACTCGACGACGAGGATGCGGGATCGACATCGTCGACGTCGAGAAGAAACACTTAATTATGAAAACAAATTAAATCACACTTAGCATCTAACAAAATAAATAACACTTCACAAATTAAAGAAGACTTAGCATCTAACAAAATTAACACATACCCTAATAACCTAAGAACCCTACTAATGACTAACTAACTAACTAAACTAAACTAACTAACTAAAATAACCTTAGAACCTAACTAACTAACTAAACTAACCTAACTAATTAACTAATAAACTAACCTAATAACCTTATACCCTAATACCTTAATAACCTATGAACCTAACTAATTAAACTAAACTAACTAAATTAACTAACTAACTAAACTAAACTAACTAAACTAAACTAACCTAACTAACTAAACTAACTAAACTAAACTAACTAAACTAAACTAACTAAACTAAACTAACTAACTAAACTAAACTAAACTAAACTAAACTAACTAAACTAACCTAACTAACTAAACTAACTAAACTGAACTAACTAACTAATTAACTAACCTAATAACCTAATACTACCCTAATAACCTAAGAAAATAACTAAATTAATAGAAAAAACAGGAAAACACGTGGGGGCGGCCGGGCACTCACTGGAGCCGGAGTTGCGTGGGGGCTGCCGGGGCGGCGTCGGGGCGGCGGGGCGGCGGGCGGCATCAGGGCCGCGGTCGTCGGGGCGGCGCGCCAACTTGGGGTGGCGGGCTCGGGGCGGCGCGCGGCTTCGGGGCGGCACGCGGCAGGGATGATGGATTTTGGCAGCCTAGCAGCGCAAATCAACTTCTCCCAGTGCGTGGCTCGGCTCGGGACGATGGCGACACTATTTACATGGGGAGGACCCTTAGTACTGGTCTGTAGCTCGCACCGGTACTAAAGACCCTTTAGTACCGGTGCGAGCCACGCGCCAGTACTAAAGGTCCTCCCCAAAAAATGCGCGGGGCGGTGGACCTTTAGTACAGGTGCATTGCTCGCACCAGTACTAAAGGTTTTTTATTCATTATTAATTATTATTTTCAGAAAAAACCCTAACCTTTAGAAAATCATAGAAAAATATCTATGAATCCAATGGAAATGAATAATATATGAAAAAATATAGGAAAAATATAAAGATCTTTTTATGGCATTTCCATTCATGTTTGAACAATTTAAACTGCTATATAAGACAATTTGATTAAATGGCATTTGAAATGTCATATCTCGAGTTTGAAAAGAAGTACAAATGAACTCTGAAAAGGTTGTAACTTGGCATGACATCATAATTTCTCCCACATAGAAACTTCTAAATAGTTCAGAGGGTTACGGCAAAAACTGGATGCATTTCGTGTACAAATTGGACAATCTCTTTCGAAGTATGCGGGCTTCAGACGAAAACTCATCTATTACAAAGGGATTTCCTTTTTAATAACATATTTTGACTCCATACTTTTTGTGTGTTCAATATGCACCATTCAAAGACACATCATCGATTTTCATCCCTTTCTGACATCATTTGATATTTTTCATGCATTTAATGATTTATTTTGAGCTAAATGACCATCAGTATGAAAAGCAATAGAAATGAACTATGAATAGGTTATAACTTGGCATGACATCATAATTTCACCCAAATATTAACTTATAAAGAGTTGAGAGGGTTACGGCAAAAACTGGATGCACTTCGTGTACAAATTGGACAACCTCTATCGAAGTACGAGGGTTTCGGACGAAAACTCATCTATTACAAGGGGATTTCATTTTTAATAACTTATTTTAATTCCATACTTTTTGTGTGTTCAATATGCACCATTCAAAGCCACGTCATCAATTTTCAACCATTTCTGACTTCATTTGTTATTTTTCATGCATTTAATGATTTATTTTGAGCTAATGACCCTGAATTTGAAATGCAGTACAAATGAAATCTGAAAAGGTTGTAACTTGGCATGACATCATAATTTCACCCACATAGAAACTTCTAAATAGTTGAGAGGGTTACGGCAAAAACTGGATGCACTTCGTGTACAAATTGGACAATCTCTTTCGAAGTATGAGGGCTTCGGACGAAAACTCATCTATTACAAAGGGATTTCATTTTTAGTAACTTATTTTAACTGCATACTTTTTGTGTGTTCAATACGAACCATTCAAATACACAACATCAATTTTCAACCTTTTGTGACATTTTTTTGATATTTTCATGCATTTATTGATTTATTTGAGCTAAATGACCCTCAATATGAAAAGTAGTACAAATGAACTCTGAATAGGTTATAACTTGGCATGACATCATAATTTCACTGACATAGCAACTTCTAAAGAGTCGAGAGGGTTACGGCCAAAACTGGATGCACTTCATGTAGAAACTGAACAATCTCTTTCGAAGTATGAGGGCTTCAGACAAAAACTCATCTATTACAAAGGGATTTCATTTTTAATAACTTATTTTGACTCCATACTTTTTTTGTGTTCAATATTTACCATTCAAAGGCACATCATCAATTTTCAACCCCACCTGACTTCATTTGATATTTTTCATGCATTCAATGATTTATTTTTTAGCTAATGACCTTGAGTTTGAAAAGCAGTACAAATGAACTCTCAAAAGGTTTTATGTTGGCATGACATCATAATTTCAACCACATAGAAACTTCTAAAGAGTTGAGAGGGTTACGACAAAAACTAGATGCACTACGTGTACAAATTGGACAACCTCTTTCGAAGTATGAGGGTTTCGAACGAAAACAAATCTATTACAAAGGGATTTCATTTTTAATAAATTATTTTAACTCCATAATTTTTGTGTGTTCAATATGCAACATTCAAAGGCGCATCATCAATTTTCAACCCTTTTTGTCATCATTTGATGTTTTTCATACATTTAATGATTTATTTTGAGCTAAATGACCATCAGTATGAAAAGCAGTACAAATGAACTATGAATAGGTTATAACTTGGCATGAAATCATAATTTCACCCACATAGCAACTTCTAAAGAGTTGAGAGGGTTACGGCAAAAACTGGATGCACTTCGTGTACAAATTGGACAATCTCTTCCGAAGTACGAGGGTTTCAGACAAAAACTCATCTATTAAAAAGGGATTTCATTTTTAATAACTTTTTTAACTCCATACTTTTTGTGTGTTCAATACACACCATTCAAAGGCAGATCATCAATTTTCAACCATTTCTGACTTCATTTGATATTTTTCATGCATTTAATGATTTATTTTGAGCTAATTACCCTGAATTTGAAAAGCAATACAAATGAAATCTGAAAAGGTTGTAACTTGGCATGACATCATAATTTCAACCACATAGAAACTTCTAAATAGTTGAGAGGGTTACGGCAAAAACTGGATGGACTTCGTGTACAAATTGGACAATCTCTTTCGAAGTATGAGTGTTTCGGACGAAAACTCATCTATTACAAAGGGATTTCATTTTTAATAACTTATTTGAACCGCATACTTTTTGTGTGTTCAATATGAACCATTCAAAGACACAACATCTATTTTCAACCTTTTGTGACATCATTTGATATTTTTCATGCATTTATTGATTTATTTTGAGCTAAATGACCCTCAATATGAAAAGTAGTACAAATGAACTATGAATAGGTTATAACTTGGCATGACATCATAATTTCACCGACATAGCAACTTCTAAAGACTTGAGAGGGTTACGGCCAAAACTGGATGCACTTCGTGTAGAAATTGAACAATCTCTTTCGAAGTATGAGTGCTTCAGACAAAAACTCATCTATTACAAAGGGATTTCATTTTTAATAACTTATTTTGACTCCATACTTTTTGTGTGTTCAATATTTACCATTCAAAGGCACATCATCAATTTTGAACCCCATCTGACTTCAGTTGATATTTTTCATGCATTCAATGATTTATTTTGAGCTAATGACCTTGAATTTGAAAAGCAATACAAATGAACTCTCAAAAGGTTTTAAGTTGGCATGACATCATAATTTCAACCACACAGAAACTTCTAAAGAGTTGAGAGGGTTACGACAAAAACTAGATGCACTACGTGTACAAATTGGACAATCTCTTTCGAACTATGAGGGTTTCGAACGAAAACTCATCTATTACAAAGGGATTTCATTTTTAATAAATTATTTTAAGTCCATAATTTTTGTGTGTTCAATATGCAACATTCAAAGGTGCATCATCAATTTCAAACCCTTTCTGACATCATTTGATATTTTTCATACATTTAATGATTTATTTTGAGCTAAATGACCATAAGTATGAAAAGTAGTACAAATGAACTATGAATAGGTTATAAACTTGGCATGAAATAATAATTTCACCCACATAGCAACTTATAAAGAGTTGAGAGGGTTACGGCAAAAACTGGATGCACTTCATTTACAAATAGGACAATCCCTTTCGAAGTATGAGGGTTTCAGACAAAAACTCATCTATTAAAAAGGGATTTCATTTTTAATAAGTTTTTTAACTCCATACGTTTTGTGTGTTCAATATGCACCATTCAAAGGCATATCATCAATTTTCATCCCTTTCTGACTTCATTTGTCATTTTTCATGGATTTAATGATTTATTTTCAGCTAATGACCTTGAATTTGAAAAGCAGTACAAATGAAATCTGAAAAGGTTGTAACTTGGCATGACATCATAATTTCACCCACATAGATACTTCTAAATAGTTGAAAGGCTTACGACAAAAACTTGATGCACTTCGTGTACAAATTAGACAATCGCTTTCGTAGTATGAGGGTTTCGGACGAAAACTCATCTATTACAAAGGGATTTCATTTTTAATAACTTATTTTAACTACATACTTTTTGTGTGTTCAATATGAACCATTCAAAGACACATCATCAATTTTCTACCTTTTGTGACATCATTTGATACTTTTAAATCATTTAATGATTTATTTTGAGCTAAATGACCCTCAATATGAAAAGTAGTACAAATGAACTATGAATAGGTTATAACTTGGCATGCCATCATAATTTCACCGACATAGCAACTTCTATGGAGTTGAGAGGGTTACGGCCTTAACTGGATGCACTTTGTGTAGAAATTGAACAATCTCTTTCGAAGTATGAGGGCTTCAGACAAAAACTCATCTATTACAAAGGGATTTATTTTTATTAACTTATTTTGACTCCATACTTTTTGTGTATTCAATATTTACCATTCAAAGGCACATGATAAATTTTCAACCCCATCTGACTTCATTTGATATTTTTCATGCATTCAATGATTTATTTTGAGCTAATGACCTTGAATTTGAAAAGCAATACAAATGAACTCTCAAAAGGTTTTAAGTTGGCATGACATCATAATTTCACCCACATAGAAACTTCTAAAGTGTTGAGAGGGTTAAGACAAAAACTAGATGCACTACGTGTACAAATTGGACAATCTCTTTCGAAGTATGAGGGTTTCAGACGAAAACTCATCTATTACAAAGGGATTTCATTTTTAATAAATTATTTTAACTCCATAATTTTTGTGTGTTCAATATGCAACATTCAAAGGCGCATCATCAATTTTCAACCCTTTCTGACTTAATTTGATATTTTTCGTGCATTTAATGATTTATTTTGAGCCAAATGACCCTGAATTTGAAAAGCAATAGAAATGAACTCTAAAAAGGTTGTAAATTTGCATGACTTCATAATTTCACCCACATAGCAACTTCTAAAGAGTTGAGAAGGTTACGGCAAAAACTTGATGCACTTTGTGTACAAATTGGACAATCTCTTTTGAAGTATGAGGGTTTCAGATGAAAACTCATCTATTACAAAGGGATTTCATTTTTGATAACTTATTTTAACTACCTACCTTTTGTGTGTTCACTATGCACCATTCAACAATTTTCGACTTCATTTGATATTTTTCATGCATTTAATGATTTATTTTGAGCTAAATGACCCTGAATTTGAAACAAAGTGCAAACAAACTCTGAAAAGGTTGTAACTTGGCATGACATCATAATTTCACCCACATAGCAACTTCTAGAGAGTTGAGAGGGTTACGGCAAAAACCGGGTGCACTTCGTGTGCAAACTGTTACAAAGATACCATGCTAGAAAATGCATGCATATGTCCTTCACATAGAAAGTGATGACGGTGAAGCTGGTCACATCCCAAAGTGGTATATCGCGGTGTAAGACATTTTGTGCGTGTTTGTCCTTTTCTTATGATCATGCCGTAACCATGGAGGATCTTCATCATTTAATAGGATGCTTGGGTCAGTCTTCACTCTGAAGGGAGGGATTTCATCAAACTTTTCATAATCTTCTGACATGTCTGTCTTGTCCTCCACTCCCACAATGTTTATTTTCCCGGAAAGAACTATGTGGCGCTTTGGCTCATCGTATGATGTATTCACTTTCTTATCTTTTTTCTCCTCGATTTGCTAGACATGTCCTTCACATAGAAAACTTGAGCCACATCATTAGCTAGGACGAATGATTCGTTTGTGTACCCAAGATTGTTGAAATCCATTGTTGTCATTCCGTACTGTGGGTCTACCTGGACCCTGCCTCTAGTATATTTGACCCATTTGCAGTGAAACAAAGGGACCTTAAGATCAGGTCTATAGTCAAGTTCCCATATCTCCTCTATGTAACCATAATATGTGTCTTGAAAGTTGGTTGCATCATAGCGAACAACACTGTTGTGGTTGGTGCTCTTTTTATCTTGTGTGATCGTGTGAAATATATTTCCATTTATCTCGTACCCTTTAAAAGTTGTTACAGTCAAACTTGGTGTCTTGGCCAACTAGTACAGTGTTGTGGTTTTGTCACGGCAGATGCCATGGGTAGGCTTATCGAGAGGGGCCGAAGGACGCCGGCGGACTCCGGGAACGGGGTTAGGCACAAACGGTGAAGAACACGCGATGTACCCAGGTTCAGGGCCCTCCATGGGAGGTAATACCCCTAGTACTGCTTGGTCTCGTTGAAACAATGGAGAGGTTACAATGATGCTCCTTGAGTTGTGTGGATCGAGGAGGAAGAAGGAGCTAGCCTGGCTTCCTGCCTCTCTCCGTATGTGGAATGGAGTATGATCGTTCGACCACTTTGCATGGGGGTGGCCCGGGGTGGTTTATAGGCCAACCCCCAGGATTACAATATGAATAGAAGGACGCGGGGGCCCCCTGCTGACAACCTCTCTGGCCGGCTATGGGGGCCACCGGCTAGGGGGTCTTGTCGCTCGTAGGCCTCGCCGGCTGAAGGGTCCCGGCGCGGGTCACATCGCGGCAAGGGTCGCCCCTTGCGGCGTCGTCTTGCGGTGTCCGGCCGAAGTCAGCCCTCCGGCCTGCCGCCCTGTAGCCATGCCGGGGCAGGTAATGGAGTGGTTGGAGGCATGCCGGCACTGTTGGAGGCCCGGTCACTGTCCGACAGGGACAGAGGCCCTGACGCCTTTACTGTAGCCATGCGGGCGCTGACCCCCGATGGGATGGGGTCCACTGTACGCACGGCCATCCTGTTGACGGCAGCCAATGCCTGGCCGGCTGGGGGACTAGGCGGCGGGCTCCAAGATGGTAAGCCTCCACCGGCCGGGCGTAGGAGGACCGCATGTGGAGGCGGACCGGCCTTTAATCATGTTTGGAAAGTTTTAGAGCAGGGCAGTGTCTGAGGCTACCCCGGGGTTATCCCCGAAGCCCGAGAGGCCCGCTCTTGAGCCGTAGTGGTCCTCGCCGGTTTGAAGAGTGTCTATGCACCGCGGGACTCCTCGAGAGCCGGACGGCGCAAGCAGGCGGCAAGCGGCCAAGGCCATGCACGCCGCCTCGTGTCCCCCCACCGGGAAAGGGAGTTGCGCCATGCGAAGGGTGCAGCGTGCTGCGGCCTGACAAACCACGCGAAGGAAAAGACCGTGTAGTGGGGCGGGGCCCTCCACGACCGCGGCCTCGAACCGCACGTGCGGATCTCATATGACGCGTGTGGGCGGTAGGCGTTCCCGAACGCCATGATGTCCGCCCTCAGCGCTTCGGGAATCATGGGGGTCGTGCGCGACGAGTCCGATCCCCCACGACTGGCCGCGCGGAGTATAAACAGGGGAGAGGGGAGAGCGGAAAGGCCCATTTGCTCCCCCCGCCCCTGTCGCGTCGTCCTCGCCTTCCTGTCGCCTCGCTGCGAGAGAGAGAGAGACAGAGAGAGAGGAGAGGGCAGACGCCATGGCAGGCCCCACCGCCGCCGTCGCCACCGGAAACCCAGGCCGCCATCGGGCACAAGCACCCACCATCGTGACCGCACACCCCCACCGTGACCATGGCGAGTAAGGGCGCATGGGACGGTAGCGATGTCGACGAAACCTTCATCGAGCATCTCCGCCACCACTGTAAGCTTCCAGTGGAAGCGTACTTGGAAGCGCGTCCGATCGGGGCGGAGAACTCCCCGTCGCCGCGGGAGGGCGAGGTCGTGGTCTTTGCAGACCAATTCCACCGTGGGCTCGGACTGCCGACCAGCGCATTTTTCCCGCCGTTCCTGACTTCGAAGGAGGACTACATCAACCTCCCCGACTTCGACAACCACCCGCCGACTGCAATGTTGAACTAGCAGGCGGTGCCACCTCAGGCGCCCAAGACGGCCGACCGGCTCCACGAGCTGACCGGGACGGAGGGGTTGAAAGCCACCGACCGGTTGGCCGCGATGATGGCGCGCCCGATGCAACTGTTGCAGCACCGGCCGCACCTCATCTGCCAGATGGGGGGATGCCATGACCCTTGCCGGCTCTCCACCAAGGAGCTGAAGCGAGGAAGGTGAACGCCATTACGACGGCGAATATGAAGGAGGGTGAGTGGTAGTGGGGGAAGATCCCGTACAGCCGGAGCCGCCCGGCGCCGCGGGTAAGTACTTAGCCGGCCCCTTCCTTCGCTTTTCTGCTGCTGCAGAGTTCTTTCCCCTTTGGTCTGACGGTGCGCGAGCAGCTGGAGGCTAAAGACGCCGCACTTGCCAAGGCGGCTGATGAAACGCAGGCGGCCCGGGACGAGAGTGAGCGCCAGCGCCAGGAGTGGTCGGCCAGGGAGGTGCAGATGCTGGAGCAAGGCCACGGCGTGGACCGGATGCTGCATCGTAAGTGTGTTCTGCCTTGTACTTTTCTCGTCTTTCTGCTCTAGGTTTCTTGTCTTCTGCCTATCTCTGGCCCCCCACTTATCTCTTGCCTCCTACATAGGGCTCTTCCTCGGCACGCAGGAGGTCGCGGACACGGCCGTAGAGGCCGCCCGCGAGGCCTAGCGGGCGCAGGGGGAAGCCGTTGGGGAGCTTGCCCCTTGGACCCTTGATGAGGCGGGGATCACGGCTGACGCGCGCCTAATGGAGGTGGTCAAGGCCCTGAAGCACTTGGAGGGCCTCCGCGGCACGCGCCGGTGCGTACATGGCGCTCCGCATCGCCAAGTCGTGGTACCCCGAGCTCAACTTGGGCCTGCTCACGGCCGAGCGTGCTGGCACCGGCGCGGAGCTACAAGCGGTTGCTGACAAGCTGCAAGTGCGGGCGAGTGACCTTGTGTCCTTCACCGCGTGGGACGAGTAAGTCCCGAAGCGCAGGGCGGACGGCGTGGCGATCGCGGAGGACCGGTATGGACTCGCCCTGGATGACCCGGAGGGGAGCGCCGCTGAGACGGACGACGGGGAGTCCGACACCGACGATTATGCTGAGTCCGAGCCGGCTCCGGATGCCGGAGCGTGAACTTCAACCTCAGCTGCCCCGGAGGCGCCGGCCTCGAAGGGGCCCACACCGCCGGCCCTAGAGGTGTGAGCACAGCCGGCTCAGGAAGCGCCGGCACCGGAGGAAAGCCGGCTCGAAGCAGCCACTGTCAAGGCTTTGTTTTTCTTTCTTCTGCGTTTTGTATTAGCACCAGAATTCTACCCACTTGGGGTGTATTTGTAATATGTATGTAATGAACTCATGGCCGTGGGCCTTTTTTATCGTTGTGATTTATGCCATTTACTCTTTGTTAAATAATGTGCATGCCGACTCTTCTTTCGGCCCTAGCCTTTTTACTCATATCCATGCGCCGGAATTCCTTCCGGCTACCACCCCGCCTGCCGGCCACCCAGGAGCCGGCCTGGGACAGGGACGGGGCTTCATCCTTGGGAGAAAGTGGCAGGCTCTTAGAGTCAACCGATAGGGCTAGGTCAAGCCGGCAGAGGCCGGCTACAAGGGTAGCGTAGCTTCGTTGGGCTAGTCCGGTTGCCACACGTCGGCCGACTTCTGTGTGGGAAGTTCCTTCGTACCCCGTCAGCCGGATAGCCGGGAGACGGTCTGTAGATGGTTAGGGAGGGGAGGTGAAGGATTGCTTGCCCACACCATTTGTCCGTCTCGGGGTGGAGCCGGGCGAGCGCCCGGACCCGAGAGCCGGACCCGGTCTAAGAGTTTCAAAACAACAGGCAAAACATTGGAGAATTGAAAAGGGGCGTGCCCCAAGCGCTGGCTTGGGGCCGCCGTTGTATTCACAAGCCCAAAAGGGGAGGGTACATACATTGGTTCTTAGCAATAAAAGGGACGGAGGAGAGCCGCGTTCCATGGGCGCTCCGTCTCCTCACTGGAGGTGTCTCTCTTGCGCTTCTGCGGCTTCTGGGCGTCGATTAGATAGTACGCGTTGTTCTCCAGTGCCCGGCTGACGATGAACGGGCCCTGCCATGGGGAGGATAGCTTGTGCTGGCTAGCAGTTTGCTGGATCCGCTTGAGCACCAAGTCCGCTTCGCGGAAGGAGAGTGGCCGAATCCGCTTGCTGTGGTAGTGCCGGAGCTTCTGCTGGTAGATGGCCATCCGGCTCAAAGCCAGTTCGTGGGCTTCCTCGAGGAGGTCGACGCCATCTTCTCTTGCCTCCCTTGTGTCCTTCTCGGTGTACAGGGCGACCCGAGGCGAATCGAACTTCATGTCGATGGGGATGATCACCTCGGACCCGTAAACGAGGAAGAATGGAGTGTAGCGGGTCGACTGGTTGGGCATGGTCCGGAGGTTGCAAAGGACAGCCGGCAGCTCCTTGACCCAGCAACCGGCCAACCAGACCAGTGGCGTCATGAACCGGGGCTTGGTACGAGACAGGAGCAGGCTGTTTGCCCTCTCGACCTAGCCGTTTGACTGTGGGTGGGCGACGGATGCCAGGTCGAGCCGGATGCCCCGCCTCGTGTAGAAGCATGCTAGAGCGCCCTTGGCGAAGTTCGTGCCGTTGTCGGTGATGATGCTATGGCAGACGCCGTAGTGGACTGTGATGTCCTCATGAACCGGACGGCCGTGGGGCCGTCCAGTTTCTTGATTGGCCGGTCCTCAATCCACTTGGTGAATTTGTCGACGGCAACCAGCAGGTGCGTCATGCCGCCTCGCGCGGTCTTGAAGGGTCCCACCATGTCCAGCCCCCAGACGGCAAAAGCCCACGAAAGGGGGATGATCTGGAGGGCGCTAGCCGGGAGATAGCTCTGCGTGCTGAAGCGTTGACAGCCCTCGCACTTGTCGACCAACTCCTTGGCTGCCTCCAGAGCGGTCGGCCAGTAGAAGCCATGACGGAAGGCTTTGGCCACCAGTGATCTGGAGGCGGCATGATGCCCGCACTCGCCCTGGTGGATGTCGAGGAGGATCTCTTGCCCTCTCTCTGGCTCGACGCAGCGTTGGAAAACGCCGGTGGTGCTGCGGTGAACCAACTCGTGGTTGATAATGCTGTATGCCGAGGCATGGCGCTGGATTTGCCTCGCGGTGGCCTCGTCGGAGGGGAGGTCTCCGCGTTGGAGGAACGCCAGGATGGACTGGGCCCATGAGGGTGCAGAGACGAGGGCCGGCTCGGCCCCCGTGGACGATTCGTCAGCCCCCAGGACCGGCTCGTCAGCCCCTGGGACCGTCTCGTCAGCCCCTGGGACCAGCTCGGCAGTCCCCGGGGGTGAAGAGGCAGCTGGAGTGTCGACCGTCGCCATGACAGCGATGGATATGGAGCCGGCCTGCACAGACGTGGCCGGCTTGATCGTCGTGGCGGAAGGCGCCGGCTCCATGGCTGATGGCGCTGGGGCCGGCAAATCTGTCGCAGCCGGCTGGGCTGGTTGGGCAGCCGGCTCCGCCGAGGTGCCAGCCACGCTTGCCGGGACAAAGATGGACTCTAATTAGGGAGAAAGCTTGATCGAGGGCTTCAGCAACCGCTCGAGGGAAACACCAGCAGGGGTGGCCTGCCGGGTGGAGCCGATCTTGGCCATCGTGTCTACCGCCTCATTGTCTGCATGGGGGACGTTGTGGAACTCGCAGCCCTCGAAGGAGCAGGTGAGCTGCTAGATTAGGAAGTGGTAGCTGGCCATGTTGGCATCCCTGGCATCCCAATCTCCAGACACTAGTTGCACCACGAGGTCGGAGTCGCCGACACAAATGATGCTCTTGACGCCGATTTCTTTGGCGAGCCGGAGGCCATGGACGAGGGCCTCGTATTCGGCCACGTTGTTGGAGGCAGCGAAGTGGATCTGGCGGGCATACTTGAGTTGGTAACCTTTCGGGGAGGAGTAGACTATGCCGGCACCCAGGCCGGTCCTCCTTTTTGAGCCGTCAAAATGCATGCGCCAATGCGTGGAGTCCGGGGGAGGCGGCACGAACTGGGTCTCGGCCTAGTCAATGAGGAAGTCGGCCATCGCTTGAGACTTGATGGTGGTGCGCGGCTCGTACCAGATCTCGTAGTCGGCCCGGGCAATGGCCCATTTGGCGATCCGGCTGGTGGCGTCCCGGCCGGCCATGATTTTGCCCAGCAGTGTCGTGCTAACGACGATGATGACGTGCTCCTGGAAGTACTGCTTGATCTTCCGGGTGGCAAAGTATATGCCGTAGCACATCTTCTGGTAGTGGGGGTAGTTTTGCTTGGAGGCGAAGAGGACCTCGCTGAGGTAGTAGATGGGTCGCTGCGTCGGCAGCGCCTTGCCTTCCTCGTGCCGCTCCACCACCAGGACGACGCTGACAACGCGTGTGGTTGCCGCGATGTAGGCGAGCAAGGGCTCCTTATCCGCCAACGCGGCCAAGATGGGCGCGCTGGTGAGAACCCGCGTGAGGCCGCGAAATGACGTGTCCGCCTTGTCGGATCAGTTGAAAAGGGCCAGCTTCTTGGAGAGGTCCCGGCACGGCTCGACCAGGACCGACTTGTGTAAGATCCCGTAGAGGGGCAAGGCCTTCTCGCCCAGCCGGCTGATTAATCGGCTGAGGGAGGCAAGGCAGCCGGTGAACTTCTGGACGTCGCGGAGCCGGGCCGGCTTGGGCATGCGCTCAATTGCCCGGATCTTCTCGGGGTTAGCTTGGATGCCGCGGGCGGACACGAAGAAGCCCAGGAGTTGGACGGCTAGGACGCCGAAACACACTTCTCCGGGTTGAGCTTGATCTTGTACTCGTGTAGGTTGGCGAACCCCCCCCCCCGAAGGTCGTCGAGGAGGTTGAAGTGCTTCTTGGATTTGACGACGATGTCGTCCACATAGACGTGGACGTTCCTACCTATCTGAGGCACGAGGCACTTCTGCATGCAGTGCTAGAAGGTAGTGCCTGGATTCTTCAAGACGAAGGACATGGTGATGTAGCAGTAGGCCCCAAAGGGGGTGATGAAGGAGGTCTTGAGCCGGTCGGCCGGGTCCAACTTTCTCTGGTGGTAGCCGGAGTAGGCGTCCAGGAAGGACAACAGGTCGCAGCCGGCCGTGGAGTCGATGACTTGATCGCTCCGTGGCAGGGCGAACGGGTCCTTTGGGCAAGCCTTGTTCAGGCTGGTGTAGTCTATGCACATGCGCCAGGTCTTGTTCTTCTTCAGCACCAGGACTGGGTTGGCCAGCAAGTCTGGGTGGAACACTTCCATGATGAAGCCGGCTGCGAGCAGCCGGGCGATCTCTTCTCCTATAGTATGCCGCTTCTCCTCGGAGAAACGGCGTAGGGGTTGCTTGACCAGCTTCGCATCCGGCCGTACGTGCGGCTTGTGCTCGGCAAACTTCCTCGGAAAGACCCGGCATGTCCTTGGGGGACCATGCAAAGATGTCCTTATTCTCACAGAGGAAGTTGACGATCTCGCTTTCCTATTTGCTGTCCAGGCGGGAGCCGATGGTCACACACTGGGTGGGGTTGGCCGGATCGAGCGGCACTTGCTTGGTGTCCTTGGACGGCTGGAAAGAGCCTTCGCCGACTGATTGGGACAGAGGGGTCGGCACGACCAGCTGGGCAGAGGCGAGGGCCACCCGCCGGTCGAGCTGCCACTTCTCCTCCGCTATCTCAAGGGCCTCGGCCATCTGGCTGCCGTCTCGCGTGCACGCGATTGACATCTGGTACTTGCCGGCGACGGTGATGATGCCCTTTGGGCCTGGCATCTAGAGCTTCAGGTAGGCGTAGTGGGGGATCGCCATGAATTTGGCGAGAGCTGGCCGGCCCAGCAATGCATGGTAGGGACTGTCGAGATCCACCACCTCAAACGAGATCGGCTCGCGGCGGAAGTGACCGGAGTCGCCGAAGAGGACGTCGAGCTTGATCTTGCAGACGGAGGTGCAGGACTTGCCCGGAACGATGCTGTGGAAGACGGTCCGGCTTGCTTTCCGGTCCTCCAACTTGAGTCTAAGCTTGAGCAGGGAGTCAAGGTAGAGGATGTTGATGTTGCTGCCCCCGTCGATCAGCACCCGCGAGAAGCGGCACGAACGCCTCTCGGAGGCAATAGTGGGATCGAGGACGAGGGCATAGCTGCCAGGGTTTGGCATTACTATCGGGTGGTCCGCCCAGCTCCAGGTGACCGGCTTCTCGGACCAAAGCATGAATTGAGGAGTTGCGGGCACGGTGGCGTTCACCTCCCGGTGGAGCCGGCGTTGGGAGTGCTTGTCCGTCTCCTCGCTGGTGAAGACGACGTAGCAGCCGTCATGCTCAGGTTACTGGTCGAGCAGTCGACCGTCATTGTGAGCCGGAGCCGGAGGCCGCTTGGGTCGGAACGGGAGCCGGAGCCGGAGCTTGGGCCGGGGCCGGCGCACGGGCTGCAGCGCGGGGGGAGCCGGGAGGCCGTCCCCCCAGACCAAGCGCTGTGAGAAGCTGCACTACCAGAGCGTGTGCATAGCCGGCTTGGCACCGGAGTGGTTCTTGTAGGGGAGGTCAAGCATCTGCTCGAAAGTCACCTCAGGCTGCCACGCTGCGGCTAACCGGAGGCCTGGCCAGCCGGCTGCTCCTTCTCGATGGAGGCGACCTGCCGGCTCCGGTAGCGGGAGTCAGGCTGGTCGTTCTTGCGCTTGCTGTCCCGCTGCTGCCAGTTGTCGGCCGCCGTCCACGGCGTGGCGGGGGGCGTAGCCGGTTTGGCTGGTGCCTTGGCCTTCATCCTCATGGAGGAATCGGCCATGGCATATTTGTCCGCTTTGGACATTAGGTTCGCCAGGGAGGTTGGCTCAGAGTACAAAAATTGTGCTTGAGTGGGGTGTCATCGCGGCAGCCTTCAATGAAGTACTAGATGGCCGTCACCTCGTGAACTCCCTCACAGGAGTTACGGAGTTTGGTCCAGCGCGTGAGGTAGTCCCGGAGGGGCTCTTCCGGCCCCTGAACGCACATGGCCAGCTCGCGGGGCCGGCCTGGCCGTTTGTAGGTGCCGGTGAAGTTGCGGACGAAGGCCTCCTCAAAGTCCGTCCATGTGTTGACACTGCCGGCGGGTATGCTGTTCAGCCAAGTGCACGCTGAGCCGATCAGTATGAGGGGGACGTAGCGGACGGCTACAAGCTTGTTCCCCCTGGCGATGCCGACGGTCGTGGTGTAGTCAACCAGCCAGTCCTCCGGCTTGGCGGTCCTGGTGTACTTCGGGATGTCACGAGGAAGGGTGAAGCTGGGTGGGAAAGGCTCATTGCGGATCCGTGGGCTGAAATAGGCTGGGCCAATCGAGCCCTCCTCCTCGAGGAGAGCCGACTGCGCCAGCCGGTCAAGACGGAGTCAGGCATTGTTGTCGCTATGGGGGAGGCACGGCCTGAGCCGGGCTGCAAGCTCAGGGCGGTCGGCAGGCAGGACAGACCGTGCTGGCTCTTGCCATAGAGGTGGAGTATGCTCGCGGGTGCACCGGCTGGCTCTTGCCGGCGCCTCATCGCGGCGGTTGGTACGGGCCGGGTTGCTGGTGTGCCGATTGTTCACAACCGACTGCTCGTTCCCACGCGACGGGGGATGCTGAACATTGCTCCCCCGGGCATTTCGACCGGAGGGACGAGGGGCGCTGGAGTGCTGAGCCGGCCGACGGTTAGCAGCCCTAGCATCCTCGCCCTTGGGATGGGTTAACTCGGAGACGGCCCCACCGGGGGTGAGGCCGACCTGCTGCGTATTGGCGGTGTCGATGAGGTCCTTGATGTGCTGCTCGCGTGCGGCCCGCTCCTCGCCCTTCAAGGTTGCCAGGTCCTCGTAGGCAACCTTGGCGGCACACAGGTTGGCCGCGGGGGTGTCGTGGACGGGGAGGCGTCCGCTGAGGATTTCCGCGACCACGCGGCCGCGATCTCGCACGGCCCCACGTCGGTTGGGCTTGGGGCCAGTGGGGGTGAGACCGTACGTGGAGTTGTATTCCCACTGCGCGACCTCCATCCGGCGTCGCTCAACAATGAGGGCGCTGGCATCTTCGAACAGTAGGCGGCCAGCCACCTCTAGTTCGGCTCTGGCAAAGGCCAGGTCCGTCGTCGTGGTGATGGGGTTGCCCAGACCCCGGAGGTTGGCCGCATGTGGATCGGAGGTGCCGGCACGAGCAGCGGCTGTGCCGGCCTCGGCCGCACGCACACGGACTGAGGTAGTGGAGGAGACGGTGACCATTACATCCGCACGGGTGCGGGAGCCGATGGCCTCGCCCGTGGGGAGCGCGCCTACGGACGAGGGAGGGTCGGTGTAGTTGAGCACCCAACTAGGATACTCGTCTGCCACCGGCCCTTCGGCGAGGATCAGCTCGCTGAGCTGCCCAACGAGGGCAGCGACGTCGAGCGTGATGTCGCGGTAGAGACGCACCTCAGAGATGTCGGCCGTGCCACCCGCAGGACCTACCAGAGCAATCCCCACGAGAACGTGGTTCCCCCCGGATGCGACGCGGCCGGGGGAGGTCATGAACGGCCCCACCCGGAGTGTGACTCCGGCCGGCGCCGTGGACGGCCCCACGGTGGGCGCCAACTGTCGTGGTTTCGTCACGGAAGATGCCATGTGTAGGCTTACAGAGAGGGGCCGAAGGACGTTGGCGGACTCCGGGAACTGTATTAGGCACAAAAGTTTACGAACACACGATGTACCCAGGTTCGGGGCCCTCTGCGGGAGGTAATACCCCTAGTGCTGCTTGGTCTGGTTGAAACAATGGAGAGGTTTCAATAATGCTCCTTGAGCTGTGTGGATCGAGGAGGAAGAAGGAGCTAGCCTGGCTTCCTGCCTCTCTGCGTATGTGGAATGGAGTATGATCGTTCGACCCCTTTGCATGGGGGTGACTCGGGGGTTTTATAGGCCAACCCACCGGATTACAATATTAATAGAAGGTCGTGGGGAGGGGGGCGAAAACCGGCAGCCTCTCTGGCCAGGTGTGGGGGCCACCGGCTGGGGGATCTTGTCACTGGTAGGCCCCGCCGGCTGAAGGGTCCCGTTAGGAACCGGCGGGGCCTGGCGCGGGTCACATCGCGGCAAGGGTCGCCCCTTGCGGCATCGTCTTGCGGCGTCCGACCGAAGTCAGCCCTCTGACCGGCCACCCTGTAGGCATGCCGGGGCATTTAATGGAGTGGTTGGAGGCGTGCCGACACTGTTGGAGGCCCGGTCACTGTCCGACAGGGCCAGAGGCCCTTACGCCTTTATAGTAGCCATGCGGGCATTAACCCCCGATGGGATGGGGTCCATTGTCGCCACTACCGTCCTGTGGAAGGCATCCAATGCCTGGCCAGCTGGGGGACCACGCGATGATGCCCCCAGCCGGCCAGCACGCCGTAGCCGGCGAACCGCAGCCAGCGGGCCCCAGCCGGTAAGCCGCAACCGTCCGGGTGTAGGCGGACCGCACGGGGAGGCGGCCCGCCCTTTAATCATGTTTGGAAAGGTTTAGAGCAGGGTAGCGTTGGAGGCTACCCCGGGGTTATCCCCCCATCATACAGTTCACCTGGAACATCGTTGTCATTGATGAGATTTGTTTGCAACCAACCGGCGAAAGTCTCCACGGGTTTATTGAGAATATTTCTTATAGAAATATTTCAAAAGTTTGATCTGAACAGAAAGGGTTTTGAGGGATTTTGCCGATGATTTGGTCATGCCCTTGTGTTGAAATTCATATGTATGGAAAATATATGTCTAGTGAGTTTCTCTAAATTTTATCAAATGTTTTCAAAGTATTTAAATAATTTTTCCCTATGACAAACCATTTCTGGCCTTAAGAAAAATCATTTAAATAAAATGTGAAAATAATATTTGGTGGTTTTGGGAAGTCATATATATAGTAGGTTTGAAATAAAGCTTGTGGGAAGGAAGTTTCCACCTAATTTGAGGACTTCCAGTGCAAACCTCATTTCAGGGGGTTTGAAAACCTAATTTGAATAAATTTTTGTTGGTCAAACATTATTTGACAAAAAATAGTTTTGGGCAGTATTCACATGACATGATCATTGGGCAAGGGGTTTGGGACATGGAAGATCATTATGAAGTGAAATAGAACCTAGTAGTGCCATAAAACACAATCAAGCAAACAACATCGCAAGCAAGCACAAGCACATAGAAAAAGTTTTAGTTGGCTCCAAATTTTATAAATCCAAACATAACAATGTGCTACAAACACAGGGTGTGACAATTGTCTCTTACAAGTCTTAATAAATACTTGAGTCATCGAGATATGTTGTGATGCCATGATGTATCTACGCATATCATGCATAGTGCATGTATGATTGAAATGTGTTGGTATGTGTGGGATTCGATACCTAGTTGTGTGCCTTTAGTAGCCTTCCATACGGGGAAATGCCTATTTGTGCTTCGATGAGCCTTGGTAGGTTGCTACTGCTCCGCGCACATTAATTTACCGATGTGTATCCTTCTTTGTTGTTGTGTCTGTCCCTTCGAGGAAATGTCTCGCAGTGTAATGGAGTCCATGTAGCCTGCTGCGACTCGTCTACGTGCAGTGATGACATTAATATCCCATGGTGTAATGGACTCCTTGTAGCTTGCTATGACTTGTCTACACACGCTGATGACCGACACCTGCATTGCCGGGTTACGTATGCATATCCCTGTACGGTTGTGCCACTTGGGTCTATGACTAGTCATGTTGATCCGAGTTCTTTGATGTGTGAATGCTAGCGACATGTTCATATCCGTGAGCAAAAGGCGCAAACGGTCCCAACCAAGGTAAGACGGCAGTCGTGGGTTACCGTGCGTGAGGCCGCAAAGTGGTGTGACATGTTACATGCTGGATTCATATGGCTTAGGATCGATGTCCCGACAGCGTTGGTATCAGAGCTTGACTACCTATAGGACTACCTAGCCAAACTAGTCGATGTTGAGTCTAGAACTGCTTTAGTTATATAAGGGAATTGATTGTGGAAGGGAACGTAAGATTCCTTCTACTCCTTTCCTTGTATCATTCTAATTCTGAGTCACCCTCTTCTTTATTCTACGAGGATTAAGAACTAGGATTTCTCATGTATCTATCAAGATGATGAGTTACTATGCTGGAGGCCTATAAGAAAGTTATTGTGTTCCTAGATTAGTGTCTCCATAAGAATTCAATGTTATGTTGTCAGTTTTCTTCTGCATGTTGCCTCATATTTCTTGCCCGTGCAGCCGTTATGTTGTCCGAGTTATCCACGGGTTATAAAATAATCTGATGCATTTGCAAACTCTTTCATGTCGGTTCAATGTATTTTGGCCAAATAGAGCACACCAATTATCGCGTTGAGGTACTCAATTACCATGAAGTATTTGTTGAAGTGTTAGCAAACCATGTTATCTCAGTGAACCACCCAACAGTCTAGTTGTGTTGTGTGTTTCCTATGTGATAAGTCTGGCCATCGTCTTCGAGAGCATTTTGTGGTGCTACTTAGTCAATAGGTATTCTAAATCCAGGTTCTTGAACCCAAGGATCATTCTGCTCATTCCAGTTGATTGTGTTTGTTCGTACCTTCAGGTTGATTAGTAACCTTGATCTAGTCTTCGAGGTCACTGGTATGTCATTCCTCCAATACCATGAACCATCATGGGCGAAGTTCCTCATGAACCGAAGATCACAACAGGAGTGCTCTTCATGATCCCTCCACTCCATAGTTATGAGGCTATCAATTCTTTCCTTCTTGTATGGATTATCTGGAAGAAACCTGTTGAACTTGTTCGACGTATTCAATCTATGCATCTACAACTCAGAAAAATAATGTACTCTTGAGTTTCCCTCTTCAATTGTATTCTAACCTTCATCTATCAATGGGTAGGCAAGAGTAGTTGTGCATTCGTATACATCGATGCATAATATTCTTTTGGTGTGTCAAGCCATTCTATATCAGAATGACTAGGAGAAACAAACTCCAGTACCACATCCATTTTTAGGATTGGGTCAAAGTAGTTGTATTCCGCAGATCAAAAACACAAATCCATCTTTTGCTCTGTTCTACCTTTAAGTATTACCCTCCTTATTTCAAGAGTATCAAAAACAAAAATCGAGCTTTTGCTCTATTCTACATGAATTTTTGATATAGTGATACTTCTCTCAATCATTATTCATTTCTCGATCTTCGTGTTGATTGGAACCGAAACATCGACAAGTGAACCGTGATGTGTGAAATCAATACTCCTAGAAACTCTATTGCCGGATAGTTAATGGACAATAATTTCATCCTTATTATAACCGATTATTGAATCACCACTCTAAGATTGATCATGCTACCTAGTCCATTTTCCATGGTGCACTCGTTGATCAACGAGTTAGGATTGTGTCAATCCTTTGCTCTTTTGATTATATCATGTTGCCCTGAGAAGCAAGATTGCTCTCGAGCTTAATAACATAGTGGTGGTTCGTGATTTTCCGAATATCTTCTCTGAAGTATCACTAGGTTGTTCTCTGACCGTTATGCTGAGCTCGTGATTAAGTTGGCTTTCCTATAAACCACCTCTTCTCCAAGACTCTGTGTTGGATACCCCTGAGCTAGTTGGTCATGCTAAACAACAACTTGGAGAGTTGAAAGATAAAAGATTGATCTAACTTAGCTCATATCAAGGGGATATCTTTGTGTTTGGGCGAGTGTGTTAAACAAGGATGATATCATCACCGATAGATCTTCGTGATCAATTGTTGCATTTATTGTCTTGTTCAATATCTGATTTGAGTATGGGCTATCTCAAATCAGAGTCAGAACCAATGATTATCATAATGTTGTTTTACTCATGAGTGTTTCGTTGAGCATACACCATTACATCATTTGGTCTGACCAATGCTACTATGTTTCTCACATAGTTGTGGAATTCCATCTTCATTGATATTTTGATGAATTGCTGTTGATCCCATACACAAAATCCTTATCTCCTCCATAACTCATGATGATCATCAAGCTAGTATTGGAAACTTTTCTAGCCACTATCTTCAGGTCTCGTACCCGGAGTACATGTATGGTGTAAGAAGTGACTTCCTTTGATTCATGTGTACTTGATGCAAGTTGCCACCGTGAATTCCAGAAAAGTTAGTTTGTTCATTTGGAATCAGCCCAAGCCAATCATGCATGTGCGAAGTATCCTATGGGTTGATAGATAAGTAATCTCCAGTCCATATGTATCCCTAGCACACTAGGCCACTGATTTTCTTGTTCAAGGAAGAGAAGTTAGGTGTTATTCCCGAAGGTACCAACGGACTTGCACCCGACTTCGCTATCCACAAAGATGGTTCCCACCCAGAACTCGATAGTGTATTGTTGTAAGACTTCTATGTGGTCATGCTTGTCTTGGAAAGTGTGTTCACATGTATCTTGCAATCCAGCTCATGTTTTGGAGCTCGCATCTGAAGTTCATTTCTTGAGAATCCTATAACATCGTCTCTTCGATTTGTGTTGCAAACTTTCTCTTTCAGACATGCTGAGTTTGGAGTAGCCCGTCACCAACCAAATCCGAATCTCATGCAGATATGATGGTTGAATTTCTTCCAGGATCTATCATGCAGGCTTATGCAAGGTTGATGTTTTGACCGACACACATAGTCCGAAGATCTATCATTTTAGTATCTTCATTCGGGGAATTTGACCATTTCTACATGAGGATTTCTTATGACTTATTCTAGAAGTTGTTCCTCATGGACCCATTGAGCTCCCGAAGTCTGACCTTTACTTGATGTTCTCGATACGAAATGTTATCTATAGTTGGATCATTCTACTACATGAAGGAGAACATTAGAAGTGGAGTGCTAAATGTCTCTTGATAGATCATCCAGATTTTACTCCCTTGGCATACCTAAGGCGAAATCTGAGGAAGTGTTGTCTTCCTTAGCATGTGCATCCTCCATTGTTATTCATCATGGTAGTATGATGTGACCAAGATCCTTGGCATGGATGTTGGTATAACCTTGATGAATATGGAAATGCTCAAGTCCTTGAGAGAACGCTCAGACACTAGGCTATACCCTCGGTAACAATTGGAATGTGCCTTTCTTTGTCGAGTTGTTTTATAACTCTAGTTTCCTTCTGATCTGAGTATGCCATTCTTTCAATTCCTTCAAATGGTCATTGTGATTTGCCTTAGCCTGGTATGAAGATTCCATAATCTCTGGATCACAAGTAATTCTGTTTTCCATGTATGGGAATACTCTACGAGTCACCTCTCCTAGGATGTCTCGTCACGGTATTAACGGTAACTTAACTCCTTGCTACTTTGATACCTGTCAACGTCTTTTTAAGCGTGGAGTTGTTTCCTACCAATTGAACCCCCCCCCCTCACCTACTTTTTCCATTTCTCTTGAATTTGTTTTGTGTCTCATCTCAAGAGATGTTCCTATGTCCACTCTATGAATTGATCGTGAGTTGCTCTATCTTTGAGGAGATCGATTCTTGTAGAGTTTTCTGCTCCATGTTTATATGTTGGGTGAAGCTTCCAAAGCAAGGATGTCAAGGTCATTATGATGCAATGAATCAACATCTTCGAGAAGAGAAATTGGATCATAAAGATTTGCTTAGATTGTATCCCCTCTATCCTCTTACCCTATGACTGAATCTCACGACAAGATTCTTGTTTAGTGGGGCTGAGTTGTCACAGCCCTAGTTCTTATTGCTTGCAAATGTATTCATGCATGTATTATTATTTTTCTTTTGAAACTGAAATGAGGAGTGATCAAGCCTCATCATTCAAATTTTTGTCAAAACGCAATATAAAAATTGCTTCAATTAAACACAAGAAAATGTCCCTAGTTTTCCAATAAAATACTAGATTGAGATAAAAATGTCAATCAATATTTTTGGATAACAGAAACATTTTATAATGGGCATTTGAATTTATTCAAACCCTATTTGCAATAGATATATGTTTTCTATATGGAAAATATATGTCCAATAATTCTGATAATTTTTTATGTGGCACGGATACTTCCATTTAGCCCACATGTCAATTTCGGAGATTTATTAAATTGGTTTGGTATTTTTGCAAACCAGAACAAAAAGACAGAAAACAAATAAAATAGAAAAGTCCAGAGGCATACCTAACCACTTACCTGGACCAGGAGGCAACCGACCCAGCCCACCTGGCAAGGCGGTCGTCTTCAACCTTTGCCAGTAGGCAGAGGCGAAGGGAACCACGCCGCGCAAGGGAGGCCGACACCTCCAGAGTGCCTTCCTGGCGATCCCCTTGCCACCACGACAACAAGGATGAGAAACCCATTGTCGTATGCATCTGGACGACCTCGACCTTTGCCCCTGCCCTCTCCCTTGGCTTTGGTCGCCTTGGCCGGCGCGTCTGCTAGCTCACTGTCGCAGCCACTTCCCCCCTTGCTCCCTCTCTGTGCCCCAAGTTCCACACCGAGGCCCTCGTCCTGTCAGCCGCGGCATGCCTCAACGAAGGCCCCCGAACGACGTTGCCACCGTCTTCTTCCCCGACGGCCACCGACGATTGTCACCATCGATTCGCCACCGCTAGGGCCTCCCCGAGCAAGTCGGGCCTTCGATAGAGTTCGCCATGAGCTTCTCTTCCTCTCCCTCTTCTCGTTTCTCCTCTCGCATGCCGTAGATAGTAGGGACACTAGAGCTGAGAGTTCCTTGACGCCAGCCATGTCGCCGTCGTTGCTGTGGTCCTCCACTCGCGCGTCCAAGCTCGTGAATGAACTCCCGGAGCTCCGTAGAGGCGGTAGAGCCCTTGAACCAGGATTCTAGTGCTTTGCAGCCCCGCATCCGCATGCAGCCGATGGCCGGTCGCCGCCGAGCTCGTCGTGGTCTACTTCTCCGGCTACCCCAAGCCTTCTGGCCAGGCCCACTAGATGAGGTCAAGAACAGGCTCACTCCCAGTGCTCTCGGTGCGTGAAACCATGCCCTGTGGCACGTTTTTGACCAACTCCGACGAGCCTCCACCGTGGGTTTGGTTGCCGCCGGCACAACTCCGGTGGGCGCCGACTTGGCCGATCATTTAGCACTAATCCCCCGCTTAGTTGAGCCCATAGCCACTGACCAATGGGCACCAGGAGCAGGTCAAACCCCAGTCAGTGCGGGTATTAGCCCCATGTCCCTGACGTGTGGGCCCCGGCCGTCAGGTTTGACCTGGACCCGTGTCTGTTAACTCGTTGAGGTCATGATGATGTTGGGCTAATTCAATAAATATTTATGTAATAAAAATATTCTAGAAAATGTTTAAAACTTCGAAAATTCATATAAAATAATCTGTAACTCGTATGAAAACAATTTATATAAGAAAAATTATCAAGAAAATCCAATGAATCTGTTTATGCCATCATCATGCATTTCTAAACTAGTTAACATCACCAAGTAGGACATTTTATGATTAGGGAAAATTGGATAATTTGTTTTGGATTGGAATTTGATATATATTTGAATTCCACTTTAATTAATATGACTAAATATTATGCTAGGTGAATTCAGTACTTTAACATGCCATATAACACATCATGTTTCTTGCATGACATTGAATGTTATTCTTTTGTTGTTTGCTGGTGTTAGTTCCTTCTCTGTCGTACATTTGTCACGACAGATGTCCGGGTGAACGGACTTAGCTTCGGAGCGAGACGCAATTATGTGGCAGCTTGAAGAGGTTGATCGGAATCGAGAAGACACAGAGTTTTACCCAGGTTCGGCCCCTCCGATGGAGGTAAAGCCTACGTCCTGCTTGTCTGGTATTGATGATGATGAAGATCTATCGGTTACAAGGCTGCTAATTGCTACCTCTAATCATGAGAGCCTCTAATCTATCTATCTCTAATATCTTGTGTTGTCTAAACTTGTGGACTTGTCAATCTTCTCCCTCTAGGGGTGCACTACCCCTCCTTATATAGGTGGAGAGGGTTGGTTACAAATAGATTCCTACTAGGAGAAGGATTAGGACTAATCTCTCACGAATCCTACTCCGGGTCTTATTTCCTTTAAGGGAATCCTTCTCTCTTGTGGCCTTCTCTTCCGAGCCGCGTGCCACTACCTCACACGCCGGGTCTTGGGCCTTGTCATCCCGCGACTCGCCTGCCGGATCTTGGGCCTTGTCGTCCTGTGACTCGCCTGCCAGGTTGTGAATAAAATGCCATGTCTCGACCGGTTCTCATGTAAGTCGCCAGGCCAGGTCATGCTTCTGGCCGGGTCATACCGCGGGGTATATCCCTGACATTAGCCCCCATGTGAGCTTGAATTTATTCATGGTAAGCTCTTGAAAATAAGAGTAACAAATATGTATAAGTGGACGGCCTGCACCTTTCTTTGTCTTATAAAATGGCTCCTCAGAAATCTGGTTCTTTTCCGCATATGAATGAGTCGCCTTGATAATCATCTTGCTTTTAAATGTCCTTTGCAAAATATTGAGAATAGAACACACATATGCCATTGAGTCGGTTTCCAATACTCTTGGTGGGTCATCTCCGCCAGGTCATAATCATTGATGATGTCGGGTCATTATTGTTGGTGACGCCGAGTCAAATAACTACAATCCAGCTGACTTGATAAAATTATTTGGATGAAAATCCATCTGATGCAAAGCCGGACTTCCATTATTTGTAAAGCAGGGCGGCTTATATAAAATTTGTCAGGTTATGCTCTTTTCATAACACTGGACCACAAATGTTAGTGATGCCGTATCTAATAGATGAAGTCCAATATCTTGAGAATTCTCCTCAAAGTTTTTGATATATCCATATTACGTGTAGCCCCCAAGCTCTGAGATTATCCATGATAACTTGGTGCTTCGCAAATAATATTTTTGGACTGTGTAGCCCCCATGTGCTTTGTTGATCTGCCTGCAGCAACCTAGGACTTATAATTGTCTTCTACCTTTATGAAACTTCGATGGGTGTAGCCCCAAAGAGCCGGCTCATCAAAACGCTTCGACGGGTGTAGCCCCCATGAGCCGGCTCATCAGAATGTGATGCACCGGGTCTTCAATTTGAACCTCATAATTTGTTTAAACAGCTGAATACTGTAGCCCCCAAGTGCCGGGTCGCACACCTGCGGGGACTTGGGACTTTAGAAAATTTGATCTGCACGGTGTAGGCCCCAAGTGCTGGGTCAGTAAGAATTACTGGGCTGGGACTTAGAACAATATAGAAAGGCAGGGTCATCTGTTTGTGAAAATATGGTCTTGCTGATAATAGTGATTTGAAAACCGGCTTGCATTAGCCCCCAAGTGCCGTGATGCGTGCTAGCAGCGACATGGGACTTGCATAATTGATATAAACTTGGACGTGAATAATGTAGCCCCCAAGTGTCGGGTCGTCTGTGTGCGTCAACTCGGGACTATGTGAGAATAATATGACGCACCATGATTTGTTTGAATGAATCTTTGACCATGGTTGTAATATAACTCGGAATGAATATCTTGAAATAATTCCTTTGTCTTTGACATGAAATCCCTGCTCGTAGTTGCGATGCAACCCGGCAAATATCGATTGGAGAAATCCATGAGTGTTGTAGATTACTACAGAGCGCAATTTAAGAAATCCGAGAACCAGTCAATCAGATAGGGCGGCTCTTGAAAAATAATGAATTATCCGAGCTGGCTTGAAATACCCCAATCATTTAGTACTGGTTATGATAAACCATGAAGATCCAGCTAGGTTGGCTATTAAAGATCCATTTGCTTTTGGAGAATACTTAACAGCGGCTCATCTTAAGATAAAACCTGCAAAAATAAACAGACAGAATATATTCTTCATTGTTGTAAGTGTGGCGTGAAAAGCACAACCCGGAGGTGTTGTAACATTGCTCCTTCCTTTCATAATCTTGCTCTAGCGCGGCTTGATAAGCTGGCATGACATGTGAAGATGATGCAACGTATGATTCAATGTATGATGATCTTGCTATTCCTCATTTATTTTCCACAAAACTCATATGATGGTTCTTCTAGGTGGACTTGATGCTTGAACTCACACCAGTGCATGTTCTCTAACGAGATTGACCGTCAACTCCTTTGAGCGGTTCAAGGTCTCTAGGCGAGATTAACTGCTAAGAGCACAACGAACTAGAAAGAGACACATCCACCTGTTCTTCTGGGTCGACTCGCTACTTGAAACTCAGAGCAAAACTCGGTTTCCATGCGAGAATTGATGAGCGCAACGAACCAGAAAGAGACACGGACACTGGTTCTGCCGAGAGGACTCGCTGGCTTGAAACTCAGAGCAACACTCGTTTTCCCAGCGAGAATTGATGAGCGCAGCATCCCAGCTAGAGACACGGTAGGGCATGAGTATCCCTAGTAGCCCATAAACTGCCTCTCACGTGACAAGAACCGCCGGTTTAACCTTAACAGGTACAGGGTCTCTATCGTGATTGGCCGTCAATTTCTTTGAATCGGCTCAGGGTCTCTAGGTGAGATTAATCGGTAAGAATTCGGCGGGTCACATACTGGATCAGCATCAACTTGTAAGCCGCCATCTTGTAAAACGCCATCTTATATGAACAAACGGCATAAGCTCCAAGCAGCTTTATGATGATCCAATAAATCCAGGCACCTATGTTTGAATGGTGCATCATGGCGGTTCGTCCTCGTGGGCAACTTTTAGTCATCCGGCAATAATGTAGTAGCCCCCAGGATTGGGTTTTCTCTTGCAAAGTTCCGGGGTTCTAGTTGAAAATGACCAAATGTGTCTCGCCATGTCTGTAGTCCCCGAGTCTCAAGTTGACTTGAAGAGGCGGCTTGAGAGTCTCCACTGATTGTTGAGGTTAACCATGACGGGTTATAGATGATCTCGTATGAATTGTTTCGATGATCCGGTCGATGGTTTTTTCCGGCTGGTTGTTTAAACTTAACCAAACCGCAGTGGCGGCGACTTGCGCATTTGTCCGTTTGGGCGGCTCGTACAGGAGAGCAATACACCGATATGTTAATGTAGATTGTCCCACCGGGTGGCGATTCAGAACCGTCTGTTGGGTGGTTCGGAATGGTAAATGCGCCCCCTGGCATGTTGATGTAGACGTAGAGTCCAACCACGGCATTGCGAGCAGGTGCTATTTGTGAAAGGCGCCACGACATTGTAAGCCGGCGCGGGTGGCAAGAGTCGGTAGTGGCGTTGCAGGCCAGTACGGACGTTCGAGTTGCCGGTCGCATCGAAAGCCGGCGAGAACGACGAGTCGACCATGGCGTTTGTTGGTGAAGACCATAATGCTGGTACAATAGCTTGTTGTACTCATTCGGCAACTCATACTGGCGGGTGAACGCACGCTATACCGGCAAGTTGATGTAGACCGTCTGTGGGGATGGCGACTCATGCGCTTCCATCGAGCAATACAATACGCCGGTGTGCGCTCTAAGTCCGTGGTATCGTGCCACACGAATAATTGTCCTGCATAAAAAATATTGCAAGAGACGGAGTAACTGTTTACTTTTTTTTAATATGTGTTAGTAAAACACAAAGGGTAGATATCACCTAACACATTTGCTCGACAGATGAATTGGTCCGTCCAGATGCATGAAGAAGCTACAGATAAAAAAGGGATGGACGGACTGGTTTTTATTTATCCACCAGGGGGTCTTCTTTCTCTCCTCTATCACCTTGCCTCCTCGGTAGCTTTGTAGAAATCCCTGAGATCCTTGGCACAGGCATCGGATCATATGTAGCTTGTGATGTATACTTTCTGTCTATAGCACACGTACGTGTACGTAGGCGGTAACTTTGCTTGCTAGCTAGCCAATTGATCCTTCTTGCATTGATACACTCGTACACTAATATGCTAGCACGCACGAAAGATGCACACAACCTGGCCTAGCATATGCACATACGTACGAAGCAAGCAGCCGCCGGCTTGTTGAATCGACCACTCAAGTCAATGGGTCTTAGGCATGCGAGGCTGCTCGAGGTGAGGCCGGCATGAGGCGAAGCCATGACGGCGAGGCGACAAACCATAGTAGGACCGGTCAGGCAGACTGGCACAATGGGCACAATGGGGCAGAGCCAGCGTGGGCATATGCTCGCGTGGGGGCGGCTCGAGCGGCACGGGCACACAAGGCGTGATGGGGCTGGCTAAGGTGCCGCATGGCAGCAGAGGCGAGCGAGGCGAGCCATGGCGGAAGGCCCAGCGCAGAGCGGAGCCAGCGCGATGGAGGCGCTGCGAAGCTAGCGGCGGTAGCAGAGCCAGCTGGCTTGTGTCGGGCAAGACGAGGTCACGGCGGAGCCCGGGGGCTCTGCTAGTCGATGCAAAAGCACTGCCATGGTATGGGCGGCTCAGCGCGAGCCCGGCTTGGACACAGCAACGGCGGTAGGCAAGGCGACGCAAGTCACAATGGCATAACGCGGGGGCACCCGCGGGCTAAATTGGCCCAGGCGGGCCATCTCGGGGCCAAGCGAGGATGAAGACACAGTGGCGGAGGCATCTTAGTGACGCGGAACGAGGCGAGGTGGAGCTATGGTGGAAGGTTTGCTCGGGCGAAGTGGTACGAAACCGACCGGGGTGGCTCGAGACGACATGGACGAGGCGGAGCTCACGGCGGCGATTTGGCGTCGTCGGCTTGAGGTGACACGGAGCCGGTTGGGAAGCCGGGTCACACACGTAGCAGAGGCTGGTGAGGCTTGGCAAGGCCGGATCGGTAGGGGGTGGCAACAAAGGTGTGCCAACAACGTACGGGTCTGCGTCCATGTCATCCTCCGGGTCAGGGTCGTGCCGTGCAAAAGACGTGGCGATGCAGTCCGGGATCAGCTGGAGCACGGGGACGAGCCGGAGTCGAGCTCGAACCGGCCACGGCGTCGCGGTAGCAGTGGAACGGCCATGGCAGAGCTGGAAACAGCTGGGCCGCGTGGCGACGCAAAGGAGGTGAAGCCCAAGGCAACGATTCGAGGCGAGGAAGCGAGGGGCTCGGCGAATCCAACACGAATCCGAGTCACAGGCGGAGCGAGGCCATGGTGGAGACGGATCACGCCGGCGGCTCGCGGGGTCATGGCTCGGACTGTCGGCGGGTGAGGCACCTTGGAGGAAGCAGCGACTTGGCAGCGCAAGGCGGCTCGGGAGCAGCGCGGCGCGCGACGGGGCGGCTTGCCCGCGGGAGCTGCGTTGCGGGGCAGCGGGCGGCTCGCCGATAGGTGCGGTCAGGGTGCCGCGACACATCAGGTGTACGGTGGAAACCGAGTCGTAGTCAATATAGTCGTGGCGTCGTGGAGGCGGAAACAATGCCCTTTCTTTTTATATTCCATCGGTGCTAGACAGACGTCAATCGGACTAAGACCAGAGAGTTTAGAAGGCGTGGCGAAGGATCCGTGTTGATGGACTGCCATTGAATATCCTCAAAACGTGTGTTTGATGGGTTAGGTGCACGTCAACAGTGCATTATAGACTATTATGCCGCCACCGCACATTTTTTTATTGAAGTTTTCTTGGACGATCAGGGTAGCGGATTGGTCATGATTGTTGTTGTCAGCCTTCAATTGGTCTCGGCTGATCGTAGAAACGCAGTAGCGCACAGAAGTAACCATACTCTTCCCCTCTGTCTCCACGATGTTCCGACCTTGTCAATGGCATTTAGATCCTTCAGCGCTGAGTCTACTCCCTTTTTTTCTGGTGCCTCGCAACCTGCTCGATCCTTGAAGAGCTCCCTTCAAAAATTCAACACCACCGTGCGTAGCGAGCCCCACGGTGGGCGCCAACTGTCGTGTATTTGTCACGGTAGATGTCCGGGTGAACGGACTTAGGTTCCGGGCGAGACGCAACTACGTGGCGGCTTGAAGGGGTTGATCGGAATCGAGAAGACATTAAGTTTTACCCAGGTTCAGCCCCTCCGATGGAGGTAAAAGCCTACATCCTGCTTGTTTGGTATTGATGATGATGAAGATCTCTCGGTTACAAGGGTGCTAATTGCTACATCTAATCACGAGAGCCTCTAATCTGTCTATCTCTAATCTCTTGTGTTGTCTAAACTTGTGGACTTGTCAATCTTCTCCCTCTAGGGGTGCTCTACCCCTCCTTATATAGGTGGAGAGGGTAGGTTACAAATAGAGTCCTACTAGGAGCAGGATTAGGACTGGTCTCTCATGAATCCTACTCCGGGTCTTATATCTTTTAAGAGAATCCTTCTCTCTTGTGGCCTTCTCTTCTGAGCCGCCTACCACTGGCTCACACGCTGGGTCTTGGGCCTTGTCATCTTGCGACTCGCCTATCGGATCTTGGGCCTTGTCGTCCTATGACTCGCCTGCCGGATCGTCAATAAAATGCCATGTCTCGACCGGGTCTCCTGTAAGTGGCCAGGCCGGGTCATGCTTTCGGTCGGGTCATACCACGGGGTATATCCCCGACACTCTCGGTAGACGTTATTCCGATGTTGCGATCGATGCCACTGATGAAGACTCATTGTTATCTTCAGAAGTATCAGGAAAGCAACCCCCCCTTGAGCATATTCGATACAATCCCATCTCTTGCTCTTTCTCTCATTTTAATGCATTAGGACTATGCGATTCAATTGGTACTTGTGTTGCGGTAGATAAACCCACTCATTAGCATGACCTGTCCTTGTCACAGTAAATAGCTAAACCAAGCAACCTAGCAGACCTGGTAGATGCTTGAGCCATGTTGTGCTATAACCCTGTTATGCTTACTATGCTTAGAGTTGTGTCTGGTCTGATTCATCTGGGTGATGAACCGGAGTGAAATGAATGTGTCCTGATGATGGGGGCTAAGTGTTGAACCCATTTTGGTAAAGGTAGTGATGAGAGGCCATGTAGGAGTACTTTGTGGGTTGTCTCATTGAAGCTACACTAAAGGAATCACGTACTTTGCCGCCTGCCATGGCAGACAGCAAAGGCACAAAGGCGGACGGCGAAGAACGTTGCCATCCGCTAGCAGACTACATATTTTTGGGCCCATCTAGCTCCAGCAAAGGGGTTCTTTGTCGTCTGTTTTCGCCCAGCGGACGACAAAGATTCATTGCCGTTAGCATGCAAACCGCAAAGTCTAAGGACGACAACTCCTAACGGCATTGCCGTTAGAGGTGGCTAACGGACCCACCGCTTTTCCGTCCGCCTACCCGTGTCCTCTGCCGTCTGCCTCCCCGGCCCTTTGCCTTTGCGCCCTCCCCCTTTGCCATATGCTGGATTTTGTCACACTGGTACAAGTTTGCTGGCAATACATGGCCCTTGGATAGAAAGCGTCCAAATATCGTCATCATCGCGTCATAACATTCTCTGTCTAGGTTGACCTAAGCCTTCAGAGCCATTACTTGCACGATGGCATCCAGCTGACAAAGCTCAATGTGCTCGTGGAGAGGACGTTTTGAAGAATCCAACATTTCATAGAAGGCCTTTGAAGATTCCTCCATCTCATTGTATGAATCCCGAGCATCATCAAAGTCTTGCACCATGTCTTCGATCCCGGTACCATGCTCGTAGGTGCGACGACGAACAAGCTCACCTCTGGCACGTTGGGCAGACTCACCATGAAATCTCCACACCGCATAACCAGGCGTAGAACCCCACTTCTGCAAGTTTGTACCCATTTCGTCCTGTGTCCACTTTCTATGGTTGTCGCACCGGACACAGGGGCACCAGGTTATTTCCTGGACATTTGCGAATGCTGCGCTTAGAAACCCCTTGGTTTTTGTTAACCATTCAATGGTCATTTCTTTCTGACTAGGGTGACCGGTGTACATCCAAGCACGATCACTCATCTTGCCTACCTACAAAACACACAAGAATTATATATATAATTCATCATCTATATTCATCCGTTAATCAAGTTTGTCAGTTTTATTACGTCCATACAACCTACACTCTAATAGGTAGAGTTACGTCCTTATCCCACCCAAGTATGTGTATATTGGGTTCGTTTTCCCATATGCTCTACTCCGGATCCGACACAAAATTTCGGCAGCACCACCCCACTGTTCTCCTGATACACGTCTCGGCAATAAGCAGAGAGGTTGTGTACCCGGAGAATAATAGGGAGGCACTGACAAAATTCCGCATCGGATCCTGGGCAGAGAATAGGGGAAAATGAACCCTATCTACACATACTCGGGCTGTCAATGGATAATGTTGGACAATTCGAAAGGATGGCGGTTATACATATGCAAAGACATGCATATTTGTAGATGTCGCCCTTTCGAACGGGAGACGCATACTAGTCACGCATACTAATTATTGAAGACACCTATAACTATCAAGTTTCATCGGCACATAGAACGAAACCGAGCAAATTAAGGGGGCTGGGGGAGGAGATGTCATTTGTCCTCACCAACGAACGCAACAGGGGTGCTCGTCAAACGTATGGGGAGGTCGTCGAACAACTACACATTGAAAGACACCCAATCAAAAGAAATATTATATTTTTATAACAAACATCAAAAAATATGTGACCTAACCCATAATTTACAAAACTATGACCTCCTCGGCCTACTTGACCTTCAGTTTTTCCTCCTTCTTCTTTTCCTTATTATTATTAAAAAAATAGCACTAGCACTTACACTAATAACTACGACTTAGCTAAACTAAACTAGTACTAGCACTAACCTAAACTAAACAATAAAAACAGAAAAAACACTAAACTAAACTAAACTAGCACTAGAACTAACCTAAACTAAACAGAAAAACAAGCACTAGTAACATAAACTGGAAAGTAAAAACAGAAAAAAAGAAAAAACCTCACCCTGCAAGGCCGATGGAGGAGGGCCAACACGGGGAGGAAGGCCGTGGAGAGGGGGGCGTCGAGCTCCGGCGGGTGGGCGTCGCGGGGAGGCGTAGGTGGAGGAGGGCCGACGCAGGGGATGGGCGGCACGGGTGCGGGGCTCGCCACGGTGGTGGGAGCGGCATGAGGGAGGGGCGGCGAGGGGGGACGGGGCTCGCCGCGGGGAGGGGAATCATCACGGGGAGGGGGCTCGTCGTGGAGAGCGGTGCTGGGGAGGGGCGGCTCTGGGGAGGGGCAGCGACAGGGGAGGGGCCGCGCTGGGGAGTGCCGGCAACAGGGGAGGGGCGGCACTGGGGAGGGGCGGCGCTTGGGAGTTCTGTTCGAAATATGCCGTAGAGGCAATAATAAAATGGTTATTATAGTATTAACTTGTTCATGATAATTGTCTATTGTTCATGCTATAATTTTGTTAACTAGAAACCGTAATGCATGTGTCAATACATAGACCACAACATGTCCCTAGTGAACCTCTAGTTGGCTAGCTTGTTGATCAATAGATGGTCACGGTTTCATGACCATGGACATTGGATTTCATTGATAATGAGATCACATCATTAGGAGAATGATGTCATGGAAAAGACCCAATCCTAAGCATAGCACAAGATCGTGTAGTTCGTATGCTAAAGTTTTTCTAATGTCAAGTATCATTTCCTTATACAATGACATTGTGCAACTTCCGGATACCGTAGGAATGCTTTGGGTGTGCCAAACATCACAACGTAACTGGGTGGCTATAAAGGAGCACTACGGGTATCTCCGAAAGTGTCCATTGGGTTGGCATGAATCGAGACTGGGATTTGTCACTCTATGTGACGGAGAGGTATCTCTGGGCCCACTCCATAAGACATCATCATAATTGCCTCAATGTGACTAAGGAGTTATCCATGGGATGATGTGTTACGGAATGAGTAAAGACACTTGCCGGTAACGAGATTGGACAAGGTATAGGGATACCGACGATTGAATCTCGGGCAAGTACCATACCGGTAGACAAAGGGAATTGTATACGGGATCGATTGAATCCCCGACATCGTGGTTCATCTGATGAGATAATCGTGGAGCATGTTTGAGCCAACATGGGTATCTAGATCCCGATGTTGGTTATTGACCGGAGAGGTGTCTCGGTCATGTCTACGTGTCTTCCGAACCCGTAGGGTCTACACACTTAAGGTTCGATGACGCGAGTGTTATAGGGAAATAGTGTACATGGTTACCGAAGGTTGTTCGGAGTCCCAGATGAGATCCGGGACGTCACGAGGAGTTCCAGAATGGTCCGGAAGTAGAGATTCATATATAGGAAGTGAGGTTTTGGTCACCGAAAGAGTTTCGGGCATCATCGGTAACGTACCGGGACCACCGGAAGCGTTCCGGGGGTCCACCAAGTGGGGCCACTAGCCCTAGAGGGCTGCGTGGGCTGAGAGTGGAAGGGACCAGCCCCAGAGTACGCTAGTGCGCCCTCCACCCTGGCCCAAGGCATAGGAAAGGTGGGAGGGAGGGGAAACCCTAGACCCATATGGGCCTAAGGCCCACCTAGGGCTACGCCCTACCCCTCTCCCTCTCTGGCCGTCGGCAAGATGGACATCCAGGGCCGGACGTAGCCCCTATGGTGGGAAACCTAGGGTGGCGCCCTCCCTTACCCTCCTCCTATATATAGTGGAGGGTTTGGGGGCTGCCAGACACACAAGTTATGTATCTCTCTCGATGCAGCCCTACTCCTACTACTCCTCGTTCTCCATAGTGCTTGGCGAAGCCTTGCGAGAGACTACACAGCTCCACCGTCACCACGCCCTCGTGCTGCCGGAGCTCTCGCTCAACTTCTCCTTCCTCCTTGTTGGATCAAGGTGTAGGAGATGTCATCGGGCTGCACGTGTGTTGAACGCGGAGGCGCCATTGTTCGACGCTAAGATTGGAGTCCACCGCGATCTGAATCGCTACGAGTATGACTGCACCAATAGTGTTCTTGTAACGCTTCCACTTCACGATCTTGAAAGGTATGAAGATGCACTCTCCCCTTACTCGTTGCTCGTTTCTCCATAGATTGATCTTGGTGAACACGTAGGAATGTTTTTTATTTACTACTACGTCTCCCAACAGTGGTATGAAAGCTAGGTCTATGCGTAGAATCAATGCACGAGTAGAACACAAAGTTGTTGCGAGCGTCGATCTGTTTAATTTCCTTACCACTACTAGTCTTATCTTGATTCGGTGGTATTGTGGGATGAAGTGGCCCGGACCAACTTTACACGTACACTTACGTGAGACCGGTTCCACCGCCTGACAGGCACTTGTTGCATAAGGTGGCTAGCGGGTGTCTGTCTCTCCCACATTAGTCGGATTGGATTCAATGAAAAGGGACATTATGAAAGGTAAATAGCAATTGGCATATCATGTTTTAGTTTTGGCGGAGGTAAGAAACGTTCTTGCCAGAAACCTATAGCAGCCATGTAAAAATTTGCAACTACAAATTAGAGGACGTCTAACTATTTTTTGCAATATATGCCTTGTGATGTGATATGGCGAAAGGATTTGATGTGAGATGCATTGTGATGTATGAGATTGATCATGTTCTTGTAATAGGATTCACGACTTGCATTTCGATGAGTATTACAACCGCCACGAGCCATAGGAGTTGTCTTATTTTATTGTATGACCTGCGTGTCAATCATAAACGCCATGTAATTACTTTACTTTATTGCTAAATGTTAGCCATAGTAGTAGAAGTAATAGTTGGTGAGACAACTACATGAAGACACAATGATGGAGATCATGATGATGGAGATCATGGTGTCGTGTCGGTGACAGTGATGATCATGGTGCCCCAAAGATGGAGATCAAAGGAGCAAGGTGATATTGGCCATATCATGTCACTATATTGATTGCAAGTGATGTTTATCATGTTTACATCTTATTTTCTTAGAATGATGGTAGTAAATAAGATGATCTCTCAATAAAATTTCAAGAAATGTGTTCACCCAAATTGTGCACCGTTGCTAAGCATTGTTGTTCCGAAGCACCACATGATGATCGGGTGTGATAGGTTCTAATTTTCGCATACAATGGGTGTAAGGAAGATTTACACACGCGAAACAATTAGGTTTACTTGACGAGCCTAGCATGTACATACATGGCCTCGGAACACGGAAGGCCGAAAGGTCGAACATGAGTCATATAGAAGAGATGATCAACATGGAGATGTTCACCATGGATGACTAGTCCGTCTCACGTGATGATCATACACAGGCTAGTTGACATGGACCATGTATCACTTGGATGACTAGAGTGATCTCTATATAAGTGGGAGTTCATTAAATAATTTGATTATGTGAACTTAATTATCATGAACTTGGTCTAAAATTGTCTTTGCAATCTATATTGTAGATCCAATGGCCAACGCTAATGTCACCCTCAACTTCAACGCGTTCCTACAGAAACCCAAGCTGAAAGATGATGGAAGCAACTATGCGGACTGGGTCCATAGCTTGAGGATCATCCTCATAGGTTCCAAGAGATTGTATGTCCTTGATACACCGCTAGGTGACCCACCCGTTTTCCCAGCGGACCAAGACGTTATGAACGCTTGGCAGTCAAGTTGTGATAATTACTTCATGGTTCAGTGCGGCATGCTTTACAGTTTAGAACCGGGGCTCCAAAAGCGTTTTGAGCAACACGGAGCATATGAGATGTTACAAGAGCTGAAACTGGTTTTCCAAGCTCATGCCCGGGTCGAGAGATGACGTCTCCGACAAGATCTTCAGCTGTAAGATGGAGGAGAATAGTTATGTCAGTGAGCACATACTCAAAATGTCTGGGTTGCATGACCGCTTGACTCAGCTGGGAGTTAATCTCCCAGATGACTCGGTTATTGACAGAATCCTCTAGTCGCTCCCACCTAGCTACAAGAGCTTTGTGATGATCTACAACATGCAGTGTATGGAGAAGTCCATTCCTAAGTTGTACTCGATGCTGAAATCAGCGGAGGTCGAGATAAAAAGGAGCATCGGGTGTTGATGGTGAATAAGACCACTAGTTTCAAGAAAGGCAAGGGTAAGAAGAACTTGAAGAAGGACGGAAAAGCTATTGCCATGCTCATTAAGCAAGTTTCCGGGAAGAAGAACAAGCATGGACCCAAGCCTAAGAGTGAGTGCTTTTATTGCAAGGGTACCCGTCCCTAGAAGCGGAACTGCCCCAAGTACTTAGCGGATAAGAAGGCCGACAACGTTAAAGGTATATGTGATATACTTGTCATTGATGTGTACCTAACCAGCGCTCATAGTAGCTCCTGGGTATTTGCTCACATTTGTAACTCCATGTAGGAGCTGCAGAATAAGCGGATGCTGGCAAAGGACGAGGTGACGATGCGCGTCGGGAATGGTTCCAAGGTTGATGTGATCGCCGTCGGCACGCTACCTCTACATCTACCTTCGGGATTAGTTTTAAACCTCAGTAATTGTTATTTAGTACCAGCTTTGAGAATGAACATTGTATCTAGATCTCGCTTGATGCGAGATGGCTACTCATTTAAATCTGAGAATAATGGTTGTTCTATTTACATGAGAGAAATGTTTTATGGTCAAGCCCCGCTGGTCAATGGTTTATCTTTGATGAATCTCGAACGTGATGTTACACATGTTCATAGTGTGAGTACCAAAATATGGAAGGTTGATAACGATAGTCCCACTTACATGTGGCACTGCCGCCTTGGTCATATTGGTGTCAAACGCATGAAGAAACTCCATGCTGATGGACTTTTGCAGTCTCTTGATTTTGAATCATTTGACATGTGCGAACCATGCCTCAGGGCAAGATGACCAAGACTTCGTTCTCCAGAACAATGGAGCGAGCAACTGACTTGGTGGAGATAATACATACTGATGTATGCAGTCCAATGAGCGTTGAGGCTCGCGGTGGCTACCGTTATGTTCTCACCCTCACTGATGACTTAAAAAGATATGGGTTTGTCTAATTAATGAAACACAAGTCTGAAACCATTGAAAAGTCCAAGGAATATCAGAGTGAGGTAGAGAATCAACATGGCAGGAAAATAAAGTGCCTACGATCTGATCGTGGCAAAGAATATTTGAGTCACGAGTTTGGCATGCACCTAAGGAAATGTGGAATTTTTTCACAACTCACGCCGCCTAGCACGCCGCAGCGAAATGGTGTGTACGAACGTCGTAACGCACTCTATTGGATATGGTGCGATATCTGATGTCTCTTACCAACTTGCCGTTTTCATTTTGGGGATATGCATTAGAGACTGCCGCATTCACTTTAAATAGGGCACCGTTAAAGTCCTTAGAGATGACACCATATGAATTATGGTTTGGAAAGAATCCTAAGCTGTCATTTCTAAAAGTTTGGGAATGCCATGCATATGTGAAGAAACTTCAACCGGAGAAGCTCGAACCCAAAGCAGAAAAGTGCGTCTTCATAGGATATCCCAAAGAAACTATTGGGTATACCTTCTATCTCAGATCTGAAGGCAAAGTATTTGTTGCCAAGAATGGATCCTCTCTAGAGAAAGAGTTTCTCTCGAAAGAAGTAAGTGGGAGGAAAATAGAACTTGATGAAGTAATTGTACCTACACTCGAACCAGAGAGTAGAGCAACATAGGAAGTTGTTTCTGTGGAGCCTGCACCGGCTCGAGAGGAATTTAATGATGGTGATCATGAAACTTCAGATCAAGTTGCTATTCGAAGGTCCACTAGGACAAGTTCCACACCAGAGTGGTACGGCAACCTTGTCCTGGAGATCATGTTGTTGGACAACGGTGAACCTTCGAACTATGAAGAAGCGATGGCGGGCTCGAATTCCAACAAATGGCTAGAACCAATAAAATCTGAGATAGGATCCATGTATGAGAACAATGTATGGACTTTGGTGGACATGCCTGATGATAAGAGAGCCAAACAAAATAAATAAATCTTTCAGAATAAGACTGACACGGATGGTAATGTAACCATCTATAAAGCACGACTTGTTGCTAAGGGTTATCAACAAGTTCAAGGAGTTGACTACGATGAGACTTTCTCACCTGTAGCGATGCTGAAGTCCGTCCGAATCATGTTAGAAATTGTCGCATTTTATGATTATGAGATCTGGCAAATGAACGTCAAACCGGCACTCCTCAATGGTTTCCTTAAGGAAGAATTGTATATGATGCAGCCGGAAGGTTTTGTCGATCCTAAGGATGTTAACAAAGTATGCAAGCTTCAACGCTCCATCTATGGGCTGGTGCAAGCATCTCGGAGTTGGAACATTCTCTTTAATGAGGTGATTAAAGCGTTTGGATTTATACAGTTTTATGGAGACCCCTGTTTTTACAAGAAAGTGAGTGGGAGCTCTGTAGCATTCCTCATATTATATGTGGATGACATATTGTTGATGGGAAATTAGATAGAACTCTTGGAAAGTATAAAGGCCTACTTCAATCAGTGTTTTTCAATGAAGGACCTTCGAGAAGCTGCTTACATATTAGGCATCAAGATCTATAGATATAGATCGAAATGCCTCATAGGTCTTTCACAAAGCACATAGCTTGACAAAGTATTGAATAAGTTCAATATGGATCAGTCAAAGATAGGGTTCTTGCCTGTGTTATAGGGTGTGAGATTGCGTACGACTCAATGCCCGGCCACGACAAAGGATAAAGAAGAGATGAGTGTCAGCCCCTATGCTTCACCCATAGGCTGTATTATGTATGCCATGCTGTGTACCAGACCTGATGTGAACCTTGCCAAAAGTTTGGTAGGGAGCTACCAAAGTCATCCCGGAGCGGAACACTGGACAACAGTCAAGAATATCCTGAAGTACCTGAAAAGGACAAAGGACATGTTTCTCGTATATGGAGGTGCCAAAGAGCTCGTCGTAAATGGCTACGTCAATGCTAGCTTCGACACAGATCCAGGCGACTCCAAGTCGCAAACCGGATATGTGTATATTTTGAATGGAGGTGTAGTCAGCTGGTGCAGCAGAAAGCAAAGCATTGTGGTGGCATCTACATGTGAAGCGGAATACATAGCTGCTTCGGAAGTAGCAAAGGAAGGAGTCTGGATGAAGGAGTTCATCACTGACCTAGGAGCGATTCCCAATGCATCGTGCCCGATGACTCTATTCTGTGACCACACTGGAGCTATTGCCCTTGCCAAGGAGCCCAGGTTTCACAAGAAGACAAGACACATCAAGCGCCACTTCAACTCCATTCATGATTACATTCAAGAAGAAGATATAGATATTTGGAAAGTACATACAGATCTGAATGTCACAGATCTGTTGACTAAACCTCTCTCACGAGCAAAACATGATCAACACCAGAACTCTATGGGTGTTCAGCTCATCACAATGTAACTAGATTATTGACTCTAGTGCAAGTGGGAGACTGTTGGAAATAGGCCCTAGAGGCAATAATAAAATGGCTATTATTGTATTTCCTTGTTCATGATAATTGTCTATTGTTCATGCTATAATTGTATTAACCGGAAACCATAATGCATGTGTGAATACATAAACCACAACAAGTCCCTAGTGAGCCTCTAGTTGGCTAGCTCATTGATCAATAGATGGTCATGGTTTCATGACCATCGGCATTGGATGTCGTTGATAACGGGATCACATCATTAGGAGAATGATGTGATGGACAAGACCCATTCCTAAGCATAGCACAAGATCGTGTAGTTCATCTGCTAAAGCTTTTCTAATGTCAAGTATCATTTCCTTAGACCATGAGATTGTTTAACTCCCGCATATCATAGGAATACTTTGGGTCTGCCAAACGTCACAACATAACTGGGTGGCTATAAAGGTATACTACGGGTATCTCCGAAAGTATCTGTTGTATTGGCACGAATCGAGACTGGGATTTGTCACTCCGTGTGACGGAGAGGTATCTCTGGGCCCACTCGGTAAGACATCATCATAATGAGCTCAATGTGACTCAGGAGTTAGCCACGGGATGATGCATTATGGAACGAGTAAAGAGACTTGCCGGTAACGAGATTGAACAAGGTAAAGGGATACCGATGATCGAATATCGGGCAAGTGTCATACCGGTAGACAAAGGGAATTGTATACGACACTACTGGAATCAGACAGTTTGCCCTCTGCCAGCTCTTTGTCGTCTGCTAGTAGACGGCAAAGAGTGTCTTTGCCATCAGTTAGCACAAAGCAGACGGAAGAGCTGGCGGACGGCAAAGAGGGGCTTTGCCATCTGCCAGCTCTTTGCCGTATGCTAGTGGAAGACAAAGAGGTGGGTGGGGTTCAGTTGACGGCAGTACTGTAACGGCCCACCACCCCACCTCTTTGTCGTCCACTAGCGGACGACAAAGAGGTGATAGCTAACGACGCAACCAAGCCCCACCCATCGTCTATCTCCCATCGTTTCTCCCCCCTCCCCGACCAGCCGCACGCCTGCACGCCGCCGTGCCCAGCCCCCACCCCCACCGCGCCCCCGTGCCGGCCGCCGTCGCGCCCCTGTCGTCGCCCCGCTGTCGCTCCCCTGCCGCCGGCCCCCGTCGTGCCCCTGCCGCACACGCCCATCGCGCCTGCACCACCCCCACCCCCATCGCCCGCGCCCCCCCGCCGGCCGCCGTACGCCCACCCTCGTCGTCCGCCGTACGCGCCCGCCCTCGCCCGCCGCCTGTGCCTCCCCCGCCGGCCGCCGCCCCATGCCCCTCACCGCCACCGCCGACCGCCGCCAGCGCCACTCACCCCCACTACCAGCTGCCGCGGACGCCCCCCCCCGCCGGCCGCTGCCCCACTCTGGTGATCCCCTTCCCCCTCTTTTTTTTCATTTTTTTAATAGTGTAGTTATAGTAATTTAGTTAGTTAATTAGATGTAGTTAGTTAGTTGTAATTTAGTTAGCTTAGTTAGTAAATTAGCTTAGTTAGTTGTAGTTTATTAGCTTAGTTAGTAATTTAGTTAGTTAGTTGTAATTTAGTTATTAGTAATTAGAAGAAGAGAGAAGAAGAAGAAGAGGAGGAGAAGTTGATGAAGAAGAAGAAGAAGAGGAAGGAGAAGAAGAAAAAGAAGAAGAAAATGAGGAGGAGGAGGAGAAGAAAAGAAGAAAAAGAAGGAGAATAAGAAGAAGAAGGGGAGGAGGAGGGGTGCATCGGCGCCGACCTAACTGGGTCGAGGAACGCTGACACCACACCATGGACACCCCGACCCCCGACACGACACCCCGAAACCACGACACGGAACGCCGGACCCCAACACCACACCCCCGACACCCCGACCCCGACATGACACGCTGACACCCCGATCCCAACACGACACCCCCGACACCCTAACCCCGACACGACATCCCCGACACCCCGACCCCGACACGACACCCCCGACACCCAGACACCGACACGGCACCCCCGACACGATACCCCCTACACCCCTACCCAACACGACACCCCGACACCCCGACACGGCACCCCCGACCATGACACAGCACCCCGACCCCGACACGACACCCCCGACCTGACACCGCCGACACGACACCCCGACCTCGAACCCGACACCCCGACATGGCACCCCGACCCCGACACCCTGAGATCCCGACACAGCACCCCAACCCCGACACCCTGACACGACACCCCCGACCACGACACAGCACACCGACAACGACACGACACCCCCTATGCCACGACCCCGACATGACACCCCGACACCCCGACACGGCACCCCCGACCACGACACTGCACCCCGACCGCGACACCCCAACCCCGACACGACACGGGTCATATATTTATGAATTATGAGTTAGGTCATATATTTTTCGATTTTGTTGTACATAACATCATATTTATGTTGATCAGGTGGATTTAAATGTGCAGTTGTTTCGTCGCTGCGAGGGTCTGGTGTTCGACGACCTCCCCATGCGTTCGTCGAGCTCCGCCCCTGCATTCGTGGGTGTGTACAAATGACATCTCCTCCTGCACCCTTCATTTCCTATGTTCCTGTCTTCGTGCCGATGAAACTTGCTAGCAATAGGTGTCTTCAATCATCAGTATGTGTGACCACTATGCGTCTCCCGTTCGAAAGGGTTACATCAATAAATATGCATTCATTAGCATATTTATAATTATGATTCTTTCAAATTGTCCAACGTTATCCATGGACAGCCTGAGTATGTGTAGATTGGTTTCGTTTTCCCATATGCTCTGCTCCGGATCCGATGCAGAATTTCGTCAGTGCCTCCCTATTGTTCTCCGGGTACACATCCACTCTGCTTATGGCCGAGACGTTTATCAGCAGAACAACGGGGAGGTGCTACGGAAATTGTGCGTCGGATCTGCAGCGGAGCATGGGAAAACAAACCCAATCTACACATACTCGGGTGGGATTGGGACCTATCTTTACCTACTAGCGTCTAGGTTGCATCGACGTAATGAAACTGACAAACTCTATTAACTAATGAATATGGTTTGCTGAATTATGTATATATTTTGTGTGTGTCCAGTAGCTAGGCAGGATGAGTGATTGTGGGTGGATGTACACCGGTCACACTAGTAAGAAAGACATGACTCGTGAATGGTTAACAAAAACCAAGGAGTTTGTGAGAGTCGCATTTGCAAATAGACAGAAAACAACCTGGTGCCCTTGTGTCGATTGCGACAATTGTAAGAAGAAGTCAGAGTTTAAAATGATCAAACACCTGCAGAAGTGGGGTTTTATGCCTAATTATACGGTCTGGACATTTCATGGTGAGTCTGCCCAATGTGCCTAAGCTGAGGTGCTTCGTCGTTGCATCGACGACCATGGTACCAGGATCGAAGACATGGTGCGAAACTTTGATGATGCTCGGGATTCAGATGATGAGATGGTGGAATCTACAAAGGTCTTTTATGAAATGTTGGAGTCTTCAAAACGTCCTCTCCATGAGCACATTGAGCTTTGTCAGCTGGATGGCATTGCGCAAGTAATGGCTCTAAAGGCTCGATTCAAGCTCGACAGAGAATGCTACGACGCGATGATGACGATATTTGGACGCTTTCTACCCAAAGGCCATGTATTGCCACCAATCCTGTACCAGTCGGACAAAATCCTACGTGCCCTTAAGATGCCCTATGAGAAGATAGATGCTTGTGAGAATTGATGTGCCTTATTTAGGTTTGAGTATGCGGGCTTGAACTATTGCCCCATTTGCAATGCTTCCAGGTATGTTTTGGTAGACAACGATATGGGTGAGAAGTGTCAGACCAAAATCCCCATTAATGTTCTTTGGTATCTTCCAATCATACCAAGACTTCAACGGCTTTTCATGGTCGAAGAGACGACTAGGCAGATGACGTGGCATAAATTTGGCAAAAGAACAGAACTGGATGCAGATGGGAATCCGATGTTGGGACACACTTCAGACGCTTTTGCGTGGAAGCACTTCGATGCATTACATAAGGATAAAGCGGCAGATCCAAGGCATCCTCGAGTTGCCATCAGCACGGATGGGTTCAATGTATATGGTATGACAACAGCACAATATAGTTGTTGGCCTGTATTTGTCATTCCACTCAATCTCCCCCCGGAGAGATTATGATTAGAAAGAACGTTTTCCTGACGTTGATAATTCCAGGGCCCAAATATCCGGGGAAGAATATGAATGTGTACATGCAACCGCTTAAGAATGAATTGCAAGAAGCCTGGGATAATGGGATCAAGACATATGCCGCCGCTACAAAAAAGAACTTCAAAATGCATGTGTGGTACATGTACTCGATGCGCTATTCGTTGGCTGGTGTGTGCATGGATGGGTCTCTCTGCCCCACATGCAAGGCAGCTCCTCAGTTCCGTTGGCTAGAGGCGGGTCACAAGTTTTTTTGCTTCGACATGCATAGACAGTTCCTGGATCCTGACCATAAGTTCAGAAAAGACAAGAAGAATTTAATCAAAGGTAGAGTTGTCAAAAACATTGCACCACCTGCCTTCACAGGCCAACAGATCCTGGATCAGATAAACGCTCTCGAGCCGGATCCAGATCGTCTAGGGTATTTCAAAGGGTATAATATGGAACACGCCTGGACTGACAAGATATGTTTGTGGGATCTTCCTTACTTTAAAGACCTCCTTTGCCCACACAACGTCGATGTGATGCACACTGAAAAGAATATAATGGAGCCCTTTTTGGTACATTGTTCGGCATAGAGGGGAAGTTGAAGGATAATCCTAAGGCTAGAGTCGACCAGGAGGCTCTATGTGATAGACCGTTACAAAACATTTGACAACCGAAAGGAAAGAAGAACTGGAGGAAGCCAAAGGCATGGTTCAATCTTGGAAGACCTTCTATGAGCGAAATGATCTTGTTGGTGAAAATGCAATTGATGTTCCCTGATGGGTATGCAACAAATCTAAAGAGAGGAGCGAGTCTTGACAAAATGAAAATATTTGGTCTCAAGAGTCATGATTGGCACATATGGCTTGAGCGGGTAATGTCGGTGTTGTTGCGTGGCTTTATCCCTAAGGATGAATGGCTAGTACTGGCAGAGCTGAGCTATTTCTTCCATGCTTTTTGTGTGAAAGAACTATCTCCTGACATGCTAGACGAATTGGAAGAGTTGGCACCGTAGTTGATCTGCAAGTTAGAAAAGATCTTTCCACCAGGCTTCTTTAATCCAATGCAACATTTGATTTTGCATCTCCCGACCGAGGCAAGATTGGGCAGGGCCCGTGCAAAATCGTTGGTGCTTCTTAACTGAGAGGATGCAGAAGACGCTTCGAGCAAAATGCAAAAATAAACGTAGAGTTGAAGCATCGATGCCGAGACATTCATTACTGAGGAGGCGGCAAACTTTGTGACAACACACTACACAGTCCAGAATCGTCATTTGCATAATCCAAAGCCTCGGTAAAATGATGACGACCGTGAAAAAGGTCGATCAAACGTCATCCTATTCAAAGGGAAGCTCACACCAGCCGATGCTTCGAAATCAATAGGGTTTTATGTCGAAGAATGGAGGACCATGTCGTTGTATATCATCAACAACCTAACAAAAGTGCGGCCATACATCGAGTAAGTTCTCGGTACATTGTTTCGCAACTTCTAATTCCTTTGAAATGCTCTTATTCCCGGATATGTGATATAGTCAATAAGTTGCCATATTCTCGGATGGAGCGGTGATCCAAAAGGATTCCATCGAAGAGTATGAGCTTCTGGCAAAGCATGGAGGTGGATATCCCAGTTTCATCTCTTGGTTCAAGCAAACGGTAATTTCCATTAATTAGACGATTTAATTTCTTCGCCTAGTTTGCGGTTAATGCAAGAATCCTTTGGTATTAAACTTGTAGGCTAATTGAGAGTCTATGGACTCCGAATTGAGACAAGTCGCTAATGGTTTTGTATTTAAGGTCTGTTCATTTGACAAATACGACATCAACGGGTATCGCTTTCGTACTTTTGGCAAAGAGTTATCTATGGCCGACCGAAAGTCTGCAAATTGTTGTGTCTCCGCTGTCGGCGAAGGAGGGGTCGAGTATTATGGAAGAGTTGAAGCAATTTATGAACTTACATTCTCTGGTAAAAACCCACCAAACGTCGTAGTCTTCAAATGTTATTAGTTTCAGCCAAAGGAGATTAGAAGGACTCATGAACATATAGGCCTAGTCGAAATCAAACAAAGCACCCATTTAGATGTTCCCGATGTCTATATTACGGCTCAACAGGCGACCCAAGTTTTCTATCTACCGTGGGCCTGCCAAATGGATCCAAATTTTAAAGTTTAGGATGTCGTTTATGATGTGCCACCACATTTTAGACTACCTCCCCTCAATTAAGATGATTATGAACCTCACATTAACCCAGACACATATGAAGGAGAATTCTTCCAAGAAACACGTGTTTCCAAAAAACGCTTCAAGAACCGCTCTACTTCACCCCAGAACATTGAGGTCGACAGCGACAATGAACCCGACTTCACCCCTGAGTAGCAACAAGAAGAGATGGAAGAAGAAGAGGTTACTTCTGCGGATGACCTAACAATGCTTGACCGATTACATAGAGGCCTTCCATATTTTGATGCATTTATTGATGATGTTGATGAGCACGTCATTAGTGATAGTGATGATGATTATGCATTTATTGATCCCGGAGCATATATAGACGATGAAGATTAATATTAGTAATGTGAGGTATTCAATTATTATTATGTACATATATATTTTAATTAGTTCATGTTATTAGGTATTCAATTTTTTTATGTTGAACTAATTTCGTTCATTCTTTGTCATTGCAGGTGTTGACAGATGGCGGGCGGTGGTCAATAGCGCTCCGAGCCTCCTTCCTCGGCATGTGATGGGAGCGGTGCTATTATTCCACCCAAGCAACTTCGAAGAGCGCTGGTACAGAGCATGCAGACACCGACGAGAGCTTTTTCTTCGACCGAGAGAGGTCGGGGGAAGACGAAGAGAGGTGCTAGAGGTAGGAAAGATGTTGCGCCTTCCTCGCCGCCACACCCAGCTGATTCTCCCGACCACCGGGCTGCTTCATCTCAGGTGGACCCATCTGAGTTGGACCCATCTCGGACTCCGGTCCACGAGCCTCGGGTCGATGAGCCTCGGGTCACCAAGCATTCGTCCTAGGGGACTCCGGTCCTAGAGTCTTCGTCCCAGGAGACTCGGGTCCCAGAGTCTCTGTCCCACGTGACTCCGGAGGCTAGCGGCCATGCTGATGGTGGCGAGGACAATTACTTGTCCGAGGACACCTATAGCAAGGGGGGAGCTAGTTGAGGAGGGCAAGAAGTTCTACCGGCGTGGTTGTACAAAGCTGCCTCCCATGCCGACGACCCGCGAGCAGAGGTGGTTGATTGCGCCTAATGTGGAGAAGTAAGTGCATTTACTCTTTTTTAACCTTTTTTCCTTCATGTTTCTTCAAATTAATATCTAATGTGTTGGCCTTGTCATACTGCAGGGGTTGGAAATACGAGTGTGGTGTCCGCAGGCCCAACCAGGTCCTTGGTGTGCATCTTCGACACCTCTTCCCAGGGAAGGTCCAGTTGCCCGGTGAGGGTGAGGCTCCACAGGTAGCACTGACCTGGGAGCTGTACAAGGCTGCCTCGGCCCCACCGGAGGAGATGGTTAACGGTGTCTTGTGTGATACGGTGGATGACATTGTGATATGTCGCTTTTGGGTAATTTCTCCTTTACAGAATTAAAAATCAACAACACCTTGTGATTGTACTAATCAGTGTCTAATGTGTTGTCTTGTTTGATTGTAGACCTTCTACAGGTGTCTTAAGGAAGATGAGGCGAGAGCGTTTGTTGTTCTCGAAGCTGAGTGCAAGTGCCAACTTCAGAACTTACGGCACGAGGCTCAGGTGCATGCTATTCGAGACTACTACGCCACGAGTAACATTAAGAGGGCCAAGAAGAAGTGCCCCAAAAATTATCTGAGTAAGGAGAAGTTTATGAAGGTAATTATCTATTCTTAAGGCCTTGTACTTAGTTTCTTTGATTTGATTCGTAGGCGTAGCGCTGAAATTTCTCTTGTCTAACTTAGGTGCCCCCGAGATGGTGTGCGGCCAGGATGGACTATTGGGAGGCATAGGTGGATGAGTGGTGCTCTCCCGAATGGCTAGCTGAACACAACAAGGCCAAGGAGAAGCGTTCCCAAATGAGAGGTGTGCCACACCATCTAGGGAGCTCCAACCTATTTGAGTACGGGGATAACTGGGTATGTGGTTTGCTTCATGATTCATGCAATTTCATTCTTCATGCTAGCTTCAGCCCTTAACTAATATTGTCTTCACCTCTTTTAGGCATGAGAAAACAAGAAGGAGGTGCCACCTCTGTTCGACCTCTAAGTAATCCTCTGAGGATGACCTCGATCATCCAGAGAGCTTTCCTCCCACAACAAGCTCGTGAGGTACAGAGATTTTGGGAAGGCGAGGAAAGGGGAGGACTTCAACCCGAGCCAGAGTCCTTTTGATCCGGAGCTCATGATGATATCTGGTGGTGGGAGGCCCCATGGCTCGATAGCCATTGGGGATGGACTGATACATTGTCCTAGATCTCTCTCAGAGATCAAGAAGCGCTAGACGAGCTCTGATCCTGAGATAACGCCTCGTCAACGGCCAATGTAGCTCGCCACTGAGGCTAGGGTCCAGGAGCTTCTGGCGGAGGCAAACAGGCAGGCAGCGCAGAGGGAGAGGGACATGGAGGAGATGACGTCTAGGCTGTTGGAGCAGGAGAGGAACCGGAACAACGCATCTCACCGGGCCCTATACGAGCTCCTCGTGGTATGTTTCTCCTCCATATTAGCCAAATCATGAACGTAATGTCGTGTAGACCGTGTGCCAGGACAATGGTCAGACCCCTCCGTCGATGCCCCATATTGCTATAGCACCCACGGCGAGTTTCATTTAAATGGTCATTAGTTACTAGTATTCACATTTGAGTTGCATCATGCTAAGGAGACATTGCAAATGATCTTTGGTGCAGCGTGCCTCCCGACAAGCATCGACCGATCCTACTGCGTCTGCCGCAACCCCGACCGGTCCTTCTACGTCTCACCCTGGCGCAAACCCTACCGGTCCTTCACCTTCGTGTTGATGGTAAGTTTTCCCAAGTGCTTTCATTAACAAATGCATACTTAGCTTAAGAAATGACCTAGTTAGATCCAAAATGACCTATACTTAGCTTAGTTTCCTCAAAAATGACTTGATATGCTTAGTTAGCTAGAAAATGGTATACTCTACCTATGATAGCTATAAAATGACCTATATATACTTAGCATTTTTTCCTCCAAAATGACTAAATATGCTTATTTAGCTAGAAAATGGCATTACTACCTACTATAGCTCAATAATGATCTATAGCTAGCTTAGCTAGTTCATTTATGACATAATTAGCTCACTTAGGTACAAAATGGCATAACTACCTACCATAGCTCTATGATGATCTATAATTAGCTTAGCTAGTTCATTTATGACATAATATGCTCACTTAGGTAAAAAAATGGCATAATAACCTTGGTTTAGCTCCAAAATGACCTATACTTAGCTTATTTTCCTCAAAAATACATAATAACCTTACTTACCTCCAAAATGATATATTCTACCTAGGATAGCTATAAAATGACCTATACTTAGCTTTTTTCCTCCAAATGACTTGATATGCATAGTTAGCTAGAAAATGGCATTACTACCTTGGAGAAGAGGAGAGGAGAGGAGAAAAAGAAAGAGAAGATAAATTCTTCTTCTTCTTTTTCTTCTTTTTTTCTATCTAGTCTTCTTCTTCTTCTAACTATCATCTTTCCTACTTTGCAGATTTGCTATAGATTAGGAAGAGTGCATTGATTGACTATACTCTTCTACATTTTCTACCTTTATGTTTATGGAAAACTTGTTTTTGATACGTATGTATGGATATGTTTTTGAAAACCATATTGTGTGTTGTTGGAAACTTTTATATATGTTGGACTTGTATGTTGAAACTTACTGTTGGTATATGCTTGTTTCAACTTATTGTTGGTATGCTTGGATATATATGTTTCAATTGAATTATTCTAAGAGAAAACAGAAAAAACAGGGGCTATATAGCAACTTTGCCGTCCGCTGGCATACGACCAAGGTCTTTGTCGTCTGCCAGCGGACGGCAAAGCTGCCACGTGGCAGCTACCTGTGCAACCTAGGGCTGGCCTAGGTTGGTTCTTTACCGTCCGCTGGCAGACGGCAAAGAACCTTAGGTCTTTGTCGTCTGCCAGTGGACGGCAAAGAACCAACCTAGGCCAGTAAAAAAATGCATTGTCGTCCGCTAGCAGACGGCAAACGACAAAGCACGCCATTAATCCCCCTAACGGAGCTAAATTGCCACGTGTGCCGTCCAGGCCTTTTGCCGTCTGCTGGCAGACGACAAAGATTCAAAGGTCTTTGTCGTTCGCTAGCGGACACCAAAGCGACCTTTACCATGGCTTATTCAGTCGGACGGTTGGCCGTCTACTGGCGGACGGCAAAGCCTTTGTCGTCCGGGATTCATGCCTTTGCCGTGCAGGATGGCTGACGGCAAAGTGCTTGATTCCTATAGTGAGGGATTGATTGAATCCGTGACATCGTGGTTCATCCGATGAGATCATCGTGGATCATGTGGGAGCCAACATGGGTATCCAAATCCGGCTGTTGGTTATTGACCAGAGAGGTGTCTCGGTCATGTCTACGTGTCTCTCGAACCCATAGGGTCTACACACTTAAGGTTCGATGGCGCTGGGGTTATAGGGAAATAATGTACGTGGTTAATGAAGGATGCTAGGAGTCCCGGATGAGATCTCGAACGTCACGAGGAGTTCCAGAATGGTCTGGAGTTAAAGATTCATAAATAGCAAGTGAGGTTTTGGTCACCGGAAGTGTTTCGGGCATCACCGGTAATGTACCGGGACCACCGAAAGGGCTTCGGGGGTCCATCAAGTTGGGCCACCAGCACCAGAGGGCTGCATGGGCCGAGAGTGGGAAGGGACCAGCCCGGAGTGGGCTGGTGCACCCTCCACCCTTGCCCAAGGTGCAGCAAAGGTGGGAAGGGGGAACCCTAGGCGTAGATGAGCCTAAGGGGCACCAAGGGTGCCGCCCTCCCCTCTCCCTCTCTGGCCACCGACCAGATGGCCATCTAGGGCTGCCGCACCACCTTAGGGTGGGAACCCTAGGGGCTGTGCACCCTCCTTCCCTCCTCCTATATATAGTGGGGTTTTTAGGGTCTTCCAACACACAAGTTTCTTCCTCCCTCGACGCAACCCTACACCTCCCACTCCTCGTTCTCCGTAGTGTTTGGCAGAGCCCTGCAGGAGACCACAATGCTCCACCGTCAACATGTCGTCGTGCTACCGGATCAAGGCGCAGGAGACCACACAGCTCTCCCACAACCTCTCCTTCCTCCTTGCTGGATCAAGGCGTAGGAGACGTCACCGGGATGCACGTGTGTTGAATGCGGAGGCGCCATTGTTAAGCACTTAGACCGGAATCCACCGCGATCTGAATCGCTGCGAGTACGACTCCACCTACCGCGTTCTAGCAACGCTTCTGCTTAGCGATCTTCAAAGGTATGAAGATGCACTATCCCTTGGTCGTTGCTGGTTTCTCCATAGATTGATCTTGGTGGTCGTAGGAATTTTTTTGATTTACTACTACATCTCCCAACAAAAAGTTCATCAACTAATGGTCTTAGGTACACATCAATATTGTTGCTGGGTTGCTTAGCGCCTTAGATGAGCACTAGCATCATAATGAACTTTCATTTCCTGCACAACCAAGGAGGGAGGTTATAGATACATAGAGTCACAGGCCATGAGCTTGCTGCTTTGCTCCCCAAAAGAATTAATGCCATTTGCACTTAAAGCAAACCATAAGTTTGTTGGGTCATCTACAAAGTTTGACCACTTTCTCTCGATTTTTGTCCACTACGACCCATCAGCGAGTACTCTCAACTTCCCGTCTTTCTTATGGTCTTCTTTGTGCCATCGAAACGACTTGGCATGCTCTTTATTTTGGAATAAATGTTTCAACCATGGTATAATAGGAGCATACCACATCATCGCGACTAATCTTATATTTCAATGCACCACATACCAGTCATGCATTCAAATTCTCATACTCCTCACCGTGGTAGAGGATACAGTCATGATGGCATGCATGTGTCTTCTACACCTCTAATCCTAGATGGTAGACAACCTTCTTTGCTTCGTATGTACTCTCGAGCAATTCATTGTCCTTTGGAACCTTATTCTTCATTATTTTCAGCAACTTTTCAAATCCCTTGTCAGATACACCATTCTCTGCCTTCTATTTCAGTAATTCCAGTGTGGTACCAAGCTTTGTGTTACCATCTTTGCAATTTGGGTACAACCCTGTCATGCCCAAGATGTCGTCCTATCCTTATTTTGGCACGAGGGCCTCAACGGGGATAGAAGCGCATCTCGACGCGTTCGCAAGAATGGATATCATTAGAAGTACATGTATAGAAGATATGAGTATATGGAATTGGCTTACACTCGCCACAAGCTACATCAGAGCCACATCAATACAACAACATACTCAACCATCATACATAAGAGCAGGGTCCGACTACGCACGAAATCAAACGATAAAATGACATCCATCGTTGCTATCCCAGGCTGCCGCCTGGAACCCATCCAAGATTTATAAAGAAGAAGACGAAGAACTCCAAATCAAATCAAGCAACGTGCTCACATCAATTCATCACATTACCTATACCTGCAACTGTTGTTGTAGTAATCTGTGAGCCACAGGGACTCAGCAATCTCATTTCCAAGGGTATCAAGACTATTAAAGCTTAATGGGTGAGGTATGGTTAAGTGGTGAGGCTGCAGCAAGCGAGTAACCATTTGTTGTAGTGGCTAACTTACGAATATAGAAAGTAAAGTATGGTGGTCTACGCATAATGGACGTGAACTAGTAATGATCACTAACTGAAACTGAACACCTACTTACGTCAAACTAGTGGCTAACTTACGAATATAGAAAGTAAAGTATCGTTCTCTTTCGGATAAGAACTTACGAGAAGAGACAGTCACAGTCACGCACACAGTTGGTGTATTTTATTTGAGTTTACTTCAAGTTTGCTATGACCGGGTGTTAAACAAAGTATCCAAGTTTGCCACATAATCGCGAGCACGACTTCTTAAAAAGATTTAATCCTGTAGGGCTGCTCCAACTCATCCATCATAAATTAACCACACGCAATGGGAATAACCTCAACCACGGATCTCGTGATCATCCTAGGCAATTCCAAAGGAAATCCGACACCTCAAGATAGCCCGAAGAATAATAGGAATATCACACTCAAGACGTGTGAGAAAGGTAAAACAAATCCAGCAAGGCCTCCTGACATGTCAACAATCCCGATAGGATCCGCGTATCTCGTTCTTAGGACACTGTGGATAAGCGACGCGTACAGTGGCCTGATAGAAATCTCCCAAGTTGCCCTGGGTTGGCCCTGCACAGTGCTCTAGTTTCGACCAACACTCATGAGGAGCACTGGCCCGGGTTGTTGATTAATTATCCACGGGGTCCGTAAAATCCCCTATTTAAGATCATTTATTATTAGCCAAATGTAGTACCAATGTTGGGCCTTGCCAGACATCTTTTATCCCAAAACAAAAATCAAGGGGGTCCCCATAACAACCCCGAGCATGTTAGGAGTGCTCATTTATGGAACATAACACCGGTAGCTAGGGGCGGCAAGAGTGGAACAAAACACCGAGCAAAAGGCCAAGCCTTCCACCTTTACCAAGTATATATGTGCATTAAATTAAATAGCAGCAATACTGTGATATAACAAAAGAATGTCCATGTTCGCACATGGAAGCAATTGCACCTGCAGCTAGAAACGCTATAAGAAGGGCTGAGCAGGCGGTAACATAGCCAAACCAAAATTTTGCTGGCATGTGGAGGGGTTAGAGGCTTTCAATGGCAATGTTGGGAGGCTTGACAAACAAGTGGTAGGTAGCGTGACATAACGATAGAAAATGAGACATCTAACATGGCAATGATAGTATTGGTATCCAAGGAAATGGGTCATCGTGCCTGAGATCCCGCTCGGAAGAAGATAGAGTCCATGAGGAAGACAAACCAACGTAGTCGAACGAATCATCACACTCCAAACACTTTTGGAACTCTATCAAGAAGAAGCAATCTGAAACAAACAATCAACACCAGATACACCACAACACATGCATAACACGATGCACAAACAAATATGATGCATGTCCGGTTTAAATATGCAAGGCATGACAATTCACAACAATCAAATAGTACACATTAAGTGAAACTAAATATGCAACGAGTTGCATATTGACGAAACTCCATGTTCGAATTATTTAGTTCACTCCCGTTAGGCACACGAAAATATTAAATGTTGTTAGGCATGGCAAGAGGTGGAGCATAAGTAAACTTTCTATCTAGGCATCTTAAATGAGGTCGGAAACAACTTATAGCATTTCCGAAATGACCCCATATGTTAATTTCGAAATTGGTACAGATCTGAACTAAACACATTTTATATTTGTTGAACAACAGAATAAAGCATACAATGTTATTGTACACATCATTCTAGTCTATTTACATATATAGAACATTTCAAACGGAGCTACGGTCTAAAAGATATGAGCAACACAAGATGCACATGTCATGAATGCAAATGCATGGTAAATACAATCACAAATATTTAAAATCATGAATGCAGCAAGTTATTGTTAAACTACATGAGATTCTAAGCATGTTTTATATGCAACGTGTCCAAAACGGAGCTACGGTTCAACCACAATCATCGAAACAAGTTTTAGTTGAAATCTGCCAAAACAGCAAAATGACATTTTGCACATATGAAAACAGCAAGCTACAAGATTCCAAAATGCATAAACTACGCATGGGACAATAGAATACAACATGAACTTCACTTCATCTTCACAGATCATATTTAAAACATGCATGGATCACTTGGTAGGAAGCTCACAAGAAGGCTACTTGAAAACAGTTTCTGACTTGGTGAAAATAGCAGTTTTGATAGTACAGTTTTCATCACGAAAGCATATTCACAGAAGTGAAACTATATACTGCAGATCATATTATGTCATGAAACTTAACAGCATGCTAAAGGACAATATCAACAACAAATAACTCCATTACACCTACCACAAAAGAGTTCTAGATCACTAGCAAATCACATGGCAAGACAACAAAAAAATATAACAGATTCCTGACTTAAAAATATTTTGGACCCTCAAAACAACAGAATTTTATAGCAAGTTGTCAACAAGAAAACAACAACTAAACATGCATTTCTATGACTAGAAAAATGTCCAAGGGCTATGACACATATCAAAGGGCACATCTCATGTTGAAACTTATTTCAAATCATGCATGGATTAAATCCCATAAAATTAACAAAAGGGCATCACGTGTGACAGCCCGAGACCGATGTTCCAGAAGATTCCAGAAGATTCCCCTTTAGTTTCCATTCTCGTCATGTGTTTCGTTGTGTGTTGCATTCATCATCGCATCATTCGCATCATATGCATTGCATCATCGACCGTTGTCGAACTTACATTCGTTCGTAGCCGCCGGTTCCATCCGTTTCGCCGTTGCTTGTTCCGAGAGCAACCACACACGCACGCACCCGCGGCACCATTAAAATAAAACCATTTTTAAGCACGCACAAAAATATTCTCGGATTGAGTTGAAACTTGTCGTGCGGTCTTGTTATGTTGTAGATAGACTGCCCGTCGATTTTCGTCGCGTTCTGAGTTCGTTTGATGCCCCGTCGGTCATCCGCAGAAGTGAGGTTATCGGTAGTTTATCGGATGTTCGTCGTACGTTCGATGTTTGCAAACTTGGTGCCACAGTTCACTGTTCTCTCTCTCTTCCTTCCTAGTCCCTCTACATAGCCCGTCGTAACTCCTCTCCGCTTCCGGACGTCGGGTCGTCATCCGGCAGTCCGAAAATGGACAGTGCCGTTACCCTAGCCCTAGCCCTATTTATACCCCCTAGCTCACCTCATTCTGTGTGCAACCTAACCCTATCCTTCACCCACGTCCACCCAGCCCACCCAAGCCCATCTGGGCCCGTTCGAGCCGATCCGGGCCCAGATCACGTTCCGGAGTTCTTTCCTGAGCTCCATCCGTGGAGAGCCCGAGCTTCTCCTTCCTCCTCCCTCCATCGGCTCGTCGGAGCCACCGGAGCTCGCCGGAGCCGCCAGAGCCTCGCCGGCCACCGCCTCTCCTTCCCTTTCTCCCCTTCTCCTCCCTCCTCTCCTAGACCCCCCTCTTCCTTCTCTGCCCGCAGCTTCCCCCGCCATGGCCGACCTCGCCGCCCCGGCCGTCCAGGCCACCGCCGCCTCCCTCCGGTCAGATCCGGTCCACCTCCGGCCGGATCCGCTGCTTGCCGCCGGATCCCCGCCTCCGCCGGTCCCTGTGCGGCAGCTGTCGCTGGTGCGTTGGCCGTCTTCGCCGTTGACCAGTGCGGAAGCGGGCATGAGGACGAGCAGAGGAGCTGCTCGCTCGCCCCGTGCCGCTCGCCCGTGCCTCCTGCTCGGTCGCCCCGTGTGGGCCGGCCTGCGTCCCCAGCTCAGCCCAGTGTTCCCCCGGCCGCAGCCACCGGATGGGCCAAGGCCCACAGGTGTGCCCCAGCCCCTTTTTTCTTTGCGTTTTTATTTTATTCCGGTATAAACATTGCATGTTTTAAAAAATTCATAATTAATTAACCCTTGGTCGTATTAAAATAATTCAAACATGTAAAATGTGTAGAATTTTGTCTAGTTTCACCATAACCTATTTTCATGCATGTTAAAATAATTAAACCTGTTGTTTGCATCGATTTGCGTGGTGACCATTTAATATGGCTTATTTCATATTTATACGACCGTGCATCAAAATTAATAAAATCATAAATTAAAAAAATGTTCATCTCATTTGCACCACATTTTCATGCATGATAAAAATATGGTCATGATATTTGCATTTAATTTGCATTGATGTTTTGCTTTAAGATGATTAGGATCTCAGGCAAGATGACACATTTCCCTGGATACCATTACTATCATTACCATGCTAGTAGTCTCGTCTTTTATCGTTATGTCTCGCTACCTACCACTTGTTGATAAGCCTCCCAACATTGCCATGATAAGCCTCTAACCCTTCCATGTCCTAGAAAAACATTGTTTGGCTATGTTACCGCTTGCTCAGTCCTTCTTATAGCGTTGCTAATTGCAGGTGCAAATGCTTCCATGTGCCAACATGGACCTTCTTTTGTTATATAACAATATTACTGCTATTTATTTTAATGCAGTTATACAGTTGGTAAAGGGTGGAAGGCTTGGCCTTTTGCTCGGTGTTTTGTTCCACTCTTGCCGCTCTTAGTTACTTGTGAACCATTGTTATGTTCCATAAATGAGAGCTCCTAACATGATCGGGGTTGTTATGGGGACCCCCTTGATTTTTGGGTTGGAATAAAACTTGTCTGGCAAGGCCCAACATTGGTACTACATTTGCCTAATAACTAATGAACTTTCATAGGGCATGATCACCCCGTGGATAGTTTAATCAACCCCCGGGCCAGTGCTCCTCATGAGTGTTGGTCCAAAACAAAGCCACTTGCGGGGCCACCCGGGGCAACTCGGGGGATTTCTATCCGGCCACCATACATACTGCTCATCCGGTTGTGCCCTGAGAACGAGATACACGGCTTCTATCGGGATTGTCGGCACGTCGGGCGACCTTGCTCGATTTGTTTTACCTTTCTCGAACATGTTGAGTGAGTAACTCTGATCTTCTTCGGGCTATCTCGAGGTGTTGGATTTCCTTTTGAATTGCCTAGGAAGATCACGAGATCCGTGGTTGAGGTTATTCCCGCTGAGTGTGGTTAATTTGTGATGGATGAGTTGGAGCACCCGTGGAGGGTTCAATCTTTTCGAGAAGCCGTGCTTACGGTTATGTGGAAAACTTGGATACTTTGTTTAACACCCGGTCATAGCAACTTAAAGTAAACTCTAATAAAATACACCAACTGTGTGCGTAACCGTGACTGTCTCTTCTCGTGAGTTCTTATCCGAAAGAGAACACAGTGGGGTTATGATTGACGTAAGTAGGTGCTTAAGATCAGCTAGTGATCACTTCTAGTTCACGTCCGTTATGCGTAGACCACCATACTTTAATTTCTGTTCTCATAAGTTAGCCACTCAGATAAAGGCTTAGTCGCTTGCTGCAGCCTCACCACTTAACCATACCTTACCTATTAAGCTTTAATAGTCTTGATACCACTGGAAATGAGAATGCTACAACAATAGGTGCAGGTACAGGTAATGTGATGATTTGACGTGAGCGCGTTGCTTGATTTGATTTGGAGTTCTTCTTATTTTTCTTCATCAATCTTGGATGGGTTCTAGGCGATAGCCTGGGATAGCAAGGGTGGATGTCATTTTATCATTTGGTTTCGTCCGTAGTCGGACCCTGCTCTTATGTATGATGTTTGAGATGTTGTTGTATTGATGTGACTTCGATGTAGCTTGTGGCGAGTGTAAGCCAATTCCATATACTCATCTCTTATGTACATGTACTAGTAATGATATCCATTCTTGCCAACACATCGAGATGCGCTTCTATCCCTGTCGACGCTATCGTGCCCGAATAAGGATAGGACCGCATCTTGGGCGTGACATCACGCATAAATGACATGCACACAATAATGCTCAAATGAAAATACTAAATGCACAGATAAATCACATGGATATTTCTTTCCCGGAAACATATGTAATATGCATAGGTTCATGTGGAAAATTAATCACAATTAATTATGCGAGTAATAGGCCTAATCACCTTATAGAAATTCATTAATGCAAATTAGATGCAAACATCATTCCAACATTTTTATCATGCATGAATGTGCGAAGCCGTTGATATGAATATTTTTTTCACATGTGATTTTCTTAATTTCGATGCATGGTTAAATAATTATGAAAATGCAATTAAATGGTAATTATGAAAATGGCATTTTAAAGATTTTAGGCATGGATGAAAATGACATATTATTAATCTACATTTTATTCTAAGCATTTTATATTTATTAAACATTTTTAAACGGTGAACGGTTGATTAATTAATGAATTAAAAATGCACTAGGGGCCTGAAATTAAAAAAGAAAGAAATGCACGGGGGAAAGGGCTCTCTCACCGGAGTGGGCCAAGGCCCATTCGGCTAGTGCTGGGGAGGCTGGCGATGCTAGGTGGCGCCAGATCCGGCGAGGGGAGGCCGGATCCCGGCGGTGAGCTACGGCGGCCAGCGGCGAGGCAAGAGGCGACACGACGAGCTCGGCTGTGCCATGGATTCTTGCGGGAGGGAGAAGAGCGGGAGGTTAGGGGAGAAAGAGAAGGAAGGTAGGGGAAGAAGAGGGGCGTCCGGCGAGGAGAGGTCCGGCGAGGGCGGCTCTCCGGCGACGAGGTCTGGCAGGACGGCGCGGGATCCACGGGAGCACGGGCATGGCGCCATGGGAGCTGCCATGGGAGCACGGGAGGAGCTCAGGAACGGGCCTAGATGGGCTTTCCCGGGCTCAGATGGGCTCGGGCGGGCCTGACGGCTGGAGGATTGCGAAGCTAGTTTTTGGCACGTGGAACGAGGGGGATTAGGGTTGGCTGCCCAATTAGGAAGGGGAGGGGACTATATATAGGTTTCGGGATTAGGGTTAGGGGCTCTGTCCGTTTTTGGACCGTTGGATGTCGATTCGACAGTCCGGAATCGGAGCCGGGGGGGCTACGCGGCTGTGAATATGGGCCAAGGGGAGAAGAGAGGGAGGTTTGCGGCCCGTGACAAGAATTGTAAAACACCGAGAAATGTCCGATAAACTTATCACCGCATTGCTATGACTGACCGATAGGTATCAAACGAACTCGGAACGCGACAAAATTCGACGAGCAGTCTACCTACAAAAGAACAAGACAACACGCCAAGTTTCGACCCATTCCGAGAATATTTTTGCGCGCACTTAAAAACGGTTTTATCTAAATGATGTCGCGGGCGCGTGCGTGTGTGGTTGGTCTCGAAACAGGCAACGGCGAAACAGAGAGAACGGGGACTACGAACGGATGAAAGTTTTCTAAAATGGGTGACGATGCTATGCAGATGATGCGAATGATGCGATGATGAATGCAACAATAAAACGAATCATAGAAGAGAACGAAAAAAGGGAATCTTCTAGAATCTTCTAGAGCATTGGTCCCGGGCTGTCACAACTCTCCTCCACTACATGAGGATGTCGCCCCGAGATCTAGAATGAAAAGGGGAAGAGAAAGAGCAAAAGGTAAAACTTAGTTGCTTCTTTGACAAACGAATGAAAACAATGAAATGAGAAGGTTGCAAATTGATGAAGAATGAGATGAGGAACTAGCAAGAATTCACAAGAAATTTCGGCAGCACTTCGGTAGGAAAGAGGGAAAAAAATAAATATTATGGAAACAAATTGAAAGACAGGCACCAAACTTGGTTGCATTAGAATCAACTTCATAATATGCGCGGATCATGTAAAGACTTCACAACACTCCGGTTAAATGAATAGCAAGAAAGAACATGATCTTGATCAAACAAGATGATGGATTGAAGAGAGCAACATCACAAGGCCTCGGGAACAAAATAATAGAAGCTACATCCTTTGAAGAGAAGAGAACTGATAAGAAAATGACAACTACTAGCACCAATGAATTTGAGAAGCATGGTTGAACGGAGTTTTTGAAACACCAACAACAAAAATAACAAGCTTATTTTGGATTTATGGAGAACATCTCAAAATTACGAGCTGACAACCTACCACAACAGAAACAATTGATCGATTGATAGCACCAAGATATGCAAAGCTTCTTTCACCAAGAGTAGGTGGAGAAAACTTGAATCAATTATGACACCATGATAGCAAGAATCCTTAGAAAATGCTTTAGGTGAAATCCATCCCAAGATAGCTCCGAGAAAATAAGATGGGTTTACTTATCCCATTCTTGACAATTTGCTTCGAGACTCCTCATAATCAAGAATTTAATAATACCATCTTAAAAGACAAAGGACAAGGAATTGAACTAAGACATCCAAGATAAAGAACACATGAGCACATCCAACTTGAATCTAGAAGAACACTTCGAGAAGAATTACATCCTTAACAAACCACCATGAGGAACCTCCGAAAAACTCTGAAATGAAAGGGTGATAGAAAGAATTGAAGGATGCAAAAGAACAAGATTAAGGCCTTCCAATGATTTAGATGATGCTTCGGGGCATGATACTTGAGCAAAACTAGGAACTCCAGAAAGAAAGATGACCACTTGGGATAAGGAATTGATATCATGAACAACTCCGGAACAAGAATTGAAATCACTTGAATGAACAAGAATAAGAATTATGATATGACTATCCTTCATCAAGTTAAATTGATGACAAGCAACAGATTTCACACATCACTTATTCTTCTTGAAAAAGAATGAATAGAGAGATAGAGCACAATCTTGAAGAAGTCTTGCATGAGAACACCAGTTAGAATTCACAAATCAATGAGGATGCAACGATTGAACAAAGATACATGGGAATGAAGAGAGCATGATTCACCTAAGAGAAAACTTAACAAGGCACCAAAAAGAATTAGAAACTAAATAGGACACATGAGAATGAAGAGATCAAGATTTGCCTAATAGAAACTGAAAAAGGCACCGGAATAATCAAGATATGAACGAAGGAACAACAATTGAGAAGAATTTGAGAACGAAATCTGAAAGCTGAGAACCAAGAAATCTTATGAAATGATGACCTTCGAGAGGATCAAGAAATGAAACAATTTTGAAACACACCGGATAGATATGGGAGGAATAACTCATGATCAAAAAATTTGAGATGATAGCAACAGCCTGGAACCAAGAATCTTTGGAAGAACGAACAATGATTTAAGAGAAAAAACTCCTTCGGTCTTCAATGTTGAGAATGATGACAAGAAACAACACCACGAATTACTAAGACACTCCAGAACAATGAATAAGGAAAAGGTTGAGACAACAATGAAAATTATTTAGAAGCAATATTCAAGAAGGCATAGGACTGATGAAATTCATTCTAACGTCATATTTAAAAATAACTTGAGATGATCACTGGAAAGATTAGAAGAGTTAGGTAGGATCCTTGGAAAAGACTTGTGGGTTATGGGCCCACTCAAAAGAAACCACCGTTCAAACAATTCATTAAAAGAGAGATTGCACAGGTAAAATTAATAACTAGATGATATGAAACTCTTGAAATAATTTGAAAGGATATGAATGGAAATGAAAGTCTTCTGAGATATCTTCAGCACTCCGGAAGAATAGAGAGGGATGAATAAACCAGAGAAGCTTGATAAAGAATTCCAACATGGGAGATCAAATAGACAATGAAAATGATATGATGAACACAAAGAACTTGAATTGAACCACCGGAACAGAAAAGAAAGATGAATACTAATAAATGCTAACTTGGGCACTAAGCATCTTCATAAAGAATCACCGGAGAGGAATAACAACGAGAACTAGGAATATGAGGATAAATCTTGAAATGAAACTCTTGAGAATATTCACAAAGAAACACCGGAAACAAGATAGAAGAAAAGATAGAGGAAGCATTACATGAATAGCAAAGACACTTGGATGAGAATTCAAGCATTGAAGAAAAAGGGTGGGAGGGCACGAAAAACAAAGAAAACATGGAACAGATGAGATAAACTTCGGAACGAAATATGAGGATGATCTTGCAAAATTGGAGAGGATAGAATTATCTTGAAGATAAGCACACCGGTTGAAAATAATTGATATGATAAGTTGATTGGGCAAAAGAATTAGCATTCCCACAGAAATATGAGAACACTACCTAGCAAGATATGAAATCACCACTTGACATCGAAGCAACGCAATTACCATATTCAAAACAAAACAAAGGATGAGGCTTATGAAACAAGCCAGAACAAATACATACCCACTATGCACTTGTTGGAAAGATAATCCTTGGTAACTACTTGAATTCCCACCTAAGAACTTCCGAAAACTTTCGGGTTATGCAATCCGGTGTGGGGGATACAAGGAGGAAATATCTCACACAAGTAGCAATCCTACACACCAACTATATCCATCCTTCAACACATAACCAGAGGCTTTCAAAACTTCATCTAACTCGAATACTCAACTCACAACGATACTAAACCATGGTGGTACCCCGGACGCCTCCCCAGTACTGGGTGACTCCGACCTTATCTCACCACGACAAGTATTGAAACAATTTCGAACATCCTCTGTCCTCAGATATAAGGAAGCTGAATGATAAAAATGCGCCAACATTGCCTGGAGCTCGACTCCCAGGAAGAAATCAAGTCAGACAGGCACCAAGACAGAACCCTGTCACATCGGTATCATATAGACTCCAAAATACCTGCGTGATCCTAAATTTTTTTTGAGCGAGAAGATGAGTAGAAACAAAATTCCTAAGTCGAATACCTCACCAAAGCATAGAAGAGGAGTAAAAAGAATCCTACTCTCCGATATAACTAGACTCAAAATAGTTTTTCACTAGACTCGACTCGGCCAAGTTCGATCAATCAAGGGGGCTCCTAGGTTGGTACAAGCTCTGATACCAACTTGTCATGCCCAAGATGCGGTCCTATCCTTATTTTTGGCATGAGGGCCTCGACGGGGATAGAAGCGCATCTCGACGCATTTGCAAAAATGGATATCATTACAAGTACATGTACAGAAGATATGAGTATATGGAATTGGCTTACACTTGCCACAAGCTACATCAGAGTCACATCAATACAAGAACATACTCAACCATCATACATAAGAGCAGGGTCCGACTACGGAAGAAATCAAATGATAAAATGAAATCCACCCTTGCTATCCCAGGCTGCCGCCTAGAACCCATCCAAGCGTGATGAAGAAGAAGTAGGCGAACTCAAAATCAAATCAAGGAACGCGCTCACATCAATTCATCACATTACCTGTACCTACAACTGTTGTTGTAGTAATTTGTGAGCCACATGGACTCAGCAATCCCATTTCCAAGGGTATCAAGACTATTAAAGCTTAATGGGTGAGGTATGGTTAAGTGGTGAGGCTGCAGCAAGGGAGTAAGCATTTGTTTTAGTGGCTAACTTACCAATACAGAAAGTAAAGTATGGTGGTCTACGCATCATACACGTGAACTAGTAATGATCGCTAACTGATCCTGAACACCTACTTACATCAAACATAACCCCACTATGTTCTCTTTCGGATAAGAACTCACGAGAAGAGACAGTCACGGTTACGCACACAATTTGTGTATTTTATTTGAGTTTACTTCAAGTTTGCTATGACCGAGTGTTAAACAAAGTATCCAAGTTTGCCACATAACCGTGGGCATGACTTCTCGAAAAGATTTAACCCTGCAGGGGTGCTCCAACTCATCCATCATAAATTAACCACATGCAGTGGGAATAACCTCAACTACGGATATCGTGATCATCCTAGGCAATTCCAAAGGAAATCCGTCACCTTGAGATAGCCCGAAGAATAATCGGAATTCCTCACTCAAGATGTTCGAGAAAGGTAAAACAAATCGAGCAAGGCCTCCCGACGTGTACAGTGGCCTGATAGAAATCTCCCAAGTTGCCTTGGGTTGGCCCCGCATAGTGCTCTAGTTTGGACCAACACTCATGAGGAGCATTGGTCCGGGTTGTTGATTAATTATCCACGGGGTCCGGAAAATCCAGTATGCAAATTTATTAATTATTAGGCAAATGTAGTACCAATGTTGGGCCTTGCTAGACAGGTTTTATCCCAAAACGAAAATGAAGGGTGTCCCCATACCAACCCCGAGCATGTTAGGAGCGCTCATTTATGGAACATAACACCGGTTCACAAGTAGCTAGGGGCGGCAAGAGTGGAACAAAACACCAGCAAAAGGACAAGCATTCCACCTTTACCAAGTATATATGTGCATTAAATTAAATAGCAGCAATACTGTGATATAAAAAAAGAATGTCCATGTTGGCACATGGAAGCAATTGCACCTGCAGCTAGAAACGCTATAAGAAGGGTTGAGCAAGCGGTAACATAGCCAACCAAAGGTTTGCTGGGATGTGGAGGGGTTAGAGGCTTTTCATGGCAATGTTGGGAGGCTAGACAAACAAGTGGTAGGTAGCGTGACATAATGGTAGAAAAGGAGACATCTAGCATGGAAATGATAGTAATGGTATCCAAGGAAATGTGTCATCTTGCCTGAGATCCCGCTCGGAAGAAGATCGAGTCCATGAAGAAGACGAACCAACATAGTCTAACGAATCCTCACACTCCGAACACTTTTGGAACTCCATCGAGAAGAAGCAATCCAAAACAAACAATCAACACCAGATACACCACAGCACATGCATGACACGGTGCACAAACAAATTTGATGCATGTCCGGTTTAAATATGCAAGGCATGGCAATTCACAACAATCAATCCACGTTCGAATTATTTAGTTCACTCCCGTTAGGTACACGACAATATTAAATGTTGTTATGCATGGCAAGAGGTGAACCATAAGTAAACTATCTATCTAGGCATCTTAAAAGAGGTCGGAAATGACCCCATATGTTAATTTTGAAATTGGTCCAGATCTGAACTAAACACATTATATATTTTTTAAACAAAATAATAAAGCATACCATGTTATTCTACACATCATTCTAGTCGATTTACATATATAGAACATCTCAAACGGAGCTACGGTCTAAAAGATATGAGCAACACAAGATGCACATGTCCTGAATGCAAATGCATGGGAAATACAATCACAAACATTTCAAATCATGAATGAAGAAATTTACAATGAAACTACATGAGATTCTAAGCAAGTTTTATATGCAACATGTCCAAAATGGAGCTACGGTTCAACCACAATCATCAAAACAAGTTTTAGTTGAAATCTGCCAAAAACAGCAACATGCCATTTTGCACATATGAAAACAACAAGCTAAGCATGGGGCAATAGCATACAACATCCACTTCATTTCATCTTCACAAATCATATTCAAAACATTCATGCATCAATTTGTAGGAAGCTCACAAGAAGGCTACTTGAAAACAGTTTCAGACTTAGTGAAAATAGCAGTTTTGACAGTGCAGTTTTTATCACGAAGGCATATTGACAGCAGTGAAACTTTATGCTGCGTATCATATTATGGCATGAAACTTAACAACATCCTAAAGGACAATATCAACAACAAATAACTCCATTACACCTACCACAAATGAGTTCTAGATCACTAGCAAATCACATGGCAAGACAACAAAAAAATATAACAGATTCCAGACTTAGAAATATTTTGGACCCTCAAAACAATAGAAATTAATAGCAAGTTGGAAACAAGAAAACAACACCTAAACATGTATTTCTATAACAAGCAAAATGTCCAAGGGCTAGGACACATATCAAAGGGCACATCTCATGTTGAAACTTATTTCAAATCATGCATGGATTAAATCCCATAAAATTAACAAAAGGGCATCACGCATAAATGACATGCACACAATAATTATCAAATTAAAAAACTTAATGCACAGATAAATCACATGGATTTTTCTATCCCGAAAACATATATAATATGCATATGTTCATGTGGAAAATTAATCACAATTAATCATGCGAGTATTAGGCCTAATCACCTTATAGCAATTCATTAATGCAAATTAAATGCAAACATCATTCCAACATTTTTATCATGCTTGAAAATGCGTATCCCTTGGAACATTTTTTTAACATGTGATTTTCTTAATTTCGATGGATGGTTAAATAATTATGAAAATGCAATTAAATGGCAATTATACAAAATGGCATATTAAAGTTTTTAGGCATGGATGCAAATGACATATTATTAATCTACATTTTATTCTAAGCATTTCACATTTATTAAACATTTTTAAACTATGAACGGTTGATTAATTAATGAATTAAAAATGCACTAGGGGCCTGAATTTTTTTTAAAAGGAAACACACAGGGGAAGGGGCTGGCTCACCAGAGTGGGCCAATGCCCATTCGGCTGGCGCTGTGGAAGCTGGCGATGCTGGGCAGTGGCAAATCCGGCGAGGGGAGGCCGGATCTCGGCAATGAATTACGGCGGCCGGCGGCGAGGCAGGAGGCGACGCGATGAGCTCGGCTGCGCCATGGACACCTGCGGGAGGGAGAAGAGCAGGAAGTTAGGGGAGAAGGAGAAAGAAGGCAGGGGAAGGAGGGGGGGTCTGGCGAGGAGTGGTCCGGCGAGGCCGGCTCTCCGACGACGAGGTCCGGCGGGACGGCGCGGGATCCACGGGAGCACGGGCTTGGCGCCATGGGAGCTGCCATGGGAGCACGGGAGGAGCTCGGGAATGGGCCCAGATGGGCTTTCCCGGCCTCAGATGGGCTCGGGCGGGCCTGATGGCTGGAGGAGGGAGAAGCTAGGGTTTGGCACAGGGAACGAGGGAGATTAGGGTTGGCTACCCAATTAGGAAGGGGAGGGGACTGTATATAGGTTTCGGGGCTAGGGTTAGCGGCTCTGTCCGTTTTTGGACCGTCGGATGTAGATTCGACGGTCCGGAAGCGGAGCGGGGGGGCTACACGCCTGTGAAGAGGGGCTAAGGGGAGAAGAGAGGGAGGTTTGCGGGCCGTGACAAGAATTTTAAAACACCGAGAAACATCTGATAAACCGATGACCGCACTGCTATGACTAACCGACGGGGTATCAAACGAACTCAGAACGCAACGAAATTCGACGGGCGGTCTACCTACAACATAGCAAGAGCGCACGCTAAGTTTCGACCCAATCCGAGAATATTTTTTCCTGCACTTAAAAACGGTTTTATTTAAATGATGTCGCAGGTGCGTGCGTGTGTGGTTGGTCTCGAAACGGGCAACGACGAAACGGAGAGAACCGACGACTACAAACGGATGCAAGTTTTCGAAAACGGGAGACGATGCTATGCAGATGATGCGAATGATGAGATGATGAATGCAACAATAAAACGAATCACAGATGAGAACGAAAAAAGGGAATCTTCTGGAGTGTAGGATCCGGGCTGTCACAAACCCTTTTTTATTATCCTCTAACATGCCCTGGAACTTCAACTTCTCCTATTCACTTTTGCAGTTTCTCTTTGCATTAGCAATGGCCTGACCAAGATCATCAGCGGGCTCATCTAATGCCTCAACTTCTTCTTCTTTCTCTTCCCCCATTTTAGTACCAACATATTTAGGAAACCGAGGATAGTTGTCATCTTCCTCTTCTTCTTCATTTTCTTCCATTGGAGCCCCTCTTTCTCCATGCTTGGTCCAACAATTATAGATGGACATGAAACCAGACGTAAACAACTGGACTTGAATGTGTTTTGAGCTAGAGTAAGTCTTATCATTCTTACACACCACATGGACAACACATAAAACCATCCCGCTTGTTTGCCTCGGCTGCATGCAAATAACTCTTCATGCCATTAATGAACTGGGGAGAGCGTCGGTCATTGTACATCCATTGTCGGTTCATCTTCATTACACAACACCAAAAATACCAAATTAATACAAGTTCATACACACTTATTCTCATAAAACAACCTACAACTATCTAGCTAAAACATTTAAATGCAACAACAAATGCTATTAAAATCGCAACTAAGGTAACAATTGATCCAATATCATAATGATGCCAAGCCTCTTTATTAATGGCACATTTTCTAATCTTTCTAATCTTCAAGTGCATTGCATCCATCTTGATCTTGTGATCCTCAACGACATCGACAAAGTACAACTCCAATTTCGTTCTTATCTTCTTCAACTCTTTTAAATTTTCCTTTTCCAATCCTCATTTTATTTTTCAACTAAATTTAACTTCTCGATAATTGGGTCAGTTGGATTTTCTGATTCAACTACCTCCTAGATAAAAATATCTATGTCAACTTGATGGGTATAATTGTCATTAACATGAAATGCAACAAAAATTCATAAAAGAGAATATATGTACCACATCTGAATCGTAAACCGGACGAGGGCTGATCAGCACGGATATCAAAACCATGGCACTATATATAACAAACAATCATACAAGTAAGAATATTATGCAAGTAACTATGTAAATCATACAAATACGATTTTGTTTATAAAAAGGATAAGAACAAGAAGAGGCTCACCAAGGTGGTGCCGGTGACGGGACGATGCGGGCGGTCGACGGTGGTTAGGACGGGGAAATGAAGGCACTAAGTAAAGCACACATACACACATATGCAAACTAAGAAGTTAATTTGAGCTCAAATTGCATATAAAAAAACTCGCACAAAATTTCACCCAAACTAAAACCCACAAATCACTATACTTATAAAGCATTGGACGAGTTGATCTAGCAATGAGAGATGAGAGGACAAAGTTGTTAACCTTTGTGAACACTTGAATGGATTGGGGTGCCTCAAGTCTTTAAAAATCTTGGAAAAAATGGAGGGATGAGCTCGAGCTAAGGGGAGGAACAGAGAGGGGAATGGAGAAAACATAGAAATGTGCTCGGGTCGGATGAAGGGTTTGTATAGTCAAAGCTTTAGACCTGGTTCGTTATACAAACCAGGACAAACAGTCTACATATATTCCCGGTTTGCGATACAAACCGGGACTAAGGGGGCTCGTGGGGACCCCAGCCTCACACCAGCCCACCACCACCCCTTTAGTCCTGGTTTGTTTCTCAAACCGGGACTATAGGTCCCAAATGAACAGGTACTAATGATGCCCTATGCCCCCGACCGCTACTAGCCATTAGAACCGGGACTAATGGTCACATTAGTCCCGGGCCAAAACCAAACCGGGACTAAAGGGGAAAACGAAGGCATGTTTTCTACTAGTGATCCCAATTAACCTTGCATTTGGCATCTGTCGTCTTGTGTGCATCGGACCAAAGGAAAGCTCTTTCCATATTGGTTAGGTTGTCAAGAGTTCTTGGTGGCACTATGAGCGTCGTGGTGGAGAACACCGCTTGGGAGCATAAAAACGACTTGACAAGGGTTGTCCAACCAATAGTTGTGATGTTTTGACCCTCCCAAGAAACCAATTTGCCTGTCGCCTTGTCTTCAAGGTATTTAAAATCCACCTTTTTGAGCTGCCATACCGAGAGTGGTGGGCCTAAGTATTTGATCGGAAATGGCTCCCGAGCTACCGGCATGCCCTCAAGAGTGTGGCCAAGGTTGATATGGTTGCATATGATTGGCATGATCAAACTTTTTGGAAGTTTGTACAGAGGCATGTAACCTCGTCGAAGCCTCTCAAGATCGAGGCAAGGTTATCAATGTCGTGCTTGATGGGAGCCACAAATACCGTCGCGTCGTCCGCATAAAGAGAGGTGCGCATTGCCGCTCCCTGTCCACGAATTTTATGAAGGCCTTTCCTCATTTCCAAATCCAAGATCTTATGTAGAGGGTCGATCACAATGACAAAGAGAAGGGGCGACATAGATTCCCCCTGCCTAAACCCGTGGCCGTGCTTGACCGCTGGGCTGGAATGCGAGAAGAGTCGTGATCCATGCATGAAATTCGGGTGGAAACCGCAAGCGCTCCAGGAGATCCAGAATGTATCCCCACTTGACAGAATTGAACGCCTTCTTGATGTCAAGTTTGAAGAGAAGGACGGGTGTTTTACACTTGTGTAATCTTTGCGTTAAGTTGCGAACGGAACTGAAGTTGTCATGAATGCTCTACGTCTTGATGAATGCACTTTCGGGATTGGAGACGAGCCCCCCCCCCATGTGGGGGGGGACATCGCGAGAGGACCTTGGTCATGATTTGAGCGATGGTGTGGATGAGGCTAATAGGTCTGTATTCGCAAATGCCCTCTGCACCTTCCTTTTTGGGCTAGAGAATATCATTGGCATTAGAGGTCTGAAGGGACTCAAAGTGTTGGATAGCTTGCATGATCATCTCCTTGATAACATCCCAACACTTTTTCAAAAACATTCCCGTGAAGCCATCCGACCCTAGAGCTTTATCTCTGAGCATATCTTTGATGGGCTCCCAAACCTCATACTCTGAGTTAGGAGCATCAAGGCCATGAAGAGAATGGGACTCAATGCCAAGCTCCTCCTAGGTAAAGACCTTGGTGTTGGAGCACTCTCTTCCCATCACTTCGTAGAACTGGTCGTGAATGATCTGCTATTTTTCCTTATGCTCGGTTACCCAACCATGCCCGCACTTGATCCTAAAAATGTGGGTTTTTCTTGTATGGGCGTTAATGCGTCGGTGGAAGAACATGGTGTTGCGTCACCTTTTCATAAATTTGCAATCCTAGCACATTTTATTTTCCTAGCCCTATCAAGTACCGCTAGGCTAATCACCCTTCTCTTCAGCTGAGAGCGGAGATCCCTCTCCTCCATGCATAATAGCCTCACCTCTTGCGCGATGTGAAGGTGGAGGATCACAAGATGTGTCGTATGATGTTGGATTTTTTGCCTTGGAGAAAAAATTCTTACTCCACTCAATGAGGTACAATGCGGTTTTCTTGAGATTTTGGTGCAAAATTTGGTATGCCTTTTTGTGCCTCACATGCTCGTCCTAAGCTTTTTTGACCACGTCATTAAAACCAGGCAAAGATACCCAGAAATTGACGAACTTCAAAGAGTGTGGCCGTCTAGGGCCCTTGTCGTTGGCAAGCAGAAGCAGTCAATGGTCAGAGAGAGAAGACGATAAAGAATGCATCGCATGTGTGTTGAAAGCCATATCCCTATCTGCATTTCCGAAGAACAAATCCTGATTGCAGAGAGTTGGGTTTTCCCTCTCGTTGCTCTATGTGGAGCGTCTATTCTGAAGATGAATCTCCTTGAGCTTGCAATCCTACAACACTACAAGAAAATGGTTGATCCTACTCCGACTAACATTTCTCTTGTTCTTGTCCCTCACTCTATATATTTGGTTGAAGTCCCCAACGGCTAGCCAAGCCATACTAGAGAGGGGTTTGTTGGCGTGGAGATCATCAAAAAAGGCATCCTTGCAAGCATTATCCATCGGACCGTAGACGTTTGTGACCCGAAAACACATATCACTCTCCCGGATCCGAACCCCAGCCAAGAGGCAATACGTTGAGGTCGTAATGTCGGTGACCTACAAAATGTTGTCATCCCAAAGAAGCAACAACTGTCTGCTCATCCCTGTTGCCGGGCACCATGCAAAATTAGGCAACTTGTTACCAAAAAGGAACGTGGACACAAACCGATCAACACTCTCTAGCTTTGTCTCCTATAGACAGACAAGCTTGCAAGAGGAGGATGCAATCGTAGCATTGACTATCGCCCTCCTGGCCGGGCAGTTTATCCCTCGGATGTTCAAACTAAGCGTGTTGATGGGTTGTATTAACATGGGAAACAAGTGAGCACACATGGCCGGTCATAATCACAACAGCTCAGAACGAAGTACACATACTAGAGTTGCACCGAGTGTTTGTCATAGAGATGATGAAAATAAAGCAAATGCACACCGGTATAGCTCACACATAAGAGTGTAGGAACAGTACAACCCCCAATGGACCAAACAAACAGACTTGATACCATAAGAAAGTAAACTTAACACTGGGCGCACAAAGCAAGTTAAGTTGCTGCCATCATAGGGCCTTCATGGGAAGTCGCTATCTCGAGGGCGCCTTCACTGTCGTGGTCAATCAGGGCATCCTCCACGTCATTGACGGCCTTGTCATCGATATGGAAGAATTATCGCATAGCCGCAATCACCTCAGGAGCCAGGTGGTCCTTGTGCATGGCCACGAAATCATCTAGGGTGGCCTCCGTCACGTCCTGGCCATCTCTAGTGATTCCCAGCCTGCGGCTGACCAGCCTCTTAGCAACAAAAGCCATAGGAGCAGCAGCCTGTCCACCCAGATGCTTAACCCTCTACAAAGACAGTCCACTTGTCGGGACCCCGAACAAAGTCATATGAATCCAGGCTGTAACATATAACATCACTTTCCGGCCTCACACATGGTAAGCTCCACGGCTAAAGCCTTACCTTTAGCCGAGACCGTTTTCATCTTTTGGTTCACGTATGTGAACATGTCTAGCCATAGAACCCAAGTGGCACATCCGTACGGAAATAGGCATACGTAACCCAACAATGCAGGTGTCGGCCTCAAGCGTGTGTAGACGAGTCATAGCAAGCTACAGGGACTCCATTACGTCGTGAGACACGAATGCCATCACTACACGTAGACGAGTCGTAGCAGGCTATAGGGACTCCATTACACTATGAGACATTTCCCCGAAGGGACAGACACAACAACAAAGATGGATACATGCCGGTCAATTAATGTGTCCAGATTAGTAGCAAACTACCATGGCTCGGTGGAAGCACAAAGAGGCAATTTCCTGTAAAGAGTACTACTAAAGGCACATGACTAGGTGTTGGATACCATACATACCGTTGCACGTCACACGTACGCACGACATGCCCGATAAGCATATATACCACCATGGCATCACAACATAACCATACAACAACATGACTTTTATTTAAGAGGCTTAGATGAGCCTTGCATAATATGTTCTTACAGATAGGGGTCAAATGACCCGACACTCAAGTCATACACACATGTTCATACAAACCAACCGGAAGCATAAAGCTGTCTGAGTACAGACAGATAAAAAGGGTAAAAAGGCACATGGCCTGACTATCTAAATCCCGCCATAGGGCAAGGTCGTAGCTGGGACACCAGCTAATCGGCATCATCAAAATCTAGAAAGAACCCACCTGATGGGTCCTGGGTCTCATCTGTAACATTTATTAAGCAAACGTGAGTACAAACGTACTCAACAAGTCTTTACAGCAGACCTAGTCTATTCATGCTCATGTATCAACAAGGGGGTGGTGGAGTTTATGCAGCAATGCCAGCTTTGACTCATGGCTAACCTACACTACTCAGTTTTAACTCTTTGTTAAAATTTTAGATATCGCACATGAGTCCACTACCTCCATCACAATACACCACCATGGGTTCACTTTCCCCTTCCGGGAGAGTGCCGTCCATGGTACTCACACTTGTCTTGATATTTTTATTAGTATCCATTTGATTATGTATGAACAACATAAGTTCTCCAAGTAGTCCATATCCGAGGACGCGGCTATTCGAATAGTTTCATACCTTGCTGGGGTGTACTTCTTCACACACGCTCTCGGCACTTATTGTTGTGTGCCATAAAACCATGCACCACGGCAACCTTCAAGCGGATGCCCAGCGGGGGAGTCGGCCACGACCGTCAATCACATAAGACCTCTAGTCCAGGCTATCGCCTATTTGAGACTGAACCCGCCCGGAAGTTCGGCCGAAGTTTCCTCTACGGCCCCAAACGAGGTGCACAGGGTTCCCAAGCCCACCATTCGGGTGACCCTTGGTACACCGTGCCACTGCCTACCGCGTCGTAACCTACCCCGAGGGTCAGCGCTACGCACGGCCTCCAACATGCTATAAACACCAAAAAATACTTTTAACTCTTGGACTAAGGACTAAGCGAATGATAAGTCGAGAGGGGTCATATTTCAGGGCCCATTATGTGGTAGTAGCTAGTCTTGGATCACAAACACGGAACTTAGTTCCTAAGAATGGTCCCAATGAGACAACCCGTTATGTACTCCTACATATCTTCTCATCGCTACATTTACCAAATCGTATTCATCATATGATCATCACATTAGGCAACATTGTTTCACTCAGTTCATCCCCCAGATGAAACAGACCTGACACAACTCTAAGCATAGCAAGCATAGCAGTCAAAGTGATCTAAGCACATCATGGCAAAAGCATCTACCAGGTAGTCTAGGTTTCAAGGTTTCACTATTTACTGTGACAATGACAGGTCATGCAAAGGAATAGGTTCATCTACCGTGTATGACTGACATGTGATCGTTTTCCCTAATGCAATAAACAAGAGCAGAAGCGAGAGAGTGGGATGTTATCAGAATGATCAAAGGGGTTGCTTGCCTTGCTGGGTAGCGGAAAGGTTCTCTCCTTCGGCAAGATACTCGGGGGTATCCTCAGAAACAGGGACTACCGCGATGCAGATCAGAAGCAATCAATACACGCAAGTGCCACAATATGATGCATGGTCATGGCTTGATAGAATGTATGGATGAGCTAATGCAACTAGTGGTCATGTTGATATGAAATGGGTTTGAATATAGGTTCAAAGTTGTTCTTCATTTCAAATTCCATATATTAACCTATTAGTAAATGTCCATGTTCACCTATTTAGATTGTTCTAACATGCATGACAATAGCACCATTGGATTCATTGGATTTTTCTTATAAATTTTCATATATAAATTATTTTCATCTGATTTAAGAATTAATTTATATGATTTTTCTGGAATTATTTTAAACTGAAAATGGTTTAATGGTGTCAGCCTGGCGTCATCATGGCATCAGCTGGTCGGCTGACCAGTCCCAGGTCAAACCTGACGTGCGGGGCCCGCACGTCAGTGACAGGGGCATAACCTCTGCGCTAACCAGGGGTTTGACCCACCGTGGGGCCCACTGGTCAATGGCAGGGGCTAAACTAATTATGGGGATTAGCCCCCTAATGATGGCCACGTCGGTGCCCACCGAAGCGGGGCCGGTGGCGACCATCCAAACGGCAACGACTCGCCGGAACGCGCCTCCAGCGACCAAACGGCAGGCGGAGCGCACCAATCGAACCCACACCGACGCGTGGGTCCATTCTGACACCTCCTAGGGATGGAGACGGTCGGAATCGACGCCGGAGATGAGCGCGGCGGCTGCCGGAGCTCGGGCAAGCACCGGCTCGTCAAGCTGAAGCTGAACTGAGCCATCTAAAGCATCCTAGGGCTGTCTGGGGCCACCCTGAGCATGACCACATGCTCAGACACGAGCTTGGGCCACAGGAATGACAGCCACGACCTCGCCGACGGCGAGGAGCTTTCGGGATTGGAGAGATCCGGCGCTATCCTGCTCTATCGAAGGGGGAAATAGGGGCTAGAACGGCGGCGGCGCGGCGAGGAGGGGCTCGGCCAAGGCGGCAGAGGAGAGAGGGAGAGGTAAGGGGGCGAATGTGAGTGAGACAGAGATGGGGACGGCAGCGACGTACTCATCCTCTCGCCAGTGCGGCAAGAAGAAGCAGGCATGCAGGGTGTTGCGTGGCAGCTCCGGCGAGCACGCGTGGCGAGCACACGCCTGTCCTCCTGGCCGCCAGGAGGACGACGACCTCCTGGGCCAGGTGGGCCGGCCTGGCCTCTTCCTTTTCTATTTTCCTCATTCTTACATTTGTTTATTTATTTTGTAGATAACTTGAAAAATATCCCAAGTATTTTATAATACCAAGTTTGAATATTCCAAACTTATCATAAAAGTTTCAGGATATTTTGAAACCTAAAATAATGATATTGGTTTATTGGATATTTTCACAGGCTTTATCATTTCTTTTTAAAACACTTTAGGCGTTCAAATAATTAAAATGATCCCTGTTATAGACCTGTCCAAATTAATCAGACATAGGGAACATTTTTAAAGGGCATATTGGATTTGTTGAATTTTCACAAAATTTTAATTGTTTGATTCAAATATGATCTTGGGGTTTTCTTTTTCTTCCCATTTCATGTTGATGCCAGAATGAAACATGATGCACACAATGCTATTCTAAGACACCTAGCTAGGGATGTGACAACTCACCCCCACTCAAAAGAATCTCGTCCCGAGATTTTGAAGTCGTCGGGAAGAGCGCGGGGTACTCTAGTCGAAGACGATCTTCTCTTTCCCATGTGGCCTCCTTTTCAGAATGGTGTGACCACTGAACCATAAGAAACTTGATGTTCCGACGCCGAGTGGTACGCTCAGCTTGATCAAGAATACAGACAGGGTATTCTCGATATGTAAGGTTATCTTGGAGATCAAACGCTTCGTGGTCTACTTTGCGGACAGGGTCCGAAAAGCAACGCCTGAGTTGCGAGACGTGGAAGACATCATGAACCTCGGAAAGATGTGGTGGAAGTTCCAACTAGTAGGCAACCTCTCCTCGTTTAGCAAGAAGGCGAAAGGGTCCAATGTAACGAGGAGCCAACTTGCCCTTGATACTGAATTGATGGGTACCCTTCAGAGGTGTAATCCAAAGGTAAGCCTTCTCGTCAACTTCATAGGTCACAGACTTATGATGGTGGTAATATTGACTCTTTTGGCAATATTTTGTTGTTTTCCACTTTTCACGAATAACGCAAACTTGCTCCTCTGCATCCTGGATCATATCCGGGACAAAGAGTTGCCTCTCTCCGTTTTCTGACCAGTTAAGAGGTGTTCGACATCTTCATCCATAGAGAATTTCAAAAGGGGCTTTGCCCAAGCTTGATTGATAACTATTGTTATATGCAAACTCGGCAAATGGAAGGCATTTCTCACAATTCATACCGAAGGATATAAGCTCAGAGCATGTCTTCGAGGATTTGATTGACTCTCTCAACTTGACCACATGATTGAGGGTGGAAAGCAGTGCTAAAGGATAGATGAGTCCCCATAGAGGTTTGAAAACTTTTCCAAAATCTAGAAGTAAAGATACTTCCGTGGTCTGAGTTAGTATCCAAAGAAACACCATGAAGAGAAACTATTCGAGAAACATACAACTCCGCTAGCTGGCTAGCAGTTATACTCTCCCGAACAAGAAGGAAATGAGCCACCTTGGAAAGGCGGTCGATGACCAAAAATATAGCATTATTCCCTCTCTTGGTCCTGGGAAATCCGGTAATGAAATCCATACTAACTTTATCCCATTTCCATTCAGGTATAGCTAAAGGTTGGGGTGCCAACAGGCTTTTGATGTTCTCCTTTCACGCGACGACAAATGAAGTAGTTAGCAACGAACTGAGCAATGTCTCTCTTCATCCTAGTCCACCAGAGCCTCTAGCGTAGGTCCTGATACATCTTGGTACTACACAGATGTATCGTGAGAGGAGAATCATGAGCCCCCTTAAGAATCAGCTGCCGAAGATGTTGGCTCTTGGGAACCACCAAACGGTTCTGAAAGAACACTACACCTTGATCATCAATAGAGAAATCCTTAGCGAGACCGCTAACGAGGTTCTCTTTGATCCAGGAAATACCCTTATCACGCTTTTGCCCGTCTATAATTTGATCCTTAAGAGTAGGTTTCGCCACCAGGTTGGATAGGAATCCTTGAGGAACAATGTGAAGGTTTAGCTTCCGAAATTCCTCATAGAGAAGTGGTTGACCTTGTTGTAACATTAGATTGTTACAACAACACTTACGACTTAGAGCATCAACCATGAGATTGGATTTCCCCGGGGTGTAAGTTATCCCTAAGTAGTAATATGTGATCAACTCTACCCACCTATTTTCTTGAGACTCAAATCCGGCTGGGTGAAGATATATTTCAGACTTGGTGATCAGTGTATATCTCGCAACGATTACTCAGAAGGTAATGTCGCCATGTTTTCAGTGCATGGACTAAAGATGCAAGCTCAAGATCATGTGTTGGATAATTATCCTCATGTGGATGCAACTGTCGAGATGCGTATGCAATCACATGATGATCTTGCATGAGAATGCAACCTAATCCTTGTCGCGAGGCGTCGCAGTAGATAATAAAGTCCTTAGAGAAATCTAGTGGCACCAGAACGGGAGCAGAGGTCAGTCGTCTTTCAACTCCTGGAAACTATGCTCGCATTGTGGGGTCCACTCGAACTTTTTATATTTCTTGAGGAGTTCAGTCAGAGGTTTTGCAACCTTGCAGAAGTTCTCGACAAAGCTGCGACAATAGCTTGCTAAGCCAAGGAAACTCCAAACTTACTTAACCGATTCAGGTTGAGTCCAATCAAGGACGACATGAACTCTCTCGGGAATGACAGCAATACCTTTACCAGAGATCACGTGGTCCATATAGGTCACTTTTGCCAACCAAAATTCACACTTGGAGAATTTGGCATATAGGCGGTGCTCTCGAAGTTTCATCAATACCAGCCTTAGATGCTCCGCATGTTCTAGTTCGTTCTTCGAGTAGATGAGTATATCGTCGAGATAAACCACGACGAACTTATCCAAATACTCCATGATGATCGAATTCATCAAGCGAGAGAAGGTGGCTGGGGTAATGGTTAAACCGAAGGACATGACGGTGTACTCGTATTGGCCATAACGAGTAACAAAAGCCGTTTTTGGAATGTCCCCATTTCTAATTCTGATTTGATGGTATCCCAACCTCAAATCCATTTTGGAAAAGACAGAGGATCCAGCGAGTTGATCATACAAATCGTTGATCTTAGGGAGCGGATACTTGTTCTTGATGGTGACCAGATTCAGTGACCGATAATCCACAACCATCCGATCCGATCCATCCTTCTTGTTAACAAAGAGGACGGGACAAGCCCAAGGAGAAGAGCTAGGACGGATGAAACCTTTCTTCAAAGCCTCATCGAGTTGGATTTTAAGCTCGTCTAGGTCTAAGGGTGCCATCTTATAGGGTCTTCTGGCTATCGGGACTGTCCCTGGGATAAGCTCTATCACAAACTCCACATCTCTGACAGGTGGAATACCTGGCAATTCTTCTGGAAAGACATCCGGAAAATCACGGACTACTAGAATATCTTCTAGCTCTGGAAGAGGGCTAGAATTGAGGGAATAGAGTTGGTGCTTGGCTGCTCGAGTGGAGACATTAACTATCTCATCCGATGGGTGTGTAAGTTGAACATTCCTAGAATGAGTATCAATCTTGGCATAGCGGGCTTTCATCCAATCCATACCGAGAATGATATTAATGTCCAAAGACTTGAGAGCTATCAAATAGGCTAGGAAGACTAATCTATCCACCAGAATTTTATTGTCATAGCTCACTCTAGAAGTTTGCCATTTTGTACCAGGAGCCTGAACTACTAGAGGAGTAGGCATGTCACAAAAAGACATGTTATGCAACTGTGCATAACTTTTTGTGATGAAAGAATGAGATGCCCGAGTATCAAAAATAACAGAAGCTAGATGACTATTGACAAGGAGAGTACCTAGGATAACATCAGGATCCTCAAGGGCTACCTCAGCAGAGACATAATTCAGTCGACCACGAGCAGGAGCTGGCTTCACATAGAAAGCTTTTCTTGGTTTCCCATGTCCAACAGGCTTGACATTGTTCAAAGGACACTCATGAGAATAGTGTCCTAGTTCTCTACACTTATAGCAGACCACGGTGGCACGGGGTGCAACATTTGCAGGCGGACCTCCAAATGGCCTAGCTGGAGGGTTGGGCTGAACTGGGAAAGGCACCTCGTAGGATGGCCTCGCGGTGTATCTTGGCGGTAGAGCTGCATTTGGCACCCACAGTCGGTGCTTGTTGGAGCCTCATCCAGATGCAGGGTTGAAGTCATGGTTATGCTTCCTCGTGGCCTCATAATCAGTCTGTCCAGACTCGCCATTGATGGCCTTGTTGACGAGAGCCTGGAAAGTGGTGCACTCATGCAGGCGTAGATCTCGGTGAAGCTCAGGATTAAGTCCCTTGTGGAACCTAGCCTGTTTCTTAGCATCAGTTGAAACTTCTTCTGGAGCATAGTGAGCAAGATTGCCGAACTCGCGACTATAAGCATCCACTGACAATCTTCCCTGAGTGAAGGCACAAGTTGGCGGGTCCCTCCAGAAAGTAAGTAGCAAAAGACACCTTGTTGGCCTCGGACACATTAGCTGCCCGGATCTTGCGAAACATACTAGTCAGCTAGTCATCTGCATCGAGGGGGTCGATCGAATGATGATACTTGGGCGGGCACAGCTTGACGAAGTCACCAAGTGACACTCCATCGTTGTGATCATTGTGGGGAGCACGAGCTGTGTTCTGCTCAATTCTTTCCAGAAGCCTGTTGGTCTCCCTCTTGTTCCGTTTGGCTTCTAGCATCACCTCTGCCAAAGATGGCGCATGTGCCATATTCTCTTGCCTTGGCTGGCTTCCCTCGCCCTACTCAGGAGCAGGCACGGGGTTGTTCCTAGTTGCCACCATCCTGGGAAAACAACCCACAGCTTAGATATAGAGGACATCAACTCTAAGACATGAGATAAGGAATGTACTGGACAACATGGCATGTTGGATAATCACCAATCAACATGGTAAAACAACTACCATATGAACATCAGGTTTCATACACACCGTGACATAGTTCAGTACAAACCCAAGATGAAAACAACCACGGAGAGATGACACAACTCATCGGAGGCGCGACAAGCTTCCTATACATTATCTATCTACACCTCCGGAACTCAACTCTGAACCTTCGTCATATCACACAAGACACGCAGTACTGTGGCGATACGACTACTACCATACTATTACTAACATCCACGCACTCAAGCATTGCCGTAGAATGCCTCATACAGATTGCTGTTGGAAATATGCCCTAGAGGCAATAATAAATTAGTTATTATCATATTTCCTTGTTCGTGATAATCGTTTATTATCCATGCTATAATTGTATTGTTCGGACACTTAAATGCATGTGTGGATACATACACAAAACCATGTCCCTAGTATGCCTCTAATAGACTAGCTCGTTGATCAAAAGATGGTTAAGGTTTCCTAGCCATGGACATGAGATGTCATTTGATAAAGGGGTCACATCATTATGAGAATGATGTGATGTACAAGACCCAAACTGCAAACGTAGCATATGATTGTGTCAGTTTATTGCTACTGTTTTCCGCATGTCAAGTATATGTTCCTATGACCATGAGATCATTCAACTCACCGATATCGGAGGAGTGCCTTGTGTGTATCAAAGGTCGCAACGTAACTGGGTGACTATAAAGGTGCTCTACAGGTATCTCCGATGGTGTCTGTTGAGTTGGCATGGATCGAGACTGGGATTTGTTACTCCGTGTGACAAAGAGGTATCTCAGGGCCCACTCGATAATACAACATCACAATGAGCGTTGCAAGCAATGTGACTAATTGTTAGTTGCGGGATCTTGTATTACAGAACGAGTAAAGAGACTTGCCGGTAACAAGGTTGAACTAGGTATGGAGATACCGACGATCGAATCTCGGGCAAGTAACATACCGAAGAACAAAGGGAACATCATACGGGATTAACTGAATCCTTGATATAGAGGTTCGACCGATAAATATCTTCGTAGAATATGTAGGAACCAATGTGTACATCCAGGTCCCGCCATTGGTTATTGACCGTAGAGGTGTCTCGGTCATGTCTACATAGTTTTCGAACCCGCAGGGTCTGCACACTTAAGGTTCGGTGACATTTCAGTAGTTTAGAGTTATATATGGTGGTGACTGAAGGTTGTTCAGAGTCCCGGATGAGATCCCAAACGTCACGAGGAGCTCCAGAATGGTCCGGAGGTAAATATTCATATATAGGAAGTCCCAGTTTGGTCGCCAGAAAAGTTTCGGGCTCATCGGTAGTGTACCGGGAGTGCCGGTAGTGTACCGGGAGACCTCCGGGAGGGGTATTTCGACCCTAGAGGGTCCATGGGTTGTGGGAGAATAATAACCAGCCCTTAGTGGGCTGGTGGAACAGCCACAAAAAGCCCATGGCGCCAGGAAGAAAAAGCCCAAAGGAAAAAGGTGGAAAAAAGGCAAAAAGGGAAGAGTCCTAGTCCTACTAGGAGTGGAGGAGGAGAGTCCTCCTCCACCTCCCAATTCGGCCGAGCCAACAAGCCTTGGAGGCCAAGGATGCGTCCTTCTCTCCCTCCCTCCTATATATACTAGTGGAATAGAGGGTTTTGGCATAGTTTTTACGGCCACGTGCTACCCGTTCCACCGGTGCTCCTCTAAATCGGTTTTCTGCAGTGCTTAGGCGAAGCCCTACCGGAATTGCTCCACCACCATCACCGGAGCGCTGTCACGCTGCCGGTGAACTCTCTCTCCTTTCCACCTCCTCTTGCTGGATCAAGACGGTGGAGATCGTCATCAAGCTGCACGTGTGCTCAATGCGGAGGTGCCGTCCATTCGGAGCTAGATCGGAAGGACCGTGATCAAGATCACGAGACTGTTCGTGATAAGATCGCGGAACAGATCGTGATGAGTTCGCGGGACATATCATGATCAAGATCGTGAGACGGATCGTGACAAGATCACGGGACGGATCGTGATGAGTTCGCGGGACGGATCGTGATTGGATCGCGGGATGGATTCTGATGAGATCGCGGGACGCTCGGCGATTTGGATCGCGAAGATGTTCGACTACACCAACCGCGTTTCTTAACGCTTCCTGCTTAGCGATCTACAAGGGTACGTAGATCCACTCTCCCTCTCATAGAGGCTCATCACCATGGATAGGTTTGCATGTGTGTAGGAAAAATTTTGTTTCCCATGCGACGTTCCCCAACAGTGGCATCATGAGCTAGGTTGATGGTTCGATGAGATCTCGAGTAGAACACAAAAGGTTTGTGGGCATTGATGCTTAGATTGCTTCCTCCCTTGGTCGTATTTTGGTTCAGCGGGATTGTGAGATGAAGCGGCTCGGACAAACATTACTCGTACGCTTACGAGAGACCGGTTCCCTCGACGCAACTTGTTGCCTAGATGGCTTGCGGGTGACAGTTTCTCTCACTTTAGTTGGATCGGATCCGACAAAGGTGGTCCTTGAGAAGGTTGAAAAGCAACTAGTGTATCACCGTTGTGGTTTTTTGCGTAGGTGAGAATTGTTCTCGCTAGATACCCATAGCAGCCACGTAAAGCATGCAACAACAATTAGAGGACGTCTAACTTGTTTTTGTAGGGTATGTTGTGATATGATATGGCAAATTACATGATGTATGAGATGATCATGTGATGTATAGATTATCACGACTTCATGTCTATGAATATGGCAACCGGCAGGAGCCATAGGGTTGTCTTTAATTATTGTATGACCTGCATGTCAATCATTAAGCGCTAGGTAATGCTTTACTTTATCTCTAAACGGTAGCAATAGTAGTAGAAGCATGCAGGGCGTGACAACCCCGATGGCGACATGTTGATGGAGATCAAGATGATGGAGATCATGGTGTCATGCCGGTGACAATGGAGATCATGCCGGTGCTTTCATGATGGAGATCAGAAGCACAAGTTCATGGCCATATCATGTCACTTATGATTTGCATGTGATGTTAATCCTTTTTAGGCACCTTGTTTTGCTTAGGACGACGGTAGCATTATAAGGTGACCCCTCACTTAATTTCAAGATAAATTGTGTTCTCCCCGAGTGTGCACCGTTGCAAAAGTTCGTCGTGTTGAGACAACACGTGATGATCGGGTGTGATAGACTCTATGTTCACATACAACAGGTGCAAGCTAGTGTCGCACATGCGGAACACTCGGATTAAACTTGACGAGCCTAGCATGTACAGACATGGCCTCGGAACACAAGAGACCGAAAGGTCGAACATGAGTCATATAGTAGATATGATCAACATGATGATGTTCACCATTATAGCCACCTCAACTCACGTGATGATCGGACTTGAGTTGGTGAATTTGGATCATGTATCACTCGAATGACCGGAGGGATCTCAATTTGAGTGGGAGTTCTTAAGTAATATGATTAATTGAACTCATTATCATGTACGTAGTCAATAGTGTCTTTGCAAATTCTGTTGTAGATTACTAGCTCGCACTGTAGCTCCCTTAATTTTTATATGTTCCTAGAGAAATAGAGTTGAAAAATGATGGTAGCAATATTGCAGACTCGGTCCGTGATCTGAGGATTGTCCTCATTGCCGCACAGAAGGCTTATGTCCTTAATGCACCGCTCGGTGCGCCAACCCCTCTAGCATCGTCTGTAGATGTTGTGAACATCTAACAAGCACGTTCTGATGACTACTTGATAGTTTAGTGCATCATGCATTACAACTTAGAATTGAGGCTCCAAAACGTTTTGAACGTCACGGAACATATCAGCTGTTTCTAAGAGCTGAAAATTTGATCTCAGGATCGTGCCTGTGTTGCGAGATATGAGATCTCCAACAAGATTCTTTGCTTGCAAGATGATGGAGAATAGCTCAATAGTTGAGCATGTGCTCAGATTGTCTGGGTGCTACAATCGCTTGAATCAAGTGGAAGTTGATCTTCCAGATAAGATAGTGATTGATAGAGTTCTCCAAGTCACTGTCACTAAAGCTACTAGAACTTGGTGATGAACTATAAAACACCAGGGATAGAAATAATGATCCCTGAGCTGTTCGCGATGTTTGACACCGCGAAGGTATAAATCAAGAAGGAGCGTCAAGTGTTGATGGTTAATCAAACCACTAGTTTCGAGAAGGGCAAGAGCAAGGAGGAAAACTTCATGGATAGTAAGTCAGTTGCTGCTCCAGTGAAGCAACCTAAAGTTAAACTCAAACCCGAGACTAAGTGCTTCTATTATGAGGTGAGCGGTCGCTGAAGCGGAACAACCCTAAATACTTGGTAGATAAGAAGGCTGGCAACATCGACAGAAGTATATTTGACAAACGTGTTATTGATGTGTACCTTTCTAGTGCTCCTAGTAGCACCTGAGTATTGGATACTGGTTTAGTTGCTAAATGTTAGTTACTCGAAGTAAAAGCTACGGAATAAACGGAGAACTAACTAAGGGTGAGGTGACGATGTATGTTGGAAATGTTTCCAAAGTTGATGTGATCAACATCGCACGCTCTCTCTACCTTCAGGATTAGTGACGAACCTAAATAAATGTTACTTGGTGTTTTGCTTTGAGCATGAACAAGATTAGATCATGTTTATTGCAATACGATTATTCATTTAAGTTAGAGAATAATGGTCATTCTGTTTACATGAATAATACCTTCAATGGTCATGAACCCAGTGAGAATGGTTTGTTGAAATCTTGATCGTAGTAATACACGTGTTCATAACATTGATGTCAAAAGATACAAAGTTAATAATGGTAGTACCACATACTTGTGGCACTGTCGCAAAATGTCATATTGGTATAAAGCGCATGAAGAAACTCCATGCTGATGGATCTTTGGACTCATTCGATTTCGAATCGGTTGAGACATGCGAACCATGCCTCTTGGGCAAGATGACTAAAGGACCCCGTTCGATGGAGCGGGCAAGTGATTTATTGGAAATGATACATGTTGATGTATGCAATTTAGTGAGTCTTGTAGCGTGCAGTGGATATCGTTATTTTCTTACCTTCACTAATGATTTAAGTAGATATAGTGTATATTTACTTAATGAAACACAAGTCTGAATCGTTTGAAAGGTTCAAGCAAATTCAGAGTGAAGTTTAAGATCATCATGACAAGAAGATAAAAATGACTGCGATCTGATCGTGGAGGTGAATATCTGAGTTACGAGTTTGGCATACAACTTAAGACAATGTGAAATTTTTTTCACAACTAACGCCACTTGGAACACCATAGTGTGATGGTGTGTCCGAACATCATAATCATGCTCTATTGGATATGGTGTGTGCTATGATGTCTCTTATCGTTTTACTACTATAATTTTGGGGTTATGCATTAGAGACAACTACATTCACTTTAAATAGGCACCATCTAAATCCGTTGAGATGACACCGTGTGAATTATGGTTTGATAGAAACCCAAGCTGTCATTTCTTAATGTTTGGGGCTGCGACACATGTGTGGAAAATGTTTTCACCTAATGAGGTCGAACCCAAGGCGGACAAATGCATCTTCATAGAATACCCTAAGATCAGTTGGGTGAACCTTCTATCTCAGATCCAAGTGCAAAGTGTTTGTTGCTTAAACGGACCCTTTCCCGAGGAAGATAGAACTTGATGAGGTTGTTAAACCTTTGTTCAAAAAGAGAGTAGCACACGCAGAAAGATGTTTCTGTGAAGCCTACGTTAGTTGAAGAGGAAGTTAATAATGATGATCATGAAGCTTCAAGATCAAGTTACTATCGAACTTCGTAGGTCCACAAGGATGTGTACTGCTCCTAAGCGGTACGACTACCCTGTCTTGGAGGTCATGTTGTTGGACAACGATGAGCCTACGAGCTATGGAAAAGCGATGATGGGCCTGGATTCCGACAAATGGTTAGAGGCCACGAAATCCGAGAAAGGATCCATGTATGAAAACCAAGTATATACTGTGGTAGACTTGCTCGTTGCGCGACAGGTCGTTGAGTACAAATGGATCTTTGAAATGAAGACATACGCTGATGGTAAATGTCACCATTTATAAAGCTCGACTTGTTGCAAAGAAGTTTACGACAAGTTCAAGGAGTTGACTATGATGAGACTTTCTCACTCGTAGCGATGCTAAAGTCTGTTGGAATTATGTTAGCAGTTGCTGCATTTTTCAATTATGATATCTGGCAGATGGATGTCAAAACATCGTTCCCTTAATGGTTTACTTGAGGAAAGGTTGTATGTGATAAAACCAGAAGGTTTTGTCAGTCCTAAGGATGCTAAAAGGTGAGCAAGCATAAGTGATCCTTCTATGGACTAAAGCAAGCATCTCGGAGTTGGAATATACGCTTTGATGAGTTGATCAAAGTTTTTGAAGTTTGTACAAAGTTTATGAGAAACTTGTATATACAATAAAGTGAGTGGGAGCACTATAGAATTTATGATAAGTATATGTGCATGACATATTGTTGATCGCAAATAATGTAGAATTTCTGGAAAGCATAAATGGTTATTTGGAAAGTGATTTTCAAAGTAAAACCTGGACAAAACTACCTAATTATTGAGCATCAAGATCTATAGAGATAGATCAAGATGACTTGATGAGACTTTCAATGAGTACATACCTTGACAAAGATTTTGAAAGAGTTCAAAATGGATCAGTCAGAGAAAAGAGATCTCACCTGATTTGTAAGGTGTGAAGTTGAGTGAGACTCAAAGCTCGACCACGGCAGAAGAAAGAGAAAGGACGAACATCGTCCCCTATGCCATACGCTCTGTACAGTATGCCATGTTGTGTACCGCACGTGTGTGTGCCTTTCCATGAGTCCATCAGGGGGTACAAGAGTGACCCAGGAGTGGATCACTGGACAGCGGCCAAGATTATCCTTAGTAACTAAAAGATTAAGGAGATGTTTCTCGATTATGGAGGTGATAAAGAGTTCGTCGTAAAGAGTTACGTCGATGCAAGCTTTAACACCAATCCGGTTGACTAGTAGTAGCAATCTGGATACATATTGTGGAGCAGCCATTTGGAAATAGTACCAAGTGGAGTGTGGTAGCAGTGTTTACGGTTTGACAAAGAGATTTGCAAAGTACACACGGATCTGAATATCGCAGACCCGTTGACTATAAGACCTCTCTCACATGCAAAGCATGATTGAGCCCCAGAACTCATTGGGTGTTAGATTCATAACAATGCGAATCACATGGAGATGTGAACTAGATTATTGACTCTAGTGCAAGTGGGAGACTGTTGGAAATATGCCCTAGAGGCAATAATAAATTAGTTATTATCATATTTCCTTGGTCATGATAATCGTTTATTAACCATGCTATAATTGTATTGATCGGAGACTTAAATGCATGTGCGGATACATAGACAAAACCATGTCCCTAGTATGCCTCTAATAGACTAGCTCGTTTATCAAAAGATGGTTAAGGTTTCCTAGCCATGGACATGAGATGTCATTTGATAATGGGATCACATCATTAGGAGAATGGTCTGATGGAGAAGACCCAAACTACAAATGTAGCATATGATCATGTCACGTTATTGCTACTGTTTTCGGCATGTCAAGTATATGTTCCTATGACCATGAGATCATGCAACTCACGGACACCGGAGGAGTGCCTTGTGTGTATCAAACGTCGCAACGTAACTGGGTGACTATAAAGGTGCTCTACAGGTATCTCCGATGGTGTCTGTTGAGTTGGCATGTATCAAGACTGGGATTTGTTACTCCGTGTGATGGAGAGGTATCTTAGGGCCCACTCGGTAATACAACATCACAATGAGCCTTGCAAGCAATGTGACTAATTGTTAGTTGCGGGATATTTTATTAAGGAATGAGTAAAGATACTTGCCGGTAACGAGGTTGAACTAGGTATGGAGATACCAACGATCGAATCTCGGGGAAGTAACATACCGAAGAACAAAGGGAACATCATACGGGATTAACTGAATCCTTGACATAGAGGTTCGACCAATAAAGATCTTCGTAGAATATGTAGGAACCAATGTGGACAACCAGCTCCCGCCATTGGTTATTGACCATAGAGGTGTCTCGGTCATGTCTACATAGTTCTCGAACCCGCAGGGTCTACACACTTAAGGTTCGGTGACGTTTCGGTAGTGTAGAGTTATGTATGTTGGTTACCGAAGGTTTTTCAGAGTCCCGGATGAGATCCCGGACGTCACGAGGAGCTCCGGAATGGTCCGGAGGTAAAGATTCATATATAGGAAGTCCCAGTTTGGTCGCCGGAAAAGTTTCGGGCTCATCGGTAGTGTACTGGGAGTGTCGGTAGTGTACCGGGAGACCTCCGGGAGGGGTATTTCGACCCTAGAGGGTCCATGGGCTGTGGGAGAATAATAACCAGCCCTTAGTGGGCTGGTGGAACAGCCACAAAAAGCCCATGGCGCCAGGAAGAAAAAGCCCAAAGGAAAAAGATGAAAAAAAGGCAAAAAATGAAGAGTCCTAGTCCTACTAGGAGTGGAGGAGGAGAGTCCTCTTCCACCTCCCAATTCGGCTGAGCCAACAAGACTTGGAGTCCAAGGCTGCGTACTCCTCTCCCTCCCTCCTATATATACTGGTGGAATAGATGGTTTTTGCATAGTTTTTATGGCCACGTGCTACCCGTTCCACCGGTGCTCCTCTAGATCGGTTTTCTGCAATGCTTAGGCGAAGCCCTGCCGGAATTGCTCGACCACCATCACCGGAGCGCCGTCATGCTGCCGGTGAACTCTCTCTCCTCTCCACCTCCTCTTGCTGGATCAAGACAGCGGAGATCGCCATCAAGCTGCACGTGTGCTAAACGCGGAGGTGCCGTCCATTTGGCGCTAGATCGGAAGGACCGTGACCAAGATCACGAGACAGTTCATGATAAGATCGCGGAACAGGTCGTGATGAGTTCGCGGGACATATCGTGATCAAGATCATGAGATGGATCGCGAAAAGATCACAGGATGGATTGTGATGAGTTCGCGGGACAGATCGTGATTGGATCGCTGGATGGATCGTGATGAGATCGCGGGACGCTCGGCGATTTGGATCGCGAAGATGTTCAACTACACCAACCGCGTTTCTTAACACTTCCCGCTTAGCGATCTACAAGGGTACGTAGATCCACTGTCCCTCTCACAGATGCTCATCACCATGGATTGGTTTGCGTGTCCGTAGGAAATTTTTTGTTTCCCATGCGACGTTCCCCAACAATTACCCCCATGTCCCGGGAGCTAAACCTGAGGATCTGGAAACACTCGAGCGTGTGATCCCTGGGAACCATAAGGACATGGATCTGGCCTTGGTCCCCTTGTCAGCGGCAACAACGGTCCTCGAAGAGGGGTGATGCCTCCAACATCAGGCCAGTCTACGTGTGCTGGCAAATGAGTCCGTGATGGGGTCAGCATCTCCAAATCTCCATCGCCTGTCTGCACAACAGGTGCCAACTGCATCAAGTCTGTCCAGAGACGTGCACGGGTAGGTTAAAGCTCCATGCAAAGGGCACGTGCACCACGATCCCTGTTCTCCAACATCTGAGCGGTCACCTGTGGCCTAGGGTCCTCATGAGAATGACCATAGTAGGCTGCGCTAAGATAGCCATCCTGTCCTCCCATGGAAGCATGAACATAACAAAACTCTCTGTTCTGTAGCAGACCATGGTGAAACCTCATGATAGTCAGCATGGTGTAGGCAGCCTCCTAAACTGCCATATCTATGGTAACGCCTAATCCATAAGTCTAGTGAAGCGGCTCTGCAGCTCCAGGATATGAAGGATAAATCCTAACAGTAAACAGATACTGACTCTGGTTGAAATCTCGATACTGCTGCTCCACCGTGTACTCTGGGTCCCAACGGTATCCAGCCTCCATCATAACTATAGCCAACATGGCCGTGTGACCCGGTACATCGATGCACCTGGTCAGGCGGACCAGCTGACGGGAAGGACGAGGGGGCATCTGAAACAGAGAATGATGAAAGGACATTAGAGATTCTAGCAGAAATTGGACAACATAATGGTTGTAATTGCTCAAAAAGGATTTTGAGACAACTGCAAAGATTGGAAAGGCATAACCACTCAACTTTCTAGACCCAAATCTCTTCTCTATCTGTTTGTTACACCAACAATACTCAAATATCGACATACACTCACAAACAAGCTAGCTAGTGGTCCATGGTTAGGAACTCATCATCCTAAGCATTAGATGAGACTTACGTTCCCTTCCACAATCAATTCCACTACTTTTCTATAGTGTTTCTAGACTCAACTTTGACCGTTTTGGCTTGGTAGTCCTACAGTCAGTCAGGCACCAATCGAACCCACGCCCACGCGCGCGTGCATTCCGACATCTCCCACGGATGGAGGCGGTCGGAATCGACGCCGGCGATGAGCGCGGCGGCTGTCGGAGCTCGGGCAAGCATGGGCTCGTCAAGTCGAAGCTCAACTGAGCCATCTAAAGCCTCCTAGGGCTGCCTGGGGCCACCCTAAGCATGACCACATGCTCAGACGCGAGGTTGGGCCGCTGCAACAGCGGCCACGACCTCGCCGACGGCGAGGAGCTTTCGGTCTCGGAGAGATCGAGCGCTATCCTTCTCTATCGAAGGGGGAAATAGGGGGAAGAGGAGCAGGAGCTCACGGCAATGACAGGGGCGTCGAGAGCGAGCTCGGGGAAGGTCTGGAGCAGTGGCGGCCTTCACTTCCCTTCCGGTGACCGGAGGTTGAAGACGACGCCGAAGGCGGCGATGGCAGGCTCTCGGCGGTGCGTGGATCGGCTAGGAGGGAGAGGCCCAGGATGCGGTCCGATTGAGAGGCTCAGGGGCAAGGGTGTGCGGCTAGAACAGCGGCGACGCGGTGAGGAGGAGCTCGGCCATGGCGGCAGAGGAGAGAGGGAAGGGGGCGAATGCGAGTGAGAGAGAGAGATATGGGGATGGCAGCGATGTCCTCATCCTCTCGCCAACGCGACACGAGGATGCAGGCGGATGGGGTGATGCGTGGCAGCTCCGGCGAGCGCGCGCGGCGAGCACAGGCTTGTCGCCCTCGCTGCCAGGAGGACGACGAGCTCCTGGGCCAGGTGGACCAGCGTGGCCTCTTCCTTTTCTTCCTTTTTCCTTTTCTGTATTCCTAATCCTGACATTTGTTTATTTATTTTGCAGATAAAAATAACTTGAAAAATATCCCAAGTATTTTATAAAACCAAGTTTGAATATTCCAAACTTATCCTAAAAGTTTTAGGATATTTTGAAACCTCAAATAATGATATTGATTTATTGGATATTTTCCGAGGCTTTATCATTTCTTTTTAAAATGCTTTAGGTGTTCAAATAATTAAAATGATCCCTGTTATAGACCTGTCCAAATTTATCAGACATAGGGAACATTTTTAAAGGGCATTTTGGATTTGTTGAATTTTCACCAAATTTGAATTGTTTGATTCAAATATGAGCTTGGGGTTTTCTTTTTCTCCCCATTTCATGTTGATGTAAGAATGAAACATGTTGCGCACAATGCTATTCTAAGACACCTAGCTAGGGATGTGATACCACCCTTAGAGGAAATATGCACACCGGCAAGAGTTTTCTAGTGAGCCGCTGGTTGTTTGGGCGGTGAGGAGGTAGGCGAGGGAATGGGGCCTGGCTGGCGCTCGTCGGAGATGGCCAGAGACACCACATCCTCCTATGCCACACCACCGGAGTTCGCTGCACAGGTCACTCGCGGATCAGTGGTTGCATGGGGGAGGCGTCGAAGCCCGCTGGCCTAGTAGGAGATGGCATGGGCTGTTGCAGCGTCTTGGGCGAGCACATCCTCACCATGGCCTGGTCGGCGAGCATCAGGGGAGAGATCCTCATCCCCAAACGTCTTTCCCTTGGGATTGCTGGCAACAGGGACGTCGGGGAGTGTGGCGGGAATGCTAGAGGGGTGAGGGCCTCCAAGGAATGCCTACTGGCCGCACCGGGGGAGACATGTTGAGATGGACTATGCCAACGGCCGCTAGCACACTCCTACCCCAGGATAGACAGATAATTTTGTGATAAGATATTTCGTAACTAGTAACAAGTACCAAGTGTAGCAAAGGTGTAGTAAGGTAGCCCAATCCTTTTTGTAGCAAAGGACAGGCCTGGACAAACTCTTATATAAAGCAAAGCGCTCCGAGGACACATGGAAATATCCGTCAAGCTAGTTTTCACCAAGCTCATTTGATTCGCGTTCGCTACTTTGATAATTTGATAGGTGGGTGGACCGGTGCTTGGGTGATTCCATTACTTGGACAAACCTCCCACTTATGATTAACCTCTCTCGCAAGCATCCACAACTACGAAAGAAGAATTAAGATAAATCTAAACATAGCATGAAATATATGGATCCAAATCAGCCCCTTATGAAGCAATGCATAAACTAGGGTTTAAGCTTTTGTCACTCTACCAACCCATAATCTACTTATTACTTCCCAATGCCTTATCCTAGGCCCAAATAATGGTGAACTGTTATGTATTCGACATTCGCATAACACCACTGGAGGAGGGACAACATACATCTCATCAAAGTATCGAATGAATACCAAATTCACATGATTACTTATAACAAGACATATCCCATGTCCTTAGGAACAAATGTAACTAATCACAAAGCAATTTCATGTTCATAATTAGAGGAGTATTAATTATCATACAAGTTCTGAACATATAATCTTCCACCAAGTAAACCAACTAGCATCAACTACAAGCAAATAATCAATACTACTAGCAACCCACAGGTACCAATCTGAGGTTTGAGACAAAGATCGGATATAAGAGATGAACTAGGGTTTGGAGAGGAGATGGTGCTGGTGAAGATGATGATGTATATTTAACTCCTCTCGATGAGAGGATCGTTGGTGATGACAATTGATTTGATTTCCCCCTTCGGTAGGGATGTTTCCCCGGCAGAATAGCTCCGCCCGACCTCTAGATTGGTTCTGCCCAAGTTCTGCCTCGAGACGGCGGTCCTTCATCATGAAACCTATCTTATGATTATTTTTTCCAGTTCAAAACCCTTCATATAGCAGAAGATATGCGTCGGAGACCTGCCAGGTGTGTCACAAGCCACCTAGGCACGACAAAGGGGTGGGGCGCGCTTGGTAGGCTTGTGACCTCATGGTGGGCCCCCTATGGTATTTGTTTCTCCCTATATTTTTTTATATATTCCAAAACAATTCTCCGTCACTTTTCAGGACTTTTGGAGTTGTGCAGAATAGGTCTCTCAGATTTTCTCCTTTACAAGTCCAGAATTCCAGGTGTCGGCATTCTCCCTCTTCATGTAAACCTTATAAAATAGGAGAGAAGAGGCATAAGTATTGTACCATAACATGTAATAATAGCCCATAATGCAATAAATATCAATATAAAAGCATGATGCAAAATGTATGTATCAACTACCCCAAGCTTAGACCTCGCTTGTCCTTAAGCCAAAGCGAGATCGATAAATATGACCACATGTTTAGAGATAGAGGTGTCGATAAAATGAAATACGGACAGGAGGGCATCATGATCATCTTTAGAGCAGCAATATTTGTTGATATATAATTTCTAATACTAGAGTAACAATTCATTCACTAGATAAAGTATGAACTAAGAACTCTATTGACAACCAACAAACTATGCTCTCAGTCATTGAAGCGGTTTGCAATTTATCATAACATCGGAAAGAGTCAATATAAGAGCTTGTAAAGCAAATCCACATACTCAATCATCTTTTAGTATTTCATAATTGCTAACTCTCATGCGGTACTCATGAGATCAAAGCTTCAATTGGGCATAGGGACTTATAGTTTTGCCTCCCAACTATTCACTTCAAGGGTGATGTCAACAATAATAACTCATGATCACCCTCCTTCGAGTGGATATATGTGTTTAGATCATTCCCCAACACATAATGCTTGCTAAGAGAGAAATGCCACATATAGGAAGTGGTCAAGATCAATACAACTCTTGCATAAAGGTAAGTACATAAAAAGTAAAAGTAACAGATAGGCCGTTCGCAGAGGATAGCAAAGGTTGTCATGCGCTTTTTGGTTTTGGATGTGGAAACCCTTAATTCAAAGGAATGCAGCATTGTATTGCACTTTGTGATAGCAACCTTTATTATGCAGTTTGTTGCTTTTATTTCTTTGCCATCATAAGTCCGTACAACCCTTATTTCCCTTACTATAGAAGATCATACATATTTAGGAGCAATTTTTATTGCTTTATGCACCGATGACAACTTACTTGAAGGATCTTACTCGATCCATGTATAGGTATGGTGGACTTTGAAGGAAAAACAGGGTTGAGGGTATTTGGATGCACAAGAAGTATCTCTACTTATTGCGGATGTTTTGGCTAGTATGAGGTGGAACCAAGCACTACATGTTGGAGTATCTATAACCAGATAACTTCTATTCAAAGATAAGAAAACATAACCCATTATGTTGTCTTCCTTGTACAACATCAACTTCTTAGCATATAATATTTTAATGAGTGCTCACAATCATAAAAGGTTTCCAAGATAAAATATTTAGATGTGAATGTCCCTTTCTTTATTACTTCCTCTTTAATTGCACCAATGACCAATCGCTATGTTTGTCAACTCCCAAAAAATTTCAATCGATATACTTCTTATATGTGAAGTCATCACTCCCCATAAAATCATCATATATACTCTTTTTTTATTCTATTCTTCTTTTATTACTTTTTCTCAAGATCATAGCAAACAAGCAAATCCCTCACATCAAAAACAACTTTTTATTATATGACTCTCGGAATTGCTTACACAAGGGAAATAAAACAAAACTCAAAGCTAGATCATACTAAAACTTTATTCTACTAGATCAAGACAAAACCAAAAGGATCGAACTAACTAAAACAAGAAAAGCAAAAGATGTGATGGTGATACAATACCGGGGCACCTCCCCCAAGCTTGGCATAGGTCAAGGGGAGTTCCCATACCTATGTTCTTAGATGTCCTTCTTCGGAGGTGGTGGTGGAGAAGGATCTTTAAGCTTGTTCAGTTTCCACTTCAGCATAAAAGTTGTTCCCTCACATCGTCAACTTCTTGGTCGAGATTCAATATCTTTTGACATAATTCTTCATTTCTCTTTTGCAGAAAATGAGAAGGGATAAATAGAACCTTGGGTTTTCTCCTTGTGTTTGGGAGGCTTGATTTCCTGAACTCCACGTGCATATCTCCTAGTTGAGGCAGATGGATCTCTTCTTCATCCGAGCTTTGTTCCTCATACTTGCCTTCTTGTTCCTCCTCCGACAATAATCCTTAAGGATCTAGGTCCTCATAGAGCTTGGGATTGGCAAGATAATGCGATATATAGCTCTCCCCATCAGACTCTTGGGACGACATCTTGCTCTAAATCTGCTGCAGAAACAACTCAAAATGAAAACAGGAGGTATTGTCATGATACGAAAGTCCAAACCTTTGGGAGATTAAATAATGAATTTTACCGACCCAAAGGTGTGTAACACAAGAAAACGGAGTTCGGAGGGTGCACGGGGTGACGACAAACCACCTAGGCGTTGCCAGGGGTGGTCGCGCCTGGCTGGCTTGTCACCTCCCCGTGAGTCTTTCAAACTACTTTTAATTTTCCTAATTTATTAATATTCCAAAACAGAGAAAAAATGATATTACTTTTCAAAGTCTGAGATATAATGTTCCAAAACAGAGAAATGTTCTAATAGGTCTCTCTAATGTACTCCTCTAGAGTTATGGCATTGATAATATTGGTTTCAACATTTATGGGAGTACCTGAGATATAATGTTTGATTCTTTGCCCGTTTACCACCATCAGGTTTGTGCCTTCGGCGTTGTTGATCTTGATGGCACCGAAATGATATACTTCGTCTACAATGTAGGGCCCTTCCCATTTAGAGAGAAGGTTTCCTGTAAAAAGTTTTAAATGAGAATTGTATAGAAAGGCATGGTCACCTACATTGAATTCACGCTTTTGTATCCTTTTATCATGCCATCTCTTAACTTTTTATTTAAACAACTTGGCATTCTCCTAGGACTGGGTCCTCCATTCATAAAGTGATCTAATGTCAAGTAACCTCTTCTCACGAGCAAGTTTGAAATCATAGTTGAGCTCTTTGATTTTCGAATAAGCTTTATGCTCTAGCTCTAGTTGTAAGTGACATGCTTTACCATAAACAATTTTATAAGGAGATATGCCCATAGGGTTTTTGTAAGTAGTTCTATAAGCCCATAATGCATCATCAAGTTTCTTAGACCAATTCTATCTAGATCTATTAACAGTCTTCTATAAGATCAATTTAATTTCTCAATTGCTTAATTCTACTTGACCACTAGACTGAGGGTGATAAGGAGATGAAATTCTATGATTGACGTCATACTTAGCAAGCAATTTATGGAAGGCACCATGAATATAGTGTGAACCACCATCAGTCATTAAATATGTAGGGACTTCAAATCTAGGGAAAATAACGTCTTTCAGCATTTTAATATAGGTGTTATGATTAGCACTGCTAGTTGGAATAGCTTCTACCCACTTAGTAACATAATAAACAGCAACTAGAATATGAGTATACCCGTTGGACTTTGGAAAAGGTCCCATATAAACAAAACCCAAAACATCAAATGGTTCAATAACAAGATAGTAATCCATAGGCATTTCCTGACGACTACTAATGTTGCCAAGTCTTTGAAATTCATCACAAGACAAGACAAACATACGAGCATCCTTGAAGAGAGTAGGCCAATAAAAACCAGATTGTAATACCTTTTGTGCAGTTCTATCTCCAGCATGGTGTCCTCCGTCGGCCTCGGAATGACACTTGTGTAGGATCTGTTCCTGTTCATGCTCAGGTACACAACGTCTAATAACACCATCTACTCCTTCTTTATAAAGGTGTGGGTCATCCCAAAAGTAATGTCTTAAATCATAGAAGAACTTTTTCTTTTGTTGGTATGTCAAAGTAGGCAGTATAAATTTAGCAACAATGTAATTAGCATAATCAACGTACCATGGAGCATTACGCGAAGCGTTTATGACAGCTAATTGTTCACCCGGAAAGCTATCATCAATAGGTAGTAGGTCATCAAGAACATTGTCTAATCTAGACAAGTTATCCGCTATGGGGTTATCAGCACCCTTTCAATAAACGATATGCAAATCAAATTCTTGTAGTAGAAGAACCCATCTGATAAGTCTAGGTTTAGCATCTTTCTTTTCCATAAGATATTTAATACCAGCATGATCAGTGTGAATAGTTACTTTGGAATCAACAATATAAGGTCTGAACTTATCATAAGCAAACACAACTTCTAAAAAATCCTTCTTAGTGGTAGCATAATTTCTTTGAGCGATGTCTAGAGTTTAACTAGCATAATGGATAACATTTAATTTCTTATCAACTCATTTTCCTAGAACAACATCAATGACATAATCTCTAGCATCACACATAATTTTCAAGGGTAGGTTCCAATCAAGTGGTTGAAAAATAGGTGCAGAAATCAAGGCATTCTTAAGAATTTCGAATGCTTCGACACAATCATCATAAAAAATGAATGGAACATCTTTTGCAAAATATTAGTGAGAGGCCTAGAAATCATATAGAAGTCTTTCATAAACCTCCTATAGAAACCAGCATGACCGAGGAATCTTCTGATACCTTTGGTATCCATAGGACACGACATTTTTTCAATAGCATCAACTTTGGCTTTGTCAAATTCAATAGCTCATTTGGAGATTTTGTGTCCCAAGATAATACCTTCATTCACCATAAAGTGAAACTTATCCCAATTCAATATAAGATTAATTTCTTGGCATCTTTACAAAACTAGATCGAGGTTGCTCAAACAATCATCAAAAGAAGTTCCGTAAACAGAAAAAACATCCATGACAACCTCAACAATCCTTTCATAAAATAAGAGAATAAAGAAGTCATACAACTTTGAAAGGTAGTAGGTGCATTGCATTAACCAAAAGGCATATGTCTATAAGAAAATGTACCGAAAGGGCAAGTGACAGTGGTCTTCTCTTGGTCCTCTTTTGACACATGTATTTGAGAGAAGCTAGAATAACTGTCTTGAAAGCAAAAATGTGTGTGTTTGGATAGTGTTTCTAGCATTTGGTCAATAAAAGGTAGAGGGTAATGATATTTCCTAGTAGCTTTATTGAATTTCCTAAATTAAATTACCATTCTATATCATGTAACAATTCTTTGCGGGATCAATTGATTTTTATCATTAGGAACTACAGTAATACCTCCTTTCTTAGGGACACAATGAACGGGACTAACACATCTACTATGAGCAATAGGATAAATGATGTCTGCTTCCATAAGCTTTAATATTTCATTTCTTACCACTTCTTTCATTTTAGGAATTAACCGTCCTTGGTGAACAACAACTGGTTTAGCATCGGGCTCCATATTAATTTTATGCTGACATAGAATGGGACTAATGCCCTTAAGGTCATGAATGGTATATCCAATAGCAGCATGGTGCTTCTTCAGAGTTTTCAATAATCTCTTTTCTTCATGCTCGGAAAGGTTAGCACTAATAATAACAGGATATATCTTCTTTTCATAAAGATAAGCATATTTCAGAGTATCCGGTAATTGTTTAAGCTCAAACACAGGATCACCCTTGGGTGGAGGAGGATCCCCAAGTATTTCAACAAGCAAGTTGTGTTTCAAAATAGGATGCTGATCAAAAAAAATCTGATCAATTTCATTCCTTTCATTCATATGCATATCGTTTTCATGGTCTAGTAGACATAGTTCTGAGAGATCAGTAGAAGGTAAAACAATAGAAGAAAGACCAATAATTTGATCCTTACTAGGAAATTCTTCATCATGGGGTTGCCTACGAAATTTAGAGAAATTAAACGCATGAGACGTGTCCCCAAAACTTACAGTAACAGTTTCCTTCTCACAATATATCTTAGCATTAACAGTATTAAAGGAAGGTCTACCAAATATAATGGTACAAAAATCATCTTGTGGGGAACCAAGGACAAGAAAATCAGTAGGATATTTTATTTTCCCACACTAGACTTCAACATCACTGACAATCCCAACTGGTGCTATAGTATCTCTATTAGCAAGCTTAATTGTAATATCAACTTCCTCTAACTCAGATGGTGCAATATCATTCATAATTTCTTTATATAAGTGTCCGGACCCCGATCCTAAGCCATATGAATCCAGCCTGTAACATGTCACCCACTCTCCGGCCTCATGCACAATAACCCACAGCTGCCGCCTTACCTTGGTCGGGACCGTCTGCGCCTTTTGGCTCACAGATATGAACATGTCGCTAGCATACACACGTCAAAGAACCCGGGTCGACATGACTAGTCATAGACCCAAGTGGCACAACCTTATAGGGGCGGGCATACGTAACGCAGCAATGCAGATGTCGGTGATCAGCGTGGGTAGACGAGTCATAGCAAGATACAAGGACTCCATTATGCCGTGGGCCATTAATGTCATCACTACATGTTCACAAGTTGTAGCAGGCTCCATGGACTCCATTACAGTGTGAGACATTTTCCTAAAGGGATAGACACAACAACAAAGAAGGATACACGTCGGTCAATCAATGTGTCCGGAGTAGTAGCAAGATACCAAGGCTCATGGAGAACAACAAAGAAGGATACACGTCGGTCAATCAATGTGTCCGGAGCAGTAGCAATGTACCAACGCTCATGGAAGCACAAAGAAATATTTCCCCATAAAGAATGCTACTAAAGGAACACAACTAGGTGTCGAATCCCACACATACCAATGCATTTCAATCATACACGCACTATGCATGATATGCATAGTTAAAACATGGCATCGCAAGGTAACTCTATGACTCAAGTATTTATTAAGACTCATAAGAGCCAAGATAGTGTGGTATTACAAACAGGGGTCACACGTCATACAAACAACTAGAGGAAGCAAAACATGTCTAGGTACAGACATCTACTAAAAGTGGTTGGAGGAGCCTAAAAAGCTATGATGACCCTACCAAAGGAACCAAACCTCTATTTGGGATTCCCAAGCTAATACGGTCAACATCAAACTTCACGTCGTAAGAATCACTAATGAGACCTAAGTCTCATCTGCAAAAAAACATAAATAAGCAAACGTGAGTACAAAGGTACTCAGCAAGACTTACATCAGAACTATCAACTTATGCATCATTTTCATCAAATGGGGTTGTGGGGTTTATTGCAGCAAGCCAGCTTTGACTCTTGGCTAACATGTACTACGATTATGAATACTTTCCTTGGGGTGGCATATCACACACGACTCCACATATTCACCACGTCAATACCCCACTATGGAGCCTCTCTCATCTTCCTACGAGAAGCCATCCAAAGCACTCACACTTATCTGGAGCATGTTAGAGTATCTAGTTAAAGTTGTCTATGAACAATGCAAGTCTCCAAGTAGTCCATATTCGCGGACATGGCTATTCGAATAGATAGTTTACCCTGCAGGGGTGTACTTCATCACACATGCTCCCACCACTTATCACCATGTGCATGTAAAAAGGCACCTCGGCAACCTTCAAGTGGAAGCCTACCGAGGGAGTTGTCCACGGACGTTAACCTTCAACGACTCACGTCCAAGGCGATCGCCTATCTGAGTTGGAACCCATAATGGAAGTCCGGACGAGGTTTCCAACATGGCCTCAAATGATGTGAGTAGGGCCCCACCCGATTGGGCCGTTCATCCACTTAGCAGGCCGTACCACACCTATCAACTCTTCGAACTACTGTGACTCCCATACTTAGAACAAGGTAGGTTAATAGGTCGAGATGGGTCGAGTTACCAAAACCAAATGTGCGATAGTAGCTAGTCTTGGAACACAAACACATAACTCGGTTCCTATGTGCAACACTATTGGAATCAGAACATTTGTCGTCTACCATGTCTTTGCCGTCGTCTGGCGAACGACAAATAAGGAGTTTGCCATCAGCTAGCAAAAAACTGAGGGTAAAGGAGGGGCAGACAACAAAGGTTTTGTTTGCGATCAGCCTACCCGACGGCGAAGATGGGGCAGGCGGACGACAGAGGTCACGGGCGAGCCCCACTGCACCGTGGGTTTAGATGACAACCTTGTTGTCGTCGGGGACCCCTTTGCCGTCCGCTTCATTTCTCGTAGCCGTTCGCTAGCAGACGGCAAAGAGGATGTCCACACTTAACAGTCATGGCAAACACCCCCCTCACTCCCCCCCATGCGATCCACTCCACTCTGTCTCTCTCAGACCCGGTCGGACCCTCCCCACGGCTCCCCCTCCCGCCCCTCCCTCCCCGCCCCACCGGGCTGCCCCCACCATTGGAACTTGTTAGGAGATGTAGTAGTAAATCAAAAAAATTCCTACGTGTTCACCAAGATCTATCTATGGAGAAACCAGCAACGAGTAAGGGGAGAGTGCATCTTCATACCTTTGAAGATCGCTAAGCGGAAGCGTTACAACAACGCGGTTGGTGGAGTTGTACTCATAGCGATTCAGATAGCGATGGACTCTGATCTTAGCGCCGAACAATGGCACCTCCGTGTTCAACACACATGCAGACCGGTGACGTCTCCTACATCTTGATCCAGCAAGGAGGAAGGAGAGGTTGAGGGAGATCTCCGGAAGCACGTAGTCATGGAGACGATGTATCTGCTTGGTCTCCGGCAAGGCTTCGCCAAGCACCATGGAGAACGAGGAGTAGCAGGAATCGGGCTACGCTGAGAGAGAGAGAACTTGTACGTCTGGCAGGCCCAAAACCCTCCACTATATATAGGAGGAGGGGAAGGGAGGTTGCATCCCTAGGGTTCCCACCCAAGGGGCTGCGGACGCCCCAGATGGCCATCTGGCCGGCGGCCAGAGAGGGAGAGGGGGAGGGCGCAGCCCTAGGTTGGCCTTAGGCCCATCTGGGTCTAGTGTTTCCCAACCCTCCCTCCTTTCCCACGCCTTGGGCCATGGTGAAGGGCGCACCATCCCACTCTGGGGCTGGTCCCTTCCACTCTCGGCCCACGCAGCCCTCTAGGGCTGGTGGCCCCACTTGGTGGATTCCCGAAACCCTTTCGGTGGTCTTGGTACGTTACGGGTGATGCTCGAAACTCTTCCGGTGACCAAAACCTCACTTCCTATATATGAATCCTCGTGATGCCCGAGATCTCATTTGGGAATCCAAACATCCTTCAGTAACCACTTACACAATTTACCTATAACCCTAGCGTCATCGACCCTTAAGTGTGTAGACCCTACTGGTTCGGGAGACACGTAGACATGACCGAGACACCTCTCCGGTTAATAACCAATAGAGCGATATGGATACCCATGTTGGCTCCCACATGCTCCACGATGATCTCATCGGATGAACCACGGTGTCGGGGATTCAATCAATCTCGTATACAATTCCTTTTGTCTACTGGTATGATACTTGCCTGAGATTCGATCGTCGGTATCCCTATTCCTTGCTCAATCTCATTACCGGCAAGTCTCTTTACTCGTTCTGTAACACATCATCCCGTGGCTAACTCCTTAGTCACATTGAGCTCATTATGATGATGTCTTCCGAGTGGGCCCAAAGATACCTCTCCATCACATGGAGTGACAAATCCCATACTCGATTCATGCCAACCCAACAGACACTTTTGGAGATACCCGTAGTGCACCTTTATAGCCACCCAGTTATGTTGTGACATTTGGCACACCCAAAGCATTCCTACGGTATCCAGGAGTTGCACAATCTCATGGTCTAAGGAAATGATACTAGACGTTAGAAAAGATTTAGCAGACGACCTACACGATCTTGTGCTATGCTTAGGATTGGGTCTTGTCCATCACATCATTCTCCTAATGATGTGATCCCGTTATCAATGAAATCCAATGTCCATGGTCATGAAACCGTGACCATCTATTAATCTACGATATAGCCAACTAGAGGCACACTAGGGACATGTTGTGGTCTATGTATTCACACATGCATTACGGTTTCTCGTTAATACAATTATAGCATGAACAATAGACAATTATCATGAACAAGGAAATACAATAATAACCATTTTATTATTGCCTCTAGGGCACATTTACAACAGTCTCCCACTTGCACTAGAGTCAATAATCTAGTTACATTGTGATGAATCGAACGCCCATAGCATTCTGTTGTTGATCATGTTCTGCTTGTGAGAGAGGTTTAGTCAACGGATCTGCGACATTCAGATCCATATATATCCCTCCTGAATGTAATCACGGATGGAGTTGAAATAACGCTTGATGTGTCTTGTCTTCCTATGAAACCTAGGCTCCCTCGCAAGGGCAATAGCTCCAGTGTTGTCACAGAGTAGAGTCATCGGGCCCGACGCATTGGGAATCACTCCTAGGTCGGTGATGAACTCCTTCATCCAGACACCTTCCTTTGCTGCTTCCGAAGAAGCTATGTACTCCGCTTCACATGTAGATGCTTTGCTTGCTGCTGCACCAGCTGACTGCACCAGCTGACTGCTAGCATCGACGTAACCGTTTATGACGAGCTCTTCGGCACCTCCATATACGAGAAACATGTCCTTTGTCCTTTTCAGGTACTTCTAGATATTCTTGACCTCTGTCTAGTGTTCCTCTCTAGGATCACTTTTTGGTACCTCCCTACCAAACTTATTGCAAGGTTCACATCAGGTCTGGTACACAGCATGGCATACATAATAGAGCCTATGGGTGAAGCATAGGGGATGAAACTCATCTCTTCTCTATCCTTTTCCATGGTCGGGCATTTAGTCGTACTCAATCTCACATCCTGTAACACTGGCGAGAACCCTTTCTTGGACTGATCCATATTGAACTTATTCAATACTTTGTCAAGGTATGTGATTTGTGAAAGACCCATGAGGCGTTTCGATCTATATCTATAGATCTTGATGCCTAATATGTAAGCAACTTCTCCAAGGTCCTTCATTGAAAAACACTTATTCAAGTAGGCCTTTATACTTTTCAAGAGTTCTATATCATTTCCCATCAACAATATGTCATCCACATATAATATGAGGAATGCTAAAGAGGTCCCACTCACTTTCTTGTAAATACAGGGTTCTCCATAAACCTGTATAAATCCAAACGCTTTAATCACCTCATTAAAGCGAATGTTCCAACTCCGAGATGCTTGCACCAGCCCATAGATGGAGCGCTGAAGCTTGCATACTTTGTTAGCATCCTTAGGATCAACAAAACCTTCCGGCTGCATCATATACAGTTCTTTCTTCAAGAAACCATTAAGGAATGTCGTTTTGACGTAAATTTGCCAGATCTCATTGTCATAAAATACGACAATTGCTAACATGATTCGGACGGACTTTAGCATCGCTACGGGTGAGAAAGTCTCATCGTAGTCAACTCCTTGAACTTGTCGATAACCCTAAGCGACAAGTCGAGCTTTATAGACAGTCACATTACCATCCGCGTCAGTCTTCTTCTTAAAGATCTATTTATTTTCTATGGCTCACTTATCATCAGGCATGTCCACCAAAGTCCATACTTTGTTCTCATACATGGATCCTATCTCAGATTTCATGGCTTCTAGACATTTACTGGAATCCAAGCCCGCCATCGCTTCTTCATAGTTCGAAGGTTCACCATTGTCCAACAACATGATCTCCAGGATAGGGTTACCGTACAAATCTGGTGTGGATCTTGTCCTAGTGGACCTTCGAATAGTAACTTGATCTGAAGTTTCACAATCACCATCATTAACTTCCTCTCTAGCCGGTGTAGGCTCTAGAGATACAACTTCCTGTGTTGCGCTACTCTCTGGTTCGAATGGAGGTACAATTACCTCATCAAGTTCTATTTTCCTCCCACTTACTTCTTTCGAGAGAAACTCTTTCTCTAGAAAGGATCCATTCTTGGCAACAAATACTTTGCCTTCAGATCTGAGGTAGAAGGTATACCCAATAGTTTCTTTGGGATATCCTATGAAGACGCACTTTTCTGCTTTGGGTTCGAGCTTCTCAGGTTGAAGTTTCTTCACATAAGCATCGCATCCCCAAACTTTTAGAAACGACAACTTAGGTTTCTTTCCAAACCATAATTCATATGGTGTTGTCTCAACGGACTTTAACGGTGCCCTATTTAAAGTGAATGCGGCAGTCTCTAATGCATATCCCCAAAATGATAGTGGCAAGTTGGTAAGAGACATCATAGATCACACCATATCCAATAGAGTGCAACTACGACATTCAGACACACCATTTTGCTGAGGTGTGCCAGGCAGCGTGAGTTGTGAAACAATTCCACATTTCTTTAGTTGTGTGCCAAAATCGTGACTCAAATATTCTCTGCCACGAATAGATCGTAGGCACTTTATTTTGCTGTCATGTTGATTATCTACCTCAGTCTAAAATTCCTTGGACTTTTCAAAGGTTTTAGACTTGTGTTTCATTAAGTAGACATACCCATATCTTCTTAAGTCATCAGTGAGGGTGAGAACATAACGGTAGCCACCGCAAACCTCAACGCTCATTGGACCGCATACATCGGTATGTATTATCTCCAACAAGTCAGTCGCTCGCTCCATTGTTCTGAAGAACGGAGTCTTGGTTATCTTGCCCATCAGGCATGGTTCGCACATGTCAAATGATTCCAAATAAAGAGACTCCAAAAGTCCATCAGCATGGAGTTTCTTCATGCGTTTGACACCAATATGACCATGCCGGCAGTGCCACATGTAAGTGGGACTATCGTTATCAACCTTACATCTTTTGGTACTCACACTATGAACATGTGTAACATCACGTTCGAGATTCATAAAAAATAAACCATTGACCAGCGGAGCATTACCATAAAACATTTCTCTCATATAAATAGAACAACCACTATTCTCAGATTTAAATGAACAGCCATCTTGCATCAAGCGAGATCCAGATAGAATGTTCATGCTCAAAGCTGGTACTAAATAACAATTATTGAGGTTTAAAACTAATCCCGAAGGTAGATGTAGAGGTAGCATGCCGACGGTGATCACATCGTCCTTGGAACCATTCCCGACACGCATCATCACCTCGTCCTTTGCCAGCCTCCGCTTATTCTGTAGCTCCTGCTTGGACTTACAAATGTGAGCAACTGCACCTGTATCAAATACCCAGGAGCTACTATGAGTGCTGGTTAGGTACACATGAATGACAAGTATATAACATATACCTTTAACGTTGCCAGCCTTCTTATCCGCTAAGTACTTGGGGCAGTTCCGCTTCTAGTGACGGGTACCCTTGCAATAAAAGCACTCAGCCTCAGGCTTGGGTCCATGCTTGTTCTTCTTCCCAGCAACTTGCTTACCGGATGCGGCAACTGCTTTGTCGTCCTTCTTTAAATTCTTCTTACCCTTTCCTTTCTTGAAACTAGTGGTCTTATTCACCATCAGCACTTGATGCTCCTTTTTGATCTCGACCTCCGCTGATTTCAGCATCGAGTACAACTCAGGAATGGACTTCTCCATACCCTACATGTTGTAGTTCATCACAAAGCTCTTGTAACTAGGTGGAAGCGACTGAAGGATTCTGTCAGTGAACGAGTCATCCGGAAGATTAACTCACAGCTAAGTCAAGCGATTGTGCAACCCAGACATTTTGAGTATGTGCTCACTGATAAAACTATTTTCCTCCATCTTACAACTGAAGATCTTGTCGGAGACATCATATCTATCGAACCGGCCATGAGCTTGGAAAACCAATTTCAGCTCTTGGAACATCTCATGTGCTCCGTGTTGCTCAAAATGCTTTTGGAGCCCCGGTTCTAAACTGTAAAGCATGCCGCACTGAACCAGGGAGTAATCATCATAGCATGACTACCAAGCATTCATAACGTCTTGATCCGCTGGGAAAATGAGTGCGTCACCTAGCAGGCCATCAAGGACATATAATCTCTTGGAAGCTATGAGGATGATCCTCAAGCTACGGACCTAGTCCGCAGAGTTGCTTCCATCATCTTTCAGCTTGGTTTTCTCTAGGAATGCGTTGAAGTTGAGGGTAACATTAGCGTTGGCCATTGGATCTACAATATAGATTGTAAAGACAATTTTAGACTAAGTTCATGATAATTAAGTTCACATAATCAAATTATTTAATGAACTCCCACTTATATAGACATCTCTCTAGTCATCCAAGTGATACATGATCCACGTCTACTACCCCATGTCCGATCATCACGTGATACGGACTAGTCATCCATGGTGAACATCTCCATGTTGATCGTATCTTCTATATGACTCATGTTTGACATTTCATTCTCCCATGTTTCGAGGCCATGTCTGTACATGCTAGGCTCGTCAAGTCAACCTAAGTGTATTGCGTGAGTAACTCTGTCTTACACCCATTGTATGCGAACGTTAGAACCTATCACACCCGATCATCACATGGTGCTTCGGAACAACAATCCTTAGCAACGATGCAAATTTAGGGGGAACACATTCCTTGAAATTTTAGTCAGAGAACATCTTATTAAGCGACCATCATTCTAAGCAAATAAGATGTAAACATGGTAAACATCACATGCAATCAATATAGTGACATGATATGGCCAATATCATCTTGCTCCTTTGATCTCCATCTTTGGGGCACAATGATCATCACTGTCACCGGCACGACACCATGATCTCCATCATCATGATCTACATCATCGTGTCTTCATGAAATTGTCTCGCCAACTATTACTTCTACTACTATGGATAACAATTAGGAATAAAGTAAAGTAATTACATGGCATTTAGGATTGACATGCTGGTCATACAATAAATTAAGACAACTCCTTTGGCTCCTGCCGGTTGTCATACTCATCGAAATGCAAGTCATGAATCCTATTACAAGAACATGATCAATCTCATACATCACAATGCATCACATCACATCCTTTGCCATATCACATCACAAGGCATATGCTGCAAAAACAAGTTAGACGTCCTCTAATTTGTTGTTACATGTTTTTATGTGGCTGTTATAGGTTTCTAGCAAGAATATTTCTTACCTACGCCAAAACCACAACGTGATATGCCAATTACTATTTACCCTTCATAAGGACCCTTTTCATCGAATCCGATCCGACTAAGGTGGGAGAGACAGACACCCGCTAGCCACCTTATGCAACAAGTGCATGTCAGGCAGTGTAACCAGTCTCACGTAAGCATATGTGTAAAGTTGGTCAGGGCCGGTTCATCCCACAATACCACTGAATCAAGATAAGGCTAGTAACGGTAAGCAAATGAACAAGATCGACGCTCACAACAACTTGTGTTCTACTCGTGCATAGATTCTACGCATAGACCTACTCATGATGCCACTGTTGGGAGACATAGTAGTAAATCAAAAAAATTCCTACTACCACCAAAATCAATCTATGGAGAAACTAGCAATGAGAAAGGGGACAGTGCATCTTTATACCTTTGAAGATCGCTAAGCGGAAGCGTTGCTAGAACGCGGTTGTTGGAGTCATACTCCCAGCGATTCAGATTGCGGTGGATTCCGATCTAAGCGCCGAACAACTACGCCTCTGCATTCAACACACGTGCAACCCGGTGATGTCTCCTACGCCTTGATCCAGTAAGGAGTAAGGAGAGGTTGAGGGAGAGCTCCGGCAGGATGACGGTGTGGTGACGGGGGAGCTGCGTGGTCTCCGGCAGGGCTTCGCCAAGCACTACGGAGAACGAGAACGAGGAGTGGGAGGAGTAGGGCTGGGCTGAGCGAGGATGAAACATGTGTGTTGGCAGACCCCAAACCCCCACTATATATAGGAGGAGGGGAGGAGGGTGCACAACCCCTAGGGTTGCCGCACTAGGGTGGTGCGGCAGCCCTAGATGGCTATTTGGTCGGCGGCCAGAGAGGGAGAGGGGAGGGCAGCGCCCTAGGTGGGCCTTAGGCCCATCTGCGCCTAGGGTTCCCCCCCTTCCCACCTTTGTTGCGCCTTGGGCCAGGGTGGAGAGCGCACCAGCCCACTCTAGGCTGGTACCTTCCCACTTTCGGCCCACACAGCCCTATGGTGGTGGTGGCCCCACTTGGTGGACCCCCAGAACCATTTCGGAAGTCTCGATACATTACCGGCGATGCCCGAAACACTTCCCGTGACCAAAACGTCACTTCCTATATATGAATCTTTACCTTCGGACCATTCTGAAACTCCTCGTGACATCCGGGATCTCATCAAGGGTTTTGAACAACCTTCGGTAACAATGTACATTATTTCCCTATAAGCCTAGCGTCATCGAACCATAAGTGTGTAGTAACATCCCAAAATTCAATTTTGGAATGTTATGAATATAGCTATGCATCTATCATCATCGTTGCTTGAATCTGTGGTAATGTTGAAATGCTCCTTCTGAAATTTTGAAAGCCCCTTACTATTTTTTCCATGTTGCTTCCACCTATTTGAAATCTTGGTAAAAAGTTAAAATAAGAGAGGAGGAAGATGACACTCCACACCAGGACCTAATTGGTGATTTATTTGAACAAAAATAACAAGGAGTTATTTTGAAAATATTTGCAAAAAGGATTTCAAACAATTAGGCAATTACTGAAAATAATATTTTTTTCAAATTATTCAAATACCAGAATAATAATGTTCATTAAATGGCATATTTTATTCTGATAATTTTGATATATAATATTCCTATACTTGGAATTAAATCAATGCTTTAAAATGGTTTTTATTACACTGGTTTATTAAAAAAGGAAAGTTTTAATACCGTTCGGGCCGGCCCACCCCCAATTAATACCGAATCCCCTAAATCCCGGCCACCGACGCGCTCAGCTGCTCGCTACCCTCACTGACCAGCAGGCCCCACCTGACCGCCGGAATCTTCGCGTCGGCCGTCCCCATCCTCGCGCGTCGCTGCCACCGTGAGATCCTCCTTTGCCGGATCCGCGCTCCCCTTCCTTCCCCAACCCCCTCTCCGACCCTATATAAGTCCGGCCATCCCCACACTCCATTTGCCCCCCCCCCGAGCGCCTCTCTACGTCTACAGACCGCCGCAAACACCATCGTCGGAGTTACTCCGCCCACCGGAGCTCCCCACATCGCCTGGCGTCGCCTCGGTCGTCCCCGCGCCTCTCCGACGCCACCGTTCGACGTAGGACCTTGCTCGCCATCGCCTGAGCTCCTCCACTGCCTCCCTCGACCACTGGAACGCCTCCCCCGACCTTCTCCGACCACCGGCCGCCGCCACCTTCGCCGGAGATCTTCCTCCCCTCCGGTAAGTCGCCGGCTCTTCTCTGGACCCTCGGATCTAAATCCTATGGCTAGGATTAGAACCCCTTTAGCCCCAAACCGTTTTTCTCTAGCCATCGGCCGTCCGCTCGTATCACTCGCTCGCACGCGCTAGCCAGCCAATAGGAATCTGCCACGTAGCCCCTGGCCGTCCGGTAGATCTTTTATCTTTTCTTTTTAGTTTTAGTTAATAGAATGTTTTAGCAATTTGTTTTAGCTATAAATTTTAATCTGTTTAATGTTTTGAGTTGAATCTTTTTGCAATAGCTCAAATTTTTCATGTAGTTACACCCTGTTCTTTTAAATTTTAAATTTGAACTATTAAATTTGAATTGAATCAAATTTACTCAAATCACTCAAATCTAAATAACTAGAGCTTGAAAATAGATTTTGATATGAATCTTTTTGCTACTGTTTGGTCTTAGTTAGGACTATCTTCATGCTTAGTTTGAGAATTTTTAGGATGATTTTGATTAGTATTTTAGCTAAAAACAGATTCTGCCCATTAGTTAGTATAGTTTAAATTAACTTAGTTTTAGTTAGTTTAAATTAGAATTTAGTTTTATTTGTTTAATAGGTTCTGTTGCTTAAACATTTAGTGTTTTACTTACTGTTAATAAAAATATAAAATTGTTTAGTTTATTTCTTTGTTAATATAGGAATCACAACTTCTTTTCAAATAGGTTTAATTTGATTGAAACAACTAGTTAGTAATAGTTTTTCCTTCAACAAAGTTATATAATTTAATTCTGTTTTCTAAGACAAGTTGTTAGTAATATATTTTCTGTTAAGATAATGTTTTGTAATAAATTAATAAGTTTTGTTTTACTCTCTTGTTAGTAAGACTATAGCTGCTTCATACAATATTGTTTATCAAAACTTCTAAAACCATACCAAGAATTTTCTTAACAAAACTTTAAATTGATTTTATTCAGTTTATTAATAAAATATTTTATTGTTTTCTTGCTGTCAACTATTGTTTTGTTCATACAAATAGTTTTGTTATGTTAGTAGTGATTTTCCCATCATCTTTTAGAAAACAAAACTTTGTGTCTTTTCTTGCTTCTGATTTGTGCATTATTTTGTCTTGATTGTTTACTAGTTCATTGTTGATGTTTGTGAGTTACATATTTTTGTTGTATGCTTATTGAGTGCTTGTTTGCTTCGTTAGATTATCCGGAGTGCGAAGCTTGTTACCTCGAGTCACTCACGTACGAAGATCATCAATCAGGCAAGTCACCTTGATCATGTTTTTACCCATGTTTTATATGCATTAGTTCAACCATCTCCCCAATTGCATGCAAGATAGGTTAGTTGGAAACTTGGTTACATTGTTGTAGTATCATGTGGTAGGTACCCCTCAACCTCTTTGACAACTTTGGCCCCGGGAAACGTTAAATTTGTTTTGCTATGCTGTTAGTAGATGGGGTGGGTTGTGTGAATCATGAGAGTTGTGAGGTAATAACTTTAAGACCTATGATGATCAAGACTACAAGACTTCAAGTTTTCAACATACCTCTAGGTGGATGATGGTTGAACGGCGCCCTGGAGAAACAAGTGGTTAGCCTAGGTGATGCTGGAGATGTGCCAGTATTCACGCGGAAAGGTCCACCCAGGCACGAAGGGATGGAAGGATGCTTCAAGACCCAAGGCTTACCTACACAGCCACAAGCCATTATGGGCTTTGGCTTGGTTGGATATTGTGGCAACACTGGACAGGCGGTGCTACGAGATGTAGAAGAACGGTAGGAAAGGATGGGGACCGACAGAGTTTCAGTGGGACCCCTTAGAAGACCATGTTTTGGTCATCCGTTCCTCAAACACCCTGAAGTGCGAGGAATCCAATGGAGGAGATCAAATCTTGTGGGGAACGTGTGCAAAACTCTGCAGAGTAACTCAAACCTAATCGATTAGCCGTGTCCACGGTCATGGACGACTTGAGCCAAAGGAACTGAAACTTCCAGAATTCTCAACACAACTAATATGATGATGTGGGTTATTATTAACTTGGGTATGATAATTGGTTGGTGGAACCATCTCTTTAATCAACCAACTTAGTAATATTTTTGCTTAGCCCCTCTCTTGATGTAGGAAAAACTTGGGTTTACGCAAAAACTTACCACCCCACCTGCCATATATGCATGTAGACTAGATGATTATCTTTCACCCCCTCTCTTGTGACTTTGCCGGCATATTCCATATGCTCACCTACACGGCTGCAACGTATCATGTTGCAGAGTACTTTTCCGACCAGGACTAAGGACACGCTCTACGCTTGGTGAGATGCCCTTGGAGTCAGATGGACTCATCTACCTTGAAGCTTCCGCAAGATTTAGATATTCTCATGAGTTGGGCTTCGTCCACTTTATTGTAATGATTATTGTAATAAAGGACTCGATATGAGATTTTGTTAATATAATGCTGTGTGATTTCCCTTTGATATATACATAGATGTATTGTGTGTGTACTAGCATGATCTTGGGATGGTACGGAAACACCGGAGATTCAACCTTTCAGGTCGGGTCGCTACATGTGTAGACCCTATGGGTTCGGGAAACACGTAGACATGACCGAGACACCTCTCTGGTCAGTAACCAAGAGCGGAATCTAGATACCCATGTTGGCTCCCATGTTCTCCATGATGATCTCATCGGAAGAACTACGATCTCGTGGATTCAATCAATACCGTATACAATTCCCTTTGTCTACCGGTATGACACTTTCCTGAGATTCGATCGTCGGTATCCCTATACCTTGTTCAATCTTGTTACTCACAAGACTCTTTACTCATTCCGTAATACATCATCTCGTGGATAAGTCCTTAGTCACATTGAGCTCATTAGGATGATGTATTACCGAGTGGTCCCAGAGATACCTCTTTGTCACATAAAGTGACAAATCCCAATCTCGATTCGTGCCAACCCAACAGATACTTTCGGAGATACCCGCAGTATACCTTTATAGCCACCCATTTACGTTGTGACATTTGGCACATCCAAAGTATTCCTACGGTATCCTAAAGTTGCACAATCTCATGGTCTAAGGAAATGATACTTGACATTAGAAAATCTTTAGCAGGCGAGCTACAAGATCTTGTGCTATGCTTAGGATTGGGTCTTGTCCATTACATCATTCTCCTAATGATGTGATCCCGTTATCAACGACATCCAATGCCCATGGCCATGAAATCGTGACCATCTATTAATCAACGTGCTAGCGAACTATAGGCTCACTAGGGACTTGTTGTGGTCTATGCATTCACACATGCATTACGGTTTCGGGTTAATACAATTATAGCATGAACAATAGACAATTATCATGAGCAAGGAAATACATAAAACACCATTTTATTATTCCCTCTAGGGCATATTTCCAACACTTTTGTAGTTGTGGAATAAAAAATGTGTATGTGTGTGGGATGAGCACAAACAACAGGAATTTGACCTGCGAGTGTTGTTGTTTGTAACCATCAATGATTGGCCTACTCTTAGTAACCTTTCAGGATAGACAAACAAGGGACACCATGCATGCACGCATGGTTTATATGAGACTCAAAGTATATATTTGGGAAAATGCAAGAAGAATGTGTGCCTGGGACATCGTTGATTTCTTCGGACCAAGCATGCGTTATGAAAGAAAGGCAAGCATTTCAAAGGTGAGCCAGATCACCGAAACAAGCATGTCCTCCGTACTGGTAATGATATACTTGATATGGTCAAGGATTTACAAGTAATCTTTGGAAAAGGGCTTGGTGGACAATGTGTTCTGCTGAACACTGACGGACACGCCCCCATGTGGAAGAAGAACTCTATATTTTGGGAGCTAGAATATTGGAAAGTCCTAGAGGTCTGCTCTGCAGTCGACGTGATGCACATCATGAAGAATCTTTGCATGAACCTGCTAGGCTTCCTGGGCGTTTATGGGAAGGCAAAAGATACACCAGAGGCATGGCAGGAGCAACTACGTATGAACGCAAACGATGGCATGCATCCAAAGCAGTATGAAGGTCCTGCCAGCTATGCTCATACCAAAGCCGAGAAGGAAATATGTTTTGCATCCCTACCTTTAGCATGCTCTAGGGTCATGTTTGAGTTTTTGCCATGTTTAAATTATGTTTAAACTTGAAATGGGGATGATCAAACCCTAGCATTATTTGAATTCAAATAGGTTCAACCGAAATATTTTTCAATGAACCAAACAGGCCTTCTAAATTGTTCATCGTTTCTCGAAAAATGTGGAAGCAACATGTAGGGACCACGACTCATAAATCGTGATCACCGAATGCACGTGTATAGTGATCCCAGAGATCAATGCTCACTGAACAAACAAAAGCTGAATAACAAGAGTCTTACATCCACATATAGCGTCTTACACAAATAAAGAGCATGGAGGTCTAGTCTTACATAGATAGGGCCATAAGGGCCAAACATTTAAATGGAACAAGCAGCGGAAATCTTGATCGAAAGCATGAACCCATGTTGTTGGAGATATAGCCCTGCATTATGACCCACCTTGGAGGCTCTGGGTCGTGTTGATGGCTCGTGAGCCAGCCCAGGGGTGAGCCGTAAGGCTTGTGGCCCAAGAAGATAGACAGATCAAGGTGTGGGCCGTACGGTGGCCCGGACGGAGAAGACCTGGGCGTGTAAGCCGTCTCAAAGACAGCTTGGACAAGAAGATAGAGAGAGACTCGGACATACGATGAGACTCTTTTAAACAATTGTAATGACCCGGTGGTCCTGGCCTCCTATATAAAGGCAGACACGAGGCGACTTAGAGGATAGGTTATCGAGAACTAGGTCAAGCTTCTAGCTCCTTGTAATCGATACAACAAGCAATAACAACACAAGTAGGACGTAAGCTTTTACCTCGACTTGAGGGGCCGAACCTGGGTAAACCCGTGTCCTTTGTCCCGATCAACCCCGCTGAGTCCACCGCAATGGCAACAACCTTGAACTCAAGTTTGGTAACCCGGACATCTACCGTGACAAATCCGCGACAGTTGGCGCTCACCGTGGGGCTAGCGCTTGGTGGTGTTGAGTTCTCAAAGGGCTCCCTTCAAGGGCTCAAGGGATACGTGGTCGAAAGGATGAGCAAGAGTCGCCGCGGCCGTCTCTATATCAATGATGCCAGCTAGGGACTGGATGCTGCATCTGTGGAATATGGATTTCGGGTTCCGTTTGGCGGCATCCATGTTTTCATTGGAAAGGTTGACGGATCTACACCCGGGCCGGACATCTGCACCAACATCGTCGAACCGGCTCGGCGCCTACAACCAACGCGTGATATGTGCCCGGCCTGTGCTAATCCGGGTCAGAGGCATGTCTTCGTGGGCTTTACTCAAGGTATGGATCTGGAAGCCTCCGGATCTTAGGAAACTCTCGTTTGCTCGGAAGATCAGTCCTCAAGCGGGGAAACAGAATCAGTGTACCGGCTCAGCAATGGTTGCTTCGGGGGCTACGGTGACACCTGCCCTGAATCAGATCGTTCTGGGTCGAAGGATCTCGGACCACCGGTTCATGTTCCGGTGTTTATGGCGGGGCCAGGGGCTGCCACCTCAGGCGATAACCCGCCGCCGCCGGCGGCCCAAGTTGTTGTGGAGCTGATGGACGATCTCGAGGCTGTCATGGCCACGGAGGTAAAACCAGACAATCAAGCGGATCAGAACATGGAGATCACAAGGATCAAGGGTTGGATGATGGAGGAACGTCAAAGGATGGCTGAGCTAAAGACCCAGATGGAAGAAGAGGTGGCGCGTATCAAGACCGATGCTTTCCGTTTAGGGTTGGAACAGGTATCAGCGGCGGCTGTGCATCGTAGAGGCATCAGTCTCATCTGCCGGAGCGTTACGAAGAGAGGAATCTTTTCAACACTACCGGCTCGGGGAGAGCAGCAGCCACCCCCGAGTTAGGACGAACGGCGGCTCACATGGCTCGGCACGATCAAGCTCCACCCGGAGGTTTCACGACACCGGTGGGTCATTATTCTAAACCGGCCGAGAATATGGTGGCGGCGGCCACCCGGCTTGGGACAATTCCCATCCCAGATGTGGCACCCTTTGCGGAGGAAGTACGGAACACTATTGGATACCTACAGACGGCCGTGGCTCAACAAGAGAAGTATACTCACAACCGGAGCCGGGTTCACTCTACCCCTGTCCATAGTCCAAGTTTCAGCCGGCGCTACGAGTCACCGGCAGTTTCCAGTAGAGGTCCATGTCATGGTCCGCCGGAAGGTGAGCAAGCAGCTCTGGTCGCACAAGCCCTCATGGACCGGGCAAGGAACAGGCAAGACGCAGAGGTGGCAACGATTCATATGGAGCCTGCGCTCTCCGTCTCGGTGCGAGCCGGAACTGCAGCTAGTGCTAGAGCCATGGGGGTGCCCTGCTTAACTCCGGCTCTGAGGAGTGAAAGGTTACAAAATGACTTCAATGCACTTCGGAAAGTTCTGAACTACACGGCTGATCTGCCCCCTGAGGCTTGGGTTGAGATATGAGTTGGGCATGGAGATGTTGGATGCCAGTGAGGCAGTGTGCGCAAAGTACTGTATCATGATGCTTGAGGGTCCGGCTCGCACGTGGTTAAAGGGCTTGCCGCCCAACACGACAAATTCTTGGGCCGAGTTAAGAGCGAAGTTTATTAAGAATTTTCAGGGGACCTGCATGCAGCCTATGACCTTCATAGACTTGGATCATTGTGTTCAACAGGAGAATGAGTCGGCTCATCATTGGGTCCGGCGGGTGTCGACGATTATTCACTCTTCGGAGCAGATCACGGCGGCTCAAGCAGTGCTTATTTTGGAAAAGAACTGTCATTTTGTCCCGTTGAAGCAGAAACTCGGCCGCCTCGAGTGCACATGTCAGGATATGGGTGTCGAGACCCCGATCCTAAGCCATAAGAATCCAGCCTATAACACATCACATCACTTTGCGGTCTCACGCACGGTTAACTCCACGACTGCCACCTTACCTGGGTCGGGACCGTTTGCGTCTTTTGACTGACGTATGTGAAAATGTCGCTAGCATTCAAATGCCAAAGAACACGGGCCGACATGACTAGTCGTAGAACCCAAATGGCACATCCGTACAGGGACAGGCATACGTAACCCAGCAATGCAGGTGTCGATCTCTAGAGTGTGTACATGAGTCATAGCAGGCTATAAGGACTCCATTACGCCGTGGGACATAAATGCCATCACTGCACGTATACGAGTCGTAGCAGGCTACAGGGACTCCATTACACTGCGAGACATTTCCCCGAAGGGACAGACACAACAGCAAAGAAGGATACATGCCGGTCAATCAATGTGTCCGGAGCAGTAGCAAGCTACCAAGGCTCAGTGGAAGCATGAAGAGGCAGTTCCCCGTAAAGAGTACTACTAAAGGCACACAACTAGGTGTCGGATCCCATACATACCATTGCACGTCACACGTACGCACGACATGCCCGATATGCATAGATACTACTATGGGATTACAACATATCCATAAAATATTACAACATTTATTTAGAAGGCTCACAAGAGCCAATACAACAACATGTTACAAACAGGGGTCAGTAGACCCAACATTCAGAGCATTCAAACAAGCAAACGGAAGTTAAACATGTGTGGATTCAGACATCTACAAAAGTGGCTAGAGGAGTCTGAAAAGCTATAACGACCCTACAAAAGGAACCAGACCTTTGTCGGGGATTCCCAAGCTAACCCGGTCAACATCAAACTTCATGTCGTAAATACCACTAATGAGACTGACGTCTCCTCTACAAACACATAAATTAAGCAAACATGAGTACAAGAGTACTCAGCAAGACTTACATCAGATTTAACTACATATGCATCAGTCTCAATGAAGGGGGGTTGTGGAGTTTATTGCAGCAAGCCAGCTTTGACTCTTGGCTGACCTATACTATGACTACAAGTGCTTTCTTTGAGGTGGGATAGCGCACACGAGTCCACATATTCACCAACCAATACACCACTATGGATCCACTCCCGTCTCCCTATGAGAAGGCCATCCATAGCATTCACGCTTATCTTGCGTATTTTAGAGTATCCACTTACAGTTGTCTATGAACCACATAAGTTCTCCAAGTAGTCCATATCCAAGGACGCGGCTATTCGAACAGACTATTTCACCGTACAGGGGTATACTTCTTCACACACACTCTCGCCACGTAGCACGATATGCACGTCATGCATCTCGGCAACCTTCAAGCGAAAGAACTATCGTGGGCATCGGCCACGACCGTTAATCACATAAGACCCTATTCCAGGTTTATCGCCTATTCGAGGTTGAACCCGCACGGAAGTCTGACCGAAGTTTATGGCCTCAAACAACGTGCGTAGGGTTCCCAAGCCCACCGTTCGGGTGCCACTTGGTACACCGTGCCACTGTGCATTTACCGCATCACAGCCCACCCCGTCGGGCAGCGCTATGCACGGCCGCCATCAGTTTTCCTACAAACACCAGAAACTAGTTGCAACTCCTGGACAGAGGTCTAGGCGATTAATAAGCCGAGAGGGGTCGAGTTACCGGAGCCCAATGTGTGGTAGTATCTTGTCTTGGATAACATACATAGAACTCAGTTCTTAAGTACGGTCCCAATGAGACAACCCGCCATGTACTCCTACATGACCTCTCCTTGCTACGTTTACCAAATCGTGTTCACATACTTAGCTCTCACACCGTAGGACATGAATACTGACATCCCAATCCATCACCCAGATGTATCAGACCCGACCCGACACGACTCTAAGCATAGCAGGCACAGTAAGTAATCATGCATGTATGAGTAAGCATAACAAGGCTCAAACAGTTGCTACTCATGCTAAGTGGTTTGAACTATTTACAGTGGCAAAGATAGGTCATGCAAAGGAATGGGTTCTACTACCGATGACATGTAACAGTTGAATCGTTGTTGTCCTAATGCAGTAATTGGGAGCAGGAGCGAGAGAGTGGGTTCATATTAGTATGATCAAGGGGGGTTTGCTTGCCTGACAGTTCCGAAGATATTACTTCTCTTCATTAGTGTCCACGTCCACATCGTCGGAACCATCGTCTACCAAGAGGAAATGAATACCGGCAAACAGGAAGAAAGAACGCATTCAATGCAATGCAACAATCATGATGTATGACATGGCATATTAAGGTCATGAATTTATCTAGAGGAATAATTATCCAAGTTGATTGGAATTCAAACAAGTTTTAATTCTTACTCCAAATGATATTTCATATATTATCCTAATCATAAAATTTCCTATTTGATGAGGTTAACTTGTTCAAACATGCATGATCATGGCATAAACAGGTTCATTGGATTTTTCTGATCTTTTGTCATATATAAATTATTTTCATCTGAGCTATAGATTATTTTCTATGATTTTTAGAAGTTTAAAGCATTTCCTGGAATTATTTTATTACAGAAAATAATTATTGCATCATGCTGAGGTCATGCCTACGTCAGCAGGTCAACTGGACCAGGTCCAGGTCTAACCTGACCAGTGGAGCCCACTAGTCACTTACACTGGATGAACTTGAGAGGCTGACTGGTGGGGCCAGTCAACCCTGACGTGGCCAGGTCAAAGCTGACTGGTGGGTCCCACATGTTAGTGACTCATCTGGCTAACAATGTCACTAGTATTAACTTTTAACTAATCTAAAATTAACCAGGGCTCGGGCCCGCCTGTCGGTAAGTAATTAGGGTTAATTAATTAAGTTAATTATTTTAACTTTACTTCAAATTAGCCAGGGGCTGGGCCCACCTGTCAATGACCCAGAGGAGGTCAAATCTAACCGGTGGGGGGTCAAACCCGCCGGCGTTTAGCCACCGGTGAGGCCCAAGACAGCGGGGACCGTCACATTTCTCTATCCGGTGGAAAAATGGGCGTCCGAGGCCCTCTACGCGAAGCTGGGGATGACCCGCATCCGTCTAGGTGGTCAGGAGGGGCTGGGGTTGTCTGGGCTCGCCGGAGACAAGCTCACGGCGGCGACCGGAGCTCGGGCTTCCTTGGAGTTGGTGCAGAAGGCAAGGGGAGAGCGGGGAGCGAGGGGAACCTACTGGTGGCTCGCTATGGGGTCGGTGGAGGCGGATACGGGGTCGGGGGAGCTCTGCAGCCGACGAATTGGCGACGGCATCCGGCGACCGGAGGCGGCGAGGATGGCGGCAGCCTCGGCTTCGTGGGTCTCCCGGTGACGGCTGGCTCCTTGGAGAGGTCGAGGGAGGCTCGGCGGAGCTTTAGGGCGGCAAGGGGGCACTAGGGAGGCGGCAGCAGTGACGGATCGAGCGACAGTGACGCGAGCTCGGTCCGAGGGAGACGGAGCAAAGGAAGAGGGGAAGAGCAGGAGAGAGCGGGGACGACATAGAGGGATCTAGGGGGGCCGTGGCGCTCTCTGCATGAAGGAGGGAGACAGGCAGGGAGCCAGGAGGTGGAGGCATCCCGGCGCAACATGCTCGGCTTTGCCTCTGCCTACTGGTACAGGTTGAAGATGACCGCTCGCCAGGGTGGGCTGGGCCTGCTACAGGTAAGGTTCTTTCTCTCTTTTTTTATTTCATTTTTTTTTCAGTTTTCTAATGTTTTAATATGTTTTGATTTTTTACAAAAATATTCATTTTTATAAACTTTTTATGGACCCTCACTGAACTATTTTAAAGATCCTTACCAATTTTCAAATTATTTGGTGCTATGGAACTATATATAGAATTTAACAGCTCCAAAGCAAACACTTGTTGAGTTAATTCAGTAACCAAAAGTGACATGGAAAATATGTTTCACATCTGGTTGACGTTACCATATTTCTCCAGAAATGATCAACATTTTGTAGGGCCACTTTGGTTCACTGAAAATAATTTTGGTTAAAACTATTTTAATTTTATTTGTTTCTAGGGTTTGGTCCTCCCCATTTCAGGTTTCATTTGAATTTAGACATGATGACATGATGCACATGATGCAACTAATGCAAGCAATTTCGAGGGCTATGACAACCCACCCCCACTAAACAAGAATCTCGTCCCGAGATTCAAGCGTAGGGTAAGAGAACAAAGGGGACACTAACTACCACAATCTTCACGATCCAGTTGCTCTTCTCGAAGATGTTGATTCATTGCATCTTGCTGATCTTGACATCTTTGCGTTTGGGATCTTCATCCAACACAAAGACATCAAGGATAGAAAGCTCTACAAGAATCGATCCTTACGAAGATCGAGCGACTCATGACCAACTCATGGAATGAGACATAATAACATCTCTCAAGCTGGGACACAAAACACGCGTCAAGAACAATGAATGAAGCAGCTGATGGAGGTTCAATTGGTAGGCAACAATTCCACGCTATACAGATGGTGAAGCGGTTTGAAAGTAGCAAGGAGTTATTTACCATAATACCATTACGGGACACCTTAGGGGAGGTGACTCGTAGGATTATCCCTTAAGTGGCAAAAAGAATTACTTTTGATACAGAGACCATTGAACCTCTTCATTTCAGCCTAAGGCAATTCACAATGATCATTTGAAGGAATTCGAAAGAATGGCATACTCAGATCGGAATGGAGGCTAGAGCTATAAAACAACTCGACAATGGAAGGCACATTCCAATTAATACCGAGGGTATAACCTAGTGTCTGAGCGTGCTCTCAAGAACTTGAGCATCTCCATAATCATCAAAGTTTTACCAACATCCATGCCAAGGATTCTGGCAACACATCAAACTAGAATGATGAATAATGATGGAGGATGCAGATGCAAAGGAAGACAACACTTTCTCATATTTCACCTTAGCTATAGAAAGGAAACAAAATCTGGATGATCGACCGAGAGACATTTAGCACTCCGCTTCTGATGTTCTCCTTGATGTACTAGTCTAACCCCAATTATAGGTCAGGTTTACTATCTAGAACATCAATTAAAGGTCGGACTTCGGAATCCCAAAGGGTCCATGAGAAATAACTTCTAGAGCAAGTCATACAAGGTCCTCATGGGGAAGTGGCCAGGTTGCTGAAACAAGATAATATAATAATAGGTCTTCCGGATAGGTATGTTAGCCACAACATTCCTTTGCCGGGTTACAGAGAGATCAATATTATAACTCTTGGCAAATGTTCCAACCATCATATCTGTCTGAGATTCAGATATGGTTGGTGTCAGGATATTCCAGACTCGGCATGTCTGAAAGTGAAAGGTTGCAACACAAATCGAAGAGATGATGTTGTGTGATTCTCGGGAGATGAACTTCGGAAGCCAACTCCAAAACATGGGTTGGACTGCAAGACATATGTGATCACACTGTCCAAGACAATTGTGACCACATAGAAATCTTACAACAATACACTACCGAGTTCTGGATGGAACCATCATTGGGGAAAATGAAGCCGGGTGCAAGTCCATCTGGTACCTTCGGAAGGAACACTTAACTTCTTTTCCTTAAACAACTCAATCAGTGGCTTAGGTGCTAGGTAATGCATATAGGTTGCAGTTTGCAAGGCTATCAAACCATAGCATACTTCGCACATGCATGTTGATTTTGGATGAGTCAAGAGGAAGCAAGATAACTTTGCCAAGGACACGGTGGCAACTTGCACTAAATGCGTGTGAATCTGGGGTAAGTCACTACTTACACCACACATATACATCACGTATGGAACACGAAAATATGCCTAGAAAGTTTCCAACACTAGCCTCATGTTCATCATAAATCATGGAAGAGATGAAAATATTGTCAATGGGCTGAACAACAATTCATCAAGGTTTCCAAATGGATGGAATTCCACAATTATGAGAACAGGGTGATAGCATTGGTCAGACCAGGAGATATAATGGTGTGTGCTTGAGGATACATCCATGAGTTAAATAACATTTGAGAAATCTTTGGTTCTTATTTTGATTTGACGCTAGCCCATACTCAAATCAATGGTTGTACAAGATGATAGATGCATCAATTGGTCACAAGGATCAATCGATGAAGATATCATATTTCTTCTACACGTACAAGCACAAAAACACTAGATATCCCTTTAACATGAGCTAGGTTAGATCAAGCTTCTAACTTCCAACTCTCCAAGTTGTTGTTTAGCTTAACCAACTAATTCAGGGATATCCAGCACAGATTCTTGGAGACGGAGTGGTTTATAGAAAAACCATCTTGATCACGAGGTCAACATAACGGTCAAGGAACACCTTGGTAATACTTCCAAGAAGATATTCGGAAAATCACGATCCACCGACATGTTATCAAGCTTGAGAGCAATCTTTCTTTTCAAGGAAAGACGATATGATCAATAGAGCGAAAGATTGATACAATCCCATAACTAATTGATCGAAAAGTGCACCATGGAAAACGGACTAGGTAGCACGATCAATCTTAGTATGACAATTCAATGATCACCACACTAGAAATGAAATAATTGTCCATTAACTACCAAGCTACATCATTGCTAGGAGTATTGATTACACACATCACTATTCCCTTGTCGGTATTCTGGTTTCGACAACATAGAGACCGAGAAATGAATGATGATGGAGAGAAGTATCACTACATCAAGATTTCATAAGAGGGAGTGCAGTTCTCATGATATTCTTGACATGAAGAGCGTAATACCTCAAGACAGAACAGAGCAAAAGTTAAATTGGCATTTTGATCTGCGGAATACAACTGCTTTGACCCAATCCAAGAAATGGATGAGGTACAGGAGTTTGTTTCTCCTAGTCATTCTGGAGTAGAATGGCTTGACAGACCACAAGAATAGTCGACAACGATATCTCAATGCATGACATCCTTTTGACTATCCATGGATAGATAAAGGTTAGAACACAATTGAAGAAGGGCAACTCAGGAGCACCTGATTTTTCCTGAGTTGTAGATGCATAGATTGGATATGTCAAACGGAGTTCAACATGTTTCTTCCAGACAATCCATGTAGAAATGAAGGATTGGCAGAGTCACAACTATGGAATGGAGAACTCATCAAGAGCGCTCATGTTGTGATCTTCCCTTCACAAAGAACTTCTATCATAACTGATTCATGGTAGTGGAAGAATGATATACCACAACCCTTGAGGACTAAAACAATGTTGCTAATATCCTAAAGGAACTAGCAAATACTATCAACGGAATGAGCAGAATGATCCATGGGTTCAGAAGCCCAGATACAGAATACCTATTGACTACACAACATCACAACATGCTTTTGATAACGATGGCCAGAATTATCACACTGGAAACCAAAGACACAACTAGACTATTGGGTGGTTCACCGAAAGAACATGGTTTCCTATGCACCTTCATCAAACACGTCGAGGTAATATAGTACCTCAACTCTAAAATTAGTTTGATTTGTCTAGCCTGAAAGACATTGACTCAAGAGGAAGAGTTTTGCAATTGCATCAGATAATTTAGAAACCTTGGATAACTCGAACAACATAATGGCTGTACGGCATGATATATGAGGCAACCTGCAAGATAACTGACAACATGACAAAGAATTCTTATGGAGACACTGATCCAGGAAGACAACGTCTTTCCTATAGGTCTCCAGCATAGTAACTCATCCTCCAAATATATAGATGAGAATGTCTAGTTCTTAATCCCCGTAGAATAAAGAAGAGGGTGACTCAGAATTAGAATGACACAAGGAACGGAGTAAAAAGAGCATTAATTTGCCTTCCACAATCAATTCCCTTATATAACTAAAGCAATTCTAGACTCAACATCGACCAGTTTGGCTTGGTAATCCTATAGGCAGTGAAGCTCTGGTACCAAAGCTGTCGGGACCCCGATCCTAAGCCATAAGAATCCAGCCTGTAACACATCACATCACTTTGCAGTCTCACGCACAGTTAACTCCACGGCTGCCACCTTACCTGGGCCCGGACTGTTTGCATCTTTTGACTCACGTATGTGAAAATGTCGCTAGCATTCAAATGTCAAAGAACCCAGGACGACATGACTAGTCATAGAACCCAAGTGGCACATCCATACAGGGACAAGCATACGTAACCCAGCAATGCTGGTGTCAATCTCTAGCGTGTCTAGATGAGTCATAGCAGGCTACAAGGACTCCATTACGCCGTGGGACATAAATGCCATCACTGCACGTAGACGAGTCGTAGCAGGCTTAAGGAACTCCATTACACTACGAGACATTTCCCCGAAAGGACAAACACAGCAGCAAAGAAGGATACATGCCGGTCAATCAATGTGCCCGGAGTAGTAGCAAGCTACCAAGGCTCAGTGGAAGCACAAAGGGGCAGTTCCACGTAAAGAGTACTATTAAAGGCACACAACTAGGTGTCGGATCCCATACATATCGTTGCACGTCACACGTACGCACGACATGCCCGATATGAATAGATACAACTATGGCATCACAACATATCCATACAACATTACAACATTTATTTAGAAGGCTCAAAAGAGCCAATACAACCAGATTTTACAAACAGGGGTCACAAGACCCAACATTTAGAGCATTCAAACAAGCAAGCGGAAGTTAAACATGTCTGGGTACAGACATCTTCACAAGTGGCTAGAGGAGTCTGAAAAGCTATAATGACCCTACCAAAGGAACCAGACCTTTGTCTGGGATTCCCAAGCTAACCCGGTCAACATCGAACTTCACGTTGTAAATATCACTAATGAGACTGATGTCTCCTCTACAAAAACATAAATTAAGCAAACGTGAGTACAAGAGTACTCAGCAAGACTTACAGCAGATCTAACTACATATGCATCAGTCTCAATGAAGGGGGGTTGTGGAGTTTATTGCAGCAAGCCATCTTTGACTCTTGGCTAACCTATACTATGACTACAAGTGCTTTCTTTGAGGTGGGATAGCCCACACGAGTCCACATATTCACCAACCAATACACCACTATGGATCCACTCTCGTCTCCCTACGAGAAGGCCATCCATAGCACTCATGCTTATCTTGCGTATTTTACAGTATCCACTTATAGTTGTCTATGAACCACATAAGGTCTCCAAGTAGTCCATATCCGAGCACGCGGCTATTAGAACAGATTATTTCACCCTGCAGGGGTATACTTCTTCACACACGCTCTCTCCACTTAGCACCATATGCACGTCATGCATCTCGGCAACCTTCAAGCGAAAGCACTGGCATGGGCGTCGGCCACGACCGTATATCACACAAGACCCTAGTCCAGGTTTATCGCCTATTCGAGGTTGAACCCGCATGGAAGTCCGGCCGAAGTTTCGGCTACGGCCTCAAACAATGTGCGCAGGGTTCCCAAGCCCGCCGTTCGGGTGCCACTTGGTACATCATGCCACTGTGCATGTACCGCATCACAGCCCACCCCGTCGGGAAGCACTATGAACGGCCGCCATCACTTTTCCTACAAACACCAGAAAATAGTTGCAACTCCTGGACAGAGGTCTAGGCGATTAATAAGCCGAGAGGAGTCGAGTTACCGGAGCCCAATGTGTGGTAGTATCTTGTCTTGGATAACATACACAGAACTTAGTTCTTAAGGACGGTTCAATGAGACAACCCGCCAGGTACTCCTACATGACCTCTCATCGCTACCTTTACCAAATCATGTTCACATACTTAGCTCTCACACCATAGGACATGAATACTGCCATCCCGATCCATCACCCAGATGTATCAGACCCGACACGACACGACTCTAAGCATAGCAGGCACATTAAGTAATCATGCAAGTATGAGTAAGCACAACAAGTCTCAAACAGTTGCTACTCATGCTAAGTGGTTTCAACTATTTACTGTGGCAAAGACAGGTCATGCAAAGGAATGGCTTCTACAACCGATGACATGTAACAGTTGAATCGTTGTTGTATCATATCAATATGCTCAAGGGGGTTTTGCTTGCCTAACAGTTCTGAAGATATTACTTCTCTTCATTAGTGTCTGAGTCCACATCGTCAGAACCATCGTCTACCAAGAGGAAAGGAATACCAGCAAATAGGAAGAAAGAACACATTCAATGCAATGCAACAATCATGATGTATGACATGGCATATTAAGGTACTGAATTGATCTAGAGGAATAATTATCCAAGTTGATTGAAGTGGAATTCAAACAAGTTTGAATTCTTACTCCAAATGATATTTCATATAATATCCTATCACAAAATGTCCTACTTGATGAGGTTAACTTGTTCAAACATGCATGATCATTGCATAAACAGGTTCATTGGATTTTTCTGATCTTTTTTCATATATAATTTATTTTCACCTGAGCTATAGATTATTTTCTATGATTTTTAGAAGTTCAAAGCGTTTCCTGGAATTATTTTATTACAGAAAATAATTACTGCATCATGCTGAGGTCATGCCTGTGTCAGCAGGTCAACTGGACCAGGTCCAGGTCAAACCTGACCAGTGGAGCCCACTGGTCAGTGACACTGGATTAGCTCCAGAGGCTGACTGGTGGGGCCAGTCAACCCTGACGTGGCCAGGTCAAAGCTGACCTGGGGGTCCCACATCTCAGTGACTCATCTGGTTAACAATGTCATTAGCATTAATGTTTAACTAATCTAAAATTAACCAGGGCCGGGGCCCGCCTATCTGTGAGTAATTAGGGTTAATTAATTAAGTTAATTATTTTAACTTAACTTCATATTAGCCAGGGGTTGGGTCCACCTTTCAGTGACCTAGAGGAGGTCAAATCTAACCGGTGGGGGGTCAAACCCGCTGGTGTTTAGCCGCCGGTGAGGCCCAAGACGGTAGGGACCATCGGATTTCTTCGTCTGGTGGCCAAATGGGCGTCCGAGGCCATCTACACGAAGTTGGGGATGACCCGCATCCGTCTAGCCGGTCAGGAGGGGCTGGGGTGGTCTGGGCTCGCCGTAGACAAGATCACGACGGTAACCGGAGCTCGGGCTTCCTCGGAGTTGGCGCAGAAGGCAAGGGGAGAGCGGGGACCGAGGGGGACCCGGCTGGTGGCTCACCGCGGGGTCGACACAAGCGGATACGGGGTCGGGGGAGCTCTGCAGCCGGCGAATTGGCGACGGCGTCCGATGACTGGAGGCGGCGAGGATGGCGGCAGCCTCGGCTTCGTGGGTCTCCTGGCGACGACTGGCTCCTTGGAGAGGTAAAGGGAGTCTCGATGGAGCTCGAGGGCGGCAAGGGGGCACTAGGGAGGCGGCAGCAGCGACGGATCGAGCGACGGTGACGCGAGCTCGGTCCGAGGGAGAGGGAGCGGAGGAAGAGGGGAAGAGCAGGAGAGAGCGTGGACAAGATCGAGGGGTCTATGGGGGGCCGTAGCGCTCTCTGCATGAAGGAGGGAGATAGGCACGGAGGCAGGAGATGGAGGCCTCCCGGCGCAGCGTGCTCGACTTCGCCTCTGCCTACTGGCAGAGGTTGAAGACAACCGCTCGCCAGGGTGGGCTGGGCCTGCTACAGGTAAGGTTCTTTCTGTCTCTCTCTTTTTGATTTCATTTTTTCAGTTTTCTAATGTTTTAATATGTTCTCATTTTATTTACAAACCTAATCATTTTTACAAAATCTGAAAGTCTTTATGGACCCTCACTGAATTATTTTAGAGATCCTTACCAAGTTTCAATTTATTTGGTGCTATGGAACTATATATAGAATTTAATAGTTCCAAAGCAAACACTTGTTGAGTGAATTCAGTAACCAAGAGTGACATGGAAAATATGTTTCACATCTGGCTGATGTTACCATATTTCTCAAGAAATGATCAACATTTTGTAGGGCCACTTTGGTTCACTGAAAATAATTTTGGTTAAAACTATTTGAATTTTATTTGTTGCTAGGGTTTGGTCCTCCCCATTTCAGGTTTCATTTGAATTTAGACATGATGACATGATGCACATGATGCAACTAATGCAAGCAATTTCCAGGGTTGTGACAATGGGAGAGCTTATGTCAGCTCTGACGAAGTATGCCGACTCAGATAATACCAAAGATCCGGGTTCGGATGAGGAAAAGGTCAATCAAGGGAAGAATAATGGTCAAGGCAAGGGCTTTGCAAACAACCGAAACCAGAATAAGCGGAAAATCTCTGATGGCGGGTCAGAGCTAGTGGCGAATACCAACAGAGGGCAGAACCATCCCAAAGGAAACGAGAAGTTCAGACCGTATAATAACAGGAATAGGGCCCCTTTCAATTTAGAAGAGGCACTTAAGAAACCTTGTCCAGAGCACAGCGCGCCTGAGAAACCCTTGACGCATGCGTGGGGTGATTGCTTTATCATGCAAAGGTTCAAAAACCAATATTCACAGGAACACAACAACCAAGGTGGCGGCCCGTCAGGCGGCCCAGGGCTAGGCGGATCAGGAGCTGGATTCGGCGCCGGCGGTTCAGGAGCCGGACATCCGGATCAGAATAGCCAAGGGGGACACCAACAGCATCCTGGCAACAACAACAACAATAATCTTCAGCAGTAGAGCAACCAATACGGGTATCAGAGCAACCCGAGACAGCTCAGTTCCGGGCAGTATCATGTCTTCACGACCGGTCTTAATAAATGATACTACAAGCTGCGGAAATGAGCGGTCAACGCGGTTGCGCCGGCTCGCCCGCGTTACTTGCTGTGGTCTGAATATGACATACCGTGGAGCCGAGAGGACCACCCGCCACGGGTGGATGACTCGGGCTGGCTGGCTTTGGTTGTGGCCCGTCAGGTGAACGGTTATGGGGTGAATAAGGTGCTCATGGACGGAGGTAGCAGCATCAACAGCCTCTATTATGACACCTTCCGGCGGATGAAGTTGCTTGACAAGGATCTTAAGCCTTCTTCCACCATCTTTCATGGTGTGGTCCCGGGTAAGTCGGCATATCCGGTAGGCATGATTTCTTTGTAACTGGCCTTCGGTGATATGTATAACTACAGGGTGGAGTCCTTGTGGTTTGAGGTGGTTAAGATGAAGATTCCCTACCACGCACTGTTCGGGAGGCCGGCTTATGCCAAGTTTATGGCTAGGCCTTGCTATGTTTACTTACAGCTCAATATGCCCGGCTTAAAGGGTACAATTACAGTTCATGGTAACCAGAATACGGCTGCTGAGTGTGAGGAAGGAGATGCGGCTTATGCAGAGTCTAGTTACGCCCAAGAGGAGCTTAAGTTCTACAAAGAGAACGTTGACCTGGAAGATATGACCCCGCTGAAGAAGCCTACTATGGAGGTTTAGCCGCCCCTTAAGTTTTTGGCGGATGATACTAAGGCAGTGGATTTTACTCCGGGCGACTCATCCAAACAATTCATCATTGGAGCTCATATGGATCCCAAATAGGAAAACACGCTCATCGAATTCATCCGTCAGAATCGGGACATCTTTGCATAGAAACCTTCTGACATGCCGGGTGTACCAAGAGAGTTTGCTGAGCACAACCTTAATGTGGATCCAAAGTTCAAACCAATCAAACGGTTTCTACTGCGGGTCAATGAAGAGAGGCGGAAGGCCATTGGAGAGGAGCTTGCCCAGCTCTTGGCAGCGGGTTTCAATGTGGAAGTCTTTCGGCAGGCTAACCCGGTGCTGGTGCTTAAAAAGAACGGCACGTGGCGTATGTGTGTGGATTACACGGACCTTAACAAGGCTTGTCCGGTTGATCCATTTGCACTCCCTCGTATTGACAAAATCATTGATGCGATGACGGCGTGTGAAAGTTTGTGTTTCCTGGATGCTTACTCAGGTTATCATCAGATCAAGATGGTGGTTAAAGACTAGGAGAAGATGGCTTTGATCACGCCCTTCGGAGCTTTCTGTTATGTTTCTATGCCTTTTGGGCTCAAAAGTGCCCAGGCAACTTACCAGCGGTGTGTGCATAATTGCCTTCACAGTCAGATCGGCCGTAATGTTCACGCTTATGTAGATGACATCGTAATCAAGTCCAGAAAGAAAGAGACTCTCTTGGAGGATTTGAAAGAGACCTTTGATAGTCTCCGGGTATACAAAATGATGCTTAACCCAGCCAAGTGTGTCTTTGGGGTCCCGGTAGGCAAGCTATTGGGTTTCTTAGTCTCTGAGCGGGGCATCGAGGCTAACCCGGATAAAATCAAGGCTATTACATCCCTGGGAGAGTCGGCTTGTGTTAATGATGGTCAGTGGTTGGCAGGGCAAATTGCGGCATTGAGCCTGTTCATAAGCCATTTGGGAGAGAAGGCTATCCCTTTGTATCAAATGATGAAGAAGACAGACAAATTCGCTTGGACCAAGGCGGCGGGCGAAGCACTTGAGGCGCTTAAAAAGCAGCTTACTGAGCCGCCTGTATTAGCCGCTCTGGCTGAGAAGGAACCTTTACTCCATTATGTGGCGGCTAACAACCGGGCAGTGAGTGCTGCGATTGTGGTTCAGCGTAAGGAGGCCGGAAAGGAATATCCAGTGCAAATACCGGTTTATTATATCAGCAAAGTCCTAACAGAATCTAAGCAAAGATACCCGCATTGGCATAAGCTGATATATGGAGTTTTTATGGCCAACCGCAAACTGAAGCACTACTTCTTAGGGCACAAGATAACGGTGGTCAGCTCTACTCCGTTGGGAGGTATCATTCAAAATAGAGAAGCCACAGGAAGGATTGCTAAGTGGGCATTGGAGTTGGAACCTCTCAATTTAACCTATGTTCCTCGCACGGCCATCAAGTCCCAAGCCCTTGTGGATTTCATAAATGATTGGACAGAATGTCAAGCTCCTGAGGAAAAGCCTGATAATACTTATTGGACTATAAACTTTGGGTGGTCTAAACAGTTAGAGGGGTCAGGAGCAGGAGTCGTACTGACATCTCCCATGGGTGACAAGTTTTGTTATGTGCTTCGGCTAATATTTCCCTGCACTAATAATGCGGCTGAATATGAGGCTCAGCTTCATGGTCTTAGAGTCGCTAAGGAGATGAATTTAAGCCAGGTCAGATGTCTTGGCGACTCAGATCTTGTGGCTCAGTAAGTTTCAGGTACCTGGGACTCCTAAGGATCCGCAGATGGCGGCTTATCGACAGGCGGTTGATATTATTGAAGGTCATTTCAAGGGATATCAGGTGGATCATATAGACTGTCGTAGGAATGAGGAAGCTGATGCCTTACCACTGTTAGGTTCTCAACATAAACCGGTGCCGCCTAATGTTTTTCTGGACGTCTTACATCATCCGACTGTCAAGATACCTTCCGAGGAGGATTTGGCTATTCCTGACCCGGAGGCGGAGTTGGTAGCGGCTCTACATGCTATCCCAGACTGGACTATTCCTTATTTGGCGTACTTAACATGCGACAAGTTACCTAAAGATGAGAACCTGGCATGGAAGATCACCCGGCGTTCTAAGTGTATGACGATTATCAACGGTGAGTTACATAAATGCAGTGTGACGGGTGTCTTTCAGCGTTGTGTCTCACCAGAGGAGGGCCGGCAGATCTTGAGTGAAATTCATGCTCGTGATTGTGGACATCATGCCGGGTCAAAATCTTTGGTGGCCAAGGCTTCACGACATGGGTTTTTCTGGTTGACGACTCACAAGGATGCAGAAGACTTAGTCCGCAAGTGTGACAGCTATCAGAAGTTCGGCCGGCGTGCTCACGTTCCGGCTCAAGAGTTGAGGATGATACCAATCACTTGGCCATTTGCGGTCTAGGGGCTTGACATGGTAGGGCCTTTCAAGAGATCTAAGGATAAGAAAACACATCTACTGGTGGCGGGTGATAAGTTTACCAAGTGGGTAGAGGCAGAGTCGGTCAGCAAGTGTGATGCAGCTACAACGGTTCTATTCATTAAGAAGCTGATTTATCATTTTGGTTACCCCCACAGTATCATCACTTATAATGGAACAAATCTATCCAAGGGGGCTATGAAAGCATTCTGGGAGAAGGAGCATAGTTCCGGTTCATCTTCCTCAAAGTTAATCCGGAACTTGGGGCTACACTATGGCTCTTCAATTTACTTCTAATAGAAGACCCGACTCAAACTTTATTAAGTTTTAAGTCGGCCCATGGGGGCTATAGGTGATTCTTCAAGAGATCTACACTAAAGATCTGACTCAACTTGATCAAGTTTGAGCCTGCCCTTGGGGGTTACAACTGGCTGTTTATGCAATCTAAAGGAAGATCCGACTCAACTTTGGCAAATTAAGCCGATCCTAGGGGACAATAACTATGGAGTTTTTTCTAACAGTAAGTCAACAAAGACCCGGTTCAACGATTGAAAACATTGAACCGGCCCTTGGGGGCTAAGTAAGGTTATGGCAACAAGTAGAGTACCTCATATTTAGTCTTCATTAAAGAAACCAGCCGAAGTTCTAGATCCCGGCTGGTGGTAACCCGGTTTATATACCCGGCATGGAGCTCCTCGGCTGTCATCTTCTCGTAGGAACAGTCAAAGTTCTGCTTCTTCGAGGCTTCGGCCGGCTCTGTATGCCTAGTCAGCGCATGGGCCGGAGGAGTTTTGTGAGCAGACCCGGTGATAATAACCTCCAGAGTGGTGGGGGTCTTGTCAGGAGTTGGCAGCTTTGAAGGAGCCCTTGGAGGGCTCTCCATGATGAGATCATCAGCGGCCGGCTCTGTGGAGGCAGCTGGTGGATTTTCTTCCGGTTGAGCCTCCTCGAGTTGTTCGAGCTCCGGCTCTTGGATAACATGGCCGGGGGAAGGCTTGTTGGTCTTGCGACACTTGGCTTAAGCATTGCAAAATGTAAGGATCAGCATTTGAAGATGTTACTATCGTATTAATGAGTCGGATGTCCGGATAGCATAGTAAGAAATACTTACAGCGGATTGCTCTTGCGAAGTGGTAGAGCCGACGCCGAAGAGTCGCCAGAGGAAGGGGATTTCTAAAAAGAATAAATTAATAAGATGAGAAAGCGTCAAGTCTACAAAGGAAGATCAAAGGAAAAGTGGAGATGTAAACCTCTGCGGGGCGCTTCTTTGGAGCCGGAGAATTTGGTAACCCGGACACGAGCTCAGTAGAGCCGGTGCTTTGAGTCTGTCGACGCTCAGCCTGCTGTTGCTTTTTCAAAAGAAAGTCGGGAGCCCGGTAAGCGAGAGGGTGAGAAATTGGAACTTTTCTAATAACCCGCTGCGGCTTTCGAGGGATAAAACATTCTGAGCCGGAAGAAACATAGTTTACCTCAGGAGCACTGGCGTGGCTGGTTTCCACTTCATCCTGCGAGTATAACAAGCTTTAATAAAGCAGGAAGGTAAAGGGTCAAGTAAACAAATTAAGACCTTGACTCTGATTCGGACGACTGTGGTTGTTCAAGCCAGTCCTCTTGCGGAGTGCTCTTGTTTGATTTCTCGCCTGTAGTTTTCTTCTTCTTGGCCTTCTTTGGAGGAGGGACATAGTCCTTCTTCCAGAAGTCTGAGTCGGCCTGCAGAAGTGACCCAGAGAAAGAGTAATAAATCAAAAAAGTACAAGCAACATCCAGGAGACGGATGGGAAGAGATTAACTTACATCTCGAGCTGGATTATTCACGCAGAAAGGCGCCATGCCGATGGTGCTGCATGAGCCGGAGGCTTCGTGGACAAGGCTCCGGATGGTCATTGTGATGTCATCCTCTGTCAAAGTTGATTTGCTAAAGCACAAGGAGCTGTCATACTTGCCTTCATATTCGCACATAAACCGGCCCCTATGGCTTAAGGGCATGATCCGCCAAGATACCCAGCAGCGTGTCAAGTCTATTCCTGTTAATCCATTGGCCAGGAGCGCCTTGAGCTTGGCATGAGCCGGTTCAAACCTGGCACGCTCCGAGGCTGAGATCCGGCCAGGAAGCTCTGAATCTGTCTTCAGTCGGGAGGGACGGTAGCCCGGCAAAGGGTGCTCACCCTTAGGAGAGGTATCCTTGCAGTAGAACCAGGTGTTATTGCAGTCCTTTAGGTGACTCGACATTTGCATAGCCGGAAAAATGATGTCTCTGCGTCGCTGAATAGAGATCCCTCCAAGCTCCAGACTCGGACTGCCCTTCATCTTGGTTTGGAGGTTGGCATAAAAGAACTCCCGAAAGAATCCCACAGACGACCTGGACTGTAGATAAGCCTCCAGAGCACTTGGAAGTTGCATATATTTGAAACAGAGTTGGGGGCCAACTCTTGAGGGTGAAGCTTATACAAATGAAGAATGTCCCGGAAGAGCTTAGAGCCAGGTGGCACGAACCCTCGCTCTATGTGGTCGGTGAAAACTATTATCTCTCCTTTCTTGGGTGAAGGCCAAGTCTCATTACCCGGAACCCACCAATGAAGGACCTCTTTTGAAGGGAGAGTACCCGCTTCGACAAGATCCATTAGATGCTCTTCCGTAACACCAGATCCAACCCAATTGCAATAGTTGGAGGCACGAGACATGGTGACGGTTTAAATACTGTGCAAGGTGAAAACCATGACGAGTCAAGCGCAAGAAAATATTTATGATCGCTTACAGGTTTAAGGGTTCTATGGATAATGTGGGAAAACCCCGGTTGATGAGAGCCAGAGAAACTTAGTGACTCAACAAAGGAAAAGGAGAACGAAAATCGGCTAAGTCCTAAAAACAGATTCCGCAAATTGCTACTATGGCTACAGATCTACAAAAGCAGAGAAAAGGATTTTATTTTTGACCTAAGCAAGAACAGTGGAACAAAGAAAGATTGAAGCAGAGCCGCGAAAGCCTGCACATTGCGCCCAGCCGCCTCGTATGCGGCGGTGCGGTGGGGGCGCACACTAAGGACGTCGACGGCGTCGGAAACCCTAACGATGGAGGAGCCCGAGCGGCGGTGGCGGACATTCCCACGAACTTTGGTATTGGCGGCGGGAATTCATGTGATCCGTACTAATGGCAACGACGGATCTGAGGGGGGGGGGATGGAGCTCACCGGCGATGGAGAAGCAAGTGCGGAAGCGGCTCTGGCACGGATCAGGGTGATGGAGCGGCCCGGTCGGTGTAGCAGCAAAGGTGGCGCCAGACGACAAGGACGCTGGAGCGGCGACGACAGGAAGAAGAAGAAGAGGAATGAGCGGGAGGAGGAAAGGTTTTGGCCCGCACGGGTCGTATTTAAAGAGGGAATAAGGAAGGCGCGAAAGTACAGGCGACGAAACCATTTAACCGAGGCGCATGCCTCGATTCTCATGCTGACTGTTTAATGAAAGATTCGGTGATACGTCAGCGGATCTCATGACGTCATGCCGGGTCATCGCCGCACGACTCGCCAAGGTCAGAAGAGAATGATGAAGTGAGCAAGCTCAATTCAACCTGGGGCCTAATGTTGCTGACATAACCCCGCAATATGACCCACCCTGGAGGCTCCGGGCCGTGTTGATGGCTCGTGCGCCGGCCCAGGGGTGAGCCATAAGGCTGGTGGCCCAGGAAGATAGACGGCTCAAGCCGTGGGCCATACGGTAGCCCGGACGGAGAAGACCCGGGCGTGTAAGCCGTCTCAGAGACAGCTTGGAGAAGAAGATAGAGAGAGACTCAGACATACAATGAGACTCGGTTAAACAATTGTAACGACCCGGTGGTCCTGACCTCCTATATAAAGGCAGACCCGGGGCAACTTAGAGGATAGGTTATCGAGAACTAGGTCAAGCTTCTAGCTCCTTGTAATCGATACAACAAGCAATAACAACACAAGTAGGACGTAGGCTTTTACCTCGACTTGAGGGCCCGAACCCCGGTAAACCCGTGTCCTTTGTCCCGATCAACCCCTCTGAGTCCACCGCAATGGCAACAGCCTTGAACTCAAGTTCGGTAACCCGGACATCTGTCGTGACAAATCCACGACACATGCCATCTGCCTTAACCTACATGCATTCTGACTGGGAAGTGCCTTAGTTCGCATGTTCATCTCCAACGAACTCTTGACCAGACTCCTATTCTTCCATGCCTGGCCAATTAAATAAGTAGTGGCAAGCCAATGAGTACTTTGAATGTACTCACAAACAACCCAAGTTGTGGAACAAGGTAATAGTGATGCATGATATAGCAGCAAGTAGGTAATTTGCGGAAATCCAATTTTTAATGCAATGACATGATCAAGTAACTAAGTAAGCATGCGTCAACGGTTTGGCGGATATCCATATGAACAAGTTATAGATATCATAATAAGCAGGGGTTGAACATGTCAAGTTCAATCATCATGCTAAGTCATGGACTTAGTTTAGTTGCCAAGCTAAGTCATCGGACATAGCTGACATACCATCTCTGTCTCCATCACACACACACACACACCAAGTTTTGTCAAAACATTTGGACGTAGCACAAGAGCGGTCATCCAACTGTCCTTGACCATGGACATGGCCATTCGAATAGTTTTACACTCTCCAGAGGTTGCACACTTTACCCAAAAGACTCTGGGAACTTCCATGTCATCCATGACTCGCGGTATATGACATACCCGAGGTAAGCACCCAAACAATGAATTTCCTATGTTGGTACTAAACAAAGAGTCCACTCATTGGTGCCATCCGTCATGATATACATCACACGTATCATCCATGAGGGCACGCAATGGTGTGCCCGGTGCCTGTAAAGACAGCGCATGGCCTTCCACTTCCAGGACGAACCCGTCTCAAGAGTGACCACTTCACTCTTGCCACTAGCAATGCGGGCACCTTGCTAGCACCAACCATAGTACTCAACAAAGCTCCGTCCCATAAGGGGTATCATGGTCGTACATGTAAGGATGGAATAATGGTCGCAACTTACACCAATCCATTTTCGAAAACCACAACACTCACTAGTTCCGGTACACCACTTCTTTGTCAAGTGGTCACCCATCTCATCATCATCTCCCTCGAGCATTAGTGGCACCCGACGGGGTTTTCGAAAAGTCTTTGAAATCTTTCCTCCATTTCCATTACTATGCATAAATCCCAAACCCACTTGCGTAGCATCTTCTAGCATCCTAACTACACCCACCCGCATAAACCTCATAAGGTGGTAGGGTCATGCACGATGCAAGTGTCAACGGTAAGAGTATCGGAGGCAACCCACCGAAGGGGGGGGACTCCACATCATGATCAATCATCAAAACAACAAGTTTTATATGTCATGCATGAAAAAGTTTTCTTAACATGGTCAAAGGGCTGGTTGCGTAGCTCACCAAAGTCTTCAGGGTGTTCGAAGTCTTCGGGTCCAACTTCCTCGTCAACAACGCAATCTATCATCGCGATAAAATAGTGATAAAAATAAGCATTACACAAAATAGAGCACACAAACTACTATAAAAAATGCCACCCTAGTGTGATAAATACCACAATCTATACTAAAAATATTTTTCTAGGTTTTTGAACTTAAAAATATTTGTAAAACTATTTAAAACAGGAGCTTATAGTGCTAAAAAGGGGTTTTAAATTAAAACAGTACTAAAAATGATTTCAAACATTTTTACAAATGGCATTAATAAATTCTATGGATTCTTTCAAGATTTAAGGTGGAAGAATATTTGGATTTAGATGATTATACAAATCTGTGGAATTTTTGGAAGTTTAAGCAGGAAAAGAAAAGGAAAAAGGGTATTGTGCCCTCTCGGGCCACAGTACCAGAGCTGAGCCAGCCCAAGTGGAGATCCGACCAAGGCTGAGGTGTCACGCGCGGCAGGTTTAATTTTAAACCTGATCACGAGCCCTCTTTGCCAGCAAGAGAGGAGGGGGCGAGGGGATGACAGGTGGGCCCCACCTGTCATCTGTCTCCTCGCGATAGGGATGGGAGGGAGCTCACTGATGGCGTCTCCGGACACCGGTGCACTCAGGGGGCTCCCACGCGTCGGTGGTTCGCCGGAGGGATCACCAGGGTGAAGGGAATCTGTCGTGGTTTTATCACGGGAGATGTCCGAGGACTTATGTTCGAGGCCGTCGCTAAGCTTATGGACTCAAAGGGGTTTGTTGGGACGAAGGACACGAGTTTACCCAGGTTTGGCCCCTCGAGATGAGGTAAAAGTCTACGTCCTGCTTGTGTCGTATTGATTGGAGTATCGATTACAAGGGAGCGGATTCGCTTGACCTAGTTCTCGATCGATTAGTTTTTTTGTAAGTAGCCTTGTGTCTCGCCCTTATATAGGAGGCGAAGACCAAGGGTTTCAAGTCTCATACCGACTCTTACGATGTATCCGACTCTATCTCTATGTCGGCTTCCCTTCCTGGGCAAGCCATCTCCAGACGGCTTAACCGCCTGAGTCTTCATGCCTTCTTGGTCTGGGCCTCGCCTAGGCTCATCTTGGTAAACCGCCATACGTCTAGGCTTACATCTCCAGCCCATCGGCCTTGGTCTAGTCCACGAGCTACCAGGTATGACCCACCCCCACCTGGGCGAGTCTCACCACGGGGTTATATCCCCAACATTGGGCCCCATGTTGATTTGAGCTTGCTCATGTCAATCGTCCATTTTACTTGGCAGCAAGTCTCTTCCTTCAACACCTGAAAGTAAGAAAATGTAGCCCGCCGTGACGTCATATTGGATATGCCAAAAAGATTCCCTGACAACCACAATGGATCTTTAATCATTAAACCGATGGCCTGAAAATTGAGGCGTCCATCGCGGTCGGTCAGTTTTGCTTGCCTGGATTCCCATGCCCGTTTCCTTCTCTTCAGCCTCTTAAATAGCACCACGGGCAGTCCTTCTCATTTCCTATGCAACTTGCGCCTCTTCTTCTTCCTCTCGACGCCACCACCCCCGAGCTCTCTCGCTCCGGTGAACCACCCGCGTCGTCATCGCCCGAGGTCGCTGCATAGACCTGAACGGACCAGAGCATCATCCTCGCCCGTCGCATTTACTCCGATACATCCTTCTTCATTCCCAAGATCTGTAGTTTAGGGTAGTGAATCCATGGAGCTCTTCCGCCCTCTAGAAGATGAGCTTTCCTTAATACCAGTCGACATGTTGATCAGCGAACCTTACAAGTATCCCTTTCCCACAACGGTAAATCATAGGAAACCAAAAAATAGTTCAATACAGATCTGCAGTTGCCCCCCTTTTACTGTCTTCGACCGCTTGCCAGTTCCTCCGTTCGTCGTTAGGTTTAGTATATACTTCCTTTTTCCTTTGTCTATAGATCCGCACTTATATAGATAGCATGCGAAAACATGTTTTCCACACTTAGCGGTATTTTGCTCCATTGCCCTGCAACGTAACCCGTCATTAAACTTCCGGCTTTCGCCCTGAACTACACGGGCGGCTCAGCCTCGTAGAACTTAGATTTCATCAGCTGCCGTTAGCTTGTTTTTCACCTTCTAACTCACCACACACTATTACTTTCCACAGCTTTTTAAGCCACCTTTATGCCTCGTGCGTCCAATTACTGCAACTGGGTCGGCTCTGCCATTACCAAAGAGTTTCTGAAGGATTACGTAGACATGGGGACCTTGCCGGCCAAAAATGTCATTCATGGGAGGGTTCCAGGCAATGAGAAGAAACCCATCGCCCAAGAGGGTGAAGTGGTTGTATTTGCAGACCACCTCTCACGTGGTTTCAGTCCGCCCGGCTCAAAATTCTTCCGAGATGTCCTTCACTTCTTCAAGCTGCGTCCTCAAGACATTGCACCGAATTGCGTTTCAAACATGTGCAGCTTCCAAATAATCTGTGAAGTTTACTTGCAAGAAGAGCCGTCGGTTGACCTCTTCCGTGAGTTCTTATATGCCAACCACCAGACAGAAGTTGCATCTGGCCCAAGCTTGGAACTCGGCGGTATCTCCATTCAAAGAAGGCAGGATGTACGTGGCTTACCCGGATGAGTAGAGGACCGTGGTCATGATCTTTGGGATAGCGATGTCAGTTGCATCTGTTTTATCGTTTGATTTCGTCCGTAGTAGGACCCTGTCTTCATCTTGATGATTTGAACTCTATGTGGAATTGTAATTTAGTATGTGGCGAGTGTAATCCAAACTTGTATACTCTTCTCTTCTGTAATGTATGATGCAATGATACTATACTTGCGAACGGCAAGATGCGCATCTATCCCTTGCGGGGCTCCCGTGCCTTAAAATCGATAGGCGCGCATCTTGGGCATGACAAGTTGGTATTCAAAGCCAAACGACCATAGGAGCCTTTGCTTGATCGAACATGGCCGAGTCGAGTCTAGTAAAAACTATTTTGAGTCTAGTTATATCGGAGAGTAGGATTCTTTTTACTCCTCTTCTATGCTCTGGTGAGGTATCCCACTTAGGAATATTGATTCTACTCCTCTTCTCTCTCAAAAAAAAATTTAGGATCAGGCGGGTATTTTGGAGTCTATATGATACTGATGTGACAAGGTTCTGTCTTGGTGCCTCCTGTCTGACTTGATTTCTTCCGAGGAGTCGAGCTCCAGGGAATGTTGGCACGTCGTTATCATTCAGCTTCCTTGATATCTCAGGACGCAGAGTGTTCAAAATTACTTCAATAATTGCCATGGTGAGATAAGGTCGGAGTCATCCAGTACTGGGGAGGCACCCGGGGTACTACCATGGTTTAGTATCGTTGTCAGTTTGAGGATTGGAGTTAGATGAATTTTAGAAAGCCTCTATGTAACACCCTGTTACTCCTGACAGGATCTAGGCTGTCCCCACAAACTAACACTAGTCTTACCTGCGCACTTTGTCCTCACTCGTGCGCAACCGGGATCAACTTCCCGGTCGGTCACCCATCCTAGAATCGCTCCAAGCCAAGCACGCTTAACTTTGGAGTTCTTTTCAAATGGGCTCCCGGAAAAGAAGGAATTCCTTGTTGATATGAGTAGTCTATCATTCCTATTAAGCGAGGCTCTCACATACACCCCCACTCAAAGGAACCGACGTCCTCGTCGGCCCATCAGGAATGTTCCCTTTTGGCACACGTATGCGCGTCCAGTCCGGCACATGTGCCATGCTGTGTGCCACGACGGGCCACACACGCCATGCACCACATGCCCGTGCACCTGACCCGTGCATGCACATGTAACCGCAAGGGTCGGCAGTGATACCAATTGTAACACCCCGTTACTCCTGGCGGGATCTAGACTCGCCCCACAAACCAACACTAGTCTCTCCTGCGCACTTTGTCCTCACTCGTGCGCAACCGGGATCAACTTCCCGATCGGTCACCCATCCTAGAATCGCTCCAAGCCAAGCACGCTTAACTTTGGAGTTCTTTTCGAATGGGCTCCCGGAAAAGAAGGAATTCCTTGTTGATATGAGTCGTCTATCATTCCTATTAAGCCAGGCTCTCACACTCTGGTTATGCGTTGAAAGATGGATACAGTTGGGGTGTAGGATTGCTAGCTGTGTGAGATATTTCCTCCTTGTATCCCCCACACCGGATTGCATAACCAGAAAGTTTTCGGAAGTTCATAGGTGGGACATCTTGTAGTTATCTAGGAACATCTTCTTCAGATGTATGTGGGCATGTACATTTGTTCCGAGCGCTTAGCTTAAAACTTTTGTGTTATTGCAAGTGGCTTCTTTTACCTGATGATGTTACCATTAACCGAAGAAGCATTCTTACTAATTTTTTAGCAGAAAGGCTGTGTTGTTATTTGTCCAATTTCTTTAAAGCATTTGACTCAGCTTTTGATTCATCTTATCAATGAGGTGCTGATGCGTTTTGTCCATCTTCAGGATGGCTCCACCAACTCACAACAATCCGGATCGTGGTGAGGAGCAGACTGATGTTCCACCGCCACCCCCGTCGCCGCCACCTCCTCCTCAAGAAGCTTGGCAAGCTGTGATGGCCGCAACCAATGCGAACACTCACATGTTGCTCAGGCTGTTGCAAGAAAGGGAGCAGGGTCAGCAAGGTTTTCAAGGGAATTTTCAGAATCAAGCTCAGTTTGCGACGCTCAATCAGTTCCTTGCCAACCAGCCCAAGTCTTTCACCTGTTCTGAGCAGCCTTTTGATGCTGATGATTGGCTTCATCATATGAGTAGGCAGTTTGAGTGCAGCAATGTCAGGCCAGAGGACTTTGTCAGATTTGCATCGTTCCAGCTCAAGGGTCAAGCAAGTGATTGGTGGCAGCAGTACAATGATTCGAGGGGTGATCGTGTTGTTACTTGGGATGATTTCCGTCGTGACTTCAGGGCTCATTAAATTCTGAAAAGCTTTGTCGAGGAGATGCATGAGAAGTTCAGGCACCTAAAGCAGGGAAGCAAGTTTGTCTATCAGTACAATGTCGAGTTCCAAAATCTAGCCCGTTATGCTAAGCAAGATGTTCCATATGACAAGGCTATGATCTATCAGTTCAGAGGTGGTCTCAAGGATGAGCTTCTGCCACGCCTAGTTCTTCAAGAGCCTCGTGAGTTTGATCAGTTATACAACATGGCTTTCAAGGTCGAGGCAACACAGCTCAAGTTGGAGAACTCAAGGAAGCGTTCAAGGGATTCATATTCGTCTTCCTCCAGCTTTAAGATGGTTTCCAAGTAGCAGAAGTATTGGCTGCCAAATCCTCCTCCGTTTCGTCCTCCTCGGCAACAGAAGCAGTTCGATAGTCATGGTTCTTCCCACCCACACAACCCAGGATTTCAACAGAGACCCCAGGCGTCCAAGGCAGTTCTTGTTCCTCCTCCGGGCAATGTTCGTCTGCTTTCTGAGGTGACTTGTCGCAAGTGTGGCCAGAAGGATCACTATGCAAACTAGTGCAACCAGCGGCGTCTTCCACATTAGTATACCGCCATATGTCGATGCTTACATATCCAGGCCCATCGGCCTTGGTCTGGTCCGCGATCCACCAGGTATGACCCAGCCCCACCTGGGTGGGTCTGACCAGGGGGTTATATCCCCAACAAAATTGCCGGCGAGGGGAGGTGCCCGACAGTGGTGAGGGTTTGGTTCAGGAGCGGGCTCCCGACAATGGGGGTGAGCAGGCTGAGCATGGGGGAGCTGCGGACGGGAGGAGAGAGTGAGGAGAGAGGGGCAGGAGCTTGGGGAGGCCCTCTTTATAGGCGGGCGCCTGCTCACCATGGACACACTGCGTCGGTGAGCACGGGGCGCTTGCTACAGGCCGCGGGGGAGGGAGATAGCGTGTCTAGGGCGTTCGTGGGGCTGCTCTAGGCCAGGGGAGAGAAGAGAGAGGAGGGGGTCGACTGCGTGGATCCTTGTGGACCTCGAGGGGGACAAGGGGGAAACATTGGGGGGGGGGCAAGGCTGTTGGGAGTGCTCTTTGGGCTGCGGCTATAGTGCGGGTGTGTACTATAGCGCACTCCAGAGCACGAGCTCCGCATGCCAGGGTATGCATTGGGCCGTTTGGGCATGTCCACTTGTGTCCTGAGGATCTAGGGTCGTTAAAACAATGCATAGAGACTAGGGAGGCATATGGAGGTGCCTTAGGGTAGAAGAAAAGGTAGAAAAAGTTGCTGCTAGCGGGTAAATGGGGGGTTTTATCCCTGTTGGGGAACGTTGCATGGGAAACAAAAAATTTCATACGCGCACACAAGATCTATCCATGGTGATGAGCATCTACGAGAGGGAGAGTGGATTTGCGTACCCTTGTAGATCGCTAAGCGGGAAGTGTTAAGAAACACGGTTGATGTAATTGAACGTCTTCGCGATCCAAATCGCCGAGCATCCCGCAATCCAATCACGATCCGTCCCGGTCTAGTACCGAACAGACGGCACCTCCGCGTTCAGCACACGTACGGCTTGATGACGATCTCCGCCTTCTTGATCTAGCAAGAGGGAGCATCGAGGTATACGAGTTCTCCGGCAGCGCGACGGCGTTGCGGCCATGGTGGTGGAGTAATTCCAGCAGGGCTTCACCTAGGCACTTTTGAAACCGATCTAGAGGAGAAACTATGGACTAGAGGGTAGGGTTGCACGTGGCTGAAAATCTGTAGCAAAAACACTAAAACCTCTAGTATATATAGGAGGAGGAGAGGAGGAGGCTTGGTGCAAGGGCTAGCCCCAGGAGGCTTTGGCCGAAGTGGAGAAGAGGAGTCCTCCTCCTCCACTCCTAGTAGGATTAGGACTCCTTCCTTATTTCCACCTTTTTGCCTTTTTCCACATTTTCCTCTTTGGAACTTCTTCCCAGCTGCATGGGCCTTCTGTGGGACTTCGGGAAGCCCACTAAGGGATGGTATCCTCCCACGGCCTATGTGGCCTCTTTGGTCGCAATACATCTCCCGATGGTCCCCTGGTACCCTCCCGGCACTCCCGGTACACTACTAATGAGCCCGAAACTTTTCCGGTGATCAAAACCGGACTTCCTATATATGAATCTTTACCTCAGGACCATTCCGAAGCTCCTCGTAATGTACGGGATGTCATACGGTACTCGGAACAACCTTCATTTAGCACCATGCATAACTCTATACTATCGAAACGTCACCAAACCTTAAGTGTGCACACCCTACGAGTTCGAGAACTATGTAGACATGACCGAGACACCTCTATGGTCAATAACCAATAGTGGGACCTAGATGCCCATAATGGTTCCTACATATTCAACGAAGATCTTTTTCGGTCGAACCTCTATGTCAAGGGTTCAGTTAGTCCCGTATGATGTTCCCTTTGTTCTTCGTTATGTTACTTCACGATATTCGATCGTCTGTATCTCCATACCTAGTTCAACCTCATTACCGGCAAGTCTCTTTACTCGTTTCCGTAATACAAGATCCTATTACTAACACTTAGTCACATTGCTTGCAAGGCTTGTTGTGATGTTGTATTACCGAGTGGGCCCTGAGATACCTCTCCGTCACACGGAGTAACAAAGCCCGGTCTAGATCCATGCCAACCGAATAGACAGCCTCGGAGATACCTGTAGAGCACCTTTATAGTCACCCAGTTACGTTGTGACATTTGATACACACAAGGCACTCCTCCGGTGTCCATGAGTTGCATGATCTCATGGTCGTAGGAACATATACTTGATATGCAGAAAACTATAGCAAATAAACTGACACAATCATGTGCTACATTCATAGTTTGGGTCTCGTCCATCCCATAATTATCTTAATGATGTGATCCTGTTATCAAATGACATCACATGTCAATGGCTAGGAAACCATGACCATCTTTGATCAACGATCTAGTTCACTAGAGGCATACTAGGGACAAAGTGTTGTCTATTCATCCACACATGCAATGTGTTTCCAAGCAATACAATTATAGAATGGATAATAAAAAATTATCATGAACAAGGAAATATAATAATAAACACTTTATTTATTGCCTCTAGGGCATATTTGCAACAGTCTCCCACTTGCACTAGAGTCAATAATCTAGTTCACATCACTATATGATTTACATTGTAATGAATCGAACACCCATGCAGTTCTAGTGTTGATCATGTTTAGACCTTGGAAGAGGCTTAGTCAACGGACCTGCAACATTCAGATCCGTGTGCACTTTGTAAATATTTAATTCCTTCTCCTCGATGTAATCGCGGATGGAATTGAAGCATCGCTTTATGTGTCTGGTCCTCTTGTGAAACCTTGGTTCCTTGGCCAGAGCAATGGCACTAGTGATGTCACAGAATAGTCATTTGATTCAGTGCACTAGGCACTACTCCAAGATCTGTCATGAATTGCTTCATCCAGACACCTTCCTTTGCTGCCTTCGAGGCTGCGATGTACTCCGCCCCGCATGTAGAATCGGCTACCACGCTTTGCTTGGAACTGCACCAGCTTACCGCTCCCCCATTGAGAATAAATATGTATCCGGTTTGCGACTTAGAGTCATCCGGATTAGTGTCAAAGCTTGCATGGACATAACCCTTTACGACGAGCTGTTGATCACCTCCATAAACGAGAAACATTTCCTTAGTCCTTTTCAGGTACTTAATGATATTCTTGACCGGCGTCCAGTGCTCCATTCCAGGATCACTTTGAAACCTTTCGGCCATACTTATGGCAAGGCTGACATCGGGTCTTGTGCACAACATTGCATGCATGATAGAGACTATGGCTGATGCATAGGGGATGACACTCATCTTCTCTCTATCTTCTGCAGTCACTGGGCATTGAGTCTTACTCAACTTCACACCTTGTAAGACAGGCAAGAACCCCTTCTTGGACTGATCCATTTTGAACTTCTTCAAAACTTTATCAAGGTATGTTCTCTGTGAAAGTGCTATTAAGCGTCTCGATCTATATCTATAGATCTTAATGCCTAATATAAAAGCAGCTTCTCCTAGGTCCTTCGTTGAAAATCTATTGTTCAAATATTCCTTCATGCTTTCCACCATTTCTATATCATTTCCAATCAGCAATATGTCATCCACATATAATATTAGAGATGCTATAGAGCTCCCACTCACTTTCTTGTAAATACAAGCTTCTCCATAAACTTGTATAAACCCAAATGCTTTGATCACCTCATCAAAGCGCTTATTCCAACTCCGATATGCTTGCACCAGTCCATAAATGGATTGCTCGAGTTTGCAAACTTTGTCAGCATTCTCTGGATCGACAAAACCTTCTGGTTGCATCATATACAACTCTTCCTCAAGGAAACCGTTGAGGAACGTTGTTTTGACATCCATATGCCAAATTTCATAGTCGATATAAGGAGCTATTGCTAACAGGATTCTGACGGACTTAAGCATCGCTATGGGTGAGAAGGTCTCATCGTAGTCAACTCCTTGAACTTGTGAAAAACCCTTTGCCACAAGTCGAGCTTTATAGACGGTGACATTACCGTCTTGATCCGTCTTCTTCTTAAAGATCCATTTATTCTGAATGGCCTTTCGCCCTTCAGGTAATACTTCCAAAGTACATACTTTGTTTTCATACACGGATCCCATCTCAAATTTCATGGCCTCTAACCATTTCTCGGAATCCGGGCCCATCATCGCTCCTCCATAGCTTGTAGGTTCATTGTTGTCCAACAACATGAACTCGAAGATAGGGTTGCCGTACCACTCAGGAGCAGTACGCGCCCTTGTCGACCTACAAGGTTCAATAGTAACTTGATCCGAAGCTTCATGATCATCACCATTAACTTCCTTGTCAATAGTCGTAGCTCCACAGAAACATCTTTCTGTGTTGCGCTCCTCTCTTGTTGCCGTAAAAGTTCAATAACCTCATCAAGTTCTATTTTCCTCCCACTCAATTCTGTCGAGAGAAACTCTTTCTCCAGAAATGTTCCGTTCTCAGAGAAAAACACTTTGCCTTCGGATCTGAGATAGAAGGTATACATAAGTGTCTCTTTCGGGTATCAATATGAAGACGCATTTCTCCTCTTTGGGTTCCATCTTTTCGGGCTGAAGCTTTCTGACATAAGCATCACATCCCCAAACCTTAAGAAACGACCAATTCTGGCCTCTTGCTAAACCACAGTTCATATGGTGTCGTCTCAACGGATTTTGATGTTGCCCCGTTTAAAGTGGATGCAGCTGTCTCTAATGCATAACCCCATAACGACAGTGGCAAATAGTCAAGAGATATCATAGAACGCACCATATTTAATAAGGTTCGATTACGATGTTCGAACACACCATTAAGCTATGGTGTTCCAGGCGGTGTCAAATGTGACACGATTCCACACTTTCTTAACTGACTGCCAAACTCATAACTCAGATATTCACCTCCTCGATCAGATCGTAGGAATTTTATCTTCTTGTTACGATGAATCTCAACTTCACTCTGAAATTTTTGCAACTGTCAGTCGACAAGGAACACTAACCATCGATCAGAAGATACATCTTCCTCGAGAATTCGCCCAGATGCTTCTCTAGGCCATTACCCCTCTTGGTTAGTTGCTCAGCCTTCTTGACAAGGTCCGCACACTCCTGCTTTAGCTTGGTGTTCTCGTCCTCCAGCTTCTTGGTAGCCGCCAGCTTCGGATCCGCAGCTTTAGTCTTCTCCTTGTCTGCTCGTTGAGCGTCAGCAAGTGCTTTGTCCTTCTCCTCTAGTGCCTTCTTCACTGAATATAAAGAAACAACATTGTGTACGTCTGTTTGAGTGACAGAACTCGGTTCAAAACATGAAGAGTGAAGAGGAGAATGCAGAAAGTCAATAGTATTTACCTCCCAAAGTCTTCATCTCCAGCGCATTGTTGGCAACTGCCAGGTCCACTTGCAGCCGGGTCCTTTCATCCTCCACATCCCTGTACTCCGCCCCAAGTTCACATGCCCTCTTCAATCAACACAAGACAAGAATTCAATTGGCGAGTCATGCTTGGGACAGTCGACTGGTTATCAAACGCCAGCGAATGACTATCTTAGAAGAATTCGAGCAGAAAGTCGACTCGACATGTCGAGTGGCTCTAGCGCTCCGCGCGCCATAAACAAGTTCAAAAGTTGTCTCTATTAAGACCCCTGCCAGTGCAAGCACTCGACAGCGGTCTCGATGACTACACCCAGTGGGTGCGCTAAGAGCGCCCCCACTGAGACGTTTAAGTCTCGATCCGTTGACTAACACGTCACAAAAAAACACTCGACATGTCGAGTGGTCCTAGTACCACGCATATGATGAAATGTATCCTCTATACAATAGACTCTAAGACCCCTGTCGATGCAAGCACTCGCCAGTGGTCTCGGGGACTACACACTATTACTTTCCACAGCTTTTTAAGCCACCTTTATGCCTCGTGCGTCCAATTACTGCAACTGGGTCAGCTCTGCCGTTACTAAAGAGTTTTTGAAGGATTACGTAGACATGGGGACCTTGCCGGCCAAAAATGTCATTCATTGGAGGGTTCCAGGCAATGAGAAGAAACCCATCGCCCAAGAGGGTGAAGTGGTTGTATTTGCAGACAACCTCTCACGTGGTTTCAGTCCGCCCGGCTCAAAATTCTTCCGAGATGTCCTTCACTTCTTCAAGCTGCGTCCTCAAGACATTGCACCGAATTGCGTTTCAAACATGTGCAACTTCCAAATAATCTGTGAAGTTTACTTGCAAGAAGAGCCGTTGGTTGACCTCTTCCGTGAGTTCTTATATGCCAACCACCAGACAAAAGTTGCATCTGGCCCAAGCTTGGAACTCGGCGGTATCTCCATTCAAAGAAGGCAGGATTTACGTGACTTACCCGAATGAGTAGAGGACCGTGGTCATGATATTTGGGATAGCGATGTCATTTGCATCTGTTTTATCGTTTGATTTCGTCCGTAGTAGGACCGTGTCTTCATCTTGATGATTTCAGCTCTGTGTGGAATTGTAATTTAGTATGTGGCGAGTGTAATCCAAACTTGTATACTCTTCTCTTCTGTAATGTATGATGCAATGATACTATACTTGCGAACGGCAAGATGCGCATCTATCCCTTGCGGGGCTCCCGTGCCTTAAAATTGATAGGCGCGCATCTTGGGCGTGACAAGTTGGTATTCAGAGCCAAACGACCATAGGAGCCTTTGCTTGATCGAACATGGCTGAGTCGAGTCTAGTAAAAACTATTTTGAGTCTAGTTATATCGGAGAGTAGGATTCTTTTTACTCCTCTTCTATGCTCTGGTGAGGTATCCCACTTAGGAATATTGATTCTACTCCTCTTCTCGCTCAAAAAAAATTAAGGATCAGGCGGGTATTTTGGAGTCTATATGATACCGATGTGACAAGGTTCTGTATTGGTGCCTCCTGTCTGACTTGATTTCTTCCGAGGAGTCGAGCTCCAGGGAATGTTGGCACGTCGTTATCATTCAGCTTCCTTGATATCTCAGGACGCAGAGTGTTCAAAATTACTTCAATAATTGTCGTGGTGAGATAAGGTCGGAGTCATCCAGTACTGGGAGGCATCCGGGGTACTACCATGGTTTAGTATCATTGTCAGTTTGAGGATTGGAGTTAGATGAATTTTAGAAAGCCTCTGTGTAACACCCTGTTACTCCTGACAGGATCTAGACTGTCCCCACAAACTAACACTAGTCTTACCTGCGCACTTTGTCCTCACTCGTGCGCAACCGGGATCAACTTCCCGGTCGGTCACCCATCCTAGAATCGCTCCAAGCCAAGCACGCTTAAGTTTGGAGTTCTTTTCAAATGGGCTCCCGGAAAAGAAGGAATTCCTTGTTGATATGAGTAGTCTATCATTCCTATTAAGCAAGGCTCTCACATACACCCCCACTCAAAGGAACCGACGTCCTCATCGGCCCATCAGGAATGTTCCCTTTTGGCACACGTATGCGCGTCCAGTCCGGCACATGTGCCATGCTGTTTGCCACGACGGGCCACACACGCCATGCACCACATGCCCGTGCACCTGACCCGTGCATGCACGTGTAACCGCAAGGGTTGGCTGTGATACCAATTGTAACACCCCGTTACTCCTGGCGGGATCTAGACTGGCCCCACAAACCAACACTAGTCTTTCCTGCGCACTTTGTCCTCACTCGTGCGCAACCGGGATCAACTTCCCGATCGGTCACCCATCCTAGAATCACTCCAAGCCAAGCACGCTTAACTTTGGAGTTCTTTTCGAATGGGCTCCCGGAAAAGAAGGAATTCCTTGTTGATATGAGTAGTCTATCATTCCTATTAAGCCAGGCTCTCACACTCTGGTTTTGCGCTGGAAGATGGATACAGTTGGGGTGTAGGATTGCTAGCTGTGTGAGATATTTCCTCCTTGTATCCCCCACACCGGATTGCATAACCAGAAAGTTTTCGGAAGTTCATAGGTGAGAAATCTTGTAGTTATCTAGGAACATCTTCTTCAGATGTATGTGGGCATGTACATTTGTTCTGAGCGCTTAGCTTAATACTTTTGTGTTATTGCAAGTGGCTTCTTTTACCTGATGATGTTACCATTAACCGAAGAAGCATTCTTACTAAATTTTTAGTAGGAAGGCTGTGTTGTTATTTGTCCAATTTGTTTAAAGCATTTGACTCAGCTTTTGATTCATCTTATGAATGAGGTCCTGATGCGTTTTGTCCATCTTCAGGATGGCTCCACCAACTCACAACAATCCGGATCGTGGTGAGGAGCAGACTGATGTTCCACCACCACCCCCGTCGCTGCCACCTCTTCCTCGAGAAGCTTGGCAGGCTGTGATGGCCGCAACCAATGCGAACACTCAGATGTTGCTCAGGCTATTGCAAGAAAGGGAGCAGGGTCAGCAAGCTTTTCAAGGGAATTTTCAGAATCAAGCTCAGTTTGCGACGCTCAATCAGTTCCTTGCCAACCAGCCCAAGTCTTTCACCTGTTCTGAGCAGCCTTTTGATGCTGATGATTCTCTTCGTCATATGAGTAGGCAGTTTGAGTGCAGCAATGTCAGGCCAGAGGACTTTGTCAGATTTGCATCGTTCCAGCTCAAGGGTCAAGCAAGTGATTGGTGGAAGTAGTACAATGATTCGAGGGGCGATCGTGTTGTTACTTGGGATGATTTCCGTCATGACTTCAGGGCTCATTAAATTCTGAAAAGCTTTGTCGAGGAGATGCATGAGAAGTTCAGGCACCTAAAGCAGGGAAGCAAGTTTGTCTATCAGTACAATGTCGAGTTCCAAAATCTAGCCCGTTATGCTAAGCAAGATGTTCCATATGACAAGGCTATGATCTATCAGTTCAGAGGTTGTCTCAAGGATGAGCTTCTGCCACGCCTAGTTCTTCAAGAGCCTCGTGAGTTTGATCAGTTCTACAACATGGCTTTCAAGGTCGAGGCAACACAGCTCAAGTTGGAGAACTCAAGGAAGCGTTCAAGGGATTCATATTCGTCTTCTTCCAGCTTTAAGATGGTTTCCAAGTAGCAGAAGTATTGGCTGCCAAATCCTCCTCCTTTTCGTCCTCCTCAGCAACAGAAGCAGTTTGATAGTCATGGTTCTTCCCACCCACACAACCCAGGATTTCAACAGAGACCCCAGGCGTCCAAGGAAGTTCCTGTTCCTCCTCCGGGCAATGTTCGTCTGCTTTCTGAGGTGACTTGTCGCAAGTGTGGCCAGAAGGGTCACTATGCAAACAAGTGCAACCAGCGGCGTCTTCCACATTGGTATACCGCCATATGTCGATGCTTACATATCCAAGCCCATCGGCCTTGGTCTGGTCCGCGATCCACCAGGTATGACCCGGCCCCACCTGGGTGGGTCTGACCACAGGGTTATATCCCCAACAAAATTGCCGGCGAGGGGAGGTGCCCGACAGTGGTGAGGGTTTGGTTCAGGAGCGGGCTCCCGACAACGGGGGTGAGCAGGCTGAGCATGGGGGAGCTGCGGACGGGAGGAGAGAGTGAGGAGAGAGGGGCAGGAGCTTGGGGAGGCCCTCTTTATAGGCGGGCGCCTGCTCACCATGGACACGCTGCGTCGGTGAGCACGGGGCGCTTGCTATAGGCCGCGGGGGAGGGAGATAGCGTGTCTAGGGCATTCGTGGGGCTGCTCTAGGCCAGGGGGAGAGAAGAGAGAGGAGGGGGTCGACTGCGTGGATCCTTGTGGACCTCGAGGGGGACAAGGGGGAAACATTGGGGGGGGGCAAGGCTGTCGGGAGTGCTCTTTGGGCAACGGCTATAGTGCGGGTGTGTACTATAGCGCACTCCAGAGCACGAGCTCCGCATGCCAGGGTATGCATTTGGCCGTTTGGGCATGTCCACTGGTGTCCTGAGGATCTAGGGTCGTTAAAACAATGCACGGAGACTAGGGAGGCATCTGGAGGTGCCTTAGGGTAGAAGAAAAGGTAGAAAAAGTTGCTGCTAGCTGGTAAATGGGGGGTTTTACCCCTGTTGGGGAACGTTGCATGGGAAACAAAAAATTTCATACGCGCACACAAGATCTATCTATGGTGATGAGCATCTACGAGAGGGAGAGTGGATTTGCGTACCCTTGTAGATCGCTAAGCGAGAAGCGTTAAGAAACACGGTTGATGTAATTGAACGTCTTCGCGATCCAAATCGCCGAGCATCCCGCAATCCAATCACGATCCGTCCCGATCTAGTACCGAACAGACGGCACCTCCGCGTTCAGCACATGTACGGCTTGATGACGATCTCCGCCTTCTTGATCTAGCAAGAGGGAGCATCGAGGTAGACGAGTTCTCCGGCAGCGCGACGGCATTGCGGCCATGGTGGTGGAGTAATTCCAGCAGGGCTTCACCTAAGCACTTTTGAAACCGATCTAGAGGAGAAACTATGGACTAGAGGGTAGGGTTGCACGTGGCTGAAAATCTGTAGCAAAAACACTAAAACCTCTAGTATATATAGGAGGAGGAGAGGAGGAGGCTTGGTGCAAGGGCCAGCCCCAGGAGGCTTTGTCCAAAGTGGAGAAGAGGAGTCCTCCTCCTCCACTCCTAGTAGGATTAGGACTCCTTCCTTATTTCCAATTTTTGCCTTTTTCCACCTTTTCCTCTTTGGAACTTCTTCCCAGCTGCATGGGCCTTCTGTGGGACTTCGGGAAGCCTACTAAGGGCTGGTGTCCTCCCACGGCCTATGTGGCCTCTTTGGTCGCAATACATCTCCCGATGGTCCCCCGGTACCCTCCCGGCACTCCCGGTACACTACCAATGAGCCCGGAACTTTTCCGGTGATCAAAACCGGACTTCCTATATATGAATCTTTACATCAGGACCATTCTGGAGCTCCTCGTAATGTATGGGATGTCATACGGTACTCGGAACAACCTTCATTTAGCACCATGCATAACTCTATACTACCGAAACATCACCAAACCTTAAGTGTGCACACCCTGCAGGTTCGAGAACTATGTAGACATGACCGAGACACCTCTATGGTCAATAACCAATAGTGGGACCTAGATGCCCATAATGGTTCCTACATATTCTACGAAGATCTTTTTCGGTCGAACCTCTATGTCAAGGGTTCAGTTAGTCCCGTTTGATATTCCCTTTGTTCTTCGGTATGTTACTTCCCGAGATTCGATCGTCTGTATCTCCATACCTAGTTCAACCTCATTACCGGCAAGTCTCTTTACTCGTTTCCGTAATACAAGATCCTATTACTAACTCTTAGTCACATTGCTTGCAAGGCTTGTTGTGATGTTGTATTACCGAGTGGGCCCTGAGATACCTCTCCGTCACACGGAGTAACAAAACCCGGTCTAGATCCATGCCAACCGAATAGACAGCCTCGGAGATACCTGTAGAGCACCTTTATAGTCACCCAGTTACGTTGTGACATTTGATACACACAAGGCACTCCTCCGGTGTCCATGAGTTGCATGATCTCATGGTCGTAGGAACATATACTTGATATGCAGAAAACTATAGCAAATAACCTGACACAATCATGTGCTACATTTATAGTTTGGGTCTCGTCCATCCCATAATTATCTTAATGATGTGATCCCGTTATCAAATGACATCACATGTCAATGGCTAGGAAACCATGACCATCTTTGATCAACGATCTAGTTCACTAGAGGCATACTAGGGACAAAGTGTTGTCTATTCATCCACACATGCAATGTGTTTCCAATCAATACAATTATAGAATGGATAATAAACAATTATCATGAACAAGGAAATATAATAATAAACACTTTATTTATTGCCTCTAGGGCATATTTCCAACAGTCTCCCACTTGCACTAGAGTCAATAATCTAGTTCACATCACTATATGATTTACATTGTAATGAATCAAACACCCATGCAGTTCTAGTGTTGATCATGTTTAGACCTTGGAAGAGGCTTAGTCAACGGACCTGCAACATTCAGATCCGTGTGCACTTTGTAAATATTTAATTCCTTCTCCTCGATGTAGTCGCGGATGGAATTGAAGCATCGCTTTATGTGTCTAGTCCTCTTGTGAAACCTTGGTTCCTTGGCCAGAGCAATGGCACTAGTGGTCTCACAGAATAGTCAGTTGATTCAGTGCACTAGGCACTACTCCAAGATCAGTAATGAATTGCTTCATCCAGACACCTTCCTTCGCTGCCTCCGAGGCTGCGATGTACTCCGCCCCGCATGTAGAATCGGCTACCACGCCTTGCTTGGAACTGCACCAGCTTACCGCTCCCCCATTGAGAATAAATATGTATCCGGTTTGCGACTTAGAGTCATCCGGATTAGTGTCAAAGCTTGCATGGACGTAACCCGTTACGACGAGCTGTTGATCACCTCCATAAACGAGAAACATTTCCTTAGTCCTTTTCAGGTACTTAATGATATTCTTGACCGGCGTCCAGTGCTCCATTCCAGGATCACTTTGAAACCTTTCAGCCATACTTATGGCAAGGCTGACATCGGGTCTTGTGCACAACATTGCATACATGATAGAGTCTATGGCTGATGCATAGGGGATGACACTCATCTTCTCTCTATCTTCTGCAGTCACTGGGCATTGAGTCTTACTCAACTTCACAACTTGTAAGACAGGCAAGAACCCCTTCTTGGACTGATCCATTTTGAACTTCTTCAAAACTTTATCAAGGTATGTTCTCTGTGAAAGTGCTATTAAGCGTCTCGATCTATATCTATAGATCTTAATGCCTAATATGAAAGCAGCTTCTCCTAGGTCCTTCGTTGAAAATCTATTGTTCAAATATTCCTTCATGCTTTCCACCATTTCTATATCGTTTCCAATCAGCAATATGTCATCCACATATAATATTAGAGATGCTATAGAGCTCCCACTCACTTTCTTGTAAATACAAGCTTCTCCATAAACTTGTATACACCCAAATGCTTTGATCACCTCATCAAAGCGCTGATTCCAACTCCGATATGCTTGCACCAGTCCATAAATGGATTGCTAGAGTTTGCAAACTTTGTCAGCATTCTCTGGATTGACAAAACCTTCTGGTTGCATCATATACAACTCTTCCTCAAGGAAACCGTTGAGGAACGTTGTTTTGACATCCATATGCCAAATTTCATAGTCGATATAAGCAGCTATTGCTTACAGGATTCTGAGGGACTTAAGCATCGCTATGGGTGAGAAGGTCTCATCGTAGTCAACTCCTTGAACTTGTGAAAAACCCTTTGCCACAAGTCGAGCTTTATAGACGGTGACATTACCGTCTTGATCCGTCTTCTTCTTAAAGATCCATTTATTCTGAATGGCCTTTTGCCCTTCAGGTAATACTTCCAAAGTCCATACTTTGTTTTCATACATGGATCCCATCTCAAATTTCATGGCCTCTAACCATTTCTCGGAATCCGGGCCCATCATCGCTCCTCCATAGCTTGTAGGTTCATTGTTGTCCAACAACATGAACTCCAAGATAGGGTTGCCGTACCACTCAGGAGCAGTACGCGCCCTTGTCGACCTACAAGGTTCAATAGTAACTTGATCCGAAGCTTCATGATCATCACCATTAACTTCCTTGTCAATAGTCGTAGCTCCACAGAAACATCTTTTTGTGCCACGCTCCTCTCTTGTTGCCGTAAAAGTTCAATAACCTCATCAAGTTCTATTTTCCTCCCACTCAATTCTGTCGAGAGAAACTCTTTCTCCAGAAATGTTCCGTTCTCAAAGAAAAACACTTTGCCTTCGGATCTGAGATAGAAGGTATACATAAGTGTCTCTTTCGGGTATCAATATGAAGACGCATTTCTCCGCTTTGGGTTCCATCTTTTCGGGCTGAAGCTTTCTTACATAAGCATCACATCCCCAAACTTTAAGAAACGACCAATTCTGGCCTCTTGCTAAACAACAGTTCATATGGCGTCGTCTCAACGGATTTTGATGGTGCCCCATTTAAAGTGGATGTAGCTGTCTCTAATGCATAACCCCATAACGATAGTGGCAAATCGTCAAGAGATATCATAGAATGCACCATATTTAATAAGGTTCGATTATGATGTTCGGACACACCATTAAGCTATGGTGTTCCAGGCGGTGTCAAATGTGAAACGATTCCACACTTTCTTAAGTGACTGCCAAACTCATCACTCAGATATTCACCTCCTCGATCAGATCGTAGGAATTTTATCTTCTTGTTACGATGAATCTCAACTTCACTCTGAAATTTTTGCACCTGTTAGTCGACAAGGAACACTAACCATCGATCAGAAGATACATCTTCCTCGAGAATTCGCCCAGATGCTTCTCTAGGCCATTACCCCTCTTGGTTAGTTGCTCAGCCTTCTTGACAAGGTCCACACGCTCCTGCTTTAGCTTGGTGTTCTCGTCCTCCAGCTTCTTGGCAGACGCCAGCTTCGGATCCACAGCTTTTGTCTTCTCCTTGTCTGCTCGTTGAGCGTCAGCAAGTGCTTTGCCCTTCTCCTCCAGTGCCTTCTTCATTGAATATAAAGAAACAACATTGCGTACGTCTGTTTGAGTGAGAGAACTCGGTTCAAAACATGAAGAGTGAAGAGGAGAATGCAGAAAGTCAATAGTATTTACCTCCCAAAGTCTTCATCTCCAGCGCATTGTTGGCAACTGCCAGGTCCACTTGCAGCCGGGTCCTTTCATCCTCCACATCCCTGTACTCCGCCCCAAGTTCACATGCCCTCTTCAATCAACACAAGACAAGAATTCAATTGACGAGTCATGCCTGGGACAGTCGACTGGGTATCAAACGCCAGCGAATGACTATCTTAGAAGAATTCGAGCAGAAAGTCGACTCGACATGTCGAGTGGCTCTAGCGCTCCGCACGCCATAAACAAGTTCAAAAGTTGTCTCTATTAAGACCCCTGCCAGTGCAAGCACTCGACAGCGGTCTCGATGACTACACCCAGTGGGTGCGCTAAGAGCGCCCCCACTGAGACGTTTAAGTCTCGATCCGTTGACTAACTCGTCAGAAAAAACACTCGACATGTCAAGTGGTCCTAGTACCACGCGTATGATGAAATGTATCCTCTATACAACAGACTCTAAGACCCCTGTCGATGCAAGCACTCGCCAGTGGTCTCGGGGACTACACCTAGTGGGTGCGCTAAGAGCGCCCCCACTGAGATGGTTAACTCTCGATCCGTCAAGTAACTCGTTAGAAAAAACACTAAGACATTCGACAAGGTCAGCCCTATCACGACACTCGACCCGTCGAGTGACGCACCTCCCAACTCTATGAAGTGCAGTCTATTATTATGCAGCGTCATATCATGGTTCGCCAATAATATCCATGAAACCTGCAAGGTAGCTACGGAGTGGTGTGGTTCAAAGCGAAATGTATCCTGTATACAATAAACTCTAAGACCCCTGCCGATGCAAGCACTCGACAGTGGTCTTGGGGACTACACCAAGGGGGTGCGCTAAGAGCGCCCCCACTAAGACGGTTAATTCTCGATCCATGGAGTAACTCGTCAGAAAAAATACATATACACTTGACATGTCGAGTGGCCCTAGTACCACGCGTACTATCAATCCCAATCCTACGCGACTACGATCCGATCTATTCGAGTGGAGAAAGTTCAAACATTCTACAGCAATCACCCAGTGGGTGTACAACAGCCAAGAGAAGACAGGAATTCATTCGACAATGGACTTACAATCGAACTTACTCGGACATTGGTGCAGAGGGCTGCGCTGACATCAAAAGCTAGTTTGCTGTCCTCATACGCCTCCTTGGTCCTTAGCATGAGCTGCTCTGCCTGAATCATGGCTTCGTTCGCAACTCCGATCAAGTCTTCCGGGGTGAGATGCGGAGAGAAGGCCGTCAGTGGGGTCGGTGTGGTCGCAGGAGCAGCTGAGGTAGTTTTAGGGGGGTCCAGTTGGAGTCGACGTCACAACGGTCGAGACGGCTGGAGGAGATGCGATAGAGCCGCTGCAGGTTCAACCCTAGGTTGCGTCGAGCCACCTCTCCCCTGGGAAGACTTTGCTGTCGAGCGCTGAGGCGCTTGCGCCGATGAAGCGCTTCGGACACGAGTGCACGAAGTGTCTAGTTTCTCCTCGTCATCCTCCACCTGGATGACCTCTGCAATGACAATCGTCAATGTTAACATCTGCGTATGTTGAGTCCCATTCTGACAAACCAACAACTTTCTAACCTCTATGAGAAGTGGCTGCATCGGCAGTGTCAACATCCATGGCTTCCCCTCCATCTCGAGGGGGCGAGGTCACAAATGTAGCAGCTCTGACGGATGGAACAACATTTGGTCAGATTCAACTCACGACTTCAGTCGACAGAAAAATTCGGAAATAAACACTTACGTGGAGACGACAGGTACGGCCATCCTCACGCGAGGCAGGGCTTTGCAAGGCTTGGTGATAGCTTGCTTGGGCTGCTTGGCTAGTCTTTCACTCGACTCAACAATCGAGGGGCGGTTCCGTTTTCGATTCTTTTCGCTAGGGCCCAGGGCCTTGTCCTCAGCAGCTGCCGATCCTGGCGGGCCTTGGTGCAACTTTCGCTCCGGGGAGGTGACTCGACTTCTTCCTCTTCGCCGGAGTCTTCGTATTCATCCTCGGTGTCGGATAGACCGTCGCTGTCCATGCTGCCGCCCTTTCTCACCACGCCGTGTTCCACATGGTTCCCGTTGGGAACGGGACGAGTGCATGTTTGTCCTCTCCTACATCATTCAAATGAAGAAGTGAGTTTACAAGTCAATATACCACTCGACAGTACAACATCAGTCGACATCACATTACTCACGAGGTTCTTCGGCAGGCTTTCGGCCGAGTAAGGTTGGACGCTCTTGGCTCCCAGAGGATTGTCGCAAGCTCCAGTGATGCTACGAAGCCACTGCTCGACGGTTGTCTATGGAACCTCCTTTGGGTGCGTCCTGGTCATGTCCTCTGGGCCTGCCCTCGGAGGACCAATTCTAAGCCGCCGAGCCCTTCAATGGCCGCTGACAATTCAACCACTCCAGATGTCACCATCACCGGGACCGGCTTTCATACTCCTGAACCTCGTGTGTTGAAAAAACACACTAAGAAAATTCAAGCCTGTGACAAGCTGGACCTTGAACTCCCCATGTTGGAGAAGTTAAATGCTGACGAGCTGCACGGAGGTTATCTAAACCTCCTCACCACGAGCCGGAACATGGAACTCAAGCTCGTCAACCTGATGAAGAGAAAATACGAGGTACTCTTTCCTTTCCTTATATCCTTACGTATCCCCCAAGAGCCGGTTTAGTATTTATGAATGGTAAACTGGATCTTCCAAACCATGACTTAAGTAGAACCGCTTAACTTGTAGCCCCCCAAGTATCATCTTAATATGCAAAAATTGAGCTGGTACTCAATTTTAAGTAGTTGATCCACTGTAGCCCCCAAGTTCGGGTCAGTATAGAAATAATGGGCCAATTTTCCTCATGGAAGGAGCCAACTGTAGCCCCCAACTACCGGCTTATCTTTGACAAATATGAGCTAGAACTTCAATGTAAACTTGAACAAAGAGCCAATTGTAGCCCCCAAGTGTCGGCTTAACTTGATAAAGCTGAGCCGGGACTTACTTTGTGGTTTGTAGTTTGTAGTCTTGGAGGGCAAATAGACATTACCCATGTGTGCCTTAACTTGATAAAGAAGAGCCAGAACGTACTTGTAGCCTTGGAGAGAAAATAGACATGAGCCCCCACGTGCCGGCTTAACTTGACAAAGATGAGCCGGAACGTACTTGTAGTCTTGGAGGGCAAATAGACATTAGCCCCCAAGTGTCAAGTATATTGCTTGCAATCTGCTGGAGACTTGCATTATATTTGTTGATTTAACCATCTAACAACATGCTATCCTAGCGACTTGGCATTGTTGTACCTTTGTTTGTCACAGTAACCTTTAAATAATGCCGAGTCTGAACTGACCGGCTTGAAGAGCAATCTGGCCTCCCAACAAGCTGCCAGGAGTGCAACACAAGAGAAATGCCGACTTTTGGTCGAAGAGCTTGTAAAAGATAAAGTTGATTTCGCTGCGTTCAGGAAAGCTGCTGAGACAGAGAAAACTGCCCTGGCTCAACGTGCAGATAATGCTGGTCAGCGGATCATAGAAGTATCCGATGAACTACACGCCCTGAAACGGCATATTGCAAAAATGTCTGCTGCCATTTTTGGTAAGTACTTTAGCCAGTATCCTTGTATGAAAATTTATATAGGCGACTTATAACAAAACTCCGTCTTATACAGGTCCAAGGAGCCGTCAACTCCATGCTAACAGTTTGTTGTCTCTGAAAGCCGTCTATACTTTCTCAGAACAGCTGTACTGTGGAACACTCTGCACCATCAAGGCGAAGCTTAAGAAGGAGAGTATCACTCAGTCCATGAAGGGAGTTATAGAAATGTTGTCCACTCTGCCCAAGCAAATCCAGGAGCTCGAGAAATCATCCATCAAAAAGGTAGCCATTGCAGAATTAACTTGAGGAACCTTGAGGTAAACTAGGTGCCTCTGTCTGATACAATCTCTTTAGGAACTCCATGGAGGCTCACGATCTGGTTGATGTAGAGGTTGGCCAATTGGTTCGCATTGTAGGTTGTCTTGACGAGAATGAAGTGTGCTATCTTGGTTAGGTGATCAACAATGACCCAAATGGAATCAAGTCCTTTTCTCGACCTTGGTAATCCGGTGATGAAATCCATCCCGACTTGGTCCCACTTCCATCCAGGCACTTTGAGAGGCTCCAATAGCCCAGCGGGTCGCTGATGCTTAGCCTTGACTCTCTGGCATATGTCACACTTGGCGACAAATGTGCCTATTTCCCATTTCATTCCATGCCACCAGAATCTTGTCTTGAGGTCTTGATACATCTTGGTTCCACCAAGATGGATGGAGTATGGAGTGTAATGAGCTTCTTGCAAGATCAAGCCCTTGAGCTCCTCCTTGTTGGGTATGCAGATGCGATCCCCAAACCACACAACTCGTTGTTCATCCACTGAGAATCCTGAGGCCTTGCCTGCCTTGATCTTCCTCTTGATGCCTTCAATGCTCCCGTGTCCCTTTTGCACTTATTTGATATCATCCATCAAGGTAGGCTTTTCTTTGAGGTTGGTGAGGAATCCTGGTGCAACCAGTTCCAAGCCAAAGCTCTCAAGTTCTTCATACAAGGCAGGTAGCCTTTCCTTAATCGTAGCATTCAAAGAACAAGTCTTTCTGCTTAAGATGTCTGCTACCACGTTGGCCTTTCCGAGGAGGTATTGAACACTGAGGTCGTAATCCTTGATCAACTCCAACCATCTTCGTTGCCTCGTGTTCAATTCCCTTAGAGTGAAAATATACTTCAAACTCTTGTGGTCTGTGAATATCTCACATTGCTTCCCCAGAAGGTAATGTCGCCATGTCTTCAAGGCATGAACCACGGCTGCCAACTCGAGATCATGAGTTGCGTAGTTCTCTTCATGAGGACATAGTTGTCTGGATAGATATGCTACGACTCTGTCGTCTTGCCTCGAAACACCTCCAAGACCGGTTCTTGATGCATCACAATAAATCACAAACTCCTTGTGCATATTGGGGGTGGCCAAAACTAGGGCTGTGGTCACTCTCTTCTTGAGCTTGTGGAAGCTTTCCTCGCCCTTATCTATCCATTCGAACTTCTTGTCCTTCTTCAAAAGCTGGGTCATGGGTCGAGCAATGCTCGAGAATCCTTCCACGAACTTGCGGTAATATCCCGCGAGTCTGAGGCAGCTCCTGACTTTCTTCATGGTAGTTGGGGTTTGCAATTCAGTCATGGCCTCAATCTTGGCAGAATCCACCAATAATCCTTCTATAGTCAACACATGACCCAAGAATCCAACTTCATTCAGCCAAAATTCACACTTGCTAAACTTGGCGTAAAGCTGGTGCTCTCGAAGCTTCTGTAGGACCAATCTCAAGTGTTCCTCGTGTTCTTCTTCAGACTTGGAGAAGATGAGTATGTTATCAAAGAAGACAACAACAAACTTGTCCAAGTACTCCATGAAGACCTTATTCATGAGGTACATGAAGTAGGCAGGGGCATTGCTTAACCCAAATTATATGACCGTATATTCATACAGGCCATACCGGGTTACAAATGCCGTCTTCAGAATGTCTTGGGGTCTGATCTTCAGCTGATGGTACCCAGACATGAGGTCGATCTTGGAGAACACCTTGGCTCCATTTAACTAATCAAAGAAGTCTTAAATCTTGGGGAGTGGGTACTTGTTCTTTATTGTGACCTCATTGAGTGAACGGTAATCGACAGAGAGTGTGATAGTTCCGCCCCTCTTTAACACAAATAGAACAGGCGATTCCCAAGGAGAGGCACTAGGGAATAAATCCTTTTCTGAGCTGCTCTGCCAGTTGCTTCTTAAATTCGGCCAACTCTTCGGATCCCATCTTGTAGGCCTTCTTATAGATTGGCCTTGATTCGAGTATAATCTCAATGATGAACTCGATGTCGTGGTCAGGAGGCATTTCGGGCAGCTCATTGAGAAACACATCCGGGTACTCACATACCACTGGCACTTGATCCAACTCAACTCCCGATAGATTGTTAGCCTGAGGGGCTTGAGTGGAGGCAGGGTTGGGAACATACTTGACTTCCACTCCTTGGCTATTGGTCATGGTGACAATCCTCTTGGTACAGTCTAACATGCCTTGGTGCTTGGTCAACCAATTCATGCAAAGGATGACATCCAAGCCTGGTGAATCCAGAACTATAAGGTCTGCTAGGAAGTCTACCCCGTTGATGTTAATCTCCACACCTTTACAACCTATCCCAGAATTCATAACTGAACCCGGGGTTTGTATCAACATGTGACTACCCACGGGTGTAGGTTTCATGCCACTCTCTAATTCAAATCTTTGGGTGAGAAAAGAATGTGAAGGTCCACAATCAAACAATATTGTTGCTGGGTTGAGTTGAGGAGGAACGTACCCAGTATGACGTCCGGGTCTTCCTAAGCTTACTCCATGGTGACGTGATTCACACGACCCTTGAAATTGTTCGGCTGTTTGCCGGGAGTTGGGTTCCTTAGTGCTGCTCCATGGGCTTGACCTTGGTTGTTGCATTGGGGCGCGGTGCATCTGGCTTCCTGTTGGGGTAAAGCTTACAGTTGTGTCCAGACTGACCTTATCCAAAGCAAGTGACTTTCCCATGGTTGTTGTTGAAGCTTCTGCCATCGTTGTTGTTATTGGGGTTGTTGTTGTAAGCTAGCCTGGGATTGGCATACTACTGAGGCTGGTAGCTCGGACGAGGCGCGTGAGGTCTAGCTTGCTATGGCTGATAAGTTGGCTTGGCTTGGGCTGGCTTCCAGGGGCGAGCCTTCTTGTTGCTTGAGCTACCATTGTTGATCATCTTGCGCTTGCGAATGTCAACTATGGCACGACGCTTATCTTCCAGCATGAGGGCCTTGTTCACCAGGTCGAAGAAGGTACGACAGTCGTAGACGATGAGCTGATATTGCAGGGTCTGTTGAAGTCCTTCCATGGAGCACTCCTTCTTGGATGTCTCCATGTTGACATCTTCAGGTGCATACCTGGACAGCAGGTTGAACTTCTGCAGGTACTCCTTTATATAACCACTTCCTTGCTTTGCTCGGAATTCTCGCTTCTTGATAGTCATGATCCCAGAAGGAATGTGGGCGGTGCGGAATCCTTCCTTGAAGTCATTCCATGCGATCACATGTTCTTCTTGCATGACCTTGAATCCATCCCACCAAGCTCGAGTGGTACCTGCGAGGCAGTGAGAGGCATACAACACCTTCTCCTGGTCCTCATTGTAATTGACCAATGCACGGAGGTCCTCGATGGTGCGGATCCAGTCATCAGCATCAATGGTTCATCAGTCTCGGTGTAGGCTGGGGAGGAATTCCTCATGAACTCAGACAACATGGAGCAGAAATTGCCATTCCTGCTTTGCTGCTGGTTGTTCACAAGGGCCTGAGCCATCTGCTGGATAGCAGCATTGTTGGCTTGGCGCTCCTCCCGGAGAACTTGGAAAACTGAGCTATGGTCATGTTCTCCGGTGGAGGTGGTGGCGGGGGAATGTCGCCTTGTGGCTGCTCCTGCTGTCCTCCAGCGTGAGCAGCCCACAAGCTCCCTATTGCTGGCTTGAGTTGCCAGCTTCAGGGTTTGTGAAGGAGCTGTTGTGGGTAGCAGTCACCATCCTGTTTGGAGCAGCCAAGTCAAACAACTGGGATAGATGAGAGGAAAACCAACAATGGGAAAGCGCGCCTAAGGGGGTTGGTCAAGTTCAAGTGTGTTAAAACAAAGGTCGGAAGACCAACATATATTAAGATAGACGATGGAGTCGCTTACATGTTGCCTAAGGCAAAAGCGCGACTTGCATTAGAACACAAACAACAAAACAAATAACAAGCACACATGGTTTCATATGAACCATTACACGGGCTCGACTTCGCATGGGGGGGGTACATGACTGATCCTACCCTAGGGGATCTCAAACTCAGGTGGTGGAGTGCTCGGTCTCGTAGTCACGCTCCTCTGGGTCTTCCTCCTGTTCATCATCCGAACAGGCATCATTCCCGGTTGAAGTAGTCGGGGAACGAGGAGGTCCATACCGACGATGCTTCGCAGGAGGGTTGGTGAAGAGCTCACGATACTCCTTCGCACTCATGCGATGACGAAATGTGGGTGCATCACTATCTGGGGGTACTCGTCCTCGAAAAGCGACAGCTGGTCGTCCCTCAAGGGCTCCATCCTTCTTGAACTTGTCTGGCTTTGTCTTGGCTTGTCGAAGTAGCTCTCGGGTGTGGTGAAGTACCTCGCGAAGCTTCACGGACTCCTTCATGAGGTTATGGACCAGAAAATCGGCGGAGAAGCTAAAGTAGGTCTGGAACCTAAGTGTTGTGCAATCCTCCTTGGTTGGAATCAACGTCCAACTCTCGGTAAGGTCATCCTTCCTGAAGGGAAGTTAGCGAGTAGCCGGCTCATCAGCCATCTCCGGAATGATGTCTCGAAGGTGTAGGAGTGCCTTGCGGGCAGCTGACTTGACTGCAAGTATCATGGTCTCCATCCATGTTCCTTCAAACAACAAACTAGCCGGGGAGTCGTTTGCCTTCCCAACCACATCCACGTGGTACTCCTTCATGACGGCATCGACCCAGTGCTCGTGGTAGAGGAAAATGGGTGGTTCGCAAAACTGGCACTTCTCCAGGCTACCCGCAAGGAGTAAGGGAGTGTCGGATGTCAGGAAGGCTTCGGGTACGACGCCCATCTACAAAGGTTTGAAAGGAGGAGCGTCAGCAAAGTGTTGTGTGAAGAATAGAATAGGTAAATACTGTAGAATTCCTAAGTATAGGTGCTAGGTGTAGTTTCAAAAATGGTTTTATCCTAACTAACGTCCATGCTAAATAAGGGCTTCCTACAGTCATGATGGCTCTCATACCAGCTCTGTGGGGACCAAGACTCATAATTCCTGATCATCGAATGCACGTGTATAGTGATCCCAGAGATCAATGCTCACTTAACACACAAAAGCTGAATAACAAGAGTCTTACATCCACATATAGCGTCTTACACAAATAAATACCATGGAGGTCTAGTCTTACAAAGATAGATCCACAAGGGCCAAACACTTAAATAGAACAAGCAGTGTGGAAATCTTGATCGAAAGCGTGAACCCATGCCATTTGCCTTAACCTACAGGCATTCTGACTGGGAAGCGCCGTAGTTCGCATTTCGTCTCCAACGAACTTTTCAACATACTCTTGTTCTTCCATGCCTGGCCAATTAAGTAACCAGTGGCAAGCCAATGGGTACTTTGAATGTACTCGCAAGTCACCCAAGTTGTGGAACAAGGTAATAGTGATGCATGATATAGCACTAAGTATGTAATTTGCGGAAAGCCAATTTTTAATGCAATGATATGATCAAGTAACTAAGTAAGCATGTGTCAACGGTTTGGCAGATATTCATATGAACAAGTTATAGATAACATCATAAGAAGGGCTGAACATCTCAAGTTCATTCATCATGCTAAGTCGTCGGACTTAGTTAAATTGCCAAGCTTAGTCATCGAACTTAGCTCAAGTACCATGTTTGTCTCCATCACACACACACCAAGTTTTGTGAAAACATTTGGACGTAGCACAAGAGCGGTCATCTAGCGGTCCTTGACCATGGACACGGCTATTCGAATAGTTTACCACTCTGCAGAGGTTGTACATTTTACCCACAAGACTCGGGGAACTTCCATGTCATCCACGACTCGTGGTATATGACATACCCAAGGTAAGAACCCGAACAATTCCTTTCCGATGGTGGTACTAAACAAAAGTCCACTCGTTGGTGCCATCCCTCGTGATATGCATCACAAGTATCATCCATGAGGGCACGCAACGGTGTGCCGGTGCCTGTAAAGACATCGCATGGCCTTCCACTTCTAGGACGACCTCGTCTCAAGAGTGACCACTTCACTCTTTCCACTAGTAATGCGGGCTCCTTGCTAGCACCAACCATAATACCCAACAAAGCCCCGTCCCATAAGGGGTATCGTGGTCGTACATGTAAGGTTGGAATAACGGTCGCAACTTACACCAATCCGTTCTCGAAAACCACAACACTCACTTGTTCCGACACACCACTTCTTTCTCAAGTGGTCACCCATCTCATCATCATCTCCCTCGGGAATTAGTGACACCCGACGGGGTTTTTGAAAAGTCTTTGAAATCTTTCCTCCCTTTCCATTACTATGCATAAATCCCAAACCAACTTGTGTAGCATCTTCTAGCATCCTAACTACACCCACCCGCATAACCCTCATAAGGTGGTAGGGTCATGCACGATGCAAGTGTCAATGGTAAGTGTATTGGAGGCTACCCACCGAAGGGGGGGGGACTCCACATCATGATCAATCATCAAAACAACAAGTTCTATATATCATGCATGAAAAAGTTTTCTTAACATGGTCAAAGGGCTGCTTGTCTGGCTTCACAAAGTCTCCGGGGTCTTCGAAGTCTTTGGGGCCAACTTCCTCGTCAACAGCGCAATCTATCATCGCGGTAAAATAGCGATAAAAACAAGCATTACACAAAACAAACCACACAGACTACTATAAAAAATGCTACCCTACTGTGATAAATACCACAAGCTATACTAAAAATATTTGTCTAGGTTTTTGAACTTAAAAAGATTTTTAAAACTTTTTAAATTAGGAACTTACAATGCTAAATAGGTGTTTTAAATTAACACAAGATGAAAAATGATTTCATACATTTTTACAAATGGCACTAATAAATTTTATAGATTATTTCAAGATTTTAGGTGGAAGAATATTTGGATTTAGATCAATATACAAATATATGAAATTTTTGGAAGTTTAAACAGAAAAAGAAGAGGAAAAGGGGTAATGTGCCCTCTCGGGCCACATTACCGGCGCTGAGCCGGCCCAGGGTGAGATCTGGCCTAGGCTGAGGCGTCACGCGCGGCAGGTTTAAATTTAAACCTGCCCGCGGGCCCTCTTTGCCAGCGAGAGAGAAGGGGGCAAAGGGATGATAGGTGGGCCCCACCTGTCATCCCTCTCCTCACAGTAGGGACGGGAGGGACCTCATCGACGACGTCTCCGGCCACGGCGGTCTAGCCGGAGGGCACCAGCACGCTTAGGGGGCTCCCGCGCGTCGGTGGGTGGCCGAGGGGGTCGCCGGGGTGAAGGGTATCGCCGGTGAGGGGAGGTGCCCGAAAGTTGCGAGGGTTTGGTTCGGGAGCAGGCTCCTGACCATGGGGGGCGAGCGGGATGAGCATGGGGGAGCTGCATAGGGGTGGAGAGAGCAAGGAGAGAGGGGCAGGAGCTCGGGGAGGTCTTCTTTATAGGTGAGCGTCGGCTCACCGTGGACACGCTGCGCCGGTGAGCACGAGGTGCTCGCTACAGGCCTCAGGGGAGGGAGATAGCATGTTCAGGGCGTTCATGGGGGTGGCCTAGGCCAGGGAGAGAAGAAAGAGGCAGGGCACACATGCGTGCGAGCCCTCTGGTTGGCCGAGCTGCGCGGCACCGAGCATGCGTGTGGGGGTCGCCGGAGAAAGAGGGAGGAGGGGCCCGACCGCGTGGAGCCTTGCGGACGTCTAGGGGGACAGGGGGGACACGTTGGGGAGGCCCAACGCTGTCGGGAGTGCTCATTGGGCAGCGGCTATAGTGCAGATGTGCACTGTAGCGTGCTCCAGAGCACGAGCTCTGCATGCCAGGGCATGCTTTTGGCCCTTTGGGTGTGTCCACTGGTGTCTTGGGGATCTAGGGGGGCTTAAGACAATGCATAGAGGCTAGGGAGGCATCTAGAGGTGCCTTAGGGTAGAAGAAAAGGTAGAAAAAGATACTTCTAGGGGGTAAATGGGGGGGGGGGGTTACCCCACCTTCGAGTGACTTGATGACTTGGGATTCTTACTAAGGGTGCTTGGGCATTGCCAGGAGGTGTGGTAAAAATTTTGGGGCAAGGTTAAAAGAGGAAGGGGTAGAAATAGTAACTTTTACTATATTACCAGAATGTGTTTGATAGGGTTTTGGGCAAGAAGAATCTACCAACTTACTGGGATAATCAACAGGATCTAATTCTAGGTAAATATGAGATGGATCACCAAGTTTGAGCTCAAGTGGGAAAAGTTGACAATGGAAACTTGGTAAACCCTAGAAACTAACAGAATCAGGTTTCTGTAGATCTAGTGATGCTAGGCGTTTACCCTTGATGCACCACTTAGTGTGGCATCAATATTTGGTCATTAGAGCATGCCCAAAAAGTTGGGGGTCAAGGGAACAAACTTCATAATGTAAAGTTGCTCAAATTTGAATCTGTAAAGTTGCTCAAGTTTGGGGTCAAGGGTTTTGGGATTGTTTGATGAACCAAATCAACTTGGAATGGGATGAAACTTTGCAAGATCATCACTTAAGATAGTGTTGACTTGTTGTAATTTCCTGGAATTTATTGAGAATATTTCTTATAGAAATATTCCAAAAGGTTGACTTGAACAAAAAGGGTTTTGAGGGGTTCTTCCCATGATTTGATCATGCTGATGAGTTGAAACTCATATATATGGAAAATGAATGTCCACTGAGTTTCCCTAAATTTCCTCAATTATTTTAAAAGCATTTAAGTAATTATTTCCATATGAAAAACCATTTGCGGCCTTAAGAAAAAGCCATTAAATAAAATATAAAAATAATCTTTAAAATAAATATTTGGTCATTTTGAAAAGTCTTATATATAGTAGGCTTGAAATAAAGTCTTTGGGGAAGAAGAATCCACCCAATTTGAGGACTTTCAGTGCGAACCTTATTTCAGGGGGTTTTGAAAACCTAATTTGAATAAATCATTTTAGGTTAAAACAAAATTGGATAAAAATTGTTTTGGGCACTATTCACATGGCATCAGTATTGGCCAAGAGGTTTGGGTCAAGGAAGATGAATATGAAGAGGAATAGAATCTAGGAGTGCCACAAGCACAATCATCAAGCAAGCAAACATCATTGCAAACAAGCACAAGCACTTTGAAAAAGTTTTAGTTTGCTCCAAATTTATAAACCCAAACATATCAAGGTGATAAAAACACTACAACAAAGGTGAGAATCTATGACGCACATTCTGTGACGATTTAGTGAAAAAACATCTGGGAATCATCTTAAGTTCATAAAATGTGAAGTTTTTTCATTGGACCGTCACATAATGAGCGTGACAGATTATCACTTTTGTTGTAGTGAAACAAAGGCTGTGACACGCCAACCAGAGGTGATTCATATTTTTAAAAGTCATTTTTGTTTATTGAATTAAATCAATAAGTATTTGAATTGGAGCTATAAAATACTATAAATAATTTAATAGCTCCAATAAATATGAAACTTGGCGAGAGCCTTTGGAATATTTCAATTAGTGCCCAGAAAAAGTTTTCTATTTTTCTAAATTGATTTACTATTTGTACTAAATCAGAAAAATAGCAAAAATAGAAAAATAGAACAAAAATAAAATAAAACGGAAGAATCTTACCTCCGGCCCATGAAGGGGTTGGCCCAGTAGCCCAGCTGCGAGTTACCCCAACCTTTTGCCACCGGGCATTGGGGCGTGTGGTTGGGGCACGTCGGCACGTGCTCAGCCCCCTCCTGCCTAGTTACTCACCACTGTAGGCCGCAGAGAGCGGCAGCGTGACCCCTCGCCGTGCCACTCTTTCCTTCTCCCCTCCTCTATCTCTCCTCCTCTTGGCTCTCTCTCTCTCTGCTCACAATCGAAGCCCCATGAGAGCGCTGCCGCAACATCGCCGGCCATAGCGTAGCCCCAACCACCTCTATCCGCTACCGTTGAGTCCAGAGGAGCTGTCACGTCGTCTTCTTAATCCTCGATGAGCATCAGGAGCCTGGATGCCTTGGGGATCCATCAATGCCATTGTATTTGTCCTCGGCATCGGCGGGCCTTGCCGGTCGATTCGCCGCCTCCAGTACCTCCCCGAGCCTGCCAAGCCTGTCGTTCAACACGCTGTGAGCCTCTCCGTCGTCCCCCTCCCTTTCCCTGATGTTTAACCCGCCATAGTCGTCGCTTACCCATCATGCCCGGGCACCTCGTCGCCGGCGTCACGGCCATCGCGGCCGGAGCACATGTCGTACTCGTTTGAGCACTCCGGCATGCTCGTCACGACCCATAGATGCTGCCCGAACCTCACGCTTCTCCTCCCGCAGCCCGTATTGCCATGGCCGCCCTAGGCCGAGCTCCGCCTGCCACGAGCAAGTTGGCCGCCATCAGCTCCGGCCGCCCCTCGCCTCCCCGTGTGTCCCAGGCAATGTGGGAGATCAAGGCTTCACCCAACTGCCCTTATTCGCCGCTCCCCTAACCAGTAGCGCAGACACCGTCGCGACCAGAGGTTGCCGACGATGAGCCGTCGCGTGAGCCACCGACCGGTGGGGCCCCATCTTCTGGTGATTAGCTTAAGACTAATCACCGTTCAGTTAACCCCCTGAGTCACTGAAATGTGGGCCCGACCCAATTAATTCAACAGTTAGTTTATTTTAAAACCTATTAGATGAGTGAGTGAGTAACATGTGGGGCCAGCCACCATGTTTGACCTGGGCTGGCGCCTTTGACCTGCTGATGTCAGTGTGACGTCAGGCTGATGCAGTAATTGTATTTCTAGATTTTAAATAATTCCAAAAATTCCTGAAAAGTTAGAAAATTCATATAAATTAATCTGTAAGTCAGATGAAAATAATTTATATATGAAAATTTATTCGAAAAATTCAATGAATCCATTTGTACCATTTTCATGCATGAAAGAGAAACCTAAATAGGATAACTTGGACATTTTAGTTCAAATGCAATATGGAGCTTCACATATGAAGTTGATTTCGAGCCTTCGCTTCGAACCTACTCCATCTAAAGATGCTACTAGATGCATTAGACCAAACCACATCATATTGCAATGTCATATTCATGCCAAATATTTTGCATTTGATGTGTCTTGATTTGTCCCCCCTTGGATGATTGTTCTTCGTTTTAGGCACTGTTCCAGAGGACTCAGGAGCAGTAACATGTGATCATCTTACCAGGCAAGCAACCCCTCATTGAACCTCTCTGTTACAATCCCACTCTCTCGCTCTTGCTCCCACTTATTGCATTAGTACAAACGATTCTACTTTTATCTGTTCCGATAGTTGAAACCATTCCTCTACATGACCTATCATTCTCACAGTAAATAGCTAAACCAAGCAACCTAGCATACCTGGTAGAAGCTTGCGCCTTGTTGTGCCATTACCCTGTTATGCTTGCTATGCTTGGAGTTGTGTCAGGTGTGATTCATCTGGGTGATGAACCGTAGTGAACTGAATGTGTTCCAATGATGAGAGTTAAGTGTTGATCCCGATTTGGTAAAGGTGGCGATGAGAGGCCATGTAGGAGTGCATGGCGGGTTGTATCATTGGAATCGTCCTTAAGAACTGAGTCCTGTGTATGTTATCCAAGACTAGATACTACCACACATTGGGATCCTTAATTGACTCTCTCGACTTATTAATTGACTTGATCTCTATCCAGGAGTTGCAACTAGTTTCTAGTGTTTGTAGGTCATGCTAGTAGTCTACTGAGTGGTACCCCGTACAGGTGGGCTTGGGACAGACTAGGCATCCTGGCCTAGTGTACCAAGCGTAGTATCCGTCGAGGTGGGCTTGGGAACGCAGTACACATTGTTTGGGGACATTGAGGAAAGTTTGGCCGGACTTCCCTACGGGTTCAGTCTCAAATAGGCGATAAACCTGGACAAAATCTTGTGTGGTCAGTCAGGTCATGGACGACTCCCTTGCTAGGCTTCCGCTTGAAGGTTGCCAATGTGCCTTTTTGTTGGGGAACATTGCATGGGAAAGAAAAAAATTCCTACGCACACGCAAGATCTATCCATGGTGATAAGCATCTACGAGAGGGAGAGTGGATCTACATACCCTTGTAGATTGCTAAGCGCAAGCGTTCAGAAATGCGGTTGATGTAGTCGAACATCTATGCCATCCCAATCACTGAGCGTCCCGCGAGCCCTTCATGATCCATCTCGCGATCTAATCATGATCCATCATGCGATCCCATCACGATCCGTCTCGCGATCTTGATCACGATCCTTCTGATGTAGCGCCGAACGGACGACACCTCCGCGTTCAGCAAACGTACCGCTTGATGAAGATCTGCGCCATCTTGATCCACCAGGAGGGAGCGGACAGGTACACAACCTCTCCGGCAGCGCGACGGCGTTGCGGCGATGCTGGTGGAGCTATTCTAGCAGGGTTTCGCCTAAGCACCACTGAAACCGATCTAGAGGAGAAACTACAAACTAGAGGAGAGGCAGCACGTGGCTTAGGGTTTCTTGATGTGTTCCAGGTGCTAGCCGCGCCCCTTCATTTATATGCTGAGCCCTAGGGATAAAACTTGGAGAAAAATCCTCCTCAAGGTCGGTTTTCCCACAAGGACAGAGTCCTCCTCGGTCTCCAGGACCAGACGCGAAGGTCCTCGGCGTGTAGCCTCAGACGCCACTGTCCCTGGTGTCTGGCCGCTGGCCTTCGCAAAACACCTTTTGCACCTTCCTAAGCCACGTGGGATTTACCCCTTGGCCCAAATAAAGTGCCCTTATACCCCAAACATTTCAGGAAACATCCGAAACTATTTCCGATGAATTGTGGAACCCTTCCAAAGACCAAACAAAATTATCCCATATATCAATCTTTCCCTACGGACCATTACGGAGCTCCACGTGATGTCTGGGATCTCATCTGGGACTCCGAACAACCTTTGCTCACCACCATACATAACTATATACTACCTAAACGTCACCGAACCTTAGTTGTACAGACCCTGCGGGTTCGAGAACTATGTAGACATGACTGAGACACCTCTACGGTCAGTAACCAATAGCGGGACCTGGATGCCCATATTGGTTCCTAAATATTCTACAAAGATCTTTGTAGGTCGAACCTCTATGTCAAGGATTCATATAATCCCGTATGATGTTCCCTTTGTTCTTTGGTATGTTACTTTCCCGAGTTTTGTTCGTCGGTATCTCCATATCTAGTTCAATCTCGTTACTGGAAAGTCTCTTTACTCATTCTGTAATACAAGATCTTGTGGCTAACACTTAGTCACATTGCTTGCAAGGCTTATTGTGATGTTGTATTACCGAGTGGGCCCTGAGATACCTCTCCGTCACACGGAGTAACAAATCCCAGTGTTGATCCATGCCAACCCAGCAGACACCCTCGAAGATACCTGTAGAGCACCTTTATAGTCACCCAATTATGTTGCGACGTTTGATACACACAAGGCACTCCTACGGTGTCATGGTCATAGGAACACATACTTGATATGCAGAAAATTGTAGCATTAAACTGACACGATCATATGCTACGTTTATAATTTGGGTCTTTTCCATCACATAATTCTCCTAATGATGTGATCCCGTTATCAAATAACATCTCATGTTCACACACAATGTTGTCTACATACCCACACAATGTTGTCTACATACCCACACATGTATCTAGTTTCCAATCAATACAATTATAGCATGGATAATAAATGATTATCGCAAACAAGGAAATATAATAATAACTAATTTATTATTGCGCCTAGGGCATATATCCAATAGTCTCCCACTTGCACTAGAGTCAATAATCTAGTTCACATCACCATGTGATTTACATTGTTATGATTCTAACACCCAATGATTTCGGGGGTTCGATCATGCTTTGCATGTGAGAGAGGTCTTTAGTCCACGGGTCTGCGACCTTCAGATCCATGTGTACTTTGCAAATCTCTATGTCATATTGTAGACATTGCTACCACGCTACTCTTGGAGCTATTCGAAATGGCTGCTCCACTATATATATCTGGACTGCTACTCAGAGTCATCTAGATTGGTGTTAAAGCTTCCATCAACGTAACTCTTTACAACGAACTCTTTATCACCTACATAATCAAGAAACATCTCCTTAGTCTTCTAGTTACTAAGGATAATTTTGACCGCTGTCTAGTAATCCACTCCTGGATTACTCTTGTGCCCCTTGACGGACTTAAGGCATGCACAGGTGCAGTACACAGCATGTTATACTGTATAGAGCCTATGGCTAAGGCATAGGGGACGACGTTCGTCCTTCCTCTTTCTTCTACCCTGGTCGAGCTTTGAGTCTTACTCAATATCACACCTTGCAAATCAGGCAAGAACTCTATCGTTGACTGATCCATTTTGAACTCTTTCAAAATCTTGTCAGGGTATGTACTCATTGAAACTCTTATCAGACGTCTTGATCTATCTCTATAGATCTCGATGCCCAACAATTAAGTAGCTTTATCCAGGTGTTCTTTTGAAAAACTCTTTTCAAACAACCCTTTGTGCTTTCCATAAATTCTACATCATTTTCGATCAACAATATGTAATCCACATATGCTTATCAGAAATTCAATAGTGCTCCCACTCACTTTATTGTAAATACACGTTTCTCATAAACTTTGTATAGACTCGAAAACTTTGATCACCACATCAAAGCATACATTCCAACTCCGAGATGCTTGCTCCAGCACAAAGAAGGATTGCTGGACCTCGCACACCTTTTAGCATCCTTAGGACCGACAAAACCTTCTCGTTGTATCACATACAACCTTTCCTCAAGTAAACCATTAAGGAAACGATGTTTTGACATCCATCTGCTAGATTTCATAATCACAAAATGCAGGAACTGCTAACATACTTCCAACAGACTTTAGCATCGCTACGAGTAAGAAAGTCTCATCGCAGTCAACTCCTTTAACTTCTCAGAAACTTCTTTGCGACAAGTCGGGCTTTATAAATGGTGACATTTACCATCAGCGTCTGTCTTCATATTAAAGGTCCATTTGTACTCAACAACCTGCCGTCCAATGAGCAATTCTACCAAGGTCTATACTTTGTTTTCATACATGGATCCTTTCTCGGATTTCATGGCCTCTAACCATTTGTCGGAATCTGGTCCCATCATCGCTTCTTCATAGTTTGTAGGTTCATCGTTGTCCAACAACATGACCTCTAAGACAGAGTTGTCGTACCACTCAGGAGTAGTACGCATCGTTTTCGACCTACAAGGTTTGATAGTAACATGATTTGAAGCTTCATGATCATCATCATTAACTTCCTGTTCAACTAACGTAGACTCCACAGAAACATCTTTCTGTGCTATGCTACTCCATGGCTGAAACAAAGGTTCAACAAACTCATCAAGTTCTATCTTCCTCCCACTCAATTCTTTCGAGAGAAACCCTTTCTCGAGAAAGGACCCATTTTTAGCAACAAACACTTTGCACTAGTATCTGAGAGAGAAGGTATACCCAACTTTTCCTAGGGTATTCTATGAAGATGCACTTTTCCGCTTTGGGTTCGAGCTTATCAGGCATAAGTGTCGCATTCCCAAACTCTGAGAAATGACAGCTTAGGTTTCTGCCAAACCATATGGTGTCATCTAAATGTATTTAGATGGTGCCCTATCCAAAGTGAATGTAGTTGTCTCTAATGTATAACCACAAAACGATAGTAGCAAAACGATAAGAGACATCATTGTACGCACCATATCCAATAGAGCATGACTATAATGTTCGAACACACCATCACACTACGATGTTCCAAGTGGCGTGAGTTGTGAAACAACTCTCAAATTGTCTAAAGTTGCATGCCAAACTCGTAACTTAGAAATTCACCTCCACGATCATATCATACACATTTTTATCTTCTTGTCAGGATGATCTTAAACTTCACTCTGAATTTGTTTGAACTTTTCAAACGTTTTAGACTTGTGTTTCATTAAGTGAATATACACTATATCTACTCAAATCGTCAGTGAAGGTAATAAAATAATGATATCCTCCGCACGCTACAACACTCATTGGACCGTATACATCAACATGTATCATTTCCAATATATGAATTGCCTATTCGATCAAGCAGGAAAAACGGGTATTAGTCATCTTTCCCAAGAGGCATGGTCCGCATGTCTCAACTGATTCAACATCGAATGATTCCAAAGATCCATCAGCATGGAGTTTCTTCATGCTCTTCAGACCAATATGACATTTAGCGGCAGTGCCACAAGTATGTGGTACAATCATTATTAACTTTGTATCTTTTGGCATCTATGTTATGAACATGTGTATTACTATGTGAAGATTCAACAAACCATTCTCATTTGGTGCATGACCATTGAAGGTATTATTCATGTAAATAGAATAACAATTATTCTCTAACTTAAATGAATAATCATATTACAATAAACACGATCCAATCATGTTCATGCTTAGCGCAAACACCAAATAACATTTAGGTTCGTCACTAATCCCGAAGGTAGAGAGAGCGTGTGATGTCCATCACATCAACCTTGGAGACATTTCCAGCACACATCATCGCCTGACCCTTAGCTAGTCTCCGTTTATTCCGTAGATTTTATTTCGAGTTACTAACATTTAGCAATCGAAGCGGTATCCAATACCCAGGTGCTACTAGGAGTACTAGCAATGTACACATCAATAACACGTATATCAAATATACTTCTGTCGATGTTGCCAGCCTTCTTAACTACCAAGTATCTAGGGTTGTTCCGGTCCAGCGACCGCTCTCCTCATAATAGAAGCAATTAGTCTCAGGTTTGCGTTCAACTTTGGCTTGCTTCACTGGAGCAGCATCTGACTTGCCATCCATGAAGTTCCCCTCCTTACATTTTCCCTTTTCAAAACTAGTGGTTTTACTAACAGTCAACGCTTGATGCTCCTTCTTGATATCTACCTTCGCGGTGTCAAACATCGGGAATAGCTCAGGGTTCATCATTTCCATCCCTGGCATAATTATAGTTCATCATGAAGTTCTAGTAGATTAGTGACAGTGACTTGGAGAACTATATCAATCACTATCTTATCTAGAAGATTAACTCCCACTCGATTCAAGCGATTGTAGCACCCAGACAATCTGAGCACATGCTCAACGATTGAGCTATTCTCCTTCATCTTACAGGCAAACAATCTTGTTAGAGATCTCATATCTCACAACATGGTCACGAGCCTGAGATCCCAATTTCAGCTCTTAGAACATCTCATATGTTCCATGATGTTCAAAACAGTTTGGAGCCACAATTCTAAGTCGTAATGCATGACACACTGAACTATCAAGTAGTCATCAGAACGTGCCTATCAGATGATCACAACATTACCGAGTGGTGCATTAAGGACACAAGCCTTCTATGCAGCAATGAGGACAATAGTCACATCATGGACCCATTCCGCAATATTGCTACAATCATATTTATACTGTATTTCTCTAGGAACATAAAAAATTCAAGGGAGCTACAGCATGAGCTAGTAATCTACAACATAATCTACAAAGACACTTTGACTATGTTCATGATAATGAGTTCAATTAATCATACTACTTAAGAACTCGCACTAAAATTGACATCCCTCCGGTCATTCGAGTGATACATGATCCAAATTCAGCAACTCAAGTCCGATCATCACGTGAGTTGATCTGGTTTCAATGGTGAACACCATCATGTTGATCATATCTACTATATGACTCATGTTCGACCTTTCAGTCTCTTGTGTTCCAAGGCCATGTTTGTACATGCTAGGCTTGTCAAGGTTAACCTGACTGTTCCGCACGTGCAACACTGGCTTGCACCTGTTGTAAGTGAACGTAGAGTCTATCACACCCGATCATCACGTGGTGTCTCGACATGACAAACTTTCCCAATGGTGCACACTCGTGGAGATCACAGTTTATCTTGAAACTTAAGTGAGGGATCACGTTATAATGATACCGTCGTCCTAAGAAAAACAAGGTGCATACAAGGATTAACATCACATCCAAATCATAAGTGACATGATATGGCCATGAACTTGTGCTTTTGATCTCCATCTTGAAAGCATCAGCATGATCTCCATGGTCACCAGCATGACACCATGATCTCCATCATCTTGATCTCCATAAACGTGTCGCCATCGGGGTTGTTGTGCCCACCATGCTTCTACTACTATTGCTACCGTTATGCGATAAAGTAAAGCATTACATAGCGCTTAATGATTGACACACATGTCATATAATAATTAAAGATAACCCTATGGCTCCTGCCGATTGTCGTGCTCATCGACATGCAAGTCGTGATATTCTATACAATACATGATCATCTCATACATCACATATATATCATCATGTAATTGGCCATGTCACATCACAACATACCCTGCAAAAACAAGTTAGACGTCCTCTAATTGTTGTTGCATATTTTACGTGGCTGCTATGGGTATCTAGCAAGAACAATTCTCACCTACGGAAAAACCACAATGGTTATACATAACTTGCTTTTCAACCTTCTCAAGGACCGCTTTGTTTAATCCACTCCAACTAAACTAGGAGAAACAGACACCCTCTAGCCATCTTTGTGCAACGAAGTTACACGTCAGTCGATGGAACCAATCTCTGGTAAGCGTACGAGTAAGGTTGGTCCAGGCCGCTTCATCCCATAGTACCGCTGAACCAAATCACGACCAATGGAGGAACCAATCTAAGCAACAACACCCACTAACTCCTTTGTGTTCTATTCGAGACCTAGCTCATGATGCCACTGTTGGGGAACATTGCATGGGAAACAAAAAAATTCCTATGCACACACAAGATCTATCCATGGTGATGAGCATCTATGAGAGGGAGAGTGGATCTACATACCCTTGTAGATCACTAAGCGGAAGCGTTAAGAAACGCGGTTGATGTAGTCGAACGTCTTCGTGATCCAAATGGCTGAGCGTCCCGCGATCCCATCATGATCCATCTCGCGATCCAATCACGACCCGTCCTGCGATCCCAGCACAATCTGTCTCATGATCTTGATCACGGTCCTTTCGATCTAGCTACGAACGGACGACACCTCTGCTTTCATCACACATACAACTTGATGATGATCTCCACCTTTTTGATCCATCTAGAGGGAGCGGAGAGGTAGAAAAGTTCTCCAACAGCGCGACGATGTTGCAACGATGTTGGTGGAGCTATGCCGGCAGGGCTTCGCATAAGCACTGCTGAAACCGATCTATAGGAGAAACTACGAACTAGAGGAGAGGCAGCATGTGGATTAGGGTTTCTTGATGTGTTTTAGGTTCTTGCCCCGCCCCTTTATTTATATGTTGAGCCCTAGGGTCAAAACTTGGAGAAAAATCCTCCTCAAGGTCGGTTTGCCCACAAGGCTAGAGTCCTCCTCGGACTCCAGGACCAGACGCCAAGGTCCTCGGCGTCTGGCCCCAGACGCTAGGGTGCCTGGCATCTGGCCCTTGGCCTTCGCAAAACACCGTCTGCACCATCCTGAAGCTTCATAGTCTTTACCCATTGGCCCAAATAAAGTGTCCTTGTACCTCGGACATTTCGGGAAACATTCGAAAATATTTCCGCTGAATTCGGGAACCCTTCCGAAGACCAAACACTATTATATTATATATCGATGTTTACCTCCGGACCATTCCGGAGCTCCTCATGATGTCCGGGATATCATACGGTACTCCAAACAACCTTCGGTCACCACCATACATAACTCTATACTACCGAAACGCCACCGAACCTTAAGTGTGCAGACCCTGCGGGTTCGAGAACTATGTAGACATGACCGAGACACCTCTATGGTCAATAACCAATAGCGGGACATAGATGCCCACATTTGTTCCTACACATTCTACAAATATCTTTATCAGTCGAACCTCTATGTCAAGGATTCAGTTAATCCCGTATGACGTTCCCTTTATTCTTCGGTATGTTACTTGCGCGACATTCGAACGTCGGTATCTCCATACCCAATTCAATGTCGTCACTGGCAAGTCTCTTTACTCGTTTCTTAATACTAGATCCCGTGGCTAACACTTAGTCACATTGCTTGCAAGGCTTATTGTGATTTTGTTTTACCGAGTGGGCCCTAAGATACCTCTCCGTCACATGGAGTAACAAATCCCAGTGTTGATCCATGCCAACCCAGCAGACACCCTCGGAGATACCTGTAGAGCACCTTTATAGTCACCCAGTTATATTGCGGCGTTTGATACAAACAAGGCACTCCTCTGGTGTCAGTGATTTGCATGATCTAATGGTCATAGGAACATATCCTTGACATGTAGAAAACTGGAGCTATAAATGGACACGATCATATGCTACGTTTATAGTTTGGGTCTTGTCCATCACATCATTCTCCTAATGATGTGATCCCGTTATCAAATAACATCTCATGTTCATGGATAGGAAACCTTAGCCATTATTGATCAACGAGCTAGTCTACTAGAGGCATACTAGGGACATAGTGTTATCTATATATCCACACATGTATTTTGTTTCCAATCAATACTAGGGACTCGTGTACGCTACACAAACTTTTTAAATTACTGATAGTCGTAGTACAGGATAGCCACCGAGTCAAAGATGGCCTGCTCCAATGAACCCCGCAACCCCCTTGTTGATAACCATGCATATGTAGTTAGTTCCAATGTAAGTCTTGCTTTGTAGTTAGTACTCACTGTTGCTTATTTATGTTTTTGTAGAGGAGACTCCAGTCTTGCTAGTGGTTTCTACGATAAGGTCAATGTTGACCAAGTAGCTTGGGAATCCCAGTCAGAGGTTTGGTTCCTATAAAGGGCCTTGTAGATAGACAGGCTCCCTCAACCTTCTTCTTTTCTAAATGTTTGTACCTAGACATGGTATTCTTCTACTTGTTGCTTGTGTGATTTGTGTGTTGGGTCATGTGACCTATGATTGTAACACCACACTATGTTGGACCGTATGGGACTTCTAAATAAATTTTGTGTTGTTGTATGGTTATGTTGTTATGCCATAGTTGTATCTATGCATGTCGGGCATGTCGTGCGTACGTGTGACGTGCAACGATATATATGGGATTCGACACCTAGTTGTGTGCCTTTAGTAGTACTCTTTACAGGGAATTGCCTATGTGTGCTTCCACCAAGCCTTGGTAGCTTGCTACTTCTCAGGACACATTGATTGACCGGCATGTATCCTTGTTTGTTGCTATATCCGTCCCTTCGGGGAAATGTCTCGCAGTGTAATGGAGTCCCTATAGCCTGCTATGACTCTTCTACGTGCAGTGATGACATTAATGTCCTACGGTGTAATGGAGTCCTTGTAGCTTGCTATGACTTGTCTACACACGCTAGAGGGCGACACCTGCAATGATGGGTCATGTATGCATGTCTCTGTATGGATGTTCCACTTGGGCTTTATGACTAGTCATGTCGACTCGGGTTCTTTGACATTTAAATGCTAGTGACATATTCGCATACGTGAGCCAAAAGACACAAATGGTCCCAGCCCAGGTAAGGTGGCAGCCATGGAGATAACAATGCATGAGGCCATAAAGTGATGTGATGTGATACAGGTTGGATTCTTGTGGCTTAGGATCGGGGTCCTGACAGCATTGGTATCAGAGCTTGACTGACTATAGGATTACCAAGCCAAACTGGTCGCTGTTGAGTGTAGCAACTCTTTAGTTATATAAGGGAATTGATTGTGGAAGGGAACATAAGGATCTCTTTACTCCTTTCCCCATGTTATTCCGATTCCAAGTCACCCTCTCCTTTTTATATCGGGATTAAGAACTAGGCATCTTACCTATCTACCAGGATCTCTAGTTACTATTCCATAGACTTATAGGGATGGTATATATGAGTTGCATTCCATACCTCATGTGTCATCTGCGTAGCTTGTTGGTATATCCAGAATCTTGAGATTGTGATGTGGAGGTGTCATGGCACCTAAATCTTTTGCAGTATGTCTCATTTCTGAGCATTCACAGTCGTTCTGCTGTCCAATTTTCCCTAGGATTTCTTGAAGATCAAATGCTTTTACATTCCTTCCTATCTATCTTTCATGTCGCCTTGTCAAATCCTAGTTTCTCATCCTCAGGATGTCTCTTAGAATCCAAGCTACCATTTGTCGCAAGAAGGACGAGCTAGAGACGTGGAACAAGAGATGCTAAAGTTCTGCCGGATTCACCTTCATTGGCACATTTCATGCTAGACATTGAGAAGGGCAAGCATGAGTCAAATCGCTTGCTGTTACATATTCAGGAAAACACCGCACATCAGTGTGCTAGAACAGTGACCATCCGTGAGTTCATTAAGTTGTGTCCACCCACCTTGCATCACTCCATTGAACCACTCGATGTAGATGACTGGCTCTATAGCATCACAAATATGTTGCGTTCCACAAACGTGGCTGAGGCTGACAAGGTCACCTATGCTACATATTTTCTGGAGGGTCCTGCTAGTATATGGTGGGAGAACTATGAGACTATAATTCCAGCTGGTTGGATTCCTGTAACATCCCAAAATTTCATTTTGGAATGTTATGAATATAGCTATGCATCTATCTACATCATTGCTTGAAATGTATGCAAATGTTGAAATGCCCTTTCTATTTTCAATGTGCTTCTTCCTCCTATTTCAAATCTTGGTAAAAAGTTCAAATAAGAGAGGAGGAAGATGACACTCCACACCAGGACCAAATTGGTGATTTATTTGAACAACAAAAACCAGGGGTTATTTTGAAAATATTTGCAAAAAGAGATTTAAAACAAATAGGTCAACTCTGAAAATAATATTTTCTCAAAGTATTCAAATGTCAGAATAAAAATGTTCATTAAATGGCATATTTTATTCTAATAATTCTGATATATAATACTTCTATGTTTGGAAATATAATATTTGCAATAAAGGATTTTTACTACACTGTTTATTAAAAAAAGGAAAGAATTTACTAACGGATCGGGCCGGCCCACGGATTTATTACCGAATCCCGTTGATCTCGGCCGACTGACAGCTCCTCCGCGTCCCTGCTCTCGCTGACCACTGGGCCCCACCCCGACCGCCCGAAATCCCCGCGTCGGTCATCTTCATCGCGCGCGCGCCGGCGCCGGCACTGGCGAGATCCCTCTCACCGGATCTCTCGTACCCTTCCATCCCGAGCCCCCTCTCCGGGCTATATAAGAGCCCCGGCCCCCCGCATCCATTCCCCACCCCGTCCCCTCTCTCTACGTCTCTAGACCGCCACGGATTGCTCGCCGGAGTAGCGCCACCGCCGGAGCTCCCCTTCGCCGTTGTCGTCGACCCCGACTCCCCCTCCCCACTCCGACACCACCAATCGGCGCAGGACGACCATCGCCGCCGTTTGGACTTCTCCGCGCTCCGTTTCGACCACCGGATCCACCTCCGTCGACGACCACGACCATCGGCCGCCACCACCATCGCTGGAGTTCTTCCTCCCCCACCGGTAAGTCGCCGTCGTCACTCCCCTCCCTCCGATTCGAATCCAACGGCCCCGATTAGAAGTCACTTAAAACCGAACCGGTATCCTTCTAGCATCGGTCGTCCGCCCGTAACCACCTAACGCCCGCGCTAGCCAGCCAGTAGGATCGCGCCATGTCACCCTTGGCCGTCCGTTAGTTTTAGTCTTTTTTCTGATTTTTATTTAGAAAACAGAACCTATTCTAATTTTGTTTTAGCTATATCTTTTAATCTATTTAGTGTTTTGAGTTGATTCTTTTTGCATTAGTTCACATTTTTCATGTAGTTTCACCCTGTACTTTTAAATTTCAAATTTGAACTACAAAATTTGAATTGAATCAAATTTGCTCAAAACCTTCAAATCTGAATAACTAGAGTTTGAAAATAGTTTTTAACATGAATCTTTTTGCTACTATTTTATTCTGTTTATTAGTAAAAATATCTATTGTTTAATTGCTGTCAACCATTGTCTTGTTAATCTAAATAGTTTTGTTATGTTAGTAGTGATTCTTCCCATCATCTTTAAAAAAAAAAACTTGTGTGTTTTCTTACTTATGACTTGTGCAATTGTTTTGCCTTGTATGTTTACTAGTTCTTTGTTGATGTGGGTGTTAGCTACAATATTTTGTTGTATGCTTATTGAATGCTTGTTTGCTTCGTTAGATTATCCGGAGTGCGAAGCTTGTTACCTAGAGTCACTCACGTACGAAGATCAGCAATCAGGCAAGTCACCATGATCATGTTTTACCCATGTTTTATATGCATTAGTTCTACCATCTCCCCATTTGCATGCAAGGTAGGTTAGTTGGAAACTTTTTTACATTGGAGTAGTATCATGTGGTAGGTACCCCACCCCCTTTGATAACATTGGCCTGGGAAACGTTGATTTACTTTTGCTATGCTATTAGTAGACGGGGTTGGTTGTGAGAATCATGAGAGTTGTGAGGTAACAACTTCAAGACCTATGATGATCAAGACTTCAAGACTTCAAGCTTTCAACTCACCTCTGGGTGGATGATGGTTGGAACGGCGCCCTGGAGAAAACCAGTGGTTAGCCTAGGTGATGCTGGGGAGGTGCCAGCATTCACGCGGAAAGGTCCACCCAGGCACGAAGGGATGGAAGGATGCTTCAAGGCCCAAGGCTTACCTGCACAGCCACAAGCCATTATGGGCTCTGGCTTGGTTGGATATTGTGGCGACATTGGACAGGCGGTGCTACGAGATGTAGAAGAACGATAGGAAAGGATGGGCACCGTCGGAGTCTCAATGGGACCCCTTAGAAGACCATGTTTTGGTCATCCGTTCCTCAAACACTCTGAAGTGCGAGGAATCCAACGGAGTCGATCAAATCTTGTGGGGAACGTGTGCAAAGCTCCGCAGAGTACTCAAACCTAATCGATTAGCCGTGTCCACGGTCATGGACGACTTGAGCCAAAGGAACTGAAACTTCCGGAATTCTCAACACAAATTAATATGATGATGTGGGTATGAACAATTGGGTACGAGAATTGGTTGGCGGAACCATCTCATTAATCAACCAACTTAGTAATATTTGGCTTAGCCCCTCTATTGATGTAGGAAAAAAACTTGGCTTTACGCAAAAACTTACCCCACCACCTGCTATATATGCATGTAGACTAGCTGATTATTTTAACCCCCTCTCTTGTGACTTTGCCGGCATATTCCATATGCTGACCTACACGGCTGCAACGTATCATGTTGCAGAGTACTTTTCCGACCAGGAGTGAGGACACGCTCTACGCTTGGCGAGATGCCCTTTGGAGTCAGATGGACTCATCTACCATGACGCTTCCGCAAGACTTAGTTATTGTCATGAGTTGGCCTTCGGCCACTTTATTGTAATGATTATTGTAATAAAGGACTCGATATGAGATTTCGTTAATAAAATGCTGTGTGATTTTTCCCTTGATATATACATTGATGTACCGTGTGTGTACCAGCATGATCTTGGGATGGTACGGAAAGACCGGAGACTTGACCTTTTGGTCGGGTTGCTACAATTCCTACCTGGGAAGAATTCATAGAGGTTTTCCGCCAGCATCATATTCTTTAGTGTTGCATGGACCAAAAGAGGGAAGATTTTTGTAACCTTACCCAGGGTGAGATTGTTGGTGTTCTCGGAATGGGGGTACCCATAACTGCCTGCCTGCGGCCCAGGGCATGGCCCACTTCATCAACCAAATAAGATCAGGCATGGCCCCCACTCGATACAAGGCCCTCGCAAACGCCCTAGCTTCGCAAGGAAGAAAAGAGACAAGACCCACGAAGGATGGGCCTCCTCAAGACCCCTCCGAACGGCGGATATTTCTATGCAAGGCCCGGCCTTAGGACTCAAGGGTGACGCAAGGAAGGACAGGCGGGCGTCAGTAAGCCAGGTGGCACAGTTTCCTCTTTGGTGCAAGGGAAGCAAGGACATATGCGGGTTCCCAAAGCACCGCCCAAAGGTTTATATTTCAGTGCAAGAAGACTACAACCACCCATCCCGTAGAGTGGATGTCATTGTAGATCCCATCCATGCGCCATCGACAGCTACTTTTTAGGCAAAGAGCGCCTTTGGGCAGGGCGAGCACGTACTGTTGTCCCCCCTTCAAAATTGGCTGTTGTGGGATTCCTTCCTGCCATTGTGATAAGGGAAGAGGACCCGGGCCACCGCTATATATAGAGGATAGGTTGCAAAGTAGAGAGGCCCCCAACCATCTGATCCACCACGGAACCCATTTCACCACTCTTACACCACAAAGCCGTAGAGGGCCTCGAACACCTCAAGAGAGCCCTTAGGAGGCTCAAGAAAATTGTGCTATTTAATCCACATCACCTCCTCGAGAGGCAATCCACCAAAGCACGAGTAGGGTATTATGCTTCGCAGCGGCCCAAACGTGGGTAAACTGCCGTATTCATCTTCTTCCTCGTCATTGTGTGAGTTTGTCATTGTATCCATCTAGTAGCGAGCTAGGGTAATGAGGCTACAGGTGTCGAGACCCCGATCCTAGGTCATAAGAATCCAGCTTGTAACACATCAGATCACTTTGCGGTCTCACACATGGTTATCTCCACAGATGCCGCCTTACCCGGGTCGGCACCATTTGCGTCTTTTGACTCACGTATGTGAATGTGTAGCTAGCATTCAAATGTCAAAGAACCCGGTCCGACATGACTAGTTGTAGAACCCAAGTGGGACATCCGTACAGGGACAGACATATGTAACCCAGCAATGCAGGTGTCGATCTCTAGATTGTGTAAACGAGTCATAGGAAGCTACAAGGACTCCACTACACCGTGGGAAATAAATGTCATCACTCCACGTAGACGAGTCGTAGCAGGCTACATGGACTCCATTACACTGCAAGACATTTCCCCGAAGGGAGAGACACAGCAGCAAAGAAGGATACACGTCAGTCAATCAATATCTCCGGGGCAGTAGCAAGCTACCAAGGCTCGGTGGAAGCACAAAGAGGCATTTCCCCGCAAAGAGTACTAATAAAGGCACACAACTAGGTGTCAAATCCCATACATACCGTTGCATGTCACACGTACGCACGACATGCCCGATATGCATAAATACAACTATGGCATCACAACATAAACATACAACATTACAACATTTATTTAGAAGGCTCGGAAGAGCTAACACAATAAGATGTTACAAGCAGGGGTCACATGACCCAACATTCAGAGGATTCAAACAAACAAGCAGAAGTTAAACATGTCTGGGTATAGACATCTACAAAAGTAGCTAGAGGAGCCTGAAATGCTACAACGACCCTACCAAAGGAACCAGACCTCTGTCTGGGATTTCCAAGCTAATCCGGTCAACATCGAACTTCACGTCGTAACTACCACTAATGAGATTGACGTCTCCTCTGTAAAACATAAATTAAGCAAACATGAGTAAAAGGGTACTCAGCAAGACTTACATCAGAACTAACTACATATGCATCAATATCAATGAAGCGATTTCTGGAGTTATTGCAGCAAGCCAGCTTTGACTCTTGGCTAACCTGTACTACGACTACAAGTAATGTCTTTGAGGTGGGATAGCGCACACAAGTCCACATATTCACCAAATCAATACACCACTATGGATCCACTTCCGTCTCCCTATGAGAAGGCCATCCATAACACTCACACTTATCTTGCATATTTTAGAAGTACCCATTTTACTTATCTATGAACCACATAAGTTCTCCAAGTAGTCCATATCCGAGGACACGGCTATTCGAATAGATTCATCACCCTGTAGGGGTATACTTCTTCACACACGCTCTCGCCACTTATCACCATATGCACATCATGCTTCTCGGCAACCTTCAGGCGGAAGAACTGGCATGGGCGTCGGCCCCAACCATCAACCACACAAGAACCTAGTCCAGGTTTTCCTCCTATTTGAGACTAAACCCGCACGGAAGTCCGGCCGAAGTTTCCGCTACGGCCTCAAACAATGTGCGCAGGGTTCCCAAGCCCACCGTTCGGGTGCCACTTGGTACACCGTGCCACTGTGCCTATATTGCATCACAACCCACCCCATCGGTCAGTGCTATGCATGTCTGCCAACACTTTTCCTACAAACACCAGAAACTATTTGCAACTCCTGGAAAGAGATCTAGGTGATTAATAAGCCGAGAGGGTCAATTAAGTATCCCAACGTGCGGTAGTATCTTGTCTTGGATAACATACGCATAACTCAGTTCTTAAAGATGATCCTAATGGGACAACCCGCCATATACTCCTACATGACCTCTCATCGCTACGTTTACTAAATCATGTTCACACACTTAGCTCTTACGTGGTAGGACATGAACATTGCCGTTCTGATTCAAACCCGACATGACACGACTCTAAGCATAGCAGGCACGATAAGCAAACATGGATGACTAAGCACAACAAGGCTCAAGAAGAAGCTACTCGTGCTAAGTGGTTTAAATTATTTACTCTGGCAAAGACAGGTCATGCAAAGGAATGGGTTCAACCATCGTCTACCGAGAAGGAATAACCACCGGCAAACAACATGGAACACATTCAATGCAATGCAACAACCATGATGCATGATATGACAAGTTAAGATACTGAATTAACCTAGAGGAATAATTAGCCAAGTTAATTGAAGTGTAATTCAAACAAGTTTGAATTCCAACTCCAAATGATATTTCCTATATTGCCCTAATCATAAAATGTCCTACTTGGTGAAGCGAACTTGTTCAAACATGCATTATCATGGCATAAACACATTCATTTGATTTTTCTGATCATTTTTCATATATAAAATGTTTTCATCTGAGTTACGGTTGAATTTCTATGATTTTTAGAAGTTTTAAACATTTTCTAGAATTTCCTGAATTGATTTTTAATACAGAAAATATTAACTGAATCAGCATTACGTCAGGCTGACATCAGCGGTGAATAGTGTTAGGACCAAGTCAAACCTTACCGATGAAGTCTACTAGTTATTGACCCAAGGGTTAATCCTGCGCTCACCCGGGTTTGACCCTCTCCTGGCGCCCACTTTCATAGGTTAGGGGCGTTCGTTAGCGGCTAATTAAGCCCTAATGGCCGGCCAGGTCAACGCTCGCCGGAACTTTGCCGGCGGTGACCAAACCCATGGCGGCCAGGCATCGAAGTTGGCTACGGGGCTCGGTTCAATGCGTGTTTAGCACCAGGGGGTACCCCTTGGTCGCGCCGATTCATTAGAGACACTGGAGGGGTCGTGGGGTCGCCGGAGCAGTGGCCGGCGATGAGCATGCGGCGGTGGCAGCTCGGGCTTGAGCCGGATCTAGCTAAGGGACGCACTCAACGGCAGGAAGAGAGGGGAGAGGAAGAAGAGCTCAGAGGGATCTAGCAAGGAGGCTCAGCAGGCTCGGGGAGGCGCTTGGGTGGCCGAATCGACGCCGGCGATCTCCTCCTCCCGAGGTTGAAGACGACGACATCGAGGTGCTGCGGTGCTTCCGACGTCGCTTGGATCCATAGAGAGTTCATGGGGGATGTAGGGAAGGTCAGGGACGTGGCTAAGGTTGAGGGGGAAGCACTGGCTACACGAGTGGCGACGACGATCTCGAGTAGGGCTCGGCCATGGCGGGGAGAAGGCGAGAGAGCGAGGGGTGGGGAAGAATGGAGGGGTCGGCAGGATCCAGACGGCGGTCTCGGTCTATCTCCTCGCCAGCGCGATGAGGAGGGGGCCAGGCAGGCAGGAGACACGGCGCCCTGGCCTTCATCTTCGTGCCCTCATCTCCTCTGCCTACTAGCAGAGGTAGACGATGACTGGCAGATGGGCAAGTTGGGCCAGCCTATTGCTGGGCCTATGGCGAGATCTCTCTCTCTCTCTCTTATTTGAGTTTCTGTTTTCTATTTCCGTCTTTCTATTTAATTTTGTTTGGGAAAAACTATAAAGCCAAAATTCCTGAAATTATTTATGGGGTGTATTTAGAATATTTCCAAACTACTAAAAAAGATTCAGAGAAATTGAAGCAACTAAAATATTTACAATGCTTTATTTGTGATTTTTAGAAACTTTCCTAATTTATTTAATTTGCCAAAATAATTGTTAATATATAATTCACCCCTGATATGTTGTTGCCAACATTTATCAAAGAGGGGGAACATTTTTGAAGAGCATTTTGGATTCACGCAATTATCTTCATAGTTTAACCTATTTGAATTTTATCTGTGCTAGGGTTCGATCACCCCATTTAAAATTAATTTGCATTTAGACATGATGACATGATGCACATGCTGATGTTGATGCAAACAATTTCAAGCAAATTCTAAGGCTGTGACAACTCACCCCCACTAAACAAGAATCTCGTCTTGAGATTCAGGTCTAGGGTAAGAAGACAAAGGGACACTAACTAACACAATCTTTATAATCCAAGTGCCCTCCTCGCAGTTGTTGTTTCATTACATCATGCTAGTCTTGACATCTTTCCCTTTGGGATCTTCATCCAATAGAAAGATCGAGCGACTCATGACCAACTCATGGAATGAGACGTAATAACATCTCTCGAGCTAGGACACAAAACATACATCGAGAACAATGAATGAGGAAAATGACGAAGGTCCAATTGGTAGGCAATAATCACACGCTAAAACATATGGTGATGGGGTTTCAAGGTAGCATGGAGTTAGTTGCCCCTTGCCCTTCATACCATAACGGGCACCTTAGGGAAGGTGACTCGTAGGACTATCCCTTATGGCAAAAAAATTACTTTTGATACAGAGATCATTGAAACTCTCCATACCAGCCTACAACAATTCACAAACGATCGTTGGAAGGAATTAAAAGAATGGCATACTCAGATCGGAGGGGAACTAGTGTTATAAAACAACTCAGCAACAGAAGGCACATTCCAATTAATACCGAGAGTATAACCCAGTGTCGGAGCGTGCTCTCAAGAACTTGAGCATCTCCATATTTTTCAAAGTTTTACCAACATCCATGCCAAGGATTCTGGTAAGACATCATACTACAGTGATGAATAACAATGGAGGATGCAGATGCAAAGGAAGACATCACTAACTCAGATTTGACCTTAGCTATGCCAAGGAAACGAAATCTGGATCATCGACTGAGAGAAATTTAGCACTCCACTTCTAATGTTCTCCTTGATGAAATTGCATAACCATTTATTGGAAATTCTCAATATCTATAACATCAAGTAAAGGTCACACTTTGAAATCTCGAAGTGTCCATGAAGAATAACTTCTAGGGCAAGTCATCCAAGGTCTTCATGGGGAGGTGGCCAAGTTGCAGAAACAAGATATTATAAATAGTAGGTCTTCTGGATAGGTATGTTAGCCACAACATCCCTTTGCCGGGTTACAGAGAGACTAATATTATAATTCTTGGGGAAATGTCCCAACCGTTATATCTTCCTGAGATTCAGATCTGGTGGCTGCCAGAATATTCCAGACTCAGCATGTCTGAACTGGAAAGGTTGGAACGAAAATCGAAGAGATGATGTTGCGAGATTATTGGGAAATGAACTACAGAAGCCAACTCCAAAACATGAGTTGGATTGCAAGACACATGTGAACAAATTGTCCAGGACAAGCATGACTACATGGACTTACAGCAAAACACTACCGAGTTCGAGTTAGGAACCATCATTGACAGATAGTGAAATCCTTGCATAATTCATGATCTTAAGAAGAACTTCTTTTCCTTGAACAACTCAATCAATGGCTTAGGTGCTACAAGATTCATATGGGTTATAGGTTGCAAGTCTGTCAAACCATAGCATACTTCGCACATGCATGATTGACTTGAGATGATTTCGGAGGAAGCAAGATAAATTTTCCCTAGGTCATGGTGGCAATTTGCACTAAATGCACGTGAACCTGGAGTAAGTCACTTATTACACCAAACATATACTTTATGTACGGAATACGAAGATATTGCCTACAAAAGTTTCCAACACTAGCTTCATGTTCATCATGAGGCATGGAAGAGATGAAAATGTTGTCGATGGGCTTAACAACAATTCATTAAGATATCCATATAGATGGAATTCCACAACTATGGAAACAAGGTGATAGCATTGGTCATACCAAAAGATGTAACGGTGTATGCTCGAGGATACCTCCACGAGTAAAAACAACATTAGGAAGATCTTTGGTTCTTATTTTGATTTGACGATAGCCCATACTCAAATCAATGGTTGTACAATATGATAGGTGTATCAATTTGTCACATGGATCAATCGATGAAGATGTCATCTTTCTTCTACACACAGAAGCACCAAAACACAAGATATCTCTTTAACATGGGCTAATTTAGATCAAGCTTCAATCTTCCAACTCTCCAAGTTGTTGTTTAGCTTAACCAACTAGTTCACGGATATCCAACACAGATTCTTGGAGAAGGGATTGTTTATAGAAAAAAAATCTTGATCACGAACTCAACATAACGGTCAAGGAACACCTTGGTAATACTTCAGAGAAGATATTCGGAAAATCACGATCCACCAATATGTCATCAAGCTCAAGAACAATCTTGCTTTTCAAGACAAGATGATATGATCAACAGAGCAAAGGATTGACACAATCCTAACTCATTGACTGAAAAGTGCACCATGGAAAATGGACTAGGTAGCACGATCAATATTAGTATGACAATTCAATGGCCACCAAACCAAGAGTGATATTATTGTCAATTAACTACCAAGCAACAAAGTTGCTAGGAGTATTGATTTCACACCTCACGCTTCTCTTGTCAGTGTTCTGGTTATATACAACACAGCGACCGGGGAATGAATGGTGATGGCAAGAAGTACCACTACATCAAGATTTCATAAGAGGGAGTGCAGCTCTCATGACAATCTTGACATGAAGAAGGTGATACCTCTATAGGGGAACGTTGCATGGGAAACAAAAAAATTCCTACGCACACGCAGATCTATCCATGGTGATGAGCATCTACGAGAGGGAGAGTGGATGTACGTACCCTTGTAGATCACTAAGCGGGAAGTGTTAAGAAACGCGGTTGGTGTAGTCGAATGTCTTCGTGATCCAAATCCCCAAGCGTCCCGCGATCTCATCACGATCAGTCCCGCGATCCAATCACGATCCGTCCCATGAACTCATCACAATCCGTCCCGTGAACTCATCATGATCCCTCCCGCGAACTCATCACGATCCATCTGGTGAACTCATCACGATCCTTCTCGCGATCTTGATCACTGTCCTTTGGATCTAGCGTCGAACGGACAACACCTCCGCGTTCAGCACAGGTACAGCTTGATGACGATCTCCACCGTCTTGATATAGCAAGAGGGAGCAGAGAGCAAGAAGAGTTCTCCGGTAGCGTGACGGTGCTCCATCGATGGTGGTGGAGCTATTCCGGCAGGGCTTCACCTAAGCACTGCAGAAATCCGATCTAGAGGAGAAACTATGCACTAGAGGAACAGGCAACACGTGGCTAAAAATTCTGTGCAAAAACCCTAAAACCTCTATTATATATATTAGGAAGAGAGGAGGCTTGGTGCAAGTGCAAAGCCCACTAGAAGGCTTCGGCCGAAGCTAGGGAGGAGAGTTCTCCTCCTCCTCCAATCCTAGTAGGATTAGGACTCTTCCATTTTTGCCTTTTTGCCTTTTTTCCACCTTTTCTCTTTGGCATTTTCTTCCCTAACCGCATGGGCCTTGTGTGGGACTTCCACCAGCCCACAAAAGGCTGGTATTTATTCTCCCACATCTCATGTAGCCTCTTGGGTCGAAATACCCCTCCCGATGGTCTCTCGTTACCCTACCGGCAATCCCGATACACTACCGATGAGCTTGAATCTTTTCCGGCGACCAAAATAGGACTTCCTATATATCAATATTTACCTCCGGACCATTCCAGAGCTCCTCGTGACGTTCGGGATCTCATCCGGGACTCCGAACAACCTTCGGTCACCAACATACAGAACTTTATACTACCGAAACATCACCGAACCTTAAGTGTGCAGACCCTGCGGGTTCGAGAACTACGTAGACATGACCGAGACACCTCTATGGTCAATAACCAATAGCGGGACCTGGATGCCCATATTGGTTCCTACATATTCTACGAAGATCTTTATCGGTCGAACCTCTATGTCAAGGATTCAGTTAATCCCGTATGATCTTCCCTTTGTTCTTAGGTATGTTACTTGCCCCAGATTCGATCGTCGGTATCTCCATACCTAGTTCAACCTCGTTACTGGAAAGTTTGTTTACTCGTTCCGTAATACAAGATCCTGTGACTAACACTTAGTCACATTGCTTGCAAGGCTTGTTGTGATGTTGTATTACCGAGTGGGCCCAGAGATACCTCTCCATCACACGGAGTAACAAATCCCAGTCTTGATCCATGCCAACCCAACAGACACCCTCGGAGATACCTGTAGAGCACCTTTATAGTCACCCAGTTACGTTGCGATGTTTGATACACACAAGGTACTCCTCCGGTGTCAGTGAGTTGCATGATCTCATGGTCATAGGAACATATACTTGACATGCAGAAAACAGTAGCAAGAAACTGACACGATCATATGCTACGTTTGTAGTTTGGGTCTTATCCATCACACCATTCTCCCAATGATGCGATCCTTTATCAAATGACATCTCATGTCCATGGCTAGGAAACCTTAACCATCTTTGATCAACGATCTAGTCTATTAGAAGCGTATTAGGGACATGGTTTTGTCTATGTATCCACACATGCATCTAAGTCTCCGATCAATACAATTATAGCATGGATAATAAAGGATTATCATGAACAAGGTAATATGCTAATAACTAATTTACTATTTCCTCTAGGGCATATTTCCAACAACCTCAAGGTAGAACAGAGCAAAAGCTGACTTGGCATTTAAATCTGCAGAATACAACTTCTTTGACCCAATACAAGAATGGATGAGGTACGGGAGTTTGCTTCTCCTAGTCATTCTGAAATAGAATGGCTTGAAAGACCACAAGAATAGTCGACATCGATAACACAATGCATGACATACCGTTGACTATCCATTGAAAGATAAAGGTCAGATTACAATTGAAGAAGGACAACTCAAGAGCACCTGATTTTTCCTAAGTTTTAGGTCCATGGATTGAATATGTCAAATGGAGTTCAACATGTTTCTTCTAGATAATCCATGCAGAAATGAAAGAATTGGCAGACTGACAACTATGAAATGGAGGACTCATCACGAGCACTCTTGTTTTGATATTTTGATCACAAGGAACTTCTGTCGTAATGAATCATGGTATTGGAAGAATGATATACCACGAACCTTGAAGACTATAACCAGGTTACTAAGAAACCTAATGGGACGAGAAAATGCTATCAACACGACTAAGAAGGATGAGACTTGGGTTCAGGAACCCAGAAATAGAATACCTATTGACTAAGTAGCATCACAATATGCTTTTGATAACGATGGCCAGAATTATCACACTAGCAATAGAAGACAAAGCTAAACTTTTGGGTGGCTCACTTGAATAACATGGTTTCCTAAACACCTTCATCAAACACGTCGAGGTAATAGAGTACCTCAACTAAACAATTAGTGTGCTTTGTCTGGCTTGAAAGACATTGACTCAAGATGAAAGGGTTTTGCAATTGCATCAGATAATTTTAGAAACCTTGGATAACTAGGACAGCATAACGCGTGAAAGACTTTGACTCAATATGAGGCAACCTACACAACAAAACTGACAACATGATAATGAATTCTTATAGAGACATCAATCCAGAAAGACAACATCTTTCCTAAAGGTCTCCAGCATAGTAACTCGTCATCCTAATAGATAGATGAGAAGGCCTTGTTCTTAATCCCCATAGAAAATAAGAGGGTGACTTAGAATTAGAATGACACAAGGAAAGGAGTACAAAGAGCCTTACGTTCCCTTCCACAATCAATTATCTTATATAACTAAAGCAGTTCTAGACTCAACATCGACGAGTTTGGCTTGGTAATCCTATAGGTAGTCAAGCTCTGATACCAAAGCTGTCGGGACCCCGATCCTAGGCCATAAGTATCTAGCCTGTAACACATCACATCACATTGTGATCTCACACACGGTTATGTCCACGGCTGCCACCTTACCTGGGCTGGGACCATTTGCGTATTTTGACTCACGTATGTGAATGTGTTGCTAGCATTCAAATGTCAAAAACACGGGTCGACATGACTAGTCGTAGAAACCAAGTGGCACACAACTACTAAAGGCTCGGTGGAAGCACAAAGAGGCATTTCCCCGTAAAAAGTACTACTAAAGGCACACAACTACGTGTCGAATCCCATACATACCGTTGCATGTCACACGTACGCACGACATGCCCGATATGCATAGATACAACAATGGCATCACAACATGACCATAGAACATTACAACATTTATTTAGAAGGCTCGGAAGAGCCAACACAATAAGATGTCACAAGCAGGGGTCACAAGACCCAACATTCAGAGCATTCAAACAAACAAGCGGAAGTTAAACATGTTTGGGTACAGACATCTACAAAAGTGGCTACAGGAGCCTACAGATCTACAATGACCCTACCAAAGAAACCAGACCTCTGCCTGGGATTTCCAAGCTAATCCGGTCAAAATCAAACTTCACGTCATAAATATCACTAATGAGATTGACGTCTTCTCTTCAAAAATATAAATTAAGCAAGCGTGAGTACAAGGGTACTCAGCAAGACTTACATCAGAACTAACTACATATGCATTAGTATCAATGAAGGGGTTTGTGGAGTTATTGCAGTAAGCCAGCTTTGACTCTTGGCTAACCTGTACTACGACTACAAGAGCTTTCTTTGAGGTGGGATAGCGCAGATGAGTCCACATATTCACCAAATCAATACACCACTATAGATCCACTTCCGTCTTCCTATGAGAAGGCCATCCATTGCACTCACGCTTATCTTGCATATTTTAGAAGTATCCATTTTACTTATCTATGAACCACATAAGTTCTCCAAGTATTCCATATCCGAGGACGCTACTATTCGAAAAGATTCATAACCCTATAGGGGTATACTTCTTCACACAAGCTCTCGCCACTTATCACCACATGCACATCATGCATCTCGGCAACCTCCAAGCGGAAGCACTAGCGTGGGCGTCGGCCACGACCGTCAACCACACAAGACCCTAGTCCAGGTTTATCGCCTATTGAGACTAAACCCGCACGGAAGTCTGGCCGAAGTTTCCGCTACGGCCTCGAACGATGTGCGCAGGGTTCCCAAGCCCACCGTTCGGGTGCCACTTGGTAGATTGTCCCACTGTACCTATACTGCATCACAGCCCACGTCATCGGGCAGTGCTATGCACGGCCGCCAACTCTTTTCCTAAAAACACCAGAAACTAGTTGCAACCCCTGGACATAGATCTAGGCAATTAATAAGTCGAGAGGGTCAATTAAGTATCCCAACCTGCGGTAGTATCTTGTCTTGGATAATATACACATAACTCAGTTCTTAAATATTGTCCCAATGAGACAACCCGCCACTGCTCCTGCATGACCTCTCATCGCTACCTTTACCAAATCGTGTTCACACACTTAGCTCTTACATGGTAGGACATGACCATTGCCATTCTGATTCATCACCCAAATGGATCAAACCCAACACGACCCTAAGCATAGCATGCATGATAAGCAAACATGTATGAGTAAGCACAACAAGGCTCAAGCAGTTGCTACTCATGCTAAGTGGTTTCAACTATTTACTCTGGCAAAGACATGTCATGCAAAGGATTGGGTTCAACTACCGAGAACATGTAATAGTTGAATCATTGTTGTCCTAATGCAATAAAAGAGAGAAGGAGCAAGAGAATTGGTTCATATCAGTATGCTTAGGGGGGTTGCTTGCCTGATAGTCCTAAAAATAATACTCCACTTCATTAGTATCAACGGTCACATCGTCAGAACCATCGTCTACCGAGAAGGAACAACCACCAGGAAACAAGAAAGGAACACATTCAATGCAATGCAACTAAATTAGCCTCGTCGAATAATAAGCCAAGTTAATTAAAGTGGAATTCAAACAAGTTTGAATTCCAATTACAAATGATATTTCCTATATTGCCCTCATCATACAATGTCCTACTTGGTGATGTTAACTTGTTCAAACATGCATGATCAAGGGTAAAACAGATTCATTGGATATTTCTGATCATTTTTCATATATAAATTATTTTCCTATGAGTTATGGTTGAATTTCTATGATTTTTAGAAGTTTTAAACATTTTCTGGAATTTCCTGGATTGATTTTTAATACAGAAAATATTAACTAAATTAGCATTACGTCAGGCTGACGTCAGCGGTCAACGGTGCCGGGACCAGGTCAAACCTAACCGATAGGGTCTACTAGTCAGTGACCCAGGGGTTCATCTTGCGCTGACCAGGGTTTGACCTGATCCTGGGGCCCACTTTTAGAGGTTAGGGGGGTTCAATAGCGGCTAATTAAGCCCTAACGGCCGGCCAGTTCAGCGTTCGCCGGAACTTCGCCAGCGGCGACCCATAGCGGCCGGGTGCCGGAGTTGGCTATGGGGCTCGGTTCGATGCACGGTTAGCACCAGGGGTAGCCCTTGGTCGCGGCGATCCATTTAGGACATCAGAGGGGTCGTGGGGTCACCGGAGCAGTGGTCGGCGACGAGTTGTGCGGCGGCGACAGCTCCGGCATGAGTAGGATCTAGCTAGGGGATGCACTCGATGACAGGAAGAGAGGGGAGAGGAAGAGGTGCTCACAGGGATGTAGCAGGGAGGCTTAGCAGGCTTGGGGAGGCGCTCGGCTGGCCGAATCGACGCCGGCGATCTCCTGCTCCCGAGGTTGAAGACGATGGCATCGAGGCCCTACGGTGATTCCGGCGTTGCTTGGATCCACGGAGAGGTCATGGAGGATGCAGGGAAGCTTAGGGCCACGGCTAAGGTCGACGAGGAGGCACTGGCTACGCGGGCGTGGAAGGCGAGCTTGAGCAGGGCTCGCCATGGCGGGGAGAAGGCGACAAAGCAAGGGGATGGAAGAATGGATGGGTTGGCATGATCCAGATGGTGCCTTGGGTCTATCCCATCGCCAGCGCGATGAGGAGGGGGCCAGGCTGGCAGGAGACGTGGTGGCCTGGCCTTCAGTGTTGCGCCCTCATCTCCTTTGCCTACTGGCAAAGGTAGACGATGACTGGGAAATGGGCCCATTGGGCTAGCCTGTTGCTTGGCATCTGGTGTGATCTCTCTCTCTCTCTCGCTCTCTCTCTCTCTCTTATTTTAGTTTCTGTTTTCTATTTCCTGCTTTTATATAATTTTGTTTGGGCAAAACTATAAAGCCAAAATTCCTGAAATTATTAATAAGGTATATTTAGAATATTTCCAAACTACAAAAAAAGTTTCAGAAAAAATGAAGCAACTAAAATATTTACAATGCTTTATTAGTGATTTTCAGAAACTTTCCAAATTTATTTAATTTTCCAAAATAATTGTTATTATATAATTCACCCCTGATATGTTGTTGCCAACATTTATCAAAGATGGCGAACATTTTTGAAGAGCATTTTGGATTCACTCAATTATCTTAATAGTTTAACCAATTTGAATTTTATCTGTGCTAGGGTTTGATCACCCACATTTAAAATTAATTTGAGTTTAGACATGATGACATGATGCACATGTTGATGTTGATGCAAACAATTTCAAGAAAATTATAGGGCTGTGACAACAACGATCTTCTCACACACCCCTGTGTTCGAATCTTAAGGTTTTTGCGGAGCCCAAAATCCGAAATTTGGTGCGCCAGGTAGGGGGCATGTCAGAGTCTTCCCCATGTTTCGTCCCTCCCTAGCTTCACAGCTCCGATGGCCAGTGCTCAGCAAGCTTGCCCGGGCCACTGCGGGTCAGTTACCTTAAACCTTGCCGCGGCAGTCGAAGGCCGGCCAAGCAGTCAGTACCTGGTTGCCAGTGTCACCTCTACCCTCACCGGCTCTGGCAGTGCCCTAGCGCACCGCGGGCGGCCAGCGCCCCCAGCACCGATGGCGCGCCGTACGTACGTGGGAGACCTCAACACGAAGAACGCGCTACTGTTGGCAAGCGAGAAGCTTCACCACCGACCTATGCATGAGCGCTTCAATGCATGGTCCGATCACATAATAGAGTTGGCCACCATCACGCAGAGGGCCATCTCCCCTCACTCCTCTCCAAGGCCGCAGGCGCCAGGCCTCAGAGGCTCGAGTGTCGTGCCCGCTCCCCAGGCCACCGATGGAGGGACCCCAGCGCCAGACGGATCCAAGCGGGGTGCACCACACGATGTGCTGATCCTCCTAGGAATCCCGGAGATCGGATTTGGGGTGCAGCCCAGCCATGCCCGCGAGGAACACGAAGGGAACAACGAGGCGCCACGCGCACACACCAACGCGCGTTGCAGCAACCCGGCTGACCCTCAGCAGTCAGTGCTGGCCTGGTGGGAGCACGCCATTTGATGCAGTCAGAGGGTAGCGCAGGTGTCCAGAAAAATAGGAAACAGCGGCGGAGGCGCACCGGGTCACCAAGGGAACAATCCACACCAGGAGACGCGCGGCCTACCAGGCGGTGGAGGCATAGGTAAGCAACTCCATTCTGACACTTGACACAGGAGGGTTAGTGAGCAACACGCACGGGGCGGATTCTCGTCGCCGCCTGGAGGGAGCACCCCCGGCGAACCTACGAGTGGTTCAAGAGGAGGACCGAGAACCTACGTGAAACCCTACGTACCCTGTTACATCCTTCCGCCAGGTGGAGGGATGGAATAGGCGCTCCACACAGACTAGGCACCCGCTACGGACGTCAGCACTTCCCAAGAGTAAGGGGCACCCTGGGCGTCCTCCCCAAGACGGGCCTGGGGGCTTCGATCGGCGGGGCACCGGGCCTGGGCAAAGTGAGCTGGAGGATGCCCATGGGCCCGCGGGGCATGGCGCGAGCTGGCGCCCCTGCGGGCAAGAGACGATGGATCAACCCCTCGGGACTTGGGAATAATGTCCTGGGGGAGCAGCAAGACAAATGCAATGTGGGCCACCAGCGGCAACTACGACGCTTGCATGGCCTCATGAGGATGGGACTCCAGAGGCCTTCAGGACCTCATCCAGATGATGTGCGGGTGCCTCACGAGGTATACTTCATCAACAAAACACCCTTATGGCCTAAGCTATGGATCGTGCTCATGTTTGGGCCTTGGGAGCGCAATCCTGAGGTCGCGTGGGTAGCGATGCACTCGGGTTAGGGTCATGAGGGCACACAACCGGGCAGAAATGCATGGGATGGCCTTCGACACGGCTGGGAGCCAACAACCATGCGCTTGGGGCTTGGACAGGGTCGTGCTCATGTTTGGGCCTCGGGAGCGCAATCCTGAGGTCGCGTGGGTAGCGATGCACTCGGGTTAGGGTCATGAGGGCGCACAACCGGGCAGAAATGCATGGGATGGCCTTCGACACGGCTGGGAGCCAACAACCATGCGCTTGGGGGCTTGGACAGGGTTGTGACACTCTCACGTAACAATGAGCGGGTTGGATACGCCTGGAGCACACCAAGGACACGGAGGGGTTCCTACCACGCAATGTGGAAGCCATAGCCCGAAGCTGGCGGAGAAGACAACACTGCCCATCAATGTCTATGCCCATGCAACGTGTATGCCCTATGCTCAGTGCTGGGGAAGACAAAGGATAGCCTAGGAGCCGGACGCGACATTTGCTTGCTTCTTTCTAATGTTCATGTTGCCATTTTTCTTTGGAATGAAGCCTGAGAATTTCAAAACTTTATATTTCAAAAAAAGGGGGAACTTTTCTCTCTGCGTTTCCGTGTTTGAAGTCTCTCTTTCTGAATGGTGTTTCGCATGGAGCCGAACACTCTACACTGCCCCGAGGCGCCACAAAGCTAGATGGCGAGGACCTGCCGCCTCGACACTCGATTTTTAGCTATTGGTCCCCGCTCGGGGGCTCCGACCGCAGCATGACGTCACAACATGGGGGTCTCAGGAAGCCCTAGGGCCTCCTGAGGCGGCGCATGGAGGGATGGAATGGGGGATCACTCGAGCGTCCGAGGGGGCTCTTGATTAGCATGCCTCAGGAGCCTTACTAGTCATAAGGACACTCGACCCCCTGATGTCGTCCATGGTTTCCGGTCAGCATCAGGAGTGTCGGGTCCTCGCCCCGCGAAGTGCATCCTTGGTTTCCGTTCGTACCTAACGGTGGTGGGGAAATGCGTGGGACTGTGACCTGTCAACGTAGAGCGGTTTGAGTGTCAAAAAGGGGGTTCCTTGGCAATGAGCCTCGGGCGCCTTGCCGGTCATAATGCCACTCGACTCCCTGGTGCCGTCCTTGGTTTCTAGTTGGCATCAGGCGTACTGGGGCCTCGCCTCACGAAGTACGTCCTCTTTCTGGTCATACCTAACGGTGGTGGCGAAATGTGTGGAACTGGGACCTATAGACACATAGTGCCGAAAGCCCCCCCGGACCATTCAAAAGACAAGACGAAAGTATCCTGGACAGAGTCACAGCTTGACAGAACGGCCCATCTCGCCTCGCGATGCGCAGGATCGCTGGCGTCGTACATAGCTAATTTCACTATCGAGCCCATCACGAGCCTCCTGGTCTAATAATGACCCAGAGTATGAAATAAGGACTACGCATGTTAACGTAAGAATGAGGAAATATAGCTACTATGCGCAGCTACCGAGGCCCCTGAAGGATGAAGCAACAAAGGAGGCGAGGAGGGGCTCGATCATGATGAGCCGCAAGGCCCAGGGCCTGACAAAAGCAACGGTTGTGAGTCGCCCTGGAGAGGGAGAGCCTCAGGTAGGGCCTATCGGTGGCTGACGTAGGGCCACAACCATGCTGGCACCAACCAACGCCACAACCATCAAATCATCGAAGAAAAGCAAAACAGCAAAGGTAACATGCAAAATTAACGCCCCACAGGGAAGGGTTCTTGTTCGAGCATTACAGGTACCTGTAAGGGGAACAGGTGATGCCTAGGAGGAGGAGGAGGAGCCATCGGACGTCCCGGCGCTCGATTCGGCCCCCTCGCTAGCGGCGGGCACTTGGACGAACCGCTCCACCATGGCCCCCACGTGCGAGCGCACCTTGTCCCTGAGGGGGCACTGGGGCCCGATGGGCACCGGCTCCTAGACGCGCCCAAGGCCGAGTTGCAGGGCGAGGCGACAGAGGTTGGAGAAAACAAGCGTTAGGGAGAAGTCCACGAGTTCGCGAGCGTTGGATGCACTGTCTGGGTCCACACGGGAGACACCGGTATCCAGCGCCTCCACCACCCTGTAGAAGAACCGCAGATACCCCCATCGCCACGCATATTCGGCAGTGCGGGGTCGTCCCCAACAAACCGTCTCACCACGTCGGCCGTGCGGCCGATGATGCCGCGGAAATGTTTGGCGCGCTAGAACTCCAGCAGCCTGGCATGCATCGCCTCGTCCTTGGCGGCCTGTGATACATCTCTACCAATATTCTACAACTTTCATATACTTTTGGCATCTTTTTATACTATTTTTGGGACTAACATATTGATCCAGTGCCTAGTGCGAGTTCCTATTTGTTGCATGTTTTTGTTTCGTAGAATATCCATACCAAACTAAGTCCAAATGCAATAAAAAACCTATGGGTATTTTTTTGGAATATTTATGATTTTGGGGAAGAAGAATCAACGCGAAACGATGCTCGAGGGGGTCACGAGCCCGGGAGGCGCGCCCTACCCCCCAGGCGCGCCTGGTTGGCTCGTGACCAACCCTTAAGGCGGTTCGGGCCCATCTTCCGCCATAAGAAATATATTTTTATAAGTAAAATCTCCTCAAAATTTCAGCCCGATCGGAGTTACGGATCTCCGGGAATTTAAGAAACGGTGAAAGGCCAGAATGTGGGAGCGCAGAAACAGAAGGGCACAGAGAGAGAGATTCAATCTCGGAGGGGCTCTCGCCTCTATGTCACCATGGAGATAATTGACCAGAGGGGAAACCCTTCTCCCATCTTGGTAGGAGGTCAAGGAAGAATAAGAAGAAGGGGGGCTCTCTCCCCCTCTCTCCCGATGGCGCCGGAACGCCGCTCGGGACATCATCGTGTGACGGCAATCTAAACCAACACCTCCGTCATCTTCACCAACACCTCCATCACCTTCCCTCATCTATATTCAGAGGTCCACTCTCCCACAACCTGCTGTACCCTCTACTTGAACATGGTGCTTTATGCTTCATATTATTATCCAATGATGTGTTGCCATCCTATGATGTCTGAGTAGATTTTCGTTGTCCTATCGGTGATTGATGAATTGCTATGATTGGTTTAAATTGCTTTTGGTTATGTTGCTATAGTTTGGTGCCCATCATATGAGCGCGCGCGTGGATCACACCATAGGGTTAGTTACATGTTGATAGGACTATGTATTGGAGGGCAAGGGTGACAAAAGCTTCAACCTAGCATAGAAATTTATGCATACGGGATTGAAGGGGGACCAATATATCTTATTGCTATGATTGGGTTGTATCTTAATGAACGTTAGTAGTTGCGGATGCTTGCTAATAGTTCCAATCGTAAGTGCATAGAATTCCAAGGAAGGGATGACATCCTAGCATTGGCCTCTCCCACATAAAACTTGCTATCGATCTAGTAACATAGTCAATTGCTTAGGGACAATTCTGCAACTCCTACCACCACTTTTCTACACTCGTTAAACTAACTTAATTGTTTCTTTATCTAAACAGCCCCTAGTTTTTATTTACATGTTCTTTATTATCTTGCAAGCCTATCCTATCACACCTACAAAGTACTTGTAGTTTCATTCTTGTTCTAGGTAAAGTGAACATAAAGTGTGCGTAGAGTTGTATCGGTGGTCGATAGAACTTGAGGGAATATTTGTCCTACCTTTAGCTCCTCGTTGCGTTTGACATGCTTACTTATCGAGAAAGGCTACAATTGATCCCCTATACTTGTGGGTTATCAGCCTGCACGGCGTCAGCCGCCTCCTGGACCTGGGTCTGGAGGGACACAAGCTTCGCTCGGGCCTCAGCCTCACCCTAGAGGGCGGCATCGAAGGCGGGCTCGGTGGTGGTCAGCCAGGCCTGCAGCGTCTCTACCTCCTCCTGAACCTCGCCAAGTTTGTGTTTCTTGGCCACACGAACCCTAGAAGGAGGGGAAGGAGATCAAACTCCGGATGATGGACAGATCAAGGAGAGAAAAGGGAGGCGGCGGAATACTTACTCGTCGATCAGGGCCCATCACTGGTGAACTCACGCTGACCCCGAGGGCCTCCCGCCGCCGCCTCCAGACGAAGAGGAAGGATTCGGAGGAGCCGGCCGCTTCTCTTTGCCCGCACTACTTCCTCCAGACACCATGAAGGACAGGGGGACGAGAAGGGAAGAGGGTTTCTTGTCGGCGGAGCAAAGGAAACAAGGAGAACTCTCAAGACTATGATACCCTTCCCTAGCCAGGGATGGGGCGGGTTTATAGGCGTTACCGCAGCCACGAGGCGTCGTGGGAGAGCAGGCATCACGCGTACCTCGTGCGGTGCGAAGCGGTTGGGTCAATACGGTTCCAACCACATCGCCTCTCCTGCCCTCTAAAGAGTCGCATCCGCGTGTCCCAAAGCAGCAGCAGTACTCGATGGGAAGTAATCATGGCCTGCGCTACACCAAGGCGTCATGTCAATTTGACTGGGTGTGGTTCCAGATCCCTCAAGGAGCGGAGGCGCCAACGCCGAGGCGCTTGGTGCGAGCCAAACTCATATATATAGAAAATATATGTCCACTAAGTCTCTCTAAATTTTCTCAAATATTTTCAAAGCAGTTAAATAATTTTCACTTAGGAAAAGCCATTTCTGGCCTTAAGAAAAAGCCTTTAAATAAAATATGAAAATAATCTTCAAAAATAATATTTTGTGGTTTTGAGAATTCATATATATAGTAGGTCTCAAATAAAGCATTTGGGAAGAAAGGATCCACCTAAATTGAGGACTTGTAGTTCAAAACCTCAATTCAGGGGTTTTAGTAAACCTAAATTGAATAAATCCTTTTTGGTGAAAATAAATTTTCATAAAAATAGTTTCGAGTACTCTTCACATGGCATGATCATAGGGCAAGGAATTTGGATCAAGGATGATGAAGGTGGAGAGGAGTAGAACCTAATAGTGCCACACTTGATCACTCAAGCAATCAAACAAGCATCAAAACAAAGAAGCATTCACTCCAAAAGGTTTTAACTGGTTCCAAATTTTATAAAACCAAACATAACAATGTGCCAAAATATAGGGTGTGACAGACTTTCCCCCTTACAAGAATCTCGTCCCCGAGATTCCTTGGCTAATCGCTAAAAATATATGGAAACTCTGATCTGAGATAATCTTCACGCTCCCAAGTTGCTTCCGCTTCCGTGTGGTTGCTGCACTGGACCTTGAAGTACTTGATGCTGCGGCTTCGGGTGCAGTGCTCAGCTTCATCCAGAATGCGAACAGGCCTTTCACGATAAGTGAGATCTGGCTGAAGGTCGATGGCCTGATGGTCGATGTCCTTGTAGAGGTCAGGGCGGTTGGGAACTTGCAGACACTTCCGGAGCCGTGACACGTGAAAGACGTTGTTCACATCTGACAGCTCGGAACATAGCTCTAGCCGATAAGCAACTTCTCCTCATCTTGAAGTGATCTTGAAGGGTCCAATAAATCTTGGTGCGAGGTTTCCTTTGACGTGAAAGCGCTTGGTTCCCTTGAGAGGCATGACGCGGAGGTAGACATAATCTCCAACGTCGAGGTTCAGTTCTTGGTGGTGAGAGTCGGTGTGGCTCTTCTGTCTTGACTTCGTGGTCTTGAGGCGCTTGCGGACGAGTTGAACTTGCTCTTCGGCTTCGCAGAGGATATCCGACCCAAATATTAGTCCTTCTCCAATCACTGACAAGTTGAGGGGAGTACGTCACTTGCATCCATACAAAACCTCAAACGGTGCCATCTGAAGACTCGACTGATAGCTATTATTGTCGGAGAACTCGGAGAAGGGAAAACAATCTTCCCATTTGGTTCCATATGCCAAAACACAAGCACGGAGCATATTTTCGAGTATCTAATTTACTCGTTCCATTTACCCACCGTTCTGTGGGTGGAAAGCAGTGCTGAAGGAGAGCTTGGTTCCCACCGGTTCTTGAAACTTCTTCTAGAACCTTGAGGTGAACTGGGTTCCTCGGTTTGAAACAATCTCCTTTGGAACTCCATGGAGACTCACAATCCTATTGATGTATAGATTTTCTAGTTGGCTTCCATCGTATGTCGTGTTGACGGGGATGAAGTGGGCTACCCTGGTCAGGTGATCAACATGACACAAATGGATTCATGTCTCTTGCTTGACCTCGGTAAACAGGTGATGAAATACATTCCGATTTTGTCCCACTTCCATTCAGGCACTTTGAGGGGTTGCAGTAGCCCAGCAGGTCGCTGATGCTCAGCCTTGACCCTCTGGCATATGTCGCACTTAGCCCCGAACGTGCCTATTTCCCGCTTCATACCATGCCACAAGAATCTTGTCTTGAGGTCTTGATACATCTTGGTTCTTCCAGGATGGATGGAATAGGGAGTTTCATGAGCTTCTTGTAAGATCAAGTTCTTGAGCTCTTCTTTGTTGGGTACGCAAATGCGATTCCCGAGCCATACCACTCCTTGTTCATCCTCTGAGAATCCTGGGGCCTTTCCTGCCTTGATCTTCCTGTTGATGCCTTCAATGCTCTCATGTCCCTTCTGGGCTTCTTTGATATCATCCATCAAGGTAGGCTTTGCTTCTAGGTTGGCGAGAAATCCTGGTGCGACCAGTTCCAAACCGAAGCTCTCAAGCTCTTCATACAAGGCGGGTAGCCTTTCCTTAATCATAGCATTCAAGGGACAAGCCTTTCTGCTTAAGGCATCAGCTACCACATTGGCCTTTCCGGGGTGGTATTGAACACTGAGGTCGTAGTCCTTGATCAACTCCAACCATCTTCGCTTCCTCATGTTCAATTCCCTTTGGGTGAAGATATACTTCAAACTCTTGTGGTCTGTGAATATCTCACATCACTTACCTAGAATGTAATGCCGCCATGTCTTCAAGGCATGAACTACTGCTGCCAACTCTAGATCATGAGTTGCGTAGTTCTCTTCATGAGGACGCAACTGTCTAGAAAGATATGCTACGACACTGCCTTCTTGCATCAGAACACCTCCAAGTCCTATCCTTGATGCATCACAATAAATCACAAACTCCTTGTGAATATCAGGAGTGGCCAAAATAGGGGTTGTGGTCAATCTCTTCTTGAGCTCTTGGAGGCTTTCCTCGCACTTAGCGGTCCATACGAACTTCTGGTCCTTCTTCAAAAGATGGGTCAAAGGACGAGCAATGCTCGAGAACCCTTCCACGAACTTGCGGTAATACCCCGCGAGTCCAAGGAAGCTCCTGACTTCCTTCACGGTGGTTGGGGTCTGCCATTCAGTCATGGCTTCAATCTTGGCAGGATCCACTGATAACCCTTCTGCTGCCAACACATGACCCAAGAATCCAACTTCACGCAGCCAGAATTCACACTTAATGAACTTGGCATAAAGCTGGTGCTCTCGAAACTTCTCAAGGACCAATCTCAAGTGCTCTTCATGCTCCTCTTCAGACTTGGAGAAGACAAAGATGTCATCAATGAAGACAACAACGAACTCGTCCAAATACTCAATGAAGACATTATTCATGAGGTACATGAAGTAGGCCGGGGCATTCGTCAATCCGAACGACATGACCGTGTATTCATACAGGCCATAACGGGTCACAAATGTCATCTCCGGGATATCTTGGGATCTGAACTTCAGCTGGTAGTACCCAGACCTGAGGTCGATCTTGGAGAACACCTTGGCTCCATTCAACTGATCAAACAGGTCTTCGATCTTGGGAAATGGGAACTTGTTCTGTATTGTGACCTCATTGAGAGAACGGTAATCAACGCAGAGTCTGATAGTTCTGTCCCTCTTCGACACGAATAGAACAGGAGATCCCCAAGGAGAGGCACTAGACCGAATAAATCCTTTCCTGAGCTGCTCTGCCAGTTGCTTCTTCAACTCAGCCAACTCTTCGGATCCCATCCTGTAGGCCTTCTTATAGATGGGCCTTGATCCGGGCATAAGCTCAATGATGAACTCGATGTCACGGTCAGGAGGCATTCCAGGCAGCTCATCAGGAAACACGTCCGGGTATTCACATACCACTGGCACCTTGGTCTAATTTAGCCCCCGACAGGCAGTCAACCTGAGGGGCTTGAGTGGAGACAGGGTTGGGGACATACTTGACTTCCACTCCTTGGCTGTTGGTCATGGTGACAGTCCTCTTGGCATAGTCCAACAGGCCTTGGTGCTTAGTCAACAAATCCATTCTAAGGATAGCATCCAAGCCGGGTGAATCCAGGACTATAAGGTCTGCTAGGAAGTCTACCCTGTTGATTTCAATATTCACTCCCTTACACCCTATCCCAGACTTAATAACTGAACTGGGGGTTTGTATCAGCATACGACTACCCAAGGGTGTAGGCTCCATGCCACTCTCTAGTGCAAACTTTTGGGTGACAAAAGAATGCGAAGCTCCGCAATCAAACAATACTGTTAGTGGGGTTGAGTTGACGAGGAACGTACCCAGTATGACGTTCGGGTCTTCCCGAGCTTCCTCAGTGGTGACGTGATTCACATGTCCCTTGCCATTGTTGGGCTGATTGCGGGGAGATGGGTTCCTTGGTGGTGCCCCATGGGCTTGACCTTCAGCTGGCGCATTGGGGCGTGGTGCATCTGGCTTCCTGTTGGGGCAAAGCTTGGAGATGTGTCGAGATTGACCACATCCAATGCAAGTGACTTGCCCAGGGTTGTTGTTGAAGTTTCGGCCACCGTTTTTGTTATTGGGGTTGCTGTTGTAGGCTGGCCTGGGATTGGCATACTGCTGCGGCTGGTAGATCGGCCGAGGCGCAGGAGGTCTAGCCTGTTGTGGCTGATAAGTTGGCTTAACTGGGGTTGGCTACCACGAGCGAGGCTTCTGGTTGCTTGAGCCACCCTTGCTGATCATCTTGCGCTTGCGAGTGTTGTCGATGGAATGACGCTTGTCTTCCGGCATGAGGGATTTGTTCACCAAGTCAAAGAAAGTGCGGCAGTCATAGATGATGAGCTGATACTGCTGAACTTGCTGAAGTCCTTCCATGAAGCGTTCCCTCTTGGCAACCTCCGTGCTAACATCTTCACATGCATACCTTGACAGCAGGTTGAACTTCTGCAAATACTCCTTGACAGAGCCACTTCCTTGCTTCAACGCTCGTAATTCCCTCTTCTTGAGAGCCATGATCCCAGATGGAATATAGGCTGTGCGGAATACTTCTTTGAAGTCATTCCAAGTGATAGCACGTTATCCTTGCATGACCTTGAATCCATCCCACCAAGCTCGGGGGGTACCTCCGAGGCAGTGAGAGGCATAAAGTACCTTCTCATGATCCTCATTGAAGTTGACCAGTGCAAGGAGGTCCTCGATGGTGCGGATCCAGTCATCAGCATCCAATGGCCCAGAAGTCTCAGTAAAGGTCGGGGGCGAGTTCCTCATGAAGTCCGACAGTGTGGAGCGGCCATTGCCGTTCCTACCTTGCTGCTGGTTGTGCATGAGTGCCTGGGCAATCTTCTGGAGAGCAGCATTGTTGGTCTGGCGCTCCTCTCGGAGAACTTGGAGAAACTAAGCTATGGTCATGTTCTCCAGCGGAGGTGGCGGCGGGGGAACGTCCCCTTGAGGCTGCTCCTAGTGTTCTTCAGCGTGAGCATCCCCACCATCACCCTGTTACCGGCTTCGGGGTTGGTGAAGGAGCTGTTGTGGGTAGCAGTCACCATCCTATTTGGAGCAGCCAAGTCAAACAACTAGGGTCGACAATAGGATGAGCAAAATGGCAAACCGCGCCTAAGGGGGTCGGTCAAGTGTAAATGTGTAGAAACGAAGGTCAAAAGACCAACAACATATATTAAGATAGACGATATAGTCCCTTACATGTTGCCTAAGGAAAAAGCACGACTTGCATCAAAACACAACAACAACACAAACAACAAACACACATGGCTTCATATGAACCATTACACAGACTCAACTACGCATGAGGGATACATGTATGATCCTACCCTAGGGGTTCTCGGACTCAGGTGGTCGAGTGCTCGGTCTCATAGTCACGCTCCTCTAGGTCTTCCTCTGGCTCATCCTCTAAATGAGCATCATTCCCGGTTGACGGGGTCGGGGAACGAGGAGGCCCATCCCGACAATGCTTTGCAGGTGGGTCGGTGAAGAGCTCACGGTACTCCTTCGCACTCATGCGATGACTACACATGGGTGCATCACTGGCTGGTTGTACTCCTCCTTGTTAAGTGACAGCTGGTCGCCCCTCCGGGGCTCCATCCTTCTTGATCTTGTCTTGGCTTGCCGAAGTAGCTCTCGGGAGTGGTGAAGTTCCTCGCGGAGCTTCACACACTCCTTCATCAAGTTGTGAACCAGACTATCGGCGGAGAGACTAAAGTAGGTCTGGAACCTAAGTGGTTCGCCATCTTCCTTAGTCAGAATCAGCGTCCAACTCTTGCCAAAGTCATCCTTCCTGAAGGGAAGGTAGCGAGTAGCCGGCTCGTCAGCCATCTCTGGAATGATGTCTGGAAGGTATAGGAATTTCTTGCGTGCAGCTGTCTCGACGGCAAACATCATGGTCTCCACCCGTGTTCCTTCAAAGAACCAACTGGTCAGGGAGTCATTCGCCTTCATGACCACATCCAGGTGGTACTCCTTCGTGACGGCATCGACCTAGTGTTCATGGTAGAGGAAAATGGGTGGTTAGCGAAACTGGCACTTCTCCAGGCTATCCCCAAGGAGTAAGGGAAAGCCGGATGTCAGGAAGGCTTCGGGTACGGCAGCCATCTACAAAGGTTTGAAAGGAGGAGAGTCAGCAAAGTGTTGTGTGAAGCATAGGAGAGATAAATAGTGCATAATTTCCTATGTTCCAAAGCTAGGTGTAGTTTTAAAAATGGCTTTTGTCCTACTAACGTCCATGCTAACTAAGGGCTTCCTACAGTCAGGATGGCTCTGATACCAGCTCTATGGGGACCCCGACTCATAAGTCGAGATCACCGAATGCACGTGTATAGTGATCCTAGAGATCAATGCTCACTGAACACACATAAGCTGAATAAAATAGTCTTACATCCACATTAAGAGTCTTACACAAATGGTGACCATGAAGGTCTTAGTCTTACAGGGATAGGGCCACATGGGCCAAACACCTAGTCTAGAACAAGCAGCGGAAATCGTCGTCGAAAGCGTGAACCCATGCCATCTGCCTTAACCTACAGGCATTCTGACTGGGAAGCGTCCTAGTTCGCATGTTCGTCTCCAACGAACCCTTCAACAAACTCCTATTCTTCCATGCCTGGCCAATTAAATAACAAGTGGTGACGGGGGAATGACCCCCGGGGGTCCTGAAACGCCCCTAATGCCTCGGCTCGCCTATAGGCGAATGGGTGGGCCGCCTTCGAGGAGCCGGCTTGGCCATCCCCCGCCGGCTCCAATCCCCCTCACGGCACAGACGTGCCGGCCACTCCTTCTCCAACCACGATGTGCTGGATGGCTGGGGCCACCCCGCTCGGCTCCTTCCTTGAGTTGTCCGGGCATCGGATGCCCCTGACGGGCTCTACGCGGCGACAGTGGGCCTCGTCCCATCGAGGGTCGGCACCCGCATGGCAAAAGTGGCCCCTATCCAGTCGGGGGTCAGCAGCCGCATGGCCATAGTGGCCTCTCGCCACTGTTGGACGGCGACCAGGCCTCCAACAGTGGCGGCTTGCCCCCAACCACTCCGCTGCCTACGCCGGCATGGCTACAGGAGAGTCGGCCGGCCGATGACTACGGATGACCGCCGAAAGACGATGCCGCCCCTGGCCCCCCATGCCGGGACGGGACCCGGCTTGGGGCCCGCCATGACGAGATCAAAGCTAGTGGCCCCCGCAGCCGGCCGTAGTGGCTGCCGGCTGGGTCCCCCACGATCATTATATTCATATTGTAAGTCGGGGGGTTGACCTATAAAACCCCTCGGCCCTCCCCATGCAAAGAGAGAGGACCGCACCCACGCAGACACAGAAGAACACCTACGTCGCATCCTCCGCGGGAACCTCTCCAGCCGGAGCCCCAAGCTCCCACCTCGATTCATACAGCTCAAGGAGCGCCCTTGTAACCTTTACCATCATCTCAACGAGACCAAGCAGGAGTAGGGATTTTACCTCCCACGGAGGGACCCGAACCTGGGTACACCGCGTGTCAGTCACCGTTTGTGCCCAACCCCGTTCCCCGAGTCCGCCGGCGTCCTTTCGGCCCCTCTCGATAAGCCTACCCATGGCATCTGCCGTGACAAAACCCTGACAGTTGGCGCCTACACTGGGGCCGCATGCGGTGCCTGCCGGAGTTATGCTCCGGGAGGGGCCCTTCACCACCTTCCCCGGCCGCCCCGCGTCCGGGCGGAACTGCATGCTCGTGGGGCTTGCTCCGGCAGGTCCTATGGGCGGCATGGCCAGCCTCTCTGAAGAGCGCCCCGGCCGCAACCTCACGCTCGACGACGACGCGCTCGCCGGGCTGTTTAGCAAACTCAGCCTCGCTAGTGAGGCGCCGGAGAATGAGTACCCTAGCGGGGTGCTCGACTGCACTGATCCCCCTGCGTCCGTAGGCGCTCTTGCCAACGGCGACGCGATCGGCTCCCACGCCCGTGCGGGAGTAATGGTCACCGCTTCATCCACCACTTCGGGCCGTGTGTGAGCGACCGAGGACAGAGTGGCTGCCGCCCGCGCCGGCACCTCCGACCCTCTCGCCGCCACCCTCCGGGGTCTTGGCACCCCCATAACCACTACGGCGGATCCCGCCACCGCCAAGGCCGAGCTGGAGCGGCCCGCCGCCAGCTGTTCGAAGATGCCAGCACCCTCGTTGCCAAGCGGCGTCTGATGGAGGCCGCGCAGCGGGAGTACAACTCCGTGTATGGCCTCACCCCGGCTGGCCCCAAGCCCAGCCAGTGTGGCGCCATGCGAGAACGCGGCCGCATGGTCGCCGAGATCCTAGGCGGCCGCCTCCCAGTCTACGACACCCCCGCCGCCAACCTGCACGCCGCCAAGGTTGCCTACGAGGACCTGGCAGCCTTGGAGTGCGAGGAGCGGGCCGCACGCGAGCGGCACATCAAGGACCTCATCGACACTGCCAACGCGCAGCAAGTCGCCCTCACTCCCGGAGGGGCCGTCTCCAAATTCCCCCGCACCAAGGGAGAGGGCTCTGGTGCAGTTGACCTTCGGTAGGCTCAGATCTCCAGCACCCCTCGTCCCTCCGGCCGGAACGCCCGTTGGAGCAACACTCAGTGTCCCCCATCGCGTTGGAACGAATAGCCGGCTGTGAATAGCTGGCACAGCAATCGCCCCGCTAGCAGCCGCCAACTCGACGAGGCACCGGCTGGAGGAAGCCGGCGTAGCCGCGAAGACACCCCGCCCCCGTGGCAAGAACCGGCGTGATCCATCCCGCGGGCCGTCCGACCTGAGCTCGCGGCCTGGCTCGGTACGCGCGTCCCCTATAGCGACAACAACGCCAGGCTCCGCCTCGACTGGATGGCACAGTCGGCTCTCCTCGAGGAGGAGGGCTTGATTGGACCGGCCTGCTTCGGCCCGTGGATCCGCAACGAGACGTTTCCGCCCGGCTTCACGCTCCCCCGCGACACCCCGAAATACACCGACACCGCCAAGCTGGAGGACTGGCTGGTCAACTACACCGCCGCCGTCGATATCGCCAGAGGAAACAAGCGCGTAGCCGTCCGCTACGTCCCCCTAATGCTACTTGGCTCTGCCCGCACCTGGCTGAACAGCCTGGCTGCCGGCAGCGTCAACACCTGGACGGACTTCGAGGAAGCCTTCGTCCGCAACTTCACCGGCACGTACAAGAGACCCGGTCGCCCTCGTGAGCTCGCCATGTGCGTCTAGGGCCTGGACAAGCCCCTCCGCGACTACCTCATGCGCTGGACCGAGCTCCACAACTCCTGCGAGGGCATGCACGAGGTGAAGGCCATGCAATACTTCATCGAGGGCTGTCGCGACGACATGCCCCTCAAGCAGAAGCTCTTATGCTCCGAGCCAACCTCCCTGGCGGACATAATGTCCAAAGCGGACAAATACGCCACGGCCGATTCCTCCATGAGGATGAAGGCCAAGGTGCCAACCAAGCCGGCTCCGGCTCCGGCCAAGCCGGCCGCCGACAACCAGCAACAGTCCAACGGAAAATGCAAGAACGACCAACCCGATCCCCGATACGGGAGCTGGCTCGTCGCCTCCATCGAGGAAGAGCAGCCTGCTGGCCAGTCCTCCGAAAAGCGCCAGCACACCGGCAAGACTTCCTGGCAGCCCAAGCTGACTTTTGAGCAGCTATTGGACCTCCCCTGCAGAAACCACTCCGGTGCTACGCCGGCCACGCACACGCTCCGGCAGTGCAGCTTCTCACAGCGCCTGGCCCGGGGGGACGGCCTTCCGGCTCCCGCCGTGCCGCCAGCCCATGGGCCGGCTCCGGCCTAGGCTCCGCCTCCGGCCTCCCAGCCGGCCCATGCGGCCCCAGCCCCAGCTCGAAACGACGGCCAGTTGTTTGACCAATACACCGAGCCCGACGGCTGCTACGTCATCTTCACGAGTGAAGAGACGGACAAGCACACCCAACGCCGGCGCCACCAAGAGGTGAACGCCACCGCGCCCGCGACTCCCCAGTTCATGCACTGGTTCGAGAAGCCGGTCACCTGGAGCCGGACAGACCATCCGACTGTGATGCCGGACCCGGGCAACTACGCCCTTGTCCTCGATCCCACCATTGCCTCCGAGAAGAGCTCCTGCCGCTTTTCGCGGGTGCGGGTCGACGGCGGCTGCAGCATCAACATCCTCTACCTCGACACACTGCTCAAGCTAGGACTCAAGGTGGAGGACCTGAAGGCAAGCTGGACCGTGTTCCACGGCATCATCCCGGGCAAGTCCTGCACTCGCCAGCCACTTCGGCGACGCCATCCACTTCCGCCGCAAGCCGATCTGGTTTGAGGTGGCGGTCCTGAGCAGCCCCTACCACGCTTTGCTAGGCCGGCCCACGCTGGTCAAGTTCATGGCGGTTCCCCACTACGCCTACCTCAAGCTCAAGATGCCGGGCCCCAAAAGCATCATTACCGTTGCCGGAAAGTACCAGATGTCCATGGCGTGCGTGCGCAATGGCAGCCGGCTGGCCGAAGCCCTGGAGATAGCGGAGGAGAAGCGGCAGCTCGACCGACTGGTGGCCCTCGCCTCTGTCCAGCCGGCCGTGCAGGCTCCTCCATCCCAGTCCGTCGGCGAGGGCTCTTTCCAACCGTCTCGAGACACCAAGCAAGTGCCGCTCGATCCGGCCAACCCCACCCAGTGCGTGACCATTGCTTCGTGCCTCGACAGCAAATAGGAAAGCGAGCTCGTCGACTTCCTCCGTGAGAACCGGGACATTTTCGCATGGTCCCCCAAAGACATGCTAGGTGTCCCGAGGAAGTTCGCCGAGCACAAACTACACGTCCGGCCGGATGCGAAGCCGGTCAAGCAACCCCTGCGCCGCTTCTCTGAGGAGAAGCGACGTACCATCGGAGAAGAGATCGCCCGGCTGCTCGCAGCCGGCTTCATCATGGAAGTTTTCCACCCGGACTGGCTGGCCAACCCAGTCCTGGTGCTGAAGAAGAACAACACTTGGCGCATGTGTATCGACTACACGAGCTTGAACAAGGCGTGTCCAAAGGACCTGTTCGCCCTGCCACGGATCGATCAAGTCATCGACTCCATGGCCGGCTGCGACCTGCTGTCTTTCCTGGACGCCTACTCCGGCTACCACCAGATCAAGCTGGACCCAGAGGACCGGCTCAAGACCTCCTTCATCACGCCCATCGGGGCCTACTGCTACATCACCATGTCCTTCTGAAGAACGCAGGCACCACCTTCCAGCGCTGCATGCAGAAGTGCCTCCTGCCTTAGATAGGCAGGAACGTCCATGTCTAAGTCACCGACATCGTCGTGAAGTCGAAGAAGCACTTCTCCCTCCTCGACGACCTCCGGGAGATGTTCGCCAACCTACGCGAGTACAAGATCAAGCTCAACCCAGAGAAATGCATTTTTGGTGTCCCTGCCGGCCAGCTTTTGGGTTTCTTCGTGTCCGCGTGCAGCATCGAAGCCAACCCCGAGAAGATCTGGGCGATCGAGCGTATGCCCAAGCCGGTCCGGCTTCGCGATGTTTAGAAGTTCACCGGCTGCCTCGTCTCCGTCAGCCGATTGATCAGCCGGCTTGGCGAGAAGGCCCTGCCCCTCTACGGACTCCTGCGCAAGTCGGCCTTGGTCGAGCTGGGCCGAGACCTCTTGAAGAGGCCGGCCCTATTCGACTGGCCCAGCGAGGCGGACGTGGCGTTTCGCGACCTCAAGAGGGCTCTCACTAGCGCGCCCATCCTAGCTGCGCCAGCTGAGAAGGAGCCCCTACTTTCATTGCACACGTCACGACCACTACACGCGTCGTCAGCATCGTTCTGGTGGTGGAGCGACCGGAGGAGGGGCTTCTGACGCAGCGCCCGGTCTATTACCTCAGCGAAGTCCTCTCCGCCTCCAAGCAGAACTACCCCCACTACCAGAAGATGTGTTACGGCGTCTACTTCGCCACCTAGAAGCTGAAGCATTACTTCCAAGAGCACGTCGTCACCATCGTGAGCACAGCGCCGTTAGGCGAAATCATGGCCGGCCGGGATGCCACCGACCGGATAGCCAAATGGGCCATCGCCATGGCCGACTACGATATCCGGTACGAGCCGCACACCGCCATCAAGTTCCAGGCGATGGCCAACTTCCTCGTCGAGTGGGCCAAGACCCAGTTCGTGCCTCCTCCACCGGACTCCACACACCGGCGCATGCATTTCAACGGTTCCAAGATGAGGACCGGCTTGGGTGCCGGCATTGTCCTCTCCTCCCCGAAGCGCGATCAACTCAAGTATGCCCTCCAGATCCACTTCGCTGCCTCCAACAACGTGGCAGAGTATGAAGCCCTCGTCCACGGCCTCCATCTCGCCAAGGAGATTGGCATCCGACGCATACTATGCTTCGGCGACTCCGACCTTGTGGTCCAGCAGGTTTCCGGTGAGTGGGACGCTAGAGACGCCAACATGGGCAGCAACTGCTTCCTCGTCCAGTAGCTCACCGGTTCCTTCGAGGGTTGTGAGTTCCATCACGTCCCCCGGGTGGACAACGAGGCGGCCGACACGCTGGCCAAAATCGGCTCCACCCGACAAGCCATTCCTGCCGGCGTCTCCCTCGAGCGGTTGCTAAAGCCCTCGATCAAGCCGTCTCCTGAGTCAGAGTCCATCTTCATACCGGCGGACGCTACCGGCGCCGCGGTCGAGCCGGCTGCCATGCCGGCCCCCTTGATCACGGCCGCCTCGCCGGCCCCGTCGCCTCCCGCCGCTGCTAACCAGCCGGTCCCGCCGGCACTTGACACCGTCATGACAACGGCCGACCTTCCTGCTACCGCTTCGCTCCCGGGGACTGACGGGCTAGCCCCGGGGGCTGGCGTGGTGGTCCCGGGGGCTCGCGTGCCGGCCTTGGGGGTTGCCGCCTCCGACGTCCCGCTCGAGCCCGAGCCGGCTCCCGTCTCGGCCCCCTCGTGGGCTCAGCCCATCCTGGCGTTCCTCGAGCGCAGCGAGCTCCCCTCCGACGAAGCCACCGCAAGGCAGATCCAGCACCGGGCATCGGCCTACGGCATCATCAACCATGAGATTGTTCACCGCAGCACCACCGGCGTTTTCCAACGCTGCATCGAGCCGGGGAAGGGGCTAGAGATCCTCCTCGACATCCACCAAGGCGAGTGCGGGCATCACGCTGCCTCTAGGTCCTTTGTGGCCAAAGCGCTCCGCCACGGTTTCTACTGGCCGACTGCCCTTGAGGCGGGCAAGGACTTGGTCGACAAGTGCAAGGGCTGCCAGCGCTTTCACGCACAGAGCCACCTGCCCACTACCGCCCTCCAGACCATCCCCCTCTCGTGGCCTTACATCGTCTGGGGGCTGGATATGGTGGGGCCGTTCAAGACCGCCCAAGGCGGCATGACGCACCTGTTGGTCGCCGTCGACAAGTTCACCAAGTGGATCGAGGCGCGACCCATCAAGAAGCTGGACGGACCCACTGCAGTCTGGTTCATCGAAGACATCATAGTTCGCTATGGCGTCCCCAACAGCATCATCACCAACAACAGCACGAACTTCGCCAAGGGCGCGCTGGTGCGTTTTTGCTCACGGCAGGGCATCCGACTCGACCTGGCGTCCGTCGCCCACCCCCAGTCCAACGGCCAGGTCGAAAGGGCGAACAACCTGATCCTGGCCGGCATCAGGCCCCGGCTCGTCACACCGCTGGTCCGGTCGACCGACTGCTGGGTCGAGGAGCTACCGACCATCCTGTGGAGCCTCCGAACCACGCCCAAACGGTCGACCGGCTTCACCCATTCTTTATCGTTTACGGGTCCGAGGCGATCATCCCCACCAACATCAAGTTCGATTCGCCTCGGGTCGCCTTGTATACCGAGAAGGACACAAGAGAGGCAAGGGAAGACGGCGTCGACCTCCTCGAAGAAGCCCGCGAGCTAGCCTTGAGCCGGACGGCCATCTATCAGCAAAAGCGTCGGCACTACCATAGTAAGCGAATCTGGCCGCTCTCCTTCCGCGAAGGGGACTTCGTGCTCAGGCGGGTTCTGCGGATGGCCGGCCTGCACAAGCTGTCCTCCCCATGGGAGGGCCCATTCATCATCGGCCGTGTGTTGCACAACAACGCCTACTACCTGATAGATGCCCAGAAGCCGCAGAAGCGCAAGAGAGACGCATCCGGCGAAGAAATGGAGCGCCCGTGGAAGGCGGCGCTTCTTCGCCCCTTTTACTGCTAAAAAGCCAGTGTATGTACCCTGTACTTTTGCCCCTTCGGGCCTATGAATGCAATGAGGGACCTCAAGCCGGTGCTTGAGGCACACCCCTTCTCAATTTCTCCAAGCTTTCTCCTACTACCTAAGGCCCGAGCCCGGTTCGCGGTCCCGGGGGCTCGCCCGGCTCCTCTTCGAGGCGGACGGATAAGTTTGGCAAGTGGCCCTTCGCCTCCCCTGCCCTAACCAGCCACAGACCGGCCCCCGGCTGTCCGGCTGAAGGGACCTTGGGGTACGAAGGAGCTTCCCACACAAAGGTCCGCCAAGGCGCGGTTGCCGGACCAGCCCAGCCACGCTATGCCAGTCCCCGTGGCCGGCCTCTACCGGCTCGACCTAGCGCTAGCCGGTTGACTCTAATAGCCTGCCACCTTTCCCTAAGGGTGAAGCCCCGTCCCTGTCCCAGACCGGGTACCGGCTGGCCGGCAGGCGGGGCAGAAGCCAGAAGGAATTCTAGCGCGCACAAACAAGTCAATAGGCAAAGGGCGAAAGTAGACCCGGCACGCACTCCTTTTCATTTCTAATAACGAAACTTCTACTGAATATAACAAAAGGCCCACGGCCGCAGGTTCATTACAATATACACCCCCAGTGGGTGGAACTCTAGCACTAAAGATAAAATGCAGACAAAGTGTACAAGGAGGGAGGACCCAAGCAGGGGCGATATTGAGCCGTCTCGCCACCGGCGCCGGCACCCCTGTGGCCAGCTGCGCTCATGCCGGCGACGCTCCTTCGAGGCTGGCGCTTCCGGGGCAGCCAAGGTGGAGGCCCCCGCGCCGTCAGCCGACTCGGACGAAGTGTAGTCGTCGGTGTCGGACCCGACGTCGACCGTCTTGCGATCGCTACCCTCCGGGCCGTACGAGTCCTCCGGGATGGCCGCGCCATCTGCATCACGCTCCGGGATGTATTCGTCCCACGCGACGAAGGACGCGAGCTCGCTCGCCCGCCTCTGCAGCTCGTCCGCCACCGCCGACAGCTCCGCCTCGATGCCAGCACGCTGGGCCGTGAGCAGCCCCAGGCCAAGCCCAGGATACCACAACCTGGCGACGCGGAGGGCGATCTCCGCACCAGCACGGGCCGTGGAGGCCCTCAAGGCGTTCACCCGCGCAGACCAGGCGTCCAACCACCGGGCGAGCTGGGTCAAGGAGCTCGGATTCATAGCCCGGGGCCAGAGGGCCTGGACCAGCGCCATGCCGGCCTTCCGGAACTTCGTCAGGGCGACGATGACCATCTCCAGGCGCACCTCGGAGGCAACCCCCACCTCTTATGACGTCCAGGGTGCGCCCGCCTCGATGACCTCTTCCTAGGCCCGTCGGTCCTCACGATCGGACTCCACGGCCGCCTCGGTGTTTTCTTGAGTACCGGGGAAGAGCCCTGAGAAGAGACAAGAAGTAAGAAAGGGAGAAGAAGACGCATCGAGAATAAAAAGGGAAAAGGAAGGCCGGGGACTTACGGCGTAGCATCCGATCCACCCCGTGGCTCTGCTCCGTCAGCTTCGTCTCCCACTCCGCTGCTTCCTGGCGAAGGCGCTCAGTCTCGTCCTGAGCATCGTGCCTCTCCTTGAGCGCTCTCATCAGCTCGGCGTCCTGGGCCTCCAGCTTGTCCTGGAGAACGTTCTCCCGCTCCTCTGCCTCCCGGCGAAGCAGCGCCTCTCGGTCCGCCAGCTCCCGGCTGTGGGCCTCCTCGAGCTTCTTCCTGTCCGCCCTCGGCCACTCCGCTTTCTAGCGGAGCTTACAGCACTCCGCCGCACGACGTCCCGCTCGCAAAGCAGCCGGACCACCTGCCCACGGAGGCCGACCGTCTCTCTCTGGGCGGCTGCGTGGAAAGAATAGGATCGCGGTCAGAACAAGGGAACGACAAGGGAGCCAGCCCAGGGCTGCCGGCTTGGCCTTCGGGGGCTCCCCCCGCCAAGAAACACAGCGACACTTACCTTGTTGGTCGGCAGTCGAGGTGGCAAGACGGCTCTCCGCTCCATGGTACAACCCCAGCAGGGTGTTGTACGCCTCCACCCAGCGGTCTTGGGCCTCCTGCAAAAGGAAAAGGAGGAGACTGCTTTAGGCTCGACCCGCTTGCTGCCCAGCCGGCTCGAGCCTCGGGGGCTACACCCAGTGGGTGCGCTAGTGCGCCCCCACTGGAAAAGGAAAGAAGGATGGGGCGCTTACTGCGACTGCCCTTTCCAGGCCAACCAGCCGCTCACTGGCGGCCCGGGCGTCCTCCATCACATGGGCGCGGCAAGCCGCGAAGGACTCCACGACGGCGGCCACCGTAGCCCCATGGGCGCTCGCCGGCTCCCCGGAGGCCGAGTTCCCGGACGTCGCCCATGGCTGCTGGGGCCGGCCCCCGTCCGGGGGCCTCCCTTCCTAGGAGACGACGATGGTTCTGGTCCCCGTCGTTGTCGTCGTTCCGGGGGCCGTCGACGATGTGCTCCCCGCGGCCACGCCCTCGGCGGCTGTGGCCCCCGCCTCAGACTCTCCATCGCCGGATCCCCTTGGCCGGCTCGCGTCCGGTGCCGGCATGTTGGGAGCCGGCGTGCCCACAGCCAGCGCCTCCGTCGCTGACACTCCCGAGGCCGGCGCCTCCGCCTCCAAGTCCACCACCTCCGCGCTCGGCGGCACGATGCTCGCCTTGGGTGGCGCATCGCCTGATGCCGACGACACGTCATTCCCAGCCGGCTAAGGGGCTTGGTGGCTCTTCCCCAAGTCCCCCGCGGTCTCCCCACCATCGCCCATGGGCCGGTCGGCACCATGGCCGCCCAGCGTCGTCTCCTCCGGGACGTCGGGGAAGGGCTCCCACGTCTGGCCAGCGGCCTCCCCGCTAGCCGCCCCCGTTTTCGCCGCCACCTCCTCCCATCAGCGGCGCTCCTCCTCTGCAGCTCCCTCTCGGCCTTGTCCCGGTCCAGCAACGCCTGGAGCTCCTTCTCCTTGACCGTCGACAGCGGCGTCGTCTTTGCTGTCCCGCCGCCTGGCCCTCCTGCCAGCAAGCGTGCCTCCCTGATGGCGGCGAGGCATTAGATGGGAGGGGAAGGGGTGAAACCTAGATCCAAATGAACAAAGTGCGAAGCTTACCCACTCACGACCGGCACCGCCCGCCGTGTGGGCCCGGTCGGGTTTCCCCTTTGCCTCTTGCTCCCTCCGCCATAGCTGCCTCCCAGCTGCGCGGCAGCCGCACGCTTGGGCTCTAGCTTGGGGGCAGCCGGTCCTTTCACCTTGTCCGCGGTGGCCGGGTCGTTGGAGCTTCGTGGCCGGTGCCCTCGCGGCGCCGTGACCTCACCTTCCGAGAACTTCGCCGGGCCTTCTGCAGCGAGGGACGGCTCTAGCTCAGCATCGTCGTCAGGCCAATCCTTTAACGGCGCCCGGAGCGAAGACTCACCTGGTGGCTCGGCCTCGTCGTCCTCCTCCTCCTCCGCCTCATCATCGTCCGCCTCCGCCTCGCCGGCTTGCTCGGTGGCCGCCGGCTCCACGTCAACATCGTCCTCGACCTCCTCTGGGTCAGACTTCGTCGAGTCCGGCGCTGGCCTCGTGTAGTCCTGCAAGAGCGCGAACCTCTGCAGGCATGCCGGACGGCGCCATTAGACCAGGTGGGGGGACTGCCATCCGGCGGCTGCAAGAAAAGGAGGCAGAGCTGGCTGTTCACTTACCCGAGGCGCCGGCTGGCTCCGGCTGTAGGTGACCTTTCCCGACTGCCACTCCCCCTCCTTCATCTTCGCCATCGACACGGCGTTGAACTTCCTCGCCACATGGGTTGTCTTCAACTCCTTGGTGGAGATCCGGCAGGGGTCATGGCGCCCCCCCATCTGGCATATGAGATGCGGCCGGCGCAGCAGCAGCAACACCCGGCGCGCCATCATCGCCGCCAGTAGGTCCGTGGCCATGAGGCCTTCCGTCCCGGTCAGCTCGCGGAGCCGGGTTTGGAGCCGGTCGGCCGTCTCCGGCGCCGTAGTTGGCGTCACTCGCCAGTTCAACATGGCAGCCGGCGGATGTCTGGGGAAGTCCGGGAGGTTGATGTAGTCGGCCTTCGGCTTCACATTCTTCACGTATAAGAATCCCCGCTGCCATCACTTCACCGACTCATGTAGCGGGAGCTTGGGGAAGCCGGTCCCCTCGCGAACCTGGATGGAGGTGGCCCCGCAGGCGTTCATCTTCATCCTCGGCGTCACCGGATCCTTCGCCGTCTGCCGCTTGAAGTAGAAGAGCCGGCACCAGAAATCCAACCTTGGCTCGACCCCCAGGTACCCCTCACAGAGCATGACAAATGCCGCCAGCTACAGGACGGAGTTGGGGGCGAGGTGGTGCGGCTGCAGCCCGAAGTGCGTCAGGAAGTGTGGAAGAAGGCGCTCGCCGGCAGCCCCAGCCCGCGGTGGAAGTGGTCTGCCAAGACCACAACCTCACCGGACCGCGGCCTTGGGGAGTTCTCCGCCCCCGGCAGGCGGACCTCCAAGAACTCCGCCACCGGGCGGCGCGCGTGGAGGTACTCAACGAAGGAGGAGTCTACATCGCTGCTGTCCCAGGTGCCCTTGGTCACTGCCTCCATGGCGGCGGCGCGAGGGTGTGATGGCGGTGCGGGACTCGATCGGCGGACCATCCTCTGCGTGTCGGCGAGTGGCGGCACGGGCGTGCGGGTCCTCTCGAATTTTTCCCTTCCCTTCTCGCTCTCTCTCTCTCTCTCTCTCGGTGAGGGAGGCGGGGGGAGGAGCGGAGCGACGGAGGCGAGGGGAGCAAACAGGCCTTTCTCCCTCGCCTCACCTGCCAATTTATAGCCCTGCGGGCAGCGGTGGTGGGGGCGCCCCTCGTGCCTCCGTCCCCCACGATTCCCGATGCGCACGGGGCAGGCATCATGGCGCCCCGAAACACCAACCGTCTTCCCACCACGCGCGGAATCTTCGCGGGCGGTTCAGCTCCACGGTCGTGGCGGGCCCCTCTTGGTTGCCAACCGTCTCTCGGCCCACCGGGCCGTTGCCTGCTCTGACCCCCGTGCTGCACGGTCTCCTCTGCCCGGTGGGACGACCCTGGTGGCTCGGGTGGCCCCGGACAACTACGGAGCCGGTCCGCATATGCCTGCACCGCCTGACCTTCCGGGCGCTCCCGGCGCTCGGGCATTCTTCAAACCGGCGAGGTCCGCCGTGTCTCGACGGCGGGCCTCCCCGGCTTTGGGGACTACTGACGGGGGGATGACCTCCGGGGGGGCTCAAACGCACCTAATGCCGCGGCTCGCCTATAGGCGAATGGGTGGGCCACCCCGCCCGACTCCTTCCTCGAGCCGGCCGGGCATCAGATGCCCCTGACGGGCTCTGCGCGGCGATAGTGGGCCCCGTCCTGTCGGGGGTCAGCGCCCGCATGGCCATAGTGGCCTCTCGCCACTGTTAAACAATGACCAGGCCTCCAACAGTGGCGGTCTGCCCCCAACCACTCCGCTACCTACCTCGGCATGGCTACAGGACAGCCGGCCGGCCGCTGACTATGGCCGACCGCCGTAAGACGACGCCGCCCGTGCCCCCCCCCCGTGCCGCGACATGACCCGTCTTAGGGCCCGCCATGACGAGATCAAAGCTAGTGGCCTCGCATCCGGCCATAGTGGCTGCCGGCTGGGTCCCCCCACGATCATTATATTCATATTGTAAGCCGGGGGTTGACCTATAAAACCCCCGGCCCTCCCCATGCAAAGAGAGAGGACCGCACCCACGCAGACGCAGAAGAACACCTACGTAGCATCCTCTACGGGAACCTCTCCAGCCGGAGCCCCAAGCTCCCACCTCGATTCATACAGTTCAAGGAGCGCCCTTGTAACCTTTACCATCATCTCAACGAGACCAAGCAGGAGTAGGGGTTTTACCTCCCACGGAGTGCCCCGAACCTGGGTACACCGCGTGTCAGTCACTGTTTGTGCCCAACCCGTTGCCGAAGTCCGCCGGCATCCTTTCGGCCCCTCTCGATAAACCTACCCATGGCATCTGCCGTGACAAAACCACGACAAGTGGCAAGCCAATGAGTACTTTGAATGTACTCGCAAACAACCCAAGAGTGGAATGAGGCAGTAGATATGCATGATATAGCATTATAGGTAATTTGCGGGAAGCTGATTTTGTATGCAAGCGACATGATCAAGTAATAGTAAGCATGCATCAACAACTAATCAAGTATTCATGATAACACATTGTCAATACCATCATGGGTATTAGTTGAGCACACCATGTTCACGCTAAGTCATCGGACTTAGTTCATTCCTCATGCCAAGTCATCGGACTTGACTCACGTGACCTCTTGTCTCCAACACACCCTCACTCACACCAAAGTTTCACGAAACACCAGGACATAGTTTAAGCAGCACCACCCAACTGTCCATGACCATGGAGACGGCTATTCGAATAGTTTTACACTTTCCAGAGGTTGCACACTTTACCCACAAGACTCGGGGAACTTCCGTGTCATCCACGACTCTGAGATATAACATACCCAAGGGAAGCACCCGAACAATGCCTTTCCCATGGTTATACTAAACAAAGAGTCCACTCGTTGGTGCCATCGCCCATGATATACATCACTCGTATCATCCATGAGGGCACACAACGGTGTGCCCGGTGCCTGTAAAGAGAGCACATGACCTTCCTCTCAGGGACGACCCCATCTCAAGGGTGACCACTTCACTCTTGCCACTAGTAATGCGGGCTCCTTGCTAGCACCAACCATAGTAATCAACAAAGCCCCGTCCCATCAGGGGAATTGCGGTCGTGCGTGTAAGGTTGGGACGGTTGACAAATCTTGAATATAATCCATTTTTGCAAACACTCACACACTCACTTGTTTCGACACACCACTTCTTTCTCAAGTGGTCACCCATCTCATCATTATCTCCCCCGGGCTTTAGTGGCACCCGACGGGGTTTTCGAAAGAGTATTGAAAACACACCCCTATCGGTATCATCATGCAAAGGTACCACCCCACTTCGCGTAGCATCTACTTGCAACCTATCTACTACCACCCACACAACCCTCATAAGGTGGTAGGTTCTTGCCCGATGCAAGTATCAACGGAAAGTACCGGAGGCATCCCACCGAAGGGGAAACCACCACAACACATGATCGATATGCCGTAAGGAAGGTGCTATATGACATGCAATAAAAAGGGTTTTGTAACATGGTTAAGGGGCTGCTTGCCTAGCTCAAGAAAGTCTCCGGGGTCTTTAAAGTCTTCAAGTCCAACTTCTCCGTCAACGGCGCATTCTATCGTCGCAAAATAAACGATAATAAATAAACAAGCATGCAAACAGAGCACTCAAACTATTCAACAAAAATGTTAACCTATTCTGTTAAATACCTAAAGTTAAACTACAAATATTTACAAAAGGTTTTGCTATGAAAAATCATTTAGAACCAATTTAAACAGAGGCAAAATAATGCCTTTTAATAGGTTTTAAATAAAACCAGTGTATGAAAGGTTTTCAAAAATTTATACCAATGGTACTATTAAATTCTAGGGAATATTCTAAGATTTATGGTGGAAGAATTAATTGCATTGGGCAAATAATCCAACATGTGGAATTTTTACAAATCCACCAGAAAAAGAAAAAGAAGAAAAACGGGCACCAGACCATATGCCAGGGGCGGCCAGGGCTGGGCCGGCCCATCTGGCCAGCCGGCCGGCCGCGCACGCAGTCAGGTTCAAACCTGCCGCGCGGGGGCCCAGCTGCCAGTGGCTCAAGGGCGAGGAGAGAGAGTGCGGGCAAGGAGAGGAGAGGCCGACAGGTAGGTACCACCTGTCGGGTCCGTCTTCCTCCTCGCGACCTAGAGGAGGGCGGCTCACCGTCGGCGAGAGAGGCCACGGCGAGGCGAGGAGAAGGTCCGAACGAGCTCGGGGAGGACCCGCCGGTCCTTTGGAGGTGGAGCGGAGGCCGAAGGTGGACGGGGTCGTCGGCGACGAGCAGCCGTGGCGGAGGCAGCTTCGGGAGGAGGTCGCCGGAGCCATTCCTACCTGCAAGGAGGGTGGAGATGGGGGGATCGAAGCAGGGGAGCAAGGGAGAGCCGATGGAAGAAAAAGGGGGCCGGAGGGGCTTTGTACGAGGAGATCGCTAGGGACGTAGTCGCGGCGGCCCTCGGGTCGATCCCGAGCACAGAGAGAGGGGGAGGAGCTCGGGCTCCGCAGGTGGCCTATTGGGGTGGGGAGAGAGATCAGAAGGGAGAGACGGCCTCGGGGGTGCCTTATATAGGCGGGGGCCGGTCCACCAAGAGCGTCGTGCGCCGGTGAGCACGGGGTGCTCACCACAGGCCACGGGAGGGAGAGGAGAGGCCCTGGGGGCACTCCTGGGGTCAATCCAGGCCAGGGGGAGAGAGGAGAGAGGAAGGGGAGCGCGCGCGTCTGAGCTTGGGGGTTGGCCGGTTCGGGCGGCGACGTGCGCGTGCGGAGGAGGGAGGAGGAGGGTGAGAGAGGAGGGGGGCGGCAGCTTGGCATGTCGCGGACGCCGAGGGGCCTCGACTGGCGCAAGGGGAGGGCCCGAGACGGTCGGGGCTGGGCATTGGGCAGCAGCTACAGTGCCTGTCGGCACTATAGCGCGCTCCAGAGTGCACGTATGGCATGCCATGGCATGCCATCGGCCTCTTTTTCGTGGCCACCAGTGTCCAGGGGAATCTAGGGGGAAAAGAAAGTGGGCTAGGCCCTTGGATGCTCTGGGGAAGAAGTAAAATGAGAGGGGAGAAGGAAGAGAGGTCCTGCCAGGTGGACCAGAGGGTAAAAATGGGGGTTTTCACCCTCTTACCCATGAGCTATGGCCATGAAATTTTTACTAGAGGTGACCAGCACCACCTAGGAGCTGTGGTAAATAGGAGGGGCCAAGGGTAAAAGGATTTGAGGTGAAAATCCCAGTTTTACATTTCTGGCAAAAGGTGTTTGATGAAGGTTTTGGGGATCAAATGATCTTGGATCAACATGAGATTTGATTGGGTCAAGGGGAGATGGAAAACAAGAATGATCACCAAGTTTGAGAAGGGTTTGAAGGAAGTTCATAATGGGACTTGGGGAAAACCAAGAAATAGGCAGAATCAGTTTTCTATAGATTCAAAGTTGTTAGGCTTTAACACTTGATGCACCACTTAGTGGATCACCACTATTTGGCCATTAGAGCATGCCCACAAAGTTTCAGTCCAAGGGAGGACACTTCGCAATGTAAAGTTGTCAAAATTTGAATCTAGACAGAGATGGTTTTGGGTTGGCTTGATGAAGCAAATCAACTTGGATTGAGATGAAACTTTGCAAGATCATCACCTATGATGGTGTTCACTTGCTAGAATTTTCCTGGATATAATTGAGAATATTTCTTATAGAAACATTCCAAAAGTTCAATCTGAACAGAAAGGGTTTTGAGGGGTTTTGCCCATGTTATGTTGAAGCCCCTGTGTTGAAACTCATATATATGGAACAATATATGTCCACTGAGTCTCTCTAAATTTTCTCAAATATTTTCAAAGAATTTAAATAATTTTCCCTCAGGAAAAGGCATTTCTGGCCTTAAGAAAAAGCCTTTAAATAAAATATGAAATTAATCTTCCAAAATAATACTTTTTGGTTTTGAGAAGTCATATATATAGTAGGTCAGAAATAAAGCATTTGGGAAGAAAGGATCCACCTAAATTGAGGACTTGTAGTTCAAAACCTCAATTCAGGGGTTTTAGTAAACCTAAATTGAATAAATCCTTTTTGGCGAAAATAAATTATGATAAAAATAGTTTTGAGTACTCTTCACATGGCATGATCATAGGGCAAGGAATTTGGATCAAGGATGATGAAGGTGGAGAGGAGTAGAACCTAATAGTGCCACACTTGATCACTCAAGCAATCAAACAGGCATCAAAACAAACAAGCATTCACTCCAAAAGGTTTTAACTGGTTCCAAATTTTATAAAACCAAACATAACAATGTGCCAAAATATAGGGTGTGACACAAGACCCGCGAAGGATGGGCCTCCTCAGGACCCCTCCGAAGAGGTGGAGATTTCTATGCAAGGCCCGGCCTCAGGAGTCAAGGGTGATGCATGGAAGGACAGGCGGGCGTCACTTCGCCCGGCGGCACAGTTTCCTCTTTGGTGCAAGGGGAGCAAGGACATACTCGGGTTCCCAAAGCACCCCCAAAGGTTTCTATTCTAGTTCAAGAAGACCACAACCACCCGTCCCGCAAAGCGGATGTCATCATTGATCCCATCCCTACACCGTCGACAACTACTTTGCAGGTGAAGACCGCCTTTGGAAAGGGCGAGCACGTATTGCTGCCCCCTTCGAAATTAGCCATTGTGGGATCCCTTCCTGCCATTGTGATAAGGAAGAGGACCCGAGCCACCGCTATATATAGAGGATAGGTTGCACCGTAGAGAGGCCCCCGACCATCCGATCCGATAGAACCCATTTCATCACTCTTCCACCACAAAGCCGTAGAGGGCCTCGAACATGTGAAGAGAGCCCTCAGGAGGCTCAAGAACACTGTACTATTTCAGTGACATCACCTTCATCTTCTTCCTTGTCATCATGTGAGTTTGTCGTTGTGTCCATCGAGTAGCGATCTAGGGTGACGAGGCTACACGAATCTTCGCACACGCTCTTGTCTTCCAATCTTAAGGGTTTTGCGGAGCCCGAAATCTGACAAAGATGGCTTTAGATGCTTACAGTCGAGAGTTTGAGAACCTTGCACATTATGCCATAGAAGAAGTGTCCACCGATGCCAAGAAGTGAGCTAGGTTCAGGAAGGGTCTCAACCCAAAGTTTCCCCGTGATCTTCACCTGCATCACTGCGACACCTTCCAAGCTCTTGTGAACAAGGCCATCAATGCAGAAACAACTTAGTTCACCTATGAAGAGTCTCGCGAGCATAACCGTGACTTGGGTTCCACCTTCGGTTCTGGATCTCAGAAGCGCTGGATTTGGGTTCCAAACTCAGCACTTCCACCTAGATATGCATCAAAGCCATCCTATGTGGTGCCTCGTCCAACTCAGCCAAATGCTCCAACCAAGCCTGTTGGTGGACCTCCTGCCAGTGCTGCTCCACGTCAGACTTCCGTGACTTGCTACAAGTGCGGAAAACTAGGCCATGTTGCTCAAAATTGTATTCAATCCTGGATTCCCTCACTCGAGGCTGCCAAGTTTGTTGACGGTAATAAGCCACCATTCAAGGTGATCCATGCCAAGCCAACCATCACTGAACAGGGATGTGCAAATCACGTCTCATCCAAAGAAGCTAATGATGATCCAGAAGTTCTGCTTGGAACGCTTCTTGTTAATTGCCATCTGGCATCAATTTTGTTTGATACTGGAGCATCACATTCCTTCATCTCAGAAAGCTATCCCGGTTGCATGACATGTCATTTTGCGATATGCTAACTACTCTTGAAATTCAGACTCCAGGGTCTAGATGGCAGACCACAAGAATAAGCCATGGAAATGAAATCCATGTTAACAGACTTGTATTCCTGGCTTCGCTTATAGATCTCAAGTCTTTAGATATTAATATTATCTTAGGAATGGATTGGATGATATCTCACCATGCAAAGATTGACTGCTCCACCAGGTCTATTCAGCTTAAGCATCCATCTGGCAAGATAGTCAATGTTTTAACACGAGTTGAAAGCGTCATCTCTAATCACTCAATGCCAAACCTCTTCATGAGCTTGAAGATATTCCGGTAGTCCGTGATTTTACGGATGTCTTCCGAGAAGAATTGTTTGGCATTCTGCCTGAAAGGGATGTGGAGTTTGTGATAGACCTCATCCCAAGAAATGTCCCAATTTCAAGCAGGCCTTATAAGATGGCACCCTTGGGGTTATCTGTGCTTAAGAAACAACTTGAGGAGTCCTTTAAAAAGGGTTTCATATGACCTAGCTCTTCTCCTTGGGCTTGTCCCGTTCTTTTTGTTAAGAAGAAAGATGGAACGGAATGTATGGTTGTGGATTATTGACCTGTCAATTTGGTCACAATAATGAATAAGTATCCGCTCCCAAGGATCAATGATCTGTATGATCAACTTGCTGGATCCATAGTGTTCTCCAAGATGGATTTGAGGTTAGGCTACCATCAAATCAAGATCAAGAACAGAAACATTCCCAAGATGGCATTCGTCACTCGTTATGGTCAGTATGAGTACACAGTCATGTCCTTTGGACTAACAAATGCTCCAGCAACATTCTCCCGTATGATGAACTCAATCTTCATGCAGTACTTAGGTAAGTTCGCTGTGGTTTACCTCGATGATATTTTGATCTATTCTAAGAATGATGAAGCGCCTGCGGAGCACCTCGGACTTGTGCTAGAAAAGCTCAAAGAGCACCGCCTTTATGTCAAGTTCTCCAATTGGGAATTTTGGTTACCAGAAGTCACCTCTCTAGGTCATGTGATCTCCGGTAAGGGCATTGCAGTTAACCCCGAAAGAGTTCAGGCCATCCTCGATTGGACTCCACCTGAAACAATTAAGCAAGTTGGGAGTTTCCTTGGTTTAGCGAGCTATTGTCGTTGCTTCGTTGAAAACTTCTCCAAAGTTCCCAAGCCTCTGACAGAACTCCTCAAGAAAGACAAGAAGTTTGAGTGGACATCACAATGTGAGCACAGTTTCCAGGAATTGAAGAAACGTTTGACTTCTGCTCCCGTCCTTGTGCCACCTGATTTCTCCAAGGACTTTGTCATCCATTGTGATGTCTCCGGACATGGACTTGGATGTGTTCTTAGGCAAGGCCGACAGGTGATAGCCTATGCATCCCGACAGTTGCACCGACATGAGGAAAACTATCCAACACATGACTTGGAGCTTGGAGCAATAGTCCATGCACTCTAGGTATGGCAATATTACCTTCACGGTAATCATTGCAAGATCTATACCGATCACCAAAGCCTGAAGTATATTTTCACTCAACCAGATCTGAATCTCAGACTAAACAATGGTTAGAGCTTATTATGGATTACAACTTACGAATTACTTACACCCCAGGCAAGGAAAATATCATGGCGGATGCATTAAGGCATAAATCCTACTGCAACAACCTTATGTTGCAACAAGGTCAACCCCTTCTTCATGAGGAATTCTGCAAGCTTAACCTCCACATTGTTCCTCATGGATCTCTTTCAACCTTGGTTGCACAACCCACCCTGGAGGGTTAGATTATAACAAGCCAGCAGTATGATGTGGGTATTAACGGATCAAGGGTAACATTGAAAAGGGAATTGCTGGTAGTTTCTCCATTGATAATAGCCATGCAGTATACTTTGGGAACCGACTGGTAGACCCTAAAAAGCAACAACTTCGAGATTAGATCCTTAAGGAGGCTCATGAGTTTCCTTTCACCATTCACCTTGGAACCACTAAGATGTATCACGACTTGCGCCAAAGGTTCTGGTGGACTAGAATGAAAAGGTAAATCGCTGAGTTCGTTGCTAACTGCGACGTTTGTCATCGTGTCAAGGCAAATCATCAGAGACCTGCTGGCACCCTTCAGCCTTTAGCTATTCCTGAGTGGAAATGGGATGAAGTTGAAATGGACTTCATCACCAGATTTCCCAAGTCGAAGAAAGGAAATAATGCAATCTTCATGGTTATTGATCGCCTTTCCAAAGTGGCTCATTTACTTCCTATCCGAGAGAGTATCACTCCTAGTCAGTTGGCTGAATTATATATCTCACGAATAGTTGCGCTGCATGGTGTTCCATTGGAAATCAATTTAGACCGTGTAATTCTCTTCACCTCTTGAGTTTGCGAATGTTTCTAGAATGCTATGGGAACCCATCTCTCCTTTACCACCGCCATTCACCCTCAGTCAAGTAGTCAAGTGGAAATAGTCAATCAGATTCTCGAAGACATGCTCACAACTTGTGTCATCTTATTCGGAATGAATTGGGGGAAGTTTCTTCCATTTGCCAAGTTTGCATATAAGAACAACTACCAATCTAGTTTGGGCAAAGCTCCATTCAATGTTATTTATGGAAGAAGATGTCAAACACCTCTGAACTGGTCAGAAACCGGGAAAAGACAATTCTTTGGGCCAGATATGATCAAGGAAGCAGAAGACCAAGTTCGAGTTATTCACGAGAATCTCAAGACAACCCAGTCTCATTAGAAGAACCAGTATGATCGCCATCCTAAGGAAGTAACTTATGAGGTGGACAAAAAGGCTTACCTTCGGGGTACTCCTCTCAAGGGTACCCATCGCTTCGGTATCAAGGGCAAATTTGCTCATCGTTACATTGGTCATTTTCGCATTCTTGCTAAACGTGGAGAGGTTGCCTACCAATTGGAACTCTCCCCACATCTTTCCAGAGTTCATGATATCTTCCACGTGTCTCAACTCAGGCGTTGCTTCAAGGAACCTGTTCGCAAAGCACAAAGTGGACCACGAAACGCTTGATCTTCAAGATGATCTTTGATATCGAGAATATCCAGTTCGTACTCTCGATCAAGTTGAGCGTGTAACCCAGCGTCGGAACATCATGTTTTTGAAGGTTCAATGGTCCCATCATTCTGGGAATGAATCTAACTGGGAGCAAGAAGATCGTCTTCGACTTGAGTATCTCGCTCTCTTCCCGTCGACTCCAGAATCTCGGGACGCGATTCTTTTTAGGTGGGGTGAGTTGTCACATCCCTAGCTTTAGCATGCACAAGGGTCATGTTTGATTTTGCACAATATTTAAATTCTTTTTAAACTTGAAATGGGGATGATAAAATCCTAGCATTATTTGAATTCAAATAGGTTCAACCAAAATATTTTTCAATGAACCCAAGTGGCCTTCTAAAATGTTCATCGTTTCTGGAAAAATGTGGAAGCATAAACCAGAGGTGATTCATATTTTTTAAATTCATTTTACTTTATTGAATTAAATCAATACATATTTTAATTGGAGCTATAAAGTACTATAAATAATTTAATAGCTCCAATAAATATCAAACTTGGCCAGGGCCTTTGGAATATTTCAATTAGTGCCTAGGAAAAGTTTCCTATTTTTCTAAAATGATTTAGTATTTTTACTAAATCGGAAACAAACTGCAAAAATAAAAAATAGAACAAAATAAAAGAAAAAGGGAAGAATCTTACCAGCGGCCCAGGAAGGGGCTGGCCCAGCAGCCGAGATGCCAGTCACCCCCAACCTCCCGCCAAGAGGATTGGGGCGTGCGGATGGGGCACGGCGACATGTGCTTGGCCACCTCCTGCCTGGCTGCTCACAGCTAGAGGCCGTAGAGAGCACCAGCGTGACCTCTCGCTATGCCCCTCTCTCCTTCTCCCCTCCTCTGTCTCTCCTCCCCTGGTTCTCTCTCTGCTCGGAGCCGAAGCCCCATGAGAGCAATGTCTCAATGTCGCTGCCGATAGCGTAGCCCCGACCACCTCTAGACGCAGTCGTTGAGTCTAGAGGAGCCGCCAGCGATGTTTTCTTCGTCCTCGTCACCAGCAGGCATCACCGGTCGATTTGTCGCCTCTAGTGCCTGCCTGAGCCCACCAAGCCTGTCGTCTGATGTGTCGTGAGCCTCTCCGTCGTCCCCCTATCTTTCCCTATTGTTAAGAACGTCATATGAAAGCACATTTTCTCCCTTGGTGGTTTTGGTAATTAATAACAACATATAAGTCATTGAACTAATTTTTCCACCAAGTATATTTCGGGAAATGTTCAATGATGGGAATTGGCAAAAGGAGATTGTGGACAAACACCAAGATGCAAGGAAATATGTTGGCCAAGCTTCAAGCAAGAGGACTCTACATTTGATCAAGAAAATGCTTTATTGAAAGGAATTATAGAAAAGGGTATCTACAAGATTCTTGCCGGATGTAAGCAATTCGAGGAAATTGTACGGAAGCACGGAGGATACAAAAGAATCGTGGTGTTGGCTACTTCAACACTAATGGAGTTGAGTGGGAAGAAGGTCAATATCCCAAGCCCAAGTTTATTTGTCAAAATGAGAAGTATGAATATACTCTTTCCAAGGGGTTAAACACTCAATATGACCTTCCACCACAGGACCACAAGCTCAATGGAAAGAACCAGCTTCAAGAGGATATTGCCTCATATGAAGATGACCCCCTAGCTTTGGTGGAGTGGGTTCCTAAGGCTACTTCATGCTCAACTACTACTAAGGACACTTCAACACCAAGGATCCCCATCAACTTGATGTGGGTTTCCATGAAGATGAACTAGTAAGTTCTTGAGGGGTGACTCCACCAATGAAATTCACTCACATTCATTATTGGCAAGGACTTTTTGCACTCAACATCAAATCAATGAAATTAGTTCAAGGAGTCACACATTCCCTCAAAGGTAAGCAAGGGACAAGGTAATCAACTAATCAATGGACATCATAACATATGCTTTGCACTCCATGTCCATAGATATCCTTGTATTTGTCTCTTGTATGTTGGGACTAACCCATGTAGGTGAGAAGAGAGGAAACAACGAGGATGCTCCCAACTCTTGGTGATCTTCATCAACATTGAGCATCCACAACTACATCACCAACATGAAGTCTTCATCGACAAAACCCAAGGTTAGTTTATCTTGCTTATGGGGGGATGTCACATTGAGGGGAAGCTTTACTCTAAGACATGAGTCAAAGAATCTCTTAGTGTGTGACATCATTAAATGCTTTAAGTAAAAGTGGTAACCCCACTTGTGTTAAACGATGAGTATGACCTATGTTCAAGTACTCTTACTTGGCTCCTAAGTCAAATACTCATATATAGATGACTTCGTCATCTTCCAAGTGCTTGTTAGATGCTAGTGTGTTTGTGCATGTTTGACATGATTTCTTTTGACATCTTATTGTGTGAGCATGTTGGTGTGCATTTATTTTGTCATTCGAGGACATCCAATTGTTGCTATTTTGGTTTTGATTTATCTTTTGCCAACTAGATGGACAAGAATGCCTAGGACCACTCTTTAGGTATCTATGCTTTCTCACCTCATATTCCATTCATCCTGAATCACAAAATTTGAACAAGTGCTTTGTGATCCCTCTGTGTGTCGATCACTCGGAGTTCTGTATCGACAAGGACTGACCATTAAATCCCCCCAAGTGCAACTCCGTGGAACCAACCCCACAATCTCGGTCTAACCGATTGCCTAGGGTTGATCTCGTTTTCAATCTTGGTACTACCGATTTCATATTCTTGGTGACACCGAGTTTCCCTGTCAGCTGACAGCTGTGGAACTCGGTGACACCAAAAACCTAAAGTCGCTATCACCGACAATGAAGGGTATATATGCTGTTGACCCTGACACTTTGAAATTCAATCTTCAACGTCGCGCCTCAGAACCCTAAGCTAGCGCCTCAAGACCCGTGGTTGTCACTCTTGTCTTCCTGCACCTCTCCGCCGCTGGGAATCACCGTCGTCGACAAAATCTACTCCATCGTCGCCATCGTAGAGGATCCACACCAAGCTAGGGTACGGATTCAATCTCTTATGCGTTCCCCATCCGATTCTTGGGCATTAGACACTTGATTATCATCTTTGCACCCTTTGCCAATATATCCATCCAAGTAATTCTCCAAAATCTCGAGTTAGATGGATTTTCTAGGGTTTTGTCGTCCGCCCGATATATCTCGATGGAACCGGAACGAAAATATCGGTCTCACCGATATGCTTTTTAGTGAGGGTGAGAACTGACTCGGTGGAACCGAGTGGCTCTTTTCGGTCTGACCGAAAAGACTGCCAAGTTACTGTTAAAGAGTCAGTTTGTCACGGTCTCATTGAAAATTTCCTTTCGACTGCACCGATATGTATGTGACAGATTGCAAAACTTTTTGAAAAATCATTGCTCAAATTTCAAAAACCAGCCTCATTTTGTGATAACTCATCTACTTCTGCTCATCTACACTCTATTCACAGGGTCAGTATGTCAGGCTCAGAAGATAGTCAGAATGTGCCAGAGCAGGGAGTTGATATGAGTTCTGGAACAAGCCGAGAAGCCAGTTCTTTCTCAGATCCAGGCACACCCAGCTCTCAAAGGTTGCCCAAGGCTGCGACGAGAACCAGGAAGAAGTTGAACTCAGATGAAGAAAATTCAGACTTTGTCCCTAAGGAGATTCTTGGTAAGAAGCAAGAGAAGGCTGCCAAGAAGTTAGCAATTGAAGTTACTTCATCTCGAAGAGTTGTTAGCAAGATATATGCTCCAACTTCTACCTTCAAGGCCCATGAGACTACTAGAGCAACAATTTCTGTTGAAGTCCCCAAGAGAACTATGCCTAAGAAGATAGGGGAGAAAAAGTCCAGGAAGAGGATCATTCATGTGACTGGCAGGCCTACTTCCATGTATGAAGATCTAGAGGAAGCAACTGCTACTGCTGCTGAGGAAGAGGAGCTTGAGCCAGCTAAAAAGGGTCCTCCCAAGAAGAAGGCAAAGAAACTTATGTCTGATGCTATGCCTAAGACCAGCACATCCAAGAAGGCTGCCGAGAAGCCTAAGAGGACAGCTAGGCAGATTCCTGCTTCTGACAAGAACAAAGGAACTGCTTCCAGAGTTGAAGATGTGGATGACTTGACAACATTGATGAAGCTCTGACCACACCTCCCAGTTCACAATGCCAGCTACCCACTAGCAGAGGACATGAAGAAGAGGAAGGATTCTAGATTAAGGGCATGGAGAGCTGTTGATCCTTATGTCCAGAGGAAGAAAACAACTGTGGACTGTAGGTTCTATACTAAGGAGCAAAAGGACTTCTATGAGACTGTGCTCTTTGACAAGAGTCCAGCTATCAGTGATATGCGATACGTTGATTGTAATTTCATCAAGGAGAATGAGGACTACTTTCCAAGTTTCCAGGACAACTTCCACTGCATAGGTCTGGATGAGTTCGTCAACAGAGAATTCACAGCTTGGAATGATGACATGATCGTACAATTCTACTCCACTGCACACTTCAATGGAGATGGTAGAATTGTGTGGATGACTTAAGGTGCGATATATGAATCAACTGTTGAGGAATGGTTTGATGTCCTAGGAGTTCCTGAAGCACAGGATGGTGACTTGGATGTTTACTCTGAATCGAAGGCTAGCCACAATGCTATGGCTAACATGTACAAGGAGATATTGCTGCAAACATGAAGACTCACAGGCTAGGATCCATCTATTTTCTCCAGGCTGGCCTCCACACGGTGAACACCATACTGACGCATACCTTGATGCCCAATTCAGGAGATGACAAGATGATCCAAGGCCACTCCATCAACATGTTGATCCACCTTGATAGACACACCAGGATCAGAGTCATGGATCATATTGTTGAGACAATCAAGAGGGTTGCTGCTGAATAGAAGCGCTCCTGCTTTTATGCACCCTACATTCAGATGCTCATCAACTCAAGACTGGAGAAGCACATTTTTGCCCTAGATCAGCCACATTTGCCCCTATAGCCAGATCTCGAGGACAATGTTGTGGTGATGGATGCTGATCATCCCACTTCAGCTGCAACTCAGGAGGAAGCAGAGGCAGTCAGAGCCAGTAGTGCTCAGGTCCGTAGATCTAGGAACGAGCAAATGGATCTCTTGATTTCATCAGTTCAGGGTATGAAGAAGGACATTAAGGGGATTCTGGATAACCAGAACAGTCTTTTCAGAATCTTTTTGAGACCAGAATCAAGAGCCTTACTGATAAGGTGGACAAGCTGACTAAGACTATCACAGAGCTCCAGAAGGAAGTTGACTCCATGCACATCCCTCGGGTCTCTTGTACTTCAGATGAGGACGATGATGATCATGAGGATGAGGATGAATCACCTCTAGGGCCAGGCACTCAGTCCACCACTTAGGCCAGATCAGCCACTGTGCCAGCTCCATCAGCTCCATCTGCTCCATCAAGTTCAGCTCCATCAGTGACCACTCCAGCTCCATCCACGACATCTGGAGAGATCTTCGCTGACGCTGTCATCTCGACTCCTTCATCAACAATGAGAGGAGATATGCCCAAGAACGTTTAGATGTATGCCTTTGAAGTTTTTGGTAACTTGTTGCCAACGGGGGAGAACTGTATATAGATCTTTAGGCTTCGAGCGAGAGAGCGTTTGGTGCTTATTGCTTTTTAAAACATTTGGTTCTTTTGGTTTGACGTGAGATACTTTTGTGTTTGTCTCTGATCATACGTTGTTATGTGTGATGCAACTATTTCCTATCATATTAATGCTTATGAGATGATCATTCACCTTTGCTTGATTGTGTTGTGCCATGTTATTCATTCTAAATTAGTCTCGCACACCACCAAGTCATATGTGACATGGAAGTAGTACCCCATATACCTAATCGATTGTGCATTTGCATTCAAACACAAATTCAAAATAATGCACAAATTTAGGGGGAGCTCTTTCTTATCACATACCTCTCAAAGCGACGATTATATTCATTGATTTTATCATGTGTGTGACATCCCAAATTTTGGAATGTTATAATAAATATTAGAATTAATGTTTGTTTGTTTGAGTGATTGATTTGAGTGGAATTTGAAACTTTTAAAAACTTTTCAATGAGTGTGAATGACATGACTTTCCCATATGCTTTTGGAATTAAAATTCCTACATTTCAAATTAGTGAGAGAAGATGATATGACTTCTTCGATATAAAAAGATTTGAAAAGTGAATTTGAAAACTATTTGAAATTTCCTGATATGGAGTTCATTTTCATATTTGAATCTCCAATTTGAAGTTTGAAAGAATTCAAACCCCTTGACAAAACTTGAGAGCAGTAATATGAAACACCACACCAGGGTTATTTTTGTGAAGTTTTTGAACCATAAAACCCAAGGGGTTATTTGAAAATTTATTGCAAAACAATTAAAACCAATTTAGGCATTTTCTAAAAATAATTTTTTTCAAAAGTATTTTAATTTGCCGTGGAAAAATGTTCATTAAATTGCATTTTCCCCTGGTCAATTTAATATATAAATATTCATTTTTTGGAAATGTATTGATTGCCATAAAGGAGTTTTCATTCTATGTAAATTAGAAAAGTAAAGGAATTAATGTTCTAATAAAATCCTACCGGCCCACCTGCCTTAACTCCCCCACCCCCCGAAATTACTCCAATCCCACTGAATCCGCCATCTCCTCTCCCTTTCCTTTAACTCACTCTTGATCCATATCCCAACAAGAGTGAGTTAAGGTTGATCCTTATCAGCCGTGTAGGTCAGTACTTTAACTCACTCTTGATCCATATTCCAACATTACCTTCAGTTCACTCCATTATACCCTTCACAGACTTATTCTTGTTTAGATTCCACTCTGCGGAATCCATTTTCCTTTCCATTGGTATGTTTAACCTTGGGTATGGTTTCATCACAATCATTCTTTTTCTCAACATTCCAGCTTCGAAAGCACTTCGTCACAAAGCTTATTATCCGCATAGTTTGATATGGTTCCACATTCTCTTCACTTGTATTCACTTATCCAAACTCCTTAATATCAATGGTATTTTCTTCATTCATTTATCCTGTGGGTACTACCACACTTAAATGAAATGCACTCATCCTTGCATAGACCATACTTTCTAATATCCTCGAAATTGGTCTGTGATCTTTGTTCATAGAGTAAAAATTCATATAGTTCAACATAGGAAAAATCATGACACCATTAATTCCATTGGTTCATGAATTTATTAAAAACTCTGAGACTTCTGTTACATAACTTCAAAATGATAAGAGATCTATCTATTACATTTATTACTTGCCAAATCCAAAACTCAAACTACTCATGCTTGGCCTTCTTCTTCGGGCAGGTATAGGATTAGTGTCCTGTCTTGTTGCACCGATAACAAGTGATGTGGCTTAGATCCTTCCGTGTAGAAAACCATGGAGTCTTCTTCTTCTTGGGTTGTGTTCCTTTCCTCATGCTTGGCTCATACCTCTTGCACAAATAGTGTGGCCTCTCCAGGCTACAATGCAAACATCTGATGCCTCTACTTACTTGGACTTTCTTCTTGTCTAGGTTGATCATTTCTTCTATCTCCTGATCGTCATATTGCACTTCTTCTATCGGGAAGTCTCCCAGACACTCGTTCGGACAATCCTGAGAGATATGTCCTTCTTCTCCACATGAATAACATGACTTGATACTTACGTTTGGGTCTAGTATATCTCCCATCATCATGGGTTCTTCTAAATTTTTCCCGAGGAATTATTTCATGGCTTCCTTCTGCTGCTTCATGACTTCTTGTACCTTGGGGTAGAGTTGACATTGTGTCGGATAGTGAGTGGTTCCTTCACACAAGAAACATGTCACCTGCCCAGTTGGACATTCCTCACCAGGGTGGTTTTCTTCACAATAAGGACATCCATCCTTGTGTTCTTCGTGGGCGCGTCCTATCTCTCCACATACCTTGCATGCACAAATCTTCTTCACATCTTTGCAACGGGGCTTCTGGGTGTTGGTAACAACATGAGACTTCTGCAGAGACCTCTTGAATTCTTCCCAAGTGATTGATGCTTGCGTATCATGGATATCTTCATGCATCTTCCACCAATGTGCAGCACCTTCTGCAAAGTATCGAAAAGCAAACTGGACAATCTCGTTCCTTGCAACATGGTTAATCCGTAGATGATCCTCCATGTTCTGAATCCATTCTTCTGTCTCTAACCGAGTCATCGATCTAGAATACACGAGTCCAGCTTCATTCGCCATCTATTGGGTTCAAGGTTTTGCGATAAGATGCGAGAGATTGAGACAAAGAGAGAGAGAAGGGATACAAACACACAAAACATCAAACTCAAATCCACACATTCATCAAGTTCAATCAAATTGTAGTATCGCCACCCACATAAGGTTGGTATGGTCGATCACTCAAATCGTAATAACATTTATCCTTTATTCTCTCATGGTGGGGCCACTACTAAGCTAGTTTATATCATGTCTTCATCTTCAGTGCGCTTCTTCTGGTCATGCTTGATATTCTCAAGTTCTTCTACCAGATTTTCCCTGTTGATGCATAGTTTCCGATGTCGTCCTTGTAGTTCCAGAAGTTGGCTCTTGAGCTTCTGTATTTCAACGTCTCCAGCATGAGCCATGGCCCGACTATTCTTAAAGTCTTGACGAAGCTTCTGAATCTCGGGATCGTGTTTCTTCAGATTGTGTACCATCAACTTCTCAGCCTTGAGGTTCTCACGAAGTGTTTCGTTCTCAAATAATTCTGAGAGAAGGTCCATTTGAAGGTTCTTCATGTAGTGCTCCAGTTCTTGATTGTACACAAGTACGAGTGAAAACTTCATCTTCTGTTCGTCGGTCAGGTCGATGAGTGCTCCATCAGGCTTCTGCCATCCAAGCCTTCCAAAATAGTAGTTGCACAACTCAGGACGATGACGGTATCTCAAACGTGTGATGGAATCATGGACGGCAGTGTTCATACCCATCTCGCGTTCATGGCTCAATGTGCCATAGTTGATGTCTTCAGTCTTTGGGTCTTCTGTATGTCCAAAAACTTTAGTTTTGATGCCCCAGAATCCAGACTTCCTCTTATTCACCTTGATCTCAGGTATTGGCAGCTTCACCATATGTACTAGCTCTATGAGGAATGAGCCTCCGAGAACATCTTCGTAGTCCTCTCTTTTGTTCAAGGTGTAGTTCTCCATCTATAGTTTGAACCAGGGAGGGTTCAGTAAAAGAATTTAGAAGTTATGGGAGTAGTGAAAACGAAAGTTGTTTGCTATCAAGGTCTTCCTATTTCTAATCCATTTCCTAGGGTCACGTCCTACAGTCAACATGTGCTCTGATACCATTTCTGTAGCGACCCGACTCAAAACGAGTCAAGCCTCTCTGTGTTTTGTGCCATCCCTGGATCAGTATGCTGGCACACACAGTACATCAATGTATATATCAAAGTGCAATCACATGTAATTAACGTAAAACTGATATATACCTTAAAATCTCAGTGGAAGCAGTCAACGGGAGTGGATCTCAATAACACCATTGGTAGGTTGAGTGCAGACCGTAACACTGAATCATACTCTTACTCGTCGTAGAAGAGTATCTGCAACATAAGACGTTGCAGCCATGTAGGTCAGTACATTGAATGTACCGGCAAGATCACCATAGGAGAAACAGAAGAATAAGACTAATCTATTTGCAATAAGGCTTTTTGGCTCTGTGTCTGAGTTTTTGCATAAAAGCTAATTTTATTTTATTTTTCCTACAACAAAGGAATATCAGGAGTTTCACTACAGAATTACCTATCATGACATGGTTCCGCCAACCGATGTCTCAATGCCCACATGTATCAAAAGTTGCCCACAATTAATTATCAGTCCAGTGTTGAGATTTTGAGAAATAGATCCAAGTCCAGAGGCTCAAATTGTCCGTAACCGGGGACATGGCTAATCGATTAGGTTTAACTCTGCAGAGTTTTGCACACGTTACCCACAAGATTAGATAGCCTCCGTTGGATTCCTTGCACTTCAGGGTGTTTGAGGAACGGATGATCAAAACATGGTCTTCTAAGGGGTTCCTCTAAGAATCTGTCGGTGCCCATCCATTCCTAACGTCGACTACATCTCGTAGCACTGCCTGTCCAGGGTCACCATAATATCCAACCAAGCCAGAGCCCATAATGTCTTGTGGCTGCGCAGGTAAGCTTACGGGCATGAAGTATCCATCCGTCTCTTTGAGTCTGGGTGAAGCTTTCCGCAAGATGTCATGGCGCTTCTCCATGCATCCCGGCCATCGACTGGTTACTCAAGGGATGCCCAATCAACCATCCTTCACCCCGTAGTGTGTATTGAAAATCTTGTTTCTCGAGTCTCGAAGTCTTGAGGTCTTGAAGATGCAGGACTCTAAGATGCCTTCATGAAGTTGTCTTCTTGACGTGGAGTCCTCCTTCTCACACCACTCACGAACACTCATACCAGACCCCGTCTACCTTAGCATAGCATAAATATAACTAACGTTCCCGGGGCTTTAGTAACAAGTGGTGGTTTCCTACCTCATGCATTCTACTCAACTACAAGAATTTCAATAACACTACTAGAGGGATTTGTTGAATGATGTCACTACATGCAATAAAACATAGGTATGAAATAGATGGTCAAAGTGAACTTGCCTATACTGTTGATGAAGAATAATATCGCTCTCAGAAGTAACTTGATAGACTGTTCGTCACTCTTCGATAAAATCTATAATCAAGCATTTCACTCATACAAGCAATCATACTAGCAATCAATTCTACCAATCAAAAAGTAACACAAAAACTAAAAAGCAACGAGGTGGTGAAGGAAATACTTAATACAAAACTCAAAACAAGAAAGTTTAATCAACACAACTACGGTTGGTTTTCTCTACAAATAAATCCTACTTTCAAAACAAAAACACAAACACAAAGTAGAATATAACAAAAGTATTTTAGTAAATATTTACTTTGCAAAAAAATTACTTTTGAAGAACTACTATGGACTTTGAAAACAACACAATAACAACAAGAGTTTTCTAGTTAATAAGCTTATCAAAAAGTAAAACAAATAAGAGAATAACAGAAAACAAAATATATAAAAACTAAGTTAACAGAAAGTAAAACTCGTAAAACAAATTATAAAAATATTTTCCAATAAGAAATCAAACTAGCAATGAAATCAATATGCCAGTTACTATGAAACTAGAATTGATTTCATGTTACAATATATAAAATAATATAAAAATAAATTTGGTTTAAGTACTATTTGCTAACTAACATAAAACAAGTTAAAATAAATTAAGTAATATAAAATAAAACAAATTAAAAAAATTTAAAACAAAAGAATTAGAAATAAACCTAAAAAGAACTAAAACAGAATCTGTTTTGTTAACAATGCTAATTAAATATTTTCTAAAAAATTCTAAAGTGTTACCTACTGATAACTAAGGTCACTAGTGACAAGGAGCAAAAAGATTCAACTCAAAATAATTTTTTTAACTCAAGATATTCATAAAATAAGATTTGAATCAAATCTATTTGAAATCAATTTTAAGTTATTCAATTTTTGTCAACTTGATATCTACAGAAACTACATAAATTTGTTGACATGATGCAAAAAGAATAAAATTAAAATAATTAAAAACATAAAAGTAATAAGGAAAATAAAAACAGAACTATTCTGTTTTTAAAACAGAAACAGGTAAAAAAGAAAAACTCTAACTAACGGATAGGGGCTACATGGCATTTTTTTCATTGGCTACAGGGGGTGCGTGCTAGATGTAACGGAGCGAACAACCGATAACTACAAGAGAGCGGTTCGGCTAATAAAATTAAAACACGCGATCTAATTGTATCCGTTCGTTTACGATCCGACGGTGGGGAGAGCTTCCGGTGCTTACCGCGGTGGGGTTGGAGTCCGGCGAGAGCTCCGGTGATGTCCGAGGCGGCTGGGTCATCGGGGAAGGTGCTGCGGTGGTCGGGTACGGCGACTCCGTTGGTGGCGTTAGCAGGGCTCGGGAGCGACGACGGCGACGACGCCGAGCTCGTGAGCGGCGATGATCTTCGGGTGGTCGTCGGGGAAGGGACTCCGGTTGATGCGGGACATGGGCGAGTGGATGGCGAGGTGCAGGAGATCGAGGCAAAGAGGTTGGTGGTCTCGGAAGAGCTTGGCGCGGTCGGAGTGGAGCGACACGAGCTCGAGGGCTTCGGTGGTGCGAAGCTCCGGCGAGCAATGGCGGCGGCGAGAGGGCACGGGGAAATGGGGCTTAGGGGTGGAACGGGGTGCGGGAGGCCTCGGGTATTTATAGGAGTGTCTCGGGGTCGTCGAAAGGAAAGGGAGAGGAGATGGCGGATTTAGTGGGATTGGAGTAATTTCGAGGGGGGGGGGTTAAGGCAAGTGGGCCGGCAGGTTTTTATTAGAACATTAATTCCTTTCCTTTTCTAACTTACATAGAATGGAAACTACTTTATGGCAATCAATACTTTTCTAAAAAATTAAGATTTGTATACAAAATTGAACAGGGGAATACATGCAATTTAATGAAAAAATTCTATGGCCAAAATAAATACTTTAAAAAGAATATTTTCAGGAAATGCATTGATTCCTTTCCTTTTTTCTAATTTACAGAGAATGGAAACTACTTTATGGCCATCATTACCTTTCCAACAAATGAAGGTTTATATATTAAATTTACCAGGGGAATAAATGCAATTTAATGAACATTTTTCCACAACAAAATTAAATACTTAAAAAAAATTATTTTCAGAAAATGCCTAAATTGGTTTTAATTCTTTTGCAATAAATTTTAAAATAACCCCTTGGGTTTTATGGTTCAAAGACTTCACAAAAATAACCCTGGTGTGGAGTGTCATATTACTCCTCTCAAGTTTTGTCAAGGGGTTTGAATTCTTTCAAACTTCAAATTGGAGATTCAAATATGAAAAGGAACTACATATCAGGAAATTTCAAATAGTTTTCAAATTCACTTTTCAAATCTTTTTATATTGAGGAAGTCATGTCATCTTCTCTCACCGATTTGAAATGTAGGAATTTGAATTCCAAAAGCATATGGGAAATTCATGTCACTCCCACTCATTGAAAAGTTTTTAAAAGTTTTAAATTCCACTCAAATCAATCACTCAAACAAACAAACATTCATTCTAATATTCATTATAACATTTCAAAATTTGGGATGTTACAAACCTACCACACTTAAAATGAATCTCGTCCTGAAGATTCGAAAGGTCTAGAAAGAATAGGTTAGGGTTTGGGGTCTTCTAGCAAATCCACTGTCCTGTAAAGGTGTGGGGTCTACCACACTTAAAAATGAGAGTTACTGGTCCCTCAAAATCATGGCAGTCCTCTGGGTGCATCTGTCTCTTCACATTCTTCAAAATAGCTCCTTCGATGAGGCTCTTCCAATAAATCAAAATCTTGTGATCTCATAACAAAATGTATTTCCTCCGATACTGGTCTTGTTAGCTGATAAGTCTCGTGATCAATCTAAATAACTTATTGATGATCTCATGGTGGTCTACCATTTGTGGTTGTCCTGCAGTAAAATTGGTCTTGGCTTTATTCCTCACCGTAAAATTCCTACGTGTGGCAGCAATTTCCATGTACAAGGGGTTTTCATCATACCATTCTAAGGCTTAAACAAAAAGCTTCAAAGAGCGTCGTCTCTTTACTATGGGTAAGTCACTTAGATTTAAGATTCCGAATAGCAAGAGAATGATAAGAGTAAGTCCTCATGGTGGCCAAGCCATGTCGCACTGAAATCATTACCTTGTATAAGGTTTAGTGAATCTCTTATTCTAACACTTGGGCTTCCTCACAAGCATTACAGAAATTTCTCTTATCAACGAACAAAGTTCGGATAAATCCATTGATTCTGCAAGCTGAACAAAACATGTATCGTTTCTTCACAACTCTCAGGTTATCATATACTCCTAACAAATGTTTGTTGATCGGTCGTAGCTTCTTCCAAGATTCTTCCTTCATAAAGGTAGGGCTTGATCCTTATCAATCCCGAGGTCAGTGAGTTTTGGGTTCACTTGAATATTTGAACAACTTTAACTCACTCCTATGGCGATCTTGCGAGTACATTCAATGTACTGACCTACACGGCTGCAACGTCTTATGTTGAAGATACTCTTCTACGACGAGTAAGAGTACGATTCAGGGTTACGGTCCGCACTCAACCTGCCGTTGGTGTTATTGGGATCCACTCCCATTGATTGCTTCCGCTAAGATTTTAAGGTATATATCAGTCTTACGTTAATTACATGTGATTGCACTTTGATATATACATTGATGTACTATGTGTGCCAGCATACTGATCCAAGGATGGCACACAACACATAGAGACTTGACCTTTCCAGGTCGGGTCGCTACAATATGTCGAAGCTTTGATCTATATGTTTTCATCAATTACCAAAATGGGGGAGATTGAAAGCACATTTGCTATCTTGGTGGTTTTGATAATTCATAACAACATATAAGTCATTGAACTAATGTTTCCACCAAGTATATTTCAGGAAATGTTCAATGATGGAAATTGGCAAAAGGAGATTGTGGAGAAACCCCAAGATGCAAGGAAATAGGTTGGCCAAGCTTCAAGCAAGAGGACTCTACATTTTATATTTGTGAGAAATCACTTTGAGTGCATAGGAAAGACAATACTATTCAAAGGGGGTAAGGTTTTGTTGGTGAACAATATGCTCAAATGTGCACAACTCATAGTCGCCAAAAACATTCACAAACTCTCCCTCCAAAGTCTGTTCTATACTTAACACTCAAAATCGGTGCAACCAACTTTCCCACTTTGGTGCCACCGATTCCAGAACCTAGACAGACTCAAGCCAAACCCTGGCCTCTTCGGTGCAACCGATTCCATACTGGTGCCACCGAGTTTAGGTTGCCAACTTTCTTTTACGCAAATTCACATTTTTGGTCCTACCGAGAATGTTGGATCCGAGATTGAAAATCTGACCGTTGGTCACCTTATCGGTGCAACCGAGTTTCCTATATCGGTCCCTCCGAGATTCGAAAGTTGCCACCTTTTGGTCACTTCGGTACCACCGAGATTAGGACATCGGTGTCACCGAGTTGGTCATTGTGTGTGTAACAGTTCAATTTTTGGGGATGCCTATATATACCCCTTCACCACCACTTACACGAGAGAGAAGCACTTAGGACAATTCCATACCTATCCTGTCAGATTTTCTGAGAGAGAACCACCTACCCTTGTGTTGAGGTCAAGATCTTCCACTCCAACCATATGGATCTTGATTTCTAGTCTCCCTAAGTAGCTTTCCACCAATCCCATCTCTTCCACCATGCCAAATCTGTGAGAGAGTGATTGGGTGCTGAGGAGTCTATCATGTTGAAGCACAAGAGTAGGGAGTTCATCGTCAGTACCGAGCCTATTACCTTTTGGAGGGTGGTGCCTCCGAGAATTGTTAGGTGTCTCTTGGGAGCCTCATACTTCGTGTTGTGGAGGGAACCAAGAAGTTTGTAAGGGCAAGGAGATCGCCTACTTCGTGAAGATCTACCCATAGTGTGGCTAGTCCTTCGTGGACGGAAGTCGTTATGGAATAGTCAAGGTTGCTACTTCGTGTACCCTTTTGGGTGGAGTCCTCTGTGGAGTCTCGCGACCGGTACCCTCTATGGGTTGAAGACTCCATAAACGTAGATGTACGATTGTGCCACCTATCGGGAGCATGGGAAAAATCATTGTGTCTACAACTGCGTTTGATCTTCCTACCCTATCCCGTCTATACATGCTTGTTGTTACTTTCCGATGCTATATACTCTTAGACTTGCATGTGTAGGGTGTACTTGACTTGCCATGAAATTCTAAAAACTGTTAACCCTAAAACTTGGTGTAGGCAAAACTTTTCATTGGTCATGTAGTCTAATCACCCCCCTCTAGACATACTTTCGGTCCCACACCATAGCCGTCGCTTCCCCATCTTGCCCGAGCACCTAGCCGCCGACGTCATGACCACCACGTCCAGCGCACATGTTGTGCTCGTTTGAGCACTCCGGCGTGCTTGTGGGGACCCATAGATGCTGCCCCGGCCTCCTGCTTCTCCTCTTCTAGCCCGTAGCGCCACGGCTGTCCTAGGCCGAGTTTCGGCAAACACGAGCGAGCTTGCCACCGGCAGCTCCTTTCGCCCCTCGCATTCCCGTGTGTACCAAACGATGCGTGAGAGCAAGGGCTTTGCCCCAGTACCCTTAGTCGCCGCTCCCGAGACCGGTAGCACGGGCAACGCCACGACCAGAGGTTGTCAGCGACGAGCCATTGCCTGAGCTTCCGGCCGGTGGGGCCCCATCATTAGGTGATTAGCTTAAGGCTAATCACTAGTTAGTTAACTCCGTGAGTCACCTGCATGTGGGACCGGCCCTATTAATTCAATAGTTAGTTTATTTTAAAACCTGTTAGATGAGTGAGTCAGTGACAGGTGGGGCCAGCCACCATGTTTGACCTGGGTTGGCGCCTGTGACCTGCTGAGGTTAGTGTTACGTCAGGCTGATGCAGTAATTGTATTTTTGGATGTTAAATAATTCCAAAAATTGCTAAAAACATAGAAATTTCATATAAATTAATCCGTAAGTCAGATGAAAATAATGTATAAATGAAAAATTATCAGAAGAATTCAATGAATACATCTGTACCATTTCCATGCATGATAGAGCAACCTGAATACGAGAACTTGGACATTTTAGTTCAAATGGAGCTTCACATTTGAAGTTAATTTTGAACCTTGGGTTCAAACCTACTCCATCTAAACATCCTGCTAGATGCATTAGACCAAACCACATCATATTGTTGCATTTGATGTGTATTGATTTGTCCCCCTTCGATGGTTGTTCTTCGTGGTAGGCACTCTTCCGGAGGATACGGTCGAGTATCCATCTGAGGAGTAGTAACATGTGATCGTCTTAGCAGGCAAGCAACCCCTCATTGATCAGCTCTGATACAATCCCACTCTCTCGCTCTTGCTCTCACTTATTGCATTAGGACAAACGATTCTACTTTTATCAGTTCCGGTAGTTGAACCCATTCCTCTGCATGACCTTTCATTGTCACGGTAATAGCTAAACCAAGCAACCTAGCATACCTAGTAGATGCTTGTGCCATGTTGTGCCATTACCCTATTATGCTTGGTATGTTTAGAGTTGTGTCAGTTCTGATTCATCTGGGTGATGAACCAGAGTGAACTAAATGTGTTCCAATGATGAGAGTTAAGTGTTGAACCCAATTTGGTAAAGGTAGCAATGAGAGGCCCTGTTGGAGTACATGGCGGGTTGTCTCATTGGGACTGTCCTTTAGAATTGAGTCATGTGTATGTTTTCCAAGACTACCTACTAACGCACATTGGGATCCTTAATTGAATCTCTCGACTTATTAATCGTCTTTATCTCTCTCCAGGAGTTGCAACTAGTTTTTGGTGTTTGTAGGTCATGCTAGTAGTCTACCAAGTGGCACCCCATACAGGTGGGCTTGCGACAGGCTTGGCATCGTGGCCCAGTGTACAAAGTGTAGTACCATTCATCGAGGTGGGCTTGGGATCCCTCTACATGTCATTTGGCGTCGTCGAGGAAACTTTGGCTGGACTTCCTTTCGGGTTCATTCTCAAATAGGCGATAAACCTGGACTAGAGTCTTGTATGGTTAGTCAGGTCGTGGACGACTCCCTTGCCAGGCTTTCGCTTGAAGGTTGCTGAGGTGCCTTTTTATGTGCACATAGCGATAAGTGGCGGGAGCATGTGTGACGAAGTACACCCCTGCAAGGTAATCAATCTATTCGAATAGCCATGTCCGCGGATAAGGACTACTTGGAGACTTATATGGTTCATAGACAATTTTAATGGATACTCATAAAAGCTTCAAGACAAGTGTGAGTACCATGGATGGCACTCTCGTAGGAGGACGGGAGCGGATCCATGGTAGTGTATTGTTGTGGCGTTAGTGGACTCATGTATGCTTCACAAACTTTTCGAAGTACTGATACTCTACAGGAATCAGGCACTTTCCATCTGCCATGGCTGACGTCAAAGGCACAAAGGCGAACGGCGAAGGACTTTGTCTTTCGCTAGCGGACGAAACAAATTTGGGCCCAGCTAGCTCCGGCAAAGGGGTTCTTTGCCGTCTGCTTCGTCCCAGTGGACGGCAAAGGATCGTTGTCGTCTGCTTGCAGATGGCAAAGGGCATGGATGACAACTACTGACTGCGTCGCCGTTAGAGGTGGCTAACAGAACTCACCACTTTGCCGTCTGCCCCCCCCCCGCCCCTTTGCCGTCTGCCGCCTACCCTCACGTTTGCCATCTACTGCTTACCCCCGCCTTTGCCGTCTGGTGCCCTCTCCTTCTTTGTCGTCTGCCTCCCTCCCCTTCTTTTCTGTCTGCCTCCTCCCCCTTTGCTGTATGCCGCGGATGGCAAAGAGACAAAATGTCCCCAGCCTCGGCTTCCTAGGTTTCACAGGTGGCCGCCACGTGGCACCTTTGCCGTCTGGTGCAGGCAGCAAAGCACCCTTTGCCGTCGGTGGCAGACGGCAAACTGCTTGTATTTGCCTTCTTATTCTTTTCTTGTTATATCCAATCATTTTCACAAGAACATATATGATATATATATATAATTCACAGAAACTATATCCCTGCCATATCACAAGCACATATATATGACCATCCAACAAATTACCAAATAAAAGTGCAAGTTTCATCCATAAATGCATAGTTTCATCCATATTCCAATAGTTTCATCCATAGGTAGCAAGTTTCACAATGTTCATCGATACAAAATCAAAACACAAAATAAACACAAGAACTCCATCAATGCAAGCTTCCGTGAAGTGAATCGAATCTGCAAAATCGGAAATAAGAAAGTTAGAAGAATACTAGAAGAAGAAGAAGAAGAAGAAGAAGAAGACCTAGAAGAAGAAGAAATTTTTTTCTTCTCCTTCTCTTTATCCTCTTGTTTTTCTTCTTCTTATTGTTTATTTGTGCCATTTTAGAGCTAAGCTAGGTAATTATGCCATTTTGTGACCTAACTAAGCTTATTGTGTCATTTTGCAAGAAAATAAGGTAAGTCTATGGCATGTATGAGGTTTCCAAGAAGAACAAGAATATCTAGAAGAAGAACAAGAAGAAGAAGAAGCGTTTTTCTTCTCTTTCTGTTTCACCTCTTGTTTTTCTTCTTCTTATTGCTTATTTGTGTCATTTCAGAGATAACCTAAGTAATTATCACATTTTTTACCTAACTAAGCTTATTGTGTCATTTTGCAAGAAAATAAGCTAAGTCTATGGCATCTATAAGGTTACCAAGAAGAAGAAGAAGAAGACGAAGATCTAGAATAAGAACAACAACAAGAAGAAGAAGTGTTTTTCTTCTCTTTGTATTTCTCCTCTTGTTTTTCTTCTTAATATTTATTATTTGTGTCATTTTAGATCTAACCTATGTAATTATCACACTTTTTACCTAAGTAAGCTTATTGTGTGATTTTGCAAGAAAATAAGCTATGTCTATGGCATCTACGAGGTTACCAAGTCTATTATGTCATTGTTGAGTTAACTAAGCTTATTATGTCAGTGTGGAGCAAACAATGCTAAGTATGGGTCATTTTTTAGCTAACTTAGGTACAATATGTCATTTTAGAGCTAATTTAGGTACAATATGCCATTTTGGAGGTAGGTATGCTTACTATGTCATTTTATAGGAAACAAAGCTAACTTAGGTCAAATATGACACTGTCTAAGTGCTAAGTTTGTCATTGTGCTAAGTTTGGCTCAGTGCTATGTTTGTCTTTGTTTGAGAAAATGAACCAGGTAAGTGGCATATTAGGACTTACCCTCCTTGTCATCACCAAGGTGAAGCACCGGGTTTGCTCGGATCGTGCGATGCGGCTCGGGAGTTATGCTCTACCAAAGATCATTTGGGTTAGCATGATGACACAGAAATGTTAAGACTAGTAACTAATCAACATTGAAATGAAACCCACTGTTCTAGCCTTGGCCGCTCTTCTTGCACAAAGTCTGCACATTTGGTTTTGCCAAGTCAATCATATTGGTTATTAATGAATAGAACATGTAGTGCATGATTTGGCTAATATGAAGAAGAAACTTGCCATGATGAGCTCGTACATGGCACGGTTGGATGCATCGTTCCGTGCCCTCTCCTCCTCCAACAACTTATCCGTACTCTCCTCCAGATCCCTCTTCTCCTGCATCGCCTGCCAGGCCTATTCCGCCAAAAGCGCCTGGGTTGTCTCTATCTCTCTTTCTACAGAGCAGCCTACAACACAACTCCTCGTTAGCATTGTAATCATCTTTGTTCGCACACACAATGTAATGGAGGAAAGCTATCTTAGTACATATGACTAACCTCGATGGTGATCTAGACTAGCCATGGACGAGGTGGCATCTCAAGATAGGAGCTTGTTTGGTGCACGTTGATCAGCAAAAGAGTGCTCGAAGACCGTATATGTCCATCTCCAATGGCAATCGAGCCATGGGGCCTCCCGGGGCCAGCTATCATCACCGGGTCCTGATCAATACAATGCTTGCTCGGGTTAAAGTCCTCCCCATTAACCGCCTTCCCCACATCTTTGTACCTCACAAGCTTGTGGTGGGAGGAGATATTCGTGAAGTTCTCGGGATTATCGAGGTCAGACTCGGAGAATGCCTTGACCTTCTTGTATGAGGAAGTATGGGCCATGGCATAGAGGTCGTACACCTCTGGCACCTTTGTCTTATTGTGATGAGCCTACAAGAGAGGAACAAAATATTAATAATGGGTAAACCTAGCACTACAAGAATGAATTGCGGGAATCATGACGCAAACCACATACCCAGTTCCGCCCGAACTGATAAATGTTGGTCCTACCTTGATGGTGTGGCACACCTTCCATTTGGGCATGCCGTCCGTTGGCTACATCGTGGACGACTCGCCATTGGTCAGAGCACCATTCATTCACCAACGCCTCCCAATTACCTTCATGTACTGCTCCTTGTCCAGAAACTTTCAGCGGGACAACGACTTGGCCTTCTTAATATGCTGCGAGGCGTAGTATTCTCGAACGACATGTACCCGAGCCTCATGTCGTAAGTTCAATAGTAGGCACCTGCACTCGTAATCGAAAAGATTTGCCGCGGCCTCCTCATATCCCTCCTGACAACTGTAGAAGGTCTAAAATCAAAAGAGCCAACACTGATTAGTACAATAACAGGCTATTATTGTTTTTTAATTGTGTAAAGGAGAAATTACCCACAACTTCCTAATGACCATGTTGGCCCTCATGTGACACAAAACACCATCTATCCTCTCCTTCGGCGGGGCCGGGGCAGCCAAGTAGTTCTCCCATTTCAATGCTACCTCTTCTTGATGACCCTTGTCGGCCAACTTGGCAAACCCCGGGAAGTTATGCCGTCAAATCACACCATGGATGGAGTTGGGCCTGCGGACATCCTTGGCGTGAATCCAACCCCTGCAGTATGGCAAAGCAAACGCATTAGATATGTGAGGAAACATGAAGGCAGAAGGTTTAAAAAGAGTAAATGCACTTACTTCAGCGACTCAAGCTTAATCAGCCACCTCTGCTCATGGGTCGCTGTCATGGGTGGGAGTCATGTACACCCACGCTGGTAGACGGTGCCCTCAACCACCTCGTCCCCGCTATCCGAAACCAAATCCCCGCCCAAATTAGCATGGCCACTTGACTCCGGCTGATGCGGATACGGCCAGGTATCCCATCCAGTGGAAGCCTGTGGAGTCTCATACGATGAAGCGTCTAGCACATGCGTCTCGTGGATTGAGGCATCTAGCATAGGAGTCTCGTGGGTCGAAGCGTCTGGGACAGAAGGATCATCGACCCGAGACTCATGGACAAGATTCCTTGTAGCCTCCACCTCAGATGAGTCCACCGTAACAGTACTATCCTCTGGTCAATCAGCTAGGGGTGGCAGCGAGGAAGGCATAGCAGCCTTCATACCTCTCCCGCGGCCACCACATGTAGCTTTAGGAGCTCTCTTCTTCCCCCGACCTCCTCTCCCGGTGGGCAATTTCACATACAAAGAAGTGCCCTCGGGTGACCCAATACTGTCGTACAATGCTCTCCGGAGAGTTTGGGGTGGAATGGAAGTACCCCTCCCAACACACGCCGAAGAAGGATCCTCGGATCACTCTCGACCCGCGCCCACCATATTTCAACACCTACCATGACAAAGAGTAAACGAAATTAGTACAACATAAAAAAATCGAATACCGACATGAATAGTAATATGTATATATATAATTTGAGTGTATCATCATCATCTATACCTGGCATGAACTAATAATAATCTTCATCGTCTATATATGTCCTGGGATCAATAAATGCATCATCATCATCACTATCATTAATAAATGCATCATCATCACTATCAGGAGCAACATGTGGAAGGCCTCCTTTATGTAATCAGTAAAGCATTGAGAGGTCATCCGCAGCAATAACCTCTTCTTCTTCCATATCTTCTTGCTTCGGATCAGGGGTGATGTCGAATTCACTATCGCTGTCTACCTCAATGTTCTGGGGTGAAGTAGAGCGGTTCTTGAAATGTTATTTGGAAGGAAGTGTTTCCTGGAAAAATTCTCCTTCATGTGTCTTTGGGTTAATGAGAGGTTCATAATCATCTTCATTGATGGGAGGTGATCTAAAATATGGCATCAAATTATAAACGACATCCCAACCATTCAGATTTGGATAAGTTTGGCAGGCCCACGGTAGATAGTAAACTTGGGTCGCCTGTTGAGCCATAATATAGACGTCGGTAACATCTAAATGGGTGATTTGTTTGATTTCGACTAGCCCCATATGTTCATGAGTCCTTCTATTCTCCTTCGCTGGAACCAATAACATTTGAAGACTACGATGTTTTGTCTGTTATCACCAGAGAATATAAGTTCATAAATTGTTTGAACTCTTCCATAATACTCGACACCTCCTTCGCCGACAGCGGAGACACAACAAATTTTAGACTTTTGGTCGGCCATAGATAGCTCTTTGCGAAAAGTAAGAAACCGATACCCGTTGATGTCGTATTTCTCAAATGAACGGACCTTGTAGTCAAAACCATTAGCGACTTGTCTCAATTCGATGTCCATAGACTGTGAATTAGCCTACAAGTTTGATACGAACGGATTGTTGCATTAGCCGCAAACTAGACGAAGAAATGAAATGGTCTAATGAAATTACCATTTGTTTGAACCAAGAGATGAAACCTGGATGGCCGCCTCCATGCTTTGCCAGAAGCTCATACTCTTCGATGGAATCATGCTAGATCACCACTCCATCCGAGAATTTGGCGATGTATCGACTGTATCACATATCCAGGAATAAGAATAGTTCAAAGGAATTATAAGTTGCAAAACAATGTACCGAGAACTTACTCGATGTACAGCCACACTTCTGTTAGGTTGTTGAAGATATACAACGAAATGGTCCGCCATTCTTCGACATCCAACGTTATTGCTTTCGAAGCACCGACTGGTGCGAGCTTCCCTTGGAATAGGATGAGGTTGGATCGAACTTTTTCATGGTCGCCATCATTGTACCGAGGCTACGAATTATGCAATTGACGATTCTTGGCTTCGTAGTGTGTTGTCACGAAGTTTGCCACCTCATCAGTAACGAATGCCTTGGCCATCGATGCTTCAATTCTATGTTTACTTTTACATTTTGATCGAAGCGTCTTATGTATCCTCTCAGTTCCAAAGCATCAACAGTTTTGCATGGGCCCCCCCAATCTTGCCTCAGTTGGGAGTTGCAAAATCAAATGTTGCATTGGATTAAAGAAGCCTGATAGAAAGATCTTTTCTAACTTGCATATCAACACCGGCGCCAACTCTTCCAGTTGATCTAGAACGTCAGGAGACAGTTGTTTCGCACAAAGAGCATGGAAGAAATAGCTCAGCTCTGCCAATACTAGCGATTCATCCTCAGGGATAAAGCCACGCAACATTACCAGCATTACCCGCTCAAGCCATATGTGCCAATCATGACTCTTGATACCAAAGATTTTCAATTTTTCAAGACTCGCTGCCCTCTTTAGATTCGCTACATACCCATCAGGGAACATCACTTGCATTTTCACTCACAAGAGCATTTCCCTCGTAGGTGGCCTTCAAAGATTGAACCATGCCTGTGGCTTCCTCCAGTTCTTATTTCCTAACGGTTGTCTATCATGTTTTGTAATGGTCTATCACATAGAGCCTCCTAATCGACTCTAGCCTTGGGATTATCCTTTGTATTTCCCTCTATGTTGAACAATGTACCAAAAAGGGCCTCGACGATATTCTTTTCAGTGTGGATCACGTCGATGTTGTGTGGGAAAAGGAGGTCTTTAAACTAAGGCAGATCCCACAAGCATATCTTGTGAGTCCAGGCGTGTTTCGTATTATACCCTTTGAAATACCCTGGACATATTGGACCTGGCTCGAGGGCATTTATTTGATCGAGGGTTTGTTGGCCTGACAATGCAGGTGGTGGAGAGTTTTTGACAACTCTACCTTTCATGAAATTCTTCTTGTCTTTTCTGAACTTATGGCGAGGATCCAGGAACTGTCTATGTAAGTCGAAGCAAGAATACATGCGACCCGCCTGCAGCCAACGGAACTCAAGAGCTGCCTTGCATGTGGGGCAGGGGAACCTTTCATGCACACACCAGCCAATGAATAGCGCATACGCCGGCAAGTCATGCGTCGAGTACATGTACCACACATGCATTTTGAAGTTTTTTTGGAAGCAGCGTCATATGTCTTGATCCCATTATCCCAAGCTTCTTGCAATTCATCCTTAAATGTCCGCAGGTACACATTCATACTCTTCCCCTGATAGTTGGGCAATAGAATTATCAACGTCAAGAAAATGTACTTTCTTTTCATAATCTCTCCGTGGGAGATTGAGTGGAATGACAAATACAGGCCAGCAACTGTATTGGGTTGCCGTCATACCAAACAGTTGGAACCCATCCGTGCTAATGGCGACTCGAGGATGCCTTGGATCTACCGCTTTATCCTTATGTAATGCATCAAAGTGCTTCCATGCAAAAGCATCTGAAGTGTGTCCCAACATCGGATTCCCATATGCATCTAGTTCGGTTCTTTTGCCCAATTTATGCCAATCATTTGTCTGGCCGTCTCTTCGACCATGAAAAGACAATGAAGTCTTGGTATGATTGGCAGATACGAAGAACATTAACTGGGATTTTGCTCTGACTCTTCCCATCCATACCGTTGTCTACCACAACATGCCTGGAAGACTTGCAAATGGGACAATAGTTCAATCCCACATACTCAAGCCTAAATAAGGCACATCCATTCTCACATGCATCTATCTTCTCATAGGGCATCTTAAGCGCACGTAGGATTTTGTCCGACTGGTACAGGTTTGCTAGCAATACATGTCCTTTCGGCAGAAAGCGTCCAAATATCGTCATCATAGTGTCGTAGCATTCTCTGCCTAGGTTGAACTGAGCCTTTAGAGCCATTACTTGCGTGATGGTATCCAGCTGACAAAGCTCAGTGTGCTCGTGGAGAGGACGTTTTGAAGACTGCAACATCTCATAGAAGGCCTTTGCAGATTCCTCCATGTCATCGTCTGAATCTCGGTCATCATCAAAGTCCTGCACAATGTCTTCGATCCCGGTAACATGCTCGTCGGTGCGATGATGAACAACCTCAGCTCTGGCACGTTGGGCGGACTCACCATCAAATAGCCACACCATATAATCAGGCATAAAACCCCACTTTTGCAAGTGTTTACCCATTTCATCCCGTGTCCACTTTCTATGGTTGTCACACTGGACACAGGGGCACCAGGTTATTTCCTAGCCATTTGCAAATGCGGCGCTCAAAAACCCCTTGGTTTTTGTTAACCATTCAATGGTCATTTTTTCTGACTAGGGTAGCCCGTCTACATCCAAGCACGATCACTCATCTTTCCTACCTACTAAACACACAAGAAATATATATATAATTTATCATCTATATTCATCCATTAATCAAGTTTGTCAGTTTTATTACGTCCATGCAACCTACACGCTAATAGGTAGAGATAGGTCCTAATCCCACCCGAGTGTGTGTAGATTGGGTTTGTTTTCCCATGCTCTGCTCCAGATCCGATGCAGAATTTTGGCAGCACCTCCTCCCTGTTCTCTTGATACATGTCTCGGCAATAAGCAGAGAGGATGTGTACCCGAAGAAAAATAGGGAGGTAGTGACGAAATTCCGCATCGGATCTGGAGCAGAGCATACGGGAAAATAAACCCAATCTACACATACTCGGGCTGTCCATGGATAACGTTGGACAATTCGAAAGGATGGTGGTTATAAATATGCAAATACATGCATATTTATATATGCCGCCCTTTCAAACGGGAGATGCATAATGGCCACGATAGTGATGAATGATGACACCTATAGCTAGCAAGTTTCATCGGCATGAAGACCGAAGCCGAGCAAATTAAGGGGGCTGGGGGAGGATATGCCATTTGTTCTCACCAGTGAACGTACCTGGGGATCTTGCTAAACACATGGGGAGGTCGTCGAACAGCAGACCCTCACAGCGACGAAACAAATGCACATTGAAATGAAACTCGATCAACACAAATATTCAATCCCGATAGAAAATCTCTCCATATGTAACTTCTTTTGTTCTTCCATTTTATTATTTTTCTCCTCTATTTCTTCTTCTTTTTCTTCTCCTCTTCTTGTTCTACTCTTTTTCTTATTCTTTCTCCTCCTCTTCTATTTTCCTCTTTTCTTCTCCTCTTCTCCTTTTCTTCTTCTTCTTCTTCTTCTTCATCATCTTCTTCCTCCTCCTCCTCCTCCCCTCCTCCTCCTCCTCCTCCTCTTCTTCTTCTTCTTCTTCTTCTTCTTATTCTTCTTCTTATTCTTATTCTTCTTCTTCTTCTTCTTCTTCTTCTTCCTTGTTTTCCTTTTTCCTATTCTTTTCATATTCTTCTTCTCCTCCTCTCCTCTTCTCCTCTTTTCATATTTTTCTTCTTCTTCTTCTTCTTCTTCATCTTCATCTTCTTCTTCTTCCTCTCCTCCTCTTCTTCCCATTTTCCTTTATCCTCCTCTTCTACTTATTTTCTTTTCTTCTTTTTTCTCTTCTAACCTAACTAACTAACATAATAAACCAAGCTAACTAACCTAACTAACCTAACTAACCTAACTAACCTAATAAACGAATAAACTAACCTAACTAATTTAACAGAAATAAAACAAAAATAAAAAACAAAATAAAAATAGGGGCGGCCGGCAAGCGGGAATCACCGGCGGGGGCGGCTAGGGCGTCGTGGATGGCAGGGCGCCGGGGCGGCTGGTGGCAGGGTCGACGGGGCAGCGGGGCGCTGGGGGCAGAGGGGCGGTGGGCATTGGGGGCCACCGGGCTTCGGGGGGCTGGATCTGTAGTCGCGACGGGGGCAGTGGGGCGGCGGTGCTATGGTGCCGGTGGGCCGTTGGGGGAGATGGGGAGCTAGGGGCGAGGTGCGGGGGGGGGGGAGGGGAGGAAGGGCGCGACGAGCATGGTGGGGCGGCTGCGCGATGGTGGCGGTGGGACGAGGTGCGACGGGGGCGGTGTGGCGGTGGCAGGGGAGGCCGGTGGGGAGACGACGACAATGGCGGCGGTGTGACAGGGCAGGTGGGCGCGACGGGTCGGTGAGGAGAAAACGGCGGTGGCGGTAGTGGGCGTCATGGAGAGAGGGGAGTGTGAGTGGGTGAGAGTGAGAGAGAGGGGCCAGGGTGGGGCGGGACGGCCGTTAGTACCGTTAGTGTGTTGTCGTCTGCTAGCGGACGACAAAGAGGCTAGCCTCTTTGCCTTCTCCTTTAGGAATCTTTGCCGTCCACTAGCAGACAACAAAGAAGTCACCAAATTTAACCTAGCCATCACGCGGTCAAGTGGAGCCCAGCTATCGTTAGCCGTCTGTTGTGCCGCTCTTTGCCGTCTGCGAGCAGAGCAAAGAGCCGACTGATGGCAAAGAAGCTCTATGCCATCAGGCAATTTTTTGTCGTCTTCCAGCTGATAGCTGACGGCGAAGACCCTCTTTGCCATCTGCCAGTCAAGGCAAAGAGCTGGTAGACGGCAAATAATTGAATTCCAGTAGTGATAGTCATAGTACAAGATAGCCACCGAGTCAAAGCTGGCTTGCTCCAATGAACCCCACAAGACCCTTGTTGATACCAATGCATATGTAGTTAGTTCTGATATAAGTCTTGCTGAGTACTCAATACTTACTATTGCTTATTTATGTTTTTGCAGAGGAGACTCCAGTCTCGCTAGTGTTTTCTACGATAAGATCAATGTTGACCGAGTAGCTTGGCAATCCCAGCCACAAGTCTGGTTACTATGGAGGGCCTAGTAGATAGGCAGACTCCCTCAGTATTCTTCATTTTTAGATGTCTATACCCAGACATGTTATGCTTCCGCTGGTTGCTTGTATGATTTGTGTGTTGGGTCATGTGACCCCTGCTTGTAATATCACACTATGTTGGCCCTTATGAGCCTTCTAAATAAATGTTCGATTGGTGTATGGTTATGGTGTGATGCCATAGTTGTATCTATGCTTATCGGGCATGTCGTGCGTACGTGTGACGAGCAACGATATGTATGGGATTCGACACAGAGTTGCGTACCTTTAGTAGTACTCTTTACAGGGAACTGCCTCTTTGTGCTTCCACCGAGCCTTGGTAGCTTGCTACTACTCAGGACACATTGACTGTCCGGCATGTATCCTTCTTTGCTGATGTGTCTATCCCTTTGGGGAAATGTCTCGCAGTGTAATGGAGTCCCTGTAGCCTGCTACGACTCGTCTACATGCAGTGATGACATTAATGTTCCGCGGCGTAATGGAGTCCTTGTAGCTTGCTATGACTCGTCTACACACGCTAGAGACTGACACCTGCATTGGTGGGTTACGTATGTATGTCCTTGTACGGATGTGCCACTTGGGTTCTATGACTAGTCATGTCATCTAGGGTTCTTTGACATTGAATGGTAGCGACATATTCACATACGTGTGCCAAAAGACACAAACGGTCCCGGCCCAGGTAAGGTGGCAGCCATGGAGATAACTGTGCATGAGGCCACAAAGTGATGTGATGTGTTACAGGCTGGATTCTTATGGCTTAGGATCGGGGTCCCGACAAAACGGAATAATAAATATGGCAGAGAAAATATTCTAGAACCTAAAGTCTCATGATTGCCACGTGATCATGACGCAATTGCTTCCGGTTGCTATGAGGGGGCTTCTACTAGAAAAAGTTCAATTAGCCATTGTGAAGTTATGTTCATCCTCAATGCAATTTATCATAAGGTAATCGATTCATAAATCCTACCAAGCATACATAATGATTTGGTCCAATGTCTTGTCAATTTTGAGTTGGTGTTCCCACCATCCTTCTTCAGTGTGATGACACACTTGCTAGTTCAGCTAGTCGAAGAGATTGCCATTCTGGGTCTTGTATTTCTACACAATATGTTCCCCTTTGGGAGATTCATGGGAGTCTTAAAGAAATATGTTTGTAACCGTGATAGGCCAGAAGGAAGCATCTCCAAGGGCCATGAAACACAGTAGATTACTGAGTTTTGTGTTGACTTTATTCCTGACCTTAAGCCGATTGGTCTTCCTCAATCGCGGCATGAGTGGAGACTGCGTGGAAAAGGCATGCTTGGACCAAAATCTGTAATATGTAGGGACGGGCATTCTTGGGCGGAAGCACACTACACAGTTCTACAAAATTCTACCTTGGTGACCCTGTATATCGAGAAGCTCATATATATTATACGCTCCAAGAACTCTGAGCAGTCTGACCCTTGGATTAAACATACACAAATTGAGGCTTTCGGCGGTTGGTTGCAAACACATCTCATGAATGACGACATTGTTGAAGATGAGTTGTACTCATTGGCCAAGAGACCATCTTCGACTATATTGAATTTCTAAGAGTACGAGATAAATGGGAATACATTTTACATGATCTCCCAAGAAAAAAAGAGCACCAACCAAAACAGTGGTGTCCGCTATGACAATGAATCAAACACCAATAGGGAAAAGGACACATATTATGGTTACGTAGAGGAGATATGGGAACTTCACTATGGATGTGATTTGAAGGTCCCTTTGTTCCGGTGCAAATGGGTCAATCTGACTGGAGGAGGGGTAATGGTAGACCCACAGTATGGAATGTCAATACTGGATCTCAAGCATCTTGGATACACAGAGGAACCATTCGTCCTAGAAAATGATGTGGCGCAAGTTTTCTATACGAAGGACATGTCTACTAAACCAAGAAAAAGAAAAGATAAAAAGCGGATACATCATACGATGAGCCTAAGCACCACATTGTTCTTTCAGGGAAAAGAAACATCATGGGAGTGGAGGACAACACAGACATGTCAAAAGATTGTGCAAGGTTTGATGAAATTCCTCCCATCACAGTGAAGACTTACCCAAGCATCATGTTAAATGATGAAGATTGTCCATGGTTACGAGGCCATAATCAAGGGATACACGCGAAGAAGAAGTTTTATACCCCAAGATCCGACTCTAGGATGTGATTGGCTTCACCGTCATCACTTTTCTTCTCTAGTGAGTAGCCGGGATGGTCCGGTTTTGTACACGAAGTGCATCCAGTTTTTGTTGTAACCCTCTCAACTTTTTAGCACATGCTATGTGGTCGAAACGATGATACCATGCCAAGTATCAACCTTTTTAGAGTTTATTTGTATTTCTTATTAATTTCAGGGTCATGTAGCTAAAAAATCATTAAATGCATGAAAAATAGCAAATGAAGTTAGAAAGGGTTGAAATTTGAAGATGTGTCTTAGAATGGTACATATTGAATGCACAAAAAGTCTGGAGTTGAAATAAGTAAAAAATGACATGCATTTTGTAACACATGAGTTTTCGTCCGAAACCCTCATACTTTGAAGGAGATGGTCCGGTTTGTACATGAAGTGCATCCAGTTTTTGCCGTAACCCTCTCAAATTTTTAGCACATGCTATGTGGGTGAAATGATGAGACCATGCCCACTTTCTACCTTTTCAGAGTTCATTTGTAGTGCCTTTTAATTTCAAGGTCATTTAGCTCAACAAATCATTAAATGCATAAAAATAGGAAATGAAGTTAGAAAGGGTTGAAATTTGAAAATGTCGCTTAGAATGGTGCATATTGAATACAAAAAAAGTCTGTAGTTCATTTTGGTGATTTTGATTAAAACAAATGAAAGTATAAAACTAAAAGAGTTAAACAGAATCTGGTTTTGATTAAAACACCTATTTAAATTATCCTAAAATTTCCCAAATTTAACATAGTGATAAAACACATTAACACTAAACACAGGAAAAACAACCACTGAAAAATCTATTTTTAAACTAAAGTTATTCACAAACTAGCGATTCACACAAATTTCAAAGAATTCAAATTTAAACAATTTAAGTTTGAAAACAAATAGCACTAACAGAAAGTTTGTAATTGTTTTGACCTAAAGAAAAAAATATTTATTAAAAAACTATTAATATTCTTACAATTATTCCAAATCTAAAAACAGAAATTAGAAAAACAAAACAAAACAAAAAATAGAAAATACACCTTTAGTCCCGGATGGATCAACCAACCGGGACTAAAGGTCCCTTCCCGCACGGAATTCGGGCTGCCTAAAAGATGAGCCTTTAGTTCCGGTTGGTGTATCCAACCAGCCTAAAGGGTCTTTAGTCCCGGTTGGTAACACCAACCAAGACTAAAGGCCTTGGGGTATTCAACCCCGCCTTTCTTCCTCCTTAGTTTCTCCCTGACGACACTCCACTACGTATGCCACTAGGATGCCGAATTTCAACCCCATCACCGTCGTGGTCGCCGTCGCCGCTCCTTGCCGGTCTCCTCCGTCGCTCCGTCGCCATCGCCGCTCCTTGCTGGTAAGAATCCCCCCTCCTCTTTGTCCCTGTTCGCACCGAGCGCCTCCATTGCTCGCCCCCGCCACCAACCTTGTCGCCGCCTCCGCCTCTGGCTCCACCGATGGCCACCGTAGCACCCCCGCTGGCCCCGCCTCAGCCGATGCCACAACAACACCGCTGCCATCCCTGACGATCATCGGGGACTACCCAACGATCATCAGGGGAGTCCCCGATTAGTTAGATAATGATGATAGATTGTTAATTAGATGATGATGATGATGATAGATGATGATGATGATTAGTTAGATGATGATCGATCGATGATGATTATAAGCGTCCTCGAATTTTGTTCATTTTGTAGATGTTTAGATACATGCATTTAAATGTTAAGATGTTTAAATGTTTAGTTGCATAGCATAGCTGTTGAGTCGACGATGCCCGGCCATTATCCTCGTTGTCGTCTCAGTGGCAACAACCTGCTTGAGAGGCACCATGTCCGGGATTGGGCTTCGGGCCGGCACTGGGATGTGCTGCCTTACAGGGCACGGAGCTTGGTGAGGAATCGGGGTCCCATTGTCGACCCGAAGGTTATTTGGTCACGGTCGCATGGACCACTATCGGTGTAGAGAGAGCCGGCCCCCGCGGAGGAGGTACATCGCCATGTCAGGTAGGAGGACGAGCACGTCAGACGCTACATGGCTGCGTTGGATGTTAGGTTCTCAAATACTTGGGACTTTCTTCAGGGATCTCACCCGATCTATGATCCTGTTATGGTTCCTTCTCTTTGGCTGTCCACCGCCTGCGCTGCAAGACGTCAACTGGATCTGTATTAGTGATATTATATAATAATATTTGAGATGTATTAGTGATACTATGACCTTGATGTATTAGTGATATTAGTGATATTATTCGATGATGTATTAGTGATATTATATGATCATACTGTTGCATTGCCTTGTATTGATTTGCATATCTCCGGTTTTGCTTATTGAATGCATTCTAATTGTTTTATATTTGTTCTAGATTAGTTAAGCTATGGACGGTAGAGAAAGAGACCGTGATCAAGACAATATCATGTACGACATGATATGCTCCAGAAATGAAGAGATTGAAGAAGTAGATGATGGCTCACAATACCTTAACCAATCCGGTGAGGGAACTGAGGAAGAACAACCAAGAGATGAAGGGGAACCAGCTGACAATGATGGTGAAGAGGAAATTTTTCTCTATTCAACAAAGTCTGGCGAGGTATTAATTTTCCCTCTGGTAATCATCAGATGTATTGATTGATTTGTATATATTAACGAATCTTTCTTCCTTTATCCCTATGAATCGAGCAAATCTTGTACAAGGGTTAAACGTGGCCAGACAAAAAAGTTGAAAGAAGGCATAAAATACAACATGGATGAAATCAGAGAAGATGGCGAACCGATTGCTCCTAAAAATAATGCAGACAAATTTATACGCCAATGTGGAATTATCGTTAGGGATGCACTCATGAAATATGCCAAAAGATCCCCGCGTTCCTTTTGTTACTGAAAGAGCAAAAAATTTGCTTTGGGAGGCGCTCATGAAACAATTGACCCTACCAGAGGGTCTCACAGATCGCCAACAGGTGAGGGATCACTAGAAGAGTGTCTAGAGGGCGGGTGAATAGATTACTAGCAGGAAATTAAAACCTAACATTTTCCCAAGTTAATAGGTTGGCAGCTTTTAACTGTTTCAGCAAGACTAGCAAGCTATATACCCTACACATGCATGTCAACAAATATGGCAGCGGAAAGTAAAGACATTGCACAAGAAGTAAAGAGTTGAGATATGGAGATCAAACACAATTGGAGAGGCAAGGATTTTTCCCATGGTTCCGATAGGTGGTGTTATCGTATGTCCATGTTTATGGAGTCTTCAATCCACGAAGGGTAATGGTCGTGAGAGTCCACGAAGGTCTACACCCATAAGGGTCCACGAAGTAGCAACCTTGAGTATTCCATAACGTCTTTCGTCCACGAAGGACTAGCCTCACTATAGGTAGATCTTCATGAAGTAGGCGATCTCCTTGCCTGTACATACTTCTTAGTTCACTCCACAGCACGAAGTAGGAGGCTCCCAAGCGACACCTAACCAATCTAGGAGGCACCACCCTCCATAAGGTAATAGGCTCGGTAATGCGATGAACTCCTGGATCTTGTGCTTCAAGATGATAGACTCCTCAACAACAATTGCTCTCTCATAGATTTGGCTTGATAGAAAAGATGTGATTGGTGGAAAGAAACTTGGGAAGGATAGAAATCAAGATCCATATGGTTGGAGTGGAAGATCTTGACCTCAACACAAGCATATGTGGTTCTCTCTCAGAAAACCGATAGGATAGGTATGGAATAGTCCTGAGTTCTCTCTCGAGTAGGTGGTTGTAACAGCCCAAGAGCAACCCTTGCCTTATTTGTAATATTAGTCATGAGTAATCTCTCATATTGTGTCCTTGAGATTTGAGTAATATATGTGTGATTCATGACTTTCATCATTCATTACATCATCTCATAATTTTTGTGTTGCATCATATTCTTTTATAGTTGTGAGTGTGTGGGTAATGTGGAGCTGGCGTGCAAGTCTTGGTGTGGTCCCCCTCCTCATTTTCTATTAAACTTGCCATCTCTCTCCTTATTCAAATATTGAAACATGTGGTTGCTTCACTTGCTGTTTTGCCTCATGCAAGATGTTGCACCTCTTCTAAAAAATCTGCCAAGAATTGATGAGTAGCTCTTGTCAAGGTTTGAGGGGTTTTGCCTTTTGGTTATTTGCAAACAGAGTCCAATTGGTAAATATCTACGAATTAAATTATTTTTTCTAAAAATGCCAATTCCATTTTTATCAAATAGGGCACTATTTGCTAATTCCAAAACATATTTTCTCCCTCCCAAATTGTTTTCAAAACTTTCCTGGATTATTTTCTTTTGTGTTGTTTTATTTAAATAGGAGGCCTGTGTTTATTTTTTTGTGAGAGAGAAAACCCTCGTGGGCCTCTCCTGGCCCAGCAGTAGGGAAGCCTGAGCGCAGCGGCAGCCCAGCATCATTCCTTTGTTCATCGGTTTCTCCCTATACTACAGGACATCCACGGAGCCGTATAATTCATACCCAAAGCCTTCCCTTGCCTCTCCCCTGTCCATTTTCCCTCTTCTCCGCCACCACCAAGGGCCTCTCCCCTGCCCTCCTTCTCCTTACCCATAAGAGACCCGAGAGAGCACAGGAGCATGTGCTCTTCCTCAAGCCCTGCAGCCTCGTCGCCGGACCAGCAGATGAGTGCCCTTCCCATGGACCTCCCAGCTATGCTCCCCCTCTCCTTGTGCTTTCCCTTCCCTGCTGCTCCTCACCTCTTTCTCTCGCTCTCTCTTCTTGTGTGCAGGTAACAAACCCCATGGCCATCCCAGAGGTCCATTGATGGTCCGGCGAAGCTCGTCCCTGGCCAGCATCAGGCGACGACACCACCGGTAGGATCCCCTGCACCTTCATCTGTCTTGTCTTCCTTCCCTTATTCCTTTCTGAATTTTCTCTCTCTGTCCTCTCTTTCTTCAGGAAAGCTGCAGCCGCCATGGAAGCCGAGGTCCAGCGCACCGTAGCCCTGCAAGGTCCTTCGTCCGTGAGCACCGAAGCCCAGGTCCAGCTTCATGTCCCGCGCCCCTGCTATCTCCCCTTTGCTCTCTCTTTTCCCCTCTGCTCAAGTCTCTCCCCTCGTATCTTCTTCACGACAACAAGAACGGCCCAGCCATGGTGCCCCAGCTCGTGACTGCTGGAGCTTCGCCTGATGGCCCCAGCATCAGGAATGGGATCCCCTCACCTAGATCCATGCCTCCTCGAGCTCTCCCCGTCCCTCCTCTGCATCTTCTCGCCGTGCCCGCCGGCATCTGTCTTCGCTAATGTGAGCATCTTCTGTTCAACTAGAACTTTGTTCCTATTAGTTCCGTTCTGGCATCTATTGTCATTTAGCATTGCCCCTGTGTTCAGGCACGAGCCCGTGACTGACCGTAGTGGTAATAGCCCTCTCCATCCACCCAGGACATCCAGGGATGGAGTCCCAGCTTGCCCAAATTGTTTTGCCTGGCTGTTTTCTTTTTTTATTCCAGCGTGCACATATTGATTTGGTCCTTCTATAATTTGGCATGAGCACCCAGCCAGACCAGTTGGTCTTTCCATCACGTTGAAACAGGACCTGGAGTTCAAATCCCAACTATCCCATTTTTCTTTCTTCTTTTTTTTGGGCAGATTCATATGGCATTTTTGTAAAATTCATATAAATTCAACCATGCATCGGAATAAAATGTTTTATATATAAAAAATGACTAGATTTTTGTGTAGATTCATAATATGCCACTTTCATCCATGTTTGAAATATTTACAATGATGTTTGCATGCTTTTTTCATAAATGGCATGTAAAAATGATTTATTTCATTAATATTAAATTGTAGCTTCGTTTAAAATGTTTTACATATGAAACTTGACTAGAAAACAGCTAGAATTTTGCGCTATACTTGATTTTCATGTTTAACAAATATAAAATATGTTCATTACAGTTCTAGACCAAATTCATAATTTGCATATGGGGACATTTCGGAAGTGGTATATGTTGCTTCCGACCTCATTTAACATGCCTAGATGTTGTAGTTGTTTATGCTTCACTCGTTGCCATGTTTAACAACATTTAATATTGATGAGTACCTAAACGAGAGCGAACTAAATATTTGAATGTGGAGTTTTGTCAATATGCAACCCGTTGTGTATTGAGCTTCACTTAATGTGTAGAAGTTGAATGTTGTGCTTGCCATGTCATGCATAACATGCACCATATTTGATTGTGCATCATGCCATGCATATGTAGTCATGTCTCGTGTGTTGATTGTTTGTTCCGAATTGCTTTTTCTTGATAGAGTTTCAAAAGTGTTCGGAGTGTGAGGTTTCGTTCGACTACGTTGGCCCGTCTTCTTCATGGACTCATTCTTCTTTCAAGCGGGATCTCAGACAAGATGACACATTTCCCTGGATACCACTATTATCATTGCTATGCTAGTTGTCCCGCTTTTATCATTATGTCTCCCTACCTATCACTTGTTTGTCAAGCCTCCCAACATTGCCATAATAAGCTTCTAACCCTCCACCTCCTAGCAAATCATTGTATGGTTATGTTACTGCTTGCTCAGCCCTTCTTATAGCATTTCTGGCTCTATGTGCAGTTGCTTCCATGTGACAACTTGGACATTCTTATGTTATCACAATATTATTGCTATTTAATTTAATGCACTTATACACTTGGTCAGGGGTGGAAGGCTTGGCCTTTTCGTCGGTGTTTTGTTCCACTCTTACCGTCTTAGTTACTTGTGAACCGGTGTTATGTTCCATAATAGTGCTCTCCTAACATGCTTGGGGTTGTTATGGGGACCCCTTGATTTTCGTTTTAGGATAAAGCTTGTCTGTCAAGGCCCAACATTGGTACTACATTTGCTTAATAACTAATAAAATTTTATAGGGACTTTCCGGACCCCAAGGATCTTTAATTAACAACCCGAGCTAGTGCTCCTCATGAGTGTTTCTCCAAAATGGGCTGCCTGCAGGGCCATCTCGAGGAAATTCGGCGATTGGTTTTCCGTGTAGCTAGTCCCATCCGGTCGTGTTCTGAGAACGAGATATGAGGATCTTATCGGGTTCGTCGACACGTCGATCGGTCTTGCTGGACTTGTTTTAACTTTCTCGAATTTCTTGCATGAGGAACTCTGATCTTCTTCGGGGTATCTCGAGGTGTCAGATTTCCTTTGGAATTGCCTAGGATGATCACAAGATCTATGGTCGAGGTTATTCCCGCGGCGTGTGGTTAATTTGTGATGGATTAGTTGGAGCACCCCTGCAGGGTTAAATCTTCCGGAAAGCCGTGCCCGCGGTTATGTGGAAAGTTGGAAAACTTTGTTTAACACCCGGCCATAGCAAAATTGAAGTAAATTCAAATAAAATACACCAACTGTGTGCGTAACCATTACTGTCTCTTCTTGTGAGTCCTTAACTAAGAGAGAACATGGTGGGGTTATGTCTGACATAAGTAGGTGTTCAGGATCACTTAATGATCATTACTAGTTCATGCTTGTTATGCTTAGACCACCATATATATTTTCTGTACTCGTAGGTTAGCCACTCAAACAAATGCCTAGTTTCTTGCTGCAGTATCACCACTTAACAATACCTCACCCATTATGCTTTAATAGTGTTGATACCCTTGGAAATGAGATTGTTGAGTCCTTGTGGCTCACAGATTACTACGGCAACAGTTACTGGTACATGTAATGTGATGATTTGATGTGAGCGCAATGCTTGTTTGATTTGGAGTTCTTGTTCTTCTTCATCAATCTAGGATGGGTTCCATGTGGCAGCCTGGGATAGCAAGGATGGATGTCATTTTATCGTTTGATTTCGTCCATAGTCAGACCCTGCTCTTTTGTACGACGTCTGAATATGTTGATGTATTGATGTGATATTGATGTAGCTTGTGGCGAGTGTAAGCCAATTCCACAAACTCCTCTCTTCTGTACATGTACTTGTAATGATATACATTCTTGCAACATGACGAGATGTGCTTCTATCCCTATCGAGGCCCGCGTACCAAAATAAGGATAGGATCGCATCTTGGGCGTGACAGTGGTGGTGGAGGGCTATATACAGGCATCTCCAAAAATCCAACCGTTACACACAATAAGTCAGACTCGATGGAACCAATGTGTGAATCTCGGTTGTATCGAAGTGACTTAATGTTAGTAACTTTTCAATCTCGGTGAGACCGATATAGGAATCTCAGACCAACAGTCAGAATGTCCAATCTCGGTGACGTCGATTCAACAATCCCAGAGGGACCAAAACTATGAACTTGTGTAACAGGAAGTTGGCAGCCCAACTCGGTGGCACCGAATGCAGTATCGGCTGCACTCAAAAGCTAGGGTTTGGCTGAATCTGTCTAGGGTTTGGAATCGATGGCACCGAGTGTAGAATATTGGTTGCACCGATTTTGAGTGTGTGGCTTTGGACAGACATTGGTGGGAGAGTTTGTGGGTGTTTTCGGTGACTATCACTTGTGCACGTATGAGCATTTTGTTCACCAACAAAAACTTACCCCCTTTTAATAGTATTGGCTTTCCTATGGACTCAAAGTGATTTCTCACAAATGTAGCATGTAGAGTCCTCTTGCTTGAAGCTTTGCCAACCTATTTCCTTGCATATTGGGGTATTCTGCATTCCTTTTGCCAACCCAACTCTCCATGGACTATTATCTAAAATACACTTGATAAAAGTATTAGTCCAAGAGACAATGTATGTTGTCATGAATTATCAAAACAACCAATGGAGCATGTTGTGATTTCAATCTCCCCCTTTTTGGTAATTAATGACAACATACAATCAAAGCTTCAAATAAAGATATGTGTGGATATAATGAAGACTTTGAGAGACACATGACTTAGATTTGCTCCCCCTAAATGTGTGTAGTCCTTTAAAGGATAGTTGCTTTGAAATGCATGGACACACATATGGATGAAGGGATATAAGGAGTCATGTGTATCTTGGCTATATACATCAAAATATATATGAATGAGATGTGACATTGCTCAAGACTTCACTCTTGCAAACAATATGTGCAAGAAGCAAAAGATCATCTTGATCAAAGATATGATGCATATACTTACCTTGAGTTCTTGAGCATTCTAGTAGTAGAAACACACTTGAGAAAACAGTGTTAGAAAACCCAAGACTATTCTACTAACCAAAGGCAATAGAAATCAGAGATACCAAGATATGGAGAACATATAGAACATAGTGATCATTTAGAAGATTCTCCCCTTTATATATGAAAATGATGGATCATCCTCTCCCCCTAAATCTTAGCATGTAGATATTGGGATTGGATAGGGTAAGGAAAGTTCTAAAGTGAACAGTCAAATAAGATAATTCTCCGAACATGTTTTTTCTCCCCCTTTGGATTGTTATTCTCCTCCTTTTTGCGTTGCCCCTTAATCATATATCCCCCTTTGCATAGGCATCTAACTCTCTCTTTAGCATGAAGCTTTGTTATTCTCCCCTTTTGGCATTAATTTCCAAAAAGGTCAAATTTAGGAGTAGGTACAGGTATCACTAACAAGGAAGGAATCCTCGAGAACAAGGGTCATTGAAAGTAGGGTTCATAGAATAGAACAGAGGGAATCATTGAAGGTAACTTCTCTCCCTATGGAAAATAGTAGTGAAATCTTGTTTAGTGTTCTCCTTTGAGCTCGGTGTCCTTGAATAAAGAATTTCTCCCCCTAAGTTTTGCTTGTTATTCTCCCCCGAAGTTTTTTAGAAGGGATCATCGAAGTAACAGAAGAAAAACAGATAAGAGAAAATCAAATTGGTGCTTCCATGACAGATAGATCGGTGGTACCGAGATTATTTAGTGCAACTTGTCTGCAATTTCATTAGTATCGAGATATCTGAGTCGGCTACTCCGAGGTTAAAACAGAAAAATATGAAGATGGGACCAAGTTTCTGTTTTCAAAGAGTCAAAAGAAAATGTTTTCAAATGAAAAAAGAGAAGGACATCATCTAGAGAAGATTTGAGTGGTTACGAGAGATCATGCAAATAGAGAACAAACCACACAAGATTCTTAACTAGATGATGCGCGGTGACTAGGTCACCTATATTAGAGTATATTGACTTAGGAGCCAAGCAATAATACTTGATCATAGGTCATACTCTACATTAAGCTCAAAATGGGTTACCATTTTTCGTTTAGCATTTTAATATCTTCATATCACTTGAGTTGCTTTAGTTCATGACTTGGAGTAAAGCCTTTTCAAGGATATGAGTGCATACCTTTGAGTGATGTTGATGACGTTGCTCGTAGGTGAACTTGTTGAGGATGCTCGAGGTTGATGAAAAACATCTTGAGTTGGGAGCAATCCTTCTCATTCTGGTACACTTGTTACCTACAAAGGTTAGTCATGCAAGGAAGAACAATAGGTATATCCACTTGACATGATACCAATTGAGATTTTGCAAAATGATCAAGTATATGTCAAGGATATATTTTTATTTCTTCTTCCTTCCATCATCAAGAGGGGTTGTGGATACTTGGTCAAGACAAGATTGCTTGTGATTAGAGTTGGTTGCAATCTCGTGGAATGAAGTTCTTCCAGGTACCTACAAACGGTTAGATGCAATACAAGGGAGCATAGAGTTCCATGGTATAAGATAACATGTTAGGAATATCATGGAAGTATCAAGAAGGATCATGCCCTTGCAAGCATCCGAGTGAGTCTAGCTCAAGTTTGAAGCATCAATGATGTTCAAGACACTCCTCAAGTAACAAAAAGTTTTCTCATCAAGTGGCTTAGTAAAGAGATCGGCCAATTGCTTGTTAGTGCAAACATGCTTAAGATTAATACCTCCTTTGGTAACATGATCACGAATGAAATGATGTCGAACTTGAATATGCTTAGTTCGAGAATGTTTCACAGGATTATGACCAATCTTGAAAGCACTTTCATTGTCAAAAAGTAATGGAACATTTTTAACATGGATTCCATAATCCTTAAGCGTTTGTGTCATCCATAGTAATTGCGCGCAACAAGATCCAACAGTAATATACTCAGCTTCGGCAGTAGATAGATATACCGAGTTTTGTTTCTTGGAGGACCAAGACACAAGAGATCTACCCATAAATTCACAAGTATCCGAGGTGGATTTTCTATCAACCTTGTCGTCGGCATAGTCCGAATCGGAATAGCCAACAAAGTTAAAAGAAGATCCCTTGGGATACCAAATGCCAAAGTTTGGTGTTTTGTATCAAGTATCTCACAATACATTTCACGGCCAAAAGATGACACTCCTTTGGTGCAGCTTGATATCTAGCACACATGCAAACACTAAGTATAATATCGGGACGAGATGCACATAGATATAGCAATGAAGCAATCATAAATCGATAAACCTTTTGATCAACCGGTTGATCCTCCTTTGTAAGATCAACATGACCACTAGTTGGCATGCGAGTTTTCATACCTTTACACTCCTGCATGTTGAACTTCATGATCAAGTCCTTGGTATACTTAGTTTGAGAGATGAAAGTTCCTTCTTTTGATTGCTTGATTTGAAATCCAAGAAATAATTTCTGCTCACACATCATGGACATCTCATACTTTTTGGACATCAACCTTCCAAATCTTTCACTAAATTGAGGGTTAGTGGAACCAAAGATAATATCATCCACGTAGATTTGGCGCACAAATAATTCACCATTAACTCTCTTAGTGAATAAGGTTGCATCAATTTTACCAATTTCAAAACCTTTTTCAATGAGAAACTTTGTTAAGAATTTGTACCAAGGACGAGGGGCTTCCTTAAGGCCATAAAGGGTTTACGAAACTTGTAGACGTGATTAGGTTTCTTAGGATTCACAAAACCAGGTGGTTGATAAACATAAACCTCTTCTTCAATTTCACCATTTTAAAAGGCACTTTTAATGTCCATTCGATAAAGCATGATATCATGATGATTAGCATAGGCAAGAAGAATGCGAATAGCTTCAAGTGTAGCGATGGGGGCATAAGTCTCACCGTAGTCCATACCTTCGACTTGATTATATCCTTGGGCCACGAGACATGCCTTGTTGCATAAGGCTTGACCTTCTTCGTCTTGCTTTTTTTGAAACACCCATTTTGTGCCAATGATGTTGTGATCCTCCTCCTAGGCTTCTCCACGAGTGTCCACACTATGTTCCTTTCGAAGTTGTGAACCTCTTCATGCATATCGTTCACCCAATCCGCATCTTCAAGAGCTTGTTCTACCTTCATGGGTCCAATGCTAGATATGAAAGAATAATGCTCACAAAATTTAGCTAGACGAGTTTTACAGCGAGTGATTCTCCCGGTTTGGATGTTAACAAAGATTTGGTTTAGGGGATGGTTCTTGGTCACTTGTGCTCAAACTCGGGGTAGCTTGGGCTTGTTAGATGGTGGAGCTTCTTCTTCTTCATAATCATTATCTCCTTCATCTTCGTTGTTATTGATGGTGTCATTTCCTTGAGGTGGTGGTGAAGGAGGTTGTGGTGGATCTTCATGATGTACTTCCTCCTCTTCATCATCTTGTCGTGTACCGCTTGTGGATGCCTCCATGTCATGTTGTGGTTCACCTTGTCGTGAAGTAGGGACTCCCACTTGAGTTCATGAAGTACTTTCCTTCACCTCCATGGGACGAATCTTGCCGATGGGTAAATATAGGATAGCTTCCAAAGGGTCCTTATCACCTACATCATTTGGCAATTGTTCGACATGATAACTTCACATCTACCGTCTCTTCATCTTTTCGAGTGAAGTTGTTGTAGACACGACAAGTGTGAGAATTCGATCCATAACCAAGTAGGAATCCTTCATGAGATTTAGGAGCAAATTTAGTATGACGATGCTTGTCAAGAATGTACTAGTTGGAGCCGAATACCCGAAAGTATACAACTCGGGGTTTGTTACCGATGAGTAGCTCGTATGCCGTTTTATCGAGAAGCTTGGGCAAGTAAAGTTGGTTTGTGGCAAGACATGTTGTTTCCACGGCTTCTGCCCAAAAGTGTCTTGGCGTCTTGTATTTCTCTGACGCGGTTATTACCGCTAGGTAGGCCAAAGGAACAGAGTCTTCCCCCTTTTCGCTTCAAAGAAAAACTACGCGGTCGGCTGGCCGTGGCCAGCTGGAGGATGTTCGACACGAGCCGGTGCCGGCTGGCACCCCGGACGGTTGGCCAAGGAGCCGGCTGGACTCTCAGCCGACTAGACATGGCCGACTCTTCCATGGACCTTGGGACGGACATGCGACGTCCCGTCCCTCAGCGCGCGGGTACAACGACACGACGCGACCGACACGATGGGTGGCCCTATGGCTACAGTGGCCGCTGATGCACTGCAGCGCGTGGCTACAGTCCAACCGTCCCGGCCAATGAACTCGGTGAGCACGACTGGGCGTAGGAACATGGCCTACACGCTCTCGCCACTTGATTGCTTACCCCGGCGTGGCTACAGCGCGGCCGGCCGTACGGAGACTTTGGCCGGCTGGCGCTAGAGGACACCCCCCGGGCGACCCGTGCCACGACACGTGGCCGAGGGCCAATTGCAGAGCCGGCTGGCGGGCCCCAACGGGAGATGGGACCGCTCGGCCGACGGACCCCACCAATGAAGAGATGACACGAATGGCGGGACCCTCTGGCCAGCCGGAGAGACTGTCAGCCGGGTACCCCCACCTTTGTACTTAGAACGTATTATAAGAGCCGGGGGGTTGGCCTATAAACACCCCGAGCCCCTCATGCAACGGGGACGGATGATCACCTTCACACACACACACAAAACCCCTTGTAGCAGTGGAGGAAGAGGAGCTGGCTGCCCCTTCTTCCTCCTCTAGACACAGCTCCAGGAGCTCCATTGTATGTATACCCAACCATCCAACTAAACCAAGGAGGACTAGGGGTATTACCTCCTCCGGAAGGCCCTGAACCTGGGTATATCGTGTGTCGCCACCGCTTGTGCCCAATCTCGCACCCGGAGCCCGTCGGCGTCCTCCGGCCCCAACCACCTATGATAAGCCACCATATGGCATCTGTTGTGAGAAAACGACGACAGTTGGCGCCCATTGTGGGGCCGTACGCGGTGCCGGCCCTATTGATGCTCCGGGCGGGACCCCTTGCCATTCCCTGCCGTCACCGCACGTCCAGGCGAAACCGTGAGGGGCTCGTGGGGCTTGCTCCAGCACGCCCTGCGAGAGACTCCATTGGCCTCATGGCCGACATCGACGCGCTCACCGAGCGCTTTGGCAGGATCAGCCTCGCCGAGGCTCCGGCCGCTGACAAGTACCCCGTGGGGGTGCTCGTCTGTGCTGGTCTGCCCATGGCGGTGGGCGCACTAGTGATGACTCAGTCCAGCGGCTCTCACGATCGCGTGGGAGTAATAGCTATCACCTCCTCCACCGCTTCTGGACGGGCATGGGTCGCGGCTAGCGATGCCTCTGCCTGCGTCGGCACGTCCGCCCCGCTCGGCACGGCCCTGCGGGGCTTGAGCACTCCGATCGCCCCAACGGCGAACCTCGACACTACCGCGGCCAATCTCGAGGCGGCTCGTCGTGTCCTGTTTGAGGATGCCACCACCCTTGTGGCCACGCAGCGCCGCATGGAGGTGGCACGACGGGAGTACGCTTCCGCCTACGGACTCACCCCGGCTGGCACCGAGCCCAGTCGGCATGGGGCTATGAGCGACCACGGTCGCATGGTCGCCGAAATGCTCGGCAACAAGATGCCCGTCTACGACACCCCCGAAGCCAACCTGCAGGGTCTCAAGGTGGCCTACGAGGAATTGGCCACCTTGGAGGGCGAAGAGCGTGCCTCCCACGAGCGCCACATCAAGGAGCACATCGATGCTGCTGATACCTAGCTAGATCTGCTCGCGATGGGCGGCGCTGCCACTGAAGGCCCCCGGCCCGAGCGCGAAGGCACAGGAACTACCGTCTGCTAGGCGGCCTAGTACGCCTGCTCCCCTTGCGTCTCCGGCCGCCGAGCCGGAGCAAACAACCCCCGGCCCTCTCAGACATCGGGGAGTGAGCAGCCAGCTGTCGACAACCGGTGCACGAATGATCCGCCTCGAAGCGGCCGCCACCATGAATAGCCGGCATCCGGCAGCCGGTGCAGCCACGGGCACACGCTGCCCCCGCGTCGCGAATCGGGCAGTCGGTGCCACCCACCGTCCATCTCGAGATCTTGGCTCAGCTCGGACCACGCGTCCCCCGCAGGGAGAACGACGCCCGCAACTACCTCGACAGGCTCGCGCAATCCGTCCTCCTCGAGGAGGAGGGCTCGATTGGTCCGGCTTGCTTCGGCCCCCGGATCTGCACCGAGCCATTCCCAACCGGCTTCACCCTCCTTAGGGACAACCCGAAATACAACGGGGCCGCCAAGCGCGTTGGCATCGCTAGGGGGAATAAGCGCGTAGTCTCATGTTGATCGGCTCGACCCCCCTCATGTTGATCGGCTCGACCCGCACCTGGCTCAACAGCCTGGCGGCCAGCAGCATCAACACCTGGATGTACTTCGAGGAGGCCTTCGTTCACAACTTCGCCGGCACCTACAAGCGGCCTGGCCATCCCCGTGAACTCGCCATGTGCGTTCAGTGGCCGGACGAATCCCTCCACGACTACCTCACTCGGTGTACCGAGCTCCGCAATTCCAGCAAGGGGGTGCACGAGGTGCAAGCCGTGCAGTACTTCATCAAGGCGTGCCGAGATGGCACCCCTCTCAAACATAAGCTCCTGTGCTCCAAGCCGACCACGCTTGCCGAGGTCATGACAAAGGCGGACAAGTACGCCACGACCGATTCGGCCATCCGGGTCAAGATGACCCTGCCCGCCAAGGCGACGACGACACTGGCCACGACCCGGGCGGCTGCCGACAACCGGCAGCCGCAGAACAACAAACACAAGAACGACCAGCCGGACCCCCCGTATGGGAGCAGGCAGGTCAATACCGTCGAGGATCAGGAGCCAGCTGCCCAGCCTTCCAGCCAGCACCAGTGGACCTTCAAGGCTACCTGGCACCCGAAGCTCACCTTCGAGAAAATGCTTGACCTCCCCTGCAAGAACAATTCAGGGGCCAAAACCTCTACACACACGCTCTGGCAGTGCAACTTCTCACAGGGATTGGCCCAGGGGGATGGCATTTCAGCTCCTCCTGTGCCGCCAGCCCGTGCGCCAGCCCCGGACCAAGGTGTCGCCCCGGCACTGGCTCTGGCTCCGGCCCAGAACGACGGTCGTCTAATCGACAAGTTTCCCGACCAGGACAGTTGCTATGTCGTCTTCACCAGTGAAGAGACTGGAAAACACGCTCAACCCTAGCTCCATCGTGAGGTGAATGCCACCATGTCCGCAACTCCCCAGTTCATGCACTGGTCGGAGAAGCCGGTCACTTGGAGCCAGGCCGATCACCCTGCCGTGATGCCGAATCCTGATAGCTACGCCTTGGTCCTCGACCCCACCATCGCCACTAAGGAGCAAACTTTCCGCTTCTCGCAGGTTCTGATAGATGGTGGCAGCAGCATCAACATCCTCTACCTCAACACTATGCATAAGCTGGTGCTGAAGATAGAAGTCCTGCAGGCGAGCCGGACAATTTTCCATGGCATCGTGCCTGGAAAGTCCTACTCTCCATTTGGCAAGATCATACTGGACGTCCTTTTCGGCGGACCCGGCAACTTCCGCCTCGAGTCGGTGATGTTCGAGGTCGTGGACCTTGCGTGCCCTTACCACGCATTGTTGGGCCGACCAGCTCTTGTCAGCTTCATGGGGGTCCCCCATTACGCCTACCTCAAGCTCCAAATGCCAGGCCGCAAGGGAATCATCACCATCAAGGGCGACTACAAGATGTCGCTCAAGTCCGCTCGAGATGGCAGACGACTGGCCGAGGCCCTGGAAATCGCCGAGGAGAAACGGTAGCTCGACCGGATCATGGCCCTTGCTACCAGCCAGCCAGCCGTGTCGGCTCCTCCCTCGCAATATGTCGGTGAGGCCTCGTTCCAGCCGTCCAAAGACACCAAGACAATCCCGCTCGGTCCGGCCAACCCGGCTCAGTGCGTCACCATTGGCTCCCATCTAAACAGCAAATAAGAAGGTGAGCTCGTCGATTTCCTCTGTGAGAATCGGGACATCTTTGCATGGTGCCCCAAGGACATGCTGGGTGTTCCGAGGATGTTTGCCGAGGACAAAATCGACGTCCAGATGGACGTCAAGCTGGTCAAGCACCCCCTGCGCTGTTTCTTCGAGGAGAAGCGGCGTACTATAGGCGAAGAGATCGCCCGACTGCTCGCAGTCAGGTTCACCATGGAAGTGTTCCACCCGGACTGGCTGGCCAACCCAGTGTTGGTGTTAAACAAGAACAAGACCTGACGAATGTGCATCGACTACACTAGCCTAAACAAGGCGTGGCCCAAGGACCCATTCGCTCTACCGCAGATCAATCAAGTCATCGACTCCACGGCCGACTGCGACTTGCTGTCTTTCTTGGACGCCTACTCCGGCTACCACCAGATCAAGCTGGACCCAGAAGACCGGCTCAAGACCTCCTTAATCACACCCTTTGGGGCCTACTGCTACATCACCATGTCCTTCGGCCTGAAGAATGCAGGCGCCACCTTTCAATGGTGTATGCAAAAGTGTCTCCTGCCTCAGATAGGCAGGAATGTCCACGTCTACGTCGACGACATCATCATCAAAACCAAGAAGCATTTCAGCCTCCTCGACGATCTCTGGGAGACCTTCGCGAACTTGCGCGAGTATAAGATCAAGCTCAACCCGGAGAAGTGTGTCTTCGGCGTCCCGGCCGGCCATCTCCTAGGTTTCTTCGTGTCCGCTCGTGGCATCGAAGCTAACTTCGAGAAGTTCAGCGCGATCGAGCGCATGCCATAGCCGACCGGTTCTGTGACAACCAGAAGTTCACCTTTGCCAGCCCGAGACCGACATTCCAGAAGATTCCAGAAGATTTCCCTTTTTTTTCACTCTCGTCATGTGTTCGTTTGGTTGTGGCATTCATCATCGCATCATTTACATCATTTGCGTTGCATCGTCACCTGTTTTCAAACTTGCATCCGCTTGTAGTCACCGGTTCTCTCCGTTCTCGTCGCTGACCATGTTGAGACCAGCCACACACGCACGTGCCCGTGACACTATTTAAATAAAACCGTTTTTAAGCGTGTGCAAAAATATTCTCGGATTGAGTTGGACCTTGGCATCCAGTCTTGTTATGTCGTAGGTAGGCCGCCTATCAATTTTCGTCGCGATCCGAGTTCGCTAGATACCCTGTCGGTCGTCCGTAGCAGTGCGGTCATCGGTTTCCATCGGACGTCTTTCAGTATTTTAAAACCTCTATGCCACAGGTCACCATTATCTCTCTCTTCCCCACTTAGCCTCTCTGCACAGATGCCGTACCCCCCTCTCCGCTTCTGGTCCGTCGAGTCGACACACGACGATCCGAAAACGGATAGCGTTAGCAAACCCTAGCCCCGAAACCTTTATATAGGCCCCTCCTTTTCCTAATTGGGCAGCCTACCCTAACCCTCCTCATTTCCCGTGCCTAAACCTAGCCTTCTCCCTCCTCCAACTGCCGGCCCGCCGAAACCGATCTGGGCCCGCCCGGGCCTGATTCGGCCCAAGCTCCCCGAGCTCTCCCATGGCCGTTCTTCCCGAGCTCCTCCCGATATCTTCCCTCCGGCCGGCCTCGCTGCTGCAGCGGCCGCGGCACCGCCGGACCAGCTCCTTGCCGCCCTCTCCCTTTCCTCCTTCTCCCTCTCCTCCTCTAAGCTCCCTTCTTCTCCTCCCGCAGGTCTGCCATGGATGGGAGCTCCTCCGCCGGCCGTCTCGCCGCCAGGAACCTTCCCTCTGGCCAGATCAGAGCCGCCACTCGCCGGATCCGCCGCCGGATCCCTCGTGATTTATTTGACGTGAGTGCGTTGCTTGATTTGATTTAGAGTTCTTCTTCTTCTTCTTCATCAATCTTGGATGGGTTACAGGCGGCAGCCTGGGATAGCAAGGGTGGATGTCATTTTACCGTTTGATTTCGTCCGTAGTCGGACCCTGCTCTTCCTTATGATGGTTGAGTATGTTATTGTATTGATGTGACTCTTATGTAGCTTGTGGCAAGTCTAAGCCAATTCCATATACTCATCTCTTCTGTACATGTACTTGAAATGATAACCATTCTTGCAAACGCATCGAGATGCGCTTCTATCCCCTTCGAGGCCCTCGTGCCCAATAAGGATAGGACCGCATCTAGGGCATGACATCAGCGGCTGCCTCGCCTCGTCCAGAAGCAACCAAAGGACGGTCATCTGGGGCCAGGTGGCTACAAGTGTGGGTTGCCTAAGTGGGATGAATGCGAGAGAAACATGAAGGCTGCAGGGGTCACTTCACAAACAGAGGCTTGGCATGACAGGTGCAGGACTCACTAGAGGAATCAGGGATTTTGCCGTCTGCCATGGCTGATGGCAAAGGGCAGAACTCCTTACGGCAAAGGCCTTTGTTGTTTGTCAGCAGACGGCAAAGAAAAATCTGGTAAAGAGGTACTTTGTCGTCCTCCTTTGGCCCACAGATGGCCAAGAATCTTTGCCGTGGGGGAGCATACGTCAAAGAGCATGGACGGCAAATCCACGAGGTTAGGGCCATCAAGTGTCAACGGCAGTCTTTGTCGTTCGCCTAGGATCCACCCTTTGATGTCTGCCTTAGGCCCCCCCTTTGTCATCCATGGGCTGAGGACAAATAAGCCTTAGGGAGCAGGGGTTTAAGGCCCTTTGCCGCCTGGGGTCCCCCCTTTGCCGTTTTCCTTAGGCCCCCCTTTACTGTTCGTGGGCAGACGACAAAGAGTAACCAAAATGTCCCTTTTATTTTATTTTTTGTTATAACAGTTTTCACAAAAATATAATATATATATATATTTCATAGAAATAATTTTGTTGCTATACTGATAACCATATTAAAATGAGTTTCGTCCATCCATCCATACATATTATGCAAGTTTCATTCGTACCAAACCATATTACAATAGTTTCATCCATACATACATAGTTTCAAATCCGTATGTAGCAAGTGTCACATTGTTCATCGATACGAAAAAATAGAAGTAATCCAAGCACTCCATCAATGCAATCTTCCGTGAAGTGAATGTAATCTGCGAAAGGGAAAATAAGAAAATTAAAAGAAGAAGACTAGATGAAGAAGAGCACTAAGTAAGCTTATTATGTCATTTATGAGAAAACTTAGCTAAGTACAAGTCATTTTTGATAAACTAGGCCATTTTGGAGCTAATTTAGCTTACTACATCATTTAGGAGGAAACTAAGCTAACTATATGTCATTTTAGAGCAAACTTCGGTAAAAATAGGTCATTTTGGAGTTAACTATGCTTATTATGCCATTTTGGAGCTAACTAAGCTAATTATATGTCATTTAATAACTAAGTTGGGTAAAATAGGTCATTTTGCAGATACGTAAGCTTATTATGTCATTTAGGAGAGAACTAAGCAAAGTATAGGACATTTTTGATAAAATAGGCCATTTTGGAGCTAATTTAGCTTACTATGTAAATTAGGAGGAAACTAAGCTAAATATATGTCATTTTAGAGCTAACTTAGGTAAAAATAGGTCATTTAGGATCTAACTATGCTTATTATGCCATTTTGAAGGTAACCAAGCTAATTATAGGTCATTTAATTGCTAACTTTGGTAAAATATGTCATTTTGGAGCTAGCTAAGCTTATTATGCCATTTTGGAGCTAGCTAAGCGAAGTATAATACATTTTTGATAAAATAGGCCATTTTGGAGCTAATTTAGCTTACTATGTTATTTAGAAGGAAACTAAGCTAACTATATGTTGTTTTAGAGCTAACTTAGGTATAAATAGGTCATTTAGGAGCTATCTATGCTTATTATGCCATTTTGGAGCTAACTAAGCTAAGTATAGGTCATTTAATAGCTAAGCTAGGTACAGTACATCATTTAGGAGAGAACTAAGCTAACTATAGGTCATTTTTGATAAAATGGGCCATTTTGGAGCTAATTTAGCTAACTATGTTGTTTAGGAGGAAACTAAGCTAAGTATATGTCATTTTTAATAAATTAGACCATTTTGGAGCTAATTTAGCTTACTATGTCATTTAGGAGGAACTAAGCTAAATATATTGCATTTTAGACCTAACTTAGGTAAAAGTAGGCCATTTAGGAGCTAACTATGCTTATTATGCCATTTTGGAGCTAACTAACCTAATTATAGTTCATTTAATAGCTAACTTTGGTAAACTAGTTCATTTTGGAGGTAGCTAAGCTTATTATGCTATTTTGGAGCTAACTAAGCTAATTATTGATCATTTTATAGCTAACTTGGGTAGAATAGGTCATTTTGGAGCTAACTAAGCTTATTACGCAAGTTTGGAGCTCACTAACCTTATTATGTCATTAGGAGGAAACTAAGATACGTATAGGTCATTCTAGAGCTAAATTGGGTAAAATATGTCATTTTGGAGCTAAGGTAAGGTAAGTAACCATCATTATGAGGTTGTGAAGCAAAACACTAGAAAAAACATACCATTCTCGTTAGCATGGAGGTGAAGCACGGTGGCTCTGCCTTGTTTCACCTATAGAAGGCTCCCTGTAGAAGGGTTGTGCGATGCATTTCGGGACATATTCTGCACCAAACATCATTTGCAATGTGTCGTTAGCATGATGAAACTCAAAAGATCACTCAATTGAAATGAAACTCATCATCCCCGCCATGTTAATTACTCGCATCGCCGGAGGGACATGGCCGGTTTTCTCGCACATAGACTGTACATTTGGTTTCGACAAGTCAAACTTTTTAGCTATTAATGTAACAAACACTAAAATGCATGATTTTAAAAATATGAAGAAGAAACTTACCACGAAGATCTCATACATGGCCCTGTTAGACGCATTGTTTCATGCCATCTTCGCCTCCATCAATACAGTCGTCCTGTCCTCCATCTCCTTATCCTTCACTGCCCAAAGCGCCTATGCTGCCTCTCTCTCTTTAAGAATAGCAGCCTGCAACACAACTCATTGTTAGCATTGTAATCATATTGGTTTGCCCACACAACGTAATGCGGAAAGATAGTTGAGTCCATTAAAGTAACCTCGATGGCGATCTCGACTCGCTGTGGACGAGGCGTTATCTCAAGACAAGAGCTCATTTGGCATGCCTTTATCTGTCGGAGAGTGCTAGGACAACGTATAAGGCCGTCTCCAATGGCGATCGAGCCATGGGACCTCCCGTTGCCAACTACCATCCCGAGCTCTGAATCAATAGGCCCCTGGCTCGGGTTAAAGTCCTCCCCTTTCCTCGCCTTCCCATGATCTCTGTACTTCACGAGCTTGTGGTGGGAGGAGATGTTGGTGAAGTTTTCGGGATGATCGAGGTTGGACTCAGAGAATGCCTTTTACCTACTTATACGAGGCAGTATGGGACATCGCAGAGAGGTCGTACATCTCTAGCACCTCCATCTTATTTTGACGCGCCTAAGAGAGAGAGAGAGAGGAAAAATATGTTAGCAAAGGGCTCAATCTAGCATTAAGAATGAATTGCGTCAGTCATGAAGCAAACCACATAGCCAGTTCTCACCAAACTCATTTAAGTTGACGCTCCGTTGATGGTGTGGCACACCAATCATTTTGCCACACCTCTCCTTGGCAGTGTTGTGGCTGGCCTCCCACCTTTCAGAGCACAACTGATCAACCAAAGCCTCCCAACAATCCATCTTATCCACACACCATCTCGGGGCACCTAAGTTAATAAAGAGAAATTTGAGCGCTACACATAAGAATCAAATCAAGGAAACTAACTACAAGACCTTAATAATATGTAATTACCTTCATGTAATTCTCCTTGTCCATCTTAGAATCGCAGCACTTTGCCTTTTCCTTCGTAATACATCGCGGGGCGTAGTAGTCTCGAACAACTTGCACCCGAGCCTCGTGCCACCAGTTTTCAAGTAGGCGGCGACATTCGGTTTCGATAACCTTTGTTGCAGCCTCCTCGTATCCCTCCTCACACCTATAGAAGGTCTACAAACGATACAACACCGAGTAGTACAATAACTAGCTATTGTTGATTTTTAATTGTGTAAAGGAGAAATTAGCCACAACTTTTTGATCATCATGTCGGCCCTCGTGTGGCACAAAACACCGTCGATCTCCACCTCCGGAGGGGCCAGGGCACCCAAGTAGTGCTCCCAGGTCATTCCTACCTCTCGACCCCGACCGGGCAACATAACAAACCCCAAGAAGTTTTTCCGGCAAAGCACACCAAGGACATTGTTGGGCTTGCGGACACCCTTGACAACAATCCAACCCCTCTAGTTAAAGCCAACACATTAGATATTTGTGAAAACATGAAGGCAAAAGGTTAAATAAGAGTAAATGAACTTACTTCTCCTCATTTGGATGAATCTACCACCTCTGCTCGCGGGTCGCCGGCACGGGTAGGGGCCCCATACTACCACACTAGTAGACGGTGCCCCCTCACCCTGTTCCTCGTTGCTATCAGCATGGTCACTTGGCTCCGGCTGACCCCGATCAGGCCAGGTATCCCATTGGGTCTCTTGGGACATACCTTCATCCCTGCTTTGCTCCGGAGTCCCTTGGAACGAACCCTCTGGGACAGGAGTCTCGTGGGTCGAAGGCTCGCCGACCTAAGGCTTGTCGACCTGAGGCTCGTGAACCGGAGTCCGTGTAGCCTCCACCTCAGATGGGTCCACCCTACCAGTCCTGTGCTCAGGTGAATCAGCTGGGGGTGGCGGCGAGGAAGGCGTGGCAGCCACCCTACCTCTCCCACGGCCACATCTACCTTTAGGAGCTCTCTTCTTCACGGGGGGTCGACCTCCTCTCACGGGGGCCGCGATCGTCGAAAAACAACCACTCCATGCAGAGTAGAGAGCAACGCTCTCCGGACAGACGGGGCAGGAATGGGAATACCCATCCCACCACCCGCTGATGAAGAAGGAGCCTCGGAGTTCTCTCGACCCTTTCCCACCATCTTTCCACACCTGCCATGACAAAGATTAAATGAAATTAGTACAACATAAATACCAACATGAGTAATAAAATGTATATAATTTAAGTGTATCATCATCATAAATACCAACATGAGTAATAAAAAAATTATATATGTATATAATAATAGTTGAATACCTGACATGAACTAATAATAATGATGATCGTCTATATATATTCTTCGGAATCAATAAATGGAGCATCATCATCACTCTCAGGAAGAACATGTGGAAGGCCTCCATTATGTAATCGGTGAAGAAGCGATAGTTGATCCGTAGCAGTAACCTCTTCTTCTTCTGGCTCTTCCTGTTTTGGCTCACGAGTTAAGACGGATTCACTGTCGCTGTCTACTTCAATGTTCTGGGGTGAAGTAGAGCAGTTCTTGAAACGTTTTTTGGACATACCTGTTTCTTGGAAGAATTCTCCTTCATATGTGTCTGCGTTAATGTGAGGTTCGTAATCCTCTTCGCTAAGGGTAGGTGGTCAATAACTTGGCGGCACTTCATAAACGATAGGCCAACCTTTCAGATTTGGATCAGTTTGGCAAGCCCACGGTAGATAGAAAACTTGTGTCGCATGTTCAGCCGTAATATAGACATCGGGAACATCTAAATGGGTGCTTTGGTTGATTTTGACTAGCCCTATATGTTCATGAGTCCTTCTAGTCACCTTCGGCTTAAACCAATAACATTTGAAGACAACGACGGTTGGGGTTTTTCACCATAGAATAGAAGTTCATAAATTGCTTCATTTCTTCCATAATACGCGGTACCTCCTTTGTCGATAGGAGAGACACAACAATTTGTAGTCTTTAGCTCGGGCATAGATAGCTCTTTGCCAAAGGTACGGAAGCGATACTCGTTGATGTCGTATTTGTCAAATGAACGAACCTTATTGTCAAAACCATTAGCGACTTGTCTCAACTCGGCGTCCATAGACTCTGCATCAGCCTACAAGATTAATATGGAAGAATGGATGCATTAGTCGCAAATTAGACCAAGAAATCAAATGGTCCATTAATGGTAATTAATTACCCTTTGTTTGAACTAAAAGATGAAACCAAGATAGTCGCCTCCATGCTTTGCCAGAAGCTCATACTCTTCGACGAAATCCTTTTCGATGACCGCTCCATCCGAGAATTCGGCGACATATCGACTATATCAAATATCCGGGAATAAGAGCAGTTCAAAGGAATTAGAAGTTGCGAAACAATAATTTACCAAGAAATTACTCGATGTATGGCTGCACTTCTTTTTGGTTGTTGAAGATATACAATGAAATGGTCCACCATTCTTCTACATCCAAGGATTCCCTTTCGAAGCACCGGCTGGTGCGAGCTTCCCTTCGAATAGGCTAAGGTTGGATCGACCTTTTTTAGGATCGCCATCATTGTACTGAGACTTCGGGTTACGCAAATGATGATTTTTTGCTTCGTAGTGTGCTGTCACGAAGTTTGTCGCCTCCTCACTAATGAATGCCTCGTCCATCGATGCTTCAATGCTACATTTATTTCTACATTTAGCTAGAAGCGTCTTTTGCATCCTCTCAGTTGAGAAGCACCATCAATTTTGAACGCCCCCCCAATCTTGCCTCGGTTAGGAGATGCAAAATAAAATGTTGCATTGGATTAAGGAAGCCCAGTGGAAAGATCCTTTCTAATTTGCAGATCAACTCTGGAGCCAACTCTTCCATTTCATCTAGAATGCTAGGCGATAGTTCTTTCGCACAAAGAGAACGGAAGAAATAGCGCAGCTCTGCGAGTACTAGCCATTCATCCTAGGGATAAAGCCACGCAACATCAACGGGATTACCCGCTCAAGCCATATGTACCAATCATGACTCTTGAGACCAAATATTTTCAATTTTTCAGGACTCGCTCCCCTCTTTAGATTCGCAGCATACCCGTCGGGTAACATCAACCGCATTTTCACCCACAATAGCATTTCCCAGTAGCTGGCCTTCCAAGATTGAACCATACCACTGGCTTCGCTACGCTACGCTTTCCTTTCCTTTCCGGTGTCGCAAGTTTTGTAAGGGCCTATCACATAGAGCCTCTTGGTCGATTCTAGCTTTAGGATTATCCTTTGACTTCCCCTCTATGCCGAACAATGTACTAAAAATGGCCTCCGCCATATTCTTTTCAGTGTGCATAATGTCGATGTTGTGTGGGTAAATGAGGTCTTTGAAGGCAGATCCCATAAGCATGACTTGTGAGTCCAGGTGTGTTCTGCATTATACCCTTTGAAATACCCTGGACGAAAAGGGTCAGGCTCGAGAGCGTTTAACTGATCAAGGTTTTGTTGGCCTATCAACGCATGTGGTGAAGTGTTTTTGACAACTCTACCTTTGATGAAATTCTTCTTGTCTTTTCTAAACTTATGGTCAGGATCCAGGAACTGTCTATGCATGTCGAAGCAAGAAAACTTGCGACCTGCCTGCAGCCAATGGAACGGAAGAGGTGCCTTGCATGGTGGGCATGGGAACCTTCAACGCACACACCAGCCAATGAATAGCGCATACACCGGATAGTCATGCATCGAGTATATGTACCACACATGCATTTTGAAGTTTTTTTGGTAGCTGCGTCGTATGGCTTGATCCCATTATCCCAGGCTTCTTGCAATTCATCCTTAAGAGGCTGCATGTGCACATTCATATTCTTCCCCGGATATTTGTGCCCTGGAATTATCAACGTCAGGAAAATGTTCTTTCTTTTCATAATCTCTCCGAGGGGAGATTGAGTGGAATGACAAATACATGAGAACAATTGTATTGTGCTGCCGTCATACCATACACATTGAACCCATCTGTGCTGATGGGAACTTGAGGATGCCTTGGATCTACCGATTTATCCTTGTGTAATGCATCGAAGTGATTCGACGCAAAAGCATCTGAAGTGTGTACCAACATGTTGTTCCCATCTGCATCTTGTTCAGTTCTTTTGCCCAATTTGTGCCATGTCATTTATCTGGCCGTCACTTCGACCATGAAAAATCGTTGAAGTCATGGTATGATTGACAGAAAGAAAAGAACATTAATGGGGATTTTGGTCTGAATCTTCTCACCCATACCATTGTCTACCACAATATTCATGGAAGAATTGCAAATGGGGCAATAGTTCAAGGCCGCATACTAAAGCCTAAATAAGGCATGTCCATTCTCAGAGGCATGTATCTTCTCATAGGGCATCTCAAGTACACGGAGGATTTTGTCTGACTGGTATAGGTTTGCAGGTAGTACATGGCCTTTGGGTAGGAGGCGTCCAAATATCGTCACCATCGCGTTGTAGCATTCTCCGCCTAGGTTGAATTGAGCCTTCAGATCCATTACTTGCACGATCGCATCCATCTCACAAAGCTCAGTGTGCTCGTGGAGAGGACGGCTTGGTAGATTCCTCCATCTCATCGCCCGAATCCCAAACATCATCAAAGTCTTGCACCATGTCTTCGATCCTGGTACCATGCTCGTCGGTTCGACAACAAACCACCTTAGCCCTGGCACATTGGTCAGACTCACCATGAAAAGTCCACATCGTATAATTAGGCATAAAACCCCACTTCTGCAGGTGTTTACCCATTTCAAACTCTGTCCGCTTTTTAAAGTAGTTGCATTTGGGACAGGGGCACCATGTTTTTGTCTGGCCATTTGCAAATGTTGCTCTCAGAAACCCCCTGGTTTTGTTAACCATTCATTGGTCATGTCTTTCTGACAAGGGTGACGAGTGTACATATAAGCAAAATCTCTCATATTTCCTACCTAGTCAAGACACAATAATTCATCGTCTATATTCATCCGTTAATCAAGTTTGTCAAATTTATTACGTCCATGCAACCTACACACTAATAGGTAGAGACATGTCCTAATACCACTCGAGTATGTGTAGATTGGGTTCGTTTTCCCATGCTCTGCTCCGGATCGGACGCAGAATTTTGGCAACACCACCCTGCTGTTCTCCTCATACACGTCTCGGTAATAAGGAGAGAGGTTGTGTATCTGGAGGACAACAGGGAGGCACTGACAAAATTCCGCATCGGAACCGGAGCAGAGCATATGGGAAAACGAACCCAATCTACACATACTTGGGTTGTCCGTGGATAACGTTGGACAATTCGAAAGGATGACGGTTATAAATATGCAAAGACATGCATATTTATAGATGCCGCCCTTTCGAACAGGAGACGCATACTGGTCACGGATACTAATGATTGAAGACACATATAGCTAGCAAGTTTCATCGGCATGAAGAATGGAACCAAGAAAATTAAGGGGCCCGGGGGAGGAGATGCAATTTGTGCTCACCAACGAACAGATCAGGGGTGCTCGTCAAACGTATGGGGAGGTCGTCGAACAACTGTACATTGAAATTCACCCGATGAACACAAATATGATGTTTTTATAACAAAATAAGAAAATATGTGACCTAACTCATATAAAAAACTATGACCTCCTGGGCCTTTGGAAGGCCGAAAAGCAACTTTTCGGTCAATAGGAGGCAAAATAGGTGTTGGGCGTCGGGGGTCAGTGGCGTTGGTAGTCAGTGCCGTAGAGGGTCCGTGGCGTCAGGGGTTGGTGGCGTCGGGGGTCGGGGGTCAGTGGCATCGGTGGTTCGTGGCATCGGTGGTCGGGGGTCAGTGGCGTTGGTGGTTGGGGGTTAGTGGCATCGGGGGTCGGGGATCAGTTACGTTGGGGGTCAGTGGCATCATGTCGGGGTGTTGTGTCTGGGCGTCATGTCGGGGTGTCAGGGTGTCGGGTCGGGGCGTCGTGTCGGGGTGTCGGGGCATCGTGTCGGGTTTTTTTCTTCTAGGTTTTTTATTTAGTAATAAGGAAACCAACTAACCTAAACCTAAACTAACCTAATAAAACAACCTAAACCTAAACCTAAACTAACCTACAACTATAACTAAACTAACCTAAACTAACCTAAAACTAATACTAAACTAACCTAAACCTAAACTAACCTAAAACTAAAACTAAAACCTAAAACCTAAATCTAACACTAAACTAACCTAAAACTAAAACTAAAGTTACCTAAACTTAAACTAACCTAAAACTAAAACTTAACTAACCTAAAAACAAAAAAATCGCCCTGGAGGGGCCGATGGAAGGGGGGTGGCGGAGGACGGCCGCCGTAGGGAGTACACCGGCGCAGCGGCGCTGGAGAAGGTCCATGGGGAGGGGGCGCTACAGGGAAGGGGAGGCGGTGCGCGTCATGGGGAAGGGGCGATCGAGGGAGGGGCGGTCGGGGAAAGGGCGGCTGATGTCTACTACGCAACCTTCTCCTTGTAGACGTTGTTGGGCCTCCAAGTGCAGAGGTTTGTAGGACAGTAGTAATTTTCCCTCAAGTGGGTCACCTAAGGTTTATCAATCCGTGGGAGGCGTAGGATGAAGATGGTCTCTCTCAAGCAACCCTGCAGCCAAATATCAAAGAGTCTCTTGTGTCCCCAACACACCCAATACAATGGTAAGTTGTATAGGTGCACCAGTTCGGCGAAGAGATGGTGATACAAATGCAATATGGATGGTAGATATAGGTTTTGTAATCTGAAAATATAAAAATAGCAGGGTAATTAATAGTAAAAGTGAGCACAAACGGTATTGCAATGCGTGGAAACAAGGCCTAGGGGTTCATACTTTCACTAGTGAAGTTCTCTCAACAATGATAACATAATTGGATCATATAACTATCCCTCAACGTCCAACAAAGAGTCACTCCAAAGTAACTAATAGCGGAGAACAAACGAAGAGATTATTGTCGGGTATGAAACCCCCACAAAGTTATTCTTTCTGATCGATCTATTCAAGAGTCCGTAGTAAAATAACACGAAGCTATTCTTTCCGTTCAATCCTAGAGTTCGTACTAGAATAACACCTTAAGACACATATGAACCAAGACCCTAATGTCACCTAGATACTCCATTGTCACCTCAAGTATCCGTGGGCATGATTATACGATATGAATCACACAATCACAGAATCATCTATTCAAATAACACATAGAACTTCAAAGAGTGTCCCAAATTTCTACTGAAGAGTCAAAACGTGTGCCAACCCCTATGCATAGGTTCCCTAGGTCATGAAACCTGCAAGTTGATCACCAAAACATACATCAAGTACTCACATGAATATCCTATTCTCACCACAGATAGACACGTGCAAGACATAGATCAAGTGTTCTTAAAGACTCAATCCGATAAGATAACATCAAAGGGAAAACTCAATTCATTACAAGAAGGGAGAGGGGGAAGAACATCATAAGGTCCAACTATAGTAGCAAAGACCGCGGTACATCGAGACAAAGACATCTCAAGAACACGAGAGAGGGAGAGAGAGAGATCAAACACATAGCTACTGGTACATACCCTCAGCCCCGAGGCTGAACTACTGCCTCCTCGTCATGGAGATTGCCGGGATGATGAAGATGGCCACCGGAGATGAATTCCCCCTCTGGCAAGGTGCCGGAACAGGCTCCCGATTGGTTTTTGGTGGCTCTGGAGGTTAGCGATAACGGAACTCCCGATGTAGGTTTCTGTATTTATAGGAATTTATGGCGGTGGACTTACGTCAGTTGGGCGCACGAGGAGGTCACGAGCCTGGTAGCCCCTCGTAGGGGGTAGGTCGGACATTGCGGGCTCATGAATCCTTTGTAGCTCTTCAGGACTTCTTCCAAAGCTTCGGGGGTCTCTTTATCTCCATAAAAATCATTGCGAAAGTTTTATTCAGTTTGGACTCCGTCTGATATTCCTATCTAAAAAAGGTCAAAAACAGGGAAAAACAGGAACTGGCACTGGGCTCTAGGTCAATAGGTTAGTCCCAAAAATAATATAAAGTACCATATAAATGCATATAAAACATCCAAAGTTGATAACATAATAGCATGGAACAATCAAAAATTATAGATACGTTGGAGACGTATCAAGCATACCCAAGCTTAACTCCTACTCTTCCTCGAGTAGGGAAGTGATAGAAACGGAATTTTTCATGTGGAATGCTACCTAGAAAATTTATTCCTATAATATTCTTTATTGTGACATGAAGGTTCAGATCCATAATATTCAAAATAAAAGTTTAATATTGACATGAAAACAATAATACTTCAAGCATACTAGGAAAGTAATCATGAACTTTCAAAATAACATGGCCAAAGAAAGTTATCCCTACAAAATCATATAGTCTGGCTATGCTCCATCTTCCTCACACAATGGATCTAAATCATAAACAGCCCTGGTATTGGTCAAGCAATTGTTTTCACACTTTTACTTTTTCAAACTTTTTCAACTCTCAAGCAATACATGAGCGTGAGCCATGGATATAGTACTATAAGTGGAATAGAATATGGTGGAGGTTGTGAGGAAAAAAGGAGGAGATGGTCACATCGACTCGGCGTATCAACGGGCTGTGGATATGCCCATTAATAGATATCAATGTGAATGAGTAGGGATTGCCATGCAACGGAAGCACTAGAGCTATAAGAGTATGAAAGCTCAAAAATAGAAACTAGTGGGTGTGCACGCAACTTGCTTGCTGACGAAGACCTAGGGAAATTTGAGGAAGCCCATCATTGGAATATACAAGCCAAGTTATATAATGAAAATTCCCACTAGTATATGAAAGTGACAATATATTAGACTCTCTATCATGAAGATCATGGTGCTACTTTGAAGCACAAGTGTGGAAAAAGATAGTAGCATTGTCCCTTCTCTCTTTTTCTCTCATTTTTTTTTGGTTCGGCTCTTTGGCCTCTCTTTTTTTATAATATATTTGTTTGGTGGGAATCTTTGGCCTCTTTTTTATTTCCTCACATGGGACGATGCTCTAATAATGATGATCATCACACTTTTATTTACTTACAACTCGATACTTAGAACAATAATGACTCTATATGAATGAAAGTGATGGCACATGTCATGAGATGGAATGGTGGAAGTTGCATGGCAATATATCTCAGAATGGCTATGAAAATGCCATCATAGGTAGGTATGGTGGCTGTTTTGAGGAAGGCATATGGTGGTTTGTGCACCGGCAAAAGTTGCGCGGCACTAGAGAGGGTAGCAATGGTGGAAGGTGAAAGTGCATCTATACCATGGACTCACATTAGTAATTAAGAACTCTTATACTTATTGCAAAAGTTTTATTAGTAATCGAAACAAAGTGCTAAACGCATACTTCTAGGGGAATGGTTGGTAGGATTTAACCATCGCACGATCCCGACCTTCACACAAAGGATGACAATCAATTATGCTCCAACTTCCTAACATAGCGGTTCACCATACGTGCATGCTACGGGAATCGCAAACTTCAAAACAAGTATTTCTAGATTCACAACACCCTACTAACATGACTCTAATATCACCATCTCCATGTCTCAAAACTAGATGCAAGGAATGAAACTTCTCTTATTACTCAATGCACTTGAATATGAAAGTTTTTATTATATCCCTTTTGGATGCCTATCATATTAGGACTAGTTTCATAACCTAAGAAAATTACCATGCTGTTTAATACTCTCAAAATGATATAAGTGAAGCATGAGAGTTCATCAATTTCTCTAAAATATAAACATTGCAATGCTCTATAAGGATATAAGTGAAGCGCTAGAGCAAAAGACAAACTAATCGAAAAGATATAAGTGAAGCTCAATGAGTAGTTGAATAATTATTTGGCTATGTGAAGACTCTCCCATATAATAATTTCAGATCCTAATTACCTTATTCGAACAAAATAAAATGACACCCCAAGGATAGCACGAATAATGTGAAGAAGCAAAAACATAGGTTCAACCGATATTAACAGATAATTATTGAAGAAGAAAGGGGGGATGCCAACTGGGGCATCCCCAAGCTTAGATGCTTGAGACTTCTTGAAATATGGATTGGGGTGCCTTGGGAATCCCCAAGCTTGATCTTTTGTGTCTCCTTATTTCCTCTCATATGGTGGTTTCCAAAATCTTAAAAACTTCATTCACACAAAACTTAACAAGAACTCGTGAGATAGGTTAGTATAAATCAATGAAAAACTATATAATGCTATACTTTATAAAATCACTAAGATTATTATTTGACATTTCACACTAAATTACCCTTCATATTTAAAACTCCCATCATCAAATGGAATCATTAAACAAGCAAACATATGCGAACAATGCAAGCATAACACTAATCTGCCTGAACAGAACAGTCTATGAAGAATGCATCAAGATCCATACTTATTTAACTCCCAAAAATCTGAAACAATTCCATGATGTATGGAATTTATAATAAAATACTATGTCCAAATTTCAGTTATTCTGACATACAAAAAATTCTAGGAAATGTTTGCACTACAAGCAAACTTTTTGTTTTGGAACAGCAACTCCTATACTTGCAAATTAAGCATGGCAAAGGCTATCCTTGACCTTTTTATTGAACTAAATGATTAAAAACATTAACATTAATATAAATAACAGCAAGTAAGTACTAATAAAAGAAAATGACACTCCAAGCAAAACATATATCATGTGGTGAATAAAAATATAGCCCCAAGTAATGTTACCGATTGATTGAAGACGGAAGAGGGGATGCCTTCCCGGGGCATCCCCAAGATTAGGTTCTTGGTTATCCTTGAATATGTATTGGTATGACTTGGGCATCCCCAAGCTTAGTATCATTCCACTCTTTGTTCCGTTGTCCATCCGAACTTTACCCAAAACATGAAAACTTCACAAAACAAAACTTAACGGAACTTCGTGAGATGAGTTAGTATAATAAAGACAAATCAGTCATTTTGGTACTGTCAAGACAAGATTCATAAATTTTCCAAAATAATTACTACTGTTTATTATAATTTCCACAATTTATATCACTTAATATAATCTATGAAAACACTAAAACAAGCAAACTATGCATTGAAAACAGAATCTGTCAAGAACAGAACAGTTTGTAATGATCTGAATAATAAACATACTTCTACACCTCAAAAAATTCTGAAACAATTATTAAAATTAAAGAACTTTGTATATCAATCAGAATCAAAAATAATCAACTCAAAATCTCTCTCTGTATAAAAATGAAAAATAATTTCGTGAGCACAAAGTTTCTGTCTTTTTCAGCATGATCAAACAACTATCACCCAAACTAAGCATAAAGGCTTTACTTGGCACTTTATTGAAATAAAAGCTATAAAAAATGATTAATACAGTATAAAAATCATGTTAACACACGAAAACACTAAGGATACATATTGGGTTGTCTCCCAACAAGCACTTTTCTTTAATGCCTTTCAAGCTAAGCATGATGATTTCAATGATGCTCACATAAAAGATAATGATTGAAACATAATGGAAGCATCATGAAGCATATGACTAGCATATTTAAGTCTAACCCACTTCCTATGCATAGGTATTTTGTGAACAAACAACTTATTGGAGCAAGAATCATCTAGCATAGGAAGGCAAAACAAGCATAACTTAAAAAATTTCAACACATACAGAGGAAACTTGACATTATTGCAATATGTAGAAGCATATGATCCTCTCTCATAATAATTTTCATTAGAATCATGAATTAATTCAACAATATAACCATCACCTAAAGCATTATTTTCATGATATACAAGCATAGAAATTTTACTACTCTCCACATAAGCAAATTTATTCTCATGATTAATAGTGGGAGTATCGTAAAAGACTTGAGCACTAAAAATTGTTTCCACATTAAAAGAGTGATGTTTAGCAAAAGGGTACTCATAATTGTGACAATTTTTATCATCATTCTTATTTATTGCATAAGTATCATCACAATAATAATCATATATAGGAGGCATGCTTTCATCATAATAATTTTGATCATTGAAAGTGGGGGAACTAAAAAGATCATCTTTATCAAACATAACATCCCCAAGCTTCTAGCTTTGAATATCATTAGCATCATGGATATTCAAAGTATTCATACTAACAACATTGCAATCATGCTCATCATTCACATATTTTATGCCAAGCATCCTATGTAATTCTTCTTCTAGCATTTGAGCACAATTTTCTTTTCCATCATTTTCACGAAAGACATTAAAAAGATGAAGCATATGAGGTAACCTTAATTACATTTTTTTGTTTTCTTTTAATAAACTAAACTAGTGATAAAACAAGAAACTAAAAGATTTGATTGCAATATCTAAATATATACCTTCAAGCGCTAACCTCCCCGGCAACGCCGCCAGAAAAGAGCTTGATGTCTACTACGCAACCTCCTCCTTGTAGACGTTGTTGGGCCTCCAAGTGTAGAGGTTTGTAGGACAGTAGAAATTTTCCCTCAAGTGGGTGACCTAAGGTTTATCAATCCGCAGGAGGCGTAGGATGAATATGGTCTCTATCAAGCAACCCAGCAACAAAATAACAAAGAGTCTCTTGTGTCCCCAACACACCCAATACAATGGTAAGTTGTATAGGTGCACTAGTTCGGTGAAGATATGGTGATACAAGTGCAATATGGATGGTAGATACAGGTTTTTGTAAGCTGAAAATATAAAAACAGCAAGGTAATTAATAGTAAAAGTGAGCACGAACGGTATTGCAATGCGTGGAAACAAGGCCTAGGGTTCATACTTTGACTAGTGAAGTTCTCACAACAATGATAACATAATTGGATCATATAACTAGCCCTCAACATGCAACAAAGATTCACTCGAAAGTAACTAATAGCAGAGAACAAATGAAGAGATTATTGTCGGGTACGAAGCCAGCACAAAGTTATTCTTTCTGATCGATCTATTTAAGAGTCTGTAGTAAAATAACACGAAGCTATTCTTTCCGTTCAATCTATCCTAGAGTTCGTACTAGAATAAAACCTTAAGACACATATCAACCAAGACCCTAATGTCACCTAGATACTCCATTGTCACCTCAAGTATCCGTGGGCATGATTATACGATATGCATCACAAAATCCCAGAATCATCTATTCAACCAACACATAGGACTTCAAAGAGTGTCCCAAAGTTTCTACCGGAGAGTCAAAACATGTGCCAACCCCTATGCATAGGTTCCCGAGGTCACGAAACCAGCAAGTTGATCACCAAAACATAGTACTCACATGAATATCCCATTGTCACCACAGATAGACACGTGCAAGACATACATCAAGTGTTCTTAAAGACTCAATCCGATAAGATAACTTCAAAAGGAAAACTTCAATTCATTACAAGAATGGAGAGGGGGAAGAACATCATAAGATCCAACTATAGTAGCAAAGCCTGCGGTACATCAAGATCAAGACATCTCAAGAACACAAGAGAGAGAGATCAAACACATAGCTACTGGTACATACCCTCAGCCCCGAGGGTGAACTACTCCCTCCTCGTCATGGAGATCGCCGGGATGATGAAGATAGCCACCGGAGATGAATTCCCCCTCCGGCAGGGTGCCAGAACAGGCTCCCGATTGGTTTTTGGTTGCTCTGTAGGTTTGCGGCGGCGGAACTGCCAATGTAGGTTTCTTTTTGGTGGTTTTTGTATTTACAGGAATTGATGGCGGTGGAATTACGTCAGTTGGGCGCACGAGGAGGTCACGAGCCCGCTAGCCCCTCGCAAGGGGGGGGGGTGTAGGTCGGACCTTGCAGGCTCGTGACTCCCTCGTGGCTCTTCTAGCCTTCTTCCAAAGTTTTGGGGGTCTCTTTTTGTCCAAAAAAAATCATCGCGAAAGTTTTATGCAGTTTGGACTCCGTTTGATATTCCTATCTGAAAAAAGTCAAAAACACGGAAAAAACAGGAACTGGCACTAGGATCTAGGTCAATAGGTTAGTCCCAAAAATAATATAAATAGCATATAAATGCATATAAAACATCCAAAGATGATAACATAATAGCATGGAACAATCAAAAATTATAGATACGTTGGAGACATATCAGCGGCCGGGGCCGGGGGAGGGGCGTCCAGGGCAGGGGCTGACCAGGGGAGGGGCGGCCGGGGGATGGGCGGCCGGGGGCAGGGCCGGCTGGGCGAGGTGCGGCGTGGGGGTGGGGCGGCCGGGGGCGGGGCCGACCGGGGGAGGGGCGGCCTGGGGTGGGGCCGATCGAGGGAGGTGCGGCACATGGGAGCTAGCTGGCGGCGGCGAGGGGGCTGGCGACGGCGGTCATAGGGGGAGGGAGGGTGGAGTGAGGGAGGGAGAGAGTGAGATAGAGTTGAGTGGGGGTGGGGACGGCCGTTAGTAGGGCATCTCCTTTACTGTCTGCCCCCAGACGGCAAAGAGAGCCAGGGCAGACGACAAAGGATACCCAGACAGCAAAGATCCCATCCGTTTGGACCTGGCCAGGCCCTAGGTCCAATGGGACTCACCTTAGCTCTTTGCCGTTTGCCCTGGCTCTCTTTGCCATCTGGGGGAAAACAGCAAAGAACTGGCACATGGCAAACAGTGCCTTTGCCATGTGCAAGTTCTTTGTCGTCTCCTTTGTGACAGCAGAAGACAAAGAACATCTTTGCCATGTGTCAGCAGAAGGCAAAGGCCTAGCACATGGAAAATTACTGAATTCCAGTAGTGACTTGGTTTTATGCACATGGGGGAAAGTTGGAGCCAAAGACAAGGGAGGTTCTTGAATAGGCAAGTCTTAAGGAAGCCACGGAGGAGTTACTCAAAGCAATAGGAGAAGCTCGAACGGGTGTGTACCAACCCAAGAGAGAGAACGACGAGCTTACACACGCCCTCAAGAAACCGGAACACCCAGGACGAACATGAGGCAAAGGCCTTGTTCTGTGGCTTGTGGGGTTTGCGGATTGGAATGATAGTTAAAGAAGCCACGACAGAAAGAAGCATAGAGTAGATTGGATTAAAATGGTAGAATCAAAGAACACGTACTTGGAACACAAATATATGCTACAACAGGAGCAAATAACCAAATTTAGATAGCAAGGCACGTCTCAACAGCAGGATCAACCAGATGCAGCATTGCATGGTACCATTCCATCATCTATGCCGAAAAGCAACGTGGGTTCCACGGGGGTCCAGGCCGATGATGCACTGCTGGCTCTCTACCCCATGGATTATATCCTAGAGTCGACAATTTGTGAGCTACACGTGAAACTGAAGTACATATCCATCAAGGTGGCGGATGGCTTTGCTTTACCGAGTGCACCTGAAGCAACCTTCCACGGCAATTCGACCTTGCTATGCTCATGTTGGGGTGGATGAAGTTTTGTCGGCATATGACTCACTATAACTTGACTGTGTTGGAGGTGAAGGGGAGCAGATGATACGTATCCAACGAATCTATAATTTTTGCTTGTTCCATGCTGTTATATTATCATTCTTCGATGTTTTACCATCATTTTATTACCATTTTATATCATTTTTGGGAATAACCTATTGACATGGTGCCAAAGTGCCAGTTGGTGTTTTTGCTTGTGTTTTACTTTGCACAAAATCAATATCAAATGGAGTCCAATTGCGACGTAACTGTTTGGTGATTTTTTAGGACCAGAAGACACCTGATGGACCAAAGAAGTGCCTGGGAATGGGCCGAGGAGGCCACAACCCACCAGGCCGCGCCAGGGGGGGCTGCCAGCACCCTGGTAGGTTCTGCCCTCCTCGGGGACACTCTCCACCGCCTATGATGCCTATAAATTCCCAAAAAATAAAAAAACCCTAGGGAAGTCAATGAAACACAATTGCAATCTAAACCAACACAAGTTCCAGAACCTCGAGATCCAATCTAAACACCATCTCAGAGGGGTTTATCTTCATCATAGGTGCCTCTCCGATGATGTGTGAGTAGTCCAACTTACACCTATGGGTTCGTAGGCAGTAGCGAGATGTCTATTCTCTCTCTCTTATCATTCTCAACACAATTGTCTCTTATCATTCTTGGGATCCGATGAATTTTTGGTTCATGATCATTTTCTATCCATGAATATTATTTGAGTCTTCTTTGATATCTTATATGTATTATTGCTTATAGCCTCGTATTTATTCTTCGAATCTTTGGTTTAGTTAGGCCAACTAGATCGATTATTCTTGCCATGGGAATAGGTGCTTTGTGATGGGTTCGATCTTGTGGTGTTCTTTCCCGATGAAAAAAGGGGCAGCAATCCACGCATGTATCGTTTCCATTAAGGATAACAAGATGGGGTCTATTCCTACATGAATAGATCTTTTCTACATCATGTCATCGTTCTTATTGCATTACTCCATTTTTCCATGAACTTAATACACTAGATGCATGCTGGATAGTGGTCGATGTCTGGAGTAATAGTGGTAGATGCAGGCAGGAGTCGGTATACTTAGTTTGGACATGATGCCAATATAATGATCATTGCCTTGTATATCGTCATGAATATTCAACTTTGTATAAATTGCCCAACAGTAATTTGTTCACCCACCGTGCGCTATACTCATGAGAGAAGCCACTAGTGAATCCTACGGCCCTGGGTCTACTTTTCCATCACATTGCGTTCCGATCTACATTTTTGCAATCTTTGTTTTCAGATCTACAAAACCAAAAAAATAAAAAATATATTGTTGCATATTTACTATTTTTATTTTGTGTTCTTGAGACATCTATCTCTCCTATCCATAATTACCTAATCTATATTATTACCGTAGAGAACGTGACAACCTCTCTTTCGCATTGGGTTGCAAGTATCTGTTGTTTGTGTGCAGGTGTTGTTTACATGGGTGCGTGATCTTCCTCTACATATTGATACCTTGGTTTCATAACTGAGGGAAATACTTACCGTCATTGTGCTGCATCATCCCTTCCTCTTTGGGGAAATACCGACAGAGTCTCAAGCCACGTCAATGAAATTTATGGCCCCATTGCCAGGGAGGAAGTAATCTCATCTACCATGTTCCTAATCACAAATCTCATCTCCTTGCAATTTAAATTATTTGCCATTTTCCTATCGTTTTCCTCTCCCCCACTTCACAAATTTGTCATTGATTCTCTCTCTCTTTTCCATTTGCATTTTTGCTTGTTTGCTATCTTTTCTTGTGTTACCATGTGCCTTCTATTTACTTGCATATTTGCTTGCTAAAAATTTATTAATATGGATCCTCATCCACTTGCTAATCTTTTGAAAAGGCAAAATTATGATGAACCAATTGCTAGAGAGTTGAGTGCACTTAAATTATCTCTATGAAGTTTTTCTTAAAAATCATGAATATGAAAAGAAATTTATAAGGTGATTCATGGTAGCTCCTTGATTGAAAAAGCATGATTGCAATGATGTTACTATAAGCACTGTTAATGTCAATTATGTTAATGTTATGCAAAACTACAAGATTGGGGATGATAATTTTGTTATGTCCACTTCTTATTGCAATGATCATGATTGGGGTGATAATGCTTCTTATGATCTTGAAAGTCTATTTAAGCCTCATGTTGAATATGTTATTGATAATAATGTTTGCAACAGTATCGATGGGTTTGGGAGAGCGTCAACTATAGGTAGATAAAATCCCACATATTTGGAGAGTGTTCAATCTTATGAATTTTATGTTAAAAGTGGGTTTGGAGAGGTCATAACTTTAGTTGATGATAATCCCACGATTTTGGAAGATGATAAAGTCTTTATTCATGTTGATGATAAAGAGAGTACTATTTATGATAACTATATTGTTGAATTTGATTACGGTGTAATTATTATGAGAGAAGAAATTATAGTATTAGAAATTTGCATGATACTAAATTACCTCTTTTCATGTTCAGAATGCTTTTATCTCTTTCTTCTTTCTTCCATATGCTAGTTTTTGCTTGCCTTGATAATTCGTTTGCTTATAAAATGACCATTGAGGGATTCCAAGATTGAGGGGTCCATGGATAGCCGACCCATTTTTCATGGGCCGGACGGTATGGGCCGCAGGGTAGGCATCGGAGGATCGGGGACCACCTGCGCCAGGATGGAGCTTCGTGGAGTCAAGACGTGTTCTCCAAATTATTAGATGTAGTTAGGCAAGTTATCTCTTTAGCATGTAACCGACCATGTGTAAGCCAAGAACACCCCCGACATCTATGTAAGCCGGTGGATTTTAGGACATAGGGCCAGCATAACTCATCTGGGGTTAGACATACGATCCCATGGTAGATCAACTCTATAACCCCATACACTATCAATACAATCAAGCAGGACATAGGGTATTACCTCCATTGGAGGGCCCGAACCTGGGTAAACTCGTGTCCCCTTCGTCTCCTGTTACCGTCGATCCTAGTCTCACAGCTTGGGACCCTCTACCGAAGATCCGCCGGTTTTGACACCAACATTGGTGCTTTCATTGAGAGTTCCTCGGTGAACGCCAAAGGAATCGATGGATCGCCCCATCACAAGTAGTGAGATCTGTATCGAGGGGGCTCTTGTCCCCGATCGTAATTTCATCGGCAACGACATCTTGTCGCACGCCGGCCCGGTCGGCCATCATGGTCAGACCGGAAGGTTTCCCCCCAATCAATGTATTAAGTTTGGAACCCTAGAGTTCGTGGCTGATTCATGGGGAACAATCGTTCCAATGGAACCCTCAACCTTCGAAGGAAAACCTATAAATTCGGTTGCTTCAATGTCCAATGCATCAGGTCCCACGGTGGAACAGAACACGGATCTGCTTCAGCATAACTCTGGAACCATCATACCGCTTAACGCATCCACTCGTATCAGTGACAGGCATGCTTCCGTCGCCTCTTTCTTAAACGAGTTGTTCGATCAGATCGAAGCTATGCGTATATCGGGTGACCAGGTTCCGATCTATGTTCAGCTCAGGATCAGACCCAATGACAGGGAGATTCATGTCCCTCCGATCACCCACCTTGTCCCAACCATCGAGTGTATGGCCGCGAATTCTGCCCGACAACCGGAATTGCAAACCGTCTATACCCCATCCACAATCTGCAATACCCCGTCGGAGAATCAGAGGCAGGGAATCGCTTTAAAGTCGGACCGTGGCCAGTCCAAGATCGGTCTCACGATTCGGAAACTGTACTTCCGAACACTAGTTGCGACAGGGAGCGAATTTTTTTCCCACCCAGTGCTCAAGAGGATTGTCCAAGTACCGTGCCAAAGCCCATGTCTTTGGACTTCCAAGATATCAAGCAAATACAAGGAGAATCAGTCCAGTACTTTTGGGCATGACTCCTTCTCGCTAGGAGCAGAGTAAAAGGTCTTAGTGACCCAGACATAATTGAAACTTTTATCAGCAATTGCCACGATGAAGGGATTCTTAATGCCTCGGACCGCCGACGCATAAACGACTTTTCAGAGTTATCCGAATTGGTACATAAGTACTGTGCCATGGAGAGTTTCTGGCAATCCGAGCGGTTGTTCTCGGAACCAAAATTCTTCGAAAACCCTAGAGGAGTTCGAAGAAAGAGGGTACCTCAAAATCGGCCAGCCAGGCATGAACCCATCAAAAAAGGAAACAAGTCCCTTTCCGGGACCAGCAACGTCCTTGACATACTTTTAGATAAACCTTGCCCCGTTCATTTCGTGTTGTTGAACACAAACCCTTCTCATAGCCTTCGAGCTTTCTAGGTCGTCAAGCAAGTCGCAAAAAGTGGCGAGGCTATCCTGGACACACCTTTGTCGAACAGGCACCCTCCTTCGCCAAACGGATTCGATGACGAAGTCTTGACGGTCTATGAGATCTTCCCCTCGAGGAGCAGGCGTAAAAGAGCTCTTGGAGAGCATGAGCAAGTCTACCACGCAGCAGCTACTAGCCCATGGGCAGACGTACGGATTACTTTCGAGGACACTGACCAACTGCCCATCCTTCTTGGTCATTCACCGTCTGATGTAGTCTTGAATCCCATCATTGATGGATACAGACTACATAAGGTGCTCATGGATGGCAACAGTGGTCTAAACCTCATTTACGAGGCCACCCTAGAGAAAATGCAGTTCGATCGATCTCACATCAAACATAGCAACATAACCTTCCGGGGAATTATCCCAGGGAAAGAGGCACGTTGTTCCGGATGTATCATCCTAGACGTTCTGTTCGGCACACCCAAAAATTACCGATCCGAAGAACTTCTCTTCCACATCGTCCCCTTCGCCAGTTGCTAGCACGCCCTATTAGGACGCGATGCCTTTACAAAGTTCCAGGCTATACCCCATTACGGGTACATGAAACTCAAAATTCCAGGACCAAATGGAGTGATCACGCTCGCCAGTGGTCCGAATATAGCCCTTTGGACCAAAAAAAAAACGACAACGCTCACCCTCGAGGCATTAACATAAACTTTCGTCGCCGAGGAATTGACCGCTTTACGGTCGATAGTTGATAGGGACGATGTGATCCTCAGTAAAAGGCCCAAATCCACATCTTTAAACCCACAGAGCAAATCGTCAAATTTCAGGTGCATCCAACGGACCCCAATAAAACAACGTCCATTAGCGCCCAGCTCGATCCCCTTATGGACGAAGCATTGCGGAATTTCTTCCACAAAAATTGGGCCATTTTCTCTTGGCATCCTTCCGATATGCCCGGTCTCCCATGTCGGCTCGCCAAACACAGCTTGAACATTATTCCAGGCTTTAAGCTCGTGAAATAGACCCTGCACCGCTTCTCCAAACCCAAACGGCAAGCCATGGGTGAAGAATTAGCAAAATTTCTCGAGGCCAGATTTATTTGGGACATCAATAACCCTAAGAGGATAACAAATCTAGTGATGGTACCTAAGAAAGACAAATCTGGCGGTGGTGTGTCGATCTCAAAGACCTCAACAAAGCATGACCCAAGGACCCTTTTCCCTTACCACACATAGACCAGATCATTGATGCCATAGCCGGACACGATTTGTTATGTTTCCTCGACTCTTACTCCGGATACCATCAAATTAAAATGAAGGAATCTAATCAGGCGGCTATCGCATTCATCACCACCTTACGGGCCATTTTGCTTCAACATGATGCCCTTCAGGCTAAAAAACGTCGGGGCCACGTACCAGCGCATGATCCAAACCTGCCTCACAACACAAGTCAAAAATATTGTTGAGATATACATGGATGACGTGGTAATCAAAACCAAACACGTCGATCAGTTGATCGACGACCTCCGTAAAACTTTCGCTAATTTGTGTGAATATGATATATGGCTCAACACAGAAAAATGTGTATTCGGAGTTCCCTCGGACAAGCTGCTTGGATTCATCATCTCCCATAGAGGAATAGAGGCAAATCCAGCTAAAATCCGTGCTCTATCAGAACTTGCAATCCCCACAAAGCCGAAGCATGTCCAGAGACTAGCCAGGTGCGTAGCCACGTTAAGCCTCTTTATTTCCAGCCTCGGAGAAAAAGCTTTGTCGGTCTATAAGCTGTTGAAACGGACAAACAATTTTGTATGGACTGATGAAGCAGTGGTTGCGTTGGAAGGAATCAAAACAATACTACCAACCAATCCCATACTCACGGCACCAAGCACCGGTTAGGCCATGTTGCTATACATATCGGCCACCAACAAGGTAGTTAGCACTGTGTTCGTCATCGAAAAAGATGAGGAGGGACATAAATTCCAAACTCAGAAGCCGATATATTTGTGTCAGTGGTATTAACGCAGTGCAAGTCCAGATACCCACAATATTAAAAAATAGCCTATACATTATTCATGGCATCGAGGAAACTCTGACACTATTTCCAGGAGTGCGCGGTAACGGTAGAATAGGAAGTCCCCTTGAATGATATAATACAATAGGGACGCTACCCATCGCATAGACAAATGGGCATTGAGCTCCTTCCCTTTGAAATAAACTACAAGCCATGTCGCGCCATTAAATCTCAGGTACTGGCGGACTTCTTGGCTGAATGGACAGAGGCCGAGCTCTCCAAGGACTATAGTGCATACTCCCATTGGACAATGTACTTCGATGGATCCAAGACCTTGGCCGGTCTGGGGGATGGAGTTATCCTCACATCCCCCACAGGCGACAACATAAGATACGTGTTGCAAATCATGTATGTCGATTCGAACAATGTCGCCGAATACGAAGCTCTTCTTCATGGTCTTTGGATGGCAGTGTCAATGGGCATAAGACGGGTAGAGGTAGGGGGCGACTCAAAAGCTGGCCACATCCCAAATTAATGGTGAATTCGACGTCAAAAATCCGAAGATGGCGACATATAGAGACGATGTCCTCAAGATATCTGCTCGGTTCGAGGGGTTGGAATTCCACCATTTTCCTCGAGAGAACAACCAATCTGCCGATATATTGGCCTCTGTGGGAGCCAAGTGCGACCCTGTCCCGAGAAACACCTTCCTGGAGCAGCTCTTCAAGCCCTCTGTAGTGTGGCAGGACGACGCAAATGGTACCGGGTCGAAAACAGTGGACGAAGTTGTTCCCCCTGTAAACGAACCAGATGATGGCATCATCGGCGACTCAACGATGAATGAAACGCCCTTGGCTCATGAGGTAATGGCAGTAATTGCGCCATGGACAGAGTTGTTCATTGCCTACCTCCTTCACAAGGAATGCCCTTGGCTCAACGATGAATATCATTCTCTATATTGGAAATACTTACTCATAGCAGAATTGTATTTACCGAATACGCCCCTCCAAAGCTTGTGATTATCATCCTCAGTTTGGTCCAATTGAGTCCTTAAACTCTTTATTTCTTCGGCATGTTTCTGTATAACAAGACAACCGGCTTGCTGCTGGGATTCCGCATACATTTGTGAATCCCGGGCTTCTTCATGCTACCTTTCCATATGTCCTATTGATTCGGCTGCTACACGGAATCCATATGTTAGGCACGATAATGTAAAAAGATTAGCCGTAAAAACATACTCACCATGGGCCTCTCGAGTGAAGCTCTTCACTTGTGCTAGTTCAGCGTTCACGGACTGCACCTCCGTGCGACTCTCCTCGTGGGCCTTAGCCAATTGCTCGGACTATTGATTTTAGGCCTGCGTCAGTAGTCAACCAGTATGGAGATCCTTAATTCGTTTTTTCTAAATCAAATTAAGGCTCGGGGGCTACTAGGCTTACACAAGTATGCAGATTCTACAAAATCCAACCTATTACTTGAATGTTGGTCGTTATGAGCTTCATAGCTTCACCGAATCCAGCTCGGGCGGCCCCGATATGTCCATCCGCCGAGCATAGGGCACCAAACTCCTGGTCAAAGAAAATTGGGTGCTGCATGGCCTCCCATCGGTGCCAATGATGCTTGGCACTCTCCCCTTCCGATTTGGTGACGGATACTCCGTCGCCAGATTCGGCGGGCGCCGGACCGACCATGGGGGCTTCCTTAGCGGAAGCCGCATGGGTCCTGGCCCGGGAGCTTCGGGTGCCTCCTAAGACCAGGGAAGCCCCCTCAGTAGATGAAGATTGGGTGTTTCGCCTAGGTAAAAAACGAGCGTCTATGAGGTTCTGGTGAGTATAACGATAAAGCGGATATCTGGACAATGTACTTTTGGGATGCGCGGAGGGGTGGATTCATCCCCATGTCCGCCTCCTTTGTAGGGTCCCGGCTGGCTTGTGACTCGCCCGCGGCTTCGGGTGCTAGAGCATGGCGTTCTGATCGATGGCGCTTGGGGGGCGGGACCTACGCGTCGGGGCATTTTTGGTAGCAGGCCTCTTGTGGGAGGAGCTTTTATTCTTACCCGCAAACATAATGGAGAATGACTCGAGGTAATCGACTATGATTGCCACGGGGTTTGGACGATGCTATCCTAGTAGTAGACTCCATTTTTGCAGTCAAGAAGGAGATCCGGGTCCTCGTTGAAGCCCAGATCATTGTCATGTGAATGATTCTCGGGCTGAGGGGCCGGACAGTTGACTGTCTCGACGAAGCTCCTCCATTCCTATTCACGCCATGGCCTCGATCAAATAGAGTGTGGAATGAATCCCCAAACTATTTCATGATTGAAAGAGGAAGGTTTACTTGTTTGATGCGATTGTGGGCCGAATACCCCTCCTTGGTTGACCGCTGGATGAAGTCTTCTTGCTCTTCTTTGTACAAGTCGGCAAGTGCGGTGTCCAACGTTGTTGGATTGGCAGGACAAAGTTTTCGAGTATGCGTGGCGTCGCTTCTCCCGTTGTATCGCCATAAGGGGTGCACCCTTTGTTGGATGGGCTGCACACAGTGGGAGATAGCAGCGGCCATGATGTGATCATGGTCAGCCGGTGATGGGCAAGCATCCGCACTTGCGATGCAAAGCATTGCACTTCACCGCTCTCCTCTTGAGATGAGCTCTTGGGTCGCCAGTTGTACCTCTTCTTAGGGAGGAGGTCGGTGTATTAGGGCAGACCTGTCCGATTCGGCTCGAGCAGGGGGACGTCTTCCATATAGAACCACTTCGAAGTCCATTCTTAGAATTTCTTTGGTGTGCCAACCGGATATCCCGTTCCTGCTATGCGGCATACTTTGGCTCCACCGACCTCTAAGATAGCCTTGTCCCGAGTTCGGGGGATGAGGCAGAAGTATTTCCTCCGTAGATAAAAATGAGCTTCGCACCCTAAGAACATCTCGTAGATTGTGACAAAGCCCGAGATGTGTAGGATCGACCCTAGGGTGAGATGGTGGAGTTGAATCCCGTAGAACTCCAGTAACCCCCTCAAGAGTGGGTGAATTGGAAACCCAAGGCCCCGGAGGAGGAAGGGGACGAAGAAGACGCGCTCCCCCTTGTTTGGATTAGGGAAGATCTCGTCGAAAGCCTTGTCACTATAAGAGAGCAGCCCTGCACGGTTTGCCGCCAGCTCTGATGATGGGAGAGATCCCTAGGTCTCCAGATTATGGAGCCACAGAAGTGTGATGGCACAGCAGGTCTAGTCGCCTGGGCGTTGGTCGTAAGGGCGTGCTGAGGAGCTGGGAGCGTTAGCCATATTTAGTGTGGAGCTCCCACTAGGAGTTTTTGACGAGAAGGAGGAAGAAGATGTGCTTTGAATCGTGTTTTTTCTGATTTAATTGGTTGGTGGCTCTGTTGCGGAGGTGTAGGATTGTAAAAATCACTGGCCAATCACCTCCCCATGACACACGAAAGTACAGGAACTTGTGCAGTTATTGTGATGACCCGCGCCCACGACGCTTGGGATCTTACCGAAGACTGGTCGGATGCTAAACAGAGAAGGATGAGGGACTCGCCTTGCAAACCGATAATGAAATGATGGAATCAACCGTATATATATAGGCATTGAAGGCCAGTCCGCGGGCTACTGAGGGAGTCCTAGATTGAGGGGTCCTCGGATAGATGACCCATTGTTCATGGGCCGGACGGTATGGGCCGCAAGGCAGGCATCGGAGGATCGAGGACCACCTGCGCCAGGACGGCAACTTCGTTGAGTCAAGACGTGTACTCCAAGTAATTAGCTATAGTTAGGCAAGTTATCTCTTCGGCATGTAACCGACCATGTGTAAGCCAAGGACACCCCCGACATCTATATAAGCCAAAGGGTTTTAGGGCATAGGGACAGGATAACTCATCTAGGGTTAGACATACAATCTCGAGGTAGATCAGCTATGTAACCCCATACGCCATCAATACAATCAAGCAGGACGTAGGGTATTACCTCCATTGGAGGGCCCGAACATGGGTAAACTCAGGTCCCCTTCGTCACATGTTACCGTCGATCCTAGTCACACAGTTTGGGATCCCCTACCCGAGATCTGCCGGTTTTGACACCGACACCCATGCATAGGAAGTATGTCAGACGTAAGTGTGTTTTCAATATGCTTCATGATGCTCTCTTTGTGTTGCTATTATTATCTTTCATGAGGGCATCATTGAAATCTCAAGCCTATCTTAATGGCTATAAAGAAAGAGCTTGTTGGGAGGCAACCCAATGAATAAAATTTATATTATATTATATTTTATATTTATGTGTGTTCACACAATTATGCCTCTGATATGATTGTGTTTTTATGGTTTATTTAGTGTTTGTGCCAAGTAAAACCATTAGGATGATTCATAGGATGAGTAGAACTGATGCTGAATCTGAAACAGAAACTTTGCATCCAGTATATGAATTTTCATTTTTTATTGATACGTGATCTTGATCTGAAAATTCAACACCGAGATTCTATACAAATGATTTACGTTTTCCTAATTATTCAGAATTTATAGAGTTTCAGAAGTATGGGTAGAGTACAGTTTACTACAGACTGTTCTATCTAAAACAGATTCGGTTTTCGTTGCATTGTGTGCTTGTTTTGATGAATGTATGATTTGTATTGCGGGTATAATCCATGTAATGTTAAAATATAGTAGGTGTATCGCAATAAAAAATATGAATGGGTTCGCAATAGTCACGAAAATACTGATTTGCTTTCTCATTCTAACGGATCTCGCGAAGATTTTGTTGAGTTTTGTGTGATTGAAGTTTTCAAATTTTGGGTGAGATCACAATCGATGAAGGAATAAGGAGTAGCAAAGGTCTAAGATTCGGGATGCTACCAAACCCCAAAATATATCCGAAGAGGAACAAGCAACTAATCTTGGGGATGCCCGCGAGTGGCATCCCCCCTTTCTTCCAACAACCATCGGTATACTACATGGAACCATATTTTTATTCGTCACATATCATGAGTTTTGCTTGGAGCGTCTTGTATATTTGCTTTGTTTTCTTTTACCCTTGCTGCACACACCTCCTTGAGAGATCCAAAATCATGCTATCATTTGTTGTAATTGCTCTATGTGCTTCACTTAAACTTTTTGAGCTATAGAAATTGCTCTAATGCTTCACTTATACCTTTTTGAGCACAGTGTGCTTGGAACCTATTGTTGAAATACTCTCATGCTTCACTTATATTAATTTGAGAGTTAGTAAATGTTAAAGAAATCCTATCATGCTTCACTTATATTATTTTGAGAGATGAAACTTGTATCCTCATGTTCTTCACTTATATCCATGTGAATTTATCAAAAGCAAGTGCAACATATGAAACTAGTCCCAAAGTGATAGATATTCAAGAGGGATATAATAAAAATTTACATGAATTCAATAGGATAAATTAAACTTGATTCTTTGTAATAGTTTTTAGACATGGCAATAGTTATATGTGAGTTATGTTGATGAGTAATTATGCTTAGTAAGAATATGGATGTTAAGGTTTGTGATTTCCTACGCAAGCCCGACAGTCGATAGTTGTGCTACGAAATTACATCCTACTTATGGTGCATTATTCAGTGTTAGTTATGCTTAATGGTCGCTTATCTGTTTTTTCGTTTCTTAGTTCGATGCTTCTAAACCTCATGCTAACTTTCACCTGTACTAAGTAAAAATTACTTTTGCATCCAAAATCCTTAAACCAAGGTTTTCCATATGAGTCCACTATACCTACCTATATACGGTATTTCCATTTTGTTATAAGAAAATTTGTATGTGCCATCTCTAAAACTTTCAAAATAAATTTTCCCTTTTGTGTGCTCGTACCGCTCATGAAACGGTAGGGGGTGACCGATATTTTTCATGCTAGATGTGTTATTCTCAAGATGAGTGTTTATTCACTTGTCATAGCACGAGAGTGTGGAGGTAATAGGGATGCCCAGTCCCAAAATGAAAAAGAAAAAATATTTACTTTATGTTGTTAAATAATAAATTCCTTGGAAAGTATTGGTATGGAAAGCAACCGTGGAAACGGCCCGCCATGGAAAGTGAAAGTTTGGTGGAAAAAGGAATAAATTTTATTTTCTGTTTGGGAACCGCCTATGATGCATCTAGTGTGGAAAGATATTGCCATCTCTCAGTCATTTTCGTTAACAGGAAAGGCATGCCACTCAAAATATTTTTCTCTCTCTATTTAAACATTTGAGCTCTGGTACCTCAACAAGTCCCTACTTCCCTCTGGCAAGGGCCTATCTATTTACTTTATGCAATTTTTATTTTTGCTTTGAGTCTCAATCTTCTTTTATAAATCACCAACTTGTGCCGAAGTGCCAGTTGTTGTTTTTCTGTTAGATGTAGCTAATATTTGAGTGTGTATTGTGAATGGATCAATGATTGAGCATGATGGGGTAGGGATAACTTCCTTTAGCATTGACGGGGCTCATACCCCGGGGTAGGCCAAGGCGACAGGGTCCTCCCCACTCCGCTTCGAAGAAAAACCAAACGGCCGGCTGGACGAGGCCGGCTGGGGACATGCCACACGAGCCATCTCCGGCTTGCGCTTCGCCCGACCGGCCTAGCGACTGGGCAAGCTCCCGCCCGGCTAGCCAAGCAGTCGGCCGTCCACGAGCCGGGCAGCCCATTAACTTGGGGACGGACACGCCCTGCCCCGTCTCCCTGACCGCAGGTACGGCAGGACAATGTGACTGATGGGACGTGCGACCCTGTGGCCACAGTGGTCGCCGACGTGCCGTCCCGCATGGCTACAGTCCATCCGTCCGGCCCGCTGACCTCAGTGAGCACGACCGGACGGGTAATAGTTCTAGCACGCCCCCGCCACTCGAGTGCCTTCCCCAGCGTGGCTACAGTGCCGCCGGCCGTACCGACGACCTCGGCCGGCTGGCGCTAGGCGATGCCTCCCCGGGCGGCCCGGGCCGGGGCAGGTAGGGGAAGGCCAATTGCGGCGCCCATCAGCGGGTCCCAACAGGGATGGGACCGCTCGGCCGGCGGGCCCCGCCCGCAACGAGACGATACAAGCCACGGGACCCCCTGGCCCGGCGGAGAGGCTGCCAGCCGGGTCCCTCCACCTTCGTACCTAAATCATATTGTAAGAGCCGGGGGGTTGGCCTATAAAACCCCCTGATCCCCCCATGCAACGAGGACGGACCCCCAATCGAGAAGACACACACAGAGAGCCCCCATACTCTTCCCAGTGGTAGAGGGAGACAAGCCGGCTGCTCCTTTCTTCCTCCTCCGAACACAGCTCCAGGAGCACCTCTGTATACTTATCCATCCATCCAACAAATCCAAGCAGGACTAAGGGCATTACCTCCCATGGAGGGCCCCGAACCTGGGTACATCGCATGTCTCCACCTTCTCGTACCCAACACCACCGATAAGCCACCCTATGGCATCTGCCATGAGAAAACAACGACACTTGGCGCCCACCGTGGGGCCATCCGCGGCACTGTTGAGGTTCATGCTCTGGGCGGGACCTCTCGCCATTCCCCGCCGCCGCCGCTTGGCCCGGCAAAACTGTGGGAGGCTCGTGGGACTTAGCATGGCACGCTTTGCGGGCGACTCCTACAGCCTAGCGGTCGACATCGACACGCTGACCGAGCGCTTGGGAAGGCTCAGCCTTGCCGAGGCTCCGGCCGTGGGTGACTACCCCGCGGGGGTACTCGTGTGCGCCATCCCGCCCACGGTCGTGGGAGTACTCGCTGTGGCCCGCCCCAGCGGGTGCCGCCACTGTAAGGGGGTGATGGCCGTCACCTCCTCCACCACCTTCGAATGGGCGCGGGTAATGAACACCACCGCTGCCGCCCGCGTCGGCACGTCCGACCCGTTCGGTGCGGCCCTCCGGAGCTTGAGAACCCCGATTGCCCCGACGGCAAACCCCGATACCACCACGGCCGACCTCGAGGCGGCTCATCGCATCCTCTTCGAGGACGGCACCGCCCTCGCTGCCACGTGCTGCCGCATGGAAGTAGCACAGCAGGAATACACCTCCACTTATGGGCTTACCCCGGCTGGCGCCGAGCCCAGCCGGCATGGGGCCGTGCGCGACCGTGGCCGTGTGGTCGCCGAGATCCTCGGCGGCAAAATGCCCGTCTACGACACCCCCGCAGCTAACTTTCGGGCCCTAAAGCTAGCCTACGAGGAACTGGACACCTTGGAGGGCGAAGAGCGTGTTTCCCACGAGCAGCACATTAAGGAGCTTATCGATGCTGCTGACGCACAGCAGCATCAGCTCGCGGAAGGCGGCAACGCCGCTGAAGGCCCCCGGCACGATCGCGAGGGCACGAGAATGGCCGGCCGCCAGCCGGCGCAGCACTCCTGTTCCCCACGCGTCTCCGGTCGTCGGATCGAGACGCACGACCCCCGGCCCTCTCAGCCGCTGGGGAGTGAGCAGCCGGCTGTAAGCAGCCGGCGCATCGACGAGCCGCCTCTTAGCGGCCGCTACCACGAAGTGCCGGCATCCGGCAGCCGGCGCAGCCAGGGGCACACCTCACCCCCGCAACGCGGGTTGCGGCAATCGACGCTGGCCATCATCCGTGCCGAGCTTTCAGCCCGGCTCGGGCCACGCAGCCCCCGTAGCAAGCACGATGCTCGCAACCGCATGGACCAACTCACGCAATCCGCCCTCCTCGAGGAGGAGGGATCGATCGGCCCGGCTTGCTTCAGGCCCCAGATCCGCATCGAGCCATTCCCGAAGGGCTTCACACTCCCGAGTATAACAGGGCCGCCAAGCGAGAAGACTAGATGATCGATTACACCACCGCAGTGGGCATCGCAAGGGGAAACAAACGTGTGGCCGTCCGCTATGCCCACCTCATGATCATCGGCTCAGCCCACACCTGGCTCAACAGCCTGGCGACTGGCAGCATCAACATGTTGACGGACTTCGAGGAGGCCTTCATCCGCAACTTCACCTGCACCTACAAGCGGCTGGGCCCGCCCCGTGAACTTGCTATGTGCGTTCAGGGGCCAGACGAATCCCTCCTCGAGTACCTCATCCGGTGGACTAAGCTCCGCAACTCCTGCGAGGGGGTGCACGAGGTGCAGGCCGTGCAATACTTCATTGAGGGTTGCCCGGATGGCACGCCTCTCAAGCACAAGCTTCTATGCTCCGAGCCGGCCACGCTGGCCGAACTCATGACCAAGGCGGACAAATATGCCATGACCGATTCGGCCATCCGGGTCAAGACGGCCCCGCCGGCTAGGGTCACAACGACGCCAGCCGTGGCCCGGCAGGCTGCCGACAACCGGCAGCCGCACTACAACAAGGGCAAGAACGACCAGCCAAATCCCTGCTATGGGAGCGGGCAGGTCAACACTATCGAGGATCAGGAGCCGGCTGCAAAGCCTTCCACCCAGCGCCAGCGCGCTTGCAAGGCTGCCTGGTAGCTAAAGCTCACCTTCGAGCAGATGCTCGATCTTCCATGCAAGAATCACTCGGGGGCCAAAACCTCCACGCACACGCTTCGGCAATGCAGCTTCTCATAGTGATTGGCCCAGGGGAACGGCTTTCCGGCCCCTCCCACGCCGCCAGCCCGTGCGCCGGCCCCGGCCCAAGCTGCTGCGCCGGCACTAGTAACGGCCCCAAACGACAGTCGCCTTGTCGACCAGCAACCCAACCAAGACGGTTGCTACGTCGTCTTCACCAGTGAAGAGACGGGCAAGCACGCGGAGCGCCGGCTCCGTCGTGAAGTGAACGCCACCATGCCGGTGACTCCCCAGTTCATGCACTGGTCGGACAGGCCGGTCACGTGGAGCCAGGCCGACCATCCCGTGGTGATGCAGCATCCTGGCAGCTACGCCTTAGTCCTCGACCCCACCATCGCCACCAGGGATCGAGCCTACCGCTTTACACGGGTGCTAATAGACGGTGGTAGCAACATCGATATCCTCTACCTCGCCACGATGCACAAGCTCGGTCTAAAGACAGAAGACCTGCAGGTGAGCCAGACGGTTTTCCACAACATCGTGCCTGGAAAGTCCTGCTCCCCTCTAGGCAAGATCACACTCGACGTCCTCTTCGGCAGACCTGGCCACTTCTGCCGCGAGCCAGTACAATTCGAGGTCGTGGACCTTGCAAGCCCCTACCACGCGCTGATGGGTCGGCCGTCTCTAGTCAGTTTCATGGCGGTCCCACACTAGGCCTATCTCAAGATCAAGATGCCGGGTCGCAAGGGAATCATTACCGTCAAGGGAGACTACAAGGTGTTGCTCGATTGCGCTCGAGATGGTAGCCGGCTGGCCGAGGCCCTGGAGATCGCTGAGGAGAAGCGGCAGCTCGACCGGCTCGTGGCCCTCGCCGCCAGCCAGACGGCCGTGCCAGCTCCCCCCTTGCAATCCACCGGCGAGGCCTCCTTCCAGCCGTCCAGGGACACCAGGCAAATCCCGCTCGACCCAGCTAACCCGACTCAATGCGTCACGATCGTCTCCCGCCTCGACAGCAAATAGGAAGGCGAGCTCGTCGACTTCCTCCGTGAGAATCGGGACATCTTCGCATGGTCCCCCAAGGACATGTTGGGTGTTCCGAGGAAGTTCGCCGAGCAAAAACTACACGTCCGGCCGGACGTCAAGCCGGTCAAGCAACCCATACTCCGCTTCTCCGAGGAGAAGGGGCGCACTATAGGAGAAGAAATCACCCGGCTTCTCGTTGTCGGGTTTATCATGGAAGTGTTTCACCCTGACTGGTTGGCCAACCCAGTCCTGGTGCTGAAGAAAAACAAGACCTGGGGCATGTGCATCGACTACACCAGCCTGTACAAGGCATGTCCCAAGGACCCATTTGCCCTGCCACGGATCGATCAAGTTATCAACTCCACGGCTGGCTGCGACTTGTTGTCCTTCTTGGATGCCTATTCCGGCTACCACCAAATCAAGCTAGACCCGGAAGACCACCTCAAGATCTCCTTCATCACGCCCTTTGGGGTGTACTTCTACATCACCAGGTCCTTCGGCCTGAAGAACACAGGCGCCACTTTCAAACGGTGCATGCAAAAGTGCCTCCTACACCAGATAGGCACGAACGCCCATGTCTGCGTTGAAGACATCGTCGACAAAACCAAGAAGCACTTCAGCCTCCTTGACGACCTCCGGGAGACCTTTGCGAACTTGCACGAATACAAGGTCAAGCTCAACCCGGAGAAATGCGTCTTCGGCATCCCCGTCGGTCAAGTCTTGGGTTTCTTCGTGTCCACCTGCGGCATCGAGGCTAACCCCGAGAAGATCCGTGCAATCGGGCACATGCCAAAGCCGACCCGGCTCTGTGACATCCAGAAGTTCACCGACTGCCTTGCCTCGTTCAGCCCGTTCATCAACCGGCTGGGGGAGAAGGCTCTGCCCCTCTACGGTCTCCTTCGCAAGACGACTCTCATCAAGCCGGGTCAAACCAAGAGGTCAGGCACCTTCGACTGGCCCGACGAGGCGGATGAGGCCTTCCGTGGCCTCAAGAAGGCTCTCACTCGCGCACCAATCTTGGAGGCGCCAGCTGAGAAGGAACCACTTCTCGCGTACTTCGCCGCGATGACCCGGGTCATCAGCATCGTGCTGGTGGTCGAATGGTCGGAGCCGGGCAAGGTCCTCCCGGTTCAGCGGCCCGTCTACTACCTCAGCGAGGTCCTCTCTGCGTCCAAGTAGAACTACACCCACTACCAGAAAAATGTCTTACGGCATATACTTTGCTGCCAAGAAGGTCAAGCAATACTTCCAAGAGCACACCTTCACCGTGGTGAGCACGGCCCCGCTCGGCGAGATCATGAGCGGCCGGGACTCCACCGGCCGGATTGCCAAGTGGGTGATCACCCTCGCCGATCACGAGATCCGGTATGAGCCAAGATCCGCCATCAAGTTGCAAGCATTGGCGGATTTCCTCATCGACTGGGCGGAGACAGAGTTCGTCCCGCCTCCCCTGGACTCCACGCATTGGCAAATGCACTTCGACGGCTTGAAGATGAGGACCAGCCTTGGTGCCGGCATAGTCCTCTCCTCCCCAAATGGTGATCATCTCAAGTACGCCCTCCAGATCCACTTTGTCGCCTCCAAGAACGTGGCGGAGTACGAGGCCGTCGTTCATGGCCTCCGGCTCGCCAAGGAGATCGGCATCAGGCGCATCCTCTATTTCGGCGACTCTGACCTCGTGGTGCAACAAGTTTTTGGCGAGTGTGACGCCAGGGATGCCAACATGGCCAACTACCATTTCCTAGTGCAGCAACTCACCGGCTCCTTCAAGGGTTGCGAGTTCCACCATATCCCCCGAGCGGATAACGAGGCGGCGGACGCGTTGGTGAAAATCGGCTCCACCCGACAGGCCATCCCAGCTTGCGTCTCCCTCGAGTGGCTTCTCAAGCCGTCGTTCAAGCCCTTCCCAGGGTCGGAGTCAATCTTCGTGCCGGCAAGCACCGCCGGCCCATTAACGGCGCCGGCCGCCTCCCCGGCAACTTCGCCATCGGCTCTCGAACCATCGGTTGCCCAGCCGACCCCGGTCGAACCGACGGCGCCCCGGGAAGATGGACCCGAAAACATGGCCGCCATGATGGTCATCGACCTACCGGCTCCGGGGGCCGACGACCCGGGCCCGGGGGCTGATCAATCAGCCTCGGCGGCTCCCGAGCAGGCGTTGGGGGCTGGCAAGCCGGTCCTGGGGACTGTCCAACCACACCCGCGAGATCTCCAGCGGCCTGCCGTCACAACTCCCTCATGGGCCCAGCCCATCTTGCGTTCCTTCTACGGGGCGAGCTGCCCCCGGACGAGGATCTAGCTAGGCAGATCCAGCACCGAGCCATGGCTTACAGCATCGTCAATAGTGAGCTCGTCCATCGTAGCACCACCGGCGTTTTCCAACGGTGTGTCGAGCCGGGAAAAGGCCCAGAGATCCTCCTCGACATCCAGCAGGGCGAATGCAGTCACCACGCCGCCTCCTGGGCCCTGGTGACCAAGGCTTTCCGCCATGGCTTCTATTGTCTGACGGCTCTCGAGGCGGCTAAGAAATTGGTCGACGAGTGCAAGGGGTGCCAACGATTCAGCATGCAAAGCCACCTGCCGGCAACATCCCTCCAAACCATCCCCCTCTCGTGGGCCTTTGCCGTTTTGAGGCTAGACATGGTGGGCCCATTCAAAACCGCTCGAGGCGGCATGATGCACTTGCTTGTGGCCGTGTACAAATTCACCAAGGGGATCGAAGCACGGCCCATCAAGAAGCTGGACAGCCCCACGGCGATTCCGATCTCGTCCACATCCCATGGGGCGTGCTCATCAATGGAGCGGCCGTACCCCCGGAGGTGCTCCCGGTGCTCCTCAATGGCCCGCGTGGTGCGGCGATGGGTCTCCAGGAACCGCACTGGGGGAAGAAGGGAAGAAGAAAAGAAAGACCAGATGAAGTGCAAAGAGGCGGCAAGCGGAAGGCAACCAATCAAAAAAAGAAACAAACAAGTGCTTACCCTCGATCGCATCATCCACACTGATGGCGACATTGAGCGTCTCCGCCCGCTCGGCCGCCAGAGCCGCTTCCGAGGCGGCAAGAGAGCTCTTGGCCTCCTCGAGTGATTTCTCGAGGCGGGTCAACTCGCCTTGGAGGGCGACAGTCCTCAAGGTAGCGTCAGTCGCCTCCTTGACGGCCACCTCCCGGGCTGCCACCTCCTTCGCCGCCTTGGCCTTGATCCGGTCACGGGCCGCCTCACCGTCATCCAGCAGCGCGGCCAGCCGTTCCGTCTCTCGCGCGGCCGCCTGGACATCCTGCGCCAGCCAGTCCCGCTCGGCGGCAAGTCCTGTCTTTTCCTCCCAAAGGGCGGCCAGCTCGCCTGCATAACAAGGATAGCATCAGTAAGAGAGGCGTGAAGCCGCCGACCCCTAGGGGCTACACACTGTTGGAAATATGCCCTAGAGGCAATAATAAATTAGTTATTATCATATTTCCTTGTTCATGATAATCGTTTATTATCCATGCTATAATTGTATTGATCGGAGACTTAAATGCATGTGTGGATACATAGACAAAACCATGTCCCTAGTATGCCTCTAATGGACTAGCTCGTTGATCAAAGGATGGTTAAGGTTTCCTAGCCATGGACATGAGATGTCATTTGATAACGGGATCACATCATTAGGAGAATGATGTGATGGATAAGACCCAAACTACAAACATAGCATATGATCGTGTCAGTTTATTGCTACTGTTTTCTGCATGTCAAGTATATGTTCCTATGACCATGAGATCATGCAACTCACGGATATCGGAGGAGTGCCTTGTGTGTATCAAACATCGCAACGTAACTGGGTGACTATAAAGGTGCTCTACAGGTATCTCCGATGGTGTTTGTTGAGTTGGCATGGATCGAGACTGGGATTTGTTACTCCGTGTGACGGAGAGGTATCTCAGGGCCCACTCGGTAATACAACATCACAACAAGCCTTGCAAGCAATGTGGCTAAGTGTTAGTCACGGGATCTTGTATTACGGAACGAGTAAAGAGACTTGCCAGTAACGAGGTTGAACTAGGTATGGAGATACCGACGATCGAATCTCGGGCAAGTAACATACCGAAGAACAAAGGGGACGTTATACGGGATTAACTAAATCCTTGACATAGAGGTTCGACCGAAAAAGATCTTCGTAGAATATGTAGGAACCAATGTGGATGTCCAGGTCCCGCCATTGGTTATTGACCGTAGAGGTGTCTCGGTCATGTCTACATAGTTCTCGAACCCGCAGGGTCTGCACACTTAAGGTTCGGTGACGTTTCGGTAGTGTAGAGTTATGTATGGTGGTGACCGAAGTTTGTTCGGAGTCCCGGATGAGATCCCGGACATCACGAGGAGCTCCGGAATGGTCCGGAGGTAAAGATTCATATATAGGAAGTCCCAGTTTGGTTTCCGGAAAAGTTTCGGGCTCATCGGTAGTGTACCGGGAGTGCCGGTAGTGTACCGGGAGTGCCGGTAGTGTACCGGGAGGCCTCCGGGAGGGGTATTTCGACCCCAAGAGGTCCATGGGCTGTGGGAGAATAATAACCAGCCCTTAGTGGGCTGGGAAAACAGCCACAAAGGCCCATGGCGCAGGAGAGAAAGTCCTAAAGCAAAAAGTGGAAAATCAGCCAATAGGAGGCAATCCTACTCCAACTAGGATTGGAGGTGAAGTAGGATTTCTTCCCACCTCCTATTTCGGCCGACCCAAAGGCCTTGGCTGCCTCTCCTCTCCTCTCCTCCTATATATACTAGTGGATTGGGTGGTTTTTAGACAGAATTTCCGGCCACGTGCTACCCGTTTCACCGGTGCACAGTTTCTCCTCTAGATCGGATTTCTGCAGCGCTTAGGCGAAGCCCTGCCGGAATTGCTCCACCACCACCATCACCGGAGCGCCGTCACGCTGCCGGTGAACTCTCTCTCCTCTCCACCTCCTCTTGCTGGATCAAGATGGTGGAGATCGTCATCAAGCTGCACGTGTGCTGAACGCGGAGGTGCCGTCCGTTCGGCGCTAGATCGGAAGGACCGTGATCGAGATCGCGAGACGGTTCGTGATGTGATCACGGAACGGATCGTGATGAGTTCGCGGGACAGATCGTGATCAAGATCGTGAGACGGATCGTGATGAGTTCACGGGACGGATCATGATGTGTTCGCGGGACGGTTCGTGATTGGATCGCGGGACGCTCGGCGATTTGGATCGCGAAGAAGTTCGACTACACCAACCGCGTTTCTTAACGCTTCCCGCTTAGCGATCTACAAGGGTACGTAGATCCACTCTCCCTCTCGTAGATGCTCATCACCATGGATAGGTTTGCGTGTGCGTAGGAAAATTTTGTTTCCCATGCGACGTTCCCCAACAGTGGCATCATGAGCTAGGTTGATGGTTCGATGAGATCTCGAGTAGAACACAAAAGGTTTGTGGGCGTTGATGCTTAGATTGCTTCCTCCCTTGGTCGTATTTTGGTTCAGCGGGATTGTGAGATGAAGCGGCCCGGACCAACATTACTCGTACGCTTACGAGAGACCGGTTCCCTCGACGCAACTTGTTGCCTAGATGGCTTGCGGGTGACAGTTTCTCTCACTTTAGTTGGATCGGATTCGACAAAGGCGGTCCTTGAGAAGGTTGAAAAGCAAACTAGTGTATCACCGTTGTGGTTTATGCGTAGGTGAGAATCGTTCTTGCTAGATACCCATAGCAGCCACGTAAAACATGCAACAACAATTAGAGGACGTCTAACTTGTTTTTGCAGGGTATGTTGTGATGTGATATGGCCAATTACATGATGAGATATATGTGATGTATGAGATGATCATGTGATGTATAGAATTTCACGACTTGCATGTCGTTGAGTACGGCAACCGGCAGGAGCCATAGGGTTGTCTTTAATTATTGTATGACCTGCGTGTCAATCATTAAGCGCTATGTAATGCTTTACTTTATCGCTAAGCAGTAGCAATAGAAGTAGAAGCAGGGCTGGCGCCACAACCCCAATGGCAACACATTGATGGAGATCAAGATGATGGAGATCATGGTGTTGTGCCGGTGACGATGGAGATCATGCCGGTGTTTCGAAGATGGAGATCTTAAACACAAGTTCATGGCCATATCATGTCACTTATGAATTGCATGAGATGTTAATCCTTTTATGCACCTTGTTTTGCTTAGTACGGCGGTAGCATTATAAGGTGATCCCTCACTTGAATTTCAAGATGAACTGTGTTCTCCCCGAGTGTGCACCGTTGCGAAAGTTCGTCGTGTTGAGACACCACGTGATGATCGGGTGTGATAGACTCTACGTTCACATACAACGGGTGCAAGCCAGATTTGCACGCGCAGAACACTCGGGTTAAACTTGACGAGCCTAGCATGTACAGACATGGCCTCGGAACACGAGAGACCGAAAGGTCGAACATGAGTCATATAGTAGATATGATCAACATAATGATGTTCACCATTGCAGCCACCTCAACTCACGTGATGATCGGACTTGAGTTGGTGAATTTGGATCATGTATCACTCGAATGATCGGAGGGATGTCAATTTGAGTGGGAGTTCTTAAATAATATGATTAATTGAACTCATTATCATGAACATAGTCAAAGTGTCTTTGCAAATTATGTTGTAGATTGCTAGCTCGCGTTGTGGCTCCCTTGTATTTTTATATGTTCCTAGAGAAATAGAATTGAAAGATGTTGGTAGCAATATTGCGGACTGGGTCCGTGATCTGAGGATTGTCCTCATTGCTGCACAGAAGGCTTATGTCCTTAATGCACCGCTCGGTGCGCCACCCCCTCTAGCGTCGTCTATAGATGTTGTGAACATCTGACAGGCACGTTTCGATGACTACTTGATAGTTTTGTGCGTCATGCATTACGGCTTAGAATTGAGGCTCCGAAACGTTTTGAACGTCACGGAACATATGAGATGTTCTAGGGGCAGAGATTGTGATCTCAGGCTCGTGCCTGTGTTGCGAGATATGAGATCTCCAACAAGATTCTTTGCCTGTAAGATGAAGGAGAATAGCTCAATCGTTGAGCATGTACTCAGATTGTCTGGGTACTACAATCGCTTGAATCAAGTGGGAGTTGATCTTCCAGATAAGATAGTGATTGATATAGTTCTCCAAGTCACTGTCACTAAAGCTACTAGAACTTAAGTGATGAACTATAATACACCAGGGATAGAAGTATTGATCCCTGAGCTGTTCGCGATGTTTGACACCGCGAAGGTAGAAATCAAGAAGGAGCGTCAAGTGTTGATGGTTAATCAAACCACTAGTTTCGAAAAGGGCAAGATCAAGGAGGGAAACTTCATGGATAGCAAGTCAGTTGCTGCTCCAGTGAAGCAACCCAAAGTTGAACTCAAACCCGAGACTAAGTGCTTCTATTATGAGGTGAGAGGTCGCTGAAGCGGAACAACCCTAGATACTTGGTAGATAAGAAGGCTGGCAACATTGATAGAAGTATATTTGATATACGAGTTACTAATGTGTACCTTGCTAGTACTCTTAGTAGCACCTGGGTATTGGATACCGGTTCGGTTGCTAAATGTTAGTAACTCGAAATAAAAGCTACGGAATAAACGGAGAACTAGCTAAGGGTGAGGTGACGATATGTGTTGGAAGTGTTTCCAAGGTTGATGTGATCAACATCGCACGCTCTCTCTACCTTCAGGATTAGTGACGAACCTAAATAAATGTTATTTGGTGTTTTGCGTTGAGCATGAACATGATTAGATCATGTTTATTGCAATACGGTTATTCATTTAAGTTAGAGAATAATGGTTATTCTGTTTACATGAATAATACCTTCAATGGTCATGCACCCAGTGAGAATGGTTTGTTGAAATCTTGATCGTAGTATTACACATGTTCATAACATTGATGTCAAAAGATACAAAGTTAATAATGATAGTACCACATACTTGTGGCACTGCCGCTAAATGTCATATTGGTATAAAGCGCATGTAGAAACTCCATGCTGATGGATATTTGGACTCATTCGATTTCGAATCGGTTGAGACATGCGAACCATGCCTCTTGGGCAAGATGACTAAAGGACCCCGTTGGATGGAGCGGGCAAGTGATTCATTGGAAATGATACATGTTGATGTATGCAATCTAGTGAGTCTTGTAGTGTGCAGTGGATATCGTTATTTTCTTACCTTCACTGATGATTTGAGTAGATATAGTGTATATTTACTTAATGAAACACAAGTCTGAATCGTTTGAAAGGTTCAAGCAAATTCAGAGTGAAGTTTAAAGATCATCGTGACAAGAAGATAAAAATGACTGCGATATGATCGTGGAGGTGAATATCTGAGTCACGAGTTTGGCATACAACTTAAGACAATGTGAAAGTTGTTTCACAACTAAACGCCACCTGGAACACCATAGTGTGATGGTGTGTCCGAACATCATAGTTATGCTCTATTGGACATGGTGCGTGCTATGATGTCTCTTGTCGTTTTACTACTATAATTTTGGGGTTATGCATTAGAGACAACTACATTCACTTTAAATAGGGCACCATCTAAATCCGTTGAGATGACACCATATGAATTATGGTTTGATAGAAACCTAAGCTGTCGTTTCTTAATACTTGGGGCTGCGGCACTTGTGTGAAAAATGTTTTCACCTAATGAGGTCGAACCCAAGGCGGACAAATGCATCTTCATAGAATACCCTAAGATCAGTTGGGTGAACCTTCTATCTCAGATCCGAGTGCAAAGTGGTTGTTACTAAAACGGATCCTTTCTCGAGGAAAGGTTTCTCTCGAAAGAATTGAGTGGGAGGAAGATAGAACTTGATGAGGTTGTTAAACCTTTGTTCAACCAGAGAGTAGCGCAGCGCAGAAAGATGTTTCTGTGAAGCCTACGTTAGTTGAAGAGGAAGTTAATGATGATGATCATGAAGCTTCAGGATCAAGTTACTATCGAACTTCGTGGGTCGACAAGGACGTGTACTGCTCTTGAGTGGTACAACAACCCTGTCTTAAAGGTCATGTTGTTGGACAGCGATGAACCTACGAGCTATGGAGAAGCGATGATGGGCCCGGATTCCGACAAATGGATGAGACCATGAAATCCGAGATAGGATCCATGTATGAAAACCAAGTATAGACTTTGGTAGACTTGCTCGTTGGACGGCAGGTCGTTGAGTACAAATGGATCTTTAAAAATGAAGACAGACGCTGATGGTAAATATCACCATTTGTAAAGCTCGACTTGTTGCAAAGTAGTTTGTGACAAGTTCAAGGAGTTGACTACGATGAGATTTTCTCACTCGTAGTGGTGCTAAAGTCTGTTGGAATTATGTTAGCAGTTGCTGCGTTTTCAATTATGAAATCTGACAGATGGATGTCAAAACATCATTTCCTTAACGGTTTACTTGAGGAAAGGTTGTATGTGATACAACCAGAAGGTTTTGTCAGTCCTAAGGATGCTAAAAGGTGTGCAAGCTTTGGTGATCCTTCCATGGACTGAAGCAAGCATCTCGGAGTTGGAATATACACTTTGATGAGGTGATCAAAGTTTTTGATGTTTATACAAAGTTTACGAGAAACTTGTATTTGCAATAAAGTGAGTGGGAGCACTATAGAGTTTCTGATAAGTATATGTGGTTGACATATTGTTGATCGGAAATAATGTAGAATTTCTGGAAGGCATAAAAGGTTGTTTGAAAAGTGTTTTTCTAAGGAAGACCTGGATAAAGCTACCTAATTGTTGAGCATCAAAATCTATAGAGATAGATCAAGATGCTTGATGAGACTTTCAATGAGTGCATACCTTGACAAGATTTTGAAAGAGTTCAAAATGGATCAGCCAGAGAAATAGTTCTCGTCTGATTTGTAAGGTGTGAAGTTGAGTGAGACTCAAAGCTCGACAACGGCAGAAGAAAGAGAAAGGATGAATGTCGTCCCCTATGCCTTAGCCATAGGCTCTATATTATGCCATGCTGTGTACCGCACCTATGTGTGCCTTGCCACGAGTCTGTCAAGGGGTACAAGAGTGGTCCAGGAGTGGATCACTGGACAGCGGTCGGAATTATCCTTAGTAACCAGAGGACTAAGGAAATGTTTCTTGATTATGGAGGTGATAAAGAGTTCGTCGTAAAGAGTTACGTCGATGCAAGCTTTAACACCTATCCGGATGACTAGTAGTAGCAATCTGGATACGTATAGTGGAGCAGCCATTTGGAAATAGTACCAAGTGGAGTGTGGTAGCAGTGATTACAGTTTGACATAGAGATTTGCAAAGTACACACGGATCTGAATATCGCAGACCCGTTGACTATAAGACCTCTCTCACATGCAAAGCATGATCGAGCCCCAAAACTCATTGGGTGTTAGATTCATAACAATGCGAATCACATGGTGATGTGAACTAGATTATTGACTCTAGTGCAAGTGGGAGACTGTTGGAAATATGCCCTAGAGGCAATAATAAATTAGTTATTATCATATTTCCTTGTTCATGATAATCGTTTATTATCCATGCTATAATTGTATTGATCGGAGACTTAAATGCATGTGTGGATACATAGACAAAACCATGTCCCTAGTATGCCTCTAATGGACTAGCTCGTTGATCAAAGGATGGTTAAGGTTTCCTAGCCATGGACATGAGATGTCATTTGATAACGGGATCACATCATTAGGAGAATGATGTGATGGATAAGACCCAAACTACAAACATAGCATATGATCGTGTCAGTTTATTGCTACTGTTTTCTGCATGTCAAGTATATGTTCCTATGACCATGAGATCATGCAACTCACGGATATCGGAGGAGTGCCTTGTGTGTATCAAACATCGCAACGTAACTGGGTGACTATAAAGGTGCTCTACAGGTATCTCCGATGGTGTTTGTTGAGTTGGCATGGATCGAGACTGGGATTTGTTACTCCGTGTGACGGAGAGGTATCTCAGGGCCCACTCGGTAATACAACATCACAACAAGCCTTGCAAGCAATGTGGCTAAGTGTTAGTCACGGGATCTTGTATTACGGAACGAGTAAAGAGACTTGCCAGTAACGAGGTTGAACTAGGTATGGAGATACCGACGATCGAATCTCGGGCAAGTAACATACCGAAGAACAAAGGGGACGTTATACGGGATTAACTAAATCCTTGACATAGAGGTTCGACCGAAAAAGATCTTCGTAGAATATGTAGGAACCAATGTGGATGTCCAGGTCCCGCCATTGGTTATTGACCGTAGAGGTGTCTCGGTCATGTCTACATAGTTCTCGAACCCGCAGGGTCTGCACACTTAAGGTTCGGTGACGTTTCGGTAGTGTAGAGTTATGTATGGTGGTGACCGAAGTTTGTTCGGAGTCCCGGATGAGATCCCGGACATCACGAGGAGCTCCGGAATGGTCCGGAGGTAAAGATTCATATATAGGAAGTCCCAGTTTGGTTTCCGGAAAAGTTTCGGGCTCATCGGTAGTGTACCGGGAGTGCCGGTAGTGTACCGGGAGTGCCGGTAGTGTACCGGGAGGCCTCCGGGAGGGGTATTTCGACCCCAAGAGGTCCATGGGCTGTGGGAGAATAATAACCAGCCCTTAGTGGGCTGGGAAAACAGCCACAAAGGCCCATGGCGCAGGAGAGAAAGTCCTAAAGCAAAAAGTGGAAAATCAGCCAATAGGAGGCAATCCTACTCCAACTAGGATTGGAGGTGAAGTAGGATTTCTTCCCACCTCCTATTTCGGCCGACCCAAAGGCCTTGGCTGCCTCTCCTCTCCTCTCCTCCTATATATACTAGTGGATTGGGTGGTTTTTAGACAGAATTTCCGGCCACGTGCTACCCGTTTCACCGGTGCACAGTTTCTCCTCTAGATCGGATTTCTGCAGCGCTTAGGCGAAGCCCTGCCGGAATTGCTCCACCACCACCATCACCGGAGCGCCGTCACGCTGCCGGTGAACTCTCTCTCCTCTCCACCTCCTCTTGCTGGATCAAGATGGTGGAGATCGTCATCAAGCTGCACGTGTGCTGAACGCGGAGGTGCCGTCCGTTCGGCGCTAGATCGGAAGGACCGTGATCGAGATCGCGAGACGGTTCGTGATGTGATCACGGAACGGATCGTGATGAGTTCGCGGGACAGATCGTGATCAAGATCGTGAGACGGATCGTGATGAGTTCACGGGACGGATCATGATGTGTTCGCGGGACGGTTCGTGATTGGATCGCGGGACGCTCGGCGATTTGGATCGCGAAGAAGTTCGACTACACCAACCGCGTTTCTTAACGCTTCCCGCTTAGCGATCTACAAGGGTACGTAGATCCACTCTCCCTCTCGTAGATGCTCATCACCATGGATAGGTTTGCGTGTGCGTAGGAAAATTTTGTTTCCCATGCGACGTTCCCCAACACACACCTCCACCCGCAAAACACAACTCACCATGCACACGGACCAACTCCTCCTCCATACGGTAGAAGTCGCGCTTGACGCGGTCGTGGATGGCAACCGCCTCCGCGAAGAGCCTCTGCCAAAGGGAAGCCCCCTCCTGTTGCAAAAGGGGAGAACGTCAGAAAACGCACTCGAAGGAGATCCGACCCGGCTGCCCGTCAGCCGGTCAGTCGGCTCGCATCTCGGGGACTAAACCCAGTGGGTGCGCTTGCGCACCCCAACTAAGAATACTAAGGACGGAAGGAGAAGCTTACCTCAGCACGCCGAAGGGCGGTGTCTGTTGCCTTTGCGAACCGGGCCAGCTCCTGCCTGCACCGGTCCAGGACACTCCTCAGATCCCCAAGGGAGGGGACCGGGCGACCTGGCGCAGACGCCTTTAGGGCCGGCACGTTCGCAAGCGCCTCCCAGTCTCGGCTGACCTCCTGCATCAACCACGAGATTCGCCGAGGGCGGGCGCCGCTACCACCCGGGCTCGCGGCGGCTCCGGCCGCTGGGGACAGGTTGATAACGGCGAGGGACCGGGAGTCGCCTCCCGTCGGCCCCCTGCCGGGCACCGTTGCCGCCTCACCCGTCGGCTGCTCCACCTCCACAACGACCGCCTCCGGCGGCGCCTGCGGCGTCGCCTCCGGAGCCGGCGGGATCACCTCCTCCCGGGCCGGCTCAGGAGCTGGCGGGGGCACCTACGACACTCCCTGCCGAGCCGCCTCGGGGGCTGGCCCCATCACCATCTCCCGTGCAGGCGGGGGCGGCGGCAGATCCATGGCCACGTCTCACGGCTCGCTGGAGGGGGGTCTTGACAGGCGGGCGGACTCTGCCGCTGAGTCCCAGGCCCCGGCGGCTCGGTCGCCCCTGCGTTGCCGGCTGCTCAAAGTCCCGGAGCATGCGGCCCCTCCCCGTGTTCCGCACTGGGAGGCTCGCAGCTCCGCGAGCCTCCTCTTCTCCTCCCTTAGGGTGTCCGCGTGCTCGCAGGCCAGCCGGCTGGCGGCGTCCACATGCTCGTCAGGCCCCCCTCCTCTTGGAGCTCGATGGGGTCACTGCGGCATCCGAGCAAACAAGGGAAGAAGCGCAGAGGACTTACGCGACGACGAGGGGCAAGGCTCGCTTGGCGCGAGGCGGCGGATTCCGCGCAGCCACCTTGACCCACTTCGGGTCGGGCGGTGGAGCCGCTGACCCCTCCTGGGCCGGCCTTTTTTCCCTGATGGCTGGCTCGGTGGCCGGGCCTCGAAGTTAGCGCTCCTCGCTCCTCCGGTCCGGGCGTGTAGCAGGAGGGGGTCCATCGAGGATCATTAGCTCATCATCATCGTCGTCGTCGTCCGTCCAAGCGCGGATGTTGGGACCAAGAGGGAACTCACCCGCTCCGCTAGGTGCCCCGGCTGCTCCAGCCCTGATGCCTACCGGGCTACGCCTGGCACTAGCCCCGACGCCTACCGGGCTACTCCTGGGCCCTACCGGACTAGCCCTGGGCGACGTCCCGTCTCCCCGCGTGCGCGGGGCCAAGCACATCATTGCCTTCCGCTTGGCGAGTCCCGTGCCGGTGCTTGCCCCGGAGCGACGCGCTAGAACCCGAGGTGTCGGGTCCTGTAGCTGGCCTGGCTGCCCCTTCGCCTTCGGGCCGGAGGCGGGCTAGGCTCGGGGGAAGCCGCCCGCACCCCACCGTTTGGCAGACGTGGGCCCCCTCCAGCTTCCGGGGCTACTGACGGGGCTCATACCCCGGCGTAGGCCAAGGCTACACGGTCCTCCCCACTCCGCTTCAAAGAAAAACACAACGGCCGGCTGGGGACATGCCACACGAGCCATCTCCGGCTGGCGCTTCGCCCGGCCGGCTTAGCAACCAGGCAAGGTCCCGCCCAGTTGGCCAAGCAGCCAGACGTCCACGAGCTGCTCAGGTGGGGGAAGGCCAATCGCGGCGCTCGTTGGCGGATCCCAGCAGGGATCGGACCGCTCGGCCGGCGGGCCCCACCCGCGACGTGACGATACACGTCGTGGGACCCCCTGGCCCGATGGAGAGGCTGCCAGCCGGGTCCCTCCACCCTCGTACCTAAATCATATTGTAAGAGCCGGGGGGTTGGCCTATAAAACCCCCCGAGCCCCCCATATTGGTCTATTGCTTTGAACCATATAAAAAGTCCAAATGTCCATGCTATAAAGAAAAGAATGTGATGAACATGATAGGCATCATTTCACATCAAAAAAATTATTTTTATCATTTACCTACTCAAGGATGAGTAGGAATTAAGCTTGGGGATGTTAATACATCTCCAAGGTATCTATAATTTTTGCTTGTTCCATGCTATTATATTATCATTCTTGGATGTTTTACCATCATTTTATTACCACTTTATATCTTTTTTGGGACTAACCTACTCGAGGATGTTTTGCCAGTTGCTGCTTTTGCTTGTTTTCTACTTCGCAAAAAACCAATATCAAACGGAGTCCAATCGTGACAAAAAATTTTGGAGATTTTTTCTGGACCAGAAGACACCTGATGGACCAAAGAAGTGCCAAGGAAGTGGGCCAAGGAGGCCACAACCCACTAGGCTGCGCCAATGGGACTGCCCGCGCCTTGGTGGGTAGTGCCGTCCTCGAGGCACCTCTCCCTCGCCTATGATACCTATAAATTCCAAAAACCCTAGGGGAGTCGACGAAACACAACTCCTGCCGCCGCAAGTTCCAGAACCTCGAGATCCAATCTAAACACTATCACAAAGGGGTTCATCTTCATAATAGGTGCCTCTCCGATGATGCGTGAGTAGTACACCATAGACGTACGGGTCCGTAAGCAGTAGAGAGATGGCTTCTTCTCTCTCTCTCTCTCTCTCTCTCTCTCTCTCTCTCTCTTATGATTCTCAGTACAATGGTCTCTTGGAGATCTATTTGATGTAAGTTTTACGGTGTGTTTGTAGGGACCCCATGAATTTTGAGTTCATGATCAGTTTCTATCCATCAATATTATTTGGGTCTTCTTTGATCTCTTATATGCATGATTGCTTATAGCCTCATATTTCGTCTTTGAATTTTTGGTTTATGTTGGGGATATAACCCCGTGGTATGACCCGCCATGGAGACTCCGGGTCATGTTACTAACTCATGAGCTGGCCCAAAGGCAAGCCACCGGCTGGAGTCCCAAGAAGATAGGCGGCTCGAGACATGGGCTGGAGGATGGCCCGAAGGAGGAAGACCCGGACGTGTAAGACGTCTCAAGGATAGCTTGGACAGGGAGATAGATATATACTCGGAGATATAATGTGACTCGGTTAAATAATTGTAAGACCCGATGGTCCTGACCTCCTATATAAAAGCAGACCCGGGGCGACTTAGAGGACAGGTGATCAAGAACTAGGTCAAGCTTTTAAGCCCCTTGTAATTGATACAACAAGCAATAACAACACAAGAAAGACGTAGGCTTTTACCTCGTCTTGAGGGGCCGAACCTGGGTAAACTCGTGTCCTTTGTCCCGATCAACCCCTTTGAGTCCACTACAATGGCGATAGCTCCAAACTCAAGTTTGGTAACCCGGACATCTGTCGTGACAAAACCACGATAGTTGGCGCCCACCGTGGGGCTAGCGCTTGGTGGTGTTAAGTTCTCAAAGGGATCCCTTCCAGGGCTCAAGGGATACGTGGTTGGAAGGATGAGCAAAAGTCGCCGCGGCCGGCTCTACATCGACGATGTCGGCTGGGGGCTTGACGCTGCGTCTGGGGAATATGGATTCCGGGTTCCGTTTCGGGGGATCCAGGTTTTCATCAGAAAGGTTGACGGATCTACCCCCGGGCCGGAAATCTATACCAACATCACCGAGCCGGCTCGGCGTCTGCAACCTACACGCAAGGCATGCCCAACCCGTGTTAATTCGGGTCAGAAGCATATTTTTGTGGGCTTTACGCAAGGTATGGATCTGGAGGTTTCCGGATCTCAGGGAACTCTGGTTTGTTCAGAAGATGAGTCCTCAAGTGGGGAAACAAAATCTGTGTACAGGCTAGGCAATGGTGGCCTCGGGGGCTACGATGCCCGCCCTGAGTCAGACCAATCCGGGTCAGATGATCTTGGACCGCCGGTTCATGCTGCGGTGTTCATGGCGGGGCCGAGGGAGGCCGGATCAGGAGATAACCCGCCTCCATCGCCGCCGCCGCCAGCTGAGGTTCTTGTAGACCTAATGGATGAGCTTGAGGCCTTGATGGCTATGGAGGTTACGCTAAACAATCGAGCGGCTCGGAACATGGAGATCGCGAGAATCAAAGGCACAATGGGAGAGGAACGTCAAAGGATAGCCGAATTGAAGGACCATATGGAAGCAAAGGTGGCACGTCTCAAGGCTGATGCTTTTCGTTTGGGGATGGAACAGGTATCAGCGGCGGCTGTGCACCGCAGGAGGCACCAATCTCGTTTGCCGAAGCGCTATGAACCAAGGAATCTTTTCAACACTTCCGGCTCTGGGAGAGCGGCAGCGGCCACGCCTGAGGTAGGACGAGCGATGGCTCACATGACCTGGCATGATCAATCTCCACCCGAAGGGTTCGCAATGACGGGGAACGCGACAGAAAACAAAAATTTCCGGTATAGCAAGCACGCCCAGGACCACTATGGAGACTGCATACAAAGTTTAATCTGATCCGTACCAACTCGAAGCGCAGCGGAAGAAGAGTCGGTGGAGATCGTTGGTGCAGATCCCCGCACCTAGGATTTGACAACCTCCCAACCGCAAGGATGTACTCCCTCGTCAGACAGCCCTTTGGGAGGCGGTCGGGCAGTCCCCCGGACGATGTCATGGACAGCCCTTCGGGAGGACCCTCGAAACTCGAACGGAGACTTGGACAGCCCTACGGGAGGACACATGAACAGCCCCTCAGGCAAAAGATCGAAACTACGACCTCTCTACGGGGTTGCACACTTACGGTGTCCTCTATCCGGTAGGGCTTCGCCGTCCAGAACTAGTTCCCTCCGGAACCCAGACAGCCTTTCGGCTCTACGAAACTCTTTTTGTGGGAGGGAGAGAATAAGCCAGATAATGCATGTCATGTGTATGAGATTTGGAGTGGAGATGGAGAGCTCCTCTCCACTTCCTTTTTAGGGGAAGGAGGGGTGGTGGCGGCTGAAATTTCAGCCACATGAAAAGCACCCACAAAACAAGGAAGCGTGTTCCCACCAAACATGGAGAAAACATGTTCCCTTGTCATTGGTGTTTCCCCATGGGGCCCCACCTTCCTCCAAACACTCTCGACCATTTGTGGAGGCTGCCCACACCATGGGGGGGGGCAACACCTTTTGTCCAGCAACAAGTGGCTGCCCCACAAAAGGGAGGCGCCCCAAAATAGCCCCACGAAACGTGGGATCTTGTCCCCTCATGCTGGGACAAGATGTTTTCCGTGACTATTACTTCTGAAAACTTCTGGAAGGTCCCAGAACATTTCCAGCACCCTCTAAATTTATCTGGACACGCTTCGGAACATTTCTGGTATGGTGGTTTAATTTAGAACCATCTTCATTTACCCGGTAAACAATTCCGGCAGCTCCGAAAACCTTTTCCGGTTTTTTCTCCGAAAAATTCCAGAAATCACCAGGCTGATCTAGCAACCTCCAAAACATTCCCAGTGCATGCCGAAACCTTTTTGGATCAATGGTTTTATCCGAAACAACTTTTCGGTTTTACCAAAACTTTTTCGGTGTTCTCTCCGGAACTTTTCCGCTGTCTTCAAAACTATTTCAGTGACTTTCTCTCGGACTCCTAGTCTAGTATTCAGCAGATAGATGACCCTTAAGCGTGTGACCCAATAGGTTCGGTGAAGTATATACATGACCCGGAACCCCATCCAATAAATGATCAACATCGCAGCCGTGGACACCCATATTGACCCCTATACCCACACGAATGAATATTCGAGTGAACCTCCAGTTGCCGTGAGCTATTCCTATTGCTTCGTGATATGTTACAATTACCCGAGGTGAGACATGTAGGCATCCTCGTGGATCAACAACTTGTCCACTATGCCAGTTACCTCGTTGCCAGTATTGTTCTCTTTTCTCGTTCCCGTGTTCCGGCATCCCTGTGATCAAATCACAAAGTGTCTGGCCAGACGATGATGGATACCGTAACACCGAGAGGGCCCAGAGATATCTCTCCAACGTCGGAGGAGCAAATCCCAACCTGTAAGCTGCCGTAATAGCCACCCATTTACGGATGACGTTTAACAAACCCCAAAGTTCATGAAGCAAGCATGAAGAAACTCGATACTCTCATGGTCTGACGAATTATGCAAACGTTAACCATCCCGAATTGCGGGCATAGCCATGCCCATGATTAGGAAAACAGGATCATCATGCAATACTTGAGCCAGTCTTAGAGGCTAGACTAGGAATTCAATTTACCGTTTATTATACCACACGTGCACATGAGTTTCCCTCCAAGCCTCGTGCTTATTGTAGACTCGAGAATCATTGCAGTTATAGCATGGAACATAAACTTCAATTACAAACTTGGAGATACAAAATAACTGTTATTACTGCCTCTAGGGCATATCTCCTACACGCAACACCGGCGGCTCATTACTCCAACCCGGCCGAGAACATGGTGGCAGCGGCCACCCGGCTTGGGACAATTCTTATCCCGGATGAGGCACCCTTTGCAGAGGAGGTACAGAAAGCTATTGGATATTTACAGACGGTCGTGGCTCAGCAGGAGAAATACACTCACAGCCGGAGCCGGTTTCATTCTACCCCTCTCCATAGTTGAAGTTTCAGCCGGTGCTATGAGTCGCCAGCGGTTTCCAGCAGTGGTCCGCATCGTGGGCCAGAAGGTGAGCACACAACTTTAGATGCACAGGCCCTCGTGGACCGAGCAAGGAATAGGTGAGAGGAAGAGGCAGCGATGATTCATCCGGAGCCTACGCACTCTATATCAGTGGGAGCCGGAGCTACCGGTAGTGCTAGGGCCGTGGGAGTTCCATGCTTAACTCCGGCTCTAAGAAGTGAAAGGTTACCAAAGGATTTCAAGGGGCCTCGGAAGGTTCCGAATTACATGGCGGATCTACCCCCTGAGGCCTGGGTGGAGAGTTATGAGCTGGCCATGGAGATGTTGGACGTTAGTGAGGCGGTATGCGCAAAGTACTTTATCATGATGCTTGAGGGGTCGGGTCGCACATGGTTAAAGGGCTTGCCACCCACCACGATAAACTCTTGGGCTGAGTTTAAGAGCGAAGTTTATTAAGAATTTCTAGGGGACCTGCAAGCAGCCTATGACCATCGTAGACTTGGATCATTGTGTTTAGCAGGAGAATGAGTCGGCCCATCATTGGATCCGACGGGAGTCGACTATTATTCACTCTTCGGAACAGATCACGGCGGCTCAGGCAGTACTTATTCTGGAGAGAAAAATGTCATTTTGTTCCATTAAAACAGACACTTCTCCGGCTCAAGCGTACCTGTCAAGATATGGGAGAGCTCATGACAGCCCTGACGAAGTATGCCGATTTAGATAACACCAAAGATCCGGGTTCGGATGAGGAAAAAATTAATCAAGGGAAGAAGAATGGACAAGGCAAGGGCTTTGCGAACAACGGAAATCAGAATAAGCGGAGAAACCCTAATGGCGGGTCAGAACTAGTAGTAAACACCAACACGGGGCAAAACCATCCCAAGGGGAATGGAAGATTCAGTTCGTTTCCCTAGAGGAACCAGAATCCTTTCAACTTAGAAGAAGTGCTTAGGAAGCCTTGCCTGGGGCACGGCACGCCAGAGAAGTCGGTGTTGCATGCGTGGGGTGATAGCTTTATCCTGCAGAGATTCAAAAACCAATGTTTGCAGCAACACAATAACCAGGGCGGCGGCCCGCCTGGCGGCTCAGGGCCTGGCGGGTCAGGAGATGGATTCGGCGCCGGCGGCTCAGGAGCCGGGTATCCGGGTCAGAACAATCAAGGAGGACACCAACAACATCCTAGCAACAACTACAATAATCAGCAACTGCAACAGTGCAGTCAGTCCGGGTATCAGAGCAACCCGAAACAGCTCAGTTCTAGACAGTATCACGTATTCACAACGAGTCACAGCAAACGAGACCAGAAGTTGCGGAAACGGGCGGTTAATACGGTTGAGCTGGCTCTTCCTCGGTACTTACCGTGGTCTGAATATAGTATAACATGGAGTCGAGAGGACCACCCGCCGCGGGTAGATGACCTGGGCCGGCTGGCTTTGGGTGTGGACCCTCAGATAAATGGTTATGGGGTGAATAAGGTGCTCATGGATGGAGGCAGCAGCATCAACATCTTATATTATGACGCCTTCCAGCAGATGAAACTGCTTGACAAGGATCTTAAACCTTCTTCCACTATCTTTCACAGTGTGGTCCCGGGTAAGTAGCCATACCCGGTAGGTAGAATTTCTTTGGAAGTATCTTTTGGTGATGAGTATGACTAGAGGGTGGAATCCTTGTGGTTTGAGGTGGTCAAAATTAAAAGTCCCTACCACGCACTATTCGAGAGGACGGCTTACGCCAAGTTTATGGCTAGGCCTTGCTATGTTTACTTGCAGCTCAAGATGCCCGTCTTAAAAGGAACGATTATTGTTCATGGTAACCGGAACACGTCTATTGAGTGTGTGGAAGGAGATGCAGCATATGTAGAAGCAAGTTGTGCCCAGGAGGAGCTTAAGTTTTATAAAGAGAACGTTGATCCGGAGGATATGACCCCGCTGAAGAAGCCAACTACGGAGGTGGAGCCGCCCCTTAAGTTTTCAAAGGATGTTACTAAAGTAGTGGATTTCACTCTGGGTGAATCGTCTAAGCAATCATCATTGGAGCTTATATGGATCCCAAATAGGAAAGCACGCTCATCGAATTCATCCAAGAGAACCGGGGCATCTTCGCATGGAAACCTTCTGACATGCGGGTGTACCGAGAGAGTTCGCTGAGCACCACCTTAATGTGGATCCGAAGTTCAGGCCGGTTAAACAGTTTCTACGGCGGTTCAATGAAGAGAGGCGGAAGGCTATTGGAGAGGAAGTTGCTCGGCTCTTGGCAGCAGGGTTCATTGTGGAAGTTTTTCATCCAGAGTGGTTGGCTAACCTGGTACTAGTGCTTTAGAAAAACGGCACATGGCGTATGTGTGTGCATTACACGGACCTTAACAAGGCTTGTCCGGCTGACCCGTTTGCGCTCCCTCGTATTGATCAAATCATCGATGCCACGACAGGGTGTGAAAGTTTGTGTTTCCTAGATGCTTATTCGGGTTATCATAAGATCAAGATGGCAGTTAAAGACCAAGAGAAGACGGCGTTCATTACACCCTTCGGAGCCTTCTGTTATGTTTCTATGCCTTTCAGGCTCAAGAGTGCTCAGGCGACTTACCAATGATGTGGGCAGAACTGCCTTCACAGTCAGATTGGACGTAATGTGCATGCTTACGTAGATGACATTGTCGTTAAATCTAGGAAGAAGAAAACTCTTTTGGAGGATCTGAAGGAAACTTTTGACAATCTCCGGGTCTACAAGATGATGCTTAACCCGTCAAAGTGTCTTTTTGGTGTTCCAGCGGGATAGCTTTTGGGCTTCTTGGTTTCTGAAAGGGATATCGAAGCTAACCCGGATAAAATTAAGGCCATTATGTCTTTGGGAGAGCCGACTTGCATTAACGATGTTCAGCGCATTGCAGGGCGGGTTGCAGCATTGAGCCGTTTCATAAGCCGGCTTGGGGAGAAAGCTATTCCATTGTATCAAATGATGAAGAAAACAGATAAATTCGAGTGGAGCAAGGCAGCGCTTGAAGCTCTTAAAAAACAGTTGACTGAGCCGCTAGTGTTAGCCGCTCCGGCTGAAAAAGAGCCTTTACTCCTCTATGTAACGGCTAATAACCGGGTGGTGAGTGCTACGATTGTGGTTGAGTGTAAGGAGGCAGGAAAGGAATATCAAGTGCAAAGGCCGGTTTACTATATCAGCGAAGTGCTAACAGAGTCCAAGCAAAGATATCCACATTGGCAGAAACTAGTATATGGGGTTTTCATGGCCAACCGCAAACTGAAGCATTACTTCTTAGGACACCAGATAACAGTGGTCAGCTACGGGAAGGATTGTCAAGTGGGCGTTAGAGCTAGGACCCCTCAACTTAGCCTATGTTCCCCGCACAGCTATTAAGTCCCAAGCTCTTGTGGATTTCATTAATGATTGCACGGAATGTCAAGCTCCTGAGGAAAAGCCGGATAATACTTATTGCACTATACACTTTGATGGGTCTAAACAGTTAGAGGGGTCAGGAGCAGGAGTCGTCTTGACATCCCCAAAGGGTGACAAATTTTGTTATGTGCTCTGGCTGATGTTTCCTTGCACTAATAATGCGGCTGAATATTAGGCTCTACTTCATGGTCTCAGAATCGCTAAGGAAGTGAGTTTGAGCCGGGTCAGGTGCCATGGCGACTCAAATCTTGTGGCTCAGCAAGTTTTAGGTACCTGGGATTCTAAGGATCCGCGGATGGCGGCTTATTGACAGATAGTTGACGTTATTGCAGGTCACTTCAAGGGATACCATGTGGATCATATTGATCGTCGCAAGAACGAGGCGGCTGATGCCTTATCACGGTTAGGTTCTCACCGTAAGCCAGTGCTGCCTAATATTTTTCTGGATGTATTGCATCATCTGACTGTGAAGATATCTTCTGAAGAGGATTTGGCTATTCCTGACCCGGAGGCAGAGCTGATGGCGGCTATACATGCCATCCCAGACTGGACTATCCCCTACTTGGCATATTTAACATGCGGCGAGTTACTTGAGGACGAGGACTGAGCTAGAGAAATCACCCGGCGTTCTAAGTCCATGGCGATCATCAATGGTGAGCTATATAAACGTAGTGTAACGTGTGTCTTTCAGCGTTGTGTATCACCAGAAGAAGGCCAGCAAATCTTAAGTGTAATTCATGCTGGTGATTGTGGGCACCATGTCAGGTCAAAATCTTTGGCAGTTAAGGCTTTCCGACAAGGGTTTTTCTGGTTGACGGCTCATAAGGATGCAGAGGACTTAGTCCGCAAGTGCGATGGTTGTCAAAAGTTTCGCCGGCGTGCCCACATTCCGGCTCAAGAGTTGAGGATGATACCAATCACCTGGCCATTTGCGGTCTGGGGGTTTGACATGGTAGGGCCTTTCAAAAGGTCTAAGGGTAATAAAACACACATATTAGTGGCGGTTGATAAGTTTACTAAATGGGTAGAGGCAGAGCCGGTCAGTAAGTGTGATGCAGCTACAGCGGTTGAGTTTATTAAGAAGTCGATTTATCGCTTTGGTTACCCGCACAAAATCATTACAGACAATGGAACAAATTTATCCAAGGGGGATATGAAAGTATTCTCTGAGAAGGAGCATATCCGGCTTGATGTTTCAGCCGTGGCACATCCACAGTCTAATGGTCAGGCGGAGCGCGCTAACTAGGAAATCTTACGAGGGATCAAACCCCGGCTTATGGTTCCCTTAGAAAGAACACCCGGATGCTGGGTGGAGGAATTACCTTCTCTTTTATGGAGCATTAGAACTACTCCTAAAAGGTCTACGGGATTCACACCTTTTTCATGGTATACGGTACCGAGGCGGTCTTGCCAAGCGACATCCGGCAGGACTCACCAAGGGTGGCGGCATACATTGAGACGGATAATGAGGTAGCACGCCAAGATGCGTTGTACGCCTTGGACGAGGCACGGGAGCTGGCAGCGTCTAGATCGGCGATTTATCAACAAGACCTGTGACGCTATCATAGCCGCAGGGTCAAGACTCGGGTGTTCCAGGAGGTGGACTTGGTGCTCCGGTTAATTCAAGATCAATCAAGAATGCATAAGTTATCTCCACCCTGGGAAGGGCCTTTTGTGATCAGCCGGAACCGAAACAATGGGTCATATTACCTCATGGATATACGGGATGAGTCGGACACGACAGCTCAGGGGACGCAGCGGCCGCGGAATATCGCACATTTGCGACCTTATTTTACTTAGCGAGTGTTGAAAGCCGCTATCATTGTACATACCATATTTATAAGCATCCCTACAAAGACTAGGGCCTCTGCTCTTTTATAAATCCTTGTTCAAACAAGATGAATTTTTCCTGGCTCTAAATTTTAGTTGATGCAATTATATGTTGCCACCAATGGCTGATCCATCATCCGGCTTTATGCCAGGTAAGCACTGTTGCAAAGAGGCTTCTTGCCTTCGGGTATAGCTCACATTACCTTCGCGCAGCCAGATTTTTAAACCCTGTTGCAAGGAGGCTTCTTGCTTTCGGGTATAGCTTACATCACCCTGCCACAGCCGGCTTTATGCCCAATTAAGCACTATTACAAGGAGGCTTCTTGGCTTTGGGTATAGCTTACATCACCCTTGTGCAGCTAGCTTTTATAAGAGTGATGCGAGGAGGCTTCTTGCCTTCGGGTATAGCTTACATCACCCTTGCACAGTCAGTTTGGATACATTAAGCGCGGTTGTCGATGGAGGCTTCTTACCTTTGGTATAGCTTACATGACCCTAAGGCACACCAGCGTGTATACCAGACTCCAGTTGCTTATCAACTGCGGCCATCGAACGGGGCTTCTTACCGACGGGTATCGCTTTATCTCACCCTAATGGTCGGCTTTATGCCATCTCTTGTTAACATGTTAGCCGCGGTTGTCGAAGGGGGCTTCTTACCGACGGGTTCGCTTATCTTACCTTAACAACCGGCATTTTTACGCCAAAACTTAGCCGTTGAAGGAGGCTTCTTGCCCTCGGGTATAGCTTACATCACCCTTCACACAGCCGGCTTTTGCAATCACTAGCCGCGGCTGTCGAATGGAGGCTTCTTGCCTTAAGGTATAGCTTACATCACCCATCGGCAGTCGGCGTTCGCGCATATAATATACAACATTCGCTGTTGGAGGAGGCTTCCTGCCTTCGGGTATAGCTTACATCACCCTTCAAATGGCAGGCTTTTGCAATCATTAGCCGCGGCTGTCGATGGAGGCTTCTTGCCTTAAGATATAGCTTACATCACCCTTCATACAGTGGATAAATATTTTTTGTTAAAAGGAGGCTTCTTACCATCATGGTACAGCTTACATCACCCTTCATACAGCTGGTTTTAGGCCGCTTCCGGATCATCAACTGCCATAGTTGTCGATAGAGGCTTCTTACCGTCAGGTATAGCTTAAATTATCCTAAGACAACTGGCTCCTTAACGGGTTCATCCTACAAGAGCCGGAGCCATGTTGCTCCGGTTGACAAAATTCAAGTTCCTCAAAAAGATATTATCCGTCTCTAAACTTCTTGAGACGGAGGGACGTCTTAAAAAAGAGCTCAAGGCATATTTATGCAAAGGAGCGATCAATCAATGGAGAGCCGACAACACGACAGGTGGAAACACAGAAGAGGCGAAAATATACACAAGGAAATAGAAATATATTCAGATGTCACTATCTTGAGAAACGGCAGAATCATCCTTAAAGTTATTACAAAAATCACTCTCAGTAGGAGCGGAGGTCTTACCAAAGTTTCAAACGCCCACTGCGGGTCATTACAAGAGCCATCGCTCAGAGTATTACAAAGTGTAAATCAGTTGGCCGGCTCACCCTGCTCCGGTTCCTCCGCCGGCTTGATAAGGAGATTCCCCAAATCCAAGTTGCAATCAGTGAGGGCAGCAAAAGACCCTTCAAAGAAAGGAGACACATCAAGCTCACAGGGGAAGAGGTCCTTACTGCGGGCGGGTGTCAGATCCTTCCACTCGTAGAGAGTCCCGAGATTCTTTTCTCGTTGAAGTCATAAGCTGCTTGATAGCTGGTCAAGATAGCTTCGTATGCTAGCACAGAATCCAGATGGCGTGAGTCTTTAACACACCGGATGTAATCCTCCTCGGTGAATTCTGAGCCGTCATCCTACGCCGATGGATAGTCATCCATCATTTCAGTCGATGTAAGCTCAGGTGCAAAGGCCAGAGCCCGGCTCAATCCAGCGACGGCTCCTTGACGAAAGGCGGACTTCTTCAATTCTTCTATCTATTTAGGCATGGTGGAGAAGAGTTCCAAGACCCCTTTCAGAGATGTGGGGATCTTCTCCTTGTATTGGACGCTCTTGATTGTGAAGATGGCGCCGCAGTATAGCTGCTCGGCGAAGGTGTAGATGGCCTTTAGCGGCAGAAGGCTATCAGAAGCCAACTGCCGGCTCCTGGGACCTGGATAAAGCCGGATAACATTAATGAGTTACCAGTTCTCAAAAGCAAGGTCAAGATATAAAGTAAAGGGAAACTTACAAAACAGGGCAGCTGACATCTTTGCAATGTGCCGTTTCAAGCCTTGAAGTTCCTCCGCCACGGCTATAAGCCGCTGGTCGGCGTCGTCTGCCCGTTTGGTCAGGGCGTCCTTTTCAGACTCCACCGATTCTTTCATGGAGGCAAGCTCAGCAGTGACACTGGCCAACTCCTCAGACAGGAGTCGGCACTTCTCATCGGCAATACTCCGGGCCTCCTACTGAGCTGCAAAATTGGCTTTCAGATCCGCCAGTTCAAAGCCGGCAACGCTTAATGCATCCTGCAGGTATGTCAAAGTACAAGATAAGCAGCTGAAGGAAATATGATAAATGCTGAGTGTTCACAACAAGACTATGCAAGTCTCAAACAGTTTGCAAGAAATATATTTGACACTTGGGGGCTAATGTATATTTGATCTTTGGAGTTTACAATTTAGTTCCGGCTCATCTTCTTCAAAGCAAACCTGGAACTTGGGGGCAACACTATGGTTTTTCGAATACTTCTAATGGAAGCACCGACTCAACTTCATCAAAAGTTAATCTGGCCCTTGGGGGCTACGACATGGCTCTTCGAAAGAATGTTTATGATAGAAGATCCGGTTCAATTCTATTAGAACTTGAATCGGTCCCTGGGGTATACGATTGGGTCTTCAAAGTGTCTACAACAAAAGGCCCGACTCAAATAAAATTTGAGTCGGCCCTTGGCGGCTAAGATTGGCGGCTAAGATTGGCGGTTCATAATATCTACAATGCAGGTTGAAACATCTAGCATGTTTTGGCAAATAAATTCTTTAAAGACCTCAAGGAAAGATCTGGCTCAACTATAAACTAGATTAAACCGGCTCTTGGGGGGTAGGAAAGGTTATCGCAATGGAAGAGAAATATACCTCATACTTGCTCTTCATCAGGGCAACCAACCGAAGTTCTAAATCCCGGCTGGTGGTAACCCGGTTTATATACCCGGCGTGCAGTTCTTCAGCCATCAACTTCTCATACGAGGAATCAAAGTTTAGTTTCCTTGAGGGCTCGGCCGACTCTGTATGTCGGGTCAGCACATGCACGGGAAGACACTTTTCAGCAGACTCGGTGATGATGACGTCTGGGGTTACAGGGGTCTTAGTAGGACTTGTCGGCCTGGAAGGGGCCCTTGGAGGACTCTCCATTATAACATCGTCAACGGCCAGCTCTGTGGAGGTGGCTGGCGTAGCTTCTTCGGCTGGAGCCTCCTCCGGCTGTGCAAGGTCCGACTGTTCGAGCTCTTGGTCTTGGGGGATAGGGCCGGGGGAGGGCTTGTTGGTCTTACGATGCTTCGCTTGAGCACTACGGAAATAAAGGATCAGCATTTGAAGAAGTTAATATTGTATCAATAGCCGGAGATCCGAACGCTTACAGCGGATTAATCTTTGGCGGTGGTAGAATAGACGCCGAAGAGTCACCAGAGGAAGGGGTCTTCTGAAAAGAGCAAGACAGGAAAAGTGAGAAGGCATCAAGGTTATAAAGGAAAATCAAAGGAAAAGTAGAGACATAAACCTCTGCGGGACGTTTCTTGGGAGCCGGTGAATTTGGTAACCCGGACACGAGCTCGGTAGAGCCGGTGCTTCGGGTCTGGCGACGCTCAACATGCTGTTGTTTTTTCAAGAAGAAATTGGGAGCCAGATGAGAGAGAGGGTGAGAAAGAGGAAATTTTCTGACAATCCACTGTGGCTTTTGGGGGACGAAGTATTCTGAGCCGGAAGAAATATATTTTACCTTAGGAGCGTTGGCGTGACTAGTTTCCACATTGTCCTGAGAGTAAAACCACTGTTCATAAATAGGAGGTAAAAGGGTAAAACAAACAAATAAGGTCTTACCTCTGACTCGGATGACGCCGGTTGTTCAAGCCAGTCTTCTTGCGTAGTGCTTTTCTTCATCTTCTTCTTCGCAACTTTCTTCTTCTTGCTGGCCTTCTTCAGAGGAGGGACATACTCCTTCTTCCAGAATTCTGAGTTGGCCTGCACAAAGTGACCTGGAAGGAAAGATAATGAATCAACAAAATATAAGCAACATTCAAGAGACGGATGGAAAAGAGAATAACTTACATCTGGAGCCGGATTGGTGACGCAGAAAGGCGCCAAGCGGATGGTGCTGCCGGAGCCGGAGGCTTCATGAACAAGACTCCAAACGGTCATGTAGAGGTCATCCTCTATCAAGGTGACTTTACTGAAGCACAAGGAGTTGTCGTATTTTCCTTCAAACTCGCACATAAGCCGCCCCCTACGGCTTAAGGGCATGATCCGCCATTCAACCCAGCAGCGGATCAAGTCTGTGCCTATTAGACCATTGGCCAGGTGTGCCTTGAGCTTAGTATGAGTCGTCTCGAATCTGGCACGGTTCGAGGCTGAGAGCCGGTCAGGGAGTACTGTGTCTGTCTTCAGCTGGGAAGGATGGTAACCCGACAAATGGTGTTCGGTCTCAGGAGATGTATCCTTGCAGTTAAACCAGGTCTTGTTCCAGTCCTTGGGGTGGCTTGGCATCTGGAGAGCCGAAAAAGTAATGCCTCTACGGCGCTGGATGGAAAGCCCTCCAAGCTCTAGACTCGGGCCGCCTTTAAACTCCGTTATGCGGTTGGCATAAAAGAACTAATGAAAGAATCCTATAGACGGCCTGGACTGCAGATAGGCTTCACAGAGCACTTGGAAATTGCAGATGTTAGAGACAGAATTCGGCGCCAGGTCTTGGGGGTGAAGCTTGTAAAGATGGAGGATGTCTCGGAAGAACTTTGAGCTGGGCGGTACGAACCCTCGTTCAATGTGATCCGTAAAAACTACTAGTTCCCCTTCTTAGGGGCAGGGCGGGTCTCATCACCCGGAACCCGCTAGTGAAGAACTTCTTTTGGGGGAAGGGTCCCCGCTGCGACAAGCTCGGATAAATGCTCTTCGGTGGTGCAAGACCCGACCCAGTTGCACGAGTTGGTGGCACGAGTCATAGTGGTCACTTAAGTACTGTGCAATATAAGAGGGATGACCAATTAGGTACAAGCAGATAAGTATAACGGCTCACAATTTTGAGGGTTCTACGGATAAACTTGGAAGACCCGGCTGGTGAGAGCCGGAGGAAGCTTAATGGTTCATAAAGGGAAGGGTGATCGAAAATCGGCTACGTCCTACGCAAACAGTTTTCACACATCACTACAGAAATTATGGATCTACAAAAGGGCGAAAAATGAAACTTATTTGTGACCTAGCGATGAACAGCAGGGATAAAGAAATGGACCAGAGCTATCATGGTTCACGCATTGCGCACAGCCGGCCCGCGCGCGGCGGCGGTGGCGAGAGTGCGTTCTAAGAAGGCACCGGTGGCGTCAAAATACATACGCGATGACGGGGCCAGAAGCCAGAGCGGCCGCGGCGGAACCCCGGTGAAAACCCTATCGCAATGACGAGCAAGACCGAAGGAGCGGCAGCTTACCGCAGATGGAGCGCCGTCGCGGACGAGTCTCTGGTGCGCTCAGGGTGATGCAGCAACCCAGTTGGAGTATAAAGCGTCGGACGACAAGGAAGCTTGGGCGGCGGTGATAGGAGGAAGACGAAGACGCAAGAGCGGGAAGAGTGAGGGCCCTCGACCCGTACGGGTCGTATTTAAAGAAAGAATAAGGAAGGCGCGAAAATCCAGGCGACAACACCGGCTCGACCGAGGAAGACGCCTCGATTCTCGGGATGAGTGGTTAAATGCAAGATTTGGTGATACGTCAGCGGATCACGTCACGTCACGTCGGGTCATTTTCGCGCGACTCTCAGAGATGAGAAGAGAAGGATGAAGTGAGCAAGCTCAATTCAACCTGGGGCCTAATGTTGTGGATATAACCCCGCGGTATGACCCGCCATGGAGACTCCGGGTCATGTTACTGACTCATGAGCCGTCCCAAAGGTAAGCCACCGGCTGGAGGCCCAACAAGATAGGCGGCTCGAGACATGGGCCGGAGGATGGCCCGAAGGAGGAAGACCCGGACGTGTTAGACGTCTCAAGGATAGCTTGGATAGGGATATAGAGATAGACTCGGAGATATAATGTGACTCGGTTAAACAATTGTAAGACCCGATGGTCCTGACCTCCTATATAAAGGCAGACCCGGGGCGACTTAGAGGACAGGTGACCGAGAACTAGGTCAAGCTTTTAAACCCCTTGTAATCGATACAACAAGCAATAACAACACAAGCAGGACGTAGGCTTTTACCTCGACTTGAGGGGCCGGACCTGGGTAAACTCGTGTTCTTTGTCCCGATCAACCCCTTTGAGTCCACTATAATGGCGATAGCTCCGAACTCAAGTTCGGTAACCCGAACATCTGCCGTGACAAAACCACGACAGTTTAGTTAGGCCAACTAGATCGATTTTTCTTGCCATCGGAAGAGGTGCTTTGTGATGGGTTTGATCTTGCAGTGTTCTTTCCCAGTGATAGAAGGGGCAGCAAGACACACCTGTATCGTTGCCATTAAGGATAAGAAGATGGGGTCTATTCCTACATGAATATATCTTGTCTACATCGTGCCTTTGTTCTTATTGCATTAATACGCTTTTCCGTGAACTTACTACACTAGATGCATGTTGGATAGCGGTCGATGTGTGGAGTAATAGTGGTAGATGCAGGCAGGAGTCAGTCTACTTACCTTATACGTGATGCATATATAATGAACATTGCCTTGGATATCGTCATGACTATTCGATTTCATATCAATTGCCAAACAGTAATTTGTTCACCCACCGTGCGCTATACTCATGAGAGAAACCACTAGTGAATCCTACGACCCCCTAGGTCTACTTTTCCATCATATTGCTTTCCGATCTATGTTTTTTCAATCTTTGTTTTCAGATCTACAAAACCAAAAAAACCAAAAATATATTGCTGCATATTTACTGTTTTTATTTTGTGATCTTGAGAGATCTATCTCTCCTATATATCATTACCTAATATATCTTATTATCATAGAGAGCGTGACAACCTCTCTTTCGTGTTGGGTTGCAATTATTTGTTGTTTGTGTGCAGGTATTGTGTATGTGGGTGGGTGATCTTCCTCTATGGATTGATGCCTTTGTTTCATAACTAAGGGAAATACTTACCGCACTGTGCTGCATAATCCCTTCCTCTTTGGGGAAATACCGACGCAGTCTCAAGCCACATCAGCGGACACTAGGAGAAGCTAGGCATTGTCTCATTTTATGGAAAAAGGAATGCATCGTCTTTCCAAACTCGGTGCCAAGGCCACCGACTCCTCCTCCAAGTATGCCTCGTCAGCAGACTCCAACCCACCTCGAGAGGAGCGTAGGGTGAGTCCGCCATATCGATCTTCACCGAGTCAGTCGAATCCATCCCACCTCGAGGCGGAGCGCAGGGCGAGTCCGCCATATCGATCTCCACCATGTTAGCCGAGTCCATCCCAGCCCAAGTAGGAGCCTAGCACAAGTCAACAATATCGATCTCCGTCGAGTCCAAAGCAGAAGAGAGCACAAAAGAAGAAACCCGAGCCACCTGCCAAATTGAAGTTATATTACGAGAAGACCGAGGAGGAAACCAGTGAAGAAGTGGCTATCGAATTGCATGTAAATTTTGGACCAAAACAGCCCCCATCGCCAAAGGAGAAAGTACATGATGAAGTCGTACAACACTTTTTGGATGCAGCTAAACTAGCAGACAAAAGGACTCCACTATCAAACTATGATCGCTGTATTAGCAAGATTTATCATAAACAAAAAAATAGAAGTCGAGCGGTACTAGTAAACGCGGGAAAATTGTTCCCCAGCTCAGAGAACATATAGTGCAATTGATCACCCCGCTCAAGGTGAGTAACAATAGGGTGGTAATAACCGTCGCTGATAGAAAGAGGTCTAAAGAGTTCGGTATCACTGTTGAAGCACTCCTAGGCTATAAGAAAGCCCCCAAGGTGGATGATAAGGACCTAACATGGAAATATGTCCTCGGGAACCCTCTGGTGAATCCTGAAGATGAGAAGATTCTATAAACACAAATGCACAAGTTGCATGAATGGTAGTTGAAAGAAGTAAAGCTCGGGCGACGGAACCTCATGGTTAAAGTCAAGCGAGAGCGTTACATCCATGAAAATGATTTGTGGATTGAAAATGAAGATTTTTTTAGTTATTCAATCAAAAAGCACTCGAAAAATCTCCCGTGAGTTGCTATTGTCTGTAAGTGTTTTCTTTAAATAACTTAAGTCTCTAGCTCAGCTCATTCATTGCATGTAATTATCCTCACTATATTCTTTTGTGTGGTATTATGCAGAATGAAGATTTTTGAATTGAAAAGAGAAGGAGTCTATGACATTGGGTTCATTGACCCAAATACCGTTGATGAAAAGGTGTTAAATACTTACTCTAAAGACACATAGAAAATTTCGCTAAGGTTTTTGAAGGCCCTAAATACCAAACCAGGAATACTTTGACCTTACAAATTCTGGTGAGTGTTACTTTCTTGTACTACAAGTTCACTTCTTGCTTATATATACTCGATGTTAAGTGTATAGTTGATGCGTTATGCATGCCCACTTATATACAAATCATGTCTGCAGCTTCCATGGGATCCTACTAATCATTCGAGTTGACGATGGAATTGTTGAAGTACTAGACTCACTACGTAAAGACCCTGAAGAATACGGAAGCATGTATTCGATGCTCGACAGCTAATTTCAATCATTAGCGCACTATGTTGGCCTCTTTAGTTCGTTTCCTGATATCAAGTAATTACTAACTCCTTTATTCATTTTCTTTGCCGAGCAGTGTCGTGGATTTGTCACGGCGGATGTCCGGCTGAATGGAGTTAGGTTTGGGGCGAAGACGCAACTATGTGGCGGCTTGAAGGGTTTGATCAGAATCGAGAGACATGGAGTTTACCCAGGTTCGTCCATTCCGATGGAGGTAAAATCCTACATCCTACTTGTGTCTATTGATGATGAAGGAGACCTCCCGGTCACAAGGATGCTAATTGCTACCTCTAATATCGAGAGCCTCTAATCTCTTGTGTGTATCTAAACTTGTAGACTTGTGAATCTGTCTTTCTAGGGGTGCTCTACCCCTCCTTAGATAAGTGGAGAGGGTAGGTTTACAAATAGAGTCTTACTAGGAGTAGGATTAGGACTAGTCTTTCATGAATCCTATTTCGGGTCTTGCTTCCTTCGGGAGGGAGTCTTTCTCTCTTTGGGCCTTCTCTTGTGATCCGCCTGGCGCCGGCTCACATGCCGGGTCTTGGGCCTGGTCGTCCTATGGCCCGCCAGCCGGATCACCAATAAAACGCCATGTCTTTACCGGGCCTCATGCGAGTCGCCAGGCCGGGTCATACCGTGGGGTATATCCCCGACATTAGCCCCCGGGTTAGCTTGAATTTATTCACGCTGAGCTCCTGAAATAAGAGTAATAACTATGTTAAGTGGCCAGCTTGCTCCTTTCGCCAGCTTATGAAATGGCTCCTCAAAAATCCAGGTCTTTTCTACATATTAATGAGTCATGTTGTTAATCATCTTGCTTGTCAATGTCCTTTCAAAAATATTGAGAATAGAACACCCATATGACATTGAGTCGGCTTCCAATAGTCTTGGTGGGTCATCTCCGCCCGGTCATAATCATTGATGATGTCGGGTCATTATCGTTGGTTTCGCTGGGTCAAATAACAAGAATCCAGCTGACTTGATAAAAATATTGGGAGGAAAATCCATCTGATGTAAAACCGGACTTCCATTGTTGTGAAGCAGGGCGACTTACATAAAATCTAGTAGGTTATGATATTTTGATAACGCCAGGTCATAAATGTTGGTGACGCCGGGTCTAACAACTGAAATCCATAACTAACATCTTGAAAATTCTCCTCAAAGTTTTTGATATGTCCATATTACCTGTAGCCGCCAAGCTCCGAGATTATCCATGATAACTTGGTGCTTTGCCATAATATTTTGGACTGTGTAGCCCCCAAGTGTCGGGTTGTCCTGCCTGCGGCAACCTGGGACTTATAACTGTCTTATACCTTATGAAACTTCAGCAGGTGTAGCCCCCAAGGGCCAGCTATCAGAATGTGATACACCGGGTCTTCAATTTGATCCTTATACTATGTTTGAACAGCTGAATACTATAGCCCCCAAGTGTCGGGCGCACACCTGCGGCGACTTGGGACTTTAGAAATTTTGATCTGAGCGGTGTAGCCCCCAAGTGCCGGGTCAGTAAGAATTAATGGGCTGGGACTTAGAAAAATATAGAAAGGCCGTCTCATCTCCTTGAGATAATATGGTCTTGCTGACAATGTAATGATTTGAAAACCGGTTTGCATTAGCCCCCAAGTGCCATGGTGCGTGCTTGTAGCGACATGGGACTTTGCATAATTGATATAAACTTGGACTTGAATAATGTAGCCCCCAAGTGCCGGGTTGTCTGCCTGTGGCGACTCAGGACTATGTGAGAATAATATGACTCACTACAATTTGTTGAATGAATCTTTGACTGTGGTTGTAATATAACCGGGAATGAATATCCTGGAATAATTCCTTTGTCTTTGACATGAAATCCCTGCTTGTGGTTGCGATGCGACCCGGCAAATATATATTGGAGAAATCCATGAGTGTTGTAGATTACTAAAGAGCACAACTGAAGAACTCCGAGAACCGGTCAATTAGATGACACGGCATTATATCTGATAGGGCGGCTCTTGAAAAATAATGAATTCTCTGAGCTGGCTTGAAAACCCCAATCATTTAGTACTGGTTATGATAAACCATGAAGATTCGTCCAAGTTTGGATATAAAAGATCCATTTGCTTTTGCAGAATACTTAACAATGGCTCATCTGAAGAGATAAAAACCTGCAAAAATGAACAAGACAGAATATATTCTGCATTGTTGTGAGGGCGGCTTGAAGAAGCACCACCCGGAGGTGTTATATCTTTCATAACATTGCTCCTTCTTTCATTATTATGGTATGACCCGGCTTCATAAGCCGACATGTCATGTAAATATGATGCAATGTATGATGCAATGTATGATTCCATGTATGATGCAATGTATGATGCAATATTGACTTGTCAACTTTTTTGGCACGAACGCCGGTTGTTAGGGATAGATACGCTACACCCGTAGGTGGGAAGCCCCCTTCGACAACCAATGTTGACTTGTCAACATTTTTTGCACGAACGTCGGTTGTTAGGGATAGATAAGCTACACCCACAGGTGGGAAACCCCCTTCGACAAACGCAGTTGACATGTCAATTGGATTGACATAAAGCTGGCTGATAGGGTTAGATAAGCTATACCCGAAGGTAGGAAGCCCCCTTCGACAGCAAATGTTGACTTGTCAACATTTTTGGCGCAAACGTCGGTTGTTAGGGATAGATAAGATACACCTGGAGTTGGGAAGCACCCTTCGACAACCACAGTTGACATGTCAGCTGGATTGGCATAAAGCCGGCTGTTAGGGTTAGATAAGCTATACCTGAAGGTAGGAAGCCCCGTTTGAGAGCCAATATTTACTTGTCAACATCTTTGGTGCGAACGCCGGTTGTTAGGGATAGTAAGCTACACCCGGAGGTGGGAAGCCCCCTTCGACAACCGCAATTGACATGTCAACTGGATTGGCATAAAGCCGGCTGTTAGGGATAGATAAGCTATACTTGAAGGTAGGAAGCCCCCTTCGACAGCCAATGTTGACTTGTCAACATTTTTGGCGCGAACGCCGGTTGTTAGGGATAGATAAGCTACACCCGTAGGTGGGAAGCCCCCTTCGACAGCCGCAGTTGATATGTCAACTGGATTGGCATAAAGTCAGCTGTTAGGGTTAGCTAAGCTATACCCGAAGGTAAAAAGCCCCCTTCTACAGCCAATGTTGACTTGTCAACATTTTTGGCGCAAACGCCGGTTGTTAGGGATAGATAAGCTACACCCGGAGGTGGGAAGCCCCCTTTGACAACCGCAGTTGACATGTCAACTGGATTGGCATAAAGCCGACTGTTAGGGTTAGATAAGCTATACCCGAAGGTAGGAAGCCCCCTTCGACAGCCAACGTTGACTTGTCAACATTTTGGCGCGAACGCCGGTTGTTAGGGATTGATAAGCTACATCCAAAGGTGAGAAGCCCCTTCGACAACCGCAATTGGCATGTCAACTGGATTGGCATAAAGCCAGCTGTTAGGGCTAGATAAGCTATACCCGAAGGTAGGAAGCCCCCTACGACAGCCAATGTTGTCTTGTCAACATTTTTGGCGCGAACGCCGGTTGTTCGGGATAGATAAGCTACATCCAGAGGTGGGAAGCCCCCTTTGACAACCGCAGTTGACATGTCAACTAGATTGGCATAAAGCCGACTTTAAGGGTTAGTTAAGCTATAACCGGAGGTAGGAAGCCCCCTTCGACAGCCATTGTTTTGTGCACCATCTTGTAAGTCACCATCTTGTAAGCCGCCATCTTGTATGAAGAAACGGAAGAAGCTCCAAGTGATGATCCAATAAATCCGGGAACCTATGTTTAAATGGTGCATCATGGCGGTTCGTTCTCTTGGCAACTTTTAATCTTCCGCCAAAAATGCAGTAGCCCCCAACATCGGGTTAACTTTGCCATGACCCAGGGTTCTCGTTGCAAACGACCAAATGTGTCTTGCCAGTTCTGTAGTCCCCGAGTCTTAAGTTGACTCGAAGAGGCAGCTTGAGACTCTCCACCGAAAGTTGAGGTTGGCCGTGGCGGGTTATAGATGATCCCGCGTGATTTGTTTCAATGATCCGGTCAATGGTTCGTTCTGGCTGGTTGTTGAAGTGAACCAAACTCTAGTGGCGGCGACTTGTGCGCCTGTCCGTCGGGCGGCTCATATAGGCAAGCACCACGCTAATATGTTGATGTAAATCAAATTGTGGGCGACGTCTTGCGTGCATCCATTGGGCGGCTCATATAGGCAAGCACTGCACCAATATGTTGATGTAGATGAAACTATGGGCAGCGTCTTGCGTGCGTCCGTTGGGCAGCTCGTACTGGTGCATGCAGCCACTGGCTTGTTGATGTAGACGTAGAAAACGGCCGTGACATTGTAAACCGGTGATGTTGTGAAATATGCCACGGCGTTGTTAGCCGGCGCGGAGGATGAGAGACGGCCATGGCATTGTAAGCCGACGCGAGCATGCGAGTCGCTGGTGGCGTTGAAAACCGGCGAGAACGACGAGTCGACCATCGTGTTGTTGGTGAAGACCATATCGCGAATGTGGCGGCTTGCCACGTCCATTGGGTGGCTCATATTAGCGGGTGAACGCGTGCGTGGTACCGGCAAGTTGATGTAGACTGTCCGCGGCGACGGTGGCGCTACGTGTGTCCATTGAGCAACACGACACGGATGAATACCAGTATAGAATGATGTTGGCGTGCGCTCTGTCTCCATGGTACAATGCCACTTGAATAATTGTCTTGCATACAAATATTGCAGGGCAAGGTAATTGTTCTCATTTTTTTCTTTTAATATATACTGATAAATAAATGGAAAAGATAACACCTGATTTGTATTGTCAGATGTACCCGGACGTTGATGTTGAATAATAGTCCGATGAAAAATGTACTACCCCCGTCCGGGTTTTATGTCCCCCGCTCCAATCGTAGAGACCGAGGCAGGATCAGTTTCTATCTGGATTGCACGATCCGACGTGGGCACCATGATCCAATCAGCTTGCTCCTTCTCTTACCATCCCTTGGCCAATTCACAGTGCAACAGACTGGTCAAAGCTCGGCCAAGAAAAATGGCTCCGCTGCCATCAGCATAGTTTTAGACTCCTTATAAAGAATAACCCCGATGACGCATTCCTAATTGAACTCATCACATTTCATCCTCCTTCCAGAACTCCATGGCGTTTTCTGATCTAAACTTAACTCTTGCAGACTTAGGGGATAACGATGAAGTGTATCCCATCTCCAGCAGTTGAAGCACCATGTGCGTGCGTGCTAATGAAGCCCGTGCTGCCCGTTACCAACACGCTCCTGCCCTGCCGCCCCTATGCTCCCAGCCCCACCACCAGTGCCAACTGAGGCGAAGCGAAGCCGCCCGGAGGGTGCAGCACGGCAGCGAGGCGAGGTGAGGTGCGATAGCGAGACCGCGACAGCGGGGCGAGCCACGACGGGGCAAGGCCACGATGGCAAGGCGAGGCACGCGCGGCCTAGTGGCCTTGGCAGGCGTCGGTTGAGCAAGGCCTCGGCGGAGGCGAGCGAGCGGGCCGCAGCCGGCAATGGTGATCCGGACCAGGGGCTTGTCCGGTTGGAGGCGTGCGAGCGAGGATGCGGCCGATGCGGGATGCAGGGCGCTTGGACGAAGGGCCATGACGGCGGCTCAAGGCAAGCGAAGTTGCGATAGAGGTGAAACGGAGGCCACGCGCAGGGGACGACAGAGGTGAAGAAATGACAAAGGGGTGCGAGCATCTTGGAGAAGCCAACACGAATCCGAGTCATACGTGGAGCAAGGCCATGGTGGACGTGGACCATGGCGGCGGCTGGACGGGTCGTGGCACGGACTGCCGGTGGCTGAAGGCAGCTGGCAGCTTGGAAGACCTATGGAGATCGGCCGAATCAGGGCAGTGATCAGCAGCAGAGTTACATAGGAGCAGTTGAAGGCAGAAACCGAGTTCGTGGCCAAGTTTGACTCTGGGTCGTCGACTTTTCATCGACTGTTTCTTTTTCTTATCCTTTCTGCTTTCTGTGTTGAGGTGCTGGTTTGATCATGATCTAGTAACAATTACCGTGTCTCTGGTCTTGAAGTGATCCTGTACAACAGTCTTGAAGTGATCCTGTATAGCCATTGTGGACAGAAAATTGTGTCCAGGCTCTTCGAATCATGGTGGCTCTTTATGGAAATCACGTCGGTCTCGCCGACACGCGAGTGCTCCAATTTTTTTGATCTGATTGTAGATTGAATCGTCTATCAACCTGGCAACCTTGTGGCGGCGCACCTGATGGAACCTTAATATTTTGAAACTTCTTCATCCGATGAACTACAACCTTTTTTTATCCGTGAACAACTCCCTCCAAGAACACAACATCACCGTGTGTGTGCCCCATGGTAGGCACCAACTGTCATGGATTTGTCACGGCAGATGTTCGGTTGAACGGACTTAGGTTCGGGGCGAAGACGCAACTACGTGGCGCCTTGAAGGGGTTGATCGGAATCGAGAGACACGGAGTTTACCCAAGTACGGCCCCTCTGATGGAGGTAAAAGCCTACGGCCTGCTTGTTTGTATTGATGATGAAGGAGACCTCTCGGTCACAAGGATGCTAATTGCTACCTCTAATCTTGAGAGCCTCTAATCCCTTGTGTCTATCTAAACTTGTGGCCTTGTGAATCTGTCTTTCTAGGGGTGCTGTACCCCTCGTTATATAAGTGGAGAGGGTAGGTTTACAAATAGAGTCCTACTAGGAGTAGGATTAGGACTAGTGTTTCATGAATCCTAGTCCGGGTCTTGTTTCCTTCGGGAGGGAGTCTTTCTCTCTTTGGGCCTTCTCTTGTGAGCCTCCTGGTGCCGACTCACACGCCGGGTCTTGGGTCTGGTCGCCCTGCGGCCTGGCAGCCGGATCACTAATAAAACATCATGTCTTTACAGGGTCTCCTGCGAGTCGCCAGGCCGGGTCATACCGCGGGGTATATACCCGACAGGCAGGGTTTCGAAAAAGTTCACCAATTCGGTTATAGGTGAATGGAAAGCAGAGCTGAAATGGAAAAAGTCCAAGGTATTTAAGTAGTACTAGGTATGTCTACGCATCTCTTTAATTATAGTTTCAATACCATTATCATGCTTGATTATTTTCTGATTGAATTCTATTCTCATAAAGTGCACGTGGCAGGAACAGGGGACTAATTTGTGTGCATACTACGTTTGTGAGAACATTCACTTTATGATCTAAAAGACCAAAACTACTAGAGATCTTTGAGTATGTAAACACCATTGAAAGCACAATGTGCTTCCTTGGTGGTTTTGATAATTCATGACAACATACATTGTCTCCTAGACTAACACTTTTACCTAGTGTATATCAGATAAGGTCCACATAGAGGGTTCGCAAAAGGATTGTGAAGAGACCCCTAGATGCAAGGAAATGGATTGGCAAAGCATTAAGAAAGAAGACTCTACATTTTACTTTGTGAGAAATCACTTTGAGTCAAAGGAAAGACAATACTATTAAAGGGGGGTAAGGTATTGTTGGTGAACAAATTCTCATACATGCATAAGTGATAGTCACCAAAAACATCCACAAGACCCTCCACAAAAGTATGTCCAAAACCAAATATCCAAAATCGATGCAACCAATTTCTTCCCATTCGGTGCAACAGATTCCCATACTCAGACTATGCCCAGCCAAACCCCAACTTTTCGGTGTAACCGATTATGAATCGGTGGAACCAAGTTTAGGTGGCAAACCTACTGATGCCTGTTGGAAAAAATAGGAATTGTCGAGTATTTATTTCGGTGTCACCGAGACTTTCCATTCTGATTGTTCCCACCTTTTCGGTGCAACCAAGAACTCTATATCAGTCTCACCGAGATTCTAAAGTTCGTACCTTTGAAGCAACTCGGTACCACCGAGATTAATATATCTGTATCACCGAGTTGGGCTTTTCAGGTGTAATGGTTAGATTTTTGGAGGTGCCTATATATACCCCTCCACCACCACTAAGTCGTAAGTGAAGTAGTCAGAATAGATCCCCACTCATACTAACTGATTTTCTGAGAGAGAGAGAGAGCCACCTACTCTTGTCTTGAGATCATGCCATTCCATTCCAAACACATGAATCTTGATCTCTAGCCTCCCAAGTTGCTTTCCACCCAATTAATCTCTTCCACCAAAGCCAAATATGTGAGAGAGTGATTGTGTCTTGAGGAGTCTACCATCTTGAAGCAAAAGAGCAAGGAGTTCATCGACATTATCAGGCCTATTACCTTTTGGAGGGTGGTGCCTCCTAGATTGGATAGGTGTCGCTTGGGAGGCTCTTACCTCGTGTTGTGAAGTGAACAAGGAAGTTTGTAAGGGCAAGGAGATTGCCTACTTCGTGAAGATCTACCCATAGTTCAGCTAGTCCTCCGTGAACGTAGGCCGTCATTGTTTAGTCAAGGTTGCTTCTTCGGGAAACCCTCCATGGGTAGAGCCCTCTATGGACTCTCGTGATAGTTACCCTCTGTGGGTTGAAGACTCCATGAATGTGGACGTACGATAGCACCACCTATGGGAACCACGGGGAAAAAACTTCTTGTCTTTCATGCGCTTGATCTCTCTATCTATACTCCTTACTTCCATGTGCAATGCCTTTACTTTTCGCTGCCATACTTGATGACTTGCATGTGCAGGGTGTGCTAGACTTGCTAAACTTGCTAGACTTGCTATGAATGCTAAAATCTGCAAACATTTAATTTTTCCCTTGTGTAGATTTTAAATTGCTGCTAGTAGTCTATTCACCCCCCTCTAGACATACTCTTTTAGTGATACCACAATTGATATCAGAGCATTGGTCTCCATTGCTTCAGTTTCAACACCGTGGAGGAAGATGGATGTGTCTAGTGTGGAGAGTTTGAGTTGTAGAGTACCCATTTTTTATGGAGAGTACTATAGAAAATGGAAGAATGCTATGTTTGATCTATTTGAAAAATTACATTTGAGAAAACATATTGAAAAACCCTATGTGCTCCCCATTCATGAATTGCATCGCACCCATGAAGAGTAAATTGACATGATTGGTAACCTTAGAACTGTCAATCTTATTGTTAGAGGTTGACCATGATTCGTGCTTTCTCAATTGAAGAACTTTGCATGTGCTTATACTTTGTCGAATGAGTTGGAGAAACGATATCCAAATCTTACATTAAGTAATCTTGATGAAATTCTTCATAAAACTGTTGCCTTTCACAAAATGAACCCTAGTGATCCAAACTTTGATAAATGCCTATTTGAGCTTCGTGACCTTATGCATGCTAAAGGAGATTTCACTACTATCAACAACATCATTATAGAAGTCATTCGCATTCATAAGCTTGAACATTGTCATGGTTACAATTCTAATGAGTCTCTTCATTTCTATGACGAGGAGATTCCACCTAGTGATGATGAAGAACAAGGCTCCTATTATGAGGATGTGTCGTTCGACATCGAGCAGGAGAAGATCATGAATAATCTAAGTCTCATGGAAATCTTAGAGACTATGTGTCCGGAGGAAAAGAGTGGATTCTCGATAGTGGATGCACCGATCACATCACTGGAGATAAAGACATGTTCCAAGAGATCACACCTAATCAAGGTCATCGGAGGTATGTGACTTTTGGAGACAACTCTAAGGGTAAGGTACTTGGCCTTGGTAAGGTGGCCATATCTCACAGCTCTATTCAAAATGTGATGCTTATTGAATCCCTTGGCCATAATCTTCTTTTTGTATCTGGACTAGTAGACTTCTGTTTCAATGTGCTATTTGTGAAAGTCGATTGCCGAGTGCTTCATCGTGCTAATCATAAAACTGTCTTTATTGGTATTCGTACAGGTGATCTATACATTGTCGAGTTCACTAAAAAGGCTCAACCTAGTACTTGTCTCGTTGCAAAATCTTCTAAAGGTTGGCTTTGGCACAAAAGGATAGGACATGTAGTCATGCGCAATCCAGATAAGGTTATCAAGGGCGATCACATTCTTGGTGTTAAAGTTGTTATCTTTGACAAGGATAGACTTTGCATCACTTGTCAAGCAGGAAAGCAAGTAGGTGGAAGTCATCCGGTCAAAAACATTATGACTACTAGGAGACCACTCGAGTTACTTCATATGGATATTTTTGGTCACAATGCTTACAAGAGTCTCAGTGGAAAATCTTGTGGTCTAGTTATAGTTGATGATTTCCAAATTTATGTGGGCATTCATTATTGATGATAAGTCGTTGGTACAAAAGATCTTCAAGAACTTTGCACATAAAGCAAAAAATCAAATTGAAGTGAAGATCAAGAAGGTTCGAAGTGATAAAAGATCGGAGTTTAAGATCACCCATGTGGATACCTTTCTTGACGAAGAAGGTGTCTCGTGAGTTCTCAGCTACGTACACGCCTCAAAAAAATGGAGTTGTTGAGAGGAAGAAACAAACCCTCATTGAGATGGGAAGAACGATGCTAGACGAATACAAGATGCCAGAACACTTTTGGGCAGAAGCCGTGGAAACAACATGTCATGCCACAAACCGACTCTACTTGTAGAAGCTTCTCGGTAAAACGGCATACGAGCTACTCATCGGTAACATACCCAAAGTTGGATACTTTCGGGTATTCGGCTCTAAGTGTTACATTCTTGATAAGCATCGCCGTGCTAAATTTTCTCCCAAATCTCATCAAGGTTTCCTACTTGGTTACAGATGGAACTCTCACACCTACCATGTCTACAACAACTTCACTCGAAAGGTTGAAGAGATGGTAGATGTGAAGTTTTATGAAGCTAATGGTTCGCAACTCGAAAAATTGCCAAATGATGTAGGTGATAAAGATCCTTCGGAAGCTATCCAAGACTTAACCATCCGCAAGATTTCTCCCATGGAGGTGAAGGAAAGTACTTCATCAACCCAAGTGGAAGCTCATACTTTGGATCAAGGCTACTGACAAAATGACATGGAAGCATCCACAAGTGGTACACGACAAGATGAAGAGGAGGAGGAAGTACATCATGAAGATCCACCACAACCTCCTTCACCACCACCTCAAGGAGATGACCTTTTAGACAACAACGAAGATGAAGGAGATGATGAAGAAGAATCTCCACCATCCAACAAACCAAAGCTACCTTGAGTTCGAGAACAAGTGACCAAGAACCATCCCCTAAACCAAATCTTCGATGATATGCAAGCAGGGAGGATCACTCGCTCGAAAACTCGCCTAGATAACTTTTGTGAGCATTATTATTTCATCTCTAGCATTGAAACCTTCAAGGTTGAAAAATCTCTTGAAGACGAGGATTGGGTGAACGCTATGCATGAAGAGATTCACAACTTCGAGAGGAACAAAGTATGGACACTCATGGAGAAGCCCAACGACGAGCAAAACATCATCGGCACGAAATGGGTATTTCCGAACAAGCAAGATTAATACGTTCAATTCGTACGCAACAAGGCTCGCCTCGTAGCTCAAGGATATACGCAAGCCGAAGGTATGGACTACGGTGAGACCTACGCCCCCGTTGCTAGACTCGAAGCTATTCGAATTCTTCTCGCTTATGCCAATCACCATGTCATCATTCTTTACCAAATGGATATTACAAGTGCATTCTTAAATGGTGAGATTGAAGAAGAGGTCTATGTTAGGAAACCACCTGGTTTTGTAAATCCTAAGAAACCTAACCACATTTACAAACTTCGCAAACTTTATATCGTCAGAGGCAATCTCCTCGCGCTTGGTATAAATGTCTCACCTTATACACAAAGAGAGATAATGGTAAATTATTTGTGTGCCAAATTTATATGGATGATATTACCTTTCGATCTACTAACCCACAATTTATTGGGAAATTTGGAAGGTTAATGTCACAGAAGTATGAGATGTCCATGATGTGTGAGTTGAAATTCTTTCTTGGTCTACAAATCAAGCAAATGAGAGAAGGTACATTCATCTCTCAAACCAAGTATACCAAGGACTTGACCAAGAATTTAACATGCAAGAATGCAAAGGTATGAAAACTCCCATGCCCACTAGCGGAAACGATGTTCTCACTAAGGAAGGCGAACCGGTTGATCAAAAGGTTTATCAATCAATAATAGGTTCATTGCTATATCTATGTGCCTCCTGTCTCGATATTATGCTTAGTGTTTGCATGTGTGCTAGATATCAAGCTGCACCAAAGGAGTGTCATCTTTTATGCATGAAACTTATTGTGAGATGCTTGATACAAACATTAAACAAAGCATTTGGTATCCCAAGGCATCTTCCTTTATTCTTGTTGGCTACACCGATCCAGACTATGCCGGCAACAAGGTTGATAGAAAATCTACCTCGGGTACATGTCAATTTCTTGGTATATCTCTTGTGTCTTAGTCCTCCAAGAAACAAAACTCGATATCTCTATCTACCGCAGAAGCTGAATATATTGTTGCAGGATCATGTTGTGCTCAATTACTATGGATGACACAAACGCTCAAGCATTATGGAATCAATATGAAAAAGGTCCCATTACTTTGTGACAATGAGAGTTCTATTAAGATAGGTCATAATCCCGTTCAACATTCTCGAACCAAACATATTCAAGTTCGACATCATTTATTCGTGATCATGTTTCCAAAGGAGATATTAATCTCATACATGTTCGTACTAACAAGCAATTGGTCGATACCTTTACTAAACCTCTTGATGAAAAAGTGTTTGTCATTTGAGGAGTGAGTTGAACATCATTGATGCTTGAAACTTGAGCTAAACTCACTCAGATGCATGCAAGGGGTAGAGCTTACTTTACCATTCCATGCTATGTTACCACGAATATCATGTATCTTGGAATTCTATGCTCCCTTATCTTGCATCTAACCATTTTTTAAGCACTTGGAAGAACAACATGCCACCAGATTGCCATCAAATCATATTTTAAGAAATCTTGTCATGACCAAGTATTCACAACCTCACCTTGATGATGAAAGGAAGAAGACAACAAAAACAAATCCTTGACACATATTTGTACTGCACTATTGGTGTCATGTCATATCATGTTCTTCCTTGCGTGACAAACATTTGTATGTGAAAAGTGAACGAAAACAAAAGGATTGCTCCCAACTCAAGATGAACTTCATCAATTTCAAGCATCCTCATCAAGTTCACCTACAAGCTACGTCATGAACATCACTCGATGGTATGTACTCATATCCTTGATATAGCTTTACTCCAAGTTGAGGCGGAGCATCCCACGAGCAACGCCATGGACCCATCATCAACACCTCAAGCTCCTAGTGGACCATCGATGAGAGCCCGTGCACATGCCATTACAAACGAGGTGACATCCCTCCTTTATGATTCTCCCTTTGATACACTAGGAACATGGATGCTACCTCAAACATAGACACTTTGTGTACTTAGGTGCCAAGAAGGAGGAAGGAAGCAAGAGGGACCCCAAGAGCAAGGAGATGGATCCACAATAGTCCAGGATTCATCGGTACAACCGGGCAACTACCGCTCCTCCGATACAACCAGTCCATCACCGCCCCACGACCGGCCAAGTTTCTGTTTTGATGCGGTTCAGGGCCAGAGCTACCCTGGTTGTTCCGCTTAGACCGGTACAACCAGTCCTCACACCGGTACAACCGGACTGCCTGCACGCAGGAACGGACCCAAAGCCCATGTATCTCCCCCTCACTTTCCCTTACGTGACTAGCACTATATAAACTCCTTCCCCTCCTCATTTTCACGATTAGCTATGATTTTCTCTTAGATAGTTGAGCATAGCTCCTTCCACTACCTCTCCCGTAGAGATGCCTCTATAAGAGAAGATCCCTAGTGGATGCCAAGGCCCCTTACGAGGTAAGATCCTCTGGGATATCAAGGCCCCTCCTTACGGAGTGGGAGATCGCGTACCGCCCACTGTATCGTTGTTTGACTTGGGGATCTCGTTCCTCATGTGATTTCGTGGACCTAGTGGATGTGTAACCGCGTTTTATTTCCTCTAGTTCTTCCCCATGTTCTTCGTGTTCTTCGTGAACCCCCCACCAAATCGTGAAAGATCAAAAAAAACGGGCTTGCCCCATATCATATTGGTATCATGAGCCAGGTTGATCACGGATTTGGAGTCTCACCCACAATTTTCTAGCCAATGTTTGCTTCATTTTGACCTAATTTTAAAAATCCCCCCAAAAAAAGCCATACCAAACTTTCTTGGATTCATTGGATTTGAAAAGATTTTGTTGCTTGTGATCCGTGGATTAAGCAATGAACAAGTGGATCCAGCTTTCCCCCATAATCCCCACTGATTCCCTCTGCAAAATTGCCCAAAGTTTTTGTTTCACTCGATTTCGGATCTCCAGTTGGGCCACGAGCGGTACAATCGCCCGAGCAGCCGGTACAAGCGGTAATCGTCAGGATGGGTACAACCGCCCGCACCACTAGTACAACCACAAAATCCCAGGTTTTCCCAGGAGCGGTACAACCGGTTGCCCCAAGCGCTACAATCGCAAATTCCCAGTTTATCAACTTTGTTCATTTGCTCTTTCGCCCATTTTCTTCCTCAACCGATTTGCATTTGAGATTTTGAGCCGCGAGCCCGCCACTTCCAAAGGTGTTTCAGCTAATTAGGAGTGGTTCTTCATCGACATCGCCGCTCGTCATCGCCCGCAACGTCGCCAACCGACTCTTCATTGACAACTCACCGAAAGCAAGGACGGTAACTACGACGACACTCTTGACTCATATCCTAGCGACCACATTGTTCCCCTAGCCTATTTTTGTTACTTGCCAATCGAGACTAGCTATTGAGTATTGCCGGGCTACGCTACTTTTGCATATTAGTGTTACATACTCCGTATAGCTACCATTGCATGCATATAAATCTTAGTATCATCTCTTGTGTTGCAAAGTACCCGCTTACATAATTGCTACCTTGGTGTGCACGTGCCGCATAGTGACAATACAAATATCATTGCAAAAGGAAAGACAAGTGAAGCTTTTAAGCAAGGTCAAAAGAACAATAGCATCGCAACATTTGCGTATCATAGATCATCGCTTTGGATCACTTGAGTGAGTGACTCGTGCGACATACATAGCAAGTCGGGAATAGGAAGTCGAAGCATTTTTGTATCTTATAGGTTGGCACAAGTTCGTATCACGCCCATTGAGCAATCGTGCTACCGTCTCTCTAGAGTTGTGCAACAAGAGCATTTTTCGTGGCTTCCACATTTTGAGCTCACTTTTGGTTGCACAACCCCACTTTTCTCTTTTCGTGTGTGTGTTTCCGAGCTCACCCATTGCTTGCTTCACATTGTTTTAATTGTTTACTTGCGGATCTCTCACAACTTTATTGCCTCATATTCTCGAATTTCTTGAAATTTTGTGCCACTATCCTGACCATGCTACTCCAAAAGCATTATCTTTGTAGGTGTGAGAAGGCAAACTCGGTACCAATTCTACTATTTCCACTATTTCACATTGAGAGATTGATCCTCATTTCAAGCTTCAAAACGGTATTTGGTATTGTGTTTTCCCATTCTTCCACTTGTATCTACTATTACCATGATTTCACAGAGTTTGGTGACGTAGTTATTCACGTCGTCGCCTCTCTCAAGATTCAAGCAACCCCTTGCACGACGAGCCTCAAGGTCAACAACGCGAGCGTGACCATCGTAGCCAACAAGAGCAAGATGATTACGAGCAAGAGTGCCTATGTCGCCATCGTGAAGAAGACCGGCGCCATGAGGATTAAGCACGACAGGCACAACAGGTGCTTCGCAACGCAAACTATGCCATGCAAGAATGCAACCTTCTAGCTCGTGATGAACAAGACGCTCTACATCGAGCACGGCAAGAAAAGAAGCTCCGCAAGAGGAGCACCATGAACGACAACAACGGGTGCAACAAAGACGTCCCCAACACCCTAGGCAAGAGTAGCAACATGTTGATGAGCTCGCCCCAAGGCAAGAGCAAGACCAACATGACAACAATGCACCTCCGCGTCAAGATGCGCGCCCTCATGCAAATCCCGCTGACCACGTGGATGATCACGCTCCAAGGTATGGCCAACTGTATCAATACAACTATGCTGCTCCAAGACAAGGATATCACAATAACACCAACAATGAAGAAAATTGATGTGGCAAGCTCAAGTTCACCATGCCTAAGTTCTCCGGAAACAACGATCCCGAAGACTACCTATCTTGGGACTCAAGGTCGACAAAATATTTAGGTTGCACAACTATGAAGAATACAAGAATGTTGCCATGGCCTCCCTCAAGTTCCAACATTACATGCTCATTTGGTGAGAACAAGTGATCGCGCGATGAAGAGAAAGAGGTGAACCTCCAATCACAACTTTGGAGCAAATGAAAGAACTCATGCGAGCGCGATTCGTCCCAACATACTATAATCATGACCTCTTCAAGAAACTCCAACTACTCAAGCAAGGCACCAAGTCGGTGGAAGAGTACTATCAAGAGATGGAGATGGCCATGATAAGAGCACACGTGAAGGAGGACGATGAGCAAACTATGGCATGTTTCCTAAATGGTCTCAATTACCAAGTCAAGAAAATTGCGGATTTCCAGCCCTAGTCCAACTTGCTCGAGTTAGTGCATCAAGCCTCCAAGGCAGAATGTCAAGTTCAAGAAGATTACAAGTAATCCAAAATCTCCTACAGACCTACGGTGCAACTACCCAAGCTACTACAACTACGACCCCTTCTACAAGAACCTCCACAACAAAAGATGAAAAGTCAAGCTACAAGGACAAGTCGTCTTCTTCCTCATGAAACGCAAACACAAGCAAGACAAGATCGTCATCCTCTACACCAACACTGGATGACGTCAAAACAAGCTCCATCAAGTGTTTCATGTGCCAAGGCTGAGGCCACAAGATGCATGAGTGCCCCACAAGACGAACCATGATACTCCACGATGATGTCTCCTATGACTCCATGAGTGATGATGCGATGGAAGCTTTGGAACAAGTGGCCAGGCACCGCCAAGTCAATGAAGATGAAGACTCTCAAGTCTTTTGTGTCAACGATCCGAGCCAAGCTCTCATTGTCTCAAAGGTGTTGACTCTTCAACAACAACAAGACGAGAACCAACGATGATGCATCTTTCACACCAAGGCCGGTATCCAAGGGAGATCCATCAAGGTAATCATCGATGGAGGAAGTTTCCATAATTTGGCAAGTGAAGAACTTTGCTCCAAGTTGCACTTGACCAAGAAAAAGCATCCTTGCCCCTACAAGGTCCAAGGGCTAAGCGACTCCATCACTATCCAACTTGAACACACCGTGCAAGTTTCCTTCAAAATTGGCGCTGACGAAGATACCTTGGAGTGTGATGTGGTGCCCATGATCGATTGCCACCTCCTCCTCGGGAGACCTTGGCAATTCGACCGGGGCGCCATTCACAACGGGTGCACCAATCAATATAGCTTCAAGATGAAGGGCACTGAATAAGTGCTTCACCCTATGTCTCCTAGTCAAGTGATCGCGGACAAGCAAGGTTCGTCCCATCATGGAGAGAAAAGTGAGAGAGTGATCCACCTCAAAGCGAGTGGGCGCCACAAGCCAAACTTGAGTGACTCCATGATGACGGACATGAGTGACCTAGTTCTATTTTCCACCAAAAGAGAGTTGAGGGATGTGAGTGAGAGCCCATCGACCATCCTTCACTACCAAATTCGCATGCAAGAGGGTAATGAGTGGAAAACCGCTTTCAAAATCAAATTTGGTCTCTATGAATGGCTAGTGATGCACATCGGCTTATCCGAAGCACCGGGTACGTTCATGCGCATGATGCATCATGTTTTGCGCCCCTACATTAGGTATTGCGTTGTGGTCTACTTTGATGACATCCTTATGTTTAGAAACTATCTAGAGCAATACGCCACACATGTTAGAAAAGTTTTGCACACTCTCTGCAGCGAAAAACTTTATGCTAACATGGAAAATGCATTTTTGGTGTGGACAAAGTTGTTTTCCTAGGATTTGTGGTTTCCTAAAAGGGTGTCCGTGTTGATGAGTCTAAGATTGAGGCAATTAAAAATTGGCCTACACCCACCAATTTGCAAAAAGTGCGTAGCTTCCTGGGTCTAGCCGGTTTTTACCGCCAGTTTGTGAAAGATTTTAGCCCTATTGCTACCCCTCTACACGCTTTTAGCAAGAAAAATGCACCATTTGTTTGGGGACCTTCCCAAGATACCGCTTTCATGAACTAAAGAATTTGCGTACTCCCGCACCTTTTCTTGCCTTGCCTAATTTCGACAAAACTTTTGAAGTGCATTGTGATGCTAGTGGTAATGGCATCAGAGGTGTGCTTATGCAAGAAAAGCACCCAATTGCATACTTTAGTAAGAAACTTTCCGGTGCTCAACTCAATTATCCTATCTATGACAAGGAATTATATGATTTGGTGAGAGTCTTACAAGCTTGGGAACATTATTTGCATCCCCATGAATTTATCATTCGTACCGATCATGAAACTCTCAAGTACCTCAAGGGTCAAACTAAGTTGAAGAAATATCATGCTAAATGGAGTGAATTTATTGAGTCTTTTCCTTATGTTATCAATTACATTAAGGGTAAAGAAAATGTTGTGGCGGATGCTCTTTCTCGCAAATGCATGCTCGTTACTCAACTTGAATTGAATGTTGTTGGCTTGGAGCATATAAAAGACTTGTATTTGCATGATGATTCTTTCGCTACTCCTTATGCCAATTGAAAAGTGAAACCTTGTCGGGAGAACTATTACATGAAAGATGGATATCTTATTCGTGCTAACAAACTTTGCACTCCCAAGTCTTCTATTCGTTTGTTACTTTTTCAAGAGGCTCACGATGGAGGACTAATGGGTTACTTTGGACGCGACAAGACATATGCCACATTCTCCGACAAGTTCTATTGGCCATAGGTGCTTCATGATGTTGCCCGCTTCACCAGCCGATGCTCTACATGTCGTAAAGCTAAGTCAAAACCTCAATCCCATTGTCTATAGATGCCTCTTCCTATTCCGTTCCAACCTTGGGAGGATATTAGCATGGAATTTGTGCTTGGATTTCCATGAACAAAAAATGGCCATGATTCCATCTTTGTTGCCATTGATCGTTTTTCAAAAATGGCTCATTTCATTCCTTGCCACAAGATCGATGATGCTTCACATATTGCAAATCTCTTTTGTAGGTACATCATACGCCTACAAGGAGTACCAAAGACCATTGTCTCTGATTGCGACGTCAAGTTCTTGAGCTACTTTTGGAAGGCCCTTTGCGCCAATATCAGCATCAAGTTACTCTTCTCTTCAGCCTACCATCCGCAACCCAATGGCCAAACGGAGCTGACGAACCGAACACTTGGAACTCTCCTACGCGTGTTGATCAAGAAGAACATCAACGAATGGGAAGATTGCCTCCCCATTGCCGAGTAAGCCTACAACAATGCAAGACATGTCACCACCAACAAGTCTCCCTTCGAACGTGTCTACGGTTTCAACCCATTGTCCCCATTGGACATACTTCTGCTTCCACTACAAGAACGGGTCAACATGGACGCAAGTGCAAGGGTGGCCTACATCAAGAAGATGCATCAAGATACAAGGAACACCATCGAGCGCCAAGTGGAACGCGCCACCGCCAAGCGCAACATCAACAAACATCCTGATACGTCTCCAACATATCTATAATTTTTGATCGTTCCATGCTATTATATTATCAACTTTGGAAGTTTTCTATGCATGAATATGCTATTTTATATTATTTTTAGGACTAACTTATTAATCCAGTGCCCAGTGCCAGTTCCTGTTTTTTCCGTGTTTTTGACCTTTTTTCATATAGGAATATCAAATGGAGTCCAAATGGAATAAAAAAAATTGCCGTTATTTTTTATGAAAAATATGAAATATACCTGAAGAAAAAAATACCGGAGAGGTGGCTAGAGGGAGTCACGAGCCTAGGAGGTGGCCGCGGCTAGGGGGCTCGTGACCTCCTCGTGCCAGCTCTCGACTTGTTCCTGAGTCCAGATGGCCTTATAAATATGGAAACCCTCGAAAATAAACCTAGATCGCAAGTTCCGTCGTTACAGATCTCCAGAGCCACCAAAAACCAATCGGGAGACCATTTCGGCATACTGCCGGAGGGTAATTCATCGTCGGTGGCCATCTTCAACAACACCATTGCCTCTCCGATTGTGCGTGAGTAGTTCACATCAGACCTATGGGTCCATAGCAGGTAGCTAGATGGCTTCTTCTCTCTCTTTGATCTTCAATACAAAGATCTCCATGATCTTCATGGTGGTCTATCCGATCTAATCTTCTTTTGCGGTGTGTTTGTTGAGATCCGATGAATTGTGGATTTATGATCAGATTATCTATGAATATTATTTGAGTATATATTATGATTTCTTATATGCATGATATCATATCCTTGTAATTCTCTTCGAGTTATGGGTTTCGTTTGAACAACTTGATCTATAGTTCTTGCAATAGGAGAAGTGCTTGGTTTTGGGTTCATACCGTGTGGTGTCCTCACCGAGTGAAAGAAGGGCTCGAGAGGCAAGCATCGTGTTGTTTCCATCAAGGGTAAAAAGATGGGGTTTATACCATATTGCATGAATCTATCCCTCTACATCATGTCATCTTGCTCAAAGCGTTACTCCGTTTATCATGAACTTAATACACTAGATGCATGCTGGATAGCGGTCAATGTGTGGAGTAATAGAAGTAGATGCAGAAAGTATCAGTCTACCTGTCTCGGACATGATACCTATATGTATGATCATTGCCTTAGATATCGTCATGACTTTGTGCTATTCTATTAATTGCTAAACAGTAATTTGTTCACCCACCGTAATACTTGCTTTCATGAGAGAAGCCTCTAGTGAACACTATGGCCCCCGGGTCTATTTTACACATTATATATTCAGATCTAAACACCAAAAACACTAGAAATACCTTGATGCAATTTTATTTACTAATTTATATTCATCTACTATCACTATCAGATCTCACTTTGCAATCAATCGTGAAGAGATTGACAACCTCTTTATCGCGTTGGGTGGAAGTTTGTTGGTGTTTGTGCAGGTTCCTTGTTGCCTCATCTTGTTACTCCTACTGGAGTTGATACATTGGTTCTCAAAATTAGGGAAATTATTACCGCTACCTTGCTGCATCACCCTTTCCTCTTCAAGGGAAAAACCAACGCAAGTCAAGAAATCTCGCATCAACTAGCCAATTTTTGGTGACGTTGTAGAGAAGTAGTAGGAAGAATTTCTGGCGCAGTTGCCAGGGAGTATTTAAGTGAAGCACATCTACAAGTACCTATCACAAACCTATCTCTTGCATTTACATTATTTGCTATTTGCCTCCCGTTTTCCTCTCCCCCACTTCTAAAAAACAAAAATTACCAAAATATTTGCTTTTCTTTTTTTGCCTTTTTTTGTTTGCTTGTGTGCTTGTTTGCTTGCTAAGTCACCATGTCTGAAAACACTAAATTGTGTGACTTCTCTAATAATAATAACAATGATTTTATTAGTACTCCAATTGCTCCCGCCACTATTGTGGAATCATATGAAATTAATGCTGCTTTGTTGAATCTTGTTATGAAAGAGCAATTTTTCCGGCCTTACGAGTGAAGATGTCGCATCCCATCTTAATACCTTTACTGAGTTATGTGATATGCAAAAGAAAAGATATGTGAATAATGATATGATTAAATTGAAGCTATTTCTATTCTCACTACGAGATCGAGCAAAAACTTGGTTTTCATCTTTACCTAAAAATAGTATTGATTCATGGAACAAGTGTAAAGATGCCTTTATTTCCAAGTATTTTCAACCTGCTAAGATTATCTCTCTCCGTAATGATATTATGAATTTTCAGAAACTACATCATGAACATGTCGCACAATCTTGGGAGAGAATGAAATTGATGATTAGAAATTGTCCTGCTCATGGTTTAAGTCTTTGGATGATTATACAAATTTTCTATGTTGGTTTGAATTTTGCTTCTAGAAATATCTTGGATTCCGCCTCCGGTGGATATTTTATGGAAATCAAATTAGGAGAAGCTATAAAACTCTAGGATAATATCATGACAAATTATTCTCAATGGCATACTGAAAGGTCACCTACTAGTAAAAAAGTGCATGCTATAGAAGAAATTAACTCTTTGAGTGCTAAGATGGATGAGTTAATGAAATTAGTTGCTAGTAAGAGTGTTCATATAGATCCTAATGATATGCCTTTGTCTTCCTTGATTGAGAATAGTAATGAAAATTTGTATGTTAATTTTGTTGGTACGAATAATTTTGGTAACAACAATGCTTATAGAGGTAACTTTAATCCTAGGTCTTTTCCTAGTAATCTCTCTAATAATTTTGGAAATTCCTACAACAATGCTCATGGAAATTATAATAAAGTACTCTCTGATCTTGAGAGTAATATTAAGGAGTTTATTAATTTGCAAAAGATTTTCAATGCTTCCATAGAAGAAAAACTGCTTTAAATTGTTGACTTGGCGAGGACCGTTGATAGAATGTCTCTTGATATTGATGCTTTGAAATTGAGATGTGTTCCTCCCAAGATTAATATGGATGAAACTTTAAAGCTATGCGTATTTCTATGAATGATAGTAAAGAAAGAACCGCCCAAATTTGTGCTAGACATGAATGGCTCAAAAAGGCGTGTTCTCGTGATGAGAATCACGAAGATCTTGAAGTGCTTGATGTGACTCCTATTGAATCCTTGTTTTCTAATGTCAATATTAATTATGATGGGGCTGGATGTGAATCCACTTTGGTTTGGAAACACCCCAATGATTCGGAGTCTAGTTATCTATATGCTAAAAATACTAAAAGTCGAGTACAGGATGTCAAAACTTTGAATAGTGATGAAACTACTACTTTGGATCTCAAGGAATTTAATTATGATAGTTGCTCTTTGATTGAATGCATTTCCTTGATGCAATCCATGTTAAACTCTCCACATGCTTATAGCCAAAATAAGGCATTTACTAAACATATCGTTGATGCTATGATGAGATCTCTTGAAGAGATACTTGAGTTGGAAATATCTATTCCTAGAAAACTTCATGATGAGTCAGAACCTACTATAAAAATTATGAATGCCATGCTTTGTGTGATTCGGGTGCTAGTGTTTACACAATTCCAAAATATTTATGTGATGTTATAGGTTTTAATGAGATTGATGAGTGCTCTCTTAATTTGCATCTTGCGGATTCTACTATTAAGAAACCTATGGGAAGGATTAATGATGTTCTTATTATTGCAAATAGGAATTACATGCCCGTAGATTTCATTGTGCTTGATACTGATTGCAATCCTACATGTCACATTATTCTTGGTAGACCTTTCCTTAGGACTATTGTTGCGGTTATTGATATGAAAGAAGGGAATATTAATTTTCAATTTACATTGAAGAAGGGCATGGAACAGTTTCCTAGAAAGAGAATAAAATTTCCTTATGAATATATTATGACAGCTACGTATGATTTGAGCACTACAGATGATAATACTTGATTCTATTGCCTTCTGCCTAGCTAAGGGCGTTAAACAATAGCGCTTTTGGGAGGCAACCCAATGAATAGGTTTATTTTTCTCTTTTACTTTCTGTTTTGTCGAATTAACACCATCATGATTCTGTTATGATTGTGTTTTTTATTTTTTAATTAGTGTTTGTGCCAAGTAGAACCTTTATGATTAGTTTTGGTGATAGTTGTTTAATCATGCTGGAAAAAGACAGAAACTTTGTGCTCATGAAATTATTTTTCATTTCTTGCCAGAAAGAGATTTTGAGTTTATTATTTTTTCTGATGATTGATATGAAAATTTCCCTAATTTTCATAATTGTTCAGAATTATTTAGTTAACATAAGTATACGAAATATACAGATTTCTACATACTGTTCTGTTTTTGACACATTCTGTTTTTGTTGTGTTGATTGCTTATTTTGATGAAACTATGGGTAGTATCGCAGGGTACGAGCCATGCAGAAGTGAGAATATAGTAATATAACATCAATATAAATGGAAATTAAAGTTTACTATAGTACCTCAAAGTTGGTGGTTTGTTTTCTTATGCTAATGCTATCACGAGTTTCTGTTTAAGTTTGTGTTGTGAAGTTTTCATGTTTTCGGTGATGTTCTTATGGACAATGGAATAAAGAGTGGCAAGAGCCAAAGCTTGGGGATGCCCAAGGCATCTCAAGCCAAATTCAGGGACACCAAAAAGCCTAAGCTTGGGAATGCCCCGGGAAGGCATCCCCTCTTTCGTCTTCAATCCATCGGTAGCGTTACTTGGAGCTATATTTTTATTCACTACATGATATGTGTTTTTCTTGGAGCGTCGTGTATTATAAGAGTCTTTGCTTTTTGTTTTGTCACAATCATCCTTGCTACACACCTTTTGAGAGAGACATGCACTCATCGTGAATTTGTTAGAATACTCAATGAGCTTCACTTATATTTTTTGAGTTAGGCAATTTAGCTCACGTGCTTCACTTATATTTATTGAGATTGGTAATTCATCTCACATGTGCTTCACTTATATCTTTTGAGCTAGATAATTTTGCTCTAGTGCTTCACTTAAATCTTTCTAGATCATGGCGACATCATATTTTGTAGAAATATAAACACTCGAATCTTCACTTATATCGTTTTGAGAGTGATCTATCTAAGTAACTTGGAAATTGGCGTGTGTTATGAAATTAGTCATAAATATTAGAGGCATCCAAAGAGGATATAATAAAAACTTTCATATTCAAGTGCATAGATTAGTAAGATAAGTTTGATTTCTCGCAATTAGTTTTGAGATATGGATATGGTAATATTGGAGTTATGTTAGTAGGGTGTTGTGAATCTAGAAATAGTTGTGTTGAAGTAAGTGATTCCCATAACATGCATGTATGGTGAACCGCTATGTTAGGAAGTCGGAGCATAATTGATTTGTCGATTTTCATCCTTTGTGTAATGGTCGGGATCGCGCGATGGTTAATTCCTACCAACCCTTCCCCTAGGAGTATGCGTTTAGCACTTTGTTTCGATTACTAATAAAACTTTTGCAATATGTATATGAGTTCTTCATGAATAATCTGAGTCCATGGTATAGATGCACTTTCACCTTCCACCATTGCTACCCTCTCTAGTGCCCCGCAGCTTTCGCCGGTGCACAAACCCACCATATGCCTTCCTCAAAACAGCCACCATATCTACCTATTATGGCATTTTCATAGCCATTCTGAGATATATTGCCATGCAACTTTCACCGTTCCGTTTATTATGACACGCACCATCATTGTCATATTGCTTCGCATGATCGTAAGATAGCTAGCATGATGTTTTCATAGCTTGCCTGTTTTTTGATGTCATTGCTATGCTAGATCGTTGCACATCCCGGTACACCGCTGGAGGCATTCATATAGAGTCATATATTGTTCTAAGTATTGAGTTGTAAGTAAATAAAAATGTGATGATCATCATTATTAGAGCATTGTCCCATGTGAGAAAATAAAAGAGGCCAACGATGCCCACCAAATAAAAGAGGCCGAAGATCCCAAACAAAAAATGAGAGAAAAAGAGAGAAGGGAGAATGCTACTATATTTTACCACACTTGTGCTTCAAATAGCACCTTGTTCTTCATGTCAGAGAGTCTCTTGTTTTGTCACTTTCATATGCTAGTGGAAATTTTCATTATATAACTTGGCTTGTATATTCCAATGATGGGCTTCCTCAAATTGCCCTAGGTCTTCGTGAGCAAGCAAGTTGGGTGCACACCCACTAGTTTACATTTGTGAGCTTTCATACACTTATAGGTCTAGTGCATCCGTTACATGGAAATCCCTACTCATTAACATTGATATCTATTGATGGGCATCTCCATAGCCTATTGATACGCCGAGTCAATATGACCATCTCCTCCTTTTTGCCTCACAACCTCCACCACACTCTATTCCACCTATAGTGCTATATCCATGGCTCACGCTCATGTATTGCGTGAGAGTTGAAAAAGTTTGAAAAAATAAGAGTGCGAAAACAATTACTTGATCAATACCGAGGTTGTTCATGATTTAAATTCGTTGTGTGGGGATGATGGAGCATAGCCAGACCATATGATTTTATAGGGATAACTTCCTTTGGCCTTGTTATTTCGAAAGTTCATGATTACTTTGCTATTATGCTTGATGTATTATTGTTTTCATGTCAATATTAAACTATTGTTTTGAATCTTACGGATCTGAACATTAATGCCACAATAAAGAGATTACATGAAACAAATATGTTAGGTAGCATTCCACATCAAAAATTCATTCTTTATCACTTCCCTACTCGAGGACGAGCAGAAGTTAAGCTTGGGGATGCTTGATACGTCTCCAACATATCTATAATTTTTGATCGTTCCATGCTATTATATTATCAACTTTGGATGTTTTCTATGCATGAATATGCTATTTTATATTATTTTTGGGACTAACTTATTAATCCGGTGCCCAGTGCCAGTTCCTGTTTTTTCCGTGTTTTTGACCTTTTTTCAGATAGGAATATCAAACGGAGTCCAAATGGAATAAAACTTTCGCCATGATTTTTTATGGCAAATATGAAAAATACCTGAAGAAAAAAAATAGCGGAGAGGCGGCCTGAGGGAGTCACGAGCCTGGGAGGCGCGGGCCCCCTGGCCACGGCTAGGGGGCTCGTGACCTCCTCGTGCCACCTCTTGACTTGTTCCCGAATCTAGACGGCCTTATAAATACGGAAACCCTCGAAAATAAAGCTAGATCGCAAGTTCCACCGTCACAGACCTCCAGAGCCACCGAAAACTAATCGGGAGACCGTTCCGGCATCCTGCCGGACACGAATTCATCGCCGGTGGCAATCTTCACCAACACCATTGCCTCTACGATGATGCGTGAGTAGTTCACCTCAGACATACGGTTCAATAGCTAGTATCTAGATGGCTTCTTGTCTCTCTTTGATCTTCAATACAAAGTTCTCCATGATCTTCATGGTGATCTATCTGAAATAATCTTCTTTTGCGGTATGTTTGTTGAGATCCTATGAATTGTGGATTTATGATCAGATTATCTATGAATATTATTTGAGTCTATTCTGAATTCTTATATGCATGATTTCATATCCTTGTAATTCTCTTCGAGTTATGGGTTTCGTTTGGCCAACTTGATCTATAGTTCTTGCAATAGGAGAAGTGCTTGGTTTTGGGTTCATACCGTGCGGTGTCCTCACCTAGTGACAGAAGGGGTAGTGAGGCACGCATCATGTTGTTGCCATCAAGGGTAAAAATATGGGGTTTATATCATATTGCATGAATCTATCCCTATACATCATGTCATCTTGCTTAAAGCATTACCCCGTTTATCATGAACTTAATACACTAGATGCATGCTGGATAGCGGTCGATGTGTGGAGTAATAGTAGTAGATGCAGAAAGTATCGGTCTACTTGTCTCGGATGTGATGCCTATATGTATGATCATTGCCTTAGATATCTTCATGACTTTGCGCTATTCTATCAATTGCTCAATAGTAATTTCTTCACGCACCATAATACTTGCTTTCATGAGAGAAGCCTCTAGTGAACACTATGGCCCCTGGGTCTATTTTACACATTATATATTAAGATCTAAACACCAAAAACACTAAAAATACCTTGCTGCAATTTTATTTACTAATTTATATTCATCTACTATCACTATTAGATCTCACTTTGCAAACAGTCGTGAAGAGATTGACAACCTCTTTATCGCGTTGGGTGCAAGTTTGTTGGTGTTTGTGCAGGTTCCTTGTTGCCTCATCTTGTTACTCCTACTGGATTGATACCTTGGTTCTCAAACTGAGGAAAATAGTTACTTCTACCTTGCTGCATCACCCTTTCCTCTTCAAAGGAAAAACCAACGCAAGTCAAGAAATCTCACATCAACTAGCCAATTTCTGGTGACGTTGTAGAGAAGTAGCACATCCCATGGCCTTAGAACCCGGCAACCTCGTGTGGATACATCTAAGGAAGGAACACTTTCCTAATGAGCGCAAGTCCAAGCTGCTACCTCGCGCCGACGGCCCATTCAAGGTGGTGGAGCGCTACAACTACAATGCTGAAAAGGTCGATATTCCGTATGACAAGTACAATGTGAGCGACACCTTCAACGTCGCGGACCTATCCTCTTCCCATGGTGATAAAGATCTTGATCCGAGGTCAGATCCCTCAAAAGGGGTGGGGATATGATGCGGATCATCCCACGAGCACCACCATGGACTCATCATCAACACCTCAAGCTCCCAGTGGACCATTGACGAGAGCCCGTGCACGTGCCATTATAAACGAGGTGACATCCCTCCTATATGATTCTCCCTTTGATACCCTGGGAACATGGATGCTACCTTAAACAGAGACACTTTGTGTACTTAGGATCCAAGAAGTAGGAAGGAAGCAAGAGGGACCCTAAGAGCAACGAGATGGATCCACAATAGTCCAGGATTCAGCAGTACAACCGGGAAACCACCGCTCCCCCGGTACAACCGGTCCACCACCGCCCCACGACCGACAAAGTTTCTGTTTTTATGTGGTTCAAATCCGGAGCTACGCCGGTTGTTCCGCTTAGACCGGTACAACTGGTCCTCACACCGGTACAACTGGACTACCTGCATGTAGTAACGGGCCCAAAGCTCATGTATATCCCCCTCACTTACCTTCTCGTGACTAGCACTATATCAACTCTGTCCCCTCCTCATTTTTAGGGTTAGCTTTGATTTGCTCTTAGATAGTTGAGCATAGCTCCTTCCACTACCTCTCCCGTAGATATTCCTCTATAGTAGAAGATCCCTAGTGGATGCCAAGGCCCCTTACGAGAGAAGATCCTCCGGGATATCAAGGCCTCTCCTTACGGAGTGGGAGATAGCGTACCGCTACTTGTATTGTTGTTTGACTTGGAGATCTCGTTCCTCATGTGATTTCGTGGACCTAGTGGATGTTTAATCGTGTGTTCTTTCCTCTTGTTCTTCCCCATGTTCTTCATGTTCTTCGTGAATCCCCCTCCAAATTGTGAAAGATCGACAAACACGGGCTTGCCCCGTATCACAAGTCATGAGATAAAGCAACTCAAGTGATATGAAGACATTAAAATGCTTAATCGAAAAAAGGTAAACACATTTTGAGCTTAACTATGAGTATGACCTATGATCAAGTATTCTTGCTCGAATTCTAAGTCAATATACTCCAATATAGGTGACCTAGTCACCGCCCGTCATCTAGTTAATGAAACTTGTTTGGTTCATTCTACAGTTCGCAAGACTTCTTGGAACCATTCAAATCTTCTCTAGGTGATATCTATTTGTAAATTATGTGCATTTATTTTATCAAAATTGCAAGTTTCTCAAACATTGCCAAGTTTCTAGTTTAGCCTCGGAGGCTCCGATCCAAATAACTTGGTAACACCACATTACCAGCTGAGCTGCATAACAACATATCGGTTCCACCGACTAGTTTGTCTCGGAGACACCGATTTGATATTATTTTTATTCTCTGTTCATATCAGTAATTCTTTGTGATCCTACTATGATATTTTATTTGCTTCAATGATCCCTTACATATTTTAAAAAGGGGGAGAAATTAATTCAAGGAGGGGGAAATCTACAAATTCTCAGTTTAGCCAGAGGAGGTGAAATTATTTTCAATGATTCCGTCATTTTTCTCATGCTATCTATTATGGTTATTCTCTATGAATCCTACATTCTATGACCCTTTACCTCAAGGATCCATTCTTAATCTATGATCCTTGTATCTAATCCTAAGTATGACTTTTTGGAAATTAATGCCAAAGGGGAAGAAATACCAAAGCTTCAAAGCTAAAGAAAAGGTACATGCTTATGGAAAGGGGGAGATATAATTATGGGGGAGAGAAGAATATCAAAGTTTATACCTATATAGACAAGGTTATAATACCAAAGTAGGGGGATAAAAGTCTAACATTCATGAATATTTTTCTCATCCTATCCAATCCTAATATCTACATGCTAAGATTTAGCGGGAGAGGATGATCTACTAGCTCATATCTAGGGGAGAAAGCTCTAAATGATCTTGGAGACATATCAATCTTAAAGAATGCTATCTTCTATATGTTCTCCATATCTTGGTACTTTTCAGTTCTATTGCCTTTCATTAGTAGAATACTCTTGTGTTTCCTAACATTGTTTTCTCAAGTGTATTTATGCTACAAGAATGCTCTAGAACTCAAGGTAAGTATGTGCATCATGTCCTTGATCAAGATGATCTCTTGCTTCTTGCACATATTGTTTGCAAGCGTGAACTCTTGACCAAGGATATACCTCATTAATATACATTTGATGCATATAGCCAAGATATACATGACTCAACATATCCCTTTTACTACATGTGTGTGCATGCATTCCAAGGCAACTATCGTTTAAAAGGATTGCACACATTTAGGGGGAGATAGTCTAAGTCATGTGTCTCTCAAAGTCTTCATTATATACATACATATATTTATTTGATGCTTTGATTGTATGTTGTCATCAATTACCAAAAAGGGGGATATTGAAAGCACAGTGTGCTCCCTTGGTGGTTTTGATAATTCATGACAACATACATTGTCTCTTGGACTAACACTTTTACCTAGTGTATTTCACAGAGAGGGTTGGCAAAAGGATTGTGGAGAGACCCCTAGATGCAAGGAAATGGATTGGCAAAGCTTCAAGCATGAAGACCCTACATTTTAATTTGTGAGAAATCACTTTGGGTCAAAGGAAAGCCAATAATATTAAAAGGGGGTAAAGTACTGTTGGTGAACAAATGCTCATATGTGCACAAGTGATAGTCACCAAAAACATCCACAAGATCCTCCACAAAAGTCTATCCAAAACCAAATATCCAAAATTGGTGCAACCAATTTCTTCCCAGTCAGTGCAACCGATTCCCATACTCAGACTATGCCCAGCCAAACCCTAGCTTTTCTATGCAACTAATTCTGGATCAGTGGAACCGAGTTCAGCTGGCAAACCTACTGATGTCTGTTGCACAAAATAGGAATTTATGAGTTTTTGTTTCGGTGTCACTAAGTCTTTCCATTCCGACCATTACCCACCTTTTCGGTGAAAACGAGAAGTCTATATCGGTCTCACCGAGATTCGAATGTTTCTACCTTTGAAGCAACTCGGTACCACCGAGTTGGACTTTTTAGGTGTAACGGTTGGTTTTTGGAGATGCCTATATATACCCCTCCACCACCACTCACACGTAAGAAAAGCACTCAGAATAGATCCCCACTCGTACCAACAGATTTTCTGAGAGATAGAGAGCCACCTACTAATGTGTTGAGATCATGCCATTCCATTCCAACCATATGAATCTTGACCTTTAGCCTCCCCAAGTTGCTTTCCACCCAACCAATCTCTTCCACCAAAGCCAAATCTCTAAGAGAGTGATTTTGTGTTGAGGGGTCTATCATCTTGAAGCACAAGAGCAAGGAGTTCATCGACATTATCGAGCCTATTACCTTTTGTAGGGTGGTGCCTCCTATATTGGTTAGGTGTCCCCTGGGAGCCACCTACTTTGTATTGGGGAGTGCACCAAGAAGTTGTATGGTCAAGGAGATCGCCTACTTCGTGAAGATCTACCCCGAGTTAGGCTAGTCCTTAATGGACGTAGGTCGTCATGGTAGAGTCAAGCTTGCTTCTTCATGGAACCCTCCATGGGTAGAGCCCTCCGTGGACTCTCGCGACCGTTACCCTCTATGGGTTGAAGACTCCATGAATGTGGACGCATGATAGCACCACCTATCAGAACCATGGGAAAAATCTTCGTGTCTCTCATGCCCAAGATGTGATTCTATCCTTATTTCAGCACGAGGGCCTCGACAGGGATAGAAGCGCATCTCATCGTGTTGCAAGAATGGGTATGATTACAAGTACATGTAGATAAGATATGAGTATATGGAATTGTCTTACACTCTCCACAAGCTACATTAAGATCACATCAATACAACAACATACTCAAACACCATACAAAAGAGCAGGGTCCAACTACGGACGAAATCAGACGATAATATGACATCCATCCTTGCTATCCCAGGCTGCCGCCTGCAACCCATCCTAGATCTATGAAGAAGAGAAGAACTCCAATCCAAACAAGTTTCAAGCATCACATTACCTATACCTGCAACTATTATTGTAGTAATCTGTGAGCCACAGGGACCCAGCAATCTCATTTCCAAGGGTACCAAGACTATTAAAGCTTAATGGGTGAGGTATGGTTAAGTGGTGAGGCTGCAGCAAGCGACTAAGCATTTATTTGAGTGGCTAACTTACTAATACAAAAAGTAAAGTGGGTGGTTTACGCATAACGGACGTGAACTAGTTATGATCACTAAGTGATCCTAAACACCTACTTACGTCAAACATAACCCCACCATGTTCTCTCTTGGATAAGGACTCACGAGAAGAGACAATCACGGTTACGCGCACAGTTGGTGTATTTTATTAGAGTTTACTTCAAGTTTACTATGACCGGGTGTTAAATAAAGTTTCCAAGTTTACCACATAACCGCGGGCATGACTTTCCGAAAGATTTAACCCTGCAGGGGTGCTCCAACTAATCCATCACAAATTAACAACACGCCGTGGGAATAACCTCGACCACGGATGTCGTAATATTCATAGGCAATTCCATAGGAAGACCACACCTCGAGATATCCCGAAGTAAAATGGAATTCCTCACGCAAGACATTCGATAAAGGTAAAACAAATCCAGCAAGACCGCCCGGCGTGTCCACGAACCCGATAGGAGCTCCGTATCTTGTTTTCAGGATACGACCAGATGAGCTATGCGTACAGTGGCCTGATAGAAGTCTCCCGAGTTTCCCCGGGTTGGCCCCGCATAGTGCTTTGTTTGGGACCAACACTCATGAGGAGCACTGGCCCGGGGGTTGATTAAATTATCCGCGGGTGCCAACGGGTCCCTATGCATTTTATTAGTTATTAAGAAAATGTAGTACCAATGTTGGGCCTTGCGGAAGAAGCTTTATCCTAAAACTAAAATCAAGGGGGTCCCCATAACAACCCCGAGCATGTTAGGAGCACTCATATGGAACATAACACCGGTACAGAAGTATCTAAGGGCGGAAAAAGTGGAACAAAACACCAAGCAAAAGGCCAAGCCTTACACATTTTACCAAGTATATATGTGAATTTAAAGTAAATAGCTATAATATTGTGATAACAAAAGAATGCCCATTTTGACACATGGAAGCAATTGCACCAGCAGCTAGAAACGCTATAAGATGGGTTGAGCAAGCGGTAACATAACCACACAATGGTTTGCTAGGAGGTGGAGGTTAGAGGCTTATCATGGCAATGTTGGGAGGATTGACAAACAAGTGGTAGGTAGCGAGACATAACGATAAAAGCGGGACAACTAGCATAGCAATGATAGTATTGGTATCCATGGAAATGTGTGATCTCGTCTAAGATCCCGCTTGGAAGAAGAACGAATCCATGACGAAGACAAGCCAATGCACTTGAATGAATCCTCACACTCCGAACACTTTCGGTACTCTATCGAGAAGGAACAATCTGAAAACAACAATAAGCACATGGCACACCACAACATATGCATGACATGATGCACAAACAAATATGATGCATGTCCGGTTTAGATATGCAAGGCAAGGTAAATCACATCAAAGGACTACTACACATTAAAGTGAAGCTCAATATGCAACGAGTTGCCTATTGACGAAACTCCACTGTTAAATTACTTAGTTCGTTCCCGTTTAGGTACACATCAATGTTAAATGTTGTTAGATATGGCAAGAGGTGAAGCACAATAAACTACTACATCTAGACATATTAAATGAGGCCGGAAACAACTTATAGCATTTCCGAAACGACCCCATACGCAAATTATGAATTTGATCTAGATCTGAACTAATCATATTTTAGAGTTGTTAAACAGAAATATAAATCTCACCATGATATTCTACACATCATTCTACTCGATTTACATATGTGGAACATCTCAAACGGAGCTATGGTCTAATAGAGATGACAATCACAAGATTATATGTCATGAATGCAAAATGCATAAAAATGACAACCACAAATGTTTCAAATCATGGATGCAACGTGATATTATGATACTGCATGAAATTCTAAGCAAGTTTCATATTCAACATATTCAAAATGGAACTATGGTTCAACCACAAACACGCATACAAGGTTTAGTGCAAATCGTCCAAAACTGCAACATGGCATTTTGCACACATGAAAACAACAAGCTACAAGATTCTAAAATGCACAAACTAAGCATGGGGCAGTAGCACATAACACAAACTTCGTTTCATCTTCACATATCATACTCAAAAGAGGCATGGATCACATGGTAGGAAGCTCACAACATGGTATATTGAACTAAGCAGTTTGCCGACTTAGTGAAAATGACCCCGTTTTTGATAGTGCAGTTTTTATCACGAAAGCATGTTCTCAAGATGAAATCTACAGCTAAACACAAGAACCATGGCATGGCAAACCCATCAACAACAAGTAGACATGAAAAACTTATCAACAACAAGTAGACTTGGCATACTATAACACACTCCAAAGACTCAACTATAAGGAGGCACGGATTTCTTAGAACAAGCACCACAAAATGGAACTCTACATTAACAGATTTCAATTTTAATGTGATAGCAACTTGAGAGAAAGAAATACACATGAGAATGAACTTCTATATAGCAACCAGAGACATGGCAGGATAGTAGACATAACATAGAGCAATTCTCATGCAGAAACCATCAGAAAAAGACCTACGGGGTGGTTGCAATCGTCTGCGCAAAATTGACAATATTGACAGATTTGCACGTAACGACACGATGCCCTTTTGCAACAGAGTTTTAAGCATGCAAATGAACCATATTATGTATGCAAATGCCACCATGATGAAAAGCACAATGAGTAGGTAAATTATCATATATGGCACTTTGGCATCGGACGCACAGATTGCAAGTTATAGGCCCACATAATGCAAATATGCTGAAAAAGGCCAATCTCTAGGACTTCATTAAAATCACCTCGGGGTCAATCGGGACGGGACGATGCAACGGACCCACTTGGATCAGGGGACATCACGGTCTAGGGACGGGGTGGATCGGGACAGCCTGGTCCCGGTCTGGGCCGAGGAGGAGGCCGGCCATGTCGACGACGGTCCCGCAACCGGAGAAAGACGCATCGGCCACAGGAGGTGAGGGCGAGGCCGAGGGGTCGAGGGTGGCGGGTCTAACGGCTGGGGCAGCGAGGCTCCTCTGGTGAGCGGGGGCACACGGCTCGGTCAGGGGTTGGTCCGCGGCGACGCACGGGAGCGGAGTTGCGACTACAGGAGAGGTCGGGGAACCTCGGGCGCCATGGGAGGAGAGGCTGGCGGCGTGGTTTTGGGCCCGGGCGGTCCTCCAGATGGGCTTCGGCGGGCTCACTGGGAGGTGGGAGGAGGCTGACGGGTGGTTGGAGAGAGGATGCACGGGAATCGAGGCAGGGTTAGGGTTAGGTCCAAATTAGGAAGGGGAGGGGGTTTTGTTGGAGATATGCCCTAGAGGCAATCATGTATGATGATATTTCCTATGTGTTTATGAATAAAGATAGTCCTTGGACATTATCATTGATGTGTATTAACAAGTATGTGACTTGTTTGTGAGACTATGCATTTTATGATGACTGTCCTAAATGGTCCCTTGTTGAAAGGGTTGTGTGGACGCGCAGCCAGTTAGACTAGCATATGACACGGTGGATGGTCTGGTCCCACTAACCATGTAGCATTGGATTCTAGCCGGATAATATGGACTCAGAAAGGTCTGGTCGGATTCGACATAGTAGGATCCGAGTCGAGATAAGGTCTGAGTTGGACAGAACCAACTATGAGACGCAGGGATAGGTCATCTGTGAGTCTCTAGTACAACATACGTTCTATGTCCTATGACCTGAGTTGGTGCATGTACTCGGGCTGGTGACAGACTTGCTTTGGGATTGTCCAGACCCATGATGCGAGACATGGTCGAGCAAGATGGGATTTGCCCCTCCGATCAGGAGATATATACTCTGGGCCCCTCGGGTGATCCGACCTAGATAAGCATGGCCAAGCAATGAGTATTATGAGATAATCCGAATGTTGATCGGATTCAACGGAATGAGAAAGAGGTCGTGCTGCAACAAGGATGACCATGTCGCCTTGTGCATGACAACATATATCGTGTGGCAAAGGGAACAGAAGTGTGAAGTACAGGTTCGCCTAATCAGCTTCATCGGACACCTGGAGTCAGCACGTCTTGCTAGAGGCCGCTATCGACTAGTCGAGTCGGATGTCATCTGACTCGCGCCAAAGTGGACGAGAACCTAAGGGGTCGCGCGCTTAAGGGAAGGAACATGTGGGCTTTAGGATCTGTGCACGGCCCAAGAGTTGAGCCCCCGCTGGATGCCTATATATAGTGGAGTTGCGGCACACCCATCCGATTGATCACTTTGGCGCCATCATTAGGGTTTGCATTTGTTGCGAATAGCCACCTCCACGCATCGCCACTGACTGTGTAATCGGACCTAGCAGTCTGTGGCATGGGTGTTCCTCCTACACGCACGGATACCATTAGAGGCGGTGCACTTGCGCCGCTTCGGTGAACCTGTATGTGGGATCCGGCGACAGGCTGTTCGAGGGAGACCGGAATGGCTGTTCGAGGGAGATAGGATGAGAAGAACACGGACCACACAAACGCGCTGCCCCAACTCTACTTCCGCTGCACTGCACTGCGCGTCTAGTGGTAACAATCTGTGATCCATCTCCGTAGCATGTTCTTGGATGTTATCCGTGTAGGAAATTTTTAATTTGCATGCGATGCACCTACGATAGAACCCAACAGTGGTATCAGAGCTTGTGTTATAGGATTTGGATTCAGATCGGATGCATATTTGATATGCAGAGGCGACACATGAGATCCGTCATCGTTCATAAGATCGGCTATGTGCACGGCTAATGAGATCAATTGCACATCGGGATCGTTGAGGCTATGTTTTCTGTCAATCGGAATCGATGAGGTTGTGACACAACCTACCCCTACCGGTTGGTATCCGCCATTGGGGTTAATCGTGAAATGTAAATCCGAATTGGGTTTGCGATGATCGATGAGATCGTTCAGATCAGAAAATTCGGAATGATCGGAGTGCACGATCACACAAACCGTTAGCGCCTTGTGCATAGCGCCTTTATTTCATACATGATCACGCAAACCGATAGAATGCGATTATGTGCATAAGTTTGTTTTGCAGGTTTGATGTGAATAGTATGGCTCATATGTATGTGATGCATGTGTGTAACTTGACATGACCTGCATGTCATGATTGTCAGCCGGTAGGAGCCAAAGTGTTGTCATTATATTGTATAATGACCTGTGTGTTAACTTGTGATTCTCTGTAAATTCGTTGCTAGTTTTAGTAGTTGGAGGACAGAGATCAAGTTCGAAGCTTTGGTGTCCCAGCATGACAGACAAGATGGAGTTCTACCCTGGTCATCAAAGTTGGAGCCGACCTGGAAGGATGTCCATGAAGGAGCCATACTATTTAACATATTTATGTTTATATGTGATTGATATTGCTTCTTGTTTCTATGCATGTTAGTATCGTAGAAAGATCCCTCATTAATATCAAGCACATTGCCATTCCGGATGTTGCACCTTCGAACGTGAAGTACGTCTAGTAGTGGGCTCATAAAATTGAGGTGCTACTAGGTGTCCTTGAACTGGAGGGTTCGTGTGGAAACGGACATGCACTGCATCGGGTTAACTTGACAAGGCTATCAAAACTGTTTTGGGCCTTCTGGCAGAGAAGGTTGGGAGCCGGGTTATGAGATACCTACCCAACCGACAGGAGTCGTATAGACGTATGATTACCAAGGAGTTGCTTACCGAATAGGCAAGTTGGCTAGCAGTGATGCTAAAGCTCACTAGTCGCTTGCGCTATACGAGTCCTGAATCACTGAGAGTTTGCGGAGGGATGCTGACTTCAGTGGGAGTAGTTCTGTTTAAGGCTTGAATTACTCTACATGAACACATTGCTTAGTGATTGCATGTTTTCTGTTGTAGATCAATGGCACCACCTGCTTAATCGAACTTTGCATTGAAATCAATTCTGGAAAAGATAAACTAAATGGAACAAACTTTACCACCTCGTATAGAAATCTGAGAATTGTTCTCAAGCACGATAAAAACCAACATGTTCTAGAGGATCCACTTCCAGAGGAACCTACCGAGAATGCTAACGTCACAACCAAGAATTCCCACCAGAAACTTGTTGATGAATCAAATGAGATCAGCTGCCTCATGCTAGCTTGTATGTAGCCCGATTTGAAACAGCATTTCGAAAACATTCAAGATTTCGATATGATCAAGAGTTTGAAGAGCATGTTTCAGGTACAGGCTAGGACCGAAAGGTTCAATGCCTGGCAGTCCTTTACGGATTATAAGCTGAAGGAGGGTGATCCCCAGAGCCCGCATGTGATCAAGATGATCGGGTATGTGCAAGCTTTGGATCGGTTAGGCTTCCCACTTGGGCACGAGCTGTCCACGGATGCAATTTTGGGTTCTCTTCCGCCTAGCTATGGGACTTTCGTCTCGAACTATCATATGCATGGCATGGATAAGAAGCTCACTGAATTGCATGGGATTCTCAAGGTGGTAGCGCAAGATATTAAGAAAGGCATGCATCAAGTGTTGATGGTGCAGAACTCGGCTAAATTCAACAAGAGCTGGTCAAGGAAAAAGGGTAAGGCAAAGGGCATGGAGAAGGCTGTCTCCGCCGCTGAGACAAAGTCTGGACCGAACTCAAAGACCATTTGCTTTCGCTGCAAGGAAGCTGGTCACTGGAAGAGGAACTGTAGCAAGTGGCTTGCTGAGCACGGCAAGAAGGCTGGAGATGCTTCTTCAGGCAAAGGTACACTTGTTACATATGTTATAGACATTTACCTTGCTGACATACCTAGTAGCTCTTGGGTATTTGATACCGGATCAGTTGTTCATATTTGCAACTCGATGCACGGGCTGGTAAGAACTAGGTGTGTGGTACAAGAGGAGATTGACATCAGGGTCAGAAACAAAACAAGAGTTGCTGTGTTGGAGGTAGGCACGATACAGCTCAGGCTTCCTTCTGGATTTATTTTGGAATTGAATAATTGTTATTACATTCCCGCACTTAGTCGGAACATTATTTCTGCCTCATGCTTGATGAGTCAAGGTTATGAATTCAATATAAAGGACAATGGTTGTTCATTTTATTTGAATGGAATGTTCCATGACTATGCACCCATAGTAGATGGGCTATTTATTTTAAATCTAGAAACGGAACCAGTGTATAATGTGAATGTTAAGAGGCATAAGCCTAATGAGATAAATCCAACATACTTCTGGCATTGCCGGCTTGGACACATTAGTCTCAAACGCATGAAGAATCTCCATGATGATGGACTCCTAACTTCGTCCGACTTCGGGTCGTTCGATACATGTGAATCAAGCTTGCTAGGCAAGATGACTAAGTCTCCTTTTGCAAAGTGTTGTGAGAGGGCGTCTGAGCTGTTGGAGCTTATACATAGTGATGTGTGTGGTGCAATGAGCACAACAGCTAGAGGACGCTATTAGTACTTCATGACTTTTACCGACAACTTGAGTAGATATGGATATATCTAGTTGATGAGGCACAAGTCGGACACTTTTGAAAAAGGTCAAAGAGTTTCAGAACGAGGTTGAAAATCAGCTCGGCAAGACAATAAAACTTCTACGATCATATCGTGGAGGTGAGTACATGAGCCAGGAGTTTGATAATCATATGAAAAGCCGAGGTATAGTACCTCAGCTCACACCTCCGGGTACGCTGCACAGAAACATGGTGAGTCAGAACAGAGAAATCAAACCTTATTGGACATGGTCCGATCGATGATGAGCAAATCAGATTTACACTTGTCATTCTGGGGATACGCTCTAGAAACTGCAGCTTTCACACTTAATAGGGTACCATCAAAATCCATTGACAAGACACCACATGAGATGTGGACTAGGAAGACTCCTAGTTTGTCTTTTCTAAAGATTTGGGGTTGTGAAGCATTTTTCAAGCGACTCATGTTGGACAAGCTTACACCCAAGTCGGATAAATGCATATTCGTGGGATATCCGAGGGAAACCTTGGGATACAACTACTACAACCGAGAAGAGAACAAAGTGTTTGTTGCTCCGAACGGGGTTTTCCTAGAGAATGAGTTTCTCAATCGGGAGGCCAATGGGATAACGGTGTGACTCGAAGAAATTCGAGAGCCACTCGGGGACGACTCGGCTGGTGATGAGATCATACCGGAGTTGATCAGGGAACCCGTAGTGGAGTCGGCACCGGAGCCACAGACGTCGAAAAGATTGCATAGAGTGCGTGATGTTTTGTTTCTATTAAGCGACAAGCCGGCCACGTATGCGGAAGCGATGGTGAGCCTAGATTCCGAGGCATGGCTAGAGGCCATGAGATCCGAGTTAAAGTCCATGGATGAGAATCAAGTCTGGGACTTGGTTGATCCGCCACCTGGCGTAGTTACCATTGGTTTCAAATGGGTCTTTAAGAATAAAACCGATGTGGATGGAAATGTTCAGATCCACAAATCTCGGCTTGTTGCTAAATATTATGGAAAAGTTCAAGGAATCGACTACGACGAGACCAACTCGTCGGTAGCGATGCTAAAGTCGGTGAGGATTATACTAGCTATAGCTGCATATTTCGATTATGAGATATGGCAGATGGATGTCAAAACGGCTTTCCTTCATGGAAATTTAAAAGAGGATGTATACATGATACAACCCGAAGGTTTTGTCGATCCAACTAATGCTGGTAAAATACGCAAGCTCAAGAGATCCATTTATGGATTAAGGCAAGCAGCTCGGAGTTGGAATATTCATTTTGATAAAGTCATCGTTGACCTTGGTTTCATCAAGAACGAAGAGGACTATTATTTATACAAGAAATCCAGTGGGAGCTCAGTAGTATTTTTGATCTTGTATGTCGATAACATACTGCTGATCAGAAATGATGTTTCAATGCAGAACTGAGTCAAGGAATCATTGAATGGCAGTTTTTCAATGTAAGACCTTGCAGAAGCAGTGTACATTTTAGGCATCAAGATCTATAGAGATAGATCGAGGAGGTTGCTCGGCTTAAGCCAGAGCTCGTACATAGATAAAGTGTTGAAGAGGTTCAACATGAGTGAGGCCAAGAAAGGGTTCTTGCCCGTCTCACATGGTATAAGGCTAAGCAAGACTCAAAGTCCTACAACTTCTGATGAGCGAAACTAGATGAGTAGGATTCCATATGCCTCGGCAATTGGATCCATCATGTATGCCATGCTATATACACAGCTTGATGTTGCCTATGCAATAAGCTTAACAAGAAGATACCAGGCCGACCCAGGTGAGAGTCACTGGGCAACGTTGAAAACTATCTTGAAATACCTGAAAAGGACTAAAGAGATGTTCCTAGTTTATGGAGGTGATGAGGAGCTCTATTTAAAGGGTTACGCTGATGCTAGTTTTCAAACTGATAGGGATGATTGTTGATCGCAAACTGGATTCGCGTATGTCATGAATGGAGGATCAGTGAGCTGGACGAGTTCCAAGCAAGATTTGGTGGCCGACTCCACAACAGAGGCCGAATACATTGCGGCTTGTGAAGCCGCAAAGGAAGGTGTCTGGATTCAGAAGTTCCTATAAGATGTTGGTGTGTTCCCAGGCTGGTCAAAACCGTTGGAACTTTATTGCGATAATTTAGGTGCCATCGCACAGGCTAAGGAGACGAGACAACACCACAAGACCAGGCACATAGACCAAAAATATCACTTGATACGACAGCTCATAGAGAAAGGTGATACCAATTTGTGCAAGATTCATAGGGGTGCAAATGTTGGAGATCCGTTGACTAAGCCGCTTCCACAACCGAAGCATGAGGGGCACGTTAGAGCTATGGGCATTCGATGTCTATTTGATTGACTCTAGTGCAAGTGGGAGACTGTTGGAGATATTCCCTAGAGGCAATCATGTATGATGATATTTCCTATGTGTTTATGAATAAAGATAGTCCTTGTACATTATCATTGATGTGTATTAACAAGTATGTGACTTGCTTGTGAGACTATGCATTGTATGATGACTGTCCTAAATGGTCCCTTGTTGAAATGGATGTGTCGACACGCAGCCAGTTAGACTAGCATTTGACAGGGTGGACGGTCTGGTCTCACTGGCCATGTAGCCTTGGATGCTAGCCGAATAATATGGACTCAGAAAGGTCTGGTCAGATTCGACATAGTAGGATCCGAGTCGAGATAAGGTCTGAGTTGGACAGACCCAACTTTGAGATGCAACGATAGGTCATCTGTGAGTCTCTAGTATAACATACGTTCGATGTCCTAAGACCATAGCTAGCGTATGTACTCAGGATGGTGACAGACTTGCTTTGGGCCGACCAAACGCTACTCTGTGACTGGGTAGTTACAAAGGTAGGTTACGGGCTTGTCCAAGCCCATGATTCAAGACATGGTCGAGCAAGATGGGATTTGCCCCTCCGATCAGGAGAGATATAATCTGGGCCCCTCGGGTGATCCAACCTGGATAAGCATGGCCATTCGATGAGGATTATGAGATAATCCGAATGTTGGTCGGATTCACCAGAACGAGAAAGAGGTCGTGATGCAACAAGGATGACCATGTCGCCTTGTGCAAGACAACATAGATCATGTGGCAACGGGAACAGAAGTGTGATGTACGGGTTCGCCTAACCAGCTTCATCCGACACTTGGAGTCGGCACGTATTGCTAGAGGACGCTACTGACCGGTCTAGTCGGATGTCATATGACTCGCGACTAAGTGGACGAGAACGTAAAGGGTCGCGCGCTTAAGGGAAGGAACACGGGCTTTAGGATCCGTGCGGCCCAAGAGTTGAGCCAACGCCAGATGCCTATATACTGTGGAGGTGCGGCACACCCATCCGATTGATCGCTTCGGCTCCGTCATTAGGGTTTGCATGGGTTGCGAATAGCCACCTGCACTTGCCGCCGCCAATCGTGTAATCGGACCTAGCAGCACGCGACATGGGTGTTCCTCCTGCACGCACGGATACTGTTAGAGGCGGTGCACATGTGCCGCTCTCGCGACCGGCTGTTCGAGGGAGATCGGAACGGTTGTTCGAGGGAGATCGGACGAGGAGATGGACCACAGGAACGCACTGCCCCAACTCTACTTTCGTTGCACGACACTGTGCTTCTAGTGGTAACAATCTGTGATCCATCTCCGTAGTTGTTTCTTGGATGTTCCGCGCGTAGGAAATTTTTAATTTGCATGCAATGCACCTACGGTAGGACCCCAACAGGTTTAAATAGGAAATGAGGCTAGGTTAGGGGGATTTTGCACCGATTCGAGCCATGCAATCGCAATTGGATGGCTCCGGTCACGGGGTTGGGTTATGTGGGCGAGGTGGGCTATATTAGAGGAGTTGGGCTGATATGAGAGAGAGATGGTGCGGCCCGTGACAAGTTTTTAAAACATAAAAAACGTCCGACAAATAAACTGATGACCGCACTACTACGGTTGACCGTTCGAGTATCAAACGACCTCTGATTAAGACGAAGTTTGGCAGGTGGTCCACCTACAATATATGAAGACCCATGCCAAGTTTGGACCCAATCTGACAATATTTTAAACGCACTTTGAAAACAAAATTTTAACGATGTCGCGGGAGCGCGCATGTGTGGTTGGTCTCAAAATGGTCAGCGACGAGAACAGAGAGAACCGGCAACTACGAATGGATGCATGTTTTTGGAAACAAGTGACGATGCTATGCAGATGGTGCGAATGATGCGATGATGAATGCAACAACCAAACGAAATAAAGACGAGAATGGAAAAAAGAGGAATCTTCTGGAGCGTCGGTCCCAGGCTGTTACAGTGTCCTTCATGCGTTTGATCTCTCTATCTCTACTCCTTACTTCCATGTGCAATATTTTTCTATTTCCATTGCCATACTTGATGACTTGCATGTGTAGGGTGTGCTAGATTTTCTATGAATGCTAAAATCTACCAACATTTAACATTGCCCTTGTGTAGATTTTAAATTCCTGCTAGTAGTCTATTCAAGCCCCTCTAGACATACTCTTCAGGTGATACCACAACCATTCACATCTTTTTATCATGATCTAATATATATACACACACAATTAACATATTCATTTTGATCTCCTTCTTTAAAGATGCACGAGATGCGGGAAAACCTCCTACCAGCGGACTGCATACGAGTAATTCAAGAGAAAATGGTGGGATTTTTACTTGAGCAGGTCATATCTCCCGACAGAGAATACCATTACACCTAATGCATGCATGTAATGTTCTACAAATTGTAGGAGAAATTGTATATATACCAAATTGTACATATCTGTGTATGCATGGTCGTACGAAAACATGTATGATATATGATCAATTCTATGAGAAATTCTATTATATATGCATAATGTGTACAGTATGTAGTAGCAGAAAATATGTTTGAAATGAAAAAAAAATTAATGTAAAACACAAAATGAAAAGGAAAAATAAAAAATAAACCCTAAACCCATAAATCCCTAAACCTTTAGTCCCGGTTGGTGTTACCAACTAGGACCAAAGGTCCCCATGCCCTAGCGTGCGCTACCGACCATGTGGCCAGGGTTTAGTCCCGGTTCGTAGGCAACCGGGACTAAAGTCTTGAACCCCTTAGTCTCTATACATTAGTCCCGGTTGGGGAACCGGGACTAATGGCATGTTTTCTACTAGTGGATATAGTTTGTAGGGCGAAGGAGTATGGTGGTTTTGGAGTGCTCAATATCGACAAATTTGCACGTGCCCTATGGCTAAGGTGGCATTGGTATGAGTGGAAGGAGCCCCATAGACTATGGCTAGGCTTTGTCAACCCTTGTACGGACGATGACCTCAACTTATTCTATGCTTCCACTACCATCACTATGGGAGACGGAGCCAAAACACCTTTTTGGGATTCGCATTGGCTTCTCGGACGCAAACCTAGAGATATTACATGCCTAATTTATGAGGCTTCGAGTAGAAAGCATTGGAAGGTGAGGGAAGCTCTCAAAGTAAATGCATGGATTTTCAAGATCAGCAACAACACCGTTGTTTTTGAGGATCATGTTTGGGGATTCTTCACTCTCTCGATGATCTTGAATGACTTCCATATTGATGACCAACTTGAGGATTATATTGTGTGGAAACACTCAGATGTTGGAATCTACATGGCGGCCACCGCCTATAAGGCTCAGTTCCTTGGTCTGACTCTTTCGGACATGGGCCGTATGGTTTCGAGAGTTTGGGCTCCTCTAAAGGTCAATCTTTCTGCATGGTTGGCTCTCCAAGACAGGATTTGGACTACCGATCGCCTGTAGAGGCAAGGTTGGCAAAACTATGGCATCTGCCCCCTTTGCTCAAGGGAGAAAGAAACAGGGGCGCACCTATTCTACAAATGCCGCTACACGCTCAGGCTTTGGAGGTCCCTCAACGCTAAGCTTGGCGTTGCTCACATGGACACCACCGTTTGGCACCTCGACGACTCCATCGATGTTTGGTGAGACAAGAGAACCGGCACCCATGTCCCAAACCAGAGCGCTATGGCCACCCTCACCATGCTTGTCTGTTGGACCATTTGGAATGAATGCAACACCAAGGTGTTTCGACACAAGAGTGCGCCGCCGCCTATACTTCTCACCATCATTCTGGAGGAGGCAAAGTTGTGGATTACTGTGGGTGCCAAGAGGCTTGGACCTCTTTTTTTTGCGTGAGTAGTTGTCATGCCATATATGGGGGTGGTCCTCTTTTAAGAGTCTATAATGCTCTCCTCCCTTATTTAATAGATGAGGGAAATCTTTTGCCTCCGTTTTGAAAAACAAATGATACTCCCTCAACAAACCATGTAACCTTCAGAATATGTTTGGTTGTTGTATTTTCAATAATATACGATACAAATTATCGAAATAGGCTTTTGTCCCGCTTTATAGATAAAGCAGTCGTCACAACCAGGTTTGGTGCATGTTAGTTGCGAGGGCCTCAGCACAGTAAGAAAAAGAAATCATGAAAAAACGCCACCTAGTGGTGGGTAGCGAAGCTCCAAGTGGGAGGCGAGCCGTCGTGCTGTTTCCTGGAGGACATCCAGCATGCCATCCAGAAATTCCCGGTCCCGTTGCCTAGAGAGGGGGTGCCAATGCTGCATAAAAGACGGAAATTTAAAGAAGGATTCAGATGATTGCCTTCGGAAGATCCTCTCAATCACCATCTTATTAGTGTTATCCAAAGGGTCCAAGCCATAGTGGCGAACATCAACCATAAGAGGTGGCATTGGCGCCCAACTTGGTTGGCCCTAATTTGGAGAAACTTCGCGAGGTCCTGGGACGCTTAATCGTAGCCCAGGGCCTCGCGATCAAATTCACACATAGCCCTAGCCGCGATGCATGAGAATAAAATGTTTGTCGCCGTCTTCGGAACCACACATAGCAGGAAAGTGACGTCCCCTGGTCTAAGTCGCTTAAGGAATTCAGTCCCTATGGGTAGGCGGTTGTGGAGAAGCCGCCACACAAAGAAATGGATTTTGAGGGATAGGGGCCTTCCATAAAGGCGTGAGCCAAGCTATAGTAGGAAAACGACAGAGGACGTGGTATGCCGAACTGACCGAGAATGCCCTAGATTGGGATAGGCGCCAAGCCACCACGTCTATATAGTCCTATAGCGCTTGTGGTAAGGTGTCTATCAGGCGGTTCCATTCGGCCGTTTCTATCGGCCAAAAGGAGCGCGTGAACCTAATATTCCAGTGATCGTGCCGGAAGGCTTCGGCCACTAGAAAAGTGGGTTCTAGGCAGATGCACAACAAGGTTGGGACTTCCGCGCTGAGCGGTCCATCCCTAACCCAAGGATCCAGCCAAAATTGGGTCCCCTCTCCATCACCAATAGGGAAGGAGATTCCTAGTTGACTATCCTTCTTTATATTTTGTATGTTGCGCCAGAATTGTGAGACGCCGGCGAGGGAACAGGTGAGAAGCGGCTCACCTCGTAGATATTTTGCCTGGATGAGTTGGAGCCACAAGGCTCCCTTGTTACGGAGGATGCGCCAGACCCATCGTAACATTAGCGTGGAGTTCATGAGGAAAGAGTTCATGATCCCCAACCTCCCACGGTCCTTGGGTTGGAAGATCTTATCCCACTTGACCATGTGATACTTTTGGCGGTCATCGGCGGCCTGCCAAAAGAACCTCGCGAGTTCCTTGTCGAAGGAGCAGTGGACGCTCTCCGGAAGGATGTATAATCTTGTTATATACATGGGGAGGCTCGTGAGGCTAGCACTAATAAGGATGGCTTTACTCCCCTTAGAAGTAAACCGGCCTCGCCACGGTTCAGCTCGTGAGGCTACCCGTCCCACTAGGGGATCTAACCCAGTTGACAGGATTTTTGACTAAGCCAAAGGCATCCCCAGGTATGTTGTAGGTAACTCTGCTAGTCGGCAATTGAGATTATTAGCAATCCTGACTTGGTCATGTGGAGAGTATCCAAGGACAAAAACCTCACTTTTATCAAAATTGATCTTGAGTCCTGACATTGCTTCGAAGCATAAAAGGAGGAATTTAAGGTTCACAATGTCTAGATGTGACCCTTCCACCATGATCATGGTGTCATCCGCATATTCGAGGTGGGTCACCCCTCCTCCAGGGATCAGGTGCTGAATAACCCCAGTCAGGTGGTCCGCCATCCGAGCTTTATCCAGGATCCCAGCCAAGACATCCACTGCCAAGTTGAAGAGAAGGGGGAGATCGGGTCCCCCTGCTTCACTCCGGCAGAGGAGGAAAAGTAGGGTCCCACCTCTCCGTTCATGTTGATGGCCGTTTTGCTGGACTGGACCAACTAATAGATCCAGGAGCACCACCGGTCATCAAAGCCACGTCGTTGAAGCACCAATCACAGAAAGGACCAGTCCAGTCGGTCATATGCCTTATGGAAGTCTAGCTTGAGGAACACCCCTTTGTGGGCACGAGAGTGTATTTCATGGGCAATCTCATGTAGGGCGAGGATCCCATCGTGGACCCGCCGACCCTTGAGGAAGGTTGTCTGGAAGGCACGATTCAGCCGCTCTGCCACCGGGGCCATACAAGTGGCACAAACTTTAGCAAAGATGTGTTCGAGCACATTTATGACCGTGATGGGTCTAAATTGCCGAATATCAGACGCCCCAACTACATTGGGGATCAATGGTATTGTTCCATAGTTAATCCGGGCCATGTCAAAAGTTCCAATATAATACTCTTGGAACATTGGCATGATAACCGGCTTGATAACGTTCGAGAACTTCTGGAAGAAGACCACAGGAAGCCCATCCGGGCCCGGGGCCGAGTTAGCCTTCATAGATGCTATAGCTCGTCCCACCTCCTCTTCCGAGAACGGAAGAGTAAGAGTCGTGTTCTCCTCGTCCGAAACTCGGTCGACAGGAGCCTAGAAATGGCTGACTAGCGAAACCCCAGAGCGGGGGGTCGCCGAAAATAGCTCCTTGAAGGAGTAAATGTGCATCCGGATTTCCTCCGGGTGTTCCAGTAAGGTGTTCCCCTCCCAAAGGCACGGGATAGTACATCGACGTCTACGGCCGTTTGCAATAGCCTGGAAGTATGCGGTATTAGCGTCACCTTGGAGAAGCCACTTTTTCCCTCCTTGGCATTGCCAGAATAGCGACTCACCCTTAAAGATCTCCATTAAATCGGCCTCAAGGACATACCTGCTTAGCCAGTCATCAGCCGATAGGCCCGATGAATCAACCATCAAATCTAGGTCTTTTATCTGAACCAGGAGCGCCTCTTTACGCTCCTTGTTTTAACCAATTAATATTCGATCAATGCATGCTTGCCATGGAGGAATTTTCATTCTAATTTGTTAGCACACAAATATCAAAATCTCCACTAACTATCTTGCAGAAGTCTTTGATGCATTGTTGGATCATAGAAGGCATCCGTCACCTGCACCTGCGCATCATCCAGCACCTCAACGACCAGCCATAAAGTGAACACAAATTCCTTACAAAAGAAGCCATGTTGTAAAGAAAAATCGGTCTGCTCCTTGTCCTGCACATAATCCAACATATAAACAATTAGCTACAGATCGAGCACCATTCCAAGAATGAACATCAAGCCTTAGGCTGTTACTTGCCTCACTACACCATGATCAAAGTGTATCGCCGAAATATCATGATCATCCAAAAACACATCCTCTCGAGGAAAAAGAAACATCTTAGATTCTGCCGGGAGATTGATTGATATGGTGTATTTTTTAGGGATTCGCTTCCTGAAAATGGCAAAGGCTTCTTTTTCACTAAATACGAGTCCAGTCTGAGATTGTCTTTTATTATACGTATGCAATACTATAAAAGATGCAGACTGCAGTTCTAGAAACTACTACGGTATTGCATATCCCGAGTTTCATAATAATAGTTTCCCGGGGATTTTATTTTTGTTCAAATTCATTTTACATGAAATACTCAAGACCGGCAATAAACAGTAATTACGTAGCAGTGTATGTACTGCAGAAACACAAATAGCTCACGCTCATAGCGAACAACCAAAATTCTAGAGAATTACACTATGACATATTCATTTTTGGCATATTAACAGTGAAGTCTAACTTCAAGGCATCGGCTAAAAGTGGAAAACTAAATGAAACCTGAAGATGTGGAAGTTAACATGACTGTAAATCTTATTCAAAAAAAAAACATGACTCTAAATCAGTTCGAACCATAATATTAAACTGTACGCGATGAATTGATGGCATTGCAGAAAACACGAAGTTCAGTCCTTAACAAAAATACTGAGTTCATGGAGATAACACCACGGGCATGTAGTGTGAGACACACACTCACAATGACCTGGGTGCTCACGGTAGCGGACGAGGTCACAGGCATAGATCCTGAATTCCTGACATCGGCGTCATTATCTTTGCCGCGGGTGAACGGGGCGATGTGGTAGTTGGTGAGGGGAACTGTCCTCGGGGTTGCCAACCCTGAGATGTCGTGGCGGAGGAGAAGGACGTAGGTGTGGGTGCGTGACACAGTTGAAGGAGAAGATCTAGGCGGAGTCGGGGTTGAGTTTGCAGAGGGCGTAGGCCGTCGTCGTGGTCTCCATTGGGGCAGAGCGCAGCCCCTGGCGGCGGGTATAGGTGCGAGGTGGCGCTGTGGTGGAGGTTGATGGCGCAGGCTGGGGCGCGGGTAGCGGAGGCATCATGCAAAGAGAGGAGGGGAGGTTGCGGTGGATGCACCGGAGTTCAAATCATCTCAGCCGTGTACCTATATGATCTAACGACTCAAAGCCTTTCAATGTTTAACATCAACCTTGGTTAGCGCACACCCCCACGTAATTAACCACGCTTTGTTTTTTTGCATCGAACTTAAGAGTTTATTCGACGTAAAAGTAGCCGGTTACAGTCTGTCCGTAGGCTTGAAACGAGGAAGTCCGGACTCTGAGCGATTCAACATTCCGTCCCCTCGGAGGCATAGGCACGCTGTGCACACAGATGGGCCAGGACATTTAAAGTTCTGCTCACGTGAGTAACCGAGAAAGACATAAAAAAAGACTAAAACATCTAGTTTGTTAAAGATAGGCGCAGCCACAAATCGAATTATGGTCATGATGCCACCGCTACCTACGCTGCCACCACTTACTTCTTCGCTGCGTACGACTGACTACTCCACCTCGTACAAAGACCACCCCCTCCTAAAGTCACCAAAATAAAAAAAATCACCCCCTCCTCGCACGCCCCCACGTGCCTGCAACCGCCGCCCCTCCCTGAAAAAATCCACACGTCCGGTGACGCTCGCCCACGCGCAGAAGGCAGCGGGAGAAGAGGGGGGGCATGGGAAATGAGAAGAGAGGAACGAGAGGAGGAGAGGGCGAGAGGAGCGACTCACCGGCCGACGGAGCCGCGAGACCGGTGGCCCACGCGAGCCGTGCAGGGCCCGCCTACCGGCGGGAGGCACGAGATCAGTGGTGAACACGAGCCCTCCTCACCGGCTGCCTTCTAATCCCTGCAGATCCAACGAGGTCGGAGTCGGAACAGCCATCCAATGCATCTTGCGGTGATCAGTGGCGGAGCTTCGAAGAAAATGCTGAGTGGGACGACTAAAGAGAGCACAGTATTTTTAAAAAACTGAGTCATAAATAGTAGTATATGTTACTGTATTAGACGTAGTGTAATACTCATGCCAGTATAAACGGAGGATTCAGGCTGGATCCAACGTGTAAAGGAGATGCCGTGCAGTGTGCTTGGTGGACTACAGTGCAGAAGCATAGGTAAAAAAAATATGTAGAAAAATCCTGGTTATGCCATGGCCAAGTGGGGCCCTAACTAAGCTCCGCCCCTGGCGGTGATGCCAAGGATCTGGTCGCGCTCTCCGGACGACTGGCTGACCTCGCGCGCCTCGCCGATCTTGACTACCTCTCGGATTCTAGCCTCTTGTCTCTACCGCGCGATGGTTAGCAGCCTCCTCTACGTGGTTGATGTCTGCATCCTCTTCAGGTACGACATTTTTTCATGCTGCTCGCTGCCACTAGCACCATGCAATCAAGCATCTTGCCTGATGTCTTTGTTTAATTTCTGTAGATGAAGGTTTTGAAGTATGAGCTATATATGAACTTCCCCACGTGGTCGCAACCTGTGGCAGCACAAGTAATTGACAGACTGCTTTTCTAACACCTGTGTTTTGGTCAGACTGCTGCTGTATTATGTGTGTGATGCAAGCTGCAAACTAGAATATGTTTTGATCAGATTGCCCGTCTAGCTTCCATCGGAGCTTCAGTTAGATTGCTGATGCTGCCACCAGATTTATTTGTGCAAAGAAATTTGGAAAACAGAAGATAGCAAATGCGTGTTGTGCATGGACTTGGCAGGTCATTTTTGGGGTATACGCTACTGTGTTTTGAGTGAATGTTATTGTCGTGGGGGTTATTCTGACATTAGAGAGGGGATAGGATAACGGAGCATGATCTATCGAGCTGCAAATGGGTGAAACGGTGGTTTTATTGAGTTCGGGCCTCTCACGATGGAGATAACAACCCTACGTCTCGTGCTCCGGAGAGGCTTTGCTTATTCGTCATGAACAAGAGTTTACATGGTGTATTAGAGAGGGAGAAAGGAGAACGGACCTCCATGCCTGAGCTAAGTCCTGAGACTAATGGCGAGAGAGCCAAGGAAGAAGAAGCTACCTTGAGCTATGTGGTGGGGGGTGGCTTATATAGAGTGCGCCACCCCCTCACCTCCTATGTTACAAGGTGAGGCATTGATGCCATCATGTCGGCCCACTGCAGAACCTTCTCTATGCTTCGACTGAGTTGTCGAGTGACTCGTACTGCCGAGTGGTTTGTACTGCCGAGTAGTTGATTCCCATCTGAGTGGATGGAACGTTGCTTGCCGAGTGGATAGTATGAATGTATTTATCTGGATCCCACCTGAAATGTGGACCCCATGCTGTTATGATATTTCGATGCTTCGTGGGCCTACCTATTTTGTGTAACCCCGACAGTAGCCCCTGAGACTTTGACTGATTGCTGGCAGTCGGTTGGAGTCTGCAGAGCTTATTTAAACTTGAATGTTGTTGTTGGACCTGAACGAGCACAATGTTTCTTTTATTTCTCTTCCAGTGGGGGCACGCTAAGTGCACCCACTGGGTGTAGTCCCTGAGCCTCTGTCGGACTAGATGAGTCGGGCAGAGGGTTTATGTCTTCCAGTGCGGAACTGAACTAAACAGGTGAACTCTGATGCGCTTGGCGTAGTAATTTGTTGCAATCTGGAGCTGAATCAGTCGGACTGATCCTTGTGCGCTGGGCACAGTAAATAGATGTAACCTGGAACTGGGCCAGTTGGGAAAATTTTCGTGTGGTTGGCATGCTGAATGTTTATTGAATCTGCCTTATATGATTTCTGGATCGTGGCTAAGTACCCGAGTGTGGATGTTATCCTCACTCGAAGTAGCTTCTAACTTAGGCGAATCAGGTTCGCAACTAAGCCCTCGAGTGGAGATCATGTCCTTACTCGGAGTAGTTTTTGACTTAGGCGATACAGAATCGCAGCTAAGCCTCGGAGTGTGGATCATGTACTTACTCGGAGAAGTTTTTGACTTAGGCGATACGGAATCCCAGCTAAGCCTTGGAGTGTGGAGCATGTCCGCACTGGGAATAGTTTTTGACTTAGGCGATAAGGAATCGCGGCTAAACCCCCGAGTGTGGAGCATGTCCGCACTCGAAATAGTTTTTGACTTAGGCGATACGGAATCGCGGCTAAGCCCCCAAGTGTGGAGCATGTCCGCACTCGGAATAGTTCTTGACTTAGGCGATACGGAATCGCGGCTAAGCCCCTGAGTGTGGAACATGTCCGCACTCGGAATGGTTTTTGACTTAGACGATACGGAATCGCGGCTAAGCCCCCGAGTGTGGAGCATGTCGGCACTCGGAATACTTTTTGACTTAGGCGAGACGGAATCGCGGCCAAGCCCCCGAGTGTGGAGCATGTCCGCACTCGGAATGGTTTTTTATTTAGGCGATACGGAATCGCGGCTAAGCCCCTGAGTGTGGAGAATGTCCGCACTCGCAATGGTTTTTGACTTAGGAGATACGGAATAGAGGGTAAGCCCCCGAGTGTGGAGCATGTCCGCACGCTGAATAGTTTTTGACTTAGGCGATACGGAATCGCGGCTAAGCCCCGGAGTGTGGACCATTTCCGCACTCGGAATAGTTTTTGACTTAGGCGATACGGAATCGCGGCTAAGCCCTCGAGTGGAGATCATGTCCTTACTCGGAGTAGTTTTTGACTTAGGCGATACAGAATCGCAGCTAAGCCTCGGAGTGTGGATCATGTACTTACTCGGAGTAGTTTTTGACTTAGGCGATACGGAATCGCAGCTAAGCCTCGGAGTGTGGAGCATGTGCGCACTCGGAATAGTTTTTGACTTAGGCGATAAGGAATCGCGGCTAAACCCCCGAGTGTGGAGCATGTCCGCACTCGGAATAGTTTTTGACTTAGGCGATACGGAATCGCGGCTAAGCCCCTGAGTGTGGAACATGTCCGCACTCGGAATAGTTTTTGACTTAGGCGATATGGAATCGCGTCTAAGCCCCTGAGTGTGGAGCATGTCCACACTCGGAATAATTTTTGACTTAGGCGATACGGAATCACGGCTAAGCCCCTAAGTGTGGAGCATGTCCGCACTTGGAATAGTTTTTGACTTAGGCGATACGGAATCACGGCTAAGCCCCTGAGTGTGGAGCATGTTCGCACTCGGAATAATTTTTGACTTAGGCGATACAGAATCACGGCTAAGACCCTGAGTGTGGAGCATGTCCGCACTCAGAATAGTTTTTGACTTAGGCGATACGGAATCGCGGCCAAGCCCCCGAGTGTGGAGCATGTCCGAACTCGGAATAGTTTTTGACTTAGGCGATACGGAATCGCGGCTAAGCCCCCGAGTGTGGAGCATGTCCGCACTCGGAATAGTTCTTGACTTAGGCGATATGGAATCGCGGCTAAGCCCCTGAGTGTGGAACATGTCCGCACTCGGAATGGTTTTTGACTTAGGCGATACGGAATCGCGGCTAAGCCCCCGAGTGTGGAGCATGTCGGCACTCGGAATACTTTTTGACTTAGGCGAGACGGAATCGCGGCCAAGCCCCGGAGTGTGGAGCATGTCCGCACTCGGAATGGTTTTTTATTTAGGCGATACGGAATCGCGGCTAAGCCCCTGAGTGTGGAGAATGTCCGCACTCGGAATGGTTTTTGACTTAGGAGATACGGAATAGAGGGTAAGCCCCCGAGTGTGGAGCATGTCCGCACGCTGAATAGTTTTTGACTTAGGCGATACGGAATCGCGGCTAAGCCCCGGAGTGTGGACCATTTCCGCACTCGGAATAGTTTTTGACTTAGGCGATACGGAATCGCGGCTAAGCCCCCGAGTGTGGAGCATGTCTGCACTCGGAATAGTTTTTGACTTAGGCGATACAGAATCGTGGCTAAGCCCCTGAGTGTGGAGCATGTCCGCACTCGAAATAGTTTTTGACTTAGGCGATACAAAATCGCGGTTAAGCCCCCAAGTGTGGAGCATGTCCACACTCGGAATAGTTTTTGACTTAGGCGATACCGAATCGCGGCTAAGCCTCTGAGTGTTTAGCATGTTCGCACTCGGAATAGTTTGATTTAGGCGATACGGAATCGCGGTTAAGCCCCCGAGTGTGCAGCATGTCCGCACTCGGAATAGTTTTTGACTTAGGCGATAAGGAATCGCGGCTAAGCCCCCGAGTGTGGAGCATGTCCGCACTCGGAATAGTTTTTGACTTAGGCGATACGGAATAGCGGCTAAGCCCCTGAGTGTGGAGCATGTCCGCACTCGGAATGGTTTTTAACTTAGGCGATACGGAATCGCGGGTAAGCCCCTGAGTGTGGAGCATGTCCGCACTCGGAATAGTTTTTGACTTAGGCGATACGGAATCGCGGCTAAGCCCCCGAGTGTGGAGCATGTCCGCACTCGGAATAGTTTTTGATTTAGGCGATACGGAATCGCGGCTAAGGCCCCGAGTGTGGAGTCGACTAAGTGACGGAACATGGGGCAGCCGAGTCGAGCTTGTCATTAAAGAGGAATCAACCAAGTGATGGTGCGTCGGGCGGTCGAGTCGAGTTTGTCGTCGGACAGATAGCCGACCAAGGGGCGGCGCACGGGGCAGCCAAGTCCATCATGCCATCAAGGAGGCGTTTGAACAAGTGGAAACACACGAATGATCGTCGTGGCGACTGAGTCTGAGTAACGACGAAGAGGATGCACAGGCGCGTCGAGTGAAAGCGTAACCTGTGTATGAAAAATAGTAGAAGCCAACATAAAAAGTACTTGAAGTAACCTGATTTTTGCTGAAATAATTTGTGTAAATAACACCTATAGACACCCGCTGGGTGTGCCTGATGCTTGTTGGTTCGGGACCGGCAAGGTCCTAACAGAGTGCAAGATCCGACTGAACTCGTTTGAGTACTGGACCCAAAAGAAGCCGAAGTGAAGTGTTCCCACATAAAAATAAACAACCGAGCTCCAAGGTACACTAGGTGGCGTGGCCTCCGAGTGAATGTCATGTGTCACTTCCTTGACACTCGGTGATGTGGAAACAACTATTTAATTGAATGCAGCGTATGGCAAATGACTTCGCTGTTTGATGGTGCATGAGCGGTCGGGCGAAGTACACACGTCCGACTGAGTGGCGATACATGGAGCTACCGAGTGATGACGACGTGTCCAGTAGAGTGACGGCGCGTGGAGCTGCCGAGTGACGATGGAGCGTCGGGCTGAATGGCGATGCGCGGAGCCGCCGAGTGATGACGACGCGTCCCGTTGAGTGACGGCGCATGGAGCTGCCGAGTGACGATGGAGCGTCGGGCTGAATGGCGATGCGCGGAGCTGCCAAATGACGACGACGCGTCCAGTAGAGTGACGGCGCGCGGAGCTGCCAAGTGACCATGGAGCGTCGGGCTGAATGGCGATGCGCGGAGCTGCCAAATGATGACGACGCGTCCAGTAGAGTGACGGCGCGAGGAGCTGCCAAGTGACGATGGAGCATCGGGCTGAATGGCGATGCACGGAGCTGCCGAGTGATGACGACGCGTCGAGTTGAGTGACGGCGCGTGGAGCTGCTGAGTGACGATGGAGCGTCGGGCTAAATGGCGATGCACGGAGCTGCCAAGTGATGACGACGCGTCCGGTTGAGTGACGGCGCGTGGAGCTGCCGAGTGACGATGGAGCGTCGGGCTGAATGGCAATGCGCGGAGCTGCCGAGTGATGACGACGTGTCTAGTAGAGTGACGGCGTGCGGAGCTGCTGAGTGACGATGGAGCGTCGGGCTGAATGGCGATGCGCGGACCTGCCGAGTGATGACAACGCGTCCAGTTGAGTGACGGCGTGTGGAGCTGCCGAGTGATGATGGAGCGTCGGGCTGAATGGCGATGCATGGAGCTGCCGAGTGATGACGACACGTCCAGTTAAGTGACGACGTGTGGAGCTGCTGAGTGATGACGACACGTCCAGTTGAGTGACGGCGCGTGGAGATGCCGAGTGACGATGGAGCGTCGGGCTGAAAGGCGATGCGTGGTGCTACCGAGTGATGATGACGCGTCCAGTTGAGTGACGTCGTGTGGAGCTGCCGATTGATGATGGAACATCGGGCTGAATGGTGATGCACGGAGCTGCCGAGTGATGACGACGCGTCCAGTTGAGTGTCGACGCGTGGAGCTGCCGAGTGATGACCACGCGTCCAGTAGAGTGACGGCACGCAGAGCTGCCGAGTGACGATGGAGCGTCGGGATGAATGGCGATGCGTGGAGCTGCCGAGTGATGACGACGCGTCCAGTTGAGTGGCGACGCGTGGAGCTGCCGAGTGATCATTACGCGTCCAGTAGAGTGACGGCGCGCGGAGCTGCCGAGTGACGATGGAGCGTCGGGCTGAATGGCGATGCGCGGAGCTGCCGAGTGACGATGGAGCGTCTGGCTGAATGCCGATGCGTGGAGCTGTCGGACTTGTGTCTCGCATGCTGGTGGCCATTTGCAAGAGCTCGATGATGGCGTCGTAGCAAAGGCCGGAGATGACAGGACGGACCACGCAAGAGGCCATTTGCAGGAGCTCGACGATGATGTCATAGCGGAGGCTGAAGAAGGCAAGATGAGTCGCGCCAATGGCCGTTAGCGGGGGCTCGACGATGATGTCATCGAAGACGACAGGACAGACCATGCCGGTGGATCAGAAAACCATAAGCAGCATGGCTCGATAGATGTCATGCCCCAGAGTGGGCGCCAAATGTCGTGGGGGTGATTCTGTCATTAGAGAGGGGGTAGGATAACGGAGCATGATCTATCGAGATGCAAATGGGTGACACGGTGGTTTTATCGAGTTTGCGCCTCTCACGGTGGAGATAACAACCCTATGTCTCGTGCTCCGAAGAGGCTTTGCTTATTCGTCATGAACATGAGTTTACATGGTGTATTGGAGAGGGAGAAACGAGAACGGATCTCCATGCGTGAGCTAAGTCCTGAGACTAATGGCGAGAGAGCCAAGGAAGAAGAAGCTACCTTGAGCTATGTGGTGGGGGTGGCTTATATAGAGTGCACCACCCCCTCACCTCCTATGTTACAAGGTGAGGCATTGATGCCATAATGTCGGCCCACTGCAGAACCTTCTCTATGCTTCGACTGAGCTGTCGAGTGACTCGTACTGCCGAGTGGTTTGTACTGTCGAGTGGTTGATTCCCATCTGAGTGGATGGAACGTTGCTTGCCGAGTGGATAGTATGAATGTATTTATCTGGATCCTACCTGAAATGTGGACCCCATGCTGTTATGATATTTCGATGCGTCGTGGGCCTACCTATTTTGTGTAACCTCGACAGTAGCCCCTGAGACTTTGACTGATTGCTGGCAGTCAGTTGGAGTCTGCAGAGTTTATTTAAACTTGAATGTTGTTGTCGAACCTGAACGAGCACAATGTTTCTTTTATTTCTCTTCCAGTGGGGGCACGCTAAGTGCACCCACTGGGTGTAGTCCCTGAGCCTCTGTCGGACTAGATGAGTCGGGCAGAGGGTTATTTCGACCCTTCGTGGGCCTACCTATTTTGTGTAACCCTGACAATTATGGTTTTGTACGTGCCGTTTTTAGGGTGCACTCAGTGTTTATTAGCATCGAGTTAGATGGTAGACATGGCAGGAGAAATAAATAGAGACGAACACTCTGTGTGTCCTCTCCAGATTAGTAGGACACGGAGAGACACAAAATTGAGAGATGAGTCTGGGGGAGCGGTTGATTCCTCCTTTTACATGTTATGTAGGTGAAAGTTAGCAGCGCTGTTGGGCTGGACAGCTCTGAACACCATATTCCATGGTCACTATGGTTCATCACAACGATATCAGGAGTATCAAATCTGTCCTACAATATCTCTATCTGGTATTCAATTGAGCGAATTTTAATCTTCGTTTATAAATTACCTATCCATCTTACAACTTGATGGCATGTTTTATTCAAGATGTATTGTGAGGTGTTGTGTTTGTTTCTTTTAGAAGTTTTCTCTCCTTGATTTGGCATCATTTATTCCCACGCTCATTGTTTAATGACTATCAAGAAACCAGATCAAGGCTATATTCAGTTTATGAACTGTTGCAACAAATATTTTCTCAGGTGTGCTTTCTGATCTTGCTATAAGGACAAATATAATCTTATCCTTTCACTACCAATCCTTTTTCTTATATGTAGGTTAAAGACTTTCGTTCTCGCATGAAGGGGAGGATGATAGCTACCGGGAAGCGCAGGATGTTGTTCATGAATTCGACAGTGATTTAGTGAGAATGTGAAATCCTTCCTGCTCCTTCCAATCTTTCAAATGCACCGGGCTGCCCTTTTTTTGTAACTTTCGTTGATCTTCTCTTCATTTTGATTACATTTCTTACCTCTTCTACTAATGGCCCAGGCAATTAAGAAGAGAAAAGAGGGAGGAGAAAAATGTATGATACAAGAAGAGATGCCTTTAGAAGTAGCGTAAACTGATCTTGACTTGTATCTCTTTCTACTATTACATATATTTAGAATGTGCAACTGTTGATCGATTGTTTATTTCTTATCATTGTAGATATATATTTCTAGCTATCATGATCATGACAAATCTTGAAACGTGTACTGGCAGAGAGGAGGAAATCAAGAAAAAGGTGGTTGTTGAGAAAGACGTGTATGAGGATCCTACAATTCGATTTTACCCGAGAGATGGCAATTGCTCTATACCTAAATAGTGGAGTTATTAGCTACTTCTAATTACACTTGCCAATCCATTATATGTGTCTGCATCATACATGTGCAGGCACTAGTAGAAAACAGGGCATTGGTGCGGGCCGGGCCAGCCCATTAGTCCTGGTTCAGTGACGAACCGGGACCAATGGGGGCAACGGTCTCGGTGCGTGAGGCCAGGGGGGCGGGCGGGCCACGTGGAGCATTGGTCCCGGTTCCATACACGAACCGAGACCAATGTGCCTCGCTCCTGGCCCACAAACATTGATCCCGGTTCGTGGCTGGATCCGGGACCAAAGGGGGTCCTTTAGTCACGATTCCAACCACGAACCGGGACCAATGAGATGCCTATATATACCCCCTCGCCGGAGAGCAGAGCACTCCACACTGCTCTGTTTTTTTGGCCGGCGAGGGGAGAGCTTTGTGGTGCCCTAGCTCACCTCGTATGCACATGTGGTGTTTTATGAAATTCCTAAGCCAAACTTAAGCTTTCTCCTTTCGAAGCTCCTTGTCCAAACTCCATTGTTGTCAAGATTTGTCTAGGTTTGGCGGTCTGTCCTGTCCTGTCCCCATCCTGAAACCGCCATCGATCGCCAGCGTGTGGTGAGCCTCTTGATCTTATCTTCTTGCTAAAAGAATATATACTTACTCGTATGATTTTCTTAATTTTATTATTGTTCACTTCTCTATTCATGATATGTTGTAATGGTTTTTAATACACTTTATTATATAACGCACGCAGATGAACCGGCAATGGATGTACGGTGACCGATGCACCTCTGAGTATATTAAGGGCCTACATAATTTTCTCGAAGTGGCTGAGGCAAACAAGCAGAATGGTTTTATGCCTTGTCCATGTACTATCTGTGAGAATACGAAGTATTTCTCCAACTCTAAAACCCTTCACTTCCACCTGCTTCAGAAGGGTTTTATGCCGCACTATAATGTTTGGACCAAGCACAGAGAAAGAGGGGTTATGATGGAAGAAAACGAAGAAGAAGAGGATGACGACAACTATCCTCCCCCTGAATATGGTGATGCTGCAATGGGGGAAGCTGAAGATCAAGAGGAACCAAATGATGTGCCTGATGATGATCTTCGCGGGGTCATTGTTGATGCATAGAGAGAATGCGAAAGTGAAAGGGAGAAGTTGAAGTTCGATCGCTTGTTAGTGGATCACAAAAAAGTTTGTATCCAAATTACGAAGATGACAATAAAAAGCTCGGTACCACACTGGAATTGCTGCAATGGAAGGCAAACAATGGTGTATCTGACAAGGGACTTAGTTCGCTACTGAAAATAATGAAGAAGAAGCTTCCAAAGGATAACGAATTTCCCGACAGTACGTACGCAACAAAGAAGGTTCTACGCCCTCTAGGATTGGAGGTGCAGAAGATACATGCATGCCCTAATGATTGCATCCTCTACCGCGGTGAGTACAAGGAACGGAACACATGCCCGGTATGCGGTGCATTGCGGTATAAGATCAGAAGAGATGACCCTGGTGATGTTGAGGGCTAGCGCACCGGGAAGAGGGTTCTTGCCAAGGTGATGTGGTATTCTCCTATAATACCACGGTTGAAACGTCTGTTCAGAAACAAAAAGCATGCCGAGTTGATGCAATGGCACAAAAAAGACCGTAAGATAGATGGGATGTTGAGAGCACCCGGTGACGGGTCGCAGTGGAGAAAGATCGAGAGAAAGTGGAGCGACTTTACAAGTGACCCGAGGAACGTATGGTTTTGTTTAAGTGTAGATGGCGTTAATACTTTTGGGGAGCAGAGCATCCAGCATAGCACATGGCCTGTGACTCTATGTATGTATAACCTTCCTCCTTGGTTGTGCATGAAGCGGAAGTTCATTATGATGCCAATGCTCATCCAAGGCCCTAAGAAACCCGACAATGACATTGATGTGTACCTAAGGCCATTAGTTGATGAAATTTTATAGCTATGGAATGGAAGAGATGTACTTGTGTGGGATGAGAACGAACATGAGGAATTTGACCTACATGTGTTGCTGTTTGTAACCATCAACGATTGGCCTGCTCTTAGTAACCTTTCAGGAGAGAGAAACAACGGATACCACGCATGCACACACTGTTTAGATGACACCGACAGTATATATTTGGAGAAATGTAGGAAGTATGTGTACCTGGGGCATCATCGATTTCTTCTGACCAACCATCAATGTCAAAAGAAAGGAAAGCATTTCAAAGGTGAGGCAGATCACCGGAAGAAGCCCGTCCTCCGTACTAGTGATCACATACTTGATATGGTCAATGATTTACAAGTAATATATGGAAAGGGTCCTAGCGTACTATCCCTTCCAAATGACGCTGACAAACGCGCACCCATGTGGAAGAAGAAATCTATATTATGGGACCTACCCTATTGGAAAGACCTAGAGGTCCACTCTGCAATCGACGTGATGCACGTGACGAAGAATCTTTGCGCGAACCTGCTAGGCTTCTTGGGAGTCTATGGGTAGACAAAAGATACACCGGAGGCACGGGACGAATAGCAATGTGTGCATGAAAAAGACGGCATGCATCCAAAGTAGTATGAAGGTCCTGCTAGCTACGCTCTAACCAAAAAAGAGAAGGAAATATTCTTTGAATGCCTGCTCAGTATGAAGATCCCGTCTGGCTTCTCGTCGAATATAAAGGGAATAATAAATATGATGCAGAGAAAAACTTCTAGAACCTAAAGTCTCGTGACTTCCACGTGATTATGATGCAACTGTTGCCGGTTACATTGAGGGGGCTTCTACCGGAAAACGTTTGATTAGCCATTGTGAAGCTATGTGCATTCCTCAATGCAATCTCTTAGAAGGTGATCAATCCAGAAATCCTGCCAAGGTTAAGGAGTGATTTGGTGCAGTGTCTTGTTAGTTTCGAGCTGGTGTTCCCACCGTCCTTCATCAATATCATGACGCACATCCTAGTTCATCTAGTTGACGAGATTGTCGGTCTGGGCCTTGTATTTCTACACAATATGTTCCCCTTTGAGAGGTTCATGGGAGTCTTAAAGAAATATGTTCGTAACCGCGCTAGGCCAGAAGCAAGCATCTCCATGGGCCATCAAACAGGGATGCCATTGGGTTTTGTGTTGACTTCATTCCTGACCTTAAGAAGACTGGTCTCCCTCAATTGCGGTATGAGGGGAGACTGACTAGAAAAGGCAAGCTAGGAGCGGACTCAATAATATGTAGGGACGTGTCACATCCCTAGCTAGATGTTGTCACATCCCTAGCTAGATTTCTTAGGAATAGCTTGTGTTGCGTCATGTTTCAATTTTGCATCAACATGAAATGGAAGTTAAAGAAACCCCAGGATCACATTGAATTAAAACAATTCAAAGTTGGTGAAATTTCAAAAAAATGCAAAATGCCCTTTAAAAATGTTCCCTAAGTCTGAGAAAATTGGACATGGTTAAATAGGGATCATTTTAATTATTTGAACAATCAAAACCATTTAAAATAATTGATAAGGCTCCTGAAATTATTAAATAAAGCATTATCATTATTTCTGTTTTCAAAATATCCTGAAACTTTTTAGACAAGTTTGAATTATTCAAACTCCTTTATAGAAAATATATGGGATATTTTGCAAAGACATTTTGTAACTGCAAAAGAATTAAACAAATGTCAGAAATTAGAAAAGAAATGAAATAAAGAAAAGAGAGGAAGAAAACCCACTTGTTTACCTGGCCCATTAGGCACCGCAGCCCACTAGGGGCACGGACGTCTTCTTCCTCCTGCCAGGAGGAGAAGCAGCTGCGTGCCGCCCCTGCTGCCAGCGGTGGCCGTGCTGGCCACCTCCTCCCTGCCTGCCTGCCCACCTCCTCATCGCGCTGGGAAGAGGATAGGCTTGGCCGCCACTCCAGCTGGATACCCCTCACCATTTCCCCCTCTCCCTCTCCTCTCTTACCCTCGTCGCCAGACTGAAGCCGCCGGTGATTCGCCGTCCTCCCCGCGTCCCCGACCACGCTAAGGCGCCAGAAGCCTCTCCGGTGAGGCCCCGGGCCATTTCCCCTAGTCTCATCGCCGTTCCCTTCCTCCAGCCCTGTCTGTCGCTTGAGCCGAGAGGAGCTCACCACCGGCCATGGCATAGCCGTGGCCACAGCGGCCAAAGCCCGCTCCTGGCCACGGGCTCGTGCTCGCAGCACCTCCCGCCACCCTTAGCCGTTGGGAGACTAGTAGTAAATCAAAAAAATTCCTACGTGTCACCAAGATCTATCTATGGAGAAACCAACTACGAGAGGGGAGATATTGCATCTTCATACCTTTGAAGATCGCTAAGCGGAAGCGTTACAAGAGCGTGGTTGGTGGAGTCATACTCATAGCGATTCAGATCGCGGTGGACTCCGATCTCAGCGCCGAACAACGGTGCCTCCGCGTTCAACACACGTGCAGCCCGGTGACGTCTCCTATGCCTTGATCCAGCAAGGAGGAAGGAGAGGTTGGGGAAGAGCTCCAACAGCAGCACGACAGCGTGGTGGTGGTGGAGTAGCAAGGTATTCCAGCAGGGCTTCGCCTAAGCGTTGCGGAGGAGGAAGAAGAGAGGTAGGGCTTTGCCGTGAGAGAGAGAGAGAGTTCAGATCTGTTCTCAAAAGGCCAAAACCTCAAGTATATATAGGAGGAGGGAGAGGGAGGGCTGCATTAGCCCCTCCTCCAAATAGGAGGCCTTCAGCCGAAGTGGGGATAGAGTCCACCTCCTAGAAGGGAGGTGGATCTCCTCTTTTAAAACCTTTTTGCCCTTTATCTCTTGATCCCAGCCGCATGGGCCTTTCTAGAAGGTATTGGCCAGCCCAATAAGGGCTGGAACACCTCCTCTAAGGGCCCACAAAGTCCTATGGTCGTCACATACCTCCTGGGGGTCCTCCGGCACCCTACCGGCACTCCCGGTACAATACCGATGAGCCCGAAAACTTTCCGGTGACCAAAACTGGACTTCCTATATATCAATCTTTACCTTCGGACCATTCCGGAGCTCCTCGTGATGTCCGGGATCTCACACGGTAGTCCTAACAACCTTCGGTAATCACGTATACCATTTCCCTATAACCCTAGGGTCATCGAACCTTAAGTGTGTAGACCCTAGGGGTTCGGGAGACACGTGGACATGACCGAGACACTTCTCCGGCCAATAACCAACAGCAGGATCTGGACACCCATGTTGGCTCCCACATACTCCACGATGATCTCATCAGATGAACCACGATGTCGGGGATTCAATCAATCCCGTATTCAAATCAATTTGTCTATCGGTATGATACTTGCCCGAGATTCGATCGTCGGTATCCCTATACCTTGTTCAATCTCGTTAGCGGAAAGTTTATTTACTCGTTCCGTAATACATCATCCCGTGTCTAACTCCTTAGTCACATTGAGCTCATTATGATGATGTCTTACTGAGTGGGCCTAGACATACCTCTCCGTCACACGGAGTGACAAATCCGAGTCTCGATTCGTGCCAACCCAACAGACACTTTCGAAGATACCCGTAGTGCACCTTTATAGACACCCAGTTACGTTGTGATGTTTGACACACCCAAAGCATTCCTACGGTATCCGAGAGTTGCAAAAATCTCATGGTCTAAGGAAACGATACTTGACATTGAAAAGGTTTAGCAGACGAACTACACGATCTTGTCCTATGCTTAAAATAGGATCTTGTCCATCACATCATTCTCCTAATGATGTGATCCCGTTATCAACGACATCCAATGTCCATGGTCATGAAACCGTGACCATCTATTGATCACCGAGCTAGCCAACTAGAGTCTTACTAGGGACATGTTGTGGTCTATGTATTCACACATGTATTACGGTTTCTGGTTAATACAATTGTAGCACGAACAATAGAAAATTATCATGAACTAGAAAATACAATAATAGCTATTTTATTATTGCATCTAGGGCATATTTCCAACAGTCTCCCACTTGCACTAGAGTCAATAATCTAGTTACATTGCGATGAATCGAACACCCATAGCATTCTGGTGTTGATCCATGTTTTGCTCATGAGAGAGGTTTAGTCAACGGATCTGCGACATTCAGATCCGTATGCACTTTACAAATATCTATATCTCCCTCCTGAATGTAATCACGGATGGAGTTGAAGCGGCGCTTGATGTGTCTTGTCTTCTTGTGAAACCTGGGCTCCGTCGCAAGGGCAATAGCTCCAGTGTTGTCACAGAGTAGAGTCATCAGGCCCGACGCATTGGGAATTACTCCTAGGTCGGTGATGAACTCCTTCATCCAGACTCCATCCTTCGCTACTTCCGAAGCAGCTATGTACTCCGCTTCACATGTAGATGCTGCCACGATGCTTTGCTTGCTCCATTCAAAATATACATGTATCCGGTTTGTGACTTGGAGTCATCTGGATCTGTGTTGAAGCTAGCGTCGACGTAACCCTTTACGACGAGCCCTTCGGCACCTCCATATATGAGAAACATGTCCTTTGTCCTGTTCAGGTACTTCGGGATATTCTTGACCGTTGTCCAGTGTTCTTCTCTGGGATCACTTTGGTACCTCCCTACCAAACTTATGGCAAGGTTCACATCGGTTCTAGTACACAGCATGGCATACATAATAGAGCCTATGGCTGAAGCATAGGGGATGACACTCATCTCTTCTCTATCCTTCGTAGTGGTCGGGCATTGAGTCGCACTCAATCTCACACCCTGTAACACAGGCAAGAACCCCTTCTTGGACTGATCCATATTGAACTTCTTCAATATATTTTCAAGGTATGTGCTTTGTGAAAGACCTATGAGGCGTCTCGATCTATCTCTATAGTTCTTAATACCTAATATGTAAGCATCTTCTCCAAGGTCCTTCATTGAAAAACACTTATTCAAGTAGGCCTGTATACTTTCCAAGAGTTATATATCATTTCCCATTATCAACATGTCATCCACATATAATATAATAAATGCCACAGAGCTCCCACTCACTTTCTTGTAAATACAGGGTTCTCCATAAACCTGTACAAACCCAAATGCTTTAATCACCTCATTAAAGCGAAAGTTCCAACTCCGAGATGCTTGCACCAGCCCATAGATGGAGTGCTGGAGCTTGCATACTTTGTTAGCATCTTTAGGATCGACAAAACCTTCTAGTTGCATCATATACAGTTCTTCCTTAAGGAATCCATTAAGGAATGCCGTTTTGACGTACATTTGCCAGATCTTATAATCATAAAATGCGGCAACTGCTAACATTATTCGGACAGACTTCAGCATCGCTACGGGTGAGAAAGTCTCATCGTAGCCAATTCCTTGAACTTGTCGATAACCCTTAGCGACAACCCGAGCCTTATAGGCGGTCACATTACTGTCCGCGTTAGTCTTCTTCTTAAAGATCCATTTATTTTCAATGGCTCGCTTATCATCAGGAAAGTCTACCAAAGTCCATACTATGTTTTCATACATGGATCCTATCTCGGATTTCATGGCCTCAAGCCATTTGTTGGAATCTGGGCCCGCCATCACTTCTTCATAGTTCGAAGGTTCACCGTTGTCCAACAACATGGTCTCTAGGACAGGGTTGCCGTACCACTCTGGTGCGGAACGTGTCCTAGTGGACCTTCGATGTTCAATAGTAACTTGATCTGAAGTTTCATGATCATCATCATTAACTTCCTCTCCAGCCGGTGTAGGCGCCACAGAAACAACTTCCTGTGCTGCGCTACTCTCCAGTTCGAGTGGAGGTACGATTGCCTCATCAAGTTCTATTTTCCTCCCACTTACTTCTTTTGAGAGAAACTCTTTCTCAAGAAAGGATCCATTCTTGGCAACAAAGACTTTGCCTTCGGATCGTAGGTAGAAGGTATACCCAACAGTCTCTTTCGGATATCCTATGAAGACGCACTTTTCCGCTTTTGGTTCGAGCTTCTCAGGTTGAAGTTTCTTCACATAAGCATCGCATCCCCAAACTTTTAGAAACAACAACTTAGGTTTCTTTCCAAACCATAATTCATACGTTTGCGTCTCAACGGATTTAGACGGTGCCCTATTTAAAGTGAATGCGGCAGTCTCTAATGCAGATCCCCAAAATGATAGCGCTAAGTCGGTAAGAGACAACATAGATCGCAGCATATCCAATAGAGTGCGATTACGACATTCAGACACACCATTTCGCTGAGGTGTGCCGGGCGGCGTGAGTTGTGAAACAATTCCACATTTCTTAAGGTGCGTGCCAAACTTGTGACTTAAATATTCTCCGCGACGATCAGATCGTAGGCATTTTATTTTCCTGTCACGTTGATTCTCTACCTCACTCTAAAATTCGTTGAACCTTTCAAAGGTTTCAGACTTGTGTTTCATTAAGTAGACATACCCATATCTTCTCAAGTCATCAGTGAGGGTGAGTACATAACGGTAGCCATCGCGAGCCTCAACGCTCATTGGACCGCATACATCGGTATGTATTATCTCCAACAAGTCAGTTGCTCGCTCCATTGTTCTGGAGAACGGAGTCTTGGTGATCTTGCCCATGAGGCATGGTTCGCACGTATCAAATGATTCGAAATCAAGAGACTCCAAAAGTCCAGCAGCATGGAGCTTCTTGATGCGTTTGACACCAATATGACCAAGGCGGCAGTGCCACATGTAAGTGGGACTATTGTTATCAACCTTATACCTTTTGGTACTCACACTATGGACATGTGTAACATCACGTTCGAGATTCATCAAAAATAAACCATTGACCAGCGGGGCATGACCATAAAACATTTCTCTCATATAAATAGAACAACCATTATTATCAGAATTAAATGAGTAGCCATCTCGCATCAAGCGAGATCCAGATACAATGTTCATGCTCAAAGCTGGTACTAAATAACAATTATTAAGGTTTAAAACTAATCCCGAAGGTAGATGTAGAGGTAGAGTCTAGCCTTCGCTTATTCCGTAGCTCCTCCTTGGAGTTACAAATGTGAGCAACTGCACCGGTATCAAATACCCAGGAGATACTACGAGCGCTGGTTAAGTACACATCAATAACAAGTATATCACATATACCTTTAACGTTGACGTCCTTCTTATCCACTAAGTTCTTGGGGCAGTTCCGCTTCCAGTGACCGATACCCTTAAAATAAAAGCACTCAGTCTCAGGCTTGGGTCCATTCTTGTTGTTCTTCTTCCTCCCGACAACTTGCTTACCGGGCGCGGCAATAGCTTTGCCATCCTTCTTGAAGTTCTTCTTACCCTTGCCTTTCTTGAAACTAGTAGTCTTATTCACCATCAACACTTGATGCTCCGTTTTGATCTCGACCTCCGCTGACTTCAGCATCGAGTACAACTCAGGAATGGACATCTCCATCCCTTGCATGTTGTAGTTCATCACAAAGCTCTTGTAGCTAGGTGGAAGCGACTGGAGGATTCTGTCAATGACTGAGTCATACGGGAGATTAACTTCCAGCTGAGTCAAGTGGTTGTGTAGCTCAGACATCTTGAGGATGTGATCACTTACAGAACTATTCTCCTCCATCTTACAGCTGAAGAACTTGTCGGAGACTTCATATCTCTCGACCCGGGCATGAGCTTGGAAAACCAGTTTCAGCTCTTGGAACATCTCATATGCTCCGTGGTGCTCAAAATGCTTTTGGAGCCCCGATTCTAAACTATAAAGCATGCCGCACTGAACAAGGGAGTAATCATCGCAGCACAACTGCCAAGCGTTCATAACGTCTTGATCCGCTGGGAAAATGGGTGCGTCACCTAGCGGTGCATCAAGGACATCCAATCTCTTTGAAGCTATGAGGATGATCCTCAAGCCATGGATCCAGTCCGCATAGTTGCTTGCATCATCTTTCAGCTTGGTTTTCTCTAGGAACGCATTGACGTTAAGGGTGACATTCGTATTGGCCATTGGATCTACAATATAGATAGTAAAGATAATTTTATACTAAGTTCATGATAATTAAGTTCACATAATCAAATTATTTAATGAACTCTCACTCAGATAGACATCTCTCTAGTCATCCAAGCGTTACATGATCCATGTCAACTAGCCCGTGTCTGATCACCACGTGAGACAGACTAGTCATCCATGGTGAACATATCTATGTAGATCGTATCTTCTATACGACTCATGTTCGACCTTTCGGTATTCCGTGTTCCGAGGCCATGTTTGTACATGCTAGGCTCATCAAGTTAACCTAAGTGTTTTGCGTGTGTAAATCTGGCTTACACCCGTTGTATGCGAACGTTAGAACCTATCACACGCGATCATCACGTGGCGCTTCGGAACAACGATCCTTAGCAACGGTGCACAGTTAGGGTGAACACATCTCTTGAAATTTTATTGAGAGATCATCTTATTTACTACCGTCGTTCTAACCAAATAAGATATAAACATGATAAACATCACATGCAATCAATATAGTGACATGATATGGCCAATATCATCTTGCTCCTTTGATCTCCATCTTCGGGGCACCATGATCATCATTGTCACTGGCACGACACCATGATCTCCATCATCATGATCTCCATCATCGTGTCTTCATGAAGTTTTCTTGCCAACTATTACTTCTACTACTATGGATAACGTTTAGCAATAAAGTAAAGTAATTACATGGCATTTATGATTGACACCTAGGTCATACAATAAAATAAGACAACTCCTATGGCTCCTGTTGGTTGTCATAGTCATCGATATGCAAGTCGTGAATCCCATTACAAGAACATGATTAATCTCATACATCACAATGCATCATATCACATCCTTTTGGCCATATCACATCACAAGGCATATGCTGCAAAAACAAGTTAGACGTCCTCTAATTTGTAGTTGCATGTTTTTACGTGGCTGCTATAGGTTTCTAGCAAGATCATTCTTACCTATGCCAAAACCACAATGTGATATGCCAATTGCTATTTACCCTTCATAAGGACCCTTTTCATCGAATCCAATCCGACTATGGTGGGAGAGACAGACACCCGCTAGCCACCTTATGCAACTAGTGCATGTCAGGCGGTGGAACCGGTCTCACGTAAGCATACGTGTAAAGTTGGTCCGGGCTGCTTCATCCCACAATATAGTCGAATCAACATAAGACTAGTAACGGCAAGCATATTAACAAGATCGATGCCCACAACTGCTTTGTGTTCTACTCGTGCATAGATTCTACGCATAAACCTAGCTCATGATGCCACTGTTGGGAGACGTAGTAGTAAATCAAAAAGTTTCCTACGTGTCACCAATATCTATCTATGGAGAAACCAGATACAAGAGGGGAGACATTGCATCTTCATACCTTTGAAGATCGCTAAGCGGAAGCGTTACAAGAACGCGGTTGGTGGAGTCGTACTCGTAGCGATTCAGATCGCGGTGGACTCCGATCTTAGCGCCGAACAAATGCGCCTCTGCGTTCAACACACGTGCAGCCCGGTGACATCTCCTATGCCTTGATCCAGCAAGGAGTAAGGAGAGGTTGGGGAAGATCTCCAACAGCAGCATGACGGCGTGGTGGTGGTGGAGTAGCAAGGTATTCCAGCAGGGCATCGCCTAAGCGCTGCGGAGGAGGAAGAAGAGAGGTAGGGCTTTGCCATGAGAGAGAGAGAGTTCAGATCTATTCTCAAAAGGCCAAAACTTCAAGTATATACAGGAGGAGGGAAAGGGATGGCTGCCTTGGCCCCTCCTCCAAAGAGGAGGGCTTCGGCCGAAGTGGGGATAGAGTCCACCTCCCACAAGGGAGGTGGATCTCCTCTTTCAAAACCCTTTTGCCCTTTATGTCTTGATCCCAGCCGCATGGGCCTTTCTAGAAGGTCTTGGCCAGCCCAATAAGGTCTGGCACACCTCCTCTAAGGGACCACAAAGTCCTATCGTCACACCCCTCTTGGGGGTCCTCCGCCACCCTCCCAGCACTCCCGATACAATACCGATGAGCCCGAAAACTTCCCGGTGACCAAAACTGGACTTCCTATATATCAATATTTACCTCCGGACCAAGCCGGAGCTCCTCATGATGTCCGGGATCTCATCCGGGACTCCGAACAACCTTCGGTAATAATGTATACCATTTCCCTATAACCCTAGCGTCATCGAATCTTAAGTGTGTAGACCCTACGGGTTCGGGAGACACGTGGACATGACGGAGACACTTCTCCGACCAATAACCAACAGCGGGATCTGGATACCCATGTTGGCTCCCACGTACTCCACGATGATCTCATTGGATGAACCACGATGTCGGGGATTCAATCAATCCCGTATTCAAATCCCTTTGTCTATCGGTATGATACTTGCCCGAGATTCGATCGTCGGTATCCCTATACCTTGTTCAATCTCGTTACCGGCATGCCTCTTTACTCATTCCGTAATACATCATCCTGTGGCTAACTCCTTAGTCACATTGAGCTCATTATGATGATGTATTACCGAGTGGGCCCAGAGATACCTCTCCGTCACACGGAGTGACAAATCCGTGTCTCGATTCGTGCCAACCCAACACACACTTTCGGAGATACCCATATTGCACCTTTATAGCCACCCAGTTATGTTGTGACGTTTGGCACACCCAAAGCATTCCTATGGTATCCGGGAGTTGCACAATCTCATGGTCTAAGGAAACGATACTTGACATTGAAAAGCTTTAGCTGACGAACTACACGATCTTGTGCTATGCTTAGGATTGGGTCTTGTCCATCACATCATTCTCCTAATGATGTGATCCCGTTATTAACGACATCCAATGTCCATGGTCATGAAACCGTGACCATCTATTGATCAACGAGCTAGCCAACTAGAGGCTTACTAGGGACATGTTGTGGTCTATGTATTCACACATGTATGACGGTTTCTAGTTAATACAATTGTAGCACGAACAATAGACAATTATCATGAACTAGGAAATACAATAATAACTATTTTATTATTGCCTCTAGCGCATATTTCGAATAGTATCCCCCCTCTGTTTCGCCCCCTGCAGCTTGTAGCGCAGCAGCTGCTCCTGCCTGAGCTCCATCGTCCGCCCATGTCGTCGCCGTCGTTGCTATAGACCCCCCCCGAGCCCCGTCTGCCGCAGCGCTGGATGCGCGCATGCACGGGCTTCCTCCAAGTGCCCTCCGCGCGCCAAATGGTCTCCGGAGGTGCAACTCCGGTGGGTCGACGCCGTGCAGATAGTCGTCGCCGGCCCCGCTCTGGTGGGTGCCGACGTGGCCATAATCAGGGGCTAATTCCCCCTCATTAGTTAGCCTCCTGCCACTGACCAGTGGGCCCCGGGGTGGGTCAAACCCCTGGTCAGCATGGATTTTAGGGCCCTGTCACTGACGTGTGGGCCCCGCACGTCAGGTTTGACCTGGTCTGATCAGCCGACCAGCTGACGTCGTGGTGACGTCAGGCTGACGCCATAATTCTATTTTCTAGTTTAAAAATAATTTCAGAAAATGTTTAAAACTTCAAAAATTCATATAAATTAATGTGTAAATCAGATGAACAAAATTTATAGATGAAAATTTATCAGAAAAATCGAATGAATCCAATGGTGCTATTATCATTCATGTTAGAGCCCGAAAACTTCCCGGTGACCAAAACTGGACTTCCTATATATCAATCTTTACCTCCGGACCAATCTGGAGCTCCTCGTGACGTCTGGGATCTCATCCGGGACTCCAAACAACCTTAGGTAATCATGTATACCATTTCCCTATAACCCCAACATCATCGAATCTTAAGTGTGTAGACCCTACGGGTTCGGGAGACACGTGGACATGACCGAGACACTTCTCCGACCAATAACCAACAGCGGGATCTGGATACCCATGTTGGATCCCACGTACTCCACGACGATCTCATCGGGTGAACCACGATGTCGGGGATTCAATCAATCCCGTATTCAAATTCCTTTGTCTATCGGTATGATACTTGCCCGAGATTCAATCGTCGGTATCCCTATACCTTGTTCAATCTTGTTACCGGCAAGTCTCTTTACTCGTTCCATAATACACCATCCCGTGGCTAACTCCTTAGTCACATTGAGCTCATTATGATGATGTATTACCGAGTGGGCCCAAAGATACCTCTCCGTCACACGGAGTGACAAATCCCTGTCTCGATTCGTGCCAACCCAACAGACACTTTCGGAGATACCCGTAGTGCACCCTTATAGCCACCCAGTTATGTTGTGACGTTTGGCACACCCAAAGCATTCCTATGGTATCCGGGAGTTGCACAAACTCATGGTCTAAGGAAACAATACTTGACATTGAAAAGCTTTAGCTGACGAACTACACGATCTTGTGCTATGCTTAAGCTTGGGTCTTGTCCATCACATCATTCTCCTAATGATGTGATCCCGTTATTAACGACATCCAATGTCCATGGTCATGAAACCATGACCATCTATTGATCAACGAGCTAGCCAACTAGAGGCTTACTAGGGACATGTTGTGGTCTATGTATTCACAAATGTATGACGGTTTCTAGTTAATACAATTGTAGCACGAACAATAGACAATTATCATGAACTAGGAAATACAATAATAACTATTTTATTATTGCCTCTAGGGCATATTTCGAACAGTAGCCCCCCTCAGGTTCGCCCCCTGCAGCCTGTAGCGCAGTAGCTGCTCCTGCCCGAGCTCCGACGTCCGCCCATGTCGTCGCCGTCGTCGCTGTAGACCCCCCCCGAGCCCCCTCTGCCACAGCGCTGGATGCGCGCATGCATGGGCTTCCTCCGGGTGCCCTCCGTGCACCAAATGGTCGTCGGAGGCGCAACTCCGGCGGGTCGCCGCCGTGCAGATAGTCGCCGCCGGCCCCGCTCTGGTGGGTGCCGACATGGCCATCATTTGGGGCTAATCCCCCCTCATTAGTTAGCCTCCTGCCACTGACAAGTGGGCCCCAGGGTGGGTCAAACCCCTGGTCAGCTTGGAGTTTAGGCCCCTGTCACAGACGTGCGGGCCCCGCACGTCAGGTTTGACCTGGTCTGATCAGTCGACCAGCTGACGTCGTGGTGACGTCAGGCTGACGCCATAATTCTATTTTCTAGTTTAAAAATAATTTCAGAAAATGTTTAAAACTTGAAAAATTCATATAAATTAATCTGTAAATCAGATGAAAAAAATTTACAGATGAAAATTTATAAGAAAAATCGAAAGAATCCAATGGTGCTATTATCAAGCATGTTAGAGCCCGAAAACTTCCCGCTGACCAAAACTGGACTTCCTATATATCAATCTTTACCTCCGAACCAATCCGGAGCTCCTCGTGACGTCCGGGATCTCATCCGGGACTCCGAACCACCTTCGGTAATCATGTATACCATTTCCCTATAACCATAGCGTCATCGAATCTTAAGTGTGTAGAACCTACGGGTTCGGGAGACACGTGGACATGACCGAGACACTTCTCCGACCAATAACCAACAGCGGGATCTGGATACCCATGTTGGCTACCAAGTACTCCACGATGATCTCATCGGATGAACCACGATGTCGGGGATCCAATCAATCCCGTATTCAAATCCCTTTGTCTATCGGTATGATACTTGCCCGAGATTCAATCGTCGATATCCCTATACCTTGTTCAATCTCGTTACCGGCAAGTCTCTTTACTCGTTCCGTAATACATCATCCCGTGGCTAAATCCTTAGTCACATTGAGCTCATTATGATGATGTATTACTGAGTCGGCCCAGAGATACCTCTCCGTCACACGGAGTGACAAATCCCTGTCTCGATTCGTGCCAACCCAACAGACACTTTCGGAGATACCAGTAGTCCACCTTTATAGCCACCCAGTTATGTTGTGACGTTTGGGACACCCAAAGCATTCCTACGGTATCCGGGAGTTGCTCAAACTCATGGTCTAAGGAAACAATACTTGACACTGAAAAGCTTTAGCTGACAAACTACACGATCTTGTGCTATGCTTAGGATTGCGTCTTGTCCATCACATCATTCTCCTAATGATGTGATCCCATTATTAACGACATCCAATGTCCATGGTCATGAAACCGTGACCATCTATTGATCAACGAGCTAGCCAACTAGAGGCTTACTAGGGACATGTTGTGGTCTATGTATTCACAAATGTATGACGGTTTCTAGTTAATACAATTGTAGCACGAACAATAGACAATTATCATGAACTAGGAAATACAATAATAACTATTTTATTATTGCCTCTAGGGCATATTTCGAACAGTAGCCCCCCTCAGGTTCGCCCCCTGCAGCCTGTAGCGCAGTAGCTGCTCCTGCCCGAGCTCCGACGTCCGCCCATGTCGTCGCCGTCGTCGCTGTAGACCCCCCCGACCCCCCCGAGCCCCCAAATGGTCGCCGGAGGCGCAACTCCGGCGGGTTGGCACCGTGCAGATAGTCGCCGCCGGCCCCGCTCTGGTGGGTGCCGACGTGGCCATCATCAGGGGCTAATCCCCCCTCATTAGTTAGCCTCCTGCCACTGACCAGCGGGCCCCAGGGTGGGTCAAACCCCTGGTTAGCACGGAGTTTAGGCCCCTATCACTGACGTGCGGCCCTGCACGTCAGGTTTGACCTGGTCTGATCAGTGGACCAGCTGACGTCGTGGTGACGTCAGGCTGACACCATAATTCTATTTTGTAGTTTAAAAATAATTTCAGAAAATGTTTAAAACTTCAAAAATTCATATAAACTAATGTGTAAATGAGATGAAAAAAATTTACAGACGAAAATTTGTCAGAAAAATCGAATGAATCCAATGGTGCTATTATCATGCATGTTAGAGCAACCTAAGTGCATGATAGCATGTATGGATTCATTCGATTTTTGGTTTATTGTCATAGTAAATAGCTAAACCTTCCAACCTAGCATACCTGGTAGATGCTTGTGCCATGATGTGCTTAGCTTAGTTTTCCTGCTATGCTTGCTATGCTTAGAGTTGTGTCAGGTCTGATTCATCTGGGTGTTGAACTGAGTGAAACAATATTGTCTGATGTGATAATCTTATGATGAACCCGATTTGGTAAAGGTAGCGATGAGAGGCTATGTAGGAGTACATAGCAGGTTGTCTCATTGGGACCGTTCTTAGGAACTGAGTTCCGTGTTTGTGATCCAAGACTAGATACTACCACACGTTGGGATACTTAATTGACCCTCTTGACTTATCAGTCGCTTAGTCCTTAGTCCAGGAGTTGCAAGTAGTTTCTGGTGTTTATAGCATATTGGAGGCCGTGCGTAGCGCCGACCCTAGGGGTGGGTTATGACACGGTAGGCAGTGGCACTGTGTACCAAGGGTCACCCGAATGGTGCGCTTGGGAACCCTGCACACATCGTTTGGGACCGTAGCGGAAACTTTGGCCGGACTTCCGTGCAGGTTCAGTCTCAAATAGGCGATAGCCTGGACTAGAGGTCTATGTGATTGACGGTCGTAGCCGACTCCCTCGCCGGGCTTCTGCTTGAAGGTTGCCGAGGTGCATGGTTTTATGAGCACTGAGATATAAGTGGCGAGAGCGTGTGTGAAGAAGTACACCCCTGCAGGGTATGAAACTATTCGAACAGCCGCCTCCTCGGATATGGACTACTTGGAGAACTTATGATTTTCACACGTAATCAAATGGATACTCATAAAAAAATAGCAAGACAAGTGTGAGTACCATGGATGGCACTCTTCTGGAAGAGGGAAGTGAATCCATGGTGGTGTATTGTCGTGGACTTTGTGGACTCATGTGCGATATCTAAAATTGTAACTAAGAGTTAAAAACTGAGTAGTGTAGGATAGCCATGAGTCAAAGGTGGCATTGCTGCATAAACTCCACCTTCCCCTTTGTTGATGCATGAGCATGATTAGCCTAGGTCTGTTTTAAAGACTAGTTGAGTACATTTGTACTCATGTTTGCTTAATATATGTTGCAGATGAGGCCCAGGACCCTTCGGGTGGGTTCTTTCTAGATGTCGACGATGCCGAATAGCTGGTGTCCCAGCTACGACCTTACGCCTGTGGTGCGCTGTAGATAGTCAGGCCATGTGCCTTTTTACCCTTTCATTTGTCTGTACTCAGACAACTTTATGCTTCCGCTTGGCTTGTATGAAATTGTTTGTATGACTTGAGTGTCGGATCATGTGACCCCTATCTGTAAGAACATGTTATGCAAGGCTCTCCTGAGCCTCTTAAATAAAAGTCATGTTGTTGTATGTTTATGTTGTGATGCCATGGTTGTATCTATGCATATCGGGCATGTCGTGCGTACATGTGACGTGCAACGGTATGTATGGGATCTAGCACCTAGTCGTGTGCCTTTAGTAGTACTCTTTACGGGAAACTGCCTCTTTATTCTTCCACCGAGCCATGGTAGCTTGCTACTGCTCCGGACACATTGATTGACCGGCATGTATCCTTCTTTGCTGCTGTGTCTGTCCCTTCGGGGAAATGTCTCGCAGTGTAATGGACTCCTTGTAGCCTGCTACGACTCATCTACGTGCAGTGATGGCATTTATGTCTCATGGCATAATGGAGTTCTTGTAGCTTGCTATGACTCATCTACACACGCTTGAGGCCGACACCTGCATTGCTTGGTTACGTATGCCTGTTTCCTTACGGATGTGCCGCTTGGGTTCTATGACTAGTCATGTCGGCCCAGGTACTCTGTTGTTTGATTGCCAGCGACATGTTCACATACGTGAGCCAAAAGACGAAAACGGTCCCGACTAATGTAAGGCTGCAGCCGTGGAACTTACCGTGCGTGAGGCCGCAAAGTGATGTGATATGTTACAGTTTGGATTCATATGACTTATGATCGGGGTCCCGACAGTGTTGTTATCAGAGCCTGACTGACTGTAGGACTACCAAGCCAAATCAGTCGAAGTTGAGTCTAGAAACACTATAGAAAAGTAGTGGAATTGATTCTAGAAGGGAACGTAAGGCTCTTCTTACTCCTCTTCCCAAGTTATTCTATTCTGAGTCATTCTCATCTTTTCTACGTGGATAAGAACTAGGTTTCTCATCTATTGCTTAGGATGACGAGTTACTAACCATGGACCAATAGCTAGCTTGTTTACAAATGAATGTAGTTACTCAATTATTGTTGGTGTGACAAGCAGATGGAGAAGAGATTTGAGTCTAGAAAGTAGAGTGGTTATGCCTTTACAATCTTCTGCAGTTGTCTCAAAATCCTTTTTGAGCAATTACAGCCGTTATGCTATCCAATTTCTGCCAGAGTATCTAATGTCTTTGCATCATTCTCTGTTTCAGATGCCCCCTCGTTCTTCCCGTCAGGTGGTCCATTTGACCAGGTGCATTGATGTACCGGGTCACACGGTCATGTTGGTTAGAGTTATGATGGAGGCTAGCTACCGTTGGTACCCAGAGTACACAATGGAGGAACAGTATCGAGATTTCAACCATAGTCAGTATCTGTGTACCGTCAAGATTTATCCTTCATATCCTGGAGCTGCAGAGCAGCTTCACTGGACTTATGGATTAGGTGTCACCATAGATATGGCGGTTCAGGAGGCCGCCTATACCACGTTGACTATCATGAGGTTTCACCATGGACTTGTCCAGAACACAGCATTTTGCTATGTTTCTGCTTCCATGGGAGGAGAGGATGGTTATCTTAGCACAACCTACTATGATCATTCCCATGAGGATCCTAGGCCGCAGGTGACCACTCAGATGTTGGAGAACAGGGATCGTGATGCACATGCCCTTCGCATGGAGCTTTATGCTACGCGTGCACGTCTTTGGACAGCCCTGACGCAGTTGGCACCTGTCGTGCAGACAGGTTATGGAGATTTGGAGATGCTGACCCCATCGCGGACTCATCTACTAGCACACGTAGATTGGCCCGATGTTGGAGGCATCACCCCTCTTCGTGGACCGCTGTTGCCGCCAATGAGGGGACCAAGGCCGCATTCGTGTCCTTATGGTTTCCAGGGATCACAGCTAGAATGTTTCCAGATCCTTAGGTTCAGCTCCTGGGTCATGAGGGTAACATGTATGAGGCATTCTACGACGATGCTTGAGTACGTGGATGTTAGTACTAGTAAGTTGCAATCGTATCACCACAGTCCTGCGTGTCTTGTGGGATATGATTGAGGTCGAGAGTTGAGTTCTGGAGGTGTAGATAGATAATGTATAGGAAACTTGTAATGCCTCCGATGAGTTGTGTCATCTCTTTGTAGTTGCTATCAATTTCGGCTTGTACTGAACTATGTCATGGTGTGTATGAATCATAGTGTTCATATGGCAGTTTGTTTCCATGTTGTTTGGATGTTTACACTGCATGCCATGTTGTCCAGTACATTCCTTATCTCATGTCTTAGAGTTGATGTCCTCTGTGTCTAAGTTGTGGGTTTGTTTTTGCCAAGATGCTGGAAACTAGGAATAACCCCGTGCCTGCCCCCGAACAGGGCGAGGGAAGCCAAACAAGGCAAGCGAACCTGCAGGCTAGAAGCTGAACGGAACAAAAGGGAGACAAACGGGCTGCTGGAACGAATCGAGAAGAACACAACGCATGCTCCCCGCAATGATTTCAATGATGGCGTGTCACTCGGTGATTTCATCAGGCTGTGCCCACCTAAGTATCATCATTCGTTCGACCCACTTGATGCGGATGACTGGCTGACCAGCATGTTCCGCAAGATCCAGGCTGCCAATGTGTCTGAGGCCAACACGGTGACTTTTGCAACCTACTTCTTGGAAGGACCCGCCAATCAGTGCTGGGAAAATTATGAAGCCATGCGTCCCGTAGGGCCCGCACCAACTTGGGCAGAATTCAGCGCAGCATTTCGTACCCATCACATCGCGGAAGGGATGATGGATCGCAAGAGATAATAATTTTGTGCTTTCACCCAGAGCAGACTGTCCGTGGATGCATATAGTCGTGAGTTCGGAAATCTTGCTTGCTATGCTCCGGAGGAAGTTTCAACTAATGCTAAGAAACAATCCAGGTTCTGGAAAGGACTCAACCTTGAGCTCCGTCGAGATTTGCGCCTACATGAGTGCACCACCTTCCAGGCTCTCGTCAATAAGGCTATCAACGCCGAGACCGGACAGACGGATTGTGAGGCTACAAGGAAGCACAAGCGTGACTTCAACCCCGCACCTGGCTCGGGATCCAACAAACACCGGGTGTGGGTACCCAACGCATCTCTACCGCCAAGATACACCGTGAGGCCGTTCTTCGAGGCATCCCGCCGAATTCAGCCTAACCCTCCAGTCAGACCATTTGGAGGTCCGCCTGCCAATGTTGCTCCCCGTGCCTCCGTGGTCTGCTATAATTGTGGAGAACCAAGACACTACTCTTGTGATTGTCCTCAAGCTAATGCTAAGCCGGTTGGACGTGGAAAGCGTGGAAAAGCCTTCTATGTGAAGCCAACTCCTGCTCATGGTCGAGTGAACTATGTCTCCACTGAGGAAGATCTTGAGGATCCTGATGTTACCCTAGGTATGCTCCTTGTCAATAGTCATCTAGCATCTTTTCTATTTGATACACTATAGGAAACAGGTACTTTGCCATCCCACATCCCGGACGACAAAGGCATAAAACCCGGATGACAAAGGCTTTGCCGTCTGCCAGCGGACGGCAAACCGTCCGGCTGAATAATCCACGGTAAAGGCCGCTTTGTCGTGTGCTGGCGGACGACAAAGACCTTAGGTTCTTTGTCGTCTGCTGGCAGACGGCAAAGAGCCTGGACGGCACACGTGGGCACTTAGCTCCGTTAGGGGGCTTAACGGCGTGCTTTGCCGTCCGCTGGCAGACAGCAAAGACCTTAGGTCTTTGCCGTCTGCCAACGGATGGCAAAGCACCTTTTTTATAGCCTAGGTGGGTTCTTTGCCGTCAGCTGGCAGACGGTAAAGAACCGAAGGTCTTTGTTGTCTGCCAGCGGACGGCAAAGAACCCACATAGGCCAGCCCCAGTTTGCACAGGTAGCTGCCATGTGGCCACTTTGCCGTCTGCTGGCGGACGACAAAGCTCTTTGTCGTCTGCCAGCAGACGGCAAAGTGGCTTTATAGCCCTTGTTTTTTTTTCTTAAAATGATTCAATTTGACATAATATTCATATATATATATATATCCAACATATACATATCCAGAACATACATATCATTCAACAAGTTCCAACAAGCATACCAAATGAGTTGAAATAACCATATATATATATATCAATAACTAAGTTCCAACATACAAGTCCAACATACAAGTCCAACACACAATATTGTTTCCAACAACACACAAGTTTTCCATAAACATAAAGGTAGCAGAAGTAGAAGAGTACAGTCCATCAATGCACTCTTCCTCATCTATAGCAAATCTGCAAAGTAGGAAAGATATAGTTAGAAGAAGAAGAAGACTAGCTAGAAGAAGAAGAAGAAAGTGAAGAAAAAAAGAAGAAGAAGAATTTATTTTCTATTTCTTTTTCTCCTCTCCTCTCCTCTCCTCTTATCCAAGTTAGTAATGTCATTTTGTAACTAACTAATCATATCAAGTAATTTTGGAGGAAAAAATGCTAAGTATAGGTCATTTTATAGCTATCCTAGGTAGAATATATCATTTTGGAGGTAAGTAAGGTCATTATCTATTTTTGAGGAACATAAGATAAGTATAATTCATTTTGGAGGTAAACCAAGGTTATTATGTATTTTTGAGGAAAATAAGCTAGGTATAGGTCATTTTGGAGGTAAACCAAGGTTATTATGCCATTTTTTACCTAAGTGAGCATATTATGTCATAAATGAACTAGCTAAGCTAACTATAGATCACTATTGAGCTATCCTAGGTAGTTATGCCATTTTGTACCTAAGTGAGCTAATTATGTCATAAATGAACTAGCTAAGCTAGCTATAAATCATTATTGAGATATACTAGCTACTAATGCCATTTTCTAGCTAACTAAGCATATCAAGTCATTTTGGAGGAAAAAATGCTAAGTATATGTCATTTTTATAGCTATCCTAGGTAGAATATACCATTTGCTAGCTAACTAAGCATATCAAGTCATTTTTGATGAAAATAAGCTCAGTATAGGTCATTTTGGAGCTAAGTAGTTCATTTCTTAAGCTGAGTATGCATTTTTTAATGAACACACTTGGGAAAACTTACCATCAACACGCAGGTGAAGGACCGGTAGGGTTTGGGCCAGGGTGAGACATAGAAGGACCAGTAGAGTTTGGGCCAGGGTGAGACATAGAAGGGCCGGTCGGGGTTGCGGTAGACGCGGAAGGATCGGTCGATGCTTGTCGGGAGGCACGCTGCACCAAAGATCATTTGCAATGTCTACTTAGCATGATGCAACTCAAATGTGAATACTAGTAACTAATGACCATTTAAATGAAAGTCACCGTGGGTGCTATAGCAATATGGGGCATCGACGGAGGGGTCTGACCATTGTTCTTGCACATGGTCTGCACATTATATGACCTAACTCATAATTCACACATATATGACCCCGTCGGCCTCTGGAAGGCCGAAGAGCACCCTTTCGGTCAACAGGAGGCCGAAGAGGTGTCGGGGGTCGGGGTGTCGTGTCGGGGTGTCGGGGTGTCGTGTCGGTGTACATCGGTATAATGTGTGTGTGACTTTCGGTTCATCGAGGCTTTCCTTAAGTAACTCTCATATCTCATGGTGTGTTGGTGCGCTCTCTCTCACACTGATATGGTGGTGTATATATTTTGGTGGGCACTCTCTCACAGTAATAGTTCGACTGCTGGTAATGGACGCCTCACGTCTTCTCTTCTTGCGCAATATATCGACGAGTATATCACAAATAGGAGAAGAATGATGAGGCGTCCCCCACGACAATAGTCGGGATTCCTCCATCAAGAACACACATGAAAGTTCTTTAAGGAAAGCCTCGACGGACCAAAAGTCACAAACGCATTATACCGATGTACATAGACCCACGATCACTCATCTTGCCTACCTACTGGACACACACAAAATACTGATGATTGAAGACACCTATAGCTAGCAAGTTTCATCGGCACGAAGACTGGAACATAGGAAATGATATTTTGTATAACAGAATCGAAATATATATGACCTAACTCGTAATTCACAAATATATGACCCGTGTTGTGTCGGGGTCAGGGTGTCTCGTGTGTCGTTTCGGGGTCGGGGTGTCAGGGGTGTCGTGTCGGGGTCGGGGTGTCAGGGTTGTCGTGTCGGGGTCGGGGTGTCTGGGGTGTCGTGTTGGGTCAGGGTGTCGTGTTAGGGTCGGGGTGCTGTGTCGTGGTCATTGGTGACGTGTCGGGGTCGGGGTGTCATGTCAGGGTCTGGTTGTCGGGGATGTCGTGTCGGGGTAGCGGTACTGTGTCTGGGTTAGGGGGTTCCTCGACGTCGACGAAACCCTAAATAGCAAGTATCATCGGTGCGAGATACATGTGCCACTCAGCATTGAACACTAGATCCACATCCCACAAGTGACGCCGGCACCCGGTGTGCCGCGCGCAGCAATAGTTCTGGGTCGGTGTACATCGGTATAATGCGTGTGTGACTTTCGGTTCATCGAGGCTTTCCTTAAGTAACTCTCATATCTCATGGTGTGTTTGTGCGCTCTATCTCACACTAATATGGTGGTGTATATCTGTTGGTGGACACTCTCTCACAGTAATATTTTGACTGCTGGTGATGGACGCCTCTTCTCTCCTCTTCTTGCGCAAACTATCGACGAGTATATCGCACAGAAGAGAAACAAGAAGAGGCGCCCCACACGACAATAGTTGGGATTCCTTCATCAGGAACACACATGAAAGTTATTTAAGGAAAGCCTCGATGGACCGAAAGTCACACACACATTATACCGATGTACATCGACCCACGATTACTCATCTTGCCTAGCTACTAGACACACACAAAACTATGATGATTGAGGACACCTATAGCTAGCAAGTTCCATCGGCATGAAGACCGGAACAGAGGAAATGATGTTTTGTATAACAAAATCAAAAAATATATGACCTGTGTTGTGTCGGGTTCGGGGTGTCTGGGGTGTCGTGTCGGGGTTGGGGTGTCGGGGGTGTCGTGTCGGGGTCGGGGTGTCGGGGTCGTGGTATTCTTCCTCCTTTCCTTTAACTCTTCTTCTTCTCCTCCTCTCCTCTTTTTTCTTCTTCTTCTTCCTCTTCTTCTTTTTTCTTCTCCTCCTCCTCCTCCTCCTCTTCTTCTTCTTCTTCATATTTATTCTTCTCCTTCTCCTCCTCTCCTCTTTTTTCGTCTTCTTCTTTTTTCTCCTCCTCCTCCTCTTCTTTTTGTTCCTTTCCTTTTTTCCTCTTCTTCTTCTCCTCCTCTCCTCTTATCTTCTTCTTCTTCTTCTTCTTCTTCTTCTTCTTCTTTTTTCTTCTCCTTCTCCTCTCCTCTTTTTTATTCTTCTTCTTTTTTCTTCTCCTCCTCCTCCTCTACTTATTCTTCCTTTCCTTTTTTCCTCTTCTTCTCCTCCTCTTCTCCTCTTTTTTTCTTGTTCTTCTTCTTTTTTGTTCTACCTAATATATACTAACTACTAACTTATAACTAATATAAACTAACTACTAATATGACTAAAAAAATAGAAAAAAAAGGTGGAGGGTGGAGCTCACCGGATGGGTGGCCGAGGCGGAGGCGTGGGGCGGCGGAGGGATAGGGGCGGGCAGGGGGCGACGGGGGGGGGGGCAGCAGGGGGCGGCGGGGGGCGGTGGGGGCGGCGAGGGGCGGCCATGGGCGGTGGGGGGCGGCGCTGTGACAGATCGAGAGAGAGAGAGCGAGAGAGACATGTGAGAGAGAGAGAGGCGCGGGGGCCGCGCTGGCCGAGAGTTAAGATTAAACTCTTTGATGTCCGCCAGTAGATGGCAAAGAATGTAACCGTTAGCCCGCCCCCGCCGTGATGTTTGAGGGGCCTCCTCACTTCTTTGCCGTCCACTAGCGGGCGACAAAGAATTCTTTGCCGTCCGCCAGCAGACGGCAAAGAAGTGAGGAGGTTGACCTAGCCTGTGTCGTGCCCCGTGGGGCCCACTCTGGTCTTTGTCGTCCGCTGGCTGACAGCAAAGAATTCTTTGCCGTCTGCCAGCGGACGGCAAAGAAGTGCAAAGGACAAATAGGGTCTTTGCCATTAGCTGGTTCTATGCCGTCTACTTTGGGAAGACAGACGGGAAACAGACTTTTTGCTGTATGCTAGCAGACGCCAAAGAGCTGACAGACTGCAAAACGTCTGATTCCAGTAGTGATACTAGGGCATCTCATTCCTTCATCTCAGAAAGTTATGCACAGTTGCATAACATGTCTTTTTGTGATATGCCTACTCCTTTAGTAGTTCAGACTCCTGGTTCAAAATGGCAAACTTCTAGAGTGAGCCATGGCAATGAAATTCTGGTGGATAGGCTAGTCTTCCTAGCATCTTTGATAGCCCTCAAGTCTTCGGAGACCAATATCATTCTAGGAATGGATTGGATGAAAGCCCACTATGCTAAGATTGATACTCATACTAGGAATGTTCAACTTACACATCCATTGGGTGAGACAATTAATGTATCCACTCGAGCAGCCAAGGGCCAACTCTATTCCGCCAATGCTAGCCCTCTTCCAGAGCTAGAAGATATTCCGGTAGTCCGAGACTTTCTGGATGTCTTTCCAGAAGAACTGCCAGGAATTCCTCTTGTCAGAGATGTTGAGTTTGTGATAGAACTCATCCCAGGGACTGTCCCAATAGCTAGAAGACCCTATAAGATGGCACCCTTAGAACTAGTCGAACTTAAGATCCAACTCGATGAGGCTTTTAAGAAAGGTTTCATCCGTCCTAGTTCATCTCCTTGGGCTTGTCCCGTCCTCTTCGTCAAGAAGAACGATGGATCGAATCAGATGGTTGTGGATTATTGGCTAGTGAATCTGGTCACCATTAAGAACAAGTATCCGCTCCACAGGATCAACGATTTGTATGACCAACTCACTAGATCGTCCGTCTTTTCCAAAATGGATTTGAGGTTGGGATACCATCAAATCAGAATTAGAAATGGGACATTCCAAAAACGGCTTTTGTTACTCGTTATTGCCAATACGAGTACACCGTCATGTCCTTCCATTTAACCAATGCCCCAGCCAGCTTCCCTCGCTTGATGATTTCGATCTTCATGGAGTATTTGGATAAATTCGTCATGGTTTACGTTGACGATATACTCATCTACTCAAAGAACGAACAGAAACATGCCGAGCATCTAAGGCTGGTGTTGATGAAACTTCGGGAGCACCATCTGTATGCCAAATTCTCCAAGTGTGAATTTTGGTTGCGAGAAGTGACCTATCTAGGCCACGTGATCTCTTGTAAAGGTATTGCTATCAATCCCGAGAGAGGTCAGGCCGTCCTTGATTGGACTCAACCTGAATCTGTTAAACAAGTTCAAAGTTCCCTTGGCTTAGCGAGCTATTGTCGCCGCTTTGTCAAGAATTTCTCCAAGGTTGCCAAACCTCTGACTGAACTCCTCAAGAAAGATAAAAAGTTCGAGTGGACTCCACAATGCGAGCATAGTTTTCAGGAGTTGAAAAGACGACTGACTTCTGCTCCCGTTCTGCTGCCACCAGACTTCTCTACGGACTTTGTTATCTATTGCGACGCCTCGCGACAAGGACTAGGTTGCATTCTCATGCAAGATCGTCATGTGATTGCATACGCTTCTCAACAGTTGCGTCCACATGAGGATAATTATCCAACACATGATCTTGAGCTTGCAGCTGTAGTCCATGCACTTAAAAGCTGGCGACATTACCTTCTGGGTAATCGTTGCGAAATTTACACTACTCACCAAAGTTTAAAATATATATTCACCCAGCCGGATTTGAATCTCAGGCAAAGACGGCGGGTAGAGTTGATTACAGATTACGACTTAGGGATAACTTACAACCTGGGGAAAGCCAATGCCATGGCTGATGCACTAAGTCGTAAGTCTTATTGTAACAACCTGATGCTACAACAAGGTCAAGCACTTCTCCCTGAGGAATTCCGGAAGTTAAACCTCCATATTGTTCCTCAAGGATTCCTATCCAACTTGGTGGCGAAACCTAATCTTAAGGATCAAATAGTAGTTGTCCAGAAATAGGATAAAGGTATATCTCATATCAAAGAGAATATTTCTAGCGGAAATGCTAAAGATTTCTCCAAGGACGATGAGGACGTGGTGTTATTTCAGAACTGGTTGGTGGTTCCCAGGAGCACACGCTTAAGACAGTTGATCCTTAAGGAGGCTCATGATTCTCCTCTCTCAATTCATCCGGGTAGTACCAAGATATATCAGGACCTTCGCTAGAGAAATTGGCCAGCTCGTTGCTAACTGCGACGTTTATCATCGCGTGAAAGCAGAACATCAAAGGCCTGCTGGCACCCTTCAACCCTTAGCTATTCCTGAATGGAAATGGTATAAAGTCGGTATGGATTTCATTACTGGATTTCCTAGGACCAAGAGAGGGAATAATGCTATCTTTGTGGTCATTGACCATCTTTCCAAAGTGGCTCATTTTCTTCCTGTTCGGGAGAGCATAACTGCTAGCCAGCTAGCGGAGTTATATGTTTCTCGAATAGTTTCTCTTCATGGTGTTCCTTTGCAGATTAACTCAGACCGGGGAAGTATCTTTACTTCCCGATTTTGGGAAAGTTTTCAAACTGCTATGGGGGCTCATATATCCTTTAGCACTGCTTTTCACTCGCAGTCAAGTGGTCAAGTTGAGCGAGTCAATCAAATTCTCGAAGACATGCTCCGAGCTTGTGTTATATCATTCAGTATGAACTGGGAGAAATGTCTTCCATTTGCCGATTTTGCTTATAACAATAGTTATCAATCAAGCTTGGGAAAGCCCCTTTTGAAGTTCTCTATGGACAAGGTGTCGAACACCTCTTAACTGGTCAGAAACCGGAGAGAGGAAACTCTTTGGTCTGGATATGATCCAAGATACAGAGGAGCAAGTTCGCATTATTCGTGAAAAGTTGAAAACAGCCCAATCTCGTCAAAAGAGCCACTATGATCACCATCATAAGGCTGTGACCTATGAAGTTGACGAGAAGGCTTACCTTCGGGTTACACCTCTGAAGGGTACCCATCGATTCGGTATCAAGGGGAAGTTGGCTCCTTGTTACATTGGACCCTTTCGCATTCTTGCCAAACGAGGAGAGGTTTCCTACCAATTGGAACTTCCACCGCATCTTTCCAAGGTTCATGATGTCTTCCAAGTTTCACAACTCAGGCGTTGCTTCTTGGATCCTGTCCGTGAAGTAGACCACGAAACGCTTGATCTCCAGGATAACCTTACATATCAAGAATACCCTGTTCATATTCTTCATCAAGCTGAGCGTACCACTCGTCGTCGAAACATCAAGTTTCTCAAGGTTTAGTGGTTACACCATTCTGAAAAGGAGGCCACATGTGAAAGAGAATACCGTCTTCGACTAGAGTACCCCGTGCTCTTCCCGACAACTTCAAAATCTCGGGACGAGATTCTTTTGAGTGGGGGTGAGTTGTCACATCCCTAGCTAGATCTTGTCATATCCCTAGCTAGATGTCTTAGGAATAGCTTGTGTTGCATCATGTTTCAATTTTGCATCAACATGAAATGGAAGTTAAAGAAACCCCAAGCTCACATTGAATTAAAACAATTCAAAGTTGGCGAAATTTCAACAAATCCAAAATGCCCTTTAAAAATGTTCCCTATGTATGATAAAATTGGACATGGTTATAACAGGGACCATTTTAATTATTTGAACAATCAAAAAAAATTAAAATAATTGATAGGGCTCGTGAAATTATTAAATAAAGCATTATCATTATTTCTGTTTTCAAAATATCCTGAAACTTTTTAGACAAGTTTGAATTATTCAAACTCCATTATAGAAAATATATGGGATATTTTGCAAAGACATTTTGTAAATGCAAAAGAATTAAACAAATGTCAAAATTAGAAAAGAAATGAAATAAAGAAAATAGAGGAAGAAAACCCATTTGTTTACCTGGCCCATTAGGCACCCCAGCCCACTAGCGGCACGTCCGTCTTCTTCCTCCTGCCAGGAGGAGAAGCAGCTGCATGCCGCCCCTGCAGCCGGCGGTGGCCACGCTGGCCACCTCCTCCCTGCCTTCCTGGCTGCCTCCTCATCGCGTTGGCGAGAGGATTGGCTCGGCCGCCGCTCCAGCTGCTTCCCCCTCACCATTTCCCCCTCTCCCTATCCTCTGTTCCCCTCCTCGCCGGACTGAAGCCGCCGGTGATTCGTCGTCCTCCCCGCGTCCCCGACCATGCTAAGGCGCCAGAAGCCTCTCCGGTGAGGCCCCGGGCCGTTTCATCCTAGTCCCATCGCTGTTCCCCTACTCTAGCCTTGTCCGTCGCTGAAGCCAAGAGGAGCTCGCCGCCGGCCATGACGTAGTCGTGGTCTCAGCAGCCAAAGCTCGCTCCTAGCCACGAGCTCGTGCTCGTAGCGCCTCCCGCAGACCGTAGCCGCCCTCTGCTTCGCCCCCTGAAGCCTGCAGCGCAGCAGCTGCTCCTTCCCAAGCTCCAACGGCCGCCCATGTCGTCGCCGCCGTCGCTGCAGACCCCCCCAAGCCCCCTCTGCCGTAGCGGTGGATGCGCGCGTGCACGGGCTTCCTCCGGGTGCCCTCCGCGCGCCAAATGGTCATCGGAGGCGCAACTCCGGCGGGTCGCCGCCGTGCGGATGGTCGCCGCTGGCCCCGCTCTGGTGGGTGTCGACGTGGCCATCATCAGGGGCTAATCCCCCTTATTAAATCGCCTCCTTCGACTGACAAGTGGGCCCCAGGGTGGGTCAAACCCCTGGTTAGTGATACGTCTCCAACATATCTATATTTTGTGATTGTTCCATGCTATTATATTATCAACTTTGGATGTTTGATATGCATGAATATGTTATTTTATATTATTTTGGGGACTAACTTATTAATCCAATGCCGAGTGCGAGTCCCTGTTTTTCCGTGTTTTTGACCTTTTTCAGATAGAAATACTAAATGGAGTCCAAACGTAATAAATCTTTCGCCGTGATTTTTTATGGAAAATATCAAAAATAGCTGAAGGAAAAAATACTGGAGAGGCGGCCCAAGGAAGCCACGAGCCTGGGAGGCGCGGCCCCCCCTGGCCGCGGCAAGGGGGCTCGTGACCTCCTCGTGGCACCTCTTTACTTGTTTCCTACGCTAGATGGTCTTATAAATACGGAAACCCTCAGAAGTAAACCTAGATCGCAAGTACCGCCGCCGCAGACCTCCAGAGCCACCAAAAACCAATCGGGAGACCGTTCCGGCACCCTGCCGGATGGGAATTAATCACTAGTGGCCATCTTCATCAACACCATTTCCACTCCGATGATGCGTGAGTAGTTCACCACAGACCTTTGGGTCCATAGCTAGTAGCTAGAAGGCTTCTTCTCTCTCTTTGATCTTCAATACAAAGTTATCCATGATCTTCATGGTGATCTATCCGATGTAATCTTCTTTTCGGTGTGTTTGTTGAGATCTGATGAATTGCGGATTTATGATCAGATTATCTATGAATATTATTTGAGTCTCCTCTGATTTCTTATATGCATGACTTCATATCCTTGTAATTCTGTTCGAGTTATGGGTTTCGTTTGGCCAACTTGATCTATAGTTCTTGCAATGGGAGAAGTGCTTGGTTTTGGATTCATACCGTGCGGTGTCCTCACCTAGTGACAGAAGGGGTAGCGAGGCACGCATCATGTTGTTGCCATCAAGGGTAAAAATATGGGGTTTATATCATATTGCATGAATCTATACCTCCACATCATATCATCTTGCTTAAAGTGTTACTCCGTTTATCATGAACTTAATACACTAGATGCATGCTGGATAGCGGTCGATGTGTGGAGTAATAGTAGTAGATGCAGAAAGTATCGGTCTACTTGTCTCGGATGTGATGCCTATATGTACGATCATTGCCTTAGATATCATCATGACTTTGTACTACTCTATCAATTGCTCAACAGTAATTTGTTCATCCCCCGTAATACTTGCTATCATGAGAGAAGCCTCTAGTGAACACTATGGCCCCCGGGTCTATTTTCCATATTATATATTCAGATCTAAATACAAAAACACCAAAAATACCTTGCTGAAATTTTATTTACTTATTTACATCTACTTATTATCACTATCGGATCTCACCTTGCAAGTAATCGTAAAGGGATTGACAATCTCTTTATCACGTTGGGTGCAAGTTTGTTTGTGTTTGTGCAGGTTCCTTGTTGCCTCATCTTGGTACTCCTACTGGATTGATACCTTGGTTATCAAACTGAGGGAAATACTTATCTCTACTTGGCTGCATCACCCTTTCCACTTCAAGGGAAAAACCAACGCAAGCTCGAGAAGTAGCAGGAAGAATTTCTAGCGCCGTTGCCGGGGAGTATTCAAGTGAAGCATATCTACCAAGTACTTCTCGCAAACCCATCTCCTGCATTTACATTATTTTCCATTTGCCTCTCGTTTTCCCCTCCCCCATTTCTGAAACAAAATTTAAAAAATGATTTGCCTTTTTATTCGCCATTCTTCAGTTCGCCTTTTCGTTGCTATGTTTGCTTGTGTTGGCATGTGCCTTCTATTTGCTTGCATCTTCGCTTGCTAAAAATCTATTGATATAGATCCTCATCCACTTTATAATCTTTTCAAAATACCAACTTATGATGAACCAATTCCTAGTGAGTTGAGTGCACTTGATTATCTCCATGTAGTTTTGTTTGAAAATCATGAACCTGGAATTTTTGATGAAGTATTGATAGTTCCTTGGATGAAAAGCATGATTTCAATGTTGGTAGTATGTATTCTCTGAATATCCATGATGCTAATGATATGCAAAATCACAAGCTTGGGGATGCTATGCTTGATGAAGATGATATTTTTTGTTCCCCAAGTTTTGGTGATGACACGTATGCTATAGTTGATCATGAAAAGAATTCTTTATGTGATAGTTATATTGTGACATTCCTTCATGATTCTACTAAAAATTATTATGAGGGAGGAATATATTCTTGTAGGAATTGCAATAATATCAAGTTTCCTCTCTATGTGTTCAAGGTTTTGAAGTTACGCTTATTTTGCCTTCCTATGCTAAGTGATCTTGTTCCCATAAATTGGTTGCTCACAAAATCCCTATGCATAGGAAGCGGGTTAGACTTAAATGTGTTTTTCATGCTATTCATGACTGTTTTTTGCATATCTTAATTACTACTCTTATTGTGAGCATCATTGAAATCATTTTGCCTAGCTAGGGGCGTTAAACGATAGCGCTTGTTGGGAGGCAACCCAATGGATAGGTTTTTTTTTCTTTCTGTTTTGTTGAGTCATCATGATTCTATTATGATTGTGTTTTTTATGTTTTAATTAGTGTTTGTTCCAAGTAGAACCTTTATGATTAGTTTTGGTGATAGTTGTTTAGTTATGCTGGAAAAAGACAGAAACTTTGTGCTCACGAAATTATTTTCATTCCTATAAAGAAAGATCTTTTGAGTTGATTATATTTGATGCTGATTTATATGCAAATTGCCCTAATTTTCATTATTGTTTCAGAATTTTTGAGTTAGCAGAGGTATACGAACTATACAGATTGCTACAGACTATTCTGTTTTTGACAAATTCTATTTTTGATCAAACTATGGGTAGTATCGGGGGGTACGAGCCATGGAGAAGTGAGAATACAGTAATATGACATCAATCTAAATGGAAACTAAAGTTTACTACAGTACCTAAAAAGTTGGTGGTTTGTTTTCTTATGCTAATGCTATCACGAGTTTGTGATTATGTTTTATGTTGTGAAGTTTTAAAGTTTTGGGTGATGTTCTTATGGACAATGGAGTAAAGAGTGGAAATAGCCTAAGCTTGGGGATGACAAAATCATCCCAAGCCAAATTCAAGGACACCAAAAAGCCTAAGCTTGGGGATGCCCCGGGAAGGCATCCCCTCTTTCGTCTTCAATCCATCGGTAACGTTACTTGGAGCTATATTTTTATTCACCACATGATATGTGTTTTGCTTGGAGCATCGTATATTATAAGAGTCTTTGCTTTCTATTTTGTCACAATCATCCTTGATGCACACCTTTTGAGAGAGACATGCACTCATCGTGAATTTGTTAGAATACTCAATAAGCTTCACTTATATGTTTTGAGCTTGGCAATTTTGCTCACATGTGCTTCACTTATATCTTTTGAGCTTGGTCATTTTGCTCACATGTGCTTCACTTATATCTTTTGAGCTTAGTAATTTTGCTCCCATGTGCTTCACTTATATCTTTTGAGATTGGTAATTTTTCTCCCATGTGCTTCACTTATATCTTTTGAGCTAGATAATTTTGCTCTAGAGCTTCACTTAAACCTTTGTAGAGCACGGCGGTGTCATATTTTGTAGAAATTCAAACTCTCGAATCTTCACTTATATCATTTTGAGAGTGCTCTGTCTAAGTAACTTGGTAATTGCGTGTGTTATGAAATTATTCCTAAATATGATAGGCATCCAAAGAGGATATAATAAAAACATTCATATTCAAGTGCATTGATTAGTAAGATAAGTTTGATTCCTCGCAATTAGTTTTGAGATATGGATGTTGTAATATTAGAGTTATGTTAGTAGGGTGTTGTGAATCTAGAAATACCTGTGTTGAAGTTAATGATTCCTGTAGCATGCACGTATGGTGAACCGCTATGTTAGGAAGTCAGAGCATAATTGATTTATAGATTGTCATCCTTTGTGTAGAGGTCGAGATCGCGCGGTGGTTAACTCCTACCAACCCTTCCCCTAGGAGTATGCGTTTAGCACTTTGTTTCGATTACTAATAAAACTTTTGCAATATGTATATGAGTTCTTCATGAATAATGTGAATCCATGGTATAGATGCACTTTCACCTTCCACCATTATTACCCTCTCTAGTGCCATGCAACTTTCGCCGGTGCACAAACCCACTATATGCCTTCCTCAAAACCGCCACCATACCTACCTATTATGGCATTTTCATAGCCATTCCGAGATATATTGCCATGCAACTTCCACCGTTCCGTCTCATGACATGTGCCATCACTTTCATTCATATAGAGTCATTATTATTCCAAGTATCGAGTTGTAAGTAAATAAAAGTGTGATGATAATCATTATTAGAGCATTGTCCCATGTGAGGAAATAAAAGAGGCCAAAGATGCCCACCAAAAAAAGAGGCCAAAGAGACCAAACAATGAGAGAAAAAGAGAGAAGGGACAATGCTACTATCTTTTTCCACACTCGTGCTTCAAATAGCACCATGTTCTTCATTATAGAGAGTCTTTTGTTTTGTCAATTTCATATGATAGTGGAAATTTTGCATTATATAACTTGGCTTGTATATTCCAATGAGATGCTTCCTCAAATTTCCCTAGGTCTTCGTGAGCAAGCATGTTGGGTGCACACCCACTAGTTTTCATTTGTGAGATTTTATACACTTATAGCTCTTGTGCATCCGTTCATGGCAATCCCTACTCATTCACATGGATATCTATTGATGGGCGTCTCCATAGCCTATTGATACGCCGAGTTTATTACACCATCTCCTCCTTTTTGCCGCACAACCTCCACCACACTCTATTCCACCTATAGTGCTATATCCATGGCTCACGCTCATGTATTGCGTGAGAGTTGAAAAAGTTAGAAAAAATAAGAGTGCAAAAACAATTACTTGATCAATATCGGGGTTGTACATGATATAAATTCATTGTGCGGGGACGATGGAGCATATCCTGACTATATGATTTTGTAGGGATAACTTTCTTTGGCTTTGTTATTTAGAAAGTTCATGATTACTTTGCTATTATGCTTGAAGTATTATTGTTTTCATATCAATATTAAACTATTGTTTTGAATCTTATGGATCTGAACATTCATGCCACAATAAAGACATTACATAAAACAAATATGTTAGGTAGCATTCCACATCAAAAATTCATTGACGAGCAGGAGTTAAGCTTGGGGATGCTTGATACGTCTCCAACATATCTATAATTTTTGATTGTTCCATGCTATTATATTATCAACTTTGGATATTTTATATGCATGCATATGTTATTTTATATTATTTTTGGGACTAACTTATTAATCAAGGGCCCAGTGCCAGTTCCTGTTTTTTCCGTGTTTTTGACCATTATCATGTAGGAATATCAAACGGAGTCCAAATGGAATAAAACTTTCTCCGTGATTTTTTATGGAAAATATCAAAAATAGCTGAAGGAAAAAATACCAGAGAGGCGGCCCGAGGAAGCCATGAGCCTGGGAGCAGATGGTCTTATAAATACGGAAACCCTCAGAATTAAACCTAGATCGCAAGTTCCGCCGCCGAAGACCTCTAGAGCCACCAAAAACCAATCGGGAGACTGTGCCAGCATCCTGCCGGAGGGACATTCATCACCAGTGTCGATCTTCATCAACACCATTGCCTCTCTGATGATACGTGAGTAGTTCACCACAGACCTTCGGGCCCATAGCTAGTAGCTAGATGGATCCTTCTCTCTCTTTGATGTTCCATACAAAGTTCTCCATGATCTTCATGGTTATCTATCCGATGTAATATTCTTTTGCGGTGTGTTTGTTGAGATCCGATGAATTGTGGATTTATGATCAGATTATCTATGAATATTATTTGAGTCTCCTATGATTTCTTATATGCATGATTTCATATCCTTGTAATTCTGTTCGAGTTATGGGTTTCGTTTGGCCAACTAGACCTATAGTTCTTGCCATGGGAGAAGTGCTTGGTTTTGGGTTCATACCGTGTTGTGTCCTCACCTAGTGACAGAAGGGGTAGCATGGCATGCATCGTGTTGTTGCCATCAAGGGTAAATAGATGGGGTTTATATCATATTGCATGAATCTATCCCTCTACATCATGTCATCTTGCTTAAAGCGTTACTCCGTTTATCATGAACTTAGTACACTAGATGCATGCTGGATTGCGGTCGATGTGTGGAGTAATAGTAGTAGATGCAGAAAGTATCGGTCTACTTGTCTTGGACGTGATGCCTATATGTATGATCATTGCCTTAGATATCGTCATGAGTTTGCGCTATTCTATCAATTGCTCAACAGTAATTTGTTCACCCACCGTAATACTTGCTATCATGAGAGAAGCCTCTAGTGAACACTATGGCCCCCGGGTCTATTTTCCATATTATATATTCAGATCTAAATACAAAAACACCAAAAATACCTTGCTGCAATTTTATTTACTTATTTATATCTACTTATTATCACTATCAGATCTTACCTTGCAAGTAATCGTAAAGGGATTGACAACCTCTTTATCGCGTTGGGTGCAAGTTTGTTTGTGTTTGTGCAGGTTCCTTGTTGCCTCATCTTGGTACTCCTACTGGATTGATACCTTGGTTCTCAAACTAAGGGAAAAACTTATCTCTACTTTGCTGCAACATCCTTTCCTCTTCAAATAAAAACCAATCGCAAGCTCAAGAAGTAGCAGTCAGCGCGGAGTTTAGGCCCCTGTCACTAACGTGCGGGCCCCGCACGTCAGGTTTGACCTGGTCTGATCAGCCGACCTGCTGACGTCTTGGTGACGTCAGGCTGACACCATAATTCTATTTTCTAGTTTAAAAATAATTCCAGAAAATGTTTAAAACTTCAAAGATTCATATAAATTATTTTGTAAATCAGATGAAAATAATTTATATAAGAAAATTTATCAGAAAAATCCAATGAATCCAATGGTGCTATTATCATGCATGTTAGAGCAACCTAAGTAGATGAACATTGACTTTTACTAGTAGGTTAATATATGAAATTTGAAACGAAGAACGATTTTAAACCTACATTCAAACTCATTTCAAATTAACATGAACACTAGTTGCATTAGGTCATCCATACATGCTATCAAGCCATGATCATGCATCGTATTGTTGCACTTGTGTGTACTGATTGCTATTTATCTGCATTGCGGTAGGCCCTACTTCTGAGGATAACCCTGAGTTTTCCAACGAAGGAGAGAACCTTCCCTCTACCCAGCAAAGCAAGCAACCCCTTTGATCATTCCGATAATATCCCATCCTCTCGCTCCTGCTCTTGTTTATTCCATTAGGACAATCGATCACATGTCAGTCATACACGGTAGATGATCCTATTCTGCTGCATGACCCATTATTGTCACAGTAAATAGCTACACCTTGCAACCTAGCATATCCGGTAGATGCTTGTGCCATGATGTGCTTAGCCTACTTTGCCTGCTATGCTTAGAGTTTTGTCAGCTTTGATTCATCTGGGTGATGAAGTGAGTGAAACAATGTTGTGTGATGTGATAATCTTATGATGAACACGATTTGGTAAAGGTAGCGATGAGAGGCTATGTAGGAGTACATAGCGGGTTGTGTTATTGGGACCATTCTTAGGAACTGAGTTCCGTGTTTGTATTCCAAGACTAGATACTACCACATGTTGGGATACTTAATTAACCCTCTCGACTTATCAGTCGCTTAGTCCTTAGTCCAGGAGTTGCAAGTAGTTTCTGTTGTTTATAGCATGCTGGAGGCCGTGCGTAGCGCTGACCCTAGGGGTGGGTTATGACGCGGTAGGCAGTGGCACGGTGTACCAACGGTCACCTGAATGGTGGGCTTGGGAACCCTGTGCACATTGTTTGGGGCCGTAGCGGAAACTTCGGCCGGACTTCCATGCGGGTTCAGTCTCAAATAGGAGATATCCTCGACTAGAGGTCTTATGTGATTGACGGTCGTGGCAGACTCCCTCGCTGGGCTTCCGCTTGAAGGTTGCCGAGGTGCATGGTATTATGAGCACTGAGCGATAAGTGGCGAGAGCGTGTGTGAAGAAGTACTCCCCTGTAGGGTATGAAACTATTCGAATAGCCACGTCCTCGGATATGGACTACTTGGAGAACTTATGTTGTTCATAGGTAATAAAATGGATACTCATGGTGGCGTATCCATGGTGGTGTATTGTCGTGGAGTTGGTGGACTCGTGTGCGATATCTCAAATTGTAACTAAGAGTTAAAAACTGAGTAGTGTAGGATAGCCATGAGTCAAAGCTGACATTGCTGAGCCTAGGTCTGCTTTAATGACTTGCTGAGTACATTTGTACTCATGTTTGCTTAATATATGTTGCAGATGATACCCAGGATCCTTCGGGTTTGTTCTTTCTAGATGTCGACGATGCCTATTAGCTGGTGTCCCAGCTACGACCTTACGCCTGTGGCGGGCTGTAGATAGTCAGGCCACGTGCCTTTTTACCCTTTCATTTGTCTGTACTCAGACAACTTTATGCTTCCACTTGGTTTGTATGAACTTGTTTGTATGACTTGAGTGTCGGGTCATGTGACCCCTATCTGTAAGAACATGTTATGCAAGGCTCGCCTAAGCCTCTTAAATAAAAGTCATGTTGTTGTATGGTTATGTTGTGATGCCATGGTTGTATCTATGCATATTGGGCATGTCGTGCGTATGTGTGATGTGCAACGGTATGTATGGGATCCGACACCCAGTCGTGTGCCTTTAGTATTACTCTTTACGTGAAACTGCCTCTTTGTGCTTCCACCGAGCCATGGTAGCTTGCTACTGCTCCGGACACGTTGATTGACCGGCATGTATCCTTCTTTGCTGCTGTGTCTATCCCTTCCTGGAAATGTCTCGGAGTGTACTGGAGTCCCTGTAGCCTGCTACGACTCGTCTACGTGCAGTGATGGCATTTATGTCTCATGGCGTAATGGAGTCCTTGTAGCTTGCTATGACTCGTCTAGACATGCTTGAGGCCGACACCTGCATTGCTGGGTTACCTATGCATGTTTCCGTACGGATGTGCCGCTTGGGTTCTATGATTAGTCATGTCGGCCAGGGTTCTCTGTCGTTTGATTGCCAGCGACATGTTCACATACGTGAGCCAAAAGACGCACACGGACCCGACTAAGGTAAGGCTGTCGCCGTGGAACTTACCGTGCGTGAGGCCGCAAAGTGATGTGATATGTTATAGTCTGGATTCATATGACTTAGGATCGGGGTCCCAACAGGAAGGTAATTCCACCTTGGTTACCCCGTATGTCGATGAACACAAGAATATTCTGCACTCCAATCATCCGGAGTAGTGTGATGACTGGATTACATATGAACACATCAGGACTTTCGGCAGTTGGTTGCAAACACGTCTCATGGGTGACAACACTGTTTCTAATGAGCTGTACTCGTTGTCCAGGGGACCATCTTCGACTGTATTGACTTACAAAGGGTACGAGATAAATGGGAATACATTTTACATGATCGCCCAAGATGAAAAGAGCACCAACCAAAACAGCGGTGTCCACTTTGATGCAGTAACCAAAAGGGGAAAGGACACATATTATGGTTACATAGTGGACATATGGGAACTTGACTATGGACATGATTTCAAGGTCCCTTTGTTTCAGTGCAAATGGGTCAATCTGTCAAGAGGCGGGGTACAGGAAGACCCATAGTACGGAATGAAAACAGTGGATATGAACAATCTTGGGTACATAGACGAACCATTCGTCCTAGCCAATGATGTGGCACAGATTTTCTATGTGAAGGACATGTCTACCATACCGAGAAAAAGAAAAGATAAGGAAGCAAAGGACACAAGCAAAGAAAAAGTGAAGACTTTCTCTCCACAACTATTGTTGGAAATATGCCATAGATGGAATAATAAATTAGTTATTATCATATTTCCTTGTTCATGATAATTTTTTATTATGCATGCCATAATTGTATTGATCGGAGACTTAGATGCATGTGTGCATACATAGACAAAACCATGTCCCTAGTATGCCTCTAAGAGACTAGCTCGTTGATCAAAGATGGTTAAGGTTTCCTAGCCATGGACATGAGATGTCATTTGATAACGGGATCACATCATTAGGAGAATGGTGTGATGGACAAGACCCAAACTACAAACGTAGCATATGATCGTGTCAGTTTATTGCTACTGTTTTCTACATGTCAAGTATATGTTCCTATGACCATGAGATCATGCAACTCATGGACACCGGAAGAGTGCCTTGTGTGTATCAAATGTCGCAACATAACTAGGTGACTATAAAGGTACTCTACAGGTATCTCCGAGGGTGTCTGTTGGGTTGGCATGGATCAAGACTGGGATTTGTTACTACGTGTGATGGAGAGGTATCTCAGGGCCAAATTGGTAATACAACATCACAACAAGCCTTGCAAGCAATGTGACTAAGTGTTAGTCACGGGATCTTGAATTATGGAACGAGTAAAGAGACTTTCCAGTAACGAGGTTGAACTAGGTATGGAGATACCGACGATCGAATCTCGGGCAAGTAACATACCGAAGAACAAAAGGAACATGATATGGGATTAACTGAATCCTTGACATAGAGGTTCGACCGATAAAGATCTTCGTAGAATATGTAAGAACCAATATGGACATCCAGGTCCCGCTATTGGTTATTGACTGTAGAGGTGTCTCGGTCATGTCTACATAGTTCTCTAACCCGCAGGGTTTGCACACTTAAGGTTTGGTAACGTTTCGGTAGTATAGAGTTATGTATGGTGGTGACCGAAGGTTGTTAGGAGTCTCTGATGAGATCCTGGATGTCACGAGGACCTCCGGAATGGTCCGGAGGTAAAGATTGATATATAGGAAGTCCTATTTTGGTCCCCGGAAAAGTTTCGGGCTCATCGGTAGTGTACCGAGAGTGCCGGTAGTGTACTGGGAGACCATCGGGAGGGTTATTTCGACCCAAGAGGCTATATGGACTGTGGGAGAGTTAATACCAGCTATTAGTGGGCTGGTGGAAGTCCCACACAAGTCCCATGCGGCTGGGAGAGAAAACCCAAAGAGAAAAGGTGGAAAAAAGGCAAAATAGGGAGGAATCCTAGTCCTACTAGGATTGGAGGAGGAGTCCTCCTCTCCTCCTTTATTTGACCGAACCAAGGGCTGGCCCCTTGAGGGCCAAGACTCCTCCTCTCTTCCTCCTATATATACTGGAGGTTTTAGGGTTTTTGGCACTTGATTTTCAGCCACTTGCTACCCGTTCCTCTGGTGCATAGTTTCTCCTCTAGATCGGATTTCTGCAGTGCTTAGGCGATGCCCTGCCGGAATTGCTCCACCACCATCGCTGGAGCGTCGTCACGCTGCCGGAGAACTCTTCTACCTCTCCGCTCCAACTTGCTGGATCAAGAAAGCGGAGATCATCATGAAACTGTACGTGTGCTGAACGCGGAGGTGCCGTCCGTTCGACGCTAGATCGGAAGGACCATGATCAAGATCATGAGACGGATCATGATGGGATCACGAGACAGATCGTGATGAGTTCGCGCGATGGATCATGATTGGATCGCTGGACGGATCGTGATGAGATCGCAGGATGCTCGGCGATTTGGATCGTGAAGACGTTCGACTACACCAACCACGTTTCCTAATGCTTCCCGCTTAGCGATCTACAAGGGTATGTTGATTCAATCTCCCTCTCATAGATGCTCACCACCATGGATTGATCTTGCGTGTAAGTACGAAATTTATTGTTTCCCATGCAACGTTCCCCAACAGTGGTATTGATGCTTAGATTGCTTCCTCCCTTGGTCGTTTTTTGGTTCACCGGTAGTGTGGGATGAAGCGGACCGGACCAACATTACTCGTACACTTACGATAGACCAGTTCCCTCAACTGCAACTTGTTGCATAGATGGCTGGCGGGTGTCATTTTCTCTCACTTTAGTTGGATCGGATTCAACAAAGGCAGTCCTTGAGAAGGTTGAAAAGCAACTAATGTATCACCATTGTGGTTTATGCGTAGGTGAGAATTGTTCTTGCTAGATACCTGTAGCATCCACATAAAACATGCAACAACAATTAGAGGACGTCTAACTTGTTTTTGCATGGTATGTTGTGATGTGATATGGGCAATTACATGATGTGATATATGTGATGTATGAGATGATCATGTGATGTATAGAATATCATGACTTGCATGTCGATGAGTATGGCAACCGACAGGAGCCATAGGGTTGTCTCTAATTATTGTATGACCTGCGTGTCAATCATTAAGCGCTATGTAATGCTTTACTTTATCGCTAAACAGTAGCAATAGTAGTAGAAGCATGATGGGCGTCACAACCCCGATGGTGACACGTTGATGGAGATCAAGCTGATGGAGATCATGGTGTCGTGCCGGTGATGATGGAGATCATGTCATTGCTTTCAAGATGGAGATCAAAAGCACAAGTTCATGGCCATATCATGTCACTTATGATTTGCATGTGATGTTCATCATTTTATGCACCTTGTTTTGCTTAGGACAACGGTAGCATTATAAGGCGATCCCTCACTTAATTTCAAGATAAACTGTGCTCTACCCGAGTGTGCACCATTGCGAAAGTTCGCCATGTCGAGATACCACGTGATGATCGAGTGTGGTAGACTCTACGTTCACATACAACAGGTGCAAGCCAGTGTTGCACATGCAGAACACTCGGGTTAAACTTGACGAGCCTAGCATGTGCAGACATGGCCTCAGAACACTCAGGGTTAAGTGACCGAAAGGTCGAACACGAGTCATATAGAAGATATGATCAACATGATGATGTTCACCATTGAAACTACCTCAACTCACGTGACGATCGGACTTCAGTTGGTGAATTTGGATCATGTATCACTCGAATGACCGGAGGGATGTCAATTTGAGTGGGAGTTCTTAAGTAATATGATTAATTGAACTCATTATCATGAACATACTCAGTAGTGTCTTCGTAAATTATGTTGTAGATTACTTGCTCGCGCTGTAGCTCCCTTGAATTTTTATATGTTCCTAGAGAAATAGAGTTGAAAGACGATGGTAGCAATATTGCGGACTGGGTCCATGATGTGAGGATTGTCCTCATTGCTGCACATAAGGCTTATGTGCTTAATGCACCTCTCGGTGCTACAAACTCTCTAGCGTCGTCTGTAGATGTTGTGAACATCTGACAGGCACATTCTGATGACTACTTGATAGTTTAGTGTGTCATGCATTACAGCTTAGAATTGAGGCTCTGAAACATTTTGAACGTCACGGAACATATGAGATGCTCTAAGAGCTGAAATTAGGATCTTAGGCTTGTGCCCGTGTTGCGAGATATGAGATCTCCAACAAGATTCTTTGCCTGCAAGATGAAAGAGAATAGCTCAATCATTGAGGATGTGCTAAGATTGTCTGGGCGCTACAATCCCTTGAATCAAGTGGGAGTTGATCTTCTAGATAAGATAGTGATTGATATAGTTCTCCAAGTCACTTTCACTAAGATACTAGAACTTGGTGATGAACTATAAAATGCCAGGGATATAATTAATGATCCCTGAGCTGTTCGCAATGTTTGACACCGCGAAGATAGAAATCAAGAAGGAACATCAAGTGTTGATGGTTAGTAAACCACTAGTTTCGAGAAGGGCAAGGGCAAGGAGGGAAACTTTGTGGATGGCAAGTCAGTCGCTGCTCCAATGAAGCAACCCAAAATTGAACCCAAACACAAGTCTAAGTGCTTCGATATGAGGAGATCGGTCGCTAAAGCGGAACAACCCTAGCTACTTGGTAGCACTAGTAGGAAAAGGACTATAGATGATATGGCCACTAATGGCGTACCAGACTTGTGGTCCGCCACTACTATATAGTAATGGCGCACCATGAGTAGGTGCGCCATTAGTGTGGTAGACACTAATGGTGCACCAGGCCCAAGTTGCGCCATTAGTAACAAATTTTGTTTTTACAAAAATTCTAATGGCACACCGTGGAAGAGTGCGCCATTACTAGTTTAACTAGTAATGGCGAACCGTCAGCCCAGTGCGCCACTACTATTGTTTTTGCAAAACTACTAATGGCGCACCACAAGCTGGTGCGCCATTAGTAACAAGGGTTACTAATGGCGCATTTGTCTGTGGTGCGCCATTAGTAACCTGGGGCCAGCTAGATATTTTGGACAGCCACACCTACACACTCAATTTCCCCACTTCATTCTCTCCACCTCCTCCTCCAAGCTTGTGTCGGCTGCCTCCTCCTCCTCACCTCATTTGCACCATAGATTCATTAAAATTAACTGGTTAAATTACCTTTTGTTGATAGGTAAGTAAGTGGAAATCTATCTTTATGTTGTAGATCTACTTTTTTTCTCACTAGCTCGCTCCAACAACGTGCACATGCACTTTTTATGGCCTTGCTAGAACTATGTATGTTTGTGGTGTTGCATATATGTTTGTGTTTGCAGGTACCGGTATTTGAAATGCGATAGTTGCCAATATTTTGCCAAAATTTTGATTCATTTCCGTTTTGGCGAGAATTTTGGCACTATGCATTATTTTTGGTCCTATTTTTAGGGAAAGTCATGCCAAAAAATTTCTTGGTTCTAAAATATCGTTTTGCTCTACCCCATAGGCGACCATGGTCCGCACAATGACCGACGGCATAGTGAATAGGTTTTTGAGCTCCGTGAAGGCCGAGATGCTTCAAAAGAACGAGACGGAGATAAGATGTCCGTGTCGAAGATGCAAGCTGAAGAGCCTTATTGCGGACCCGGATTCCGTGCAGGTGCGGGACCACCTGCTCTTGGATCGTTTCATGGATGGCTATCAGTGGCAAGGTGATGAAGATGACTATGAAGCCGTCCATGGGGGCTGGGCAAGAAATGAGGAAGGGCAGCAAGACAACCACCGCGGCGAGGGCGGCGAGAAGACGAAGAATCTCCAGGACATGATCACGACGGTGATGCTGTACGCAGTCATCATGTAGAAGATGAGGAAGATCAAGACGAAGGGCATGATCATGAAGATGAAGATGCCGGAGCAGACGACGATGGAGGCTGGGTGCAGGACCCTCATAGTCAAGAGCTGCTTCTCAAGCAGACGGATAACGCAAGAGCTGTCGCCCGAGAGAAAGCCAAGCTGGATCAACTTGAGATAGACGTGGTTACTCCATTGTATGAAGGATGCAGACCCCAGGATACCCGCCTGAAAGTAACGCTCATGGATCTGGAGATTAAGGTAAAACACAAAATGACCGACGCATGCTTCAACGAGAACATGTCATTCTAGCACGAACGTCTTCCCAAGGGGAACAAGTGCCCGACCAGTTTCGAGGAGGTGAAGAAAATCGTGTGTCCTCTGGATTTACCGCACGTGAAATACCATGTGTGCATGAACAATTGCATCATTTATCGGGACGAGCACGCGGAGTCTACCATATGTCGAGTGTGCGGCGTCACTCGATACAAGAAGAGGAAGAAAGCTCCTCTAAAAGTGGTGTGGTACTTTCCTATCACTCCTCGTCTGTAGTGGTATTTCGCGGACCCTAAGGTAGCAAAGCTCCTGCGTTGGCACGCGGATAGGGAGGAGAAGAAGCGGGAAGATGATGGAAATGATCCAGAGATAAATAAAAAAGACAAGATGCTGAGTCACCCTAATGATGCGAGCCAGTGGCAAGCATTGAACTTCGAAGACCCAGAATTTGGGAACGATCCAAGGAACATCGTACTAGGCGCGAGCACCGATGGAGTCAATCCGTTTGGCAGCCAGAGAAGCACACATAGCACCTGGCCTGTGTTTGTGTGGATGTACAACCTTCCCCCCTGGTTGTGCGTGAAGAGGAAGTACATTCACATGAGTATGCTAATTGAAGGGCCAAAACAACCAGGGAACGACATCAATCTGTATCTAGGGCTGCTGAAAGAGGAGCTACACACGCTTTGGAAAACGCCAACCAATATAGATAAGAAGGCTGGCAACGTCGACAGAAGTGTATTTGATATACGTGTTATTGATGTGTACCTAGCTAGTACTCCTAATAGCACCTGGGTATTAGATGTCGGTTCGGTTGCTAAATGTTAGTAACTCGAAATAAAAGCTACGAAACAAACGGAGAAATAGCTAAGGGTGAGGTGACGATGTGTGTTGGAAATGTTTCCAGGGTTGATGTGATCAACATCGCACGCTCTCTCTACCTTCGAGATTAGTGACGAACCTAAATAAATGTTATTTGGTGTTTGCGTTGAGCATCAACGTGATTAGATCGTGTTTATTGCAATACGGTTATTCATTTAAGTTAGAGAATAATGGTTATTTTGTTTACATGAATAATAGCTTCAATGATCATACACCGAGTGAGAATGGTTTGTTGAATCTTGATCGTAGTAATACACATGTTCATGACATTGATGCCAAAAGATACAAAGTTAATAATCATAGTACCACATACTTGTGGCACTGCCACTAAATGTCATATTGGTATAAAGCGCATGAAGAAACTCCATGCTGATGGATATTTTGACTCATTCGATTTCAAATTAGTTGAGACATGCGAACCATGCCTCTTGGCCAAGATGACTATCGTTATTGGAAATGATACATGTTGATGTACGCAATCCAATGAGTCTTGTAGCGTGAGATGGATATCGTTATTTTCTTACATTCACTGATGATTTGAGTAGATATAGTGTATATTTACTTGATGAAACACAAGCCTGAATCGTTTGAAAGGTTCAAGCAAATTAAGAGTGAAGTTTAAGATCATCATGACAAGAAGATAAAAATGTCTGCTGTGATCATGGAGGTGAATATCTGAGTTACGAGTTTGGCATAAAACTTTAGACGATGTGAAAGTTGTTTCACAACTCACGCTACCTGGAACACCATAGTGTGATGGTGCGTCCGAACGTCATCGTCGTGCTCTATTGGATATGGTTCGTGCTATGATGTCTCTTATAGTATTGCTACTATAATTTTGGGGTTATGCATTAGAGACAAATACATTCACTTTAAATAGGGCACCATCTAAATCCGACACCATGTGAATTATGGTTTGATAAAAACCTAAGCTGTCATTTCTTAATGTTTGGGGCTGCGACGCTTGTGTGGAAAATGTTTTCACCTAATGAGGTCGAACCCAAAGCGGAAAAATGCATCTTCATATAATACCCTAAGAACAGCTGGGTGAACCTTCTATCCCAGATCCAAGCATAAAATGTTTGTTGCTAAAACTGGGTCCTTTGTCGAGAAAAAGTTTCTCTCGAAAGAATTGAGTGGGAGGAGGATAGAACTTGATGAGGTTATTGAACCTTTGTTTCAACATCAGAGTAGCGCAGCGCAGGAAGATGTTTCTGTGAAGCCTACATTAGTTAAAGAGGAAGTTAATGATGATGATCATGAAGCTTCGTATCAAGTTACTATCGAACCTCGTAGGTCGAGAAGGATGCGTACATCTCCTAACTGGTATGACAACCCTGTCTTGGAGGTCATGTTGTTGGACAACGATGAACCTATGAGCTATGGTGAAGCGAGGATGGGCCCGTAATCCGAAAAATAGTTAGAGTCCATGAAATCCAGGAAAGGATCCATGTATGAAAACCAAGTACAGACTTTGGTGGACTTGCTCGTTGGACGACAGGTTGTTGAGTACAAATGGATCTTTAAAATGAAGACATACGGTGATGGTGAATGTCACCATTTATAAAGCTCGACTTGTCGCAAAGAAGTTTCTGGCAAGTTTAAAGTCTGTTGGAATTATGTTAGCAGTTGCTGCATTTTTCAATTATGAAATCTGGCAGATGGATGTCAAAACATCGTTTCCTTGACGGTTTACTTGAGGAAAGGTTGTATGTGATACAACCAGTAGGTTTTGTCAGTCCTAAGGATGCTAAAAGTTGAGCAAGCTTCAGTGATCCTTCTATGGACTGAAGCAAGCATCTCGTAGTTGGAATATACACTTTGATGAGGTGATCAAAGTTTTTGAGTCTATACAAAGTTTATGAGAAACTTGTATTTGCAATAAAGTGAGTGGGAGCACTATAGAGTTTCTGATAAGTATATGTGGATGACATATTGTTGATCAGAAATAATGTAGAATTTTTGGAAAGCATAAATGGTTGTTTGAAAAGTTATTTTCAAAGGAAGACCTGGATAAAGCTACCTAATTGTTGAGCATCAAGATCTATAGATAGATCAAGATGTTTGATGGGAGTTTCAATGATTACATACCTTGCCAAGATTTTGAAAGAGTTTAAAATGGATCAGTTAGAGAAAGGGTACTCGCCTGATTTGTAAAGGTGTGCAGTTGAGTGAGACTCAAATCTCGACCACGGCAGAAGAAAGAGAAAGTACGAACGTCGTCCCCTATGCCTTTGCCATAGGCTCTGTATAGTATGCCATCCTGTGTACCACACCTGTGTGTGCCTTGCCATGAGTCAATAAAGGGGGACAAGAGTGATCTAGGAGTGCATCACTGGAGAGCGGTCAAGATTATCCTTAGTAACTAAAAGACTAAGGTGATGTTTCTCGATTATGGAGGTGATAAAGAGTTCATCATAAAGAGTTACGTCGATGCAAGCTTTAACACCAATCCGGATGACTCGTAGTAGCAATCTGGATACGTATAGTGCAGCAACCATTTGGAATAGTACCAAGTCGAGTGTGGTAGCAGTGTTTACAGTTTGACATAGAGATTTGAAAAGACAACACAGATCTGAATGTCTGGACCCGTTGACTATAAGACCTCTCTCACATGCAAAGCATGATCGATCCCCAGAACTCATTGGGTGTTAGATTCATAACAATGCAAATCACATGGTGATGTGAACTAGATTATTGACTCTAGTGCAAGTGGGAGACTATTGGAAATATGCCCTAGAGGGAATAATAAATTAGTTATTATCATATTTCCTTGTTCATGATAATCGTTTATTATCCATGCTATAATTGTATTGATCGGAGACTTAGATGCATGTGTGGATACATAGACAAAACCACGTCCCTAGTATGCCTCTAAGAGACTAGCTCGTTGATCAAAGATGGTTAAGGTTTCCTAGCCATGTACATGAGATGTCATTTTATAACGGGATCACATCATTAGGAGAATGGTGTGATGGACAAGAACCAAACTACAAATGTAGCATATGATCGTGTCAGTTTATTGCTACTATTTTCTGCATGTCAAGTATATGTCTCTATGACCATGAGATCAAGGAACTCACGGACACCGGAAGAGTGCCTTGTGTGTATCAAACGTCGCAACATAACTGGTGACTATAAAGGTACTCTAGAGGTATCTCCGAGGGTGTCTGTTGGGTTGGCATGGATCAAGACTGGGATTTGTTACTCCATGTGACGGAGAGGTATCTCAGGGCCCACTCGGTAATACAACATCACAACAAGCCTTGCAAGCAATGTGACTAAGTGTTAGTAACGGGATCTTGTATTACGGAACGAGTAAACAGACTTTCCGGTAACAAGGTTGAACTATGTATGGAGATACCGACGATCGAATCTGGGGCAAGTAACATACCGAAGAACAAAAGGAACATCATATAGATTAACTGAATCCTTGACATAGAGGTTTGACCGATAAATATCTTCGTAGAATATGTAGGAACCAATATGGACATCCAGGTCCCGCTATTGGTTATTGACCATAGACGAGTCTCGGTCATGTCTACATAGTTCTCGAACCCGCAGGGTCTGCAGACTTAAGGTTTGGTAACATTTCGGTAGTATAGAGTTATGTATGGTGGTGACCGAAGATTGTTCGGAGTCCCAGATGAGATCTCGGTAGTCACGAGGAGCTCAGGAATGGTCCGTAGGTAAATATTTATATATAGGAAGTCCTACTTTGGTCGTCCGAAAAGTTTCGGGCTCATGAGTAGTGTACCGAGAGTGTCGGTAGTATACCGGGAGACTATCGGGTGGGGTATTTCGACCCAAGAGGCTACATGGGCAGTGGGAGAGTGAATACCAGCCCTTAGTAGGCTGCTAGAAGTCCCACACAAGGACCATGCCACTGGGAGAGAAAACCCAAAGAGAAAAGGTGGAAAAAAGGCAAAATAGGGAGGAATCCTAGTCCTACTAGGATTGGAGGAGGAGTCCTCCTCTCCTCCTTGATTCGTCCGAACGAAGGGCTGGCCCCTTGAGGGGCAAGCCTCCTCCTCTCTTCCTCCTATATATACTAGAGGTTTTAGGGTTTTTGGCACTTGATTTTCAGCCACGTGCTACCCGTTCCCATAGTGCATAGTTTCTCCTCTAGATCGGATTTCTATAGTGCTTAGGCGAAGCCCTGCCGGAATAGCTCCACCACCATCGCTGGAGCGCCTTCATGCTGCCGGAGAACTCTTCTACCTATCTGCTCCCTCTTGCTGTATCAAGAAGGCGGAGATCGTCATCAAGCTGTACGTGTGCTGAACGCGGAGGTGTCGTCCGTTCGGCGCTAGATCGGAAGGACCGTGATTAAGATCGCGAGACGGATCGTGATGAGATCGCGAGACGGATCGTGATGAGTTCGCGGGACAGATCATGATTGGATCGCGGGACGGGTCGTGATGATATCATGGGATGCTCAGCAATTTGGATCGCGAAGACGTTCGACTACACCAACTGCGTTTCTTAACGCTTCCCGCTTAGCGATCTACAAGGGTATGTAGATCCACTCTCCCTCTCGTAGATGCTCATCACCATGGATAGATCTTGCATGTGCGTAGGAAATTTTTTGTTTCCCATGCAACTTTCGCCAACAATTATATCATTGCAGTGACATGTGAAGAAATCAAATGCCTTTTGTAACACGTGAGTTTTCGTCCGAAACCCTAATACTTCGAAAGAGATTTTCCGTTTTGTACACGAAGTGCATCCAGTTTTTGCCGTAACCCTCTCAACTTTTTATGACATGCTATGTAGGTGAAACGGTGATACCATGCTAACTTTCAACCTTTTTAGAGTTCATTTGAAGTGCTTTTAAATTTCAGAGTCATTTAGCTCAAAAAATCAGTAAGTGCATCAAAAATACCAAATGAAGTCAGAAAGGGTTGAAAATTGATGATGTGGATTTGAATGGTGAATTTTAAACAGACAAAAAGTCTGGAGTTCAAGTGAGTTCAAAAAAATGAAATCCCTTTGTAACAAATGAGTTTTTGTCCGAAACCGTGATACTTCCAAATAGATTGTCCATTTTGTATAAAAAGTGCATCCATTTTTTGTCGTAACCCACTCAACTTTTTAGCACATGCTATGTGGGTGAAATGATGATACCATGCAAACTTTCAACCTTTTCAGAGTTTGTTTCAAGTGGTTTTTAATTTCTTTCAAAACATCGTGGGAGTGGAGTTCAAAAAAGAATCAGCTAAAAAGCTTCTATAAACCTCTAGTATTTTTGAAACAATAATTATATAAAAATTATGCAACTAAAATTACTAAAGTATTTTTTTGTTCAAAACATTAATAGAAAAAAGAATATGATGATAAAAGACACTGGAAATAAATAAATAAATAATAAATAAAGCAAGAAACAAAACAAAATAATGGAAATTATGCAACTAAAATTATCAAAGTATTTACTTATTACAAAGAGTGTTCTAAAATAACAGAAGAAAAATACTGGAAAAATATTAAAAAATTAAATAAAGAAAAAAACAAAACAAAAATACTGGAAAAAAATAAAAAATGCCAATTCTAGGCCACCACGGCCTGAATACGACTAGAAACCCACCAACCTTGTTGGGCCACGATTCAGACCCGCATAAGGCCCAGTAGGCCAACAGGCATAGACAGATTAGGCCACTCTCGAGCTCTCTCGGCTAGCGAGGTGGGACTAAAGATTTGGCCCCTGGCAGCACCACCCTTTGGTCCCGGTTGGTGGCACCAACCGGGACCAATGACCCCCATTAGTCCCGGTTGGTGCCACCAACTGGGACCAATGGTCTCTGCTTCCCGCCCTTTGGGCTGCCGAAAAGAGACCTTTGGTCCCGGTTGGTGGCACCAACCGGGACTAAAGGGGGGCATTGGTCCCGGTTGGTGCCACCAACCGGGACCAATACTCTGGGTAGATAAGTAGCACTTAGGAATTTTTAGTTCTCATCTCGCACCCAACGACGCCGACGAAATCGACGCCGCCAGGCTGCCCCAACACCGTCGCCGTCGCCCGTGCCCCTGCCATGCCCCCGAGCCCATGCCGACGCCGTCCGCCGCCAACGGCCTCGTCGTCGGCCGCCCATGCCGTCGCCGTCCGCCGCCCATGGCCTCGTCGTTCGCTGCCCACACCGTCGCCGTCGACCGGGCCCCTGCCCTGCCCCCGACCCCACGCCGACGCCGTCCATGCGCCGCCCACGCCGTCGCCATCCGTCTCCCAACGAGCGCACCCCTGCGCCCCGGCCGCCCCCACCGTCGCTGTCGTTGCCGGATCACTCGTGCGCCGCCCCTGCCATCGCCCTCGCTAGCCGACGTTGTACCTATCGTCGGCCCGGCCACGCCCCTACCCCAGCTCGCCCCCACCATCACCGTCGCCCTCGCCGCCCGCGCCGTCGCCCTCACCGACCCCACCGTCGCCCTCGCTGGCCGCCCCCCTTGTATTTTTTGCTCATTTTTATATAATGATATTTTTGTTCATATATATATAATGTATATATGTATGTGGCTATATGTATGTATGAATGTTCATATATGTATTTTTATTTTTGTTCGTAGCATTTTTTTGTTCATATGTGTATTAATTCTTTCGTTCGGGGAGGGGACGTCGGACATGCATGAGATAGAGGCTGTCCGCTCACCCGACCAACTATCGAGTCCACCCAAACCCTAGAAGAAAGAGCGTCATTGTCGATCTACCCCGTCCCTACTCGATAAACTCTCGAGGCCACCCAAACCGGGACTGAAAAAGTGTTGTTGAAGCCAGCCCAAACCGTAGAAGTGTTGTCGAGGCCACCCCAAACCCTAGAAGCCTTGTCGAGGCCACCCAAATTTACCAAGTTAAATGAAGAAAACTCCGGTAACATAGATTTATTAAGAATGCCCCCATTATGGATGTGCAGAACTTGATCCAATTTTTTCTGATCTCATCTATATATATATTCTTCTATATGTCATGTTTTTTTGAATCCTTTGACACTAGACAACGTGAAAGATAGAAGGGTAGATGAAATCAGGAAAAATATGGACCATTTTTTGCACATTCAGAATGGCACCATTTTGTTAATTAAATCCCTTAAAGGTTACCAGAATCCCTTGTTTGGCATTCATGAGTGAGGCGGTCCGGACGTCGGACATTCATGAGAGAGGCGGTCCTGACGTCGGCCATTCATGTTTGTATATTAATTGCCATGTTGTAATATTTGAAGAAACTATGGATCCAAGAGACGAAGAACAAGAACAGTTGTTGGGGGACATAATCCACGACAGACGTGCTATCTTGTCATTTCTCAACAACACCGATGGTTTGGAAGGAGAGGATTATGACGGCTCCGGTGATCAAACAATGGAAGAGGAAGGACATGATCATGATGGCTCCGGTGATCGAATGCCGGAGGAAGAAGGAGACCATGATGACGGCTCTAGTGACCGATCGGAGGAGGGAGCTATTGCAAAGTCCGGCGAGGTATATATATTAATTAAGCCTGTGCTGTATAGCTGATTGATGCATTAATTGTTTTGGTATGTACACATATTAATTAACTCTTCTTTCTTCTTTTATAGCCCTCTGGATCGAGCCAAACTTGGGGAATGAGACGAGGCCCAAACAGGAGGTTGCGCAAGGATGAAAACTTCATGATCACAGCAATCGTGAACGATGGCCATCAGATTGAACCCAAGCGGACTACGACGCATTTTCTGCTCAATGCGGAGCTATTGTTAGGAACAACATCCCGATCAACATCAAACAATGGAATAAGCCTAAGGACGGCACCCCTGAAGGTGATTATGTCACCGATAGACACAAAGATGATCTTTGGACCGCTCTGAAGGCAAATTTCACTCTACCGCTAGAGGAGGATGCGAATAAGCAAGTTATAGAGCCACTGGTCAAGGTGTGTGCTCTTAAGAAGATGGCAGATCTATTCAGGAGGTGGAAGAAGGAGTTGAAATCAATGTTTGTCGACAAAGGGAAGACTCCAGAATTCATTGGCCGATTTGAGAAGATAAGAGATTACTGGCCCGCATTTGTGGACTACAAGACATCAGACATGAGTAAGAAAATATCGGAGACAAATAAGGCCAATGCAGCAAAGAAGCAGTATCACCATCACACGGGGTCAGGTGGCTACATCAAAGCCCGTCCGTTGTGGGACAAAGCTGAGAATGACCTGATTGCTAAAAACGTCGTACTAGAGAGAGCAAACTGGCCAGACCGTTCAAGCACTTGGTTCTTCAGGGTTGGGGGAACTTTGGACCCTGAAACAGGGAAGTGCTAGTGGACGGACGAGCAATTTGCAATACCCACGAACAAGCTTTAGAAGTATATCACCGCAGCACAGGAAGGGACGTTCATTCCCGACAGAGAGAAGGACGAGCTGACTGAGGCCCTAGGGAATGCTGAGCATCCTGGACGAACACGAGGCACACCAGGCTCTGTTTCGTGGAAGGTTGGGTTTCCCGACGCAGGCGGTTACAGAAGCCGGGAGAGAAATAGGAAAGCGAAGCTGAGCGAAATTCAGAAGCTCAATGCAAGACTACAAAAGCTAGAGGAAGCTGAGAGCCAGCGAGCTACCGCCAACCATCTTAGCGGCACGAAGCTACCCCGCCATCTCAAGGGAGAAGCAGCGTCGCTTCCACGGAGCTCGTTCAGCCTAACTTCACGTCTCCTAGCTACCAAGTGGATACTATCACAGAGGCTCAACATTGCGAGCTTACGACAAAATGCCGGAACCTCACTTTCAAGGCGGCTGTCGGCACTATTGCACCTCCTCAACCCAATGGAACTTTTCACTGTCGTCCAATTCCACCTGGCTATGCTGTTGTGATGGTAGATGAAGTAATGAAGGAATTTGAAGAGCTCGAGCTTGACCACACTACAGGTGAAGGAGAGAATAAGATGGTTTGTGCCCTGAGGAGTACATGTCTATGGCAGAAGGAGTACATCAAGCTTCCAAACTGGACACGTCCGCCTCCTCCTTCTCCTCAGGTGAATCAAGGCACTCGGCCTCCTCCTCCTCCTCCTCCAGCGAGTGATCAGGGCACACCGCCTCCTTCTCCGGCTCCTCCGACGGGTGGGGGCACTCCGCCTCCTCCTTCACCTAATCCGGCACGTCAGAGCAGTACGCCTCCTCCTCAGCCTCATCGGCAACGGCGGAAGGCAGACGTCGCCGCTCCGGCTCCTCCGGCGCCTAGTAAGCAACAACGGAAGGGAGCCGCCGCCGCTTTGGCGGCTAGGAGTACAAGCATAGGCAGGAGGGAATATAGATACGGTCCATCTCTCAAGCCCCTAGAAAAGTTACCGTATGAGAGGACCGAGTCTGAAAACGAGCAAATAAGTCAGGCCAAAGTGAGGGCCCATTTTGCAAAGAAAACAATAGCTCCGAAGGAGAAGATAGATCCGGTGAAAGCGATATGCAGTATCGATGCCCTGAAGCGACCACCACTGCCTCCACCGGATTCCAACTTTGATCGCTCTATTAAAAAGACATATCAAGATGCGTGGTGGTTGGAAAGTACTTCCAGTGATGCAAGGTTTGCAGAACGAAGAAGTGGGAAAAAATTCCCCAGCTCGGCGAACAGGCGAACCAATCGTGCCCCCCGCTCAAGGTGTCTAGCGATATCGTTGCTAATCATCTGGGGATGGTGCCCGGTACCAAACCTGGTTAATCCCTGAGCGATGATGTATAGTTTAAGCCGTTGGAGGTGGATGAATGTGACAGCCCGGGATCGACGTTCCAGAAGATTCCAGAAGATTCCCCTTTTGTTTCCGTTCTCTTCATGCATTTCGATGCATGTTGCATTCATCATCGCATCATTCGCATCATATGCATTGCACCATCACTCATTTTCGAAACTTGCATCCGTTCGTAGTCACCAGTTCTCTGTGTTCTTGCCGTTGCCCGTTTCGAGACCAACCCCACACGCACGTGCCCATGGCATCATTTTAGTAAAACCGTTTTTAAGTGCATGCAAAATATTCTAGGATTGGGTCGTAACTTGTCATGTGGTCTTGTTATATCGTAGGTAGGCCGCCTGTCAAATTTCGTCGCGATCCGAGTTCGTTTGATACCCCGTCGGTCAGTCGTAGCAGAGAGGTCATCATTTTATTATCGGACGTGTCGGTGTTTTGAAACCTCTGTGCCACGGGTCCCCATTATCTCGCTCTTCCCCACTTAGCCCCTCTGCATAGCCGCCGTAGTCCCTCTCCATTTCCGGACATCGAGCCAACAGCCGATAGTCCGAAAACGGACAGCGTCAACTAACCCTAGCCCTAAACATATAAATAGCACCCCTAGCCTACCTTGCCTCGAAATCCACACCTCCTAACCCTAGCCGCCACTTGGCCAGCGTCCTCCCACCTCCAGCCGCCAGGGCCCGCCCAGTCCCATCCGGGGCCCATTCCGGGCCCGAAGCCGCCACTGCCCGAGCTCCCGCTCCCGTTCATGGTAGCTTCCGCTCCCCGTGCCCGAGCTCCTCCCTACCCGCAGCCAGCCGGCCTTGCCGGAGACGCCACGCCGCCCGACGTCGCAGCTCCTCGCCGCACCGCCCAGCCGGCCCTCTCCTTTCTCCTTCCCTCTCCTTCTCTCTTCCTCCCTCACCTGCCGCCTCTTCTTCGCAGGTCGCCGCCGCGCCCAAAGCCCGCCGCCGTGGCCTCCCTCCGGCCAGATCCGCGTCGCCGGCGGCCGGATCCGGGAGCTCTACCCCTATTCCCGGCCTCCTCCTTGAACCCCGTCGCCGACGGCTACCTTGCCCAGCGCCGCCGCCGGCCTGCCTTGCTCGGGCTCGCGCGACCGAGCAGGACAACGCTACGTGCACGTTGACGGCGCCCGCTCGCCCCCGCATGGGCCAAGGCAGGCCCAGCCGGCTCCTTCAGCCGAGCCAGGCCCAGCTTGCCCCGACCGGCCCATGTGGCCTGGTGAGCCCAACCCCCCCCCCCCCCGCTTTTGTTTTTTTAATTATTTATATCGCGTTTTAAAAACGTTATAATTAATTATCCGTAAGTTGTATTAAAATAATTTTAACATGTAAAATGTGTAGAATTTCATCTAATTTCACAATAACCAATTTTCATGCATGGTTAAAATATTTAAACCTATTGTTTGCATCGATTTGCATGATGACCTATTTAATATGGTTTAATTCATAGTTATTCAACCGTGCATCAAGATTAATAAAATAATATATTAAAAATGTTCATCTCATTCACATCGCATTTTCATTCATGATAAAATTGTTGGCATGCTGGTTGTATATTAGTTGCTATAACGTGAATAGGCCTATTACTCGCATATTTAATTGTGATTAATTTTCTACACGAACCTATACATATTATATATGTTTTCGGGGTAGAAAAATCCATAGGATTTATCGGTGCATTTAGTTTTGTCATTTGAGCATGTTGGAGTGCATGTCATTTATGCCCTGATGCCCTTTTGTCATTTTCGTAGGATTTAATCGGTGCATGATATGAATTAATTTTCAACATGAAAGTTGCTCTTTGATATGTGTCCTAGCCCATGGACATTTTGCTTGTCATAGAAATGCATGTCTGGGTGTTGTTTTGTTGTTGACAACTTGCTATAAATTTCTGCTATTTTGAGGGTCCAAAATATTTCTGTCTGGAATCCGTTATACTTTGTTGTTGTCTTGCCATGTGATTTGCTAGTGATCTAGAACTCTTTTGTGGTAGGTGTAATGGAGTTATTTGTTTTTGATATTGTCCTTTAGTATGCTGTTAAGTTTCATGCCATTCCATGACCTGTAGCATATAGTTTTACTGCTGTCAATATGCCTTCGTGATAAAAACTGCATTGTCATAAACTGCTAATTTCACTAAGTCTGAAATTGTTATCAAGTAGCCTTCTTGTGAGCTTCCTACCAAGTGATCCATGCATGTTTTGAATATGATTTGTGAAGATGAAATGAAGTGGATGTTGTATGCTATTGCCCCATGCTTACTTTGTGATTTTTGGAATAATGTAACTTGTTGTTTTCATGCGTGCAATATGCTAAGTTGCTGTTTTGGCAGATTTCAACTAAAACTTGTTTTGTTGATTGTGGTTGAACCATTGCTCCGTTTTGGACGTTCCATATATGAAACTTGCTTAGAATATCATATAGTTTCATAAATAACTTGTTGCATTCATGATTTGAAATGTTTGTGATTGTTTTTCCCATGCATTTGTATTCATGTCATGTGCATCTTGCGTTGCTCATATCTTTTAGACCGTAGCTCCGTTTGAGATGTTCTATGTATGCAAATCGACTAGAATGATGTGTAGAATAACATTGTGTGCTTTATTCTGTCATTTAATGTATATAAAATATGTTAGTTCAGATCTAGACCAATTTCGAAATTAACATATGGGGTCATTTCGAAAATACTATAAGTTCTTTCCGACCTCATTTAAGATGCCTAGATAGCTAGTTTAATTATGCTTCGACTCTTGCCATGTATCACAACATTTAATATTGTCGTGTACCTAACGGTAGTGATCTAATTAATTCGAACGTGGAGTTTCATCAATATGCAACTCGTTGCATATGGAGCTTCACTTAATGTGTAGTATTTGATTGTTGTGAATTGTCATGCATTGCATATTAAACCGGGCATGCATCATATTTGTTTGTGCATCGTGTCTTGCATATGTTGTGGTGTATCTTGTGTTGATTGTTTGTTTCGGATTGCTTCTTCTCGATAGAGTTCTGAAAGCGTTCTGAGTGTGAGGATTCATTCGACTACGTTGGTTCGTCTTCTTCATGGACTCGATCTTCTTCCGAGCGGGATCTCAGGCAAGATGACACATTACCCTGGATACCATTACTATCATTGCCATGCTAGTTGTCTTGTCTTTTATCGTTATGTCTCGCTACCTACCACCTAATTGACAAGCCTCCCAACATTGCCATGATAAGCCTCTAACCCCTCCACATCCCAGCAAAACATTGTTTGGCTATGTTACCGCTTGCTCAGCCCTTCTTATAGCGTTTCTAGTTGTAGGTGCAATTGCTTCCATGTGTCAACATGGACATTCTTTTGTTATATCACAATATTGCTGCTATTTAATTTAATGCACATATACACTTGGTAAAGTGTGGAAGGCTTGGCCTTTTGCTCAGTGTTTTGTTCCACTCTTGCTGCCCCTAGTTACTTGTGAACCGTTGTTATGTTCCATAATTGAGCGCTCCTAACATGCTCGGGGTTGTTATGGGGATCCCCTTGATTTTCGTGTCGGGATAAAACTTGTCTGGCAAGGCCCAATGTTGGTACTCCATTTGCCTAATAACTAATAAAATTTCATAGGGACCCGCCGGCACCCGTGGATAATTTAATCAACCCCCCGGCCAGTGCTCCGCATGAGTTTTGGTCCAAAATGGGCTGCCTGTGAGGCCACCTCGAGGAAACTCGGGGATTGGTTTTTCTTCCTCGTAGCTAGTCCCATCCGGTCGTGTCCTAAGAACAAGATACATGGCTCGTATTGGGTTCGTCTACATGTCGGGAGGCCTTGCTGGATTTGTTTTACCTTTCTCGAACGTCTTGAGTGTGTAATTCCGATTATTCTTCGGGCTATCCCGAGGGTTGGATTTCCTATGGAATTTCCTAGGAAGATCACGAGATCCGTGGTTGAGGATGTTCCCGCTGAGTGTGGTTAATTTGTGATGGACGAGTTGGAGCACCCCTGCAGGGTTAAATCTTTTCGAGAAGCCATGCCCTCTGTTATGTGGCAAACTTGGATACTTTGTTTAACACCCGGTCATACCAAACTTGAAGTAAACTCTAATAAAATCCACCAACTGTGTGTGTAAACCGTGACTATCTCTTCTCGTGAGTCCTTATCCGAAAGAGAACACAGTGGGGTTACGATTGACGTAAGTAGTTGTTCAGGATCAGTAGTGATCATTACTAGTTCACGTCCGTTATGCGTAGACCACCATGTTTTAATTTCTGCACTCGTAAGTTAGCATCTCAAATAAATGCTTAGTCGCTTGCTACAGCCTCACCACTTAACCATGCCTCACTTATTAAGCTTTAATAGTCTTGAGACCCTTGGAAATGAGATTGCAGAGTCCCTGTGGCTCACAGATTACTACAACAACAGTTGCAGGTACAAGTAATGCGATGATTTTACTTGAGCGCGTTGCTTGATTTGATTTGGAGTTCTTGTTATTCTTCCTCTTCATCAATCATGGATGGGTTCCAGGCTGCAGCATGGGATAGCAAGGGTGGATGTCATTTTATCGTTTGATATCGTCTGTAGTCAGACCCTGCTCTTATGTATGATGGTTGAGTATGTTGTTGTATTGTTGTGACTCTAATGTAGCTTGTGGTGAATGTAAGCCAATTCCATATACTCATCTCTTCTGTGCATGCACTTGTACTGATATCCATTCTTGCGAATGCATCGAGATGCGGTTCTATCCTTGTCGAGGCCCTCGTGCCAAAATAGCGATAGGACCGCATCTTGGGAGTCACAAGTTGGTATCAGAGCCTTTACCGACCTAGGAGCCCCCTTGATTGATAGAACTTGGCCGAGTCGACTCTAGTGAAAAACTGTTTTGAGTCTAGTTATATCGGAGAGTAGGATTCTTTTTACTCCTGTTCTATGCTCCGATGAGGTATTCGACTTAGGAATTTTGTTTCTACTCCTCTTCTCGCTCAAAAAAAATTTAGGATCACGCGGGTATTTTGGAAACTATATGATGCTGATGTGACGGGTTCTGTCTTGGTGCCTTTGGTCTGACTTCATTTCTTCCTGGGAGTTGAGCTCTAGGGAATGTTGTCACATTGTTATCATTCAGCTTCCTTGATATCCCAGGACGGAGAATTTTCGGAATTGCTTCAATACTTGTTGTGGTGAGATAAGTTCGGAGTCACCCAGTACTGGGGAGGCGTACGGGGTGCCACCATGGTTTAATATCGTTGTGTGTTCGAGGATTCGAGAGTAGACGAGTTTGCGGAATTTCTTGAATTATGGTGTGGAAGGTTTCGGATGCAGTTGCAGCTGATTACCTAGGGTAGGTTCCTGATTCCGCAACCCAAATCGCATAAAAAAGAAAGTTTTCGAAAGTTCTTAGGTGGGAATTCAAGTAGTTACCTAGAATTATCTTTCCAACAAGTGCATAGTGGGTCTGTATTTGTTCTGGCTTATTCCTTAAGCCTCATCCTTTGTTTTGGTTTTGCATATGGTAATTCAGTTGCTTCGATGTCAAGTGGTTATCTCATATCTTTCCTAAGTAGTGTAATTGTATTTTCTGTGGGCATGCTAATTCTTTCCCAATCTAGTTATCATTTCAATTATTTTCAGCCGATGTGCTTCTCTCCAAGTTATTCAATCTTGTGCAATATTTGCAAGATCAATCCTCATGTTTCGTTCCGGAGTTGTCTCATATGTTCCAAGTTTTCTTTGTTTTTCCCGCCCTCCCGCCCTTTTCTTCAATGATTAAATTCGCATCCAAGTGTCTTTTCCATTCATATAATGCTTCTTCTATCTTTTCCTCTATCTTGTATCCGGTGATTCTTGTGAATATTCTTAGGAGTTTCAATTTCAGATCTATCCTCATATTCTTTGTTCTCATTGTTATTCTTCCCAAGTGGATTCAATCCAAGTTCTTGGTGTTCATCATATCATTTCATTCTCTATTTTTTCTCTTCCATGTTGGAATTCTTTATCAAGCCGCTCTTGTTTATTCTTATGTCCATTCTATCCGTAGTGCTAAAGATATCTCAGAGATTCGTGTTTTCTTTCATTCCTTCCAAATTATTTAGAGGTCTCACCTCATCAAGTTCTTAACTTGTACCGGTGCAATCTATCTTCTAAGCAATTGTTTCAACGGTGGTTTCTTTCAGTGGGCCCATAACCCACAGGTCTATTCCCAGGATCATACCTGACTCTTCTATCTTCCAGAGATGTTCTCAAGTTCTCTTCAAATATGATGTAAGAATGAATTTCATCAGTCATATTCCTCTTCCAAGATCGCTTCTAAATCATTTTCATTGTTGGCTCAACCTTTTCTTTATTCATTATTCCAGAGTATCTCAGTAATTTATGGTATTGTTTCTCGTGATCATTCTGTGCTCGAAGATCAAAGGAGAGTTTCTTTTAAATCGTTGCTCGATCTTCCAAAGATTCGTGGTTTTAGCGTGTTGTTATCATCTCAAATTGTTTCCATTCATGATAAATTTCCCCCATATCTATCTGGTACATCAGAATTGTTTTCATTTCTTGATCCTCCGAAGGCTATCATTTAAAAAGATTTCTTCGTTCTCAGCTTTCAGCTTTCGTTCTCAAATTCTTCTCAATTGTTGTTCCTTTGTTCGTATCTAAATTATTCCGGTGCCTATTTTAGTTTCTATTAGGCAAATCTAGATCTCTTCATTCTCATGTGTCCTCTTTAGTTTCTAATTCTTTCCGGTGCTTCGTTCAAGTTTTCTATTAGGTGGATCATGCTATCTTCGTTCTCATGTTATATCATCCATTTGCATTATCCTCTTTCATTTTGAATTCTTACCGGTGTTCTCATTCAAGACTTCTTCAAGTGTGTGATCTATCTCTCTCTTCAATCTTTTCAAGAAGAATAAGTGGTGTGCGAAATCCGTTGTTTGTCATCAATTTAACTTAGTGAAGGATAGTCATATCATAATTCTTATTCTTGTTTCATCCAAGTGATCTCAATCCTTCTTTCGGAGTTGTTCATGATATCAAATTCCTTATCCCAAGTGGTTCTTCTTTATTTCCGTTGTTTCAAGTTTTCTCAAATTTCTCATTTCGAAGCACCATCTAAATCATTGGAAGGCCCAATCTTATTGTTTTTGTATCCTTCAATTCTTTTATCATCCTCTCATTTCTGGAGGTTCTTTAAGGTGGTTCATCAAGATTTCTTTCATTTTCAAGTGTTCTTCAAGATCATTGTTAGAGGTGCTTAAGTGTCCTTTATCTTGGATGTCTATGTTCAATTCCTTATCCTTGTCTTTTGAGATGGTGTGATTAAATTCTTGGTTATGAGGTGTCTCGAAGGATATTATCAAGTATAAGATAAGTAAACCCATCTAGTTTTCTTGGAGTTATCTTTGGTTGGATTTCACCTTAAGATTTTCCTAAGGATCGTTGCTATCAAGGTGTTAAATGATTCAAGTACCGCCTCCTCTTCTTGGTGAAAGAAGCTTTGCTTATCCTGTTGCTCCCAAGCAATCAATTGTTTCTGTTGTGGTAGGTTGTCACCTCATAATTTGGAGATGTTTTCCATAAGTCCACAATAAGATGTTCTTTTCGTTGTTGGTGTTCCAACAACTCCATTCAACCATGCTTTTAAATCCATTTGTGCTAGAAATTATCATTTTTTCTTCTAAGTTCTCTTCTCTTCAAAGATCTAGCTTCTATTCTTTGTTCCAGAGGTCTTGTGATGTTGCTCTCTTCTATGTGTCATCTGGTTTTGTCAAGATCATGTTCTTTCTTTGCTTATTCATTTAACCGGAGTGTTGCGAAATCTTTCATGATCCTTTAATGTTTTCAAGTTTTGATTCTGATCCAACCGAAGTTTGGTGTATCTCTTTCAATTTCCTCCCATCATATCTAATTTCTCCTCTCTTTCCTACCGAAGTGCTGCCAAAATTTCTTGTGAATTTTTGCTTGTTCTTCATTCTTCATCTCTCTTCAAACCTTCATGTTTCATTGGTTTCATTCGTTTGTCAAAAAAACAACTAAGTTTTACCTTTTTCTCTTTCTCTTCCCCTTTTTCATTCCAGATCTCAGGACAAGATCCTCATGTAGTGGAGGAGAGTTGTGACAGCCCGAGACCGACGTTCCAGAAGATTCTAGAAGATTCCCGTTTTGTTTCCATTCTCGTCATGCGTTTCGTTGTATGTTGCATTCATCATCGCATCATTCGCATCATATGCATTGTATCATCACTCGTTTTGGAAACTTGCATCCGTTCGTAGTCGCCGGTTCTCTGCGTTCTTGCCGTTGCCCGTTTCGAGACCAACCACACACGCACGTGCCCGCGGCATCATTTTAATAAACCGTTTTTAAGTGCGCAAAAAATATTTTCGGATTGGGTCAAAACTTGTCGTGTGGTCTTGTTATATCGTAGGTACACCGCCTGTCGAATTTCGTTGCGATCCGAGTTTGTTTGATACCCCGTCGGTCAGTCATAGCAGAGAAGTCATCGTTTTATTATCGGGCGTGTCGGTGTTTTGAAACCTCCGTGCCACGGGTCCCCATTCTCTCTCTCTTCCCCACTAAGCACATCTGCACAGCCGCTGTAGTCCCTCTCCGTTTACGTACGTCGAGCCAACAGCCGACAATCCGAAAACGAACAGCGTCAGCTAACCCTAGCCCTAAACCTATAAATAGCACCCCTAGCCTACCCTGCCTCGAAATCCATGCCTTCCTAACCCTAGCCGCCACTTGGCCAGACTCCTCCCACCTCTAGCTGCCAGGCCCCGCCCAGGCCCATCCGGGGCCCGTTACGGGCCCGAAGCCGCCGCTGCCCGAGCTCTCGCTCCGGTTCATGGCAGCTCCCGCACCCCGTGCCCGAGCTCCTCCCTGCCCGCACCCAGCCGGCCTCGCCGCAGCTGCCATGCCGCTGGGTGTCGCAGCTCCTCGCAGGACCACCCCGCCGGCCCTCTCCTTCCTCCTTCCCTCTCCTTCTCTCTTCCTCCCTCACCTGCCGCCTCTTCTTCGCAGGTTGCCGCCACGCCCAAAGCCCGCCGCCATGGCCTCCCTCCGGCCAGATCTGCATCGCCGCCAGCTGGATCCGGTAGCTCCGCCCCCATTCCTAGCCTCCTCCCTGAACCCCGTCGCCGCCGGCCACCTTGCCCAACGCCATCGGCGGCCTGCACTGCTCGGGCTCGCGCGGCCGAGTAGGACAACGCACCGTGCGCGTTGACCGCACCCGCTCGCCCCCGCGTGGGCCGAGCCAGGCCCAGCCGGCTCCTCCAGCCGAGCCAGGTCCAGCCTGTCCCGACCGGCCCATGTGGCCTTGTGAGCCCAGCCCCCCCTTTTGTTTTTTTAATTATTTATATCGCATTTTTAAAATGTTATAATTCATTGTCTGTAAGTCGTATTAAAATAATTTTAACATGTAAAATGTGTATAATTTCATCTAGTTTCACAATAACCAATTTTCATGCATGTTTAAAATATTTGAACCTGCTGTTTGCATCGATTTGCGTGATGACCTATTTAATACGGTTTAATTCGTAGTTATTTAACCGTGCATCGATATTAATAAAAAAAAATATTAAAAATGTTCATCTCATTGACATCGCATTTTCATGCATGATAAAATTGTTGGCATGATGGTTGCATATTAGTTGCATTAACGAATTGCTATAACGTGAATAGGCCTATTACTCGCATATTTAATTGTGATTAATTTTCTACATGAACCTATACATATTATATATGTTTTCAGGGTAGAAAATCCATAGGATTTATCGGTGCATTTAGTTTTGTCATTTGAGCATGTTGGCTTGCATGTCATTTATGCCGTGATCCCTTTTGTCATTTTCGTATGATTTAATCCGTGCATGATATGAATTAATTTTCAACATGAAAGTTTCTCTTTGATATGTGTCCTAGCACATGGACATTTTTCTTGACATAGAAATGCATTATTAGGTGTTGTTTTGTTGTTGACAACTTGCTATAAAAATCTGCTATTTTGAGGGTCCAAAATATTTCTAAGTCTGGAATCTGTTATAATTTGTTGCCGTCTTGCCATGTGATTTCCTAGTGATCTAAGACTCCTTTATGGTAAGTGTAATGGAGTTATTTGTTATTGATATTGTCTTTTATTATGCTGTTATGTTTCATGCCATTCCATGAGATTTAGCATATAGTTTTACTGCTTTCAATATGCCTTCGTGATAAAAACTACACTGTCAAAAACTGTTAATTTCACTAAGTCTGAAACTGTTATCAAGTAGCCTTCTTGTGAGCTTCCTACCAAGTGATCCATGCATGTTTTGAATATGATTTTTGTGAAGATGAAATGAAGTGGATGTTGTATGATATTGCCCCATGCTTAGTTTGTGATTTTTGGAATAATTTAACTTGTTGTTTTCATGCATGCAAAATGCTAAGTTGCTGTTTTGGCAGATTTCAACTAAAAATTGTTTTGTTTATTGTGGTTGAATCGTAGCTCCGTTTTGGACAGTACATATATGAAACTTGCTTAGAATCTCATGTACTTTTATAATAACTTGTTGCAATCATGATTTGAAATGTTTGTGATTGTTTTTCCCATGCATTTGCATTCATGTCACGTGCATCTTGCGTTGCTCATATCTTTTAGACGGAAGCTCCGTTTGAGATGTTCTATATATGCAAATAGACTAGAATGATGTGTAGAATAACATGGTATGCTTTATTCTGTCATTTAACGGATATAAAATATGTTTAGTTCAGATCTGTACCAATTTCAAAATTAACATATGGGGTCATTTCGGAAATACTATAAGTTGGTTCCGACCTCATTTAAGATGCCTAGATAGCTAGTTTACTTATGCTTCACCACTTGCCATGTTTGACAACACTTAATATTGTCGTGTACCTAACGGGAGTGAACTAATTAATTCGAATGTGGAGTTTCGTCAAATGGAGCTTCACTTAATGTGTACTATTTGATTGTTGTGAATTGTCATGCATTGCATATTAAACCGGATATGCATCATATTTGTTTATGCATCGTGTCTTGCATATGTCGTGGTGTATCTTGTGTTGATTGTTTGTTTCGGATTGCTTCTTCTCGATAGTGTTCCGAAAGCGTTCGGAGTGTGAGGATTCATTCGACTACGTTGGCTCGTCTTCTTCATGGACTCGATCTTCTTCCAAGTAGGATCTCAGGCAAGATGACACATTTCCCTGGATACCATCACTATCATTGCCATGCTAGTTGTCTCATTTTTTATCGTTATGTCTCGCTACCAACCACCTGTTTGAAAAGCCTCCCAACATTGCCATGATAAGCCTCTAACCCCTCCACATCCTAGCAAAACATTGTTTGTCTATGTTACCGCTTGCTGAGCCCTTCTTATAGCGTTTCTAGTTGCAGGTGCAATTGCTTCCATGTGTCAACATGGACATTCTTTTATTATATCACAATATTGCTGCTATTGAATTTAATGCACATATACACTTGGTAAAGGGTGAAAGGCTTGGCCTTTTGCTCAGTGTTTTGTTCCACTCTTGTCGCCCCTAGTTACTTTTGAACTAGTGTTATGTTCCATAATTTAGCGCTCCTAACATGCTTGGGTTTATTATGGGGACCCCCTTGATTTTCGTGTCGGGATAAAACTTGTCTGGCAAGGCCCAACATTGGAACTCATTTGCCTAATAACTAATAAAATTGCATAGGGACCCGCCGGCACCCGCGGATAATTTAATCAACCCCCAGGCCAGTGCTCCGCATGAGTGTTGGTCCAAAATGGGCTGCCTGCGTGGCCGCCTCGAGGAAACTTGGGGATTAGTTTTTCTTCCTCGTAGCTTGTCCCATCCGGTCGTGTCCTGAGAACGAGATACGCGGCTCCTATCGGGATCGTCGACACGTCGGGCGGCCTTGCTGGATTCTTTTTACCTTTCTCGAACGTCTTGAGTGAGGAATTCCGATTATTCTTCGGGCTATCTCGAGGTGTTGGATTTCCTTTGGAATTTCCTAGGAAGATCACGAGATCCGTGGTTGAGGTTATTCCCGTTGAGTGTGGTTAATTTTTTATGGACGATTTGGAGCACCCCTGCAGGGTTAAATCTTTTCGAGAAGCCGTGCCTGTGGTTATGTGAGAAACTTGGATACTTTGTTTAACACCCGGTCAGAGCAAACTTGAAATAAACTCTAATAAAATCCACCAACTGTGTGCGTAACCGTGACTGTCTCTTCTCGTGAGTCCTTATCCGAAAGAGAACACGGTGGGGTTATGACTGATGTAAGTAGGTTTTCAGGATCAGTAGTGATTATTACTAGTGCACGTCCATTATGCTTAGACCACCATACTTTAATTTATGTACTCGTAAGTTAGCCTCTCAAATAAATGCTTACTCGCTTGCTACAGCCTCACCACTTAACCATGCCTCACCTATTAAGCTTTAATAGTCTTGATACCCTTGGAAATGAGATTGTTGAGTCCCTGTGGCTCACAGATTACTACAACAACAGTTGCAGGTACAGGTAATGCGATGATTTGACGTGAGCGCGTTCCTTGATTTGATTTGGAGTTCTTCTTCTTCTTCCTCTTCATCAATCTTGGATGGGTTCCAAGCGGTAGCCTGGGATAGCAAGGGTGGATGTCATTTTATCGTTTGATTTTGTCCGTAGTCGGACCCTGCTCTTATGTATGATGGTTGTGTATGTTGTTGTTTTGCTGTGACTCTGATGTAGCTTGGGGCGCGTGTAAGCCAATTCCATATACTCATCTCTTCTGTACATGCACTTGTAATGATATCCATTCTTGCGAACGCATCGAGATGCGCTTCTATCCCCGTCGAGGCCCTCATGCCAAAATAGGGATAGGACCGCATCTTGGGCGTGACAACGAATTCCGTTATCGGCATGGGCGTCCTCTCGTCAAACCTGATCATCCTCCTCTAACAACGATGATGCGAAAATTCCATGAATGGTACATGAAAACCTGCCGCAAGTCTGGAAGGATTCTTTGATACTATCAGTTAAAGAGGAGCACGACCTTGTTGGAATGGAACTTTTGAATATTGAATTTGAGGAGATATTCCAGTTATACAATCAAAAGGTCGTCGACAAAACAATCGTGACTTGCTACTGTCTATAAGTACTACTTCAAGTGAGTGTTACTGTCTTGTCCATATTCGGTTTCCCTTATTACTCGAGGTTTATAGTAATGTAATTGATGAGTTATGCATGCGTGCGAAGTCTCCACTTCATTCTACTAGAGATTCAGCTTGAGCGGTGAGTAGTAATCGTCTTAGACTTGAAACGAAAAGATCCCCAGGATTATGCGAACATGACTAAAATTCTCCAGAAGTAAGTTCAATCGATCATTATCACATCATATCAGCAACTTTAATTTGTTCATTTTCTGATATCAAGTAATTATTTTCTTTGTCTGGGAGGGTTTGGAAAAAGTTCACAACAATTGTTCCGAAACTGCGGGGGGAGCTGTGATTTACACACCCAAAAGTAATTACTACTAGCTAGTTCTGCGCGTCTCCCATTGATTCTAGTTTCATCAATACCATTTATCATGCTTGATTATCAGTTTGATTGAACTCTATTTCTCGTAAAGTGTTTGTGGCAGGAAAAAGGAAATAATTTATGTGGATACTACGTTTGCGAGTTCATCTATAACGCGATGACCCCTAAGCGGGGCTACTCTGAAAAACAATTTCAAGTGCGTAAGCAATTATTAACAATTTTATTTTATTACCATATATATGTATTGACCCCCTTCTTCAAATTAGAAGTGGAGGATGCGGGATGAACTCCTAACACGTTATCGCATACGAGCAATTCAAGAAGAATTAGCGGGATTCTTTCTTGACCACGTCATTAATAAAGCCCGAGAATACCATCTGAAAGTTGACATTAAATGTTAGGGATTGTAAGAGATCTTATATTGTATATATGTAGCTAGTAGCGTCGGATATATATACGAAAACTTGTTATACGATCAATCTCTCGGAAAAAGAGAGGTCGATCACTTTTATCTCTATATGTTCATGACGATCTTCTGTACTTAATGGTTCCTTCATTTGCTTACTAGTTAGCGTGTCGAGTTCTCTCTATAGTAGCTAGCGTCGACCAAGCACGGAGAAAGAAAGGACACTTCTCTCTATAAATTAGCTAGCTATAACAATATTAAACCCCTAAATTAACACTCCAAAACCCCCTAACCCCCCTCCCTTTCAAAACAACAACAACAAGCAACTGTCAGATGTTGACGCATGGATGCCTTTTTGTCCCGGTTGATGTTAACAACCGGGACTAAAGGTCCTCCTGCCTGGGCTATCAGCACCGGCCACGTGGAGCCCCTTCTGTCCCGGTTCGTAAGCGAACCAGGACTAAAGGTTTTGGGATTTTGTCCCGACCCTTTAGTCCCGGTTCCAGAACCGGGACAAATGGGCTTCTGGAACCGGGACAAATGGGCTTTTTTCTACTAGTGAGGTAAACAATTATCAGACTGATAGATGAGGGAATTACATCTTGAATTCATTGATGGGGTATCATTTTGGTCCATACTTTCCATGACTTGGTTGTACAATCGTGATGCTTTGTTTGCAACCTACTATCTAACTGAGTCCATTTCTAACTCGAATTTCAAAATTATTTTTGCAATAGCTTTCTATTTAAGCCAAACAAAACCGCCAAAATATTTATATGCTCTGGGGGTAAAACATTAAGTTTCTTGACATGTTTTTTTATATGCTAGAATATGCCTTCGACCTATGGAAACAAAGCGGTTCATTATTTGTTTGCAAGATCTTAGGTGCAAGTAAGCAACCCTACATCTACATGACACCATGTTTCTTATTCTATTATCCACAAAGTGTTTATTATTTTAAATAGTCTTAAAATATATGCCAAAGAGCATTAGAACAACGTACAACATTTAGGTATTGTAATTTTCTCTTGACAGATACCGAGCAATGAAAAAACTCTTGACATGGCATGTGGTAACCTCTGTTCAGTTGTAAACATGTTTGCTGTAACATGTATCATCTAGCATTTAAAACGTTATTAAGAGTGACACTGTGTATCTCATATATTTGGGGTTGTTTTTTGTTGACATGTATTAACATTTGATCAACATTTGAACCGTGTGTTGCACGTGAAAGCTTGAGATCCAGAGCGAGCATTGGGACGAGACGGCACAGCGGACGTCTATGCGTGGCCACGTGGGTGAGTGGGTCACGGAAGATCAGCAGTTGCCCTTTCGGCCAAGTCGTGCATGTGTACGTGGGCCTGTTTTACGAATTATTTTTCTCTCGCCCGTAGCAAGATGTTTTCTATGGTACGAAAGGCGTACGGCATTTTTTCCGCGGGATCGCACGAGGTGGAAAGGACGCTGGTTGAACCATCACTACGATGCTCGATCCTCCTTTGAATCAAACATCTTCGTAATGATGGTTGGACCTCCCTCGCTCTCACCGCCTCGTGCGATCGATGTCCCTCACGATAGATACTCCCTCACACGATTCCTTGCTGAAAAAAGAGATGTGACCCACGTCTTCGTCTTAGAGGATCTTCAACCGTGGCTGTAAAAAATGCATGTGCATGGCAGAAGCTGGTTTTAGCGCGTGCGGAACGATTTCGCGTGCTCCAGTAGGCGCGGGACATTCAAGCACGCGGGAAAAGGTCGCACGCGTGCATGAAAAAGCGGCCGGAGACGCGCTAGTTTTCGCGTGCGGCGTCCAAGACTTTATAAATCGATCGTGCGCCACATGCTCTTTCACCGCTCGCCGCTCACCATGCACTCTCTATCGCTCCTCCAACGCTCTCTTCCCGCATCTTTCTCGCCTCGCTGCCGCCGCGCCACCATGTTGTCGCGCCACCGGGGAACATCCGGGATACCGCAGCATCCGCGCCCACCCCTCCGACTCCTTCTCCGTCGAGATCCGATCCGGCGACATGTGCCTCGGCCTCAGCACTTTCGACACCACCCACAAGGCCACCCGCATGTACGACGCGGCAACGTGGCACCTCTGACGGCCTCGTAGGGGATGAATATCACCGAGGTGATGACGCGGGAGTGGGCGGAGCGTCTCGCGCCTCCCCCGTGGCTTGTCACCGACGAGGACCGTTGCCAGAATCAGATGCTAGAGCGCCGCCTAGGCATCGTCAAGACAGACGAGGTGGCCATGACGGCATGGCACGAGCGGTTCCCGCATGACGTCTTCAACAAGCGCGAGTTCTTCATGCAAAGGAGGGCGGAGAGGAGGGCGGAGCGATCCGCCTATCGCGAGGACAGGCATACATGAAAGGCGGCCGCACTCTTGAACATCGAGCTTGGAGAAGTGTCGACCTAGAACGAGAACGATGACCGATATATTGATGCCTTCATTCAGACGTCGGAGGAGGACATTACTGAGTCAAATTCGGAGTCGGAGGAGGAAGAAGACGACGAGTAGTAGTTGGAGTCGGAGTAGATGAACTAGCTATGTATCGTTTTCATTTTTATCTACCTATGCTATGAACTATCTATGTATCGTTTGCTATGAACTATCTATGTATCATTTATTTTCTACCATATATATGTGTATCGCGCGTTGTATTTTAGCGCTTCTGCTGGAACGGCATGCGTGCAATTTTTTGCAATCAGCTGCGCGCAAAAAAGTTACTATATTTCGACATTGTAAAGACAATATTTGCACGCCGTGGTTGGAGATGCTCTTATCCCGATCACCTCACCCACGATCTCTCCTCTCCAGCGACACACGAACCCACGTCTGATGCCCGATCTTCCCAACCCTCTCATCTCAGACTCGATCCCCTATCTTTAGCCAGAAAAATCCTCGCTGCCGCTTGTGATCACCGTCCCTCACCCCTACTGGTCTGCACAAAGAAAGTACGACGGCGGTGTGCGAGCCCCCATCACCATCGGGGCAAGGACTGCGGGACCGTGCTCCAATACGACGGTAACGGCATGGTAACAGCGTCAACCAAGCTCCTTCCTATGCTAGATCATGGATGATGGGTTCGCCACGACGGAGACGTCACCGGCTTCAATGTTCTACGAAGGACATGAAGAGCGACGACAGCTACAGCCATGCCTTGGCCACTGTCACCTGAGAGGAACTACCGACGTGTTAGAGGAGGCTGGGATCACATCAGCATCGTCACTCGCCATCCTCATCGACATGCCATGTTGCATCCCATCGCCTTCTCATGGACTTCTTCCTCTTGGCACCGCCTTGCTTCCAGCACTGTATTTGTGTGGCCATCTCCTCCACCTACTACCGCAAACGGCGCAAGCTGACGCGAGGAGCATGTCTAGTTATCAAGGAAGGGCCGGACCAAGACATGAAACATGCTGATCAACCAATGTATTCGTTTTACGACTCATTTTATTTCACCGTGTAGTTAGAGAACTCATTTTAATGCAGCGCCGAAATAGACATTTTTAGCATGCGACATGGCGCTTGTTCTGGCACGCACTAAAAATTGGACGCGGTGAAATAGCTCCAGCCAGCGCACTAAATTTAAAGCTCCCGCGACGAGCACAAACACAATTTTTTACTTTTGAAACATTAAGTAGATAAAACACACACTAATAAATCAATAATAAAGTTCATAGCATTGTTAACATAGTTCATGTCTAAACGATACGAACGGAAACGATAAAACTAGATAAACTACTTCTGCTTGCTCTCCTCGGTGCTGTAGTCTGACGTGAGGAAGGCGTCATCCCAGCGATCATCGTTGCCACTGCATGTTGATGCCTCCCCATGTTCGCACTGCGCGCATTCTGCAGCCTTCCGCTCACGCCTGTCCTCCCGCTCCACGGCTCGCACCACCCTCTGTCGCGCCAGAACTCACGCCCATCGATGATGTCCTAAGGGAAGCGCTGGGGCCACGCCTCCAGGGCTTGCTCATCCGTCTTGGTGATGACGAGGCGGCGATCCCTCCTCTCCTATATGTGGCAATGAGGAGACAGTGATTAGCCGCGGGGGAGGCGTGCGGGCATGCGCCTCCTCACGCATCCGGACGGCTAGAAACTTCATCTACGAGTGCGTCCTTGAGAGCCGTCGTGCCGTACGCGCGGGCAGCCTCTTCGGCGGTCTGAAATGTGCAGAGCCCGAGGTGAAAGCATATTTTCTCCCTTGGTGGTTTTGGTAATTAATGACAACATATATACCATTGGACTCATGTTTTTACTATGCATATTTCAGGATAAGTCCAATGATGGGATGGCTATAAATTGTGAGGAGATACCCCAAGAAGCAAGGAATGGATTAGAAAGCTTCAAACTAGACGACTCTCTTTTTAATTTGTGAGAAATCACTTTGGGTCCATAGGAAATCCAATACTATTAAAAGGGGGTAATGTATTGCTGGTGATCAAGTTGCTCCACATGCACAAGTGCTAGACACCAAAAACATCCACAAGCTCTCCCACAAAACACTCTGTCTAAACCCAACTTCACAAAATCGGTGCCACCAAGTTTCCATATGGCTCTACCTATTTTTCACCCAAGACCTGTCCCTAGCCAAACCCAAGCATTTAGTTACAACCAAGATTGCATCGGTGCAACCGAGTTTTGGTGACCCTAGTTCTAGTGACTGATTTCATAGAATCGGAAAATCCGATTCTATACTTCGGTCTCGCCGAGTTTTGGTAACTGCACCCGGTCACTGATTTTGGTACTACCGAGAATCATATATCGGTCTCATCGAGATTCATAAAGTTGCCACATTTTGAGCAGTTAGGGAAAACTGAGTTTTGCGTCGGTTTCACCGAGTTGGTCAATAATGTTGTAACGGTTGGATTTTTTGGAGATGTCTATATATACCCCTCCACCACATCCCACTCGCAAGAGAAGCACTCAGAACAATTACCTGTTGGGGAACGTTGCATGGGAAACAAAAAAAATTCTACGCACACGCAAGATCAATCCATGGTGTTGAGCATCTACGAGAGAGAGAGTGAATCTACATACCCTTGTAGATCGCTAAGCGGGAAGCGTTAATAAACGCGGTTGATGAACGAACGTCTTCGCGATCCTAATCGCCGAGCGTCCCACAATCCCATCATGATCCTTCTCACAATCCAATCATGATCCGTCCCATGATTCCATTACAATCCGTCCCGCGATCAAATCACGAATTGTCTCGCGATCCCGATCACGGTCCTTCCAATCTACCGCCGAACGGACGACACCTCCTTGTTTAGCACATGTACCGCTCGATGACGATTACGGCCTTCTTGATCCAGTAAGAGGGAGCGGACATGTAGACAAGTTCTCCGGCAACGCGATGGCATGGCGGCGATGGTGGTGGAAATATTCCAACAGGGCGTCGCCTAAGCACCGTCGAACTAGACTAGAGGAGAAAACGATCTAGATGAAGTAGAGGGAGCACGTGGCAATTAGGTTTATCTCTCCACTCTAAATCCTCTAGTATATATAGGAGGGGGAAGGGGAGGAGGAAGCTGCAAGGCCTCAAGGGTTGGCCGAAATTGGAGGTGGAGGAGTCCTACTCCGATCCTACTAGGAGTAGGATTCCTCCTCTCCACTTGGAAACCCTTTCCACCTTTCCACCTTTGGATTTTCCCCAACCTTAGCCTCATGGGCCTTACTGGGGGGTTCGGTCAGCCCACTAGGGTCTGGTTTGAAACCTTTGGGTCGAGACACCCCTCCCGATGGTCCCCGGTACCCTCCCGGCACTCTTCGTACACTACCGAAGTACCCCGAAACTTTTCCGGTGACCAAAACAGGACTTCCTATATATCAATCTTTACCTTCAGACCATTCCGGAGCTCCTCATAACATCCAGGATCTCATACGGGACTCCGAAGAACCTTTGGTTACTATCATACATAACACTACTATACCGAAACGTCACCGAACCCTAAGTGTGCAGACCATGCCGGCTCGAGAACAATGTAAACATGACCGAGACACCTCCACGGTAAATAACGAATAGCAGGACCTAGATTCCCATATTGGTTCCTACATATTCTACGAAGATCTTTATCGGTTGACCCTCTATGTCAAGGATTCAGTTAATCCTGTACGGTGTTCCCTTTGTTCTTCGGTATGTTACTTGCCCGAGATTCGATCGTTGCTATCTCTATACCTAGTTCAATCTCATTACCGACAAGTCTCTTTACTTGTTCCGTAATAAAAGATCTCATGGCTAACACTTAGTCACATTGCTTGCAAGGCTTATTGTGATGTTGTATTACCAAGTGGGCCCTGATATACCTCTCCATCCACGTAGTAAAAAATCCCAGTCTTGAACCATGCCCACTCAACAGACACCCTCGGAGATACCTGTAGAGAACCTTTATAGTCACCCAGTTACGTTGTGAAATGTTATACGCACAAGGTATTCCTACGGTGTCAGTGAGTTGCATGATCTCATGGTCATAGGAACAAATACTTGACATGCAGAAAACAATACCAATAAACTGACACGATAATATGCTATGTTTATATTTTGGGTCGTGTCCATCACATCATTCTCCTAATAATGTGATCCCGTTATCAAATGACATCACATGTCTATGGCCAGGAAACCTTGACCATCTTTGATCAACGAACTAGTTAACTAGAGGCATACTAGGGACATAGTGTTGTCTATGTACCCACACATGTATTTGAGTTTCCAATCAATACAATTATAGCATGGATAGTAAACAATTATCACGAAGAAGGAAATATAATAATAACCAATTTATTATTGACTCTAGGGCATATTCCAGCATTCCCCACTTCCCATATCCAAATTTCTGAGAGAGAACCACCTACCCTTGTGTTGAGATCAAGATCATCCACTCCAACCATATGGATCTTAATTTCTAGCCTTCCCAAGTTGCTTTCCACCCAATCAATCTCTTCTACCAAGCCAAATCTATGATAGAGTGATTGAGTGTTGAGGAGTCTATTATCTTGAAGCACAAGAGGAAGGGGTTCATCACCACTATCAAGCCTATTACCTTTTGGATGGTGGTGCCTCGTAGATTGGTTAGGTGTTGTTTGGGAGCCTCCTACTTCGTGTTGTGGAGTTGAACCAAGAAATTTGTACAGGCAAGGAGATCGCCTACTTCGTGAAGATCTACCCATAGTGAGGCTAGTCCTTCGTGGACGGAAGCCATTATGGAATAGTCAAGGTGGCTACTTTGTGGACACTTATGGGTGGAGCCCTTCATGGACTCTCGTGACCGTTATGTTGGGGAACGTTGCATGGAAAACAAAAAACTTACTACACTTCACAAAGATCAATCTAGGAGATGAACATCTACGAGAAGAGAGATCGGATTCACATACCCTTGCAGATCGCTAAGAGAAAGCGTTAAGAAACATTGTTGATGTAGTCGAACGTCTTCGCGATCCAATCGCAAGCCATCTCGCGATCCAATCACGATCTACTGCCGAACGAACGGCACCTCCGTATTGAACACACATACATCTTGATGACGTCCTCGCCTTCTTGATCCAGCAAGATGGTCAAAGTGGTAGATGAGTTCTGGCAGCATGACAGTGTGGTGACGGTGGTGGTGAAGAACAGTCTCCGTAGGGCTTCCCCAAGCACAATAGAAACTATGATGGAGGATAAACAAGAGGGGGCGGGGTTGCTAGCACACGTCTTGGGGAATACTTGATGTGTCCCGGGTGTTAGAAATATGCCCTAAAGGCAATAATAAATTGGTTATTATCATGTTTCCTTGTTGATGATAATTGTTTATTATCCATGCTAGAATTGCATTGATCAGAAACTTAGATACATGTGTGGATACATAGACAACACCATGTCCCTAGTATGCCTCTAATAGACTAGCTCATTAATCAAATATGGTCAAGGTTTCCTAGCCATAGACATGAGACGTCATTTGATAACGGGATCACATCATTAGGATAATGATGTGATGGACAAGACCCAAACTATAAACATAGCATATGATCGTGTCAGTTTATTGCTATAGTTTTTGCATGTCAAGTATATGTTCCTATGACCACGAGATCACGCAACTCATTGACACCGGATGAGTACCTTGTGTGTATAAAACCTCGCAACATAACTGGGTGACTATAAAGATGCTCTACAGGTATCTCCGAGGGTGTCTGTTGAGTGGGCATGGATCAAGACTGGGATTTGTTACTCCGTGTGACAGAGAGGTATCTCAAGGCCCACTCAGTAATACAACATCACAATGAGCCTTGCAAGCAATGTGACTAAAGAGTTAGCCATGGGATCTTGTATGACGGAACGAGTAAAGAGAACTTCCGGTAAAAAGATTGAACTAGGTATAGAGATACCGACGGTCGAATCTCAGGCAAGTAACGTACCGATGAACAAAGGGAACTGGATACGAGATTAACTGAATCCTTGACATAGAGGTTCAACCGATAAAGATCTTTGTAGAATATGTAGGAACCAATATGGGAATCTAGCTCCCGCTATTTCTTATTGACCGTAGAGGTGTCTCGGTCATGTCTGCATAGTTCTCGATCCCGCAGGGTCTACAAACTTAATGTTTGGTGATGCTATAAGTATAGTTGAGTTATTATGTTGGTGACCGAAAGTTGTTCAGAGTCCCGAATGAGATCCCGGACATGACGAGGATCTCTGAAAAAGTCCGGATGTACAGATTGATATATGGGATAATAGTGTTTGGTCTCCGGAAGGGTTCTGCAATTCACTGGAAGGTGTTTCAGATGTTTCTGAAAATGTTTGGGTACAAGAACACTTTATTGGGGCCAAGGGGTAAAGTCCACGATGCATTAAGAAGGTGCGAAAGGAGTTTTGCAGAGGCCAGGGGCCAGATGCCATGGACCCTGGCGTCTGGTCCTGGAGTGCGAGGAGGGCTCTTGCCTTGTGGGGCAAACCGACCTTGAGGAGGCTCTTTCTCCAAGTTTCGACCCTAGGGCTCAACATATAAATAGAGGGGAGGGGCTAGCACTGTGCTGGAAACTCCGTCCCTCTAGTTTATCCTCCATCATACTTTCTGTTGTGCTTGGCAAAGTCTTGTGGAGATTGTTCTTCACCATCACTTTCACCACGTCGTCGTGCTGTCGGAACTAATCTACTACTTCACCATTGCTTGTTGGAACGAGGATGTGAAGGTGTCCTCAAGCTGCATGTGTGTTTAACGCAGAGGTGTCGTATGTTCGGCACTAGATCGGGAGTTTGCGGGACGGATCGTCATTGGATCGCGAAGAAGTTTGACTACATCAACTGCATTTGTTAACGCTTCCGCTTAGTGATCTACAATGGTTTTTGAATCCAATATCTCCTCTCGTAGATGCTCATATCCACGGATAGATATTGTGTGTGCGTAGGATTTTTTTTATTTCCCATGCAACGTTCCCCAACAGTGGCATCATGTCACGCCCAAGATGCGGTCCTATCCTTATTTGGCACGAGGGCCTCAACTGCGATAGCAGGGCGTCTCGATGCGTTTGCAAGCATGGACATCATCACAAGTACATGTACAGAAGAGATGAGTATATGGAATTGGCGTACACTCGTCACAAGCTACATCAGAGTCACAGCAATACAACAACATTCTCAAACATCATACATAAGAGCAGGGTCCGACTATGGATGAAAACAAACGATAAAATGACATCCACCCTTGCTATCCCAGGAAGCCGCCTGGAACCCATCCAAGATTGATGAAGAAGAAGAAGAAGAACTCCAAATAAAATGAAGCAACGTGCTCATGTAAATCATCACATTACCTGTACCTGCAACTGTTGTTATAGTAATCTGTGAGCCACAGGGACTCAGCAATCTCATTTCCAAGGGTATCAAGACTATTAAAGCTTAATAGGTAAGGCATGGTTAAGTGGTGAGGCTGCAGCAAGCGACTAAGCATTTATTTGAGTGGCTAATTTACGAGAACAGAAAGTAAAATATGGTGGTCTACGCATAACGGACGTAAACTAGCAATGATCACTAACTGATCCTGAACACCTACTTAGGTCAATCATAACCCCACTGTGTTCTCTTTCGGATAAGGACTCACGAGGAGAGACAGTCACGGTTACACACACAATTGGTGTATTTTATTAGAGTTTACTTCAAGTTTGCTATGACCGGGTGCTAAACAAATTATCCAAGTTTGCCACATAACCGCAGGCACGGCTTCTCAAAAATATTTAACCCTGCAGGGGTGCTCCAACTCATCCATCACAAATTAACCACACTCAATGGGAATAACCTCATACATGGATCTCGTGATCTTCCTAGGCAATTCCAAAGGAAATCCAGCACCTCGAGACAACCCGAAGAAAATCAGAGTTCCTCACTCGAGACATTCGAGAAAGGTAAAACAAATCCAGTAAGGCCTCCCGACGTGTCGACGATCCTGATAGGAGCCGCATATCTCATTCTCAGGACACGACGGATAAGCTACGCGTACAGTAGTCTAATAGAAATCTCCCAAGGTGCCCTGGGTTGGCCCCGCACAGTGCTCTAGTTTGAACCAACACTCATGAGGAGCACTGGCCCGGGGGTTGACTTAATTATCCACGGGGTCCGGAAAAATATCCCCTGTGCAAGTTCATTAATTATTAGGCAAATGTAGTACCAATGTTGGGCCTTGCCAGAGAAGTTTAATTCTAACCCGAAAATCAAGGGGGTCCCCATAACAACCCCGAGCATGTTAGGAGCGCTCATTTATGGAACATAACACCGGTTCACAAGTAACTAAGGGTGAAAATAGTGGAACAAAACACCGAGCAAAAGGCCAAGCCTTCCACCCTTTACCAAGTGTATATGTGCATTAAATTAAATAGCAGCAATATTGTGATATAACAAAATAAGGTCCATGTTGGCACATGGAAGCATTTGCACCTGCAACTGGCAACGCTATAAGAGGGGCTAAGCAAGCGGTAACATGGCCAAACAATGTTTTGCTGGGATATGGAGAGGTTAGAGGCTTATCATGGCAATGTTGGGAGGCTTATCAAACAAGCGGTAGGTAGCGCGACATAACGATAAAAGACGAGACAACTAGCGTGAGAATGATAGTAATGGTATCTAGGGAAATGTGTCATCTTGCCTTAGATCCCGCTCGGAAGAAGACCGAGTCTATGAAGAAGACGAAACACGTAGTCGAAGGAATCCTCACAATTCGAATGCTTTAAAACTCTATCGAAAAGAAGCAATCCGAAACAACAATCAACACAAGATACACCACAACATATGCAAGACACGAAGCACAGACAATATGATGCATGTCCGGTTTGATATGCAATGCATGACAATCACTACAAATAAATACTACAAACAAATACAGACATTAAGTGAAGAAACTCCACGTTCTAATACTTTAGTTCACTCTCGTTAAGTCGACGACAATATTAAATGTTTTTAAACATGCAAGAGGTGGAGCATAAGTAACCTATCTATCTAGGCATATTAAATGAGGTCAGAAACAACTTATAGCATTTCCTATATGACCCCATATGTAAATTATGAATTTGGTCCATATGTGAACTAAACATATTTTATATTTGTTAAAAAGCAAAATAAAGCATACCATGTTAAACTACACGTCATTCTTGTCGATTTACATATATAGAACATCTCGAACAGAGCTACGATTCAAAAGATATGAGCAACACAAGTTGCACATGCCATGAATGCAAATGCATGGGAAAACCACCACAAACAATTCAAATCAAGAGTGCAATGAGTTATTATGAAACTAAATGAGATTATTAGCAAGTTTCATATATGGAATGCTCAAAACGGAGCTACGGTTCAACCACAATCAACAAAACAAGTTTTAGTTGAAATCTGCCAAAAACAGCAACATAGCATTTTGCACATATGAAAACAACAAATTTCAATATTCCAAAATGCACAAACTAAGAATGGGGCAATATAATACAACATCCACTTCATTTCATCTTCAAAAATCATATTCAAAACAAGCATGGATCACTTGGTAGGAAGCTCACAAGAAGGATACTTGAAAACAGTTTCATACTTAGGGAAAATAGCAGTTTTAAACAGTGCAGTTTTTATCACGAAGGCATATTGACAGCAGTCAAACTATATGCTACAAGTCATGAAATGGCATGAAACTTAACAACAAGATATAGGACAATATAAACAACAAATGACTCCGTTACACCTACCACAAAAGAGTTCTAGATCACTAGCAAATCACATGGCAAGACAGCAACAAAATATAACAGATTTCACACATAGAAATATTTTGGACCCTCAAAATAACAAATTTTTGTATCAAGTTGACAAAAACAAGAAAACACCTACACGTGCATTTCTATGACAAGCAAAATGACCATGGGCTAGAACACATATCATAAAGCAACTTTCATGTTGAAAATTAATTCATATCATGCACGGATTAATTCCTACGAAAATGACAAAAGGGCATCACGTCATAAATGACATGCGCACAAACTTGCTCAAATGACAAAACTAAATGCACCGATAAATCCTATGGATTTTTCTACACCGGAAACATATATAATATGCCTATGTTCATGTAGAAAATTAATCACAATTACATATTCGGGCATTAGCCTATTCACGGTAAAGCGATTCCTTAATGCAAATTAAATGCAATCATCATGCCAACTATTATCCCATGCATGAAAATGTGATGCAAAAGAGATGAACATTTTTAATACCTCATTTTATTAATTTGGATGCACGGTTAATTAATTATGAAAATGCAAATAATCCAAAAATGCAGAATGACATGTTAAATAATTTTGACATGGGTGAAAATGACATTTTATTAAGATACATATTATTCTAGCCGCTTTCATGTTCAGATCATTTTAATCTGGTGCACGGTTTAATTTATAATGGCACTTAAAATGCAATGGCCTAATATATTAAAACAAAACACAAAGGAAAAAAAAGGAGATGCTCACCATTGGGCTTGGCCCTACCAGAGGCAGTGGCTGGGGTTGGGGCTGGCAGGGCGAGGCAGGATGGGCCTGGTGCGGCGCAGGAGACGCGCTGGGCCGGCCCACTCGGGCAGAGGCAGCGGTCAACTCTGCGGGAACGAGCTTGCGTCCTCCCGCGAGCGGGCATTGTGCTGCACCGGCGGTGCGGCCAAAGGGCAAGGAGGCGGGGTTACGGAGGAGGCAGGGGCGGCGGTTCCTAGCGGCGGAGGCACGGATCCGCGACTGGCGGCCGGCGGCGGCGGCCCTGGGCGGCCGGGGGAGGTCCGGCGGCGGGGCTGCGGGCCGGCGGCGAGGGAGCTTCGGTGACAGTGGTTCTTCCAGAGAGGAGAGCATTGCGGGTGAGAGAGGGAGAGGGAGAAGAAGGAGGGAGAAGGAGAGAGGTCCGGCGGCGCTGTAGGTTTTCACTGGCGGCGGCTCGCCGGCAGGGCGGCTGCGGGTTCGGGCACCATGGGAGCGCTCGGGAGGAGCAGCGGGCTCCGGCTGCTTCGTGGTCGGCCGAACATGTTCGATTTGGCCGCCGGACATGTCCGGTAGGTGGGAAACTGGGCGATTCTCGGCCTCTAGATCGAAATCCGAGGGCCGAAAATGGGCAGATGGATGGGGCTGCGGGATCTGGAGGAGGAGGGCTAGCAGGTAGGGTTTCTCTATGTGTGTGGCTGTAATTTACCATGGGGGAAATCCTAGAGAGAGTGGGAGCTCTCTCCATGGGGTTTTATATAGATAAGGCACTAGGGGCTGGGGTCGGACCTTGTCCGTCCGATCCCGATCCGATGACCGAGAACGGAGGAGGGGCTAAGTGGGCTAGCGTAGATGGGCTAGGAGGGAAGAGAGAGAATGGTGGCCCGTGGCACAGAGGTTTCAAAACACGAACGACCGTCTTATAAAATACCGATAACCTCACTTCTACGGATGACCGACGGGGCATCAAACAAACTCAAAACGCGACAAAAATCGACCGACGGTCTACCTAGACTATAACAAGACCGCACGACAAGTTTAAACTCGATCCGAAAATACTTTTGCGCGCGCTTAAAAAGGGTTTTATTTAAACGGTGCCGCGGGCGCGGGCGTGTGTGGCTGGACTCGAAACGGGCAACGGCGAAACGGAGAGAACCGGCGACTACGAACGGATGCAAGTTTCCGAAACCAGCGATGATGCAATGCAGATGATACGAATGATGCGATGATGAATGCGACAACCAGATGAACACATGCCGAGAACGGAAACTAAAGGGGAATCTTCTGGAACATCGGTCTCGGGCTGTCACAACTCTCCTCCAATACACGAGGATCTCGTCCCGAGATCTAGAAAGAAAACGGGGAAGAGAAAGAGCAAAAGGCAAAACTTAGTTGCTTCTCCAAGACGAGTGAAACCAATGAAACAAGAAGGAAGCAAAGAGATGGATAATAAAGAACAAGCAATAATTCACAGGAAATTTCGGCAGCACTTCGGTAGGACAGAGGGGCAAAATTGATATGATGGACAGAAATTGAAAAGAGATACACCAAACTTCGGTTGATAGAAACAAACTTTATAAGATGGAAGGATCATGAAAAATTGCAAAGCACTCCGGTTAAAAGAATAAGCAAAGAAAGAACAAGATCTTGATAAACAAGATAATAGATTGAAGAGAGCAACACCACAAGACCTCCTGAAGAAAGAATAGAAACTAGATCATAGGAAGAAGAAAACTGAGAAGAAAATGATAACTTCCAGCACAAATGGATTGAAAGCATATTTAGGAAGAGAAGATTGAACGGAGTTGTTGGAACACCAACAACAAAAGAACCAGCTTGTTGTGGACTGATGGAAAACATCTCAAAATTATGAGGTGACAACCTACCACAATAGAAACAATTACTTGCTTGAGATCAACAAGATAAGAACAACTTCTTTCACCAAGAAGAGGAGAAAACTTGAATCATCTATGACCATGAAAACAATAATCCTTAAGAACTACTTTAGGTGAAAACTAACCCAAGATAACTCCGAGAAGACATGATGGGTTTACTTATCTTTTTCTTGACAATCTTCCTTCGAGACTCCTTATAATCAAGAATTTAATAACACCATCATAAAAGAAAATGGAGAAGGAATTGAACTTAAACCAAGATAAGAACACTTGACCACCTCCAACAAGAATCTTGAAGAGCACTTGAAAATGAAAGAAATCTTGATGAACAACCATGAAGAACCTCCGGAAAAGAGAGGATGATAGAAAAGAATAGAAGGATACAAAAAGAATAAGATTGAGGCCTTCCAATGATTTAGATGATGCTTTGGGACAAGATACTTGAGCAATACTAGGACTCTGGAAAACAAAGATGACCACTTGAGATAAGGAATTTGATATCATGAACAACACTGGAAGAAGGATTGAGATCACTGAATGAACAAGAATAAGAATTATGATATTACTATCCTTCATCAAGTTAAATTGATGACAAGCAACGGATATCACACATCACTTATTCTTCTTGAAACGATTGAAGAGAGAGAGAAGGATCAAACACTTGAAGAAGTCTTGGACGAGAACACCGGTTAGAATTCGAAACAAAAGAGAAAAATACAAATGAATGCTATAACATGAGAACGAAGAGAGCATGATCCAACTAATAGAACACTTGAACGAAGCACCAGAAAGAATTAGAAACTAAAGAGAACACAAGAGAATGAAGAGATCAAGATCTGCTTAATAGAGACTGAAAAAGGCACCAGAATAATTGCGATACAAATGAAGGAACAACAAATAAGAAGAATTAGAGAACGAAGCTGAAAGCCGAGAATGAAGAAATCTTCTGATATGATGGCCTTCGGAGGATCAAGAAATGAAAAGAACTCTGAAAGCACCGGATAGATATGGGAGGAGTATCTCCTGGCTGGAAACAATTAAGATGATAGTAACAAGCTGAAACCATGAATCTCTGGAAGAATGGCCAATGATTTAAGAGAACTCTCCCTCGGTCTTCAGTGCTGAGAATGAAGACGAGAAACAACACCATGAATTACTGGGACACTCCAGAACAATGAACAAGGAAAGGTTGAGCCAACAATGAAAATGATTTAGAGCGATCCTAGAAGAGAATATGACTAATGAGAAACATTCTTACGCCATATCCAAAGAACTTGAGAACATCTCCGGAAAGAATAGAAGAGTCAGGTATGATCCTGGGAAAAGACCTATGGGTTATGGGACCACTCAAAAGAAACCATCGTTGAAACAATTGATTAACAGAGAGATTGCACTGGTACAAATTAAGAACTTGATGATATGAGACCCTTGAAATAATTTAAGAGGACAAGAATGAATATGAATGTCTTCTGAGATATATTTAGCACTCCAGATAGAAAAGAGAGATGACTTAAACAATAGATACTTGGATAAGAATTCCAACATGGGAGAGCAAAAGAGAATGAAAATGATATGATGAACACCAAGAACTAGAATTGAATCCACCGGAAAAGAAACAAAGATGAACACTAATGAATGATAACTTGAGCACTGGGCATCTTCATGAAGAATCACCGGAGAAGAATAACAACGAGAACAACGAATATGAGGATTGATATTGAAATTGAAACTCCTGAGAATATTCACAAAGAATCACGGGAAACAAGATAGAGGAAAAGATAGCGGAAGCATTACATGAATAGAAAATACACTTGGATGAGATTTCAATCATTGACGAAAAAGGGCAGGAGGGTGGAAAAAACAAAAAAAACTTGGAACATATGACACAAACTCCGAAAGAAATATGAGGATAGATCTTGCAAATATTGGAGATGACAGAATCATCTTGAAGAGCAGCACACTGGTTGAAGAGAATTGATATGACAAGTTGATTGGGCAAAAGAATTACCAATCCCACAGAAATATGAGAACACTTCTTAGGGAAAATATGAAATCATCACTTGACATCGAAGAAACTCGAATTACCATATACCAAACAAAACAAAGGATGAGGCTTGTGAAACAAGCCAGAAACAAATGCATAACAGAGATTTCGTCCGATATTTTCGTGGTAAGGTTCGCACGGGCTCGATCGTACATTGGATTGTCATATTGAAATGACGCTCGAATATGCTCCCTAGGCGTAGCAAACTACAAGGCTTGACGAAGCGTATCTGATGACATATATCGATACTGTCCTTTGTAAGAAATACCATGAACAAACGAATCCACTAGATATCGAACCCCAACCTCACATCATGATCTGTTGAAAGATAGCCTAGGTAACTACTTGAATTCCCACCTAAGAACTTCCGAAAACTTTCTTGTTTATGCGATTCGGGTTGCGGAGTCAGGAACCTGCCCTAGGCAATCAGCTGCGATACCCCGCAACCTTCCACACCATAGTTCAACACATTTCGCAAACTCGTCTAATCTTGAATCCTCAAACTCACAACGATAGTAAACCATGGTGGTACCCCAGACGCCTCCCCAGTACTGGGCGACTCCGACCTTATCTCACCATGATAAGTATTGAAGCAATTTTGAATATTCTCCGTCCTGAGATACTAAGAAAACTGAATGATAACGATGTGCCAACATTCCTCGGAGCTCAACTCCCCGGAAGAAATCAAGTCAGACAGGAGGCACCAAGACAGAACCCTGTCACATCGACATCATATAGTTTCAAAAATACCCGCGTGATCCTAAAAAAATATGAGTGAGAAGAGGAGTAGAAACAAAATTCCTAAGTCGTAATTCCTCACCAGAGCATAGAAGAGGAGTAAAAAGAATCCTACTCTCCGATATAACTAGACTCAAACAGTTTTTCACTAGACTCGACTCGGCCAAGTTCTGTCAATCAAGGGGGCTCCTAGGTCGGTACAGGCTCTGATACCAACTTGTCACGCCCAAGATGCAGTCCTATACTTATTTGGCATGAGGGCCTCAACAGGGATAGCAGCGCATCTCGATGCGTTCGCAAGAATGGATATCATCACAAGTACATGTACAGAAGAGATGAGTATATGGAATTGGCTTACACTCGCCACAAGCTACATCAGAGTCACAGCAATACAACAACATTCCCAAACATCATACATAAGAGCAGTGTCCGACTACGGACAAAAACAAATGATAAAATGACATCCACCCTTGCTATCCCTGACTGCCGCTTGGAACCCATCCAAGATTGATGAAGAAGAAGAATAAGAACTCCAAATCAAATCAAGCAACGCGCTAACGTCAAATCATCACATTACCTGTACCTGCAACTGTTGTTGTAGTAATCTGTGAGCCACATGGACTCAGCAATCTCATTTCCAAGGGTATCAAGACTACTAAAGCTTAATTGGTAAGGCATGGTTAAGTGGTGAGGCTGCAGCAATTGACTAAGCATTTATTTGAGTGGCTAACTTACGAGAACAGAAAGTAAAATATGGTGGTCTACGCATAACGGACGTAAACTAGCAATGATCACTAACTGATCCTGAACACCTACTTACGTCAATCATAACCCCACCGTGTTCTCTTTCGGATAGGACTCACAAGAAGAGACAGTCACGGTTACGCACACAGTTGGTGTATTTTATTAGAGTTTACTTCAAGTTTGCTATGACTGGGTGCTCAAAAAATTATCCAAGTTTGCCACATAACCGCGTGCACGGCTTCTCGAAAAGATTTAACCCTGCAGGGGTGCTCCAACTCATCCATCACAAATTAACCACACTCAGCGGGAATAACCTCAACCATGGATCTCATGAACTTCCTAGGCAATTCCAAAGGAAATCCAACACTTCGAGACAACCCGAAGAAAATTAGAGTTCCTCACTCGAGACGTTCAAGAAAGGTAAAACAAATCCAGCAAGGCCTCCCGACGTGTCGACGATCTCGATAGGAGTCGCGTATCTCGTTCTCAGGACATGGCGGATAAGCTACGCGTACAGTGGCCTGATAGAAATTTCCCAGGTTGCCCTGGGTTGTCCCCGCATAGTGCTCTAGTTTGGACCAACACTCATGACGAGCACTGGCCCGGTGGTTGATTAAATTATCCACGGGGTCTGGAAAATATCCCCTATGCAAGTTCATTAATTATTCGGCAAATGTAGTAACAATGTTGGGCCTTGCCAAACAAGTTTTATTCTAACCCAAAAATCAAGGGGGTCCCCATAACAACCCTGATCATGTTAGGAGCGCTCATTTATGGAACATAACACCGGTTCACAAGTAACTAAGGGCGGCAAGAGTGGAACAAAACAGCGAGCAAAAGGCCAAGCCTTCCCCCCTTTACCAAGTGTATATGTGCATTAAATTAAATAGCAGCAATATTGTGATATAACAAAAGAAGGTCTGTGTTGGTACATGGAAGCGTTTGCACCTGCAACTACCAATGCTATAAGAGGGGCTAAGCAAGCGGTAACATAGCCAAACAATGTTTTGCTGGGATGTGGAGAGGTTAGAGGCTTATCATGGCAATGTTGGGAGGCTTATCAAACAAGTGGTAGGTAGCGAGACATAACGATAAAAGATGAGATAACTAGCATGGCAATGATAGTAATGGTATCCAAGGAAATGTGTCATCTTGCCTGAGATCCCGCTTGCAAGAAGACCGATTCCATGAAGAAGACGAACCACGTAGTCGAACGAATCCTCACACTTCGAACGCTTTCGGAACTCTATCGACAAGAAGCAATCCAAAACAACATCAACATAAGATACACCACAACATATGCAAGACACGAAGCACAGACAATATGATGCATGTCCGGTTTGATATGCAATGCATGACAATCACTACAAACAAATACTACACATTAAGTGAAGCTCGATATGTAACGAGTTGCATATTGACGAAACTCCACGTTCCAATTATTTAGTTCACTCTCGTTGGGTACATGAAGATATTAAATGTTTTTAAACATGCTAGAGGTGGAGCATAAGTAAACTATCTATCTAGGCATAATAAATGAGGTTGGAAACAACTCATAGCATTTCCGATATGACCCCATATGTAAATTATGAATTTGGTCCAGATCTGAACTAAACATATTTTATATTTGTTAAACATCAAAATAAAGCATACCATGTTAATCAACACGTCATTCTAGTCGATTTACATATATAGAACATCTCGAACGGAGCTACGGTTCAAAAGATATGAGCAACACAAGATGCACATGCCATGAATGCAAATGCATGGGAAAACCACCACAAACAATTCAAACCAAGAGTGCAACAAGTTATTATGAAACCACATGAGATTCTAAGCAAGTTACATATATGTAATTTTCAAACCGGAGCTACGGTTCAACCACAATCAACAAAACAAGTTTTAGTTGAAATCTGCCGAAAACAGCAACATAGCATTTTGCACATATGAAAACAACAAGTTTCAATATTCCAAAATGCACAAAATAAGCATGGGGCAATAGCATACAACATCCACTTCATTTCATCTTCACAAATCATATTCAAAACATGCATGGATCACTTGGTAGGAAGCTCACAAGAAGGCTACTTGAAAACAGTTTCAGACTTGGTGAAAATAGCAGTTTTAGACAGTGCAGTTTTTATCACGAAGGCATATTGAAAGCAGTGAAACTATATGCTACAAGTCATGAAATGGCATGAAACTTAACAGAAAGATAGAGGATAATATCAAAAACAAATAACTCCATTACACCTACCACAAAAGAGTTCTAGATCACTAGCAAATCACATGACAAGACAGCAACAAATTATAACATATTTCAGACTTAGAAATATTTTGGACCCTCAAAATAACAGATTTTTGTATCAAGTTGACAACAACAAAAAAACACCTACACATGCATTTCTATGATAAGCAAAATGACCATGGGCTAGAACACATATCAAAAAGCAACTTTCATGTTGAAAATTAATTCATATCATGCACGGATTAATTCCTACGAAAATGACAAAAGGGCATCACGTCATAAATGACATGCACACAAACATGCTCGAATGACAAAACTAAATGCACCGATAAATCCTAGGGATTTTTCTACCCCGGAAAGATATATAATATGCCTATATTGCTGTAGAAAATCAATCACAATTAAATATTCGGGCATTAGGCCTATTCATGGTAAAGCGATTCCTTAACGCAAATTAAATGCAACCATCATGCCAACTATTATCCCATGCATGAAAATGTGATGCAAATTAATTATGAAAATGCAAATAATGCAAAAATGCAGAATGACATGTTAAATTTTGACATGGGTGAAAATGACATTTTATTAAAATACATATTATTCTAGCCGCTTTTCATGTTCAGATCATTTTAATCCGGTTTGTGGGCATTGATGTTCAGATTGCTTCCTCCCTTGGTCGTTTTTTGATTCAGCGGTATTGTGGGATGAAGCGGATTAGACTAACCTTACTCGTACGCTTATGGGAGACAGGTTCCATTGACTGACATGTTAGTTTGTTGCATAAAGATGGTTGGCGGGTGTTTATCTCTCCTACTCTAGTTGGATCGGATTCGACAAAGGCGGTCCTTGAGAAGGTTGAATAGAAATTTGTGTATCACCATTGTGGTTGTGCGTAGATAAGAATCGTTCTTCATAGATACTCGTAGAAGCCACATAAAACATGCAACAACAATTAGAGGATGTCTAACTTGTTTTTGCAGGGTATGTTGTGATGTGATATGGCCAATTACATGATGAGATATATGTGATGTATGAAATGATCATGTTTTGAACAGAATATCACGACTTGCATGTCGGTGAGTACGGCAGCCGACAGGAGCCATAGGGTTGTCTTTAATTATTGTATGACATGCGTGTCAATCACTCAGACGTATGTAATTCTTTACTTTATCGCTAAGCGGTTGCAATAGTAGTAGAAGCATGATGGGCGCGACAACCCCGATGGTGACACCATGATGGAGATCATGGTGTTGTGTCGGTGACGATGGAGATCATGCCAGTGCTTTTGAGATGGAGATCAAAAGTACAAGTTCATGGCCATATCATGTCACTTATGATTTGCATGTGATGTTAATCCTTTTATGCACCTTGTTTTTCTTAAGAAGACAATAGCATTATAAGTTGTTACCTCACTTAAATTTCAAGATAAAATTGTGTTCTCCCCGAGTGTGCACCATTGCGACAGTTTGTCGTGTTGAAACACCACGTGATGGTCGGGTGTGATAGACTCTACGTTCACATACAAAGGGTGCAAGGTAGTGTAGCACATGCGGAACACTTGGGTTAAACTTGACGAGCCTAGAATGTACAAACATGTCCTCGGAACACAAGAGACCGAAAGGTCGAACATGTGTCATATAGTAGATAAGATCGACATGGATATGTTCACCATTGACACCACCTCATCTCACATGATGATAGGACTTGGGTTGGTGAATTTGGATGATGTAGCACTCGGATGACTGGAGGGATTTCAATTTGAGTGGGAGTTTTTAAGTAATATGATTAACTAAACTCTTTATCATGAACATAGTATAAAGTTGTCTTTGCAAAATTATATTGTAGATCAATAGCTCGCGCTGTAGCTCCCGTGTGTATGTTCCTAGAGAAAATAGAGTTGAAAGATGATGGTAGCAATTATGCGGACTGGGTCCGTGTGAGGATTGTCCTAATTGCTACACAGAAGACTTATGTCTTTGATGCACTGCTTAGTGCGCCACCCCCTCTAGCTTCGTCTGTGGATGTTGTGAACATTAGACGGGCACATTGTGATAAATACTTGATAGTTCAGTGCGTCATGCGTTACGGCTTAGAATTTAGGCTCCAGTTTCGTTTCGAACGTCGCAGAACATATGAGATGTTCCAAGAGCTGGGATTGAGATTTCAGGCTCGTGCCCGCGTTGAGAGGTATGAGACCTCCAACAAGATTCTTTGCCTGCAAGATGAAGGAGAATAGCTCTATCCATGAGCACGTGCTCAGATTGTCTGGGTGCTACAATCGCTTGAATCGAGTGGTAGTTGATCTTCTAGATAAGATAGTGATTGATTTAGTTCTCCAAGTCATTGCCACCGAGCTAGTGGAGCTTCGTGATGAACTATAACATGCCAGGGATGGATAAGATGGTCCATGAGATATTCGTGATGTTTGACACCGCAGAGGTAGAAAGAAAGAAGGAGCATCAAGTGTTGATGGTTAGTGAAACCACTAGTTTCAAGAAGGGCAAGGGCAAGAAGGGAAAACTTCAAGAATGGCAAGCTAGTTTCCGCTCCAGTGAAGAAAGCCAAGGTTGAACCGAAACTCGAGACAATGTGGTTCTATTATGATGAGAACGGTTACTGAAGCAGAGCTGCCCTAGATACTTGGTAGATAAGAAGGCTGGCAATGTCAATAGAAGTATATTTTATATACGTTTTATTCATGTGTACCTTACTAGTACTCCTAGTAGCACCTGGGTATTAGATACGAGTTCAGTTGCTAAATGTTGGTAACTCGAAATAAAAGCTATGGAATAAATGAAGACTAGCTAAGGGCGAGGTGACGACGTGTGTTGGAAGTGTTTCCAAGTTTGATGTGATCGCCATCGCACGCTATCTCTACCTTCAAGATTAGTGATGAACCTAAATAAATGTTATTTGGTGTTTGGGTTAAGCATGAACGTGATAAGATCATGTTTATTGCAATACGGTTATTCATTAAGTTAGAGAATAATGGTTATTCTGTTTACAAGGATAATACCTTCAATGGTCATGCACCCAATGAGAATGGTGTATTGAATCTTAGTCGTAGTGATACACATGTTCATAATATTGATACCAAAAGACGCAAAGTTAATAATGATAATACCACATACATGTGGCACTGCCACTAAATGTCATATTGATGTAAAGCGCATGAAGAAACTCCATGCTGGCGGATCTTTGGACTCATTAAATTGCGAATCGGTTGAGACATGCGTAACATGCCTCTTGGGCAAGATGAATAAGACCCCGTTTCCGGTATGATGGAGCGGGCAAGTGACTTATTGGAAACGATACATGTTGATGTATACGGTCCAATGAGTATTGTAGCGTGCGGTGGATATCATTATTTTCTTACCTTCACTGATGATTTGAGTAGATATGGGTATATTTACTTGATGAAACACAAGTCTGACACGTTTGAAAATTTCAAGCAATTTCAGAGTGAAGTTGAAGGTCATTTGACAAGAAGATGAAATGTCTATGATGTGATTGTGGATGTTAATATCTGAGTTGCATGTTTGGTATATAACTTAAGACAATGTGGAAATTATTTCACAACTCACGCCGCCTGGAACACCATAGTGTGATGGTGTGTCCGAACATCATAGTCGCGTTCTATTGGATATGATGCGTACTATGATGTCTCTTATCGTTTTGCCACTATCGTTTTGGGGTAATGCATTAGAGACAACTACATTCACTTTAAATAGGAAACCATCTAAATCCTATGTGATGACACCGTATGAATTATGGTTTGGTAGAAACCTAAGCTGTCATTTCTTAGAGTTTAGGAATGCGATACTTATGTGTGATAAGCTTGAACCCAAAGCGGAATAATGCATCTTCATAAGATACCCTAGAGAAAACTATTGGGTATACCTTCTATCTCAGATCCAAGGAAAAGTGTTTGTTGCTATAAATGGGTCCTTTCTCGAGAAAGAGTTTATCTCAAAAGAATTGAGTGGGAGGAAAGTAGAACTTGATGAGGTTGTTGAATCGTCACTTTACTTGGATAGTAGCACGACGCAGAAAGATGTTTTTGCGACACCTACACCAAGTGAAGAGGAAGCAAATGATAATGATAATGAAGCTTCGAATCAAGTTACAACTGAACCTCATAGGGAGACAAGGACTCGTACGACCATGGCTGGTGCGTCAATCCTGTCTTGGAGGTCATGTTGATAGACAAGAGTGAACGTACGAGCTGTGAAGAAGCGATGGTGGGCCTGGATTCCAACAAATGGCTAGGATCCATGAAATCCGAGAAAGTATCCAAGTATGAAAACCAAGTATGGACTTTGGTAGACGTGCCCATTAAACGGCAGGCCGTTGAGTACAAATGAAATTTAAGAAGAAGACAGACACTGATGGTGAATGTCACCATTTATAAAGCTTGATTTGTCGCAAAGAAGTTTCCGACAAGTTCAAGTAGTTGACTAAGATCCGACTTTCTCACCCGTAGCGATACTGAAGTCTATTGGAATTATGTTAGTAGTTACTGCATTTTTTAATTATGAAATCTGGCAGATGGATGTCAAAACAATGTTTCCTTACCGGTTTCCTTGAGGAAAGTTTGTATGTGATACGACTAGAAGGTTTTGTCAGTCCTAAGAATGCTAAACGGTATGCAAGTTCGAAAGATCCTTCTATGGGCTGAAGCAAGCATCTCGGAGTTGGAAAGTACGCTTTGATGAGGTGATCAAATTTTTTGGGTTTATACAAAGTTTATGAGAAACTTGTATTTACAAGAAAGGGGTGGGAGCACTATAGAATTTCTGATATGAATATGTGGATGACATATTGTTGATCAGAAATGATGTAGAATTTTTGGAAAGCATAAATGGTTGTTTGAAAGGAGTTATTCGAAGGAAGACCTGGATAAAGCTATTTGAATATTGAGCATCAAGATCTATAGAGATAGATAAAGATGCATGATAATATTTTCAATGAGCACATACCTTGACAAGATTTTGAAAGAGTTCAAGATGGATCAGTCATAGAAGGAGATCTTGCTTGATTTGTAAGGTGTGAAGTTGAGTAAGACTCAAAGCTCGACCACGGTAGAAAAAAGAGAAAGTACGAAGGACGTCCCCTATGCCTTAGTCATAGGCTATATATAGTATGCTATGCTCTGTACCGCACCTGTGTGTGCCTTGCAATGAGTCTGCCAAGGGGTACAAGAGTGATCCAGGAATGGATCACTGGACAGCGGTCAAAATTATCCTTAGTAATTATAGGACTAAGGAAATATTTCTCGATTATGGCAGTGATAAAGAGTTCGTCGTAAAGGGTTACATCGATGCAAGCTTTAACACCTATACGGATGACACTAAGTAGCAATCCGGATACGTATAGTGGAGCAGTCATTTGGAATAGCTCCAAGTGGAGCATGGTAGTAGCATCTACAGTATGACATAGAGATTTGCAAAGTACACACGGATCTGAATGTTGCAGACCGTTGACTAAAACCTTCCTCACATGCAAAACATGATCGAGCCACAAAACTCATTGGGTGTGAGATTCATAACAATGTAAATCACATAGAGATGTGAGCTAGATTATTGACTCTAGTGCAAGTGGGAGATTGTTGGAAATATTCCCTAGAGGCAATAATAAATTAGTTTTTATCATATTTCCTTTTTCATGATAATTGTTTATTATCCATGCAAGAATTGTATTGATCGAAAACTCAAATACATGTGTGGATACATAGACAACACTATGTACCTAGTATGCCTCTAATAGACTAGCTCGTTGATCAAAGATGGTCAAGGTTTCCTAGCTGTAGATATGAGATGTCATTTGATAACGAGATCACATCATTAGGAGAATGATGTGATGGACAAGACCCAAACTATAAACATAACATATGATCATGTCAGTTTATTGCTATAGTTTTGTGCATATCAAGTATATGTTCCTATGACCATGAGATAATGCAACTAACTTACACCGGAGGAGTACCTTGTGTGTATAAAATGTCGCAACGTAACTGGATGACTATAAAGATGCCCTACACATATCTCCGAGGGTGTCTGTTGAGTGGGCATGTATCAAGATTGCGATCTGTTACTCCGTGTGACGGAGAGGTACCTCAGGGCCCACTCGGTAATACAACATCACAATGAGCCTTGCAAGCAATGTGACTAAAGTGTTAGCCATGGGATCTTGTATTACGGAACGAGTAAAGAGAACTTCCAGTAAATAGATTGAACTAGGTATAGAGATACCAACGATCGAACCTCGGGCAAGTAACATACCCATGAACAAAGGGAGTTGCATACAGGATTAACTGAATGCTTGACATAGAGGTTCAACCAATAAATATCTTCGTAGAATATGTAGGAACCAATATGGGCATCTAGGTCCCGCTATTGGTTATTGACCGTAGAGGTGTCTTGTTCATGTCTTCATAGTTCTCGAACCCGCAGAGTCTACACACTTAACGTTTGGTGATGCTATAAGTATAGTTGAGTTATTATGTTGGTGACTAAAAGTTGTTGGGAGTCTAGGATAAGATTCCGGACGTGATGATAAGCTCCGGAATATTCCGGAGGTAAATATTGATGTATGGGATAATAGTGTTTGGTCTCCGGAAGATTTCCGGAATACACCAGAAGGGATTTCGGATGTTTCCCGAAATGTTCGGGTAGAAGAACACTTTATTTGGACCAAGGGGTAAAGCCCACGAGGCTTTAGGAAGGTGCAAAAGGAGTTTTGCGGAGGTCAGGGGCCATATGCCAGGGACCCTGGTTTCTGGGGCCAGACGCCGAGGACCCTGGTGTCTGGTCCTGGAGTCTGAGGAGGGCTCTTGCCTTTCGGGCCTAACCAACTTTGGGGAGGCTCTTTCTCCAAGTTTCGATCCTAGGGCTCAACATATAAATAAATCGGCAGGGCTAGCACCCAAAACACATCAAGATTTCCCGAGCCATGTGTCGGCAACCCCGTCCCTCTAGTTTATCCTTCGTCATTGTTTCCGTTGTGCTTGGTGAAGCCCTGCGAAGATTGATATTCACCACCACCATTACCATGCCGTCGTGCTTCCGGAACTCATCTACTACTTCACCATCACTCGCTGGATCGAGGAGGTCAAGGCGTCATCAAGCTGCACGTCTGTTGAGCGCAGAGGTGTCGTCCATTCAGCACTATATTGGGAGTTCTTGGGACGGTTCGTGATTGGATCGCAAAGACGTTAGACTACATCAACCATGTTTCTTAAGCTTCCTCTTAGCGATCTACAAGGATATGTAGATCCAATCTCTCCTCTCGTAGATTCTTGTCTCCATGGATAGATCGTGTGTGTGCATAGGAATTTTTTTGTTTCCCATGCAACATTCCCCAACATCGGGAGCTAGCCTTGCCTCTCTATTTGTATGTTGAGCCCTGGGGTCGTTTCTTGGAGAAAGAGCCTCCTCCAAGTCGGTTTGGCATTAAAGGAAAGAGTCCTCCTCGGACTCCATGACTAGATGCCAGGAACCTTAGCGTCTAGCCCCTGGCCTTTGCAAAACTCCTTTTGCACCTTCCTAAAGCCTCGTGGGATTTACCCCTTGGCCCAAAAAATGTGTTCTCGTACCCGAACATTTCAAGAAACATTTGAAACCCCTTCCGGTGAATTTCAGAACCCTTCCAGAGACCAAACACTGTTATCCCATATATCAATCTTTACCTCAAGACTATTCAGGAGATCCTCGTCATGTCTTCGGTCTCAGTCAGAACTCCGAACAATCTTTGGTCACCAACATAATAACTCAACTATAATTTTATCTTCACCATATGATAAGTGTCTAGACCCTGCGGGTTTGAGAACTATGCAGACATGACCGAGACACCTCTACGGTCAATTGTTGGAAATATGCCCTAGAGTCAATAATAAATTGGTTATTGATAACCCACAAGTATAGGGGATCACAATATTTTTTGAGGGTAAATTATTCAATCCAGATTTATTGATTCGACACAAGGGGAGCCAAAGAATATCCTCGAGTATTAACAGTTGAGTTGTCAATTCAACCACACCTGAAAGATTTAGTATCTGCAACAAAGTTTTAGTAGCAAAGCAATATGGTAGTAACAGTAGTAGTAGTGATTTGTATAGCAAGTGTGACAGCAGAAGCGGAAAATTAACTAAGTGTGATAGCAGTAGCGGAAAACTACTTGGGACCAAATAAAATTAACATGCAAAGCTCAAGAACAGGGTCACCAAGGCAGCATAAATACACAATGAATAAAGCACTAGAACAAAAACTAATTGGACAAATGGAGGAGTCACATACCAAGGAACAATTCCCTAAAACAGTTTGGTGAATGGAGCTTTGCACAAGGAGATCAAAAAACGCAGCAAAATGAGCAAGAACACGGGTTTGAGCTGTGGGATGATTTTTTCTGGAGGTAGAAGAAGGAGATGGGGGCTGGAATAAGTGGAGGAGGGCCACGTGGGCCCCACGAGCCTGCCAAGCGCGGTCAGGGGGGTGGTTGCGCCTCCTGGGCTCGTGAGTGCATCCCCTCCGGTTGTTGTTTGTCTCAAAAATTCTAAAATATTCCAGAAAAAATCATACTTGAATTTCAGGGCATTTGAAGAACTTTTATTTTGAGGTCATTTTTTTATTGGACGGATAATGGAGCAAACAGGAAAATAGTGTTATTTTTATTATTTTTCTACTAAGTAACTGAAAGTAAAAGTTGGGAATAGAAGATTGTGACTTATAGATTCATCCATCTCATGGTCATCAAAAGAAATCCATCAATGAGGTTGATCAAGTCTCCTTGAGAAAAAAATTCTGAATCACATGAAACTGGAGAATGTTCGAAAAATCACTAAGTTACCTCAGTGGGGATATGCATATCCCCAACAATAAGTATATCATATCTTATCTTGACAGTGGGTATAGGAAATTCAGAGCTTCCAATAATAATTGATGAAGATTTTTCAATACAATTTATGCAATGAACCCGATATTGTTTCTTCGGAAAGTGCACCGTGTGTTCATTACCATCGACGTGGAAAGTGACATTGCCTTTGTTGCAATCAATAACAGCTCCTATAGTGTTTAAAAAGGGTTTTCCGAGGATGATTGCCATGGCATCATCCTCGGGAATATCAAGAATAACAAAGTCCGTTAAGATAGTAACGTTCGCAACCACAACAGGCACATCCTTCCAAATGCCGATTATGGAAAGCAATTGATTTATCGGCTATTTGCAAAGAAATTTTAGTAGGTGTTAACTTATCCAATTCAAGTCTAGGATATAAAGAGAGAGGCATAATACTAACACCAGCTCCAAGATCACATAAAGCAGTTCTAACATAATTTCCTTTAATGGAGCAAGGTATAGTGGGTACTCCAGGATCACCTAGTTTCTTAGAAGTCCCACCCTTAAAAGTGTAATTAGCAAGCATGGTGGAAATCTCAATATCAGGTATCTTTCATTTATTAGTCACAATATCTTTCATGTATTTAGCATAAAGAGACATTTTAAGCATATCAGTCAAATGCATTTGCAAAAAGATAGGTCTAATAATTTCAACAAAGCGCGCAAAATCCTCATCATCCTTTTTCTTGGATGGCTTAGGTGGAAAGGGCATGGGTTTCTGAACCCAAGGTTCTCTTTCTTTACCGTGCTTCCTAGCAATAAAATCACTCTTATCATATCTTTTGTTCCTAGGTTGTGGGTTATCAGGTTCAATAGCAGGTTCAATCTCCACATCATTATCATTACTAGGATGAGCATTAATTTGAACATCATTATCAATATTGTCACTAGGCTCACGTTCATCTCCGGATTGTGCCTCGGCATCGGAAATAGATATATCATTTGGATTCTCAGGTGTAACAACAACAGGTTTGCTAGCATGCAAGTTCCTATCATCCTTCTTTTTCTTCCTATTACTAGGATAACTAGGTGCATCAGTATTAATTCCTTGAGAATGTTTCTCAATTCTCTTAGTATAGCCCTCAGGATACAAAGATTCCTAAGTCATTCTACCACCTCTAGTAACAAATTTAACAGAATTATTATTCAATTCATTAAGCAAGTCATTTTGAGCCTTAAGTACTTGCTCTACTTGAGTAGTGACCATAGAAGCATGTTTACTAATAAGCTTAAGATCATTAACATTTTTATCCACACAAGAACTTATATGATTAATCATACGAGCATTTTGTTCAAGTTGTCTACTAACATAATCATTAAAACTTTGTTGTTTGGCAACAAAACTATCAAATTCATCTAAGCATAAGCTAGCAGGTTTATCATAAGGAATATCACTCTCATTGAATCTACGAAGAGAATTTACCTCCCCTACCTGTGTCGGGTTATCAAGACCATGTATCTCTTCTATATTTGTTGGTTATTAAGACCATGTATCTCTTCAATAGGTGGTAGATTCTTAACATCTTCAGATTTAATACCTTTCTCTCGCATAGATTTCTTTGCTTCTTGCATATCTTCAGGACTGAGGAATAGAATACCTCTTTTATTCGGAGTTGTATTCGAAGGTGGTTCGGGAATAGTCCAAGCATTATCATTGCTCAAGATATTATTTAATAGAACTACAGCTTGTTCCACAGTTCGTTCCCTGAAAACACAGCCAGCACAACTATCTAGGTGGTCCCAAGAAGCATTGGTTAGTCCATTATAAAAGATATCAAGTATTTCGTTTTTCTCAAGAGGGTGATCAGGCAAAGCATTTAGTAACTGGACAAGCCTCCCCCAAGCTTGTGGGAGACTCTCTTCTCCAATTTGCACAAAGTTATATATATCCTGCAGGGCAGCTTGTTTCTTATGGGCAGGAAAATATTTCTCACAGAAGTAGTATACCATATCCTGGGGACTACGCACACAACGAGGAGCAAGATAAGTAAACCAAGTTTTAGCATCACCCTTTAGTGAGAAAGGAAACAACTTAAGGATATAGTAATAGCGAATTTTTTCCTCATTAGTGAATAGGGTGGCAATATCATTCAGTTTAGTAAGATGTGCTACAACAGTTTCAGATTCATAACCATGAAATGGATCAGATTCAACCAAAGTGATTAACTCAGGATCGACACAGAAATCATAATCCTTATCAGTAACAAAGATAGGTGAAGTAGCAAACTTAGGATTATATTTCTTTCTAGCATTCAGAGATTTTTCTTTCCACTTGCGTAAGAATTTCTCAAGATCATAGCTATCCTTACAAGCAATAAAGTCTACAGCTACCTCTTATTCCATAACATAACCCTTAGGTATATTAGGCAATTCATATTTAGGAGGGCTAGGTTTAACAGGTGTAACAGTAGGTTCCATTTCAATAATTTCATCAGTTTCAGAAGTATCATTTGATTCAATAGTAACTCCAGCAATTTGTGCATCAAGAAATTCACCAAGTGGCATATCATTACCAAGCAAAGCATCATCATAATTATCATTTATAGTAGAAGTAGCATCATCAAGCATAGGCCACATATCAGAATTAATAGCAGGTGGCGGTGTCGCAAATTTACTCATAACAGAAGGTGAATCAAGTGCAGAGCTAGATGGCAGTTCCTTACCTGTCCTCGTAATTGAGGACAAAACTTTAGTTTTTGGATATCGCAAATTCTTCATAGTGATCAATTGATATAAATTCCAAGTGACTCAGAGAATGGAGCTATGCTCCCCGACAGCGGCGCCAGAAAAAGGTCTTGATAACCCACAAGTATAGGGGATCGCAACTGTTTTCGAGGGTAAAGTATTCAACCCAAATTTATTGATTCAACACAAGGGGAGCCAAAGAATATTCTTGAGTATTAACAGTTGAGTTGTCAATTCAACCACACCTGAAAGATTTACTATCTGCAGCAAAGTTTTAGTAGCAAAGCAATATGGTAGTAACAGTAGCAGTAGTGATTTGTATAGCAAGTGTGACAGAAGTAGCGGAAAAGTAACTAAGCAAGAACCAGTATAGGAAAAGCTCGTAGGTGTATGATTATGCCGGATGATATTGGTCATGTAACGGTTATAACACAGGGTAATATGCAACTAGCTTCAGTCCGTCAATGTAAATTAGGCATGTATTCCGTATATAGTCAGACATGCTTAGGGAAAAGAGCTTGCATGACATCTTTCGTCCATCGCTCCCGTGGCAGCGGGGTCCTAATGGAAACTAAGGGATATTAAGGTCTCCTTTTAATAGAGTACCGGAACAAAGCATTAACACATGCTGAATACATGGAATCCTCATACTATGGTCATCTCCGGGAGTGGTTCCGGCTATTGTCACTCCGGGGTTGCCGGGTCATAACATATAGTAGGTGACTACAACTTGCAAAACAGGATCATGAACACACATATATTGATGAAAACATAATAGGTTCAGATCTGAAATCATGGCACTTGGGCCCTAGTGACAAGCATTAAGCATAGCAAAGTAGTAGCAACATCAATCTTAGAACATAGTGGATACTAGGGATCAAACCCCATCAAAACTAACTCGATTACATAATAGATCTCATCCAACTCATCACCGCCCAGCAAGCCTACGATAAGATTACTCACAAATGTTAAAAAGCATCATGAAATTGGCGATGCAGGATGGTTGATGATGACGATGGCTTCGATTTCCACTCTCCGGAGCCCAAAACAGACTCCAGATCTGCCCTTCGGAGGAAGAACAGGTGGTGGCGGTGGCTTCGCATCGTAAAACGTGATTATTTCTTCTCCTTGATTTTTCTGGACGAATAGGGTTATATGGAGCTGGAGAGGAGGTCGGATGAGCCACGTGGGCCCCACGATCCTACCAGGCATTGCCAGGGGGGGCGCGCCTCCTGGGCTCGTAGCCCACTGGCAGCTCGTCCTCGGTTGATTCTTTCTCCGGTATTTTTATATATTCGACAAAAAATCCTCTTAAGTTTTCAGGTTATTCGGAGAACTTTTATTTCTGCACAAAAATAACACCATGGCAGTTCTGCTGAAAACAGCGTCAGTCCGGGTTAGTTTCATTCAATCCGTTCGTAGTTGCCGGTTCTCTCTGTTTCGCCATTGCCGTTTCGAGGCCAACCACACACACACGCACCCGCGGCACCATAAAAACAAAACTGATTTTAAGTACGCGCAAAAATATTCTCGGATTGAGTTGAAACTTGACGTGCGGTCTTGTTATAGAGTAGGTAGACCGCCTGTCGATTTTCGTCGTGATCCAAGATCGTTTGATGCCCCGTCGGACAGTCGCAGTAGTGAGGTTATCGGTTATCGTCGAACATTTGTCGGCGTTCTAAAACGTTGTGTCATGGGCCACCATCCTCCCTCTCTTCCCCTCCTAGCCCTCTGCATAGCCACCGTAACCCCCCGTCTCCGCTTCCGGACCATAGGACCGACAGCCGGCAGTCCAAAAATGGACAGCGACGCTAACCCTAGACCCGAAACCTATATATAGCCCCTAGCTCCACCTCATTTTGCGTGCCAACCCTAGCAGCCCTTCTCCCCCCTCCAGCCAGCCCGCCCGAGACTGTCTGGTCCCGGATCCCGCTTCTCCCGAGCTTCCCGATATCCGATGGAGGCTCCCGCTCCTCCCCTTCCCGCAGCGAGCCAGAGCAAGCCGTCGCAGCCGCGCCTCGCCGGACCGCGCCATCGGCCATCTCTCCCTCTTCTCCTTACCCGCCTTCCTCCTCCCTCCTCTAAGCTCTCTCTCTCTCTCTGTTGTGCAGGTTGCCATGGCCTCCCGCGCCGCCGCCGATCTCCGCGCCGCCAGCCGCCGCCGGCCTCCCCTCCGACCGGGATCCGGTCGTCCTGCCCTGCCCCTAGCGCCCCTCGCCGCCTCGCTCGCCGCCGTCCCTCGTTGTGGTGGTCCGCCACCGCTGCCTTGCATGCTCCGCTCGGGATGGAGCGCCCGGCTCTGCTGCGGCGTTGACCGCGCCCAGCGCCTGCGCGTGGGCCCGCCGCCGGCCCAGCAGCCAGCTCCCTCGGCCCCGCTAGTGCCTCCTCTCGCCTCCACCGAATGGTCCTCGGCCTAAGGTGAGCCGCACCCCCCTGCGCTATCCCTCGCCCAAGCGCCAAATAGTTAGGTTTCGCCCATATCCTGTTGGGCCGGTTCCCAGATTCGGCCCATAGCCGTTTTTTTCCTTTCCTGCGAATATTGCTATTTAACTAGTGTTTGTAAATGAGAAAAAACCATAAACTTCATGCATTAATAACTTTTCACCCATGCACCGGATCGAAATACTTTACATATGTAACTTGACTAAAATTTTGTGTAGTTTAATAATATTCAACTTTCACACATGTTAGAAATATTTAAATCTGCTGTTTTGCATGATTTTGCATGATGACCTAATTAAAATGGTTTAATTCATAGCTAATAAACCGTGTCTCGGATTTAAAAACTTAATATATGAAACGTGATTAGTTTTTGTTGTAGTTAAATAATATCCTACTTTCACATGTGTTTAAAATGCCTAGCTTGCTGTTTTCTTTAGATTTGCATTAATGCCGTGCCGATATGAGTTATTTAATATCTTTTGAACCGTAGCCCCGATTAAAATGTTTTATATATGAAACTTGCCTAGAATAATGTGTAGGATCACATAAAAATTGTGTAAGTTCAGATCTGTCTGAAACCGTAAATAACATATGAGGTGGTTTCGGATGTTCGATAGTTTGCTTTCGGCCTCATTTAATATGCCTAGTTGTTGTAGTTGTTTGTGCTTCACTGTTTGCTATGTTAATAAACATTTTATATTGCTGTGTTAATAACCGGTAGTGAACTAAATAATTTAGCGTGGAGTTTCATCGATATGCAACTGTTGCATATCCAACTCCATTTAACGTGTAGTAGTTGTTTGATGTGATTTGTCGTCCTATGCCACGCGTTGCATATTTAACTCGACATGCATCATATCATTTATGCATCGTGACGTGCATATGTGTGGTGAATCGTGTGTTTATTGTTGTTTCTTTCGGTTTGTGTCTTCTCGATAGAGTTTTCGAAGCGTTCGGAGTGTGAGGATTCGTTCGACTACGTTGGTTCGTCTTCTTCATGGACTCGGTCTTCTTCCGAGCGGGATCTCAGGCAAGATGACACATTTCCCTTGATACCATTACTATCATTGCCATGCTGGTTTTCTCGTCTTTTATCGTTATGTCTAGCTACCTACCACTTTTTTGATAAGCCTCCCAACATTGCCATTATAATCCTCTAACCGCTCCACATCCCAGCAAAACATTGTTTGGCTATGTTACCGCTTGCTCAGCCCTTCTTATAGCGTTTCTAGCTGCAGGTGCAATTGCTTCCATGTGTCAACATGGACATTCTTTTATATCACAATAGTTTTGTTATTTAATTTAATGCACATATACACTTGGTAAAGGGTGGAAGGCTTGGCCTTTTGCTTGGTGTTTTGTTCCACTCTTGCCGCCCCTAGTTACTTGTGAACCGGTGTTATGTTCCACAAATGAGCGCTCATAACATGCTCGAGGTTGTTATGGGGACCGCCTTGATTTTAGTTTTGGGATAAAACTTGTCTGGCAAGGCCCAACACTAGTACTACATTCGCCTAAAATTAATAAAATTGCATAGGGACCCGCCGACACCCGCGGATAATTAATCAACCCCCGGGCCAGTGCTCCGCATGAGTGTTGGTCCAAACCAGAGATGCTTATTAATGCTACCCGGGGCAACTTGGTGTTTGGCATGGTGTCGGGACCCCGATCATAAGTCATATGAATCCAGGCTGTAACATATCACATCACTTTGTGGCCTCACGCACGGTAAGCTCCACGGCTGCAACCTTACCTTAACCGGGACCGTTTGCGTCTTTTGGATCATGTATGTGAACTTGTCGCTGGCAATCACACAACAAAGAACCCGACCTGACATGACTAGTCTTAGAACCCAAGTGGCACATCTGTACGGAAATAGGCATACGTAACCCAGCAATGCAGGTGTCGGCCTCAAGCGTGTGTAGACGACTCATAGCAAGCTATAAGGACTCCATTATGTCGTGAGACACGAATGCCATCGCTGCACGTAGAAGAGTCATAGCAGGCTACAGGGACTCCATTACACTACGAGACATTTCCCCGAAGGGACAGACACAACAGCAAAGAAGGATACATGCCGGTCAATCTATGTGTCCGGAGTAGTAGCAAGCTACCATGGCTCGGTGGAAGCACAAAGAGGCAGTTTCCCGTAAAGAGTACTACTAAAGACACACGACTAGGTGTCGGATCCCATACATACTGTTGCACGTCACACGTACACACGACATTCCCGGTATGGATAGATACAACCCTGGAATCACAACATAACCATAAAGCAACATGACTTTTATTTAAGAGGCTCAGACGAGCCTTGCATAATATGTTCTTACAGATAGGGGCCACAAGACCCGACACTGAAGTCATACAAGCATGTTCATACAAACCAAGCGGAAGCTTAAAGCGGTTTGGGTACAAACATGTGAAAGGGGTAAAAAGGCACATGGCCTGACTATCTAGAGCCTGCCACAGGGCAAGGTCGTAGCTGGGACACCAGATATTCAACATCATCAACATCTAGATAGAACCCACCTGATGGGTCCTGGGTCTCATCTCCAACATTTATTAAGCAAACGTGAGTACAATCGTACTCAGCAAGTCTTTAAAACAGACCTAGTTTATTTATGCTCATGTATCAACAAGGGGGTGGTGGACTTTTTGCAGCAATGCCAGCTTTGACTCATGGCTAACCTACACTACTCAACTTTAACTCTGTGTTACACTTTTAGATAGCGCACACGAGTCCAGTACCTCCATCACAATACACCACCATGGATTCGCTTTACCCTTCTGGGAGAGTGCCATCCACAGTACTCACACTTGTCTTGATATTTTTAGGAGTATCCATTTGATTATCTATGAACAACATAAGTTCTCCAAGTAGTCCATATCAAAGGACGCGGCTATTCGGATAGTTTCATACCCTACAGGGCTGTACTTCTTCACACACGCCCTCGCCACTTATCGCTGTGTGCTCATAAAACCATGCACCTCGGCAACCTTCAAGCGGATGCCCAGCGAGGGAGTCGGCCACGACCGTCAATCACATAAGACCTCTAGTCCAGGCTATCGCCTATTTGAGACTGAACCCGCACGGAAGTCAGGCTGAAGTTTCCGCTATGGCCCCAAACGATGTGCGTAGGGTTCCCAAGCCCACCATTTGGGTGACCCTTGGTACACCGTGCCACTGCCTACCACATCATAACCCACCCCGAGGGTCAGTGCTATGCACGGCCTCCAGCATGCTATAAACACCAGAAACTACTTCCAACTCCTGGACTGAGGACTAAGCAACTGATAAGTCGAGAGGGGTCGAGTTACCGGAACCCAATGTGTGGTAGTAACTAGTCTTGGATCACAAACGCAAAACATAGTTCCTAAGAACGGCCCAATGAGACGACCCACTATGTACTCCTACATATCCTATCATCGCTACCTTTACCAAATCACATTCATCATATGATCATCACAATGGACAACATTGTTTCACTCAGTTCATCACCCAGATGAATCAGACCTGACACAACTCTAAGCATGGCAAGCATAGCAGGCAAAGTAAGCTAAGAACATCATGGCACAAGCATCTACCATGTATGCTAGGTTGCAAGGTTTAGCTATTTACTGTGACAAGGACAGGTCATGCATAAGAATAGGTTCAACTACCATGTATGACTGGCATGTGATCGTTTGTCCTAATCCAATAAACAAGAGCAGGACCGAGAGAGTGGGATGTTATCGGAATGATCAAAGGGGTTGCTTGCCTTGCTGGGTAGCGTAAAGGTTCTCTCCTTCGGCGGGATACTCGGGGGTATCCTCGGAAGTAGGGCCTACCGTGATGTAGATAAGAAGCAATCAATACACGCAAGTGCAACAATATGATGCATGATCATGGCATGATAGCATGTATGGATGATCTAATGTAGCTAGTGATCATGTTGATTTGAAATGGGTTTGAATATAGGTTCAAAGTTGTTCTGCATTTCAAATTCCATATATTAACCTATTAGTAAATGTCCATCTTCACCTATTTAGATTGCTCTAACATGCATGACAATAGCACCATTGGATTCATTGGAGTTTTCTGATAAATTTTCTTATAAAAATGATTTTCAACTTATTTACAGATTAATTTATATGAATTTTTGAAGTTTTAAACAATTCCTGGAATTATTTTTAAACTAAAAATTGCTTTTATTGCATCAGCATGACGTCATGATGACATCAGCTATTCAGCTGACCGAACAGGAGTCAAACCTAACATGTGGGGGCCACATGTTAGTGACGAAGACGTTTAACTAACTAATTAAACTAAATCCTAATTAATTACCAGAATCCGGGCGCATTATCAGTGACTGATTAAGTTAATTAAATTAATTAGTTTATTTCCTAATTAACTTTGACTGTCACGGCCTGGCCCCACTTGCAAGTGACTCAGGGGGTCAAACCCCCTCGTTAACTCTGGCAAGACCCACCGGCGTTGAGCCACCGGTGGCTCCAGAGACACCGGAGGGCTTCGGGATCCCTCCCTCGGCGACCAAAAGGACGGTGAAGGGCACCAAACAACTCAGCACACACGCGCGCGTCCATTCCGACTCTTCCTAGGAGCTGAGATGGTCAGAATCGACGCCGGCGGTGAGCCGGGCGGTGGCCGGAGCTCGGGCGAGCACGGGCTCATTGAACCAGGGCGCGACGCGACCCCTACTTGGCATGTACGGACTCTACACCACCGCACAAACACGACGGGGGCCTCGGATGGACTAGCTGGTCACTGGAGCACGGCCAGCGTCGAGCTCGAGCGGCGGAGGAATTCAGACCTCAACAGAATCCAGTGCTGGAGCGCGCAAATGAAGGGGGAAAGAGGGGGAAAAGACTCAGGGGCTCACGGCAGGAGCAGGGGCATCGAAAACCGGATCGGGGAGGGTCTAGAGCAGCGGCGAGCTCCATTTGATCTTTGGTGGCCGGAGGTTGAAGACGACGCAGAGACGGCGATCGGGTGCTCCTAGCGGTGCACAACTTGGCGAGGAGGAAGAGGGGATCTAGGAGGAGGTTTTGGCTCGCTCGAAGAGGCGCTGGTGCGGCTAGATCGACGGCGGCGAGTTCGAGCAGAGCTCGGCTATGGCGAAGCAGGGGAGAGAAGGAGCGAGAGGGAGAGCTCGCAGGGGGAAGGGAGAGGAGAAGGAGGCCACGGCGAGGGGCCTCGCGCTGGCACCCTCCCATCCCTCCAAGCCAGCAGCCAGGCAGGGAGGAGGTGGGCGGCGTGCGGTGGAAGATGACCGGTTCACCCCTGGTGGGCTGGGCTGGCTTCTTCCCTGGCCCAGGTAGGCTTTCCCCCTCTTTCTTTTCTCCTTATTTTCTGTTTTCTATTTTTCTCTCATGTGTTTATTTTCTTTTATGGGTACAAAATGCTAATTAAAATATCCCAAATACTTTATAAACTAAATTTTGAATATTTCAAATTTATCTGAGTTTCAGGATATTTGAAAAGTAAAATAATGATAAATGCTTTATTTAGTGATTTTAGGAGCTTTATCATTTATTTTAAATTGTTTTAATTGTTCAAATAATTAAAATGATCCCTGTTATATTCATGTCCTTAATTATCAGACATAGGGAACATTTTTGAGGGCATTTTGGATTTGTTGAATTTTCACCAAGTTTGAGTTGGTTTGATTCAAATATGAACTTGGGGTTTCTTTTAATCCCCATTTCATGTTGATGCAAAATGAAACATGATGCAACACACATGCTTATCCTATGACATCTAACTAGGGTTGTGACACATGGTAACCATCGCTCATGCGATTATGCCCTGAGAACAAGATAGGCGGCTCCTATCGGGATTGTCGGCACGTCGGGCGGCCTTGCTGGATTTGTTTTACTTTTCTCCAACGTCTTGAGTGAGTGATTCCGCTTAATCTTCAGGTTATCTCGATGTGTTGGATTTCCTTTGGAATTGCCTAGGATCATTACGAGATCCATGGTTGAGGTTATTCCCGCTGAGTGTGGTTAATTTGTGATGGATGAGTTGGAGCACCCCTGCAGGGTTAAATCTTTTCGAGAAGCCGTGCCTGCGGTTATGTGGAAAACTTGGATACTTTGTTTAAAACCCGTCATATCAAACTTGAAGTAAACTCTAATAAAATAAACCAACTGTGTGCGTAACGGTGACTGTCTCTTCTCGTGAGTTATTATCCGGAAGGGAACATGGTGGGGTTATGTTTGACGTAAGTAAGTGTTCAGGATCACTTAGTGATCATTTCTTGTTCACATCCTTTATGCGTAGACCACCATACTTTACTTTCTGTACTCGTAAGTTAGCCACTCCAATTAAATGCTTAGTCGCTTGCTGTAACCTCACCACTTAACCATGCCTTACCTATTAAGATTTAATAGTCTTGATACCCGCTGTAAATGAGATTGTTGAGTCCCTGTGGCTCACAGATTACTACAACAACAGTTGCAGGTACAGGTAATGTGATGATTTGAAGTGAGCGCGTTGCTTGATTTGACTTGGAGTTCTTCTTCTTCTTCTTCTTCTTCAATCTTGTATGGGTTCTAGGCGGCAGCCTAGGATAACAAGGGTGGATGTCATTTTATCGTTTGATTTCGTCCGTAGTGGGACCCTGCTCTTATGTATGATGCTTGAAATGTTATTGTATTGATGTGACTCTGATGTAGCTTTTGGCGAGTGTAAGCCAATTCCATATACTCATCTCTTCTGTACATGTACTTGTAATGATATCCATTCTTGTGAACGCATCGAGATGCGCTTCTATCCCTGTCAAGGCCCTCGTGCCAAATAAGGATAGGACCGCATCTTGGGCGTGACAAGTTGGTATAAGAGCCGGTAACGACCTAGGAGCCCCCTTGATTGATCGAACTTGGCCTAGTCGAGTCTAGTGAAAAAAACTTTGAGTCTAGTTATATCGGAGAGTAGGTTTCTTTTTACTCCTGTTCTATGCTCTGGTGAGGTATTCGACTTAGGAATTTTGATTCTACTTCTCTTCTCGCTCAAAAATTTTTAGGATCACGCGGTTATTTGGGAAAGTATATGATGTCGATGTGACAGGGTTCTGTCTTGGTGCCTCCTCTCTAACTTGATTTCTTTCGGGGAGTCGAGCTCCAGGGAATGTTGGCACATCATTACCATTCAGCTTCCTTGATATCTCAGGACGGAGAATGTTCGAAATTGCTTCAATACTTATCATGGTGAGATAAGGTCGGAGTCACTCAGTACTGGGGAGGCTTCCGGGGTACCACCATGGTTTAGTATCATTGTGAGTTTGAGGATTCGAGATTAGACGAGTTTACGGAATTTCTTGAATTATGGTGTGGAAGGTTTCGGATGTAGTTGCAGTTGATTGCCTAGGGCAGGTTCCTGATTCCGCAACCCGAATCGCATAAACAAGAAAGTTTTCGGAAGTTCTTAGGTGGGAATTCAAGTAGTTACCTAGGATTATCTTTCCAACAAGTGCATAGTGGGTATGTATTTGTTCCGGCTTGTTTCATAAGCCTCATCCTTGTTTTGTTTTTAATATGGTAATTCGAGTTGCTTCGATGTCAAATGGTGAATTCATATCTTGCTAAGAAGTGTTCTCATATTTCTGTGAGAATGCTAATTCTTTTGCTCAATCAAGTTATTATCATATCAACTCTTTTCTACCGGTGTGCTTCTCTTCAAGATAATTCTGTCATCTCCAATATTTGCAAGATCAATTCTCTTATTCTTTTCCGGAGTTTGTCTCATCTGTACCAAGTTTTCTTTGTTTTTCCCGCCGTTCCGCCCTTTTTTCTCAATGATGAAATTCTCAGCCAAGTGTTTTTCCTATTCATGTGATGCTTCCTCTATCTTTTCTTCTATCTTGTTTCCGGTGATTTCTTCTGGAGATTCTCAAGAGTTTCATTTCAAGATCTATCCTCCTATTCCTTGTTCTCGTTGTTATTCTTCTCTTGTGATTCTTTATGGAGGATCTCAGTGCTCAAGTTATCATTTATTAGTATTCATCTTTGTTTTTTTTTCCGGTGGATGCAATTCTAATTCTTGGTGTTCATCATATCATTATCATTATCTATTTGCTTTCCCATGTTGGAATTTTGTATCAAGCCTCTCTTGCTTATTCTTATCTCTATTATATCCAGAGTGTTGAAGATATCTCAGAAGACATTCATTTTCATTCTTGTCCTCTTAAGTTATTTCAAGGGTATCATGTCATAAAGTTCTTAATTTCTACTGGTGCAATCTCTCTTTCTAATTAGTTGTTTCAACGGTGGTTTCTTTTCATTGGGCCCATAACCCAGAGGTCTTTTCCGAGGATCTTACCTGGCTCTTCTATTCTTTCCGGAGATGTCCTCAAGTTCTTTTCAATATGGCGTAAGAATGATTTTCATCGGTCATATTCCTCTTCCAAGATCGCTTCTAAATCATTTTCATTGTTGGTCAACCTTTCATTATTCATTGTTCCGGAGTATCTTAGTAATTCATGGTGTTGTTTCTCATCATCATTCTCAACATTGAAGACCGAAGCAGAGTTTCTCCTAAATCATTGTTCGTTCCTCCAAGGATTCATGGTTTTAGTTCGTTTCTATCATCTCAAATTGTTTTGATCATGAGAAATTTCTCCCATATCTAGCCGGTGCATTGAGAGTTGTTTTCATTTCTTGATCCTCCCGATGGCCATCATTTCAGAACATTTATTCGTTCTCAGCTTTCAGCTTTCGTTCTAATATTCTTCTTAGTTGTTGTTTGTTCGCTCGTATCTCAATTATTCCGGTGCTTCGTTCAAGTTTTCTAGTAGGTGGATCATGCTCTCTTCGTTCCCATGTTATATCATTCATTTGTTTTATCCTCTTTCATTCAAGACTTCTTCAAGTTTGTTCTCTGTCTATCTTTCCTATATTTTCGAAAAGAATAAGTGGTGTGCCAAATCCGTTGCTTATCATCAATTTAACTTGATGAAGGATAGTCATATCACAATTCTTATTCTTGTTTTATCAAGTGATTTCACTCCTTCTTCCGGAGTTGTTCATAATATCAAATTCGTTATCCCAAATGGTCATCTTTCTTTTCCGAAGTTTTTAGTTTTGCTCAAGTATATTGTTCCAAAGCATAATCTTAATCATTGGAAGGCCCAGTCTGGTTCTTTTTGCATCCTTCAATTTCTTCTATCATCGTTTTCGCTTCATAGTTCTTCCGGAGGTTCTTCATGGTGGTTCATCAAGAATTCTTTCATTTTCAAGTGTTCTTCAAGGTTCTTGTTGGAGGTGCTCAAGTGTTCTTTCTCTTGGAATTCTAAGTTCATTTTCTTATCCTTTGTCTTTTGAGATGGTGTTATTAAATTCTTGATTATTAGGAGTCTCGAAGGAAGTTGTCAAGTATAAGATAAGTAAACCCATCTTGCTTTCTCAGAGTTATCTTGGGTTGGATTTCACCTAAAGCATTTCCTAAGGATTGTTGCTATCATGGTGTTATAAATTATTCAAGTTTTCTCCTCCTCCTCTTGGTGAAAGAAGTGTTGCATATCTTGTTGCTCTCAAGCAATCATTTGTTTCTGTTGTGGCAGGTGGTCACCTCATAATTTTGAGATGTTTTCCATAAGCCCATAACAAGCTGTTCTTTTCGTTGTTGGTGTTCCAACGACTCCGTTCATCCATGCTTCTCAAATCCATTTGTGCTGGAATTTGTCATTTATTCTCAGTTCTCTTCTTCCCAAGGATCTAGCTTATATTCTTTGTTACGGAGGCAAAGTGGTGTTGCACTTTTCAACTCTCATCTTGCTTAATTAATATCATCTTCTTTCTTGCTTATTCATTTAATTGGAGTGCTGTGAAATCTTTTTCATCTTCCTTCCATCTTATGAAGTTTTGATTCTAATCCAACCGAAGTTTGGTGCCTCTCTTTCAATTTTTTTCCATCATATCAATTTTTCCTCTCTTTCCTACCGAAGTGTTGCCGAAATTTCGTTTGAATTCTTGCTTGTTCCCCATTGTTCATCTCTTCCAACCTTCAGGTTTCATTGGTTTCATTTGTTTGTCAAAGAAGCAACTAAGTTTACCTCTTGCTCTTTCTCTTCCCCTTTCATTCTAGATCTCGGGACGAGATACTCGTGTAGTGGAGGAGAGTTGTGACAGCCCGCGTCCAACGTTCCAGAAGATTCCAGAAGATTCCCCTTTTATTTCCGTTCCCGGCCTTCTTCGTCTGGCTGTTGCATTCATCATCGCATCATTCGCATCATCTAAATAGCATCGTCACACGTTTTCGAAAACTTGCATCCGTTCATAGTTGCCGGTTCTCTCCGTTTCGTCGTTGCCGTTTCGAGGCCAACCACACATGCACGCGCCCGTGGCACCATAAAAATAAAACAGTTTTTAAGCGCACGCAAAAATATTCTCGGATTGAGTTGAAACTTGATGTGCGGTCTTGTTATAGCGTAGGTAGACCGCTTGTCGATTTTCGTCGCGATCCGAGATCGTTTGATGCCCCATCGGACAGTCGCAGTAGTGAGGTTATCAGTTATCGTCGGACGTTTGTCAGCGTTTCTAACACTTTGTGTCACGGGCCACCATCCTCCCTCTCTTCCCCTCCTAGCCCTCTGCATAGCCACCATAACCCCCCCTCTCCGCTTCTGGACCGTAGGACCGACAGCCGGCAGTCCGAAAACGGACAGTGACGCTAACCCTAGACCCGAAACCTATACATAGCCCCTAGCTCCACCTTGTTCCGCGTGCCAACCCTAGCAGCCCTTCTCCCTCCTCTAGCCAGCCTGCCCGAGACCATCTGGGCCTGTTCAAGGCCATCTGGGCCTGGATCCCGCTTCTCCCAAGCCTCCCGAGATCCCATGGAGGCTCCCGCTCCTCCCCTACCCACAGCCAGCCGGAGCAAGCCGCCGGCGCCGCGCCTCGCCGGACCGCGCCGCCGGCCATCTCTCTCTCTCTCTCTCTCTCTTGCATAGGTTGCCATGGCCTCCCACGCCGCCGCCAATCTCAGTGCGGCCAGCCGCCACCGGCCTCCCCTCCGCCCGGGATCCGGTCATCCTGCCCTGCTCCTAGCGCCCCTTGCCGCCTCGCTCGCCGCCGTCCCTCACAGTGGTGGTCTGCCGCCGCTGCGCTGCGTGTTGCGCTCGGGATCGAGCGCCCGGCTCCGCTGCCCACGTTGACCGCGCCCAGTGCCTGCGCGTGGGCCAACCGCCGGCCCAACAGCTAGCTCCCTCGGCCCAACCAGTGCCTCCTCTCGCCTCCATCGAATTGGCCTTGGCCCAAGGTGAGCCTCACCCCCCCTGCGCTATCCCTAGCCCGAACGCCGAATAGTTTGGTTTCGCTCATATCCTGTTGGGCCGGTTCACAGATTCGGCCCATAGCCGTTTTTTTCCTTTCCTGCGAATATTGCTATTTCACCAGTGTTTGTATATTACAAAAAAAAACCTAAACTTCATGCATTAATCACTTTTCACCCGTGCACCGGATCGAAATACTTTACATATGTAACTTGACTAAAATTTTGTGTAGTTTAATAATATTCAACTTTCACAAATATTAGAAATATTTAAACCTGTTGTTTGCATCGTTTTGCGTGATCACCTAATTAAAATGGTGTAATTCATATCTAATAAACCGTGTCTCGGATTTAAAAACTTAATATATGAAAAGTGATTAGTTATTGCTGTATTAAAATAATATCGAACTTTCACATGTGTTTAAAATGCCTAGCTTGCTATTTTCTTTAGATTTTCATTAATGCCATGCCGATATGAGTTATTTAATATCTTTTGAATCGTAGCCCCAATTAAAATGTTTTATATATGAAACTTGCCTAGAATAATGTGTAGGATCACATGGTAGTATTTATTCTGCTGTTTAACCACTCTAAAATTGTGTTAGTTCAGATCTGGTCCGAAACCTTAAATAACATATAAGGTGGTTTCGGAAGTTCGATAGTTTTCTTCCGGCCTCATTTAATATGCCTAGTTGTTGTAGTTGTTTGTGCTTCACCGTTTGCCATGTTAATCAACATTTAATGTTGTTGTGTTAATAACCGGGAGTGAACTAAATAATTAAGCGTGGAGTTTCGTTGATATGCAACTCGTTGCATCTCGAACTCCATTTAATGTGTAGTAGTTGTCTGATGTGATTTGACGTGCTATGCCCCGCCTTGCACATTTAACCGGACATGCATCATATCATTTGTGTATCGTGTCGTGCATATGTGTGGTGAATCGTGTGTTGATTGTTGTTTCTTTCGGTTTGTTTCTTCTCGATAGAGTTTCCGAAGCGTTCGGAGTGTGAGGATTCGTTCGACTACGTTGGTTCGTCTTCTTCATGGACTCGGCTTCTTCCGAGCGGGATCTTAGGCAAGATGACACATTTCCCTGGATACCATTACTATCATTGCCATGCTAGTTGTCTCGTCTTTTATCGTTATGTCCCACTACCTACCACTTGCTTGATAAGCCTTCCAACATTGCCATGATAATCCTCTAACCCCTTCACATCCCAGCAAAACATTGTTTGGCTATGTTACCGCTTTCTCAGCCCTTCTTATAGTGTTTCTAGCTGCAGGTGCAATTGCTTCCATGTGTCAACATGGACATTCTTTTATATCACAATATTTATGCTATTTAATTTAATGCACATATACACTTGGTAAAGGGTGGACGGCTTGGCCTTTTGCTTGGAATTTTGTTCCACTCCTGCTGCCCCTAGTTACTTGTGAACCAGTGTTATGTTCCATAAATGAGCGCTCCTAACATGCTCGGGGTTGTTGTGGGGACCACCGTGATTTTTGTTTTGGGATAAAACTTGTCTGGCAAGGCCCAACATTGGTACTAAATTTGCCTAAAACTAATAAAATTGCATATGGACCCGCCGGCACCCACGGATAATTAATCAACCCTCGGGCCAGTGCTCCGCATGAGTGTTGGTCCAAACCAAAGAAGCTTATTAATGCTACCCGCGCCAGCTCGGTGTTTCGCGTGGTAACCATCGCTCATCCGATTGTGCCCTGAGAACGAGATACGCGGCTCCTATCGGGATTGTCGGCACGTCGGGCGACCTTGCTGGAATTGTTTTACCTTTCTCGAACGTCTTGAGTGAGGGATTCCGATTATTCTTCTGGTTATCTCGAGGTGTTGGATTTCCTTTGGAATTTCCGAGGATGATCATGAGATCCGTGGTTGACGTTATTCCCGCTGAGTGTGGTTAATTTGTGATAGATGAGTTGGAGCACCCCTGCAGGGTTAAATCTTTTGAAGAAGCCGTGCCCGCGGTTATGTGGGAAACTTGGATACTTTGTTTAACACCCGGCCATAGCAAACTTGAAGTAAACTCTAATAAAACACACCAACTGTGTGCGTAACCGTGACTGTCTCTTCTCGTGAGTTCTTATCCGAAAGAGAACACGGTGGGGTTATATTTGACGTAAGTAGGTGTTCAGGATCAGTTAGTGATCATTTCTAGTTCACGTCCGTTATGCGTGGACCACCATACTTTACTTTCTGTACTCGTAAGTTAGCCACTCCAATTAAATGCTTAGTCGCTCGCAGCAGCCTCATCACTTAACCATTCCTTACCTATTAATCTTTAATAATCTTGATACCCCTAGAAATGAGATTGCTAAGTCCCTGTGGCTCATAGATTACTACAACAACAGTTGCAGGTACAGGTAATGTGATGATTTGACGTGAGCGTGTTGCTTGATTTGACTTGGAGTTCTTCTTCTTCTTGTTATTCTTCTTCTTCTTCTTCTTCAATCTTGGATGGGTTCCAGGCGGCAGCCTAGGATAGCAAGGGTGGATGTCATTTTATCATTTGATTCGGTCCGTAGTGGGACCCTGCTCTTATGTATGATGTTTGAAATGTTATTGTATTGATGTGACTCTGATGTAGCTTGTGGCGAGTGTAAGCCAATTCCATATACTCATCTCTTCTATACATGTACTTGTAATGATATCCATTCTTGCGAACGCATCGAGATGCGCTTCTATCTCTGTTGAGGCCCTTGTGCCAAATAAGGATAGGACCGCATCTTGGGCATGACAATACCGGACGGATACCTTGTGTGTATCAAAGATCCCAACATAACTAGGTGACTATAAAGATGCTCCACAGGTATCTCCGAGGGTGTCTGTTGAGTGGGCATGGTCAAGACTGGGATTTGTTACTTCGTGTCACGGAGAGGTATCTCAGGGCCCACTCGGTAATACAACATCACAATAAGCCTTGCAAGCAATGTGACTAGGTGTTATCCATGGGATCTTGTATTACGGAAGGAGTAAAGACACTTTCTGGTAATGAGACTGAGCTTGCTATAGAGATATTGACGATCGAATCTCGGGAAAGTAACATACTGAAGAACAAAGGGAACATCGTACGGGATTGACTCAATCCTCTACACAGAGGTTCAATCATTAAAGATCTTTGTAGAATATGTAGGAACCAATCTAGGCATCCAAGTCCCGCTATTATAGTATTGACCGTTGAGGTGTCTCGGTAAAGTCTACATAGTTCTCGAACCCACAGGCTCTGCACAGTTAAGGTTCGGTGACGTTTCGGTATAGTAGAATTATGTATGGTGGTGACCGAAGGTGGTTCGGAGTCCCAGATGCGATCGTGGAGGTCATGAGGATCTCCAGAATGGTCCAGTGGTAAAGGTTGATATATAAAAAGTCCTGTTTTGGTCACTGGAAAAGTTTCGGGTACTTCGGTAGTGTACCGGGAGTGCCGGGAGGGTACCGGGGGCCACCGGGAGGGGTGTCTCCACTCAAAGGACCTCATGGGCTGTGGGAGGAGTCAAACCAGTTCCTAGTTGGCTTGACAAATGCCTGACTAAGGTCCATGCGGCTAAGGATGGGAAAACCCAAAGATGGAAAGGTGGAAAAAGTTTCCAAGTGGAGAGGAGGAATCCTACTCCTAATAGTATTGAAGTAGGACTCCTCCACCTCCAATTTCGGCCAACCCTTGAGGATTTGAGGCTGCCTCCTCCCCTCCCTCCCTCCTATATATACTAGAGGATTTAGAGGGGAGGGATAACCCTAATTGCCACGTCCTCCCTCCACTTCCTCTAGATCGTTTTCTCCTTTAGCCTAGTTTCAGTGGTGCTTTGGCGAAGCCCTGCCGGAATAGTTCCACCACCACCGCCGCAGTGCTATTGCGCTGCTGGTGAACACACTACCTCTCTGCCCCCTCTTGCTGGATCAAGAAGGCGCAGATCGTCATCGAGCTATTTCGGCGGTATTGTGGGATGAAGCGTCCCGCGCGAACATTACTCGTACGGTTACGAGAGACCGGTTCCATCAACTGACATGTAACTTCGTTGCATAAAGATTGTTGGTGTGTGTCTGTTTCTCTCACTTTGGTCGGATCGGATTTGATACAGGTGGTCCTTGAGAAGGTTGAATAGAAATTTGTGTATCAACCTTCTGGTTTTTGCGTAGGTAAGATTTGTTCTTGCTAGATACCCCTAGCAGCCACGTAAAACTTGCAAGAACAATTAGAGGATGTCTAAATTGTTTTTGCAGGGTATGTTGTGATGTGATATGGCCAATTAAATGATGAGATATATGTGATATATGAGATGATCATGTATTGTATAGAATATCACGACTTCCATGTCGATGAGGATGGCAACCGACAAGAGCCATAGGGTTGTCTTTAATTGTTTTCGCCGTTTTGCTTTACTTTATCACTATGAGTTAGCAATAGTGATGGAAGCAACAATCGACGTGACAACCTGATGGCGAGACATTTATGCGATCAAGATGATGGAGATCATGGTGTCATGCCGGTGACGATGGAGATCATGTCGTTGCTTTGGAGATGGAGATCAAAAGCACAAGTTCATGGCCATATCATGTCACTTATGATTTGCATGTGATGTTAATCCTTTTCTGCATCTTATTTTCCTTAGGACGAGGGTAGCATTATAAGGTGATCCCTCACTTAAATTTCAAGATAAAATTGTGTTATCCCCGAGTGTGCACTGTTGCGAAAGTTCGTCATTTCAAGACACCACGTGATGATTGGGTGTGATAGACTCTATGTTCACATACAACAGGTGCAAGCCAGTGTTGCATGAGTAGAGCGCTCAGGCTAAACTTGATGAGCCTAGCATGTACAGACATGGCCTCAGAACACAAGAGACTGAAAGATCGAACCTGAGTCATATAGTCGATATGATCAACATGAAGACGTTCACCATTGAAACAACCTCAACTCACGTGATGATCATACTTGAGTTGGTGGATTTGGATCATGTGACACTTGAATGACTAGAGGGGAGTTCTCCATGTTTTTAGCATGTCATGTGCATTTGCATTCGAAAGAAAATTCCACAAATATGCACATCTTCAGGGGGAGTTCTTCTATGTCTTGCAATCAAATTCGTCAAACTAGGTACTTAAACTTCATATTTTTATCCCCATTGAAAACTTAACCTATTTGTCATCAATCACCAAAAAGCGGTAGATTGTAAGTGCATCTAGTGCCCCTTAGTGATTTTTGGTGTATTGAAGTCTTATAGGTTAAGAGACTGGTGTGTTTGTAACTGTACACAGGCTCTATAAGTCGCCGAGGAGTTTGATATATACGAAGATTATCGACCCCTAAAAATGTATGTCTTCAAGTGACCACTTTGGCGAAGACTTTGGTGAAGGCTTTGCTGAAGACTTTGAAAATGAAGAGGTTTGTGTGACCTTGAAGATATGAACGAGGACTATGAAGCGTGAAGACTTTTGTTTTTGTAGTTTCATTTCCTTTCTTTGAGTCATAGGAAACACCCTACTGTTAAAGGGGGCCGAGGTAATACTAAGGAAAATTTCCAACTGATGCTCAACTCAAAAGCCTCAATCTATCCAATCCTTCGAGTGAAGCATTTGGAAATCTCTAACGATTCAGACAAGTTCTTTATTGACAGAGACGAAGTTCTTCTGGTCTCTGAGGAAATTGGTCTGACTGAGGAGTTAGGACTTTGTCGGGACCTCGATCCTAAGTCATACGAATCCAGACTGTAACATAACACATCACTTTGCGTCCTCACCCACGGTAAGCTACATGGCTGCAGCCTTACCTTAGCCGGGACCGTTTGCGTCTTTTGGCTCACGTATGTGAACATGTCACTGGCAATCACACAACGAAGAACCCGGGCCAGCATGACTAGTCATAGCACCCAAGTGGCACATCCGTACGGAAACAGGCATACATAACCCAGCAATGCAGGTGTCGGCCTCAAGCATGTGTAGACGAGTCATAGCAAGCTACAAGGACTCCATTACGTCGTGAGACACGAATGCCATCACTTCGCGTAGACGAGTCGTAGCAGGCTACAAGGAGTCCATTACACTGTGAGACATTTCCCCGAAGGGACAGACACAGCAACAAAGAAGGATACATGCCGGTTAATCAATGTTTCTAGAGCAGTAGCAAGCTACCATGGCTTGGTGGAAGCACAGAGAGGCAGTTTCCCGTAAAGAGTACTACTAAAGGCACACGACTAGGTGTCGGATGCCATACATACCGTTGCACATCACACGTACGCACGACATGCCCGATATGCATAGATACAACCATGGCATCACAACATAACCATACAACAACATGACTTTTATTTAAGAGGCTCAAATGAGCCTTGCATAATATGTTCTTACAGATAGGGGTCACATGACCCGACACTCAAGTCATGCAAACAAGTTCATACAAGCCAGCGGAAACTTAAGTTGTCTGAGTACAGACGGTGAAATAGAAAAGAGGCACATGGCCTGACTATCTACAACCCACCACACGGGCAAGATCGTAGCTGGTACACCAGCTATTCGACATCGTCAACGTCAAGAAAGAACCCACCTGATGGGTCCTGGTTCTCTTCTGCAACATTTATTAAGCAAGGATGAGTACAATCATACTCAGCAAGTATTTAAATCAGACCTAGACTATTCATGCTCATGTATCAATGTAACATCCCAAAATTTGGGATGTTATGAATATAGCTATGCATCTATCATCATCTTTGCTTGAATGTATGCAATTGTTGAAATGTCCCTTTTCAAATTCTGAAAGCCCCTTTCTAATTTTTCCCCATTGTTGCTTTCACCTATTTGAAATGTTGGTAAAAAGTTCAAATAAGAGAGGAGGAAGATGACACTCCACACCAGGACCAAATTGGTGATTTATTTGAACAACAAAAATCAGAGGTTATTATGAAAATATTTGCAAAAAAGGATTTAAAATAATTAGGCAATTTCTGAAAATAATACTTTTTCAAATTATCCGAATACCAGAATAAAAATGTTCATTAAATGGAATATTTTATTCTGCTAATTATGATATAGATTTTGACATGATTCTTTTTGCTCTGTTTGGTATTAGTTAGTACCACCTTCATGCTTTGTTTGAGAATTTTTAGGATGAATTTGATTAGTGTTTCACCTAAAAACAGATTCTGCCTATTAGTTAGTATAGTTTAATTTAACTTAGTTTTAGTTAGTTCAAATTAGAATTTAGTTTTTTTTTTTTAATAGGTTTTGTTAGTTAAACCTTAGGTGTTTTACTTACTGTTAATAATAATATTAATTGTTTAGGTTATCTCTTTGTTAGCATAGGAATCACAACACACTTTCAAATAGGTTTAATTTGAATTAAAACAACTAGTTAGTAATAGTTTTCTTTCAACAAGTTTTATATAATTTAATTCTGTTTTTCTAAGACAAGTTTTTAGTAATTTCCATTCTGTTGAGATAATGTCTTAGTAATGAATAATAAGATAGTTTTATTCTTTTGTTAGTAAAACCATAGCTACCTCATCTAATAGTGTTTAACCAAACCTTTATAAACTTTACTAAAGTTTTTCTTAACAAACTTTAAATTGATTTTATTCTGTATATTAGTAAAAATATTTATTGTTTACTTGCTGTCAACCATTGTTTTGTTAATCCAAATAGTTTTTGTTATGTTAGTAGTGATTTTCCCATCATCTGCTAGTAAACAAAACTTTGTGTATCTTCTTGCTTGTGATTTGTGCATTGTTTTGTCTTGAATGTTTACTAGTTCTTTGTTGATGCGTGTGTTAGCTACATTATTTTGTATGCTTATTGAGTGCTTGTTTGCTTCGTTAGATTATCCGGAGTGCGAAGCTTGTTACCTAGAGTCACTCACGTACGAAGATCAGCAATCAGGCAAGTCACCTTGATCATGTTTCTACCCATGTTTTATATGCATTAGTTCTACCATCTCCCCAATTGCATGCAAGATAGGTTAGTTGGAAACTTGGTTACATTGAAGTAGTATCATGTGGTAGGTACCCCCTCAACCCCTTTGACAACTTTGGCCACGGGAAACGTTAAATTTTGTTTTGCTATGCTGTTAGTAGACGGGGTGGGTTGTGTGAATCATGAGGGTTGTGAGGTAACAATTTGAAGACCTATGATGATCAAGACTCCAAGACTTCAAGTTTTCAACTCACCTCTGGGTGGATGATGGTTGGAACGGTGCCCTGGAGAAACCAGTGGTTAGCCTAGGTGATGCTGGAGATGTGCCAGTATTCAAGCGGAAAGGTCCACCCAGGCACGATGGGATGGAAGGGTGCTTCAAGACCCAAGGCTTACCTGCACAGCCACAAGCCATTATGGGCTCTGGCTTGGTTGGATATTGTGGCGACACTGCACAGGCGGTGCTATGAGATGTCGAAGAACGGTAGGAAAGGATGGGCACCGACAGAGTCTCAGTGGGACCCCTTAGAAGACCATGTTTTGGTCATCCGTTCCTCAAACACCCTAAAGTGCGAGGAATCCAATGGAGGCGATCAAATCTTGTGGGGAACGTGTGCAAAGCTCTGCAGAGTACTCAACCTAATCGATTAGCCGTGTCCACGGTCATGGACAACTTGAGCCAAAGGAACTGAAACTTCCGGAATTCTCAACACAAATTAATATGATGATGTGGGTATTAACAATTGGGTACGAGAATTGGTTGGTGGAACCATCTCATTAATCAACCAACTTAGTAATATTTTGCTTAGTCCCTCTTTTGATGTAGGAAAAACATGGCTTTACGCAAAAACTTACCCCACCACCTGCCAAATATGCATGTAGACTAGCTGATTATTTTCTCCCCCTCTCTTGTGACTTTGCCGGCATGTTCCATATGCTGACCTACACGGCTGCAACGTATCATGTTGCAGAGTACTTTTCCGACCAGGAGTGAGGACACGCTCTACGCTTGGCGAGATGCCCTTTGGAGTCAGATCGACTCATCTACCATGAAGCTTCCGCAAGACTTAGTTATTCTCATGAGTTGGCCTTCGGCCATTTTATTGTTATGATTATTGTAATAAAGGACTCGATATGAGATTTTGTTGATAAAATGATGTGTGATTTCCCTGTGATATATACATTGATGTACCGTGTGTGTACCAGCATGATCTTGGGATGGTACGGAAACACCGGAAAGTTGACCTTTCAGGTCAGGTCGCTACAGAGATGGTATCAGGGCACACGCTGACCGTAGGACGTAAGCTCTAGGATTGGAAAAGCCATAGGATCATTCTCTTTTCCTTTGTTTTACAAATACTTATTTTTTTCTCCTCTTCTCATTCCTGATTTTTCCTCTCCGTTGTTTTCAACTTTTCTAGATGGCCACCTTCACCCCCATTCGCTTCACGGAGTTCTGCCAGCTAGATGCCACCATGCCTTTTGGCAAGGAGCTGATCCAGATAGTCAAGGATGTGAAGATTGCTTTGCCGACCATCACCGGGTATGCGATCACGTCTTCTCCTCAGGACGCTCGCTACAGGATTGAAGTTCATATCCCCGGGCGGACCTTTGGATTTATCACCGAGTCCATAGACTTCAAGTTTATGGCACCCAGCTGGATTCTCGGGAGAGACATGGCAATTCACCACGCTCTCGGACGTATTCGGGAGGAATACAGAGGAGGTCCCATTTCACGAGACCTCAGCATGGTTTGCCGCAGAGATGCCTATGGCAACATCATCACCAACCCCACTGGAGACTCCACCATGTCATATATCCAGACCCTGGAGACGCATGTCAAGACACTGGAGCTTCGTGTTCGTGCTGACACGAAGACTATCAAGAACCTGATGAACCGCGAGCTAGACCTTGAAGCTGATCTGCGGGAGGCCAACTATGAACACGAGCATGAAGTGAAGGACTTCCTAGAGAGGATCGATGAGTAGAATGCACGCATCGCAACTCTAGAGGAGAAGCTAGACATGGGGGAAAACCTTCACCCCGGAGGAGATATGGCACCCTTCATCAGCGACGATGAAGACTATGAGGAGAGCACCACCGGAGGATCCACGACTATGCACTTCTGAGGAGAACTTTAGTCATGCCCTCCAATGTATCTTTTATTTTTTTCGACGTTAAAGCGTAGGTTGATGTTTGGTTTGATTGAGTCTTGTATTTCCGATGTGTGAACTTGAGTTAAATTAATGAATGAGTGATTGATATGATATGTTTGTGCATTGCATATGGGTAGTGAATTCCTTTCTAGACCCTTGTTCTATTCTAATTCTCATCCCTCTGAAAAACAGCAAGATGCCTCCATGCCGTGAGTCCGACTCCACCTTCCCACCGGAACTCACGCAACTCCTCCAGCAGCAGAATGCACTGATGCAGTTGTTGATTCAGAATCAGACCAACAACCAGAACAACAACAACCACCATCCACCTCAGGCTGACAACCTCACCCGTTTTCTAAGATTGAACCCTCCAACTTTCTCCAGCAGCACTGAGCCTATTGTGGCAGATGACTGGCTCCGCAAGATGGAGAGAGAACTCATCACCGCTGGATGCACTCACGCTGAGAAGGTGCGCTTTGCCGCACATCAACTGGAAGGACCAGCAGCTTCATGGTGGGAGAACTACACCACCACTTATCCTATTGCAGGTGTGACTTGGGAGCAGTTCAAACTTGCTTTCCGCACCGCTCATGTCTCAGCTAGAGCCATGAGTCTGAAGAAGTGCGAGTTTCGCAACCTGCGCCAGGGTAATCGCTCCGTGGCCCAATATGTGGAAGAGTTCAGCATTATGGCTCGTTATGCACCCAGAGATGTGGCCGATGATGCGGCCAAGCAAGAAAAGTTTCTGGAAGGACTCAACGATGAGTTGAGCATACAGCTGGAGGTGGCTACCTTCAACAACTACCAAGAGCTGGTGGATAAGGCCCTCATCTTGGAGGGTAAGCAACAGCAAATTGAGAACCGCAAGCGGAAGTACACTCAGGGGAAGTTCAACTCTGGAGCTCATCAGAAGCTTCGCTACTCCCCGTACTCAGGGAATACCGGATCAGGAACCGGTAAGTTTGGAAAGCACACTCATGTTGTGCACAACCATGGAGGCCACAATCATGGAGGAAATGGGAACAACCGTCCCAACCATGGCAACTTCAAGAATGACAATGGGAATGGGAACAACAACCAGCACCGTCACGCTTCTACTCAGAAGGATCTGAGTCACATCACCTGCTTCAAGTGTCAGAAGATAGGGCGCTATGCTACTGAGTGTCCCCAGAGCAAACAAGGCAATGGAAATGGCAACAACAACGGCAACGCAGCAGTTAAGAAGCCCAATCTGTTTCCCCGTGCTCAAGTGAACCACATTGATGTGGAAGAAGTCTATGATCAACCTGAGACTGTGGTTGGTAAGTTTGTATTGCATTCACGTCCTGTTACAGTACTTTTTGATTCCGGTGCAACTCATTCATTCATATCAAGGGTAGTTGTGGAAAAATATGGTTTGCCCACCAAAACCCTTAATCAACCCTTTAAGGTGAGTTCCCCAGGAGGTATGATGATGGAAGGGATAGGATGCCATGCCTTGAAACTCAATATAGGAAAACATGTTTTTCCCACCGACCTCATAGTCTTAGAGTCACAAGTATTGGATGTAATCCTAGGCATGGATTGGATGACCAAGTATGAATGAAATCTTGACTGTCCCAGCAAGTCTATCTTGCTCACCACCCCGGAGAACAAGAGGATTAAGTATGTATCCCGACGCACACGGATGAGTGCTCGGTTAAATTCTCTCACGGGAGTTGTTCAGGAGGAAGTACCTGTGGTAAAGGACTTCCCGGATGTATTTCCGGAAGTATTACCAGGCATGCCACCAGATAGGGAAATTGAGTTTCTGATAGAGTTACTACCAGGAACAGCTCCAATTTCCAAGAGACCCTATCGGATGCTCGCAAATGATCTACTGGAAATCAAGAAGCAAATCAAGGAGTTATTGGACAAGGGGTATATTCAACCAAGTTCTTCACCTTGGGGAGCCCCAGTACTTTTGGTGGAGAACAAGGATAAAACCTTGAGAATGGTAGTCGATTATCGTGCCTTGAACAAGGTGACTATCAAGAACAAGTATCCTCTGCCGATGATTAATGATTTGTTTGATCAGCTCGTAGGAGCCAAAGTATTCTCCAAGATCGATCTTCGATCAGGGTATCACCAGTTGAAAATTCATGAACAGGATATACCCAAAACAGCTTTCACCACAAGGTATGACTTATATGAGTATACCGTCATGTCCTTTGGTTTAACAAATGCTCCTGCTTACTTCATGAGTTTGATGAACAAAATCTTCATGGAATACTTGGACAAATTTGTCGTGGTGTTCATTGACGACATTCTGTTATTCTCCAAGAACGAGGAAGAACACAAGGAACATTTGCGTTTAGTTCTGGAGAAGCTGAGAGAGCATCAATTATATGCCAAGTTCAGCAAATGTGAATTTTGGCTGACGGAAGTCGGATTCCTTGGACATATTATTTCCGGAGATGGAATAGCAGTGGACCCCGCTAAGGTTGAAGCCGTCACCGAGTGGAAGTCACCCACCTCAGTTAAGGAGATCTGCAGTTTCCTCGGGCTTGCCAGATATTACCGGAGGTTCATTGAGAACTTCTCAAAGATTGCCAAGCCCATGACAAAGTTGTTGAAGAAAGAATCCAAGTATGTTTGGACTGAGGAATGTGAAGCCAGCTTCCAGGAGTTAAAGAAACGTTTGGTCACAGCCCCAGTATTGATCTTGCCCAATATACGGAAGGACTTCCAGGTTTACTGTGATGCCTCACGTCAAGGACTTGGAGGAGTACTTATGCAAGATGGAAAGGTTGTAGCTTATGCTTCCAGACAACTACGACCTCATGAGTTGAATTATGCCACCCATGACTTGGAATTTGTAGCCGTAGTGCACGCACTCAAGACCTGGAGACATTTCCTTGTCGGAAATAGTTGTGATGTTTACACTGATCATAAGAGCCTGAAGTATATCTTCACGCAGAAAGAGTTGAACCTCAGACAGAGGAGATGGTTAGAGTTAATCAAGGACTATGACATGAGATTACACTACCATCCAGGTAAGGCTAATGTTGTAGCCGATGCCTTGAGTCGGAAAACTTATGTAAACACACTCACAGCGGGAGGATTACCCCAAGAGTTAGCCGATGATCTCAGAGAGCTCAGGCTAGAAATAGTCCCAAGAGGATATGTTGCCACGCTGGAAATACAGTCCACTTTGACCAAAAGAATTCGTGAAACTCAGAAGACGGACAAGGAAATAGCTGAGATTAAGAAAAGAATGAAAGATGGTAAAGCTAAAGGTTTTCATGAGGATGAACACGGAACTCTGTGGTTTGAGAACCGCATCTATGTGCCCAATGACCCAGAGCTCAGGAAGTTGATACTTCAGGAAGCCCACGATTCACCTTACTCGATACACCCGGGCAATACCAAGATGTATCTGGACTTGAAAGAAAGTTATTGGTGGACAGGTATGAAGAAGGACATTGCAGAACACGTTGCAATATGTGATGTTTGTCAGCGAGTAAAGGCGGAACATCGGAAACCAGCAGGGTTACTCCAACCTTTGCCGATACCCGAGTGGAAATGGGAAAAGCTTGGTATGGATTTCATCACAGGATTTCCCCGGACCCGTTCAGGTTATGATTCCATCTGGGTAGTGGTTGATCGCTTGACCAAGGTGGCTCACTTCATCCCGGTGAAGACCACCTATACCAGTGCTAAGTTAGCCAGGATTTACATGACCAGGATCGTGTGTCTGGATGGAGCTCCGAGGAGTATCGTGTCAGATAGAGGAACACAATTTACCTCAAAGTTTTGGTATCAGCTACATGAAACTTTGGGTACGAGGCTGGAGTTTAGTACAACTTTTCATCCGCAGACAGATGGCCAGACTGAGAGAGTCAATCAGATTCTGGAAGACATGTTGAGAGCTTGTGCACTAGACTATGGGTCTAGTTGGGATGATAACTTGCCTTACGCAGAATTCTCATACAACAACAGTTATCAGACGAGTCTGAAGATGGCCCCTTTCAAAGCTTTATACGGCAGGAGGTGCAGAACACCACTGACATGGGTTGGTGTTGGAGACCGAAAACTTTTGGTCCCGATCTTATTCGAGATTCAAAGGATAAAGTCAAGTTGATACGTGACAGACTCAAGATAGCTCAATCTCGGCAGAAGAGCTATGCTGACAACAAGCGCAAGGAAGTAACGTGTGAAGTGGGAGACCAAGCATATCTTCGTGTGTCCCCACTTCGAGGAATCAAGAAGTTTGGTGTTAAAGGAAAGTTAGCACCCAGATTCGTAGGCCCCTACAAAATTCTTTAATGTAGAGGCGAAGTTGCATACAAGCTGGAATTGCCAGAAGGACTATCCGGAGTTCATGATGTGTTCCATGTGTCCCAGCTGAAGAAATGCCATGCTGAGATGGCTGATATTCCTTTGAGAGACACCGTGCCCCTAGAGGCCATACAGCTTGACAGTGATCTGACTTATGAGGAGAAGCCTGTCAAGATCCTCGAGACTACCAACAGAGTTACCCGCAGCAAGATCATCAAGTTCTGTAAGGTTCTGTGGAGTCACCACAGCGAGGAAGAAGCCCCTTGGGAGTGCGAAGAAGATCTTCGTAGAGACCACCCGCACCTATTTTCTAGCCAACCCGAATCTCGAGGGCGAGATTCATCTTAAGGTGGGTAGGTTTGTAACATCCCAAAATTCCATTTTGGAATGTTATGAATATAGCTATGCATCTATCATCATCTTTGCTTGAATGTATGCAGTTGTTGAAATGTCCCTTTTCAAATTCTGAAAGCCCCTTTCTAATTTTTCCACATTGTTGCTTTCACCTATTTGAAATGTTGGTAAAAATTTCAAATAAGAGAGGAGGAAGATGACACTCCACACCAGGACCAAATTGGAGATTTATTTGAACAATAAAAACCAGAGGTTATTTTGAAAATATTTGCAAAAAAGGTTTTAAAACAATTAGGCAATTTCTGAAAATAATATTTTTTCAAAGTATTCAAATACCAGAATACAAATGTTCATTAAATGGAATATTTTATTATGATCATTTTGATATATAATACTTCTATGTTTGGAAATATAATATTTGCAATAAAATCTTTTAACTACGTTGTTTTATTAAAAAGGAAAGAAATTAACTAACGGACCGGGACGACCCACCTCTTAAATGCCGAATCGCTAGATTACCGGCCGACCGACGCCCCACCGACGCTTTCCCTGTCGCTGACACCCGGGCCCCACCCTGACCGTGCGAATCCCGCGTCGGCCATCCCCTTCCTCCGCGCGCGTCGACCCCGGCGAGATCCCTCGCCGCGGGACCTCCTCCCCTTCCTTTCCCCGACTCCCTCTCCGGCCTTTAAATAGAGCCCCGAACTCCCCCGCCTCCATTCCCACCCGCCCCCTCTCTCCCGTCGCCAGAACGCCGCTACTGAGCTCGCCGGAGTTTCCACCACCATCGGACCTCCCTACCACCGTCCCGGACGACTCTAACTTCCCCTTGCCTCCCCAACGCCTCCATTCGACGCCGGAGGACCGCCGCTGTCGCCTGAGCCCTTTCGCTGCCTCCCTCGACCACCGGAGCTACCTCCGGCAACGTCCTCGACCACCGTCCACCGCCACCATCGCCGGAGTTCTTCCTCCCCCTCCGGTAAGTCGCCGGACCCTCACTCACCCGTTCTATCTTGGATCTACGGCCCCGATTAGATCGACTTAAAACCGAACCGGTATCCTCTTAGCTTCGGTCGACCGCCCGCAACCATCCAACACACGCGCTAGCCAGCCGATAGGATAGTGACACGTCACCCCTGGTCGTCCGGTAGAAATTTTCTTCTTTTTTTTTAGTTTTAGTTAAACAGAATGTTTTAGAAAATTGTTTTAGCTATAACTTTTAATCTAGTTAATGTTTTGAGTGAATTCTTTTTGCAATAGCTCACATTTTTCATGTAGTTTCACCCTGTACTTTTAAATTTCAAATTTGAACTATAAAATTTGAATTGAATCAAATTTCCTCAAAATATTCAAATATGAATAACTAGAGTTTCAAAATAGATTTTGACATGAATCTTTTTGCTACTGTTTGGTCTTAGTTAGGACCACCTTCATGCTTACTTTGAGAAATTTTAGGATGAATTTCATTAGTGTTTTAGCTAAAATCAAATTCTTCCTATTAGTTAGTATAGTTTAATTTATCTTAGTTTTAGTTAGTTCAAATTAGAATTTAGTTTTTTTTAATAGGTTTTGTTAGTTAAACCTTAGGTGTTTTACTTACTTTTAATAATAATATTAATTGTTTAGGTTATCTCTTTGTTAGCATAGGAATCACAACACACTTTCAAATAGGTTTAATTTGAACACAAACAACTAGTTAGTAATAGTTTTCTTTCAACAAGTTTTATATAATTTAATTCTGTTTTTCTAAGACAAGTTTTTAGTAATTTCCATTCTGTTAAGATAATGTCTTAGTAATAAATAATAAGATAGTTTTATTCTTTTGTTAGTAAAACCATAGCTACCTCATCTAATAGTGTTTAACCAAACCTTTATAAACTTTACTAAAGTTTTTCTTAACAAACTTTAAATTGATTTTATTCTGTATATTAGTAAAAATATTTATTGTTTACTTGCTGTCAACCATTGTTTTGTTAATCCAAATAGTTTTTGTTATGTTAGTAGTGATTTTCCCATCATCTTCTAGTAAACAAAACTTTGTGTATCTTCTTGCTTGTGATTTGTGCATTGTTTTGTCTTGAATGTTTACTAGTTCTTTGTTGATGCGTCTGTTAGCTACATTATTTTGTATGCTTATTGAGTGCTTGTTTGCTTCGTTAGATTATCCAGAGTGCGAAGCTTGTTACCTAGAGTCACTCACGTACGAAGATCAGCAATCAGGCAAGTCACCTTGATCATGTTTCTACCCATGTTTTATATGCTTAAGTTCTACCATCTCCCCAATTGCATGCAAGATAGGTTAGTTGGAAACTTGGTTACATTGAAGTAGTATCATGTGGTAGGTACCCCCTCAACCCCTTTGACAACTTTGGCCTTGGGAAACGTTAAATTTTGTTTTGCTATGCTGTTAGTAGACGGGGTGGGTTCTGTGAATCATGAGGGTTTTGAGGTAACAATTTCAAGACCTATGATGATCAAGACTCCAAGACTTCAAGTTTTCAACTCACCTCTGGGTGGATGATGGTTGGAACGGCGCCCTGGAGAAACCAGTGGTTAGCCTAGGTGATGCTGGAGATGTGCCAGTAATCACGCGGAAAGGTCCACCCAGGCACGAAGGGATGGAAGGGGGCTTCAACACCCAAGGCTTACCTACAGAGCCACAAGCCATTATGGGCTCTGGCTTGGTTGGATATTGTGGTGACACTGCACAGGCGGTGCTATGAGATGTAGAAGAATGGTAGGAAAGGATGGGCACCGACAGAGTCTCAGTGGGACCCCTTAGAAGACCATGTTTTGGTCATCCGTTCCTCAAACACCCTGAAGTGCGAGGATTCCAACGGAGGCGATCAAATCTTTTGGGGAACGTGTGCAAAGCTCTGTAGAGTACTCAACCTAATCGATTAGCCGTGTCCACGGTCATGGACAACTTGAGCCAAAGGAACTGAAACTTCCGGAATTCTCAACACAAATTAATATGATGATGTGGGTATTAACAATTGGGTACGAGAATTGGTTGGTGGAACCATATCATTAATCAACCAACTTAGTAATATTTTGCTTAGTCCCTCTTTTGATGTAGGAAAAACTTGGCTTTACACAAAAACTTACCCCACCACCTGCCATATATGCATGTAGACTAGCTGATTATTTTCACCCCCTCTCTTGTGACTTTGCCAGCATGTTCCATATGCTGACCTACATGGCTGCAACGTATCATGTTGCAGAGTACTTTTCCGACCAGGAGTGAGGACACGCTCTACGCTTAGCGAGATGCCCTTTGGAGTCAGATGGACTCATCTACCATGAAGCTTCCGCAAGACTTAGTTATTGTCATGAGTTGGCCTTCGGCCACTTTATTGTAATGATTATTTTAATAAAGGACTCGATATGAGATTTCGTTAATAAAATGTTGTGTGATTTCCCTTTGATATATACATTCATGTACCGTGTGTGTACCAGCATGATCTTGGGATGGTACGGAAACACCGGAGACTTGACCTTTCAGGTCAGGTCGCTACAATCAATAAGGGGGAGGTGGAGTTTATGCAGAAAGCCAGCTTTGACTCATGGCTAAGCTATACTACACAATTTTTAAATCTTGGTTACAATTTTAGATATCGCACACGAGTCCACTACCTCCATCACAATACACCACCATGGATTCATCTCCCTCTCCTGGGAGAATGCCATCCACGGTACTCACACTTGTCTTGATATTTTATGAGTATCCATTTGATTATCTATGAACAGTATAATTTTTCCAAGTAGTCCATATCCGAGGACGCGGCTATTCGAATAGTTTCATACCCTGCAGGTGTGTACTTCTTCACACATGCTCTCGCCACTTATCGCCATGTGCTAATAAAACCATGCACCTCGGCAACCTTCAAGCGAATGCCCAGCGAGGGAGTCGGCCACGACCGTCAATCACATAAGACCTCTAGTCCAGGCTATCGCCTATTTGAGACTGAACCCGCACGGAAGTCCGCCGAAGTTTCCGCTACGGCCCCAAACGATGTGCGCAGGGTTCCCAAGCCAACCATTCGGGTGACCCTTGGTACACCGTGCCACTACCTACCGCATCGTAACCCACCGCGAGGGTTAGCGCTACGCACGGCCTCCAGCATCCTATAAACACTAGAAATTACTTGCAACTCCAGGACTAAGTACTAAGCGAATGATAAGTCGAGCGGGGTCATATTTCAGGGCCCAGCATGTGGTAGTATCTAGTCTTGGATCACAAACACGGAACTCAGTTCCTAAGAACGGTCCCAATGAGACAACCCGCAATGTACTCCTACATATCCTCTCATTGCTACCTTTAACAAATTGTATTCATGATATGAACATCACATTGGACAGCATTGTTTCCCTCAGTTCATCACCCAGATGAATCAGACCTGACACAACTCTAAGCATAGCAGGCAAAGTAAGCTAAGCACATCATGGCACAAGCATCTACCAGGTATGCTAGGTTGCAAGGTTTAACTCTTTACTGTGACAAGAACAGGTCATGCATAAGAATAGGATCATCTACCGTGTATGACTGACATGTGATCATTTGTCCTAATGTAATAACAAGAGCAGGAGTGAGAGAGTGGGATGTTATCGGAATGATCAATGGGGTTGCTTGCCTTGCTGGGTTGTGAGAAGGTTCTCTCCTTTAGCGGGATAGTCGGGGTTATCCTTGGAAGCAGGGCCTACCGCCATGCAGATAAGAAGCAATCAATACACGCAAGTGCAACAATATGATGCATGATCATGGCATGAGAGCAAGTATGGATGACCTAATGCAGCTAGTGATCATGTTGATTTGAAATGGATTTGAATATAGGTTCACAGTTGTTCTCCATTTCAAATTCCATATATTATCCTATTGATAAATGTCCATGTTCACCTATCTAGATTGCTCTAACATGCATTAGAATAGCAACATTGGATTAATTGGATTTTTCTGATAAGTTTTCATATATAAATTATTTTCATCTGCTTTACAGATTAATTTATATGAATTTTCAAAGTTTTAAACAATTTTTGGAATTATTTTTAAATTGGAAAATGAATTAATGCGTCATCTTGACGTCAACCTGACGTCAGCTGGTCGGCTGACCAGCCAGAGTCAAACCTGACAAGGTGGGACCTCCCTGTTAGCATCATGGGTCTTAATCCCGCGCTGACTGAGGTTTGACCCACCTCTGGGGTCCCACTGTCAGCGACTGGGGATGAATTAATTAGGGGGATTAGCCTCCTAATGATGGCCACGTCGACACCCACCAGAGTGAGGCCGACGGCGACCATTCGCACGGCGGTGACTCGCCGGAACCGCGTCTTCGGCGGCCAAACAAACGGCGGAGGGCACCAGACGACTCGCACTATTTGCGCGCGTCGAACCCGACACCTCCCAGGGGCTGGGGTGGTCGGAATCGACATCGACGACGAGCACGGCGACATGGGCTCGTTGAGCCGGAGTTCAAACGGGGCAGCTGACACCTCCAGAAGCTACCTGGAAGCCTTCTGAGCACGACCGTGTGCTCAGTTGCAAGCTTGGGTCGCCACAACGCTGACGACGACCTCGCCGGCGGTGGGAAGCTTTCGGGTTCGGAGGAATCCGGCTCTACAGAGCTCTATCGAAGGGGAAAGGAGGGGAGAAGGAGCAGGAGCTCACAGCAATCGCAGGGGTGTCGACAGCTAGCTCGGGGAGGGCCTGGAACGGCAGCAAGCTTCGGTTCCTTCTCCGGCGACCCGAGGAAGAAAATGATGGCGCGACAGCGACAGGGGGCTTACGGCGATGCGCGGCTTGGCTAGGAGGAAGAGGAGGTCCGGGCGGAGCTTCTGGCAGGCTCAGATGGGTTCGGGGGTGACTAGAATGGCGGCAGCGAGCTCAAGCAGGTCGCGGCCATGGTGGGACAGAGAGGAAGAATGCGAGAGAGAGAGAGAGAGATCGCGAGAGAGAGAGAGAGAGAGAGGAAAGGAAGGAGAAGGCACGGCGGCGGCATTGGCACTGGCGCTCTCCCAACCCTCCAGGAAAGGAGCCAGGCAGGGAGAAGGTGGCCGGCGTGCGGCGACCACGCGCCCGGCGTCCTCCTGGCCAGAGGTGGGAGATGACCGGTTCGCCCCTGTGGGCTGGGCCGGCTTCTCTCCCCTGGCCCAGGTAGGCTTTTCCCCCCTTTTTTTACTTTATTTCTTTCTGTTTTCTACTTCCTGACCTTTGTTTATTTTTGTTGCAGGTCCAAATGACTTTTCAAAATACCCCAATCATTTTATAAAATAAAGTTTGAATATTTCAAACCTATCCAGAAAGTTTAGAGTATTTTGAAAATGATAATAATGATAATAATTTATTTATCAATTTCAGAGGCTTTAATCATTATATTTAAATTGCTTCTGATGTTCAAATATTTTAAATGATCCCTGTTATATCTTTGCCCAAATTTATCAGACATAGGGAACATTTCTAAGGGCATTTTGATTTTGTTGAAAATTTTACTAGACTTGAATTGTTTTATTTCACGAAGTGCTTGGGGTTTATTTTATTTCTCCCCATTTCATGTTGATGCAATGATGATGATGATGCAAACACATGCTAATCCTATGACATCTAACTAGGGTTGTGACAGATTTCATCACTGCGAATTGCCTACAAGTGAGGAATATGATAAGCCTGAGGACTTTCATAGTTCAAAATTCCGACCATTGTTGTGCTTAGCGCTAGCTGTGCCAAATCATCCTATCCACATAACGGTCATATCATTGGGGGAATTTATGCCTTATGATGTCAGGTTGCACCCTGGTTATAAATAGCCACCCCCACAACCACTAGTTGGTTGGCTGCTTCGAGAGAGAACTGACACTTGGTATTTGAGAGCAACCCATCCTTTGAGGACATTTAGAGAAAACCATCAGTGAGGAAAACCCCAAATCCAAACCACCAAACCCATAGTGATTAAGCACCACTGAAGAGATTGTTCCTGTGTGGAACCGATGCTTGTTACCTTTGAAGATTGTGTATCTTCTAGACGGTTAGGCATCATGGTCTATTGCATCCTGCAGTCAATTGGGGATCAGGGAGTGACCTTGGTCTAGAGCATCCAGTAGTCAATTGTGGATCGCCAGGTGACCAGTTTGTGAGGGTTTTGGAAGTCTACCCTGAAGACTTATCACGAGTGTTGGGCGAGGACTTTGTGACCTTAGCTCAAGGAAACTACGGTAAGGACTATGTGTCCTGGGATTGTGTGTCCTCTGGTTTAAATACCAGGCCGCTCAAAACCAGACGTGCGACTGCCATAGCAGTTGGAACTGGGTCATCAAACCATTGTCTTCATCGAGCAATCTGGTTCTATTTACTCAACCCTTTTATTACGACATATACTTGTTGATGAAATTGATCATTACTGTTTGACGAATTTGACTAAAGACATTCTCAATTTCCTTATCACAAATTCTCCAAGTTACCCCTTTCCTCACCTGCTTATCCTTTATCATGCTACCTGTAACATGTGCATGCTTAATTTCATCATGATGACTATGCTACTGCCATGTTTTTCAGGCACTTGAGTACTTATTCTGCTGCTAGTTATTCATCACATTTCAAATTCCTCAAGTTGAAATTACTCAGTGACGAATTTTGTAAAAATCACCTATTCACACCCCCTCTAGTCGATATAATGCACTTTCAATTGGTATCGGAGCAAGGTACTCCCTTGTTCTATGTGATTTTGGTTTAACCACTTGGATTTCTAGTTATGTCAATTGCAGGTATGATCAAGGTTTCCGCAAGATGTCCTACCTTCGATGGGATAGATTACCCCTACTGGAAGAAGAAGATGCGCATGCATCTTGAAGCTATTCACAACTATCTCTGGTACGTTGTCGAAAATGGTTTTCCTGGACCTCTCCGACAGTAACTTCTATTTATACGAAAAAATTCAAGCAACTCGATTCTCAAGAGAAGAATATCATTTGTGGCCATCTGAGCAAAGGTCAGTATGGTAGAGTGAGTGCTTTGGAGTCTGCTAAGCTTATCTGGGATAGCCTGTCCAAAGTCAATGAAGGTGTTTCCACTCAATGTGATTCCCGTGTATATGTTCTTCGCAATCTCTTCAATCACTTCAAAATAGTTAACAATGAAAATGTTTAGGAAACTTTTAATCGTCTCACTGATATCTCCGACGAGCTTCAAGCATTGGGTGCCACTGACATCACCGACCACGAAGTGGTGAAGAAACTGCAAAGATCTCTTGATTCCAAATTTGACACACTGTCTTTGATGATTCAAGAGCATGGAGACTACAAGTCACTTGATCCTGCTGATGTACTTGAGAGACTCAATACTCATGAAATCTAACAAGCTGAGAAGAGAGACCTCTACGGGCCAAGCTATGGAATATCTCGTGCTCTGAAGGCAAAAGCAATTTCCTCATCTGAAGGCAATGATTCTGATAGTAACCTTGGCGATCCTGAAGAACTGAGTCAGGAGCTGGCAATGCTCGTGAGGAAATTCTAGAAGTTCTCAAGGAGAGGCCGATTTAGAAAATCATCAAAAAGTGGTTTGATGAAATCAAATTCCTCAAGCAACTACAAGAAGAGAACTTGTCAGAAATGCAAGAAGTCCAGTCACTTTACCTCTAACTATACTCTCTAGGAAAAAGAATCGAAGAAGAAGAAGTACAAGGACGACAATTCTGATGACTCGAAGAAAAAGAAGAAATCTTCAAAGTCCTGATCTACAAAGTCCTCATTTCAAAGTCCTCAACGTACAAGAAGAATGGTTCCAAAAAGGATCGGGCTTTCATTGGAAGGAAATTGATTCTGAAGAAGAATCTGAAGGGTATGAAGTAGAGGAAGAATTTGAGGTGGAATCAGAATCTGGTGTTGCTAGCCTTTCTCTGGCCATGGCTTTTGTCAACAATTCCATCTTCAACGATGAAGAAAATGACTACTCCAACGACTCTGACGTCTGCAATTATGAATATGCTCCCACCTATTGATTCATGGCAAAAGCTTCCAAAGTACACAAGCATCCCTCCTCTTTTGAATCAAGTGAAGTTGAATCTGATGAATATGTGCAACCTAGCTATGCCAAACTTGCTAATATTGCCACTAGGCAACAAACTGCACTTGAAAAACTTCAGAAACTGTTAGACAAAAGCGATGATCTGTTGAACGAGGAAGTGGATCAAACTCAAACTCTGTCCGAGTATCTCTAAAGTCTTCAGACAAAGTATGATAACCTTCAGAGTCATCATAATGCTCTCTTAGCTGATCATGAGAAGATTTCTTATGACTTTCTTCAAAGAAAGCAAGATCTTGAGAAACTAAGAGTGTCTCATGAGGATCGCCAAAGGGAAACCGATTCCTTACTAACTCAATAGATCATTACCGCTCAGGAAGAATTTGTTCCACCTTGTTTGAAATGCATCGAACGTGAAACTGCTAATTCTTCACATGAATGTTCAAAGGCTTCTATTGCTGCAAATTCGTCAACTATCTCTGTGGTGACAAATTCCTCATATGAGGATATCGCATGTATCACTGACGAAAATGTAGGGTTGAAGGAATTGTATGTGACAGGCATGTACAAAAGTCTCAAAGGGCATCAAACCCTTTGCGATGTGCTCAAAGAGCAGATTCTGAATAGGAACCCTAGGAAAGAGGGTATTGCATTTGAGAGCAAACTCAGTGCTGGTGTATACTACTGGGCACATGAGTAGTGCCCCAAAACCTCATGGGTTGCTGCAAAAGGACCTCATGTAGATCCATCCACTTTATCTGGCTTTACTTGTGAAACTTCATATTCCTCTGACGAGTCACTTGAGTCCAACTGAAAATTCTTCAAAAATCAGAAAGGTGAACTATTTCACAGATTTGTTGGAACTAACTGCAACAATGGTACACCTATGAAGAAAATCTGGGTTCCTAAGAGCTGCTTGCAAATTCTTCAAGTGAATGTCCTCATGACACCACCCATGAAGGATAGGAAGCCCACATCAAATTCCTCATATGGACCAAACTCTTCACTTGGACCAAATTCCTCAAATGGTCAAGACTATCATTCTCGTGCTAATGCATCTGTTTCACAGGGAAAATCTAAGAGTTCCGAATATGTGCATTAATTTTCAAATCACTATGTTCATAAGTCCTCGAAGTATTTTTTGCTTATTCATATGAGTACTCTAACCCTCGTCCTGTGAAACGAAGCGTATTTCCTTCAATGCCTCCCTTCTCATATGATGCTCGCAGAATGATGAACTCTTTGCCACCCCTCTAGATGTGGGTGGTGAAGAAATTGAACTAATCTCTTATGTAGGGTCAGGTCTCCAGATGAACTTAAACATCTAATGAATTTGCTGGAGACCTGAGGAAATGCTTGAAAGCAGGCAAGCTAATCATGCAGAAATGAATTCCTCATTTCTCACGTCCACACACTGCTTTACTTACTATGTTGTGTGATGAAATTCTGCCTGATGAATTTGATGTCATATTCTTCACTTTGAAGCATATGAGTTCGTAAGTGGTACTAATTCATCCGTAGGATGAACCTCCAAAAGCTACTGAGTAGGTCCTCGACAGAGGATGCACCAACCACATGACTGGTGACAAGAGTTTACTGATGAATTTACCACTTGCCCCCATCTCATATGAAGCATATCACCTACGCTAACAAAGGAAAAAAGCAAGGTATTGTGTCTAGGTAAGGTTGCAATCTCAAAGGACCGACACATGGATAAGGTGATGCTTTTCGAATCCCACGGGTTCAACCTCATGTCTGTCTCAATGCTTTGTGATATTGATATGATTGTCGTCTTTGGAAAATATCGTTGTGTTGTTGTCACAGAATTTGACCATTCCAAAGTCTTCGAAGGCTTTAGGAGTGGATACTTGTATATTGTTGATTTCTCTACAGGTCCTTAGCCTACCACGTGCCTACTTGGAAAGTCCTCAGAAGGCTGGCTGCAGCATCGAGTGGACATGCTGGTATGAGGAACTTGCACACACTTGTGAAGAAAAAGCACGTAATTTGCATTGAAGGTGTCAAATCCCTCAAGGATCACCTCTCTGGTGCATGTGAGTCTGGGAATATGACCAGATCCAAGCATCCCTCAAAGAAAATCATGACCACGACTCGACCTTTTGAATTGCTTCATATGGACCTCTTTGGCCCCACTCATTATACCTCACAAACAAATTCTTCAAGTCTGTATGGCTTTGTCATTGTTACTGATTAGTCCCGTTAGTGTTGGGTGCATATTATTCTATGCAAAAATTAAGTGCAGGATGTCTTCAGACGATTTGCTTCCAGGGCCTCAACTAACTTCGGCGTCAAGAGCAAGCATATCAGGAGTGATAATGGGACTGAGTTCAAGAACACCAATCTTGACGAATATCTTGATGAACTTGGTATTACTCATGAGTTATCTGCCCCATATACTCCTTAGAAGAACGGTGTAGTGGAATATAAGAACATGACTCTTGTTGAGATGGATTGCACCATGCTTGATGAATACAAGACTCCTCATCGCTTCTGGCATGAGGCAATTGATACAGCTTGCCACATCATCAACCGGGTATATCTTCACAAATTCTTCAAGAAGACTTCATATCAACTCATGAATAGCAAGAAACCCAATGTAAGTTATCTCAAAGTCTTCTATGCAAAATGTTGGATTAGAGATCCATACCATAGTTCTAAATTTGCACCAAAAGCACATGAAGGTTTTATGCTTGGTTACGGAAAGGACTCGCACTCCTATAGAGTCTTCAACACCTACCACCAAAAGGTTGTTGAAACTATAGATGTGCGGTTCGATGAAACTAACGGCTCGCAAAGAGAGCACCTGCCTCCTGTGCTAGATGAAAAGTCTCTTGAGGAATCCATTAAGCTCAAGGCGACTGAAGATGTCATACCCACTTAAGAACCTCAACCCACTGATGAAGTCATTCCAACCAATGAAGACATTCATGCTGATACACCTGAAGAAAATGGTGTTGAAGAAAATCCTCAGCCATGTCAACCTGCTCATCCAAGAGTTGCAAATGAAGTGCAGATTGACAAAATCATGGACGATATCAATGCACTAGGTCCCCTCACTCGCTCAAGACCTTCACATTTGACTAACTTTTGTGGGTACTTTTCTTTTGTCTCTATCACAGAGGCCTCCAAAGTTGATGAAGCATTGTAGGAGCCAGAGTGGATTCAATCTATGGAAGAGGAATTACATCAATTCAAGCTAAATAATGTGTGGGAACTTGTCAGGCGTCCAGATCCTTGCAAGCACAACATCATAGGTACCAAGTGGATCTACCACAACAAGTAAGATGAAAATGGCATTGTGGTAAGGAATAAGGCTCGTCTTGTAGCTCAAGGCTACACACAGGTTGAAGCAAATGACTTTGATGAAACTTTTGCACCTGTTACTAGACTTGAAGCTATTCGCATATTGCCTGCTTATTCTAACCATCATGACATAATCTTATATAAAATGGATGTGAAAAGTGCATTCCTCAATGGTAAGCTTGAGGAAGAAGTATATATTGATCAACCCCTAGGTTTTGAAGACCCTAAGCATCCTTACAAAGTCTTCAGACTCAACAAGGCCCTCTATGGCCTCAAGCAGTCCCCTCGGGCGTAGTACGACACTATGAAGAAATTCCTCATGAAGAAAGGCTTCAAACCTGGTTCACTCAACCCAACTATTTTAACTAAATCCTATGACAATGAACTATTCATATGCCAAATATATGTAGAAGATATTATCTTTGGTTGTACTCACAACCATTACAATGATGAATTTTCCTATATGATGAGTGAAGAATATCAAATTTCTATGATGGGAGAGTTGAAATTCTTCTTAGGTCTTCAAATTCGTCAGCAACATAGCGGTATGTTCATCTCTCAAGAGAAATACCTCAAGGATGTTCTAAGGAATTTCAACATGCAAGACTGCAAAGTCGTCAAAACTCCAATGCCTTCAAAAGGCCACCTCTGCATTGACGAAAATGGTAAAGATTTCGATTAGAAGGTATATCGCTCGATGATTGGCCCTTTATTGTATGTGTGTGCATCTAGGCCTGATATTATGCTGATTATTTGCATGTGTGCCCGACTCCAAGCAACACCAAAGGAATCACACCATAAGGCTGTGAAATATATTCTTTGATACTTAGCTCACACACCAACACATGGATTATGGTATCCCAAGGACTCAAATCTTCACCTCATCGGATACTCAGATCCTTACTATGCTAGTGATCGTGTGGATCGCAAGTCAACCTCAGGCACATGTCATTTCCTCGGCCGATCCTTAGTCTGTTGGTCCTCTAAGAAGTAGTACTTTGTGTCACCATCTACTATTGAAGCTGAGTACATTGTTGCTGGTTCATGTTGCACTCAGTTGCTGTGGATGAAAAAAAACCTCAACGACTATGGCGTCAAGGTGAAGAATGTGCATGTTTGTTCTGACAACGAGAGCGCTATCAAGATCACTTACAACCCAGTTCAGCATTCCAAGACCAAGGACATCCAGATTCATCATCATTTTCTTCGAGATCATGTACTCAATGGAGACATCTCCATCGACCACATTCCCACTGAAGAACAACTGTCTGATACCTTCACAAAGCCCTTAGATGAAAAGAGATTTTACAAGTTGTGGTGTGAGCTAAATATCTTAGAATCTTCGAATGTTCTTTGAAAAGACACACATCCTAACACTTATGCAAAATTGATGACTTTGATGTGCAACACACGAAGTAACGTTTTTCTTCAAACAATGAACAATAAGCCTCTAAGTGTGAACAAATTAATGAAGAATTCGATTCTCAGAACCCTACGACAATTGTACCCGGTGTCTGAAATCATCATTCTTATACGGTGTGTCATGCCACCAACAATAGTTGAAATTCTTCAATGTTGAGTTTTTCATCACTCTGCAAATTCTTCAAATTTTCAAATTCCTCAAGTTTGCAAAACCCTCGAACCGTAATTCTTCAAACTATGAAACTGATTTTCCTCCTTGACTACATACATATATTTGAGTTTTCAATGTCCTCAACAGCATTCACATATTGCTAATTATTCAAGTTGATTTACATCTAAGTGAATGTGATCAGACTCGTTCCCCTCTATGCTAAACTCAACCCAGTCTGTTCAGAAATTATTCATTTGCGTTCTACTTTGAAACTAGGTCAAAGTCTTCACTGTGTCCTTGACAGCTGAAGAATTTGTTAAAGAAAAATTTAAAATTTTGACTATCAAAATTTTCGGTGCTTCCCGCTCAAACTATTCTGATTCCCATGACTAGATAACCCATGATCCTCCACTATCTCCTCTACTCAGAACGTCGGTGACACAAGTCGCGTGGAGAGCAAGGGTCACGGGCAACATGTTACAAAATCTTCGGGCAAGCTAGTTTTAACCTCAACTATAAATACCCCTTCCCTTTCAGAGTGTTCTAGTTACTCATCACTTCCCTCACTCTCCCGAGGTCAAAACTAGCGCCGCCACTAAACCATCATTGCCATTGTGCAAGAGCTTCACTACCTCAACCTTGTCGTCGCCGTACTCGCATCGGCCACGGAAATCTTCACTCCGTTGCCGTTGTAGCTGTCTCCCTCTACCAAGCTAGGGCATGGGAGATCTGCACGAATGAACTTCTCCAATTTCATCTCACTCTTCGTCGTGTTCTTCGTCAGGGTAAATAAAATCTAATTTTACTACCCTTGTTTGATCTTCGTATTTTCCACCAAATCCTCAAAGGTGTTTATTCTTCAAGAATCATCCTCTTAACCACTTTATGTGCTTCATTTCCTTGATGTTTTTCCTAAGTTAATGATTTTCCTCAAGATTCCTCAATTGTGTGGATCCTCACAATTTGCGAAATTCTAGAACCAAAGACAAGAACACGTAGTGAAATTCCTCAAGACACCTATGGTCAAAATCCTTAACTTCATGTATTTTTAAAATTTCTGAGAACGCATATGACCTCTTCAAATTCCTCGCACCTATACTCTGTTCACAGGTACAAAATGTCTGGTGATGAATCACTAGGTTCTCATCAACTTAACTCACTTGCAGCATTCCTTGAGAAAAAATGTATACATCTTCAGAATCATCAAGAGTTCAAAATCATCGGGTTAAGAAAATGGCGGATGGTAAAAGACCTTAGAAGGGTGGAAACAAGGCTGAACAAAACATTGCTTTTGAAATACCTAAGATTTATATGCTGGTTACTGTACTCCTGATAAATCTATTCATGGGAAAGAAACAAAGGAGCAGAGAGAGATCAGAATTCAAAGGATAGAATGGAGGTGGCTGAAGGAGTGGAGAGACTACCATTCTGTCACTCCCAAGTACATGAAGAAATTAGCACTCAAACCTCCTTGTAGAAGATCACGCCCTCCTGATGATCAAGAAGTTGATCCCTCTAGCATAACTCATGGTGAAGACTTTCCAGCTGAATGGGCAAAGCATGAATGAAAACTTTAGAGAACTGCCAAAGCAGCCGTGAAGCAATTCAATGAAGATTCTGCTGCTGCTGCCTCTGCCGGAGCCTCTGCTAGTGCTTCGAAGAAGTCAATGGTAAAGAAGTCCGCAGTGAAGCCCAAATCCTCAACTTCAAAGTCGTCACTGCAGGATCGTCAAGCAAATTCTTCTAAGGCCACTTCAATACCTTCTGTAGCTGCACAATAATCAGCTGGTGCCACAAAGTCCTCAACACCTGTACATCTTGCTACATGTCAGAGGACTACTAGCTTCTCAATTGCTTCAGGGGTTTCTGCAAGTTCATCAGCCCAAGCACATTCCTCAACCAGTCCTTCTCTGCTGAAGATGAAAGCTACTGCTGGACGAGGAGCTCGACCAATTCCTCGCCCTAAGAAAGTTGTGTTTCAGGTTCCATCAGATTCTTCAGATGATGAAGCTGATGATGACAAACTTTAGGAAATCTTCATAAACAAGAAAGAAAGAGTTGCTCAAGCCAAGGGCACTCAAATTGCTCTGATGATGGAACCAAAGACTGTGCTCGACTTCATTGACATTTCACACCAGGACCCAAACACACCAATTGATGATTTGAATCTGCCTCCTGGTCCAAGCCATGTCCTCACTGCCTTCATAGCTGAAGAAAAGTGGAAGCATGAGAAGGATCGAAAAACCAAGAAAGATCAGTATGAGAAGGAACATTTCTTGAAGAGTAATGTTCTGGAGCTTTCTCCTGAATAGCTTGTGACCATACAATCTGACATCAAAGGACTCAGTGATTAATTCAACCGATACTATGCTTATTGGCAAGGTACCAAGGTCTGGTTCATCAAAGTGGATGACAAATCCATCAAGGACCACAACAAGAGTGTTGTAGATCAATCGCAATCGCAACTTCCTCGGACTGAAGAATCTGCTCAGCCTGCTGAAGAAACTACAAGCACAGCTGAAAAACTTTAGACTGCTAAAGAACCTGTCAGGGCAACCTCCACTGTTGCGCTTGGAGAAATTGCCAGGCCAATTGAAGCTTTTGCTGTGCTTGATGAAATTGAGACCACCAGGACGACTGCATCAGTCGTGCTACCCCATCACCCTCTGCTGAAATTGCAAGATCTTCAAGGGTGAAGAATATCAGCCTTCCTTCTGCATTAGAAGTGAAGAAAACAAAGGCTGCAGAGAAGAAGGCGGCACAAAAGACAAAAGCATCTACTTTAGATTCCTCAGCAGTGAAGAAGTTGAAGACACTGCCTAGTTCCTCCACTAATCCAATTGATGCAACTCCTATCACCTTCGTACCATCCTATTAGCTAGTACCATTTGGTGTTGACTATGTCATCCCAAATGATGAACAAGATGAAAAGGATCAGTCTAGTGCTTCCCCAGAGCAGATTGATGAAGAAATTTAAGTGGAAGAAAATTCTTCAACCCCCCTGGTATCATCACCCCAACCTTAGTTGACTGCTGAAGAGGCCGACATTGAAGAAATTGAAGAGGACATGGACATTGGAAACACAACTCCTCTTATCAATGATGAATGTTGGGAAGCTGCACACCCAAACTCACCAATGACCACTCCCCTCACCCAAGTTCCTCAGTCTCCATCCTGGAATGAGGAAATTCATACATGATCTGATGATGTGGTCGCACCTGTCACTACAATACCTGAGGATATTCTAGCTGCATTAGCGAAGAAATTGCCGCTCCTACTAGAACTGAGGAAACTGTTGTTCCAATTCCTCAGTCTGAAGATGTTCCACCCATGCCCAAGGAAATTGTGGGCTGCTTCAAGACAAACCTTCAGCCAAAGCCTAAAATGCCATTCAAAGGCTCCATGCGCCCCAAATTCATCAAGACGAATTTCTACAACTAGCACATATTCTTCACAAGACCAAATCCATATGATTAAGCAAGGGATGGTCGTACCAGATTCTGGACACCCACACAGATGAATTATTATGCATCAGTGTTGTCTGACAAGGAGAAAGCCTTCGAGCACCAACAAATTCCTTATGCGGATATGGAAACTATCCCATGCTTCACACCGGTGCTCGCAGTACTTCACGATGCTGAAATTCTTCCATCCTACATGGACATTTGTGATTGGAATGAAGAGCTAATTCTTCTATTGTATGCCACCTTGCACATCACAGGTGAGGCTTCTGATGTCAATTCTTGGGTTCTCGACTAGATGACATGATCAACTCACTACACTGCCCCAGCCTCAGAATTGCTTCGAGCTGTGCCAATCCCAATTCTCTTAGAAGGAGAAAGATGCATGCTTGATGAACCTGCAATGCCCAATCACATGATACAGGTGTTGATGAAGCCGTTGGCTCCTGGAAAACCTCCAAGGACTACCTTCCTAGTGAAGGATTTTCTCTATGCTCCCAGGACCATCTATCGCATTCTGAACAAAACTCTCAGTCCTCAGAAGGGTCACAACACAACTCCAAAGAACAAGACATGGAGGGAATCATGATGAATATGCTATTCAACATCATTCATGGGATTTTCGTCAACTACCATGATTTCTTCCTGAGGACTTTGGCCACTACAGCTTCAGCCCCATTTGAATTGAAGCCTTACGCTCCCTGGATCATGAAATTCATCAGATCAAGGTCTTCTTTTCCTTTGAAGGCTGACTTTCAGAATCACTTCGGCTTTCTACCTCCTATCGAAGTCCTCAAGCACACAATTTCATCAATTGAGGGCAAAGATAAGGCTCTCATTGATGAAGGTACTCGTCCATTGGATGGTCAGTTTCACAAAGCTGCATCTTACTCCATCGATGATTTCTCTGCTACCCAAGACTCTGCTGCAATAGCCTGAGCACAAAAGCCTCGAGAAACTACCCCTCATGTGATGACTAATCATGAGTTCCTTCTAAGTCTTCATCAGAAGGTCGATCACAACCACAAGTGGGTCAAGCGTCAGTTTGGTTCACTTCTTCGAGACATGACTGTCACGCACAACACTGTGAGGAAGAACCAATACTACCTTTATGAAGTCTTCAATCATACGTGGGCCATTCTGTCTCACCTCAAGACTCCTGAAGAACTCAAGGAGATGGACCTTGAGCAAAACCTTGACTGGACTCGTCCTCCTCATAAGAAATTCAAGAAAGTTCATGTTCTTCGGCTTGTTAAAATCTCATATTCTTCATCGTGCGAGGCGGATGAAGCTGAGGAAATTGACAACACTGATGTGGTCCCTGTATCGACAAATGACCCTGACAATGCTGGCGCTCCTCCATTAACTTCAAGATGAAAATCTTCAAGGGGTGTTAGTCCTCACTTTTCATCCCTTTTGGTCTTCGATGACAAAGGGGGAGAAAATTTGAGTTAGTCTTCACGGGTCTCTATACATGGGTTGTTTTTTTGTTTAAGTTACATCTCTCGCTCTTCTGAAGCTTTTGTTGGTTGAGTTGTAAACTTAAATCCGATGGTGGTCTGACTCTTTTGAACTGCTTTCCGCACGCTATTTCCTCAAATTACCTTAATGCATGCATGCTGAATTTTGGCAGACACCATTTTCATTAAGCATTTCAAATTCTTCATATCATGTGTTAAATGCGTGTATGAATTACAAGATATAGGGGGAGTTCTCCATGTTTTTAACATGTCATGTGCATTTGCAGTCGAAAGCAAATTCCTCAAATATGCACATCTTCAGGGGGGAGTTCTTCTATATCTTGCAATCAAATTCCTCAAACTTGGTACTTACACTTCATATTTTTATTCCCATTGAAAACTTAACCTATTTGTCATCAATCACCAAAAAGGGTGAGATTGTAAGTGCATCTAGTTCCCCATAGTGATTTTGGTGTATCGAAGACTTATAGGTTAATAGATTGGTGTGTTTGTAACTGTACACAGGCTCTATAAGTTGCTGAGGAGTTTGATATATTTGAAGATTATCTACCCCTAAAAACTGAAGACTTTGGTGAAGGCTTTGCTGAAGGCTTTGGTATTCCCTGAAGAATTTGAAATGAAGAAGTTGGTGTGACCTTGAAGATATGAACGAGGACTATGAAGCGTGAAGACTTTTGTTTTCATAGTTTCATTTCCTTTCTTTGAGTCATAGGAAACACCCTACTATTAAAGGGGGCTGAGGTAACACTAAGGAAAATTTCCAACTGATACTCAACTCAAAATCCTCAATCTATCCAATCCTTCGATTGAAGCCTTTGGAAATCTCTTACGATTCAGACAAGTTCTTCAGTGACAGAGACGAAGTTCTTCTGGTCTCTGAGGAAATTGGTCTGGCGTAGGAGTTAGGATTTTGTCACTGAAAATTGCCTACATGTGAGGTGTCACACCCTGTGATTTTCCTCATTACTAAGTTAACATGACTCAAAAGTAGGGCCAATTAAAACTTTTTGAGTGCATTTGAATGCTTGACTTGTGTGTTATTCGCTTGCCTGTTTGATTGCTTGCTAGTGCTCTATAATCAAAAAACTCCCTCCTACTCTCAAAACACTTTTCCTTGATCCAAACTTCTTTACCAATGTTCATGCCATTTGAATAGTGCCCAAAACTATTTTTATCAAATATTATTTTTCCCAAAAAGGATTTATTCAAATTTGGTTTGCAAAACCTCCTGAATTGAGGTTTGTATTACAAGTCCTCAAATTGGGTGGATCCTTTTTCCTCAAAGACCTTATTTGGAATCAACTATATATATTACCTCCGAAAACCAACAAATATTAATTTTAAATATTATTTTCCTATTTTCTTTAAAGGCTTTTTCTTAAGGCGAAAAATGGTCTGTTATAGGGAAAAAGTATTTCAACGATTTCAAAATATTTGTGAAAATTTAGGTAAACTCACTGGATATATATTTTCCATATATATGAGTTTCCACACATGGTCATGTTCAAAATCATGGGCAAAACCCCTCAAACCCTTTCTGTGCAAATGAAGCTTTTGTAATATTTCTATAAGAATTATTCTCAATAAATTACAAGAAAATTCCAGCAAGTCACACATGTCATATGTGATGAACTTGGAGAGTTCCATCTCAATCCCAATAGATTTGCTTCATCAAAATATTCCAAAATCATTCCTGTCTAGAGCCAAATTTGAACAACTTTACATTATGAAGTTTGTCCCCTTGACCCCAAAATTTTTGGGCATGCGAGAAACCCCAAATAATGATACCTAAAAGTGTGTTATATCGACTAGAGGGGGTGAATAAGAGATTTTTACAAATTCATCACTTGAGGAATTTCAACTTGAGGAATTTGAAATGTGATGAATAAGTAGCAGCGGATTAAGTACTCATGTGCATGAGGAACTTAGCGACATCATAGTCATCATGATGAAATGAAACATGCACAGATTACAAGTAGCATAATACAGGATAAGCAGGTGAGGAACATGGTAACTTGAAGAATTTGACGTGAGGAAATTTTCAAAGTCTTCAGTCAAATTCTTCAAACAGTAACGATCAATTTCATCAACATGTATCTGAGGAATAAAGGGGTTGAGGAAATAGAACTAGATAGCTCTATTAAGACAATGGTTTGATGAACCAGTTCCAACTGCTATGATAGTCGTACGTCTGGTTTGGAGCGGCCTGGTATTTAAACCAGAGGACACACAGTCCCAGGATACACAGTCCTTATCGTATTCTCCTTGATCTAAGGTCACCAAGTCCTCGCCCAACACTCGTGGTAAGTCTTCAAGGTAGACTTCCAAAACCCTCACAAACTGGACACCCAGCGATCCACAATTGACTGATGAATGCTCTAGACCAAGGTCACTCTGTGATCCCCAATTGACTGCAGGATGCACTAGACCATGACGCCTAACCGTCTGGAGGATACACAGTCCTTAAAGGTAACAAGTGTCGGTTGTACACAGGAATTTCTTCAGTGATGCTCAATCACTTTGGGTTTGGTGGTTTGGATTTGGGTTTCTCCTCACTAATAGTTTTATCTCAAAGTCCTCGAGGATGGGTTGCTCTCAAATGACAAGTGTCAGTTCTCTCTCGGAGCAGCCAACCAACTAGTGGTTGTGGGGTGACTATTTATAGCCTGGGTGCAACCGGACATGATAAGACATAAATGCCCCCAATGATATGACCATTATGTGGATGTGATGATTGGGGATAGTTGGCTAAGCACAGCAATGGTCAGAATTTTGAACTATGAAAGTCCTCAGGCTTAACATGTTCCTCACTTGTAGGCAATTCGCACTGGCGAAATCCTAACTCCCCAGTCTGATCAATTTCATCAAAGACCAGAAGAACATCGTATCTGTCACTGAAGAACTTGCCTGAACTTCAAGAGATTTCCAAAGGCTTCACTTGAAGGATTGGATAGGTTGAGGATTTTGGAGTTGAGCATCAGTTGGAAATTTTCCTTAGTATTACCTCACCCCGCTTTAATAGTACGGTGTTTCCTATGACTCAAAGAAAGGAAATGAAACTATGAAAAAAAAGACTTCACGCTTCATAGTCCTCGTTCATATCTTCACGGTCACACCAACATCTTCATTTTCAAAGTCTTCAGGGAATACCAAAGTCTTCAGCAAAGTCTTTACCAAAGTTTTTAGTTGAAGACATACATTTTTAGGGGTCGGTAATCTCCGAATATATCAAACTCCTCATCGACTTATAGAGCATGTGTACACTCATAAACGCATTAGTTCCTTAACCTATAAGTCTTAAATACACCAGAATCACTAAGGGGTACTAGATGCACTTACAATACCACACCAAGTGGTGGATTTGCAGGAAGTTAAATGCATGCCTAGATCTACAGAAATCTGATTCTGTTGATTTGTAGGGTTTCACAAAGTTACATTGTGATTTTTTGGCAAAACTCCTCAAACTTGGTGGTACTCTCTATTTCTACCTATATTTTCATCCTGTTAAGTATCATGGCAAGCAAACCCCATTTTCATAGCCAAACCATCATCAAACACTTTTGCTTATACTATAACAAAGCCATGTTTCCACCTCTTAACTTGTTCTCCCTGCCCTCAAATTTTTACCACTTTCTCACATTGATGCATCTCATCTCTAGCAAGGAAAACCCAAATCTAGTTCTAGAGTTAAGTGCGGCAAAACACCATTTTACCCCTCTGGGTAGCCCCATTTCCTCTTCCCTGCAACCTCTCTCCTCTTCCTTTGGCCTCAAAGGGAATCCAAGGGCCTTCCCACCTTGTTTAATTACCCCCAGAACCTCTGGACACAAGTGGCCATTACCATGGCACAAGTGGCAATGCCATGGCATGCAATGGCCGCGCTCCAGTGCATGCTATAGTGACCGACCACATTGTAGCCGTCGCCCAATGCATGGCCCCGACCACCTTGAGCATCCCCCTCTCGCTAGATGGTCGGCTTCGACGTCTGGGACACACAACACCTAGGCCCCCGTCCTCTAACATGTGCCATGGACCGAACGCACCAGTGAGCGCGCTCGCACATGCGCGCCTCTGTCCCCCTACCTCATCTCTCTCCCTTCCTTACCTCATAGTCAAGCTCCACGAACGCCGTAGAAACGCCCGAGCCTGCGTCCGTGAGCTCTAGCAACTGCCTCGCCACTGCCAAGCTCCCTGTCCATGGTGCGCCTCGGCATGGCTATATAAGCCCTCCTAAGCACTCCTCGCGCCCCCTAACGATCTGTCTCACTCCCTCTCTCTCCCTTGCAGCCCTGGACCGGCTCCTCGACCCGCCCTGTGCTGCCTGAACCTCTCCATGGCCAGAACCCCGTCAACAGCCCTCACTCAAATTCGACCAACCTATAGCCTATCCCCTTCCCTGACCGGCCCAATGCCTCCGCCTGGCCACCTTGGAGCCCACTTGGACTCCATTTTTTCACCTAGTCACATGTGCGCTCGAAGCGACGACGACCCAATGGCTCCCCCCTAGCGGCCATCCCAATACACCGCCGCTGCAACCCCTTCCGGCAAGCGCGTAGCGCTTGGATGGATATAGCGCGACCTCCCGAGATCACTGTCGTGCCGAGCCTCGCCGGAGGTGGCGGAAGGAGCAACCGCCGGTGCACGCTCGGCCTCCCGTGCCTCTCCTTCGCGGGAGTGGGAGGAGGGAGATGAACCTACCGGTGGGTCCCCCTACCAACCAGCCAATGGGGATGGGCCACTGACTGGCGGGCCCAGGATCCTTTTAAGTGGTGGTGGCTCCTCCTCTTTCCGCCTCCATGCATAGGAGGCATACTTCAAAGAGTACTCCTTTGATGTGGCCGACCTAGAGCGCGTGGTCGAGCAGTTCGGCTGGCCTAGTGCGCATCGGTGCTAAGTTACGCCTAGTCCGTAGCCTAGGCCCATTTGGGTAATTTCCTTATATCCTTTTTATTTTCTATTAAAATAATAGAAATTCATAGAATATTCATATCGAGTCCAACTTTGATGATTCAATTTTCTACAGATTCTTAAAATCATGTTCTATCCGGAAATGTGGTCTACATATTTTTCCTGCAAAAGTTTCTGTAGAGTTCAACTTCAAATTTGAATTTGAATTATGATATGCCCCACTTGTAAAATCCATAATGGATTCAAGTCAACTCCAAATGGAGTTATTCAAATTTCCATAAGCTCTAAATGTCATGCCCTAATTATCTATCCATGTTGAACATTTTTACCATGCACCTATTCTGTTGGATCTAATAAATGGACCATTTTCCATTTCTTCCATCTTATGAAATCCACAGGGAAATGAATTCAACTCCAAATCCAGTGATTCAACGTCCTAAAACAATCATAACCTATTTGTTGGGTGCATCCACTCATTTTTACAAAAACCATTTTCTATAGACTTCTAATAGGATCATCATTTCCTTCTTTTTCTCCATTCATAAATCTCCCTTGATGCATGTCCAATAAAACCTCCTTGGTTATTTTCTTGTGACTGGAGGTGGCCATGAAATGTAAAACTCCTATTTATGGAGCACTTTTATTTTCTTTTTTTTGTGTTGCTTATTGTGGTTTTTTCTAGCGATAGTGAAAGCACATTTTCTCCCTTGGTGGTTTTGGTAATTAATAACAACATATAAGTCATTGATCTAATGCTTCCACTAAGTATATTTCAGGAAATGTTCAATGAGAGGATTGGCGAAAGGAGATTGTGGAGAAACCCCAAGAGGCAAGGAAATAGGTTGGCCAAGTTTCAAGCAAGAGGTCTCCACATTTTATATTTGTGATAAATCACTTTGAGTCCATAGGAAAGCCAATACTATTAAAAGGGGGTAAGGTTTTTGTTGGTGAAAATTATGCTCAAACTTGCACAAGTGATACTCACCAAAAACATCCACAAAACTCTCCCACCAAAGTCTGCTCTACACCCAACACTCAAAATCGGTGCAACCAACTATCCCACTTTGGTGCCACCGATTCCAGAACATAGACAGACTCTGCCAAACCCTAGCCACTTCGGTGCAACCGATTCCATACCGGTGCCATCGAGTTTTGGTTGCCAACTTTCTATTACGCAAATTCACATTTTCGGTCCCGCCGAGAATGTTGGATCGGCATCACCGAGATTGGAAATCTGACCGTTGGTCACCTTATCGGTGCAACCGAGTTTACTATATCGGCTTTACCAAGATTCAAAAGTTGCCACCTTTTGGTCACTTTGGTGCCACCGAGATTCACATATCAGTGTCACTGAGTTGGTCATTTTGTGTGTAACGCTTGGATTTTTGGGGATGCCTATATATACCCCTTCACCACCACTCACTCGATCAAGAAGCACTCAAAACTATTCCATACCTATCCTATCAGATTTTTTGAGAGAGAACCACCTACCCTTGTGTTGAGGTCAAGATCTTCCACTCAAATCATATGGATCTTGATTTCTAGCCTCCCCAAGTTGCTTTCCACCAGTCCTATCTCTTCTACCAAGCCAAACATATGAGAGAGATTGTGTTTTGAGGAGTCTATCATCTTGAAGCACAAGAGCATGGAGTTCATCGTCATTACCGAGCCAATTACCTTTTGGAGGGTGGTGCCTCCCAGATTGGTTAGGTGTCGCTTGGGAGCCTCCTACTTCGTGTTGTGGAGTGAACCAAGAAGTTTGTTAGGGCAAGGAGATCGCCTACTTCGTGAAGATCTACCCCATAGTGAGGATAGTCCTTCGTGGACGGAAGCCGTATGGAATAGTCAAGGTTGCTACTTCGTGGACCGTTTTGGGTGGAGCCCTCCGTGGACTCTCGCGACCATTACCCTCCGTGGGTTGTGGATGTAAGATAGTGCCACCTATCGGAACCACGGGAAATATCATCGTGTCTACTAATGCATTTGATCTTCCTACCCTATCCCTTCTATACATGCTTGTTGTTATTTCCTGCTGCTATATACTCTTAGACTTACATGTGTAGGGTGTACTTGACTTGCCATGAAATGCTAAAAACTGTCAACCCTAAAATTTGGTATAGGCAAAACTTTTAATTGGTCAAGTAGTCTAATCACCCCCACTCTAGACCTACTTTCGATCCTACAGATAGTTGACAAGTAGACAAAGGGCTCGAAGTTGGACGAGAAGCGTGTCAAGACCTCGAAGACATTACTAAGCCTGGCAAGCAGCCCTTTGACCATGCTAAGAAACTTTTTCTTACATTTCATATAGCACTTGTTGTTTCAATGATTTGATCATGTTGATGTGGTGCTTCCCCTTCGGTGGGATGCGTCCGATACTTTTACCATTGACACTTGTATCGTGCATGAGCCTACCTCCTTATGAGGGTTGTGCGGGCGGGAGTAGTTAGGTTGCTAGTAGTTGCTACAAAAGTGAGATGGGACATGCATGGTGATGGAAATAAATAGATGATTTCAAAGACTTCTCTAAAACCCTGTCGGGTGCCACTAATGCCCGAGGGAGACGATGATGAGTTGGGTGACCACTTGAGGAAGAACTAGTGTACCAGAGCAGGCGAGTCTGTGTGTTTTCGAAAACAGATTAGATTTAAGGTTTGGTGACCGTCCCAACCTTACATGTGCAACCACGATACCCCTTATGGGATGGGGCTCTGTTGATTACTTTGGTGGGTACTAGCATGGAGCCCGCATTACTAGTGGCGGGAGTGGCATGGTCACTCTCGATACGGGGTCGTGCCGATATGGACGATCATGCGCTGTCTTCACAGGCACCAGGCACACCGTTGGTCCCTGCATGGATGCTACTGTGATGTACATCATGTGGGTTGTGTACCAATCGAGTGGACTCTTTGTTTAGTATCGCGAGGGGAAAGGCATTGTTCAGGTGCTTCCCTCGGGTATGTAATATACCACAAGTTGTGGATGACACAGAAGTTCCCCGACTCTTGTGGGTAAAGTGTGCATCCTCTTTAGAGTGTAAAACTATTCGAATATCCGTGTCCACTTTCATGGAAAGTTAGAGGTCCTTCTTAAACTATGTCCAGATGTTTTCGCAAAGTTGGTGTGTGTTTGTGTGTGTGTGTGGTTGACATAGAGATGACACTTGAGATAAGTTAGATGACTTGATGACATGACTGAACATAAGATGTTCAACCCCTCCTTATGATGATATCTATAACTTGATCATATGGATATCTGCTAACTATTGATGCATGCTTACATATGTTAGTTGATCACGTCACTGCACTCAAAATGAGCTTTCTGCAAAATTACCTACTTAGTGCTATATCATGCTCTGCTGAACCTTGTTCCGAACATGGGTTGCTTGCGAGTACATTCAAAGTAGTCATTGGCTTGCCATTGGTTATTTTATTGGTTGGGCATGAAAGAATCAGGATACGATGAAGAAATCCTTGGTGACAAACGTGTGAGATAGCATGCTTCCCAGTGAGAATGCGTGTAGGATTAAGGCAGATGGCATGGGTTCATGCTATCATTGAAGATATCCGCTGCAAGTATATGAAGACTTGGTCATAAAGGTCATTCTTGAGTACAAATGGTATGTAATGGATGTAAGACTCTTGTTATTCAGTTTTTGTGTGTTCAGTGAGCATTGATCTCTGGGATCATTGTGCACGTACATTCGGTGATCACGACTTATGAGTCGGGGCAGCCATAGAGCTGGTATGAGAGCCCTTAGTTAGCATGGACGTTAGTAAGCACAAAACCATTTTTCCAGACCCTTCAAAATCACTTACAAAACCTCTATATTTCACACCTCTCCTAAATTTTCAAAGGATGCAAAGCTTTTTGCCTTAGCATTTCCACCATCTTTCTCTTAACTCTCCTCGCACACTTTTTCAAAACCTTGCAAATGGTCGATAGTATCTATATGCCCCTGACCACTAGATTCCTTGAAATCCTCATGGGTAATCTGGAAGGAAGCCACCTTGCCAAATATTCACAGAAGTTTGACGACACAATGACAAGACGGTACCAATAGAAGATACCCTCTCAAAGGATGAGAATATCAAGACTCAGAAGATGGTGAGACCCTCGACACTGCCCTGTGATGATGCCACCTTGGCCTTCGATGACCAGGGCACAAGACATGCAATGTCATGATATGCATCGCTAATAGAGCAACCACTGCCCTTTTCGTTGTTATATCGATAATCACCGATGGATGAGAACCTCGACATTTGGTCCGCCTCACTATAGTGAGCAAGAAAATGGTTCTCATCATCCCCCGCTCTTGGTGCCGATGATATTGTCAACATGACCGTGCCTTGTTAACGATATTGCATAAAAAATCCTACCTGGAATGGTCGACGTCTCAGAAGAAAAGAAGGCATTGTCACGATCACGAGGACACCAGAAAACCATGTCAATGACAGCCATGAGGAATCACCTTCATCATCAACTCACCAGACTCGAAGTCGTCAAGGACTCTTCAAGCACAACCAAGATCGTTTCGACGAACAACAAACTACAGACATAGCGGCACCTAAGGAAGACCCAGAAGGCTAAGCGAACTCCTCTCCAAGATTCGAAGCGAGCACGACTACTAAGTCCGAGAAGCCCTAGAGTAGGATAGGTCGTGTGTCCCCTATGTGGAGTCGAGTCCGTATGATGGTTCAAGTGGAACCATGATGTGTGTTGCTTGTTTTGCTTGTTTGTGCTTGGGTGTAAGTCACGCTTTTGCCCTAGGCAACAAGTGCGCGACTATATCACCTGCCTTACATTGATGTTTGTATTCGGCCTTTTAGGCACTTTCTTGATTGCACTTGCACTATACCACCCCCTTAGGCACTGCTCTCGATGCTACTCTCCCTCCCCCATCTCGTCAACTGAAGACCAGCAAGACAAGATGCACCAAGGATGCACCTCGACAAACAACAGTCGCCAAAGACTTCGACAACAATGGACTCAACCAGACGCAACCCCTTGGAGTTATGCTTTTCCCTCAAGATTGGAAAACCCCTCCCTTGCCAAACCTAGACCTCACAAGCTCCCCCAGCGGAAGCATCTGATCACGTATTTAATACACAGATTTGCCAGAGCACTTATTGAACTTCAATACCCCCTGCTTTGCACTAGGTTCATTATGGAGATAGTGATCATAGTGAAAAAACATCCTTCATTCTTATGCTAGAACAATAACCTTGATACAATAGGAAGGATCGTTCTAAGGGTATACGATTTGTGGATAATTATTTGATTTAACCATAATAGTTGTCTTGAGGAAGCAGTTGGGACCCTTCGGTGGATTACGAGGCTTAATGTTTATAGACGAACTTGGTGGATCAAGATTGATAGAGTAGCATAACTTACTTGTCCCTTGAGAAAATTAGATTAGTAGGACATATATAATCACAGGATGAAATTCTTGGTGGATTAATGACTTGACTTTGGCTAGTAGTATTGATAGTGGATTGATGGTGATACGAAGGGAATGGAGTAACAAGTAGGGAATTCTTACTAGATGTAAACCTTGGATTTAAATAGGTGGTTATAATAGGTGCTCGAGATCAATTAAACCACATGGTTCGAAGAAATTTGGACTTAGTCCGATGATCTTGATAATGATACCATGTTTCCCGATGGATGATAGTAGAAGGAATCAGATGATGTTAGGGATAATTTAGGGATCGATATAAGCTCGACCTTGGAGTGTAGTTGGGCATGAGATTGGAGGTTCCTGACAATAGTCCTTGCAATGGTATGTGGATTATATGAACTCGAGGAGATTATATTAAACACCATCGATGCTGGATTTGTAGAAGTAATGGATCATGTAATGGTGGATGATATTCGTCGGTTGTTTAACTGGATTCATAGGAATGAAACGATATCTCGGATTGGTGTACTACATGTTTCCTTAACATAGAGATACAACCTCTCAGACCTTGGATATATTTGCTAAACACTTGGATTTGTAGTGTCATGATCAAGCTTAGCGGCTTGTAAATTATCCCAATGATTTTTATATAGGGATATATGTGAGTTAGCTATAGTATACATATGAGATTTTCAGCATAGTCCTCTAAAAACCTTGGAGATATGAGTAGCATGTGTAATCTAGGAGTTGACTTATATGAGATGATACCTTCGAGGATATAGGGTGATTTTGTTTGGAGTAATAGGCAGTACTATTGGCATCTAATAGTTGTGCTCAGGATAAGATGTTAGACGTTCATTCCTATCCTAAGCTCCTTGAAACCCCAAAGCTTTGTCGGACCATGGCTCGGTCGGATTATGACCATAGGTCTTGGTTCTAAGTCATTTGACTATGGCCAATACTCCACCACAAGTCCATGGACAAGTGGCCACTCGAAACAAACGACCGCCTCTCTCACACATCCCATGAGCAATGTCTTTATGTGGTATATGGAGGAATATGTTGTTATCCGCATAGATGACATACTTATTTACACAATGAGAGTAAGGAACTCCTTAGTCCTATTCGGACAAGACCCAGGAACACCCAATACCATGCCTCTCGATTATAGGAGTTCACCTTGAAAAAGTTGGACTGTTTGAAGCACCCTCCCTATAGAATAAGACTTTCTTGCCCAAGCAAGATGAAGAATCACTGCGATTGTGAAGCCACGACAACAACAAAGAAGAAGCAAAAGAAGTCAACCAGCACTCCTCTATCGGCTACATCAACCAGACTATACCAAGAAGCACCGACGTCCAAGCACGATGAAGCCCTTGCACATCAAGAGGGTTGAAGAACCCCTTGTTGTGACTTGTCATCTATCAGTTCCTGACTAGGATGGAACTGAGAAGTTGATGGCACCCTCACTCCACCACCTTGACAGTGTATATTGAAGGGAGTGGAACGACTATCATTACCTCATTGCTAGCCCCTTTTGGTTCAATCAAGGACATGAACCTAACTCGATCTTGGTAAACGACCTATCGAAGATGGTTCACCCCACTTGACAAGCCTCAGACGTTGGGGACTGGAAGGCTGGTCTATACTTTTGGGTGGCCATCTCATCTAGGACCCCCTCGGAAGCTTTCCTAACTGGTAGAACCCAAATTAACACCAGGTCTCTAAGCTCAGTCTTAGGGGCGAGACTCAGCGCAAACATTGCCATGGAGAGACGAGTACACCAAGCACTCAAAGACCCTCAAGAAATGTGCGTCCATCACGATGAAGACAAATGACCAGAGAAGAATGAAGAATCTACAGGGGAAACCTACTCAAGCAGAACCTCTCGACTACAAGCCTACAACGACGTGCTTCAACACTCTATGGATGAAATCCACCTGTGACTGAAGATCCCCTACCTTAAGGGATATAAGGAATTCCCCATCAACGGTAAGATACAACCTTGACCCCTCATATTCTAAACGTGAGACATATTGATGTCACTAACCAACATGAGCAACCTCAGGACCAGCACATAGACACACTACTTGGCCATGTATTCCGACTTTAGAACACACACACAAGCCAGGCCCTTGCCAAACCCCATTCACCCTTAGATGAAGTCAACGATGCATTCGAGGACATATCTTCAGGCACTTCAAGATCCACAAGGACAACCAAGCCGAAGCAGAAGCAACATGGAACATGGAGACCACCTCACCTCTGAATTTCCGTAGCTTTCCCACGCCTAGCCTAGGAATCACGAGGACGAGATTCTTGTAAGGGGGGTAGGTCTTTCACACCCTGTGATTTGCCTCATAACTAAGTTAACATGACTCAGAAATTATGTCCAATTAAAACTTTTTGAGTGCATTTGAATGCTTGACTTGTGTGTTATTTGCTTGCCTGCTTGATTGCTTGCTAGTGCTCTATAATCATAAAACTCCCTCCTACTCTCAAAACTCTTTTCCTTGATCCAAACATCTTCCCCAATCATCATGCCATGTGAATAGTGCCTAAAACTATTTTTATCAAATATTATATTGCCCAAAAAGGATTTATTCAAATTAGGTTTACAAAACCCCTGAACTGAGGTTTGTACTACAAGTCCTCAAATTGGGTGGATCCTTTTCGTCAAAGACTTTATTTGTAACCTGCTATATATATATTACTTCCCCAAACCACCAAATATTAATTTTAAAAATTATTTGCTATTTTATTTAAAGGATTTTTCTTAACGCCAAAAATGGTCTTTTGTAGGGAAAAATTATTTCGTTGCTTTCAAAATATTTGAGAAATTTAGGTAAACTAAGTGGATATATATTTTCCATATATATGAGTTTCCACACATGGTCATGTCCAAAATCAGGGACAAAACCCCTCAAACCCTTTCTGTCCAAATCAAGCTTTTGAAAGATTTCTATAAGAAATATTCTCAACAAATTCCAAGAAAATTCCAGCAAGTCACACATGTCATATGTGATGATCTTGCAAAGTTTCATGTCAATCCCAATAGATTTCCTTCATCTAAATATTCCAAAACCATTCTTGTCCAAACACGAATTTGAACAACTTTACATTGTGAAGTTTCTTCCCTTGACCCCAAACTTTTTGGGCATGTGCTAAACCCCAAATAATTATACCACACCAAGTGGTGGATTTGTGCAAAGTGAAATGCATGCCTAGATCTACAAAAATCTGATTATGTTGATTTCTAGGGTTTCACAAAGTTAAATTGTGATTTTTTTCAAAACACCTCAAACTTGGTTGTACTCTTTTTCTACCTATATTTTCATCCTATTAAGTATCATGGCAAGCAAACCCCTTTAGCTTAGCCAAACCATCATCAAACACTTTTGCTCATGCTACAATAAAGCCATGTTTCCCCCTCTTAACTTGTTCTCCCTGCCCTTGAATTTTTAACACTTCGTCACATTGATGCATCTCATCTCCTGCAAAGAAAATCCAGCTCTGGTTCCATGGTTAAGTGGGGTAAAACCCCATTTTACCCCACTAGACAGCCCTATTTCCTCTTCCCCTCAACCTCTCTCCTCTTGATTTGGATTCACAGGGAATCCAAGGGCATTGCCACCTTGTTTAATTACCCCCAGACCCTCTGGACACAAGTGGCCACAACCATGGCACAAGTGGCAGTACCATAGCATGCAATGGCCATGCTCCAAAGCGTGCTACAGTGCCGAGTGCACGGCACCGCCACCCAATGCATGGTCCCGACCACCTCGAGCACCCCACCTCTCGCCAGATGGTCGACCTCGACATCTAGGACACAAAACACCCAGGTCGCCCTCCTATCTCCCCCTCTGGAGGCCTCCTCTCATGCGCGCCGTGGCCGCCCGAGCGCACCCGTGAGCGCGCTTGCACACGCGCGATTCTATCCCCTGCCTCCTCTCTCTCCCTTCCTTGCCTCGTAGTAGAGTTCCACGAACACCGTAGACACACCCGAGCCTGCCCCCGTGAGCTCTAGCAATGGCCTCACCCCCACCAAGCTCCCTGTCCATGGTGCACCTCGGCATGGCTATATAAGCCCTCCCAAGCGCTCCTCGCACCCCCTATCGATCTCTCTCACTCCCTCTCTCTCCCTTGAAGCCTGGACCGGCTCCTTGACCCCACCGCTAGCCTATCCCCTCCCCCTGATCGGCCCAATGCCTCCGCCTAGCCACCTTGAAGCCCCCTTAGCCTTCATTTTTCCACCTAGTCGCATCTGAGCTCGAAGCCACGACGACCCGATGGCTCCCCCCCCACAGCCATCCCAAGCCATTGTCGTGGCAGCCCCTTCCCACAGGCATGTGGAGGGTCGTGGCGCGACCTCCTGATCTTGTCAGCATGCCGAGCCTTGCCGGAGGTGTCCAGTGGAGCAAGCGCCAGTGCACGCTCGACCTCCTTTGCTTCTCCTTTGCGGGACCGGGAGGAGGGAGATGAACCTCTCGATGCATCCCCCCTGCCAACCAACCAACGGGGATGGGTCACTGATGGGCGGCCCAGGCTCCTTTTAAGTGGACACGCATCCTCTGCTTTCCGCCTCCATGTAGAGGAGGCATACTCCAAAGAGTATGCCTTCGATGTGGCCGGCCTAGAGCGTGTGGCCGAGCAGTTTGGCCGGCCCAGTGTGCCTCGATGCTAAGTTACGCCCGTTGTAGAATATTTAAATCGACTCCAAATTTGACGATTCAAGTTTCTACAGATTCCTAAAATCATGTTCTATCCGAAAATGTGGCCTACACATTTTTCCTGCAAAAGTTCCTGTAGAGCTCAAAGGGCCTTCCCACCTTGTTTAATTACCCCCAAACCCTCTGGACATAAGTGGCCATGACCGTGGCACAAGTGGCAGTGCCATGGCATGCAATGGCCGCGCTCCAAACCATGCTACAGTGCCCGACCACACTATAGCCGCCACCGAATGCAGGGCCCCGACCACCTCGAGCACCCCCTCTCGCCACAAGGTAGGCTTCGACGTCTGGGACACACAGCACCTAGGTCCCCCTCCTCTCACGTGCGCCATGGTCCCCGAACGCACGAGTGAGCATGCTGGCACGTGCGCGCCTCTGTCCCCCTGCCTCCTCTCTCTCCCTTCCTTACCTCGTAGTCGAGCTCCACGAACGCCGTAGACACGCCCGAGCCTTCCCCCGTGATCTCTAGCAACTACTTCGCCCCTACCAAGCTCCCAGTCCATGGTGTGCCTCGGCATGGCTATGTAATCCCTCCCAAGTGTTCCTCATGCCCCCTAATGATCTCTCTCACTCCCACTCTCTCCCTTGAAGCCCTGGACCGGCTCCTCGACACCCATATGCCGCCCGAACCACTCAATGGCCGGAACCCCGTCGACGGCCCACACTCAAATTCGACCGACCTCTAGCCTATCCCCTCCCGTGACCGGCCCAGTGCCTCCGCCAGGCCACCTTGTAGCCCCCTTGGCCTCCATTTTTTCACCTACTCGCATGTGTGCTCGAAGCCACAACGACCCAATGGCTCCCCCCTGTGGCCATCCCAATCCACCGCCGCAGCAACCCCTTCCCGCAGGCGCGTAGTGCCTGGATGGATGCAGCGTGACCTCCCGAGCTCGGCGGCGTGCCGAGCCTCACCAGAGGTGGCCGATGGAGCAAGCATCGGTGCATGCTCGGCCTTCCGTGCCTCTTCTATGCGAGAGCGGGAGGAGGGAGATGAACCTGCCGGTGGGTCCCCCCTACCAACCAGCCAATGGGGATAGTGTTGGAAATATGCGAGAGGCAATAAGAAATTGGTTATTATTGTATTTTGTTGTTCATGATAATCTTTTATTATCCATGCTATAATTGTATTGATCGAAAACTTAGATACAGTTGTGGATACATAGACAACACCATGTCCCTAGTATGCCTCTCATAGATCAGCTCGTTGATCAAAGATGGTCAAGGTTTCCTTGCCATGGACATGAGATGTCATTTTATAACAGGATCACATCATTAGGAGAATGATGTGATGCACAAGACCCAAACTAGAAACGTAGCATATGATCGTGTTAGTTTATTGCTACTATTTTCTGCATGTCAAGTATCTGTTCCTATGACTATAAGATCATGCAACTCACTGACACCATAGGAGTACCTTGTGTGTATCAAATGTCGCAACGTAACTGGGTGACTATAAAGGTTCTCTATAGGTATCTCCAAGGGTGTCTGTTGGGTTGGCATGGATCAAGACTGGGATTTGTTACTCCGTGTGACGGAGAGGTATCTCAGGGCCTACTCGGTAATACAAAAGCACAATAAGCCTTGCAAAAAATATGACTAAGTGTTAGACACAGGATATTGTATTACGGAATGAGTAAAGAGACTATCCGGTAACGAGGTTGAACTAGGTATGGGGATACCACCGATCGAATCTCGGGCAAGTAACATACCGAAGAACAAAGGGAACATCATACGGGATTAACGGAATCCTTGACATAGAGGCTCGACCGATAAAGATCTTAGTAGAATATGTAGGAATCAATATGGGCATCCAGATCCCGCTATTGGTTATTGGTTGTAGAGGTGTCTCGGTCATGTCTACATAGTTCTCGAACCCGCAGGGTCTACACACTTTAGGTTCGGTGATGTTTTGGTAGTATAGAGTTATATATGGTGGTGACTGAAGGTTGTTTGGAGTCCAGGATGAGATCCCGGATGTCACGAGGAGCTCCAGAGTGGTCCATAGGTAAAGATTGATATATAGTAAGTCCTATTTTGTTCGCCGGAAAAGTTTTGGGCTCATCGGTAGTGTACCGGGAGTGTCGGTAATGTACCGGGGGACAATCGGGAGGGGTATTTCGACCCAAGAGGCTACAAGGGCTGTGGGAGAGTGAATACCAGCTCTTAGTGGGTTTGTGGAAGTCCCACACAAGGCCCATGCGACTGGGAAAGAAAAGCCTAAAGAGAAAAGGTGGAAAAAGGCAAAAAAAGGCAAAAAGGGAAGGAGTCCTAGTCCTACTAGGATTGGAGGAGGATTCCTCCTCTCCTATCCACTTCGGCCGAAGCCTCCTAGCGCTTTCCCTTTGGCCAAGCCTCCTCCTCTCTTCTTCTTATATATACTAGAGGTTATAGGGTTTTTGCACTAGTTTTTTCAGCCACGTGCTACCCTCTCCTCTAGTGCATAGGTTCTCCTCTAGATTAGTTTTCTATGGTGCTTAGGGGAAGCCCTGCCGGAATAGCTCCACCACCATCGCCGCAATGTCATCGCGCTGCTAGAGATCTCGTCTACCTCTCCGCTCCCTCTTGCTGGATCAAGAAGGCGGAGATCGTGATCGAGCTGTACGTGTGCTAAATGCGGAGGTGCCGTCCGTTCGGCGCTATATCGAAAGGTCCGTGATCAAGATCGTGATGAGATCGCGAGACGGATTGTGATGAGTTCGTGGGACGGATCGTGACTGGATCGCAGGACGCATCGTGATGAGATCGCGTGACGCTCGACGATTTGGATCATGAAGACATTCGACTACACCAACCGCCTTTCTTAACGCTTCCCACTTAGCGATCTACAAGGGTATGTAGATCCACTCTCCCTCTCGTAGATGCTCATCACCATGGATAGATCTTGCGTGTGCGTAGGAATTTTTTGTTTCCCATGCAACGTTCCCCAACAGATTGGCCACTTATTGGCGGGCCCAGGATCCATTTAAGTGGAGGTGGCTCCTCCACTTTCCGCCTCCATGTAGAGGAGGCATACTCCAAAGAGTACGCCTTTGATGTGGCCGGCCTAGAGCGGGTGGTCCAGCAGTTGGGCGGCCCAGTGCGCATTGGTGCTAAGTTATGCCCAGTCTGTAGCCTAGGCCCATTTGGGTAATTTATTTTTATCCTTTTTATTTTCTTGTAAAATAATAGAAATTCATAGAATATTCATATCGACTCCAAATTTGATGATTCAAGTTTCTACAAATTCTTAAAATCATGTTCTATCCGAAAATGTGGTCGACACATTTTTCTTGTAAAAGTTTCTGTAGAGTTCAAATTCAAATTTGAATTTGAACAATGATGTGCTCCACTTGTAAAATCCATAATGGATTCAAATCAAGTCCAAATGGAGTTATTCAAATTTCCAGAAGCTCTAAATGTCATGCCCTAATTGTCTAGCCATGTTGAAATTTTTTACCATGCACCTATTCTATTGGATGTATTAAATGGACCATTTTCCATTTATTACATCTTCATAAATTCATAGGGAAATCATCCTAACTCCTAATCCAGTGAGTCAACTTCCTTAAACCATATAAAATCATGACCTATTTGTTGGGTGCATCCACTCATTTTTACCAAAACATTTTCTGTAGACTTCTAATAGGATCATTGTTTCCTTCTTTTTCCCCATTCAAAAATCTCCTGTGATCTAGGTCCAAGAAAACCTCCTTGGTTATTTTTCTTGTGACCATAGGTGTCCAAGAAAAATAAAACACCTATTTATAAAGCACTTTTATTTTATGCTTTTTGTGTTGCTTATTGCAGTTGTTTCCAGTGATAGTTGACGAGTAGATGCAGTGCTCGGACTTGCACAAGAAGCGTGTGAAGACCTCGAAGACGTTACTAAGCCAGGCAAGCAGCCCTTTCACCAAGCTAAGAAACTTTTTCATGCATGTCATATAACACTTGTTGTTTCAATGATTTGATCATGTTTATGTGGTGCTTCCGCTTTAGTGGGATGCCTCCGATACTTTTACCATATACACTTGCATCGTGCATGGCCATAGCTCCTTATGAGGGTTGTCATCATTTTCTCATGGCAGATGCCATGGGTAGGCTTATCGTAGGTGGTTGTGGAAAGAGGACGCCGATGGGCTCCAGGAGCGAGATTGGGCACAGGCGGTGATGACACATGATGTACCCAGGTTTAGGGCCCTCCGGGGGAGGTAAAACCCCTAGTCCTGCTTAGTCTAGTTGGATGGATAGTTATGTTTACAAGGGTGATCCTAGAGCTGTGTCTACAGGAGGGGGAAGGAGCAGCCGGCTCCTTCTCCTCCGTTGCTGGAAATGGTGTGAGGGGGAACCTCTATGTGGGTGTGCGAGGGTGATTGGCCATCCCTATTGCATGGGGGGCTCGGTGGGTTTTATTGTGGGGACCCCGACTCAGAAGTCAAGATCACCGAATGCACGTGTACATTGGTCCCACAGATCAATGCTCATTGAACACACAGAAACTGAATAACAAGAGTCTTACATCCACACTTAACGTCTTACACAAATGGTGACCACTGAGGTCTTAGTCTTACATGGATAGGGCCACATGGGCCAAATACTTAATCTAGAACAAACAGCGGAAGTCTTGATCGAAATCGTGAACCCATGCCATCTGCCTTAACCTATAGGCATTCTGACTGGGAAGCGTCCTAGTTCGCATGTTCATCTCCAACGAACTGTTCAACATACTCCTGTTCTTCCATGCCTGGCCAATTTAATAACTAGTGGCAAGCCAATGAGTACTTTGAATGTACTCGCAAGCAACCCAAGAGTGGAACGAGGCAATAATTATGCATGATATAGCACTAAGTAGGTAAGTTTGCGGAGAGCTAATTTTGTATGCAAGTGACATGATCAAGTAATTGTAAGCATGCATCAACAACTAAGCAAGTATTCATAGATACACTTTGTCAATGACATCATGCTCACGCTAAGTCATCGGACCTAGTTCATTCCTCATGCCAAGTCATCAGACTTAACACATGTGACCTCTTGTCACAAACACTCCCATACTCACGCCACTGTTTCACGAAAACACCCTGACGTAGTCTAAGAAGGACCTCCAACTGTCCATGACCGCGGACGCGGCTATTTGAATAGTTTTACACTATGTAGAGGTTGCACACTTTACCAACAAGACTCGGGGAACTTCCGTGTCTTTCACGACTCGTGGTATATACCATACCCGAGGTAAGCACCCGAACAATGCCTTTCCCCCGGCGATACTAAACAAAGAGTCCACTCGATTGGTACCCAGTCCTCATGATGTACATCACACGAGCCTCGCTCTAACCGTACCATCCATGAGGGGACCAATGGTGTGCCCGGTGCCTGTGAAGACATCGCATGATCGTACATATCGGTATGACCCCATATCGAGAGTTTCCACGCCACTCCCGCCACTAGTAATGCGGGCTCCTTGCCAGTACCCACCAAGGTATTCAACAAAGCCCCGTCCCATAAGGGGTATCGTGGTTGCGCATGTTATGTTGGGACGGTCAGCAGACCTTAGCACTCTCCTTTTTTGAAAACACACACCCACTTGTTCCGACACACCACGTCTTTCTCAAGTGGTCACCCATCTTATTATCATCTCCCACGGGCATTAGTGGCACCCGACGGGGTTTTCTAAAGAGTATTTGAAAACACATCCTTCTCGGTATCACCATGCATAAATCCCATCCCTCAATGCATAGCATCTACTAGCAACCTATCTACTCCCACCCGCACAACCCTCACAAGTATCAATGGAAAGGCACCGGAGGCGCCCACCGAAGGGGAACTCCTCATCACATGATCGAATATTACGGAAGCAAAGTGCTATATGACATGCAATGAAAGTAGTTTCTTGTCATGGACAAATGGCTGCTTGCTGGCTCAGCAAAGTCTCCGAAGTCTTCGGGTCCAACTCCTTCGTCAACGACGCAATCTATCGTCGCGAAATAAACGATAATAAATAAACAATTACACAAATAGAGCACTCAAACTACTTAACAAAAATGTTCACCTATTCTGATAAATACCTAGAGTCATACTAAAAATATCTACAAAAAGTTTTGTTGTCAAAACCATTTTAGAAACAAAATAACAGTGGCTAAAAACATGCCTTTAATAAGTTTTAAAATAAAACAGTGATAAAAGCTTTTGCAAACATTTTTACAAATGGCACTATTAAATTTTGCAGATTTATCTAAGATTTATGGTGGAGAAAATATTTGCATTGGGCAAATATTTTTCTCTATGGAGTTTTTGAAAGTTTTCAGAAAACAAAAAAGAGGAAAGGGCACTGGAGCCGGGGCGAGGGGCGGCCAGGGGCTAGGCCGGCCTAGCTGGCCAGCCAACCGGCCTCGCGCGCGGCCAAGTTTAAACCTGACTCGCGGGACCCGGTTGCCAGCAGCTTAGTACAGAGGAGAGAGGGCACGGTCGAGGGGAGGAGAGGCCGACATGTGGGGACCACCTGTCGTGTCCGTCTTCCTCCTCACGACAGAGAGGAGGGCGGCTCACTGACGGCAAGGGGCGACGAAGGATGGAATGGAATTGGGGAGGACCCGCCGGTCCTCTAGAGGTGGAGGGAGCACCGGAGGTGGACGGAGTCGCCGGCGATGAGCTCTTGCGGTGGCGGTCGATTCGGCAGGGGTCATCGGAGCCGCTCTAGGCTGCAAAAACGACGGAGATGAGGGGGGATCGGACCAGAGATACCATGAGAGGAACAATGGGGGAGGAAAGAGAGCTGGGGGAGGCCTGTACCAGGAGATCCACGGCGGTGACGCCGCGGCGATCTCTGGTCGATCCCGCGCGCAGAGAAAGGGGAACTTGCTTGGGCTCCACGGGCGGTCAATAGGGGTGTAGAGAGAGGGACCAGAGGGGAGAGAGTGTCTCAGGGGCCCTTTATATTGGCGGGGGCGAGTCCACCGAACCTCCATACGCCGGCGAGGATGTGGCCATCGCAAGGGGGCCACGAGAGAGGGAGAGGGGGATCTAGGGGAGTTTTTGGGGGTCGTCTACGGACAGAGGGAGGGAAGAGAGAGGAGGGGAGGCGCCACGCGTGTGCGGAGGAGGGAGGAGGAAGGAGAGAGAGGAGGGGGCCGACCGCCTGCCGTATCACGGACGCCGAGGGCGTCTTGGAGGACACACGGGGGAGGACCAAGGTGGTCAGGGATGGCCATTAGGCAACGGCTACAGTGCCTGTCGGCAATGTAGGGCGCTCGAGAGCGCGCCTTTGGCATGCCATGGCATGACCTTGGCGTCTCCTGTGCGGCCACTCGTGACTAGGGGATCTAGGGGGAGAAAATAAGTTGGGCTAGGCCCTTGGATGCTCTAGGGAGGGTTAGAATAAGAGGAGAGATGGAAAACAGCCTCTGCTAGGGTGGGCCAGGGGTTAAAATGGGGGTTTTACCCCACTTCCTGGTGGCTTGGGGCCCTGGGGTTTCTACTGGAGGTGAGTTACACTCATGAGAGACTGTGGTAAATAGGAGGAGGCAAGGGTAAAAGGTTTGGAGGTGAAAAAGTCTTTTTTACAAATCAGACATAAGGTGTTTGATGTTGTTTAGGGCAAGCAATTTGCTTTGGCTTGCCATGAGATTTGATAGGGTCAAGGGGTGATGGAAAACAAGTGTGATCACCAAGTTTGGGAAGGTTTGAAGAAAGTTCATAATGGCACTTAGGGAAAACCTAGAAATTAGCAGAATCTGTTTTCTATAGATTCAAAGATGTTAGGCTTTAACCGTTGATGTAACACTTAGTTTATTACCACTATTTGGCCACTAGAGCATGCCGACAAAGTTTGAGGCCAAGGGAAGACACTTCATAATGTAAAGTTGTTCAAATTCGAATCTCGACACAAATGGTTTTGGGTTGGTTTGATGAAGCAAACCAACTTGGATTTAGATGAAACTTTGCAAGATCATCACCCATGATGGTGTTGACTTGCTAGAATTTTCCTGGAATTTATTGAGAATATTTCTTACAGAAACATTCCAAAAGTTGGATCTAAACAGAAGGGGTTTTGAGGGGTTTTGCCCATGTTTTGATCAAGCCCTTGTGTTGAAACTCATATATATGGAAAATATATGTCCACTGAGTTTCTCTAAAGTTTCTCAAATATGTTCAAAGCATGTAAATATTTTTTCCTTCGGAAAAGAAATTTCTAGCCTTAAGAAAAGGCCTTTAAATAAAATATGAAAATAATCTTTAAAAATAATAATTGGTGGTTTTGAGAAGTCATATATATAGTAGGTCTCAAATAAAGCAGTTGGGAAGAAAGGATCCACCTAAATTGAGGACTTGTAGTACAAACCTCAATTGGGTTTTAGTAAACCTAAATTGAATAAATCCTTTTTGGTGAAAATAAATTTTTATAAAAATAGTTTTAAGTACTATTCACATGGCTTGATCATAGGGCAAGGAGTTTGGATCAAGGAAGATGAGGGTGGAGAGGAGTAGAACCTAAGAGTGCCAAACATGATCATCCAAGCAATAAAACAAGCATCAAATCAAACAAGGATGCACTCAAAAAAAGTAGTTGGTTCCAAATTTTATAAACCCAAACATAAAATGTGCTACAAACACAGGGTGTGACATTTATAGACCAACCCCCTGGCTCTTATAATATCTTCTAAGTACAGGGGCGGGCGGACCCGACTGGCAGTCTCTTCGGCTGGCCAGGGGGTCGCACCATTCATGCCATCTTGTCGTTTGTTGGATCCACCAGCTGAGCAGTCCCATCTCCCATTGGGGCCTACCAGCCGGCTCTGCGATTGCCCTCGCGCACCTGCCACAGCACGGGTCGCCCAGGGTCGTCGTCTAGCGCCAGCCGGCCGAAGTCTCCTGTACGGATGGCCGCGCTTTAGGGCATGCCAGCAATGTTCCCTCGCCCGGTCGCGCTCGCCGAGGCCAGAGGCCGGGATGGCCGGACTCTAGCCATGCGCTGCAGTGCGTCAATGGCCACTGTAGCCATAGGGCTGCCCGTTGTGCTGGTCGCGTCGTGTCGTCGTCCCGCGCATAGAGGGACGGGACGTCGCATGTCCGCCCCAGGATCAATGGAGGAGGCGGCCCAAAGGCAATCGGCCGCGCCTAGCCGACCGAGGGCCGAGCCGGCTCCCTGACCAGCCGTCCGGGGTGCTGCCCTGCGCCAGCTAAAACCAGACGTCCTCCAACCGGCCACGATCAGCCGGCCACTTAGTTTTTCTTCGAAGCTGGAGGGGAATGACCCCATTGCTTTGGCATACCTGGGGGTAATAACCCCGTCAGTAGTCCCTGAAGCCGGTAGGGGCCCACGTCCGGGGCTTCGGTATCCTAGTGAGTCTCTTCTTCTGCCTTTTCCTTGATTCCTTCAACCTCCAGCCACATCATCTCGGCCCAAACGTGATCGTGTATCTCTCCGTCTTCGTGATGTTGTGCGAGGGGTACCTCCGCGTTCTTCCCTTGATTGATTTCTTCAACGCGCTCTTCTATCTCAAGCCGCTGAAAGTCAATGCCTGCGGGGGCATGGTGGTGTGCTACAGTGGCGTAGCGTGCTTCCCCCCTCTCTATCATCGAATCCGTCAAGGGGTGGCACCGAACATTCTTCTACGTGAAGAACGCCCACCCAAACACGGACTACATCCGGCTGCCGCCATTCATCGACGTGTAGTCCAGCCAGGTGAACTAGCTGGGGTCTGCCCCGCACGGCGTGGCCTTGGAAGAGCTAAGCCAGCTCGTGCTGCTGAAGAGTTCGAAGGGGCTGGTCGTCGTTGATATGGTGGCTGCATTCATCTCGTGCCGGGTGTTGCCCCTCCAACTGAGGCTGCACCGGATCTGCGACCTGTCCGACCGGGTGACCCCGGCTGGCTGTCCATTGTCGACCTGACGCGAGCTCAGGTGGTGAAGCAGGTGAATGCCCTGACGACGTTCAAGCTGAAGCCCACGTCATGGTCCTTCGGCATGGATCCATACAACCGCATCAACCACCCGCCCGGTAAGTGTTTCGTCGAGGCGGGCCTTCCTTCATTTGATACTTTGCAGCCGGTAGCCGGCCGGACAACTTACTTTGTCATGTTGATCGTAGCTGCTCGTGCGACAGAACACGCCAGACGGCCCGCACTGTCAGATCTTCGAGGCGGAGTGTGAAAACTCCAACTCCGAAGACTATGAGACGGGAGGCCCTCTTGAGGAAGAGGTGGACTCCTCAGGAGGAGTCGACGAGCCGGCGGACCCGCGAGCCGGTGCCCCCAGCAGAGCCGGAGGATCCGACACGACCGGGGAGTCTAGCGAAGTGGGTGAGTTCCTTCTAGCCCCTTCGATCAGGGACTGGACGGACGATGATGATGATGACATAATGATTCTAGACGAGCCTCCTCCCTCAGCACTCCAGGGTCGAAGGAGCAAGGAGCGGCCGGCTCAAGACTCGGCAGCCGGAGCAGGAGGCCAAATGAAGAGGCCGGCCCAGGAGGGGCCGGCGGCTCCGTCGCTAGACCCCAAGAGGATGAAGATGGCCGCGTGGAAGGCGCTGCCGCACGGAAAGCGGGCCTTGCCCCTTGTCACCGGGTAAGTCTTTCTTTTGTTTGTTTGTTCTTTTTCTGGGTCGCGAGCTGGTAAGTAACCGGCCCTTGGGCGTTGCATGGACCACATCGAGCTCCAAGAGGGGGAGCCGGCGGGATATGTGACGGACGCCACCAGCCGGCTGGCCCGTGAGCACGCGACCATTGATACGTCACCAACGTATGTACTTTTCCAAACTCTTTTGCCCTTGTTTTGGACTATAATTTGCATGACTTGAATGAAACTAACCTGAACTGATGTTGTTTTCAGCAGAACTTCCATGGTCTTGTTTTTGTGCAGAAATAAAAGTTCTCGGAATGACCGTAAAACTTACGAGGATTTTTTGTGGAATATATAAAAAATACCAGAAGAAGAATCAACCGAAGAGGGGCTGCCAGTGGGCCACGAGCCCAGGAGCCGCGCCCCCCTAGGTCGCGCCTGGCAGGCTCGTGGGTCCCACGTGGCCCCTCCGACCTCCTCTCCAGCTCCATATAAGCTCTTTCATCCAGAAAAAATTCGAGGAGAAGAAATCATCGCATTTTATGATACAAAGCCGCCGCCGCCACCTTTTCTTTCTCGGGAGGGCAGATCTGGAGTCTGTTTTGGGCTCCGGAGAGTGGAAATCAAAGCCATCGTCATCATGAACCATCCTCCATCGCCAATTTCATGATGCTCTCCATTGTTCGTGAGTAATCTCATCGTAGGCTTGCAGGACGGTGATGGGTTGGATGATATCTATCATGTAATCGAGTTAGTTTTGATTGGGTTTGATCCCTAGTATCCACTATGTTCTAAGATTGATGTTGCTAGTACTTTGCTATGCTTAATGCTTGTCACTAGGGCCCGAGTGCCATGATTTCAGATCTGAACCTATTATGTTTTCATCAATATATGTGTGTTCTTGATCCTATTTGGCAACTTGTAGTCACCTACTATGTGTTATGACCCGGCAGCACCGGAGTGACGATAGCCGGAACCACTCCCAGTGATGACCATAGTATGAGGATTCCATGTATTCACCATGTGCTAATGCTTTGTTCTGGTACTCTATTAAAAGGATACCTTAATATCCCTTAGTTTCCATTAGGACTCCACTTCCACGGGAGGGATGGACGAAAGATGTCATGCAAGTTCTGGTCCATAAGCACGTATGACTATATACGGAATACATGCCTACATTACATTGACGAACTGGAGCTAGTTACATATTACTCTATGTTATAACCGTCACATGATGAATATCATCCGGCATAATTATCCATCACCAGTCCACTGCTTACGAGCTCTTCCTATACTGGTCCTTGCTTAGTTACTTTACCGCTACTGCTGTCACACTTGCTATACCAATCACTATTGCTACTATTACCACTATTACTGTTACTACCATACTGCTTTGCTACTAAAACTTTGCTGTAGATACTACATCTTTCAGGTGTGGTTGAATTGACAACTGAACTGCTAATACTCGATAATATTCTTTGGCTCCACTTTTGTCGAATCAATAAATTTGGGTTGAATACTATACCCTCGAAAATTGTTGCGATCCCCTATACATGTGGGTTATCAAGACCTTTTTCTTGCGCCGTTGCCGGGGAGCATAGCTCTATTCTTTGAGTCACTTGGGATTTATATCTATTGATCACTATGAAGAATTTGCGAGATCCAAAAACTAAAGTTCTACCCTCAACTACGAGGACAGGTAAGGAACTTCCATCTAGCTTTGCACTTGATTCACCTTCTGTTATGAGTAAATTTGCAACACCGCCACCTGCTAATAATTATGATATGTCACATGTGCTTGATGATGCTACTTCTACTATACATGATAATTATGATGATGCTTTCCTTGGTAATAATATGCCACTTGGTGAATTTCCTGATGCACAAATTGCTAGAGTTACTACTGAAACAAATGATACTTCTGAAACTGATAAATTATTGAAATGGAACTTGCTGTTACACCTGTTAGACCAAGCCCTCCTAAATATGAATTGCCTAATATACCTAAGGGTTATGTTATGGATGGAGAGGTAGCTGAAGACTTTCTTGCTTGTAAGGATAGCTATGATCTTGAGAATTTATTACACAAGTGGAAAGAAAAAATCTCTGAATGCTAGAATGAAATATGACCCTAAGTTTGATACTTCAAATATCTTTGTTACTTATAAGGATTATGAGTTCTCTATCGATCCTGAGTTAATCACTTTGGTTGAATCTGATGCTTTTCATGGTTATGAATCTGAAACTGTTGTAGCACATCTTACTAAACTGAATGATATTGCCACCCTATTCAATAATGAGGAATTTTTTTGCTATTACTATATACTTAAGTTGTTTCCTTTCTCACTAAAGGGTGATGCTAAAACTTATTTACTTCTCTTGCTCCCGGTTGTGTGCGTAGTCCCCAGGATATGGTATACTACTTCTGTGACAAATATTTTCCTGCCCATAAGAAACAAGCTGCCTTGCAGGATATATATAAATTCGTGCAAATTGAAGAAGAGAGTCTCCCACAATCTTAGCGGAGGCTTGTCCAGTTACTTAATGCTTTGCCTGACCACCCTCTTAAGAAAAACGAAACACTTGATATCTTTTATAGTGGACTAACCAATGCTTCTAGGGACCACCTAGATAGTTATGCTGGCTGTGTTTTCAGGGAACGAACTATGGAACAAGCTGAAATTCTATTAAATAATATCTTGAGAAATGATAATGCTTGGACTATTCCCAAACCACCTCCGAAGCCAACTCCGAAGAAAAGAGGTATTCTATTCCTCAGTCCTGAAGATATGCAAGAAGCAAAGAAATCTATGTGAGAGAAAGGTATTAAATCTGAAGATGTTAAGAATCTGCCACCTATTGAAGAGATACATGGTCTTGATAACCCAACATAGGTAGAAGAGATACATGGTCTTGATAACCCGACACAGGTAGTAGAGGTAAATTCCCTTCATAGATTCAATGAGAGTGATATCCCTTATGATAAACCTGCTAGCTTATGGTTAGATGAATTTGATAATTTTGTTGCCAAACAACATAGTTTTAATGATTATGTTAGCATACAACTGGAACAAAATGCTTGTATAATTAATCATATAAGCGCTTGTGTGGATAGAAATGTTAATGATCTTAAGCTTATTGGTAAACATGCTTCTATGGTCACTACTCAAGTAGAGCAAGTACTTAAGGCTCAAAATGACTTGCTTAATGAATTGAATGATAATTCTGTTAAAGTTGTTACTAGAGGTGGTAGAATGACTCAGGAACCTTTGTATCCTGAGGGCCATCCTAAGAGAATTGAGAAAGATTCTCAAGGAATTAATACTGATGCACCTAGTTATCCTGGTAATAGGAAGAAAAAGAAAGATGATAGGAACTTGCATGCTAGTAAACATGTTGCTGTTACACCTGAGAATCCAAACGATATATCTATTTCTGATGCTGAGACACAATCTAGTTATGAACATGATCCTAGTGATAATGTTGATAATGATGTTCATATTAATGCTTAACCTAGTAATGATAATGATGTGGAGATTGAACCTGCTATTGAACCTGATAACCCACAACCTAGGAACAAAAGATATGATAAGAGTGATTTTATTGCTAGGAAGCACGGTAAATAAAGAGAACCATGGGTTCAGAAACACATGCCCTTTCCTCCCAAACCATCCAAGAAAAAGGATGATGAAGATTTTGAGCGCTTTGTTGAACTGATTAGACCTATCTTTTTGCAAATGCGTTTGACTGATATGCTTAAAATGTGACTAATAAAAGGAAGATACCTGATGTTGAGATTTCCACCATGCTTGCTTATTATACTTTTAAGGGTGGCTCTCCTAAGAAACTAGGTGATCCCGAAGTACCCACTATACCTTGCTCCATTAAGGGAAATTATGGTAGAACTGCTTTATGTGATCTTGGAGCCGGTGTTAGTGTTATGCCTCTCTCTTTATATCATAGACTTGAATTGGATAAGTTGACACCTATAGAAATTTCTTTTCAAATGGCCGATAAATCAACTACTTTACCTATCGGCATTTGCGAGGATGTGCCTATTGTGGTTGCAAACGTTACTATCTTAACGGACTTTGTTATTCTTGATATTCCCGAGGATGATGCCATGGCAATCATCCTTGGAAGACCCATTTTAAACACTACAGGAGATATTATTGATTGCAACAAAGGCAATGTCACTTTCCATGTTAATGGTAATGAGCACACGGTGCACTTTCCAAAGAAACAATATCGGGTTCATTGCATAAATTCTATTGAAAAACCTTCATCAATTATTATTGGAAGCTTTGAATTTCCTATACCTACTTTCAAGATGAGATATGATATACTTATTGTTGGGCATATGCATATTCCCACTGAGGTAACTTAGTGATTTTTCGAAAATTCTCTGGTTTCATGTGATTCGAAAAAAGTTTGTGAAGGAGACTTGATCAACCTCATTGAAGGATTTCTTTTGATGACCATGAGATGGATGAATCTAGAAGTCACAATCTTGTGTTCCCAACTTTTGCTTTCTGTTACTTAGTAGAAAAATAATAAAAATAGCATTATTTTCCTGTTTTCTGCATTATCCGTCCAATACAAAATGACCTAAAAATAAAGGTTCTTCAAATGCCCTGAAATTCAAGTATGATTTTTTCTGGAATATATTAGGATTTTTTAGATAAATAACTACCGAGGGGGATGCACCAGTGGGCCACGAGCCTAGGAGGCGCAGCCACCCCCTGGCCGCGCCTGGCAGGCTCGTGGGTCCCACGTGGCCCCCCTCCACTTATTCCAGCCCCCATCTCCTACTTCTACCTCCAGAAAAAATCATCCCACAACTCAAACCCATGTTCTTGCTCATTGTGCTGTGTTTTTCGATCTCCTTGTGCAAAGCCCCATTCACCAAACTGTTTTAGAGAATTGTTCCTTGGTATATGACTCCTCCATTGGTCCCATTAGTTTTTGTTCTAGTGATTTATTCATTGCATATTATTGCTGCCTTTGTGACCCTGTTCTTGAGCTTTGCATGTTAATTTTATTTGGTCCCAAGTAGTTTTGATGCAAGATATGGCCTCCAGGCACTTGTAGGAGTAGTTGCTATGACATTTGTTAAGTTTTGTTCACTTTTATTTTGAGTCACTAAAAATTTCAGAATTATTTTAGAAATAGGAAAATGTTTAGGTAGAACTATCATGGTGGTTCCTCAAGCAAGAGGGGTCTCCGTCCCACGATTCGGGAGCCCAATTCTTATCAGCCGAGAGACGCATCGGTGCAACCATGTGAATGGCCTTCCGCTAAATTCATGATTGATGCAGGGTTCAAGGATTAGTTTGATACATGTATTCGCAACGCCGGTCTCAAAGAATTCATCTCCGATAAATGTGAACAATATATTTCACTCACTGCCTCTTTTGTTCGTAGATTCAAATTTTAAGTTGGCCGTGACACATCCATACTATTTGATCTTTATGATAAATCGTATACTATGGATTTAGAGGATTTTAATAGAATATGTAAGATACCTGATTGGGGTAGTCCCAATGACCCTCCTAAATCCTTAGTTAGAGATTTTATTTCCAGTATAACTGTTGGAGAGACTAGAGATATTACGTAGGCTACCATGGGGAGCATTCATTTTCATGCCCTACATTATTTTGCCCTCTTCATAGGTAGACGCATTAATGGTAAGCGTGATCATAGCCACCTCTGCGCACCTAACCTCAGTATACTTAAGAGTGCAGTAACAGGTGATAGAAATTTTAACATGGGAGCTATAATTGCAAGGAGACTTAATAACAATGCTAATGAAGGAGATTTCTTTGGTGGGATCTATGCTACTCGCCTAGCTAATTATATTAAAATACCCATCTAGACTGGAGATCCCCCGCTTCACAATGCCTTCCTTGATCATGCTACTATGATAAGTTTCCAGTTCCTTGAGAGGAGCAATGAGTCCCTCCTATACCGGTTAATATTTAACCGACAACGTGTTTTTCATATTACCCTTCCTGCTCCTGCCTTCTTTGATTTACAGAGTAAACGAAGATATTACATAACTAGAGAAGAGGCAGAGGAGTATGAGAGAGAAGAGAAGGCTGCTCGCCTCCATGAGGTAGCTATTCAGGCGGTAGCTGCCGCGTCCCAGTACAACCCACATTATTATTTTGGATACTGCCCGGAGTACCCAGGAGCTGGTTACTTTCCTCCTTGGGACTAGACCAACTTAGGCCAAAAGCTTAAACTTTGGGGAGTACGTGTTTCTCACCGACTTTATATTCATGTTCACACATTCACTTTGATAGTCGGTGTTCACACTTTTTCATTATATCATCCATGCTAGTTTATTTTCTTTTCTCGCATTCTTCTTGAGAAAATCCAAAAAAATGAGAAAAACAAAAAAAATTGTTCTAACTTTACATTCTTGCATGCTTATTAGTAGTCACTAAAAATAAAACCCAAAAAGATTTTCCCGTTCTTCTTTTGCTTGTTGGGAGCTTTCCCGTGTAAACAGTTTTCTTTTTCTTTGGGTCGAGGTAGAAGACCATGATTAAAATGATTAGTGGCTCTCATGTGCATTATTGTTTATACGTATAAGAGCCATATTACCTTGTCTTCTCCTCTGAGTTTACTTGCAGATTCCAGCATAGTCCAATGCACGATCAGTCTTATTATTATTGACATCATTCGGTCATGCAAGTGAAAGGCAATAATGACGATATATGATGAAGTGAGTGAGCCTGGAAAAGCTGGTACGAACTCGACCTATTTTTTTTGTAAATATGACTAGCTCATCGTTCCTAACTCAGCATTGTTATGAGAGAAACATGTTTCCAATGACAACTTAGAGATCATAGTTTCGTATGCCATGCTTAATTAGCTAGGAGCTTATAATGGTTTGTCTTGGATGCCAACATGAATTTTAAAATGATTGTGATGTAGTATGATAGGATAGTATCCTCCTTTGAATGATTCAAGTGGCTTGATTTGGCACATGTTCATGCACGTAGTTGAAACAAAATCAACATAGCCTCCATGATATTCATGTTCATGGTGATTTATATCCTACTCATGCTTGCACTCAATGTTGGTTAATCTCAATGCATGTTAATGGCTGTTGCCGCTTGATACGTCTATTTTCCATCATGCTTTTGTATTGGTATTTATCGCATCTTGAGTTGTTATAACACGATATGGAATAATACTCATGCCTTTTCTCTCTTATTTTACAAGGTTTACACAAGGAGGGAGAATGTCGGCAGTTGGAATTCTGGGCTGGAAAAGGAGCAAGTTTGAGATGGCTATTCTGCACAACTCCAAAAGCCGTGAAAATAATAGAGGAATTATTTTTGAATATATCAAAAATACTAGGCCGGAGAAGTACCAGAGGGGAGCTACCAGGAGGTCACGAGCCTGCCTGGCGTGGGCCACCCCCTGGCCGCACTTGGGGGGCTCGTGGGCCCCTTGAAGCCCGTCTGGCCCCCATCTTCTCCTATATGGAGGGTTTCGTCCGAGAAAAAATCATAACAGAGCTTTCAGGAGGAGACGCCTCCGCCACGAGGTGGAACTTAAGCAGAACCAATGTAGAGCTCCGACAGGGCTGTTCTGTCGGTGAAACTTCTCTCCCGGAGAAGGAAATCGTCGCCATCATCATCAGCAACACTCCTCTCATCGGAGGGGTCTCATCTCCATCAACATCTTCATCAGCACCATCTCATCTCCAAACCCTAGTTCATCTCTTGTACTCAATCTCCGCCTTGCAACTCTGATTGGTACTTGTAAGGTTGCTAGTAGTGTTAATTGCCTATCGTAGTTGATGCTAGTTGGTTTATTTGGTGGAAGATCATATGTTCAGATCCTTAATGATATTCAATACCTCTCTGATCATGAACATAACCATGCTTTGTGAGTAGTTACTTTTGTTCCTGAGGGCATGGGATAAGTCTTCCTAATAGTAGTCATGTGAATTTGGTATTCGTTCGATATTTTGATGTCTTGTATGTTGTCTCTCCTCTAGTGGTGTTACGTGAACGTCGACTACATGACACTTCTTCATTATTTGAGCCTAGAGGAAGGCATTGGGATGTAATAAGTATATGATGGGTTGCTAGAGTGATAGAAGCTTAAACCCTAGTTTATGTGTTGCGTCGTAAGGGGCTGATTTGGATCCACTTTTTTAATGCTATGGTTAGACTTTGTCTTAATTCTTCTTTCGTAGTTGCAGATGCTTGCGAGAGGGGTTAATCATAAGTTTGATGTTTGTCCAAGTAAGGACAACACCCAATCACCGGTCCACCCACATATCAAACTATCAAAGTAGCGAACGCGAACCATATGAACATGATGAAAACTAGCTTGACAGTAATTCCCATGTGTCCTCGGGAGCACTTTACTTTATATAAGAGTTCGTTCAGGCTTGTCCCTTGCTACAAAAGGGATTGGGCCATTTTGTTGCACCTTTGTCACTATTTTTGCTTGCTAGTCGCTACAAATTATCTTATCATACAACTATCTGTTACCGACTATTTCAGTGCTTGCAGAGAATACCTTACTGAAAACCGCTTATCATTTCCTTCTGCTCCTCGTTGGGTTCGAGACTCTTACTTATCGAAAGGACTATGATAGATACCCTATACATGTGGGTCATCAAGACTCTTTTCTGGCACCGTTGCTGGGGTGTGAAGCGCCTTTGGTAAGTGGAATTTGGTAAGGAAACATTTATATCGTGTGCTGAAATTTATTGTCACTTGTCACTATGGAAACTAATCCTTTAAAGAAATTGTTTGGGGTATCTTCACCCTGACCGGAAGCACAAAGAGTTGCTCCTCAACCTACTGCACCTATTGAAAATATTTATTATGAGATTACTTTGGGTATGCTAGAAAAACTGTTGGCTAATCCTTTTACAGGAGATCGAACATCACATCCCGACTTGCATCTAATCTATGTAGATGAAGTTTGTGGTTTATTTAAGCTTGCAGGTCTGCCCGGGGATGGGTTCAAGAACAAGGTATTTCCCTTATCTTTGAGGGATAAATCATTGACATGGTATAGGCTATGTGATGATACTGGATCGTGGAACTACTAATGACTGAAATTGGAATTTCATCACAAGTTTTATCCTATGCATTTGGTACATCGTGATCGGAATTATATCTATAATTTTTGGCCTCGTGATAGAGAAAATATCGCTCAAGCTTGGGGGAGGCTTAAGTCAATGTTATATTCATGCCCCAACCATGAGCTCCCCATAGAAATTATTACTATGAACTTTTATGCTCGGCTTTCTCATGACAATCGCACCATGCTCGACACTTCTTGTACCGGTTCTTTCATGAAGAGAGATATTGACTTCATATGGGATTTATTGGAAAGAATTAAACGCAATTCTGAAGATTGCGAGTTTGATGAAGATAATGAGTCAGGTATGAACCTTAAGTTTGATTGTGTTAAATCTTTCGTAGAAACAAATAACTTCGTGATTTTAGCGCTAAACATGGACTTGACTTTGAGATAGTAGCTTCTTTATGCGAATCATTTGCTACTCATGTTAATCTCCCTAAGGATAAGTGGTTTAAATATCATCCTCCTATAGAAGTTAATGTATCTAAACATGTGCCAGTTTTAGAGAAAGTAATTTCTTATAATGATTCTATTGTTCCTGTTGCTTACATTGAGAAACCACCTTTTCCTGTTAGAATAAAGGATCATGCTAAATCTTCAACTGTGATACGTAAGGGTTACATTAGAACACCTACACAATTGTCGGTCAAGAGATCCACCTTAAAGTTGAACCTTGTATTGCTATTATTAGAGATCTCTTGACCGACAATGTTGAAGGGAATGTTATTCAATTCTGTGAGCTTCTGCTAGAATTGCTAAACCTCATACTAGTGATAAGCATAAACCTGTGGTTGGCATGCCTGTTGTTTCCGTTAAGATAGGATATCATTGTGATCATGGTTTGTGTGACGTGGGTGCTAGTGTTAGTGAAATACCTCAATCTTTATATAATGAAATTAAAGATGAAATTGCACCTGTCGAGATGGAATTTATTGATGTTACTATTAAACTTGCTAATAGAGATACTATCTGCCCTGTGGGAATTGTTAGAGATGTTGAAGTCTTGTGTGGTAAAACTAAGTATCCTACTGATTTTCTCGTTCTTGCTACCACACAAGATAGCTTTTGTCCCATCATATTTGGTAGACCTTTTCTCAGTACTGTTAATGCTCAAGTTGATTGTGAGAAACAAACTGTTACTGTTGGCTTTGAAGGTGTGTCGCATGAATTTAATTTTTCTAAGTTTGGTAGACCACCTCATGAAAAATAATTGTCTAGTAAGGATGAAATTATTGCTATAACTTCTATTGCTGTGCCCCCTACTGATCCTCTAGACCAATACTTGCTTGAACAAGAAAATTATATGCATATGGATGAGAGGAATGAGATAGATAGAGTTATCTTTGAACAAAGTCCTATCCTTAAGAATAATTTGCCTATTGAATTACTTGGAGATCCACCTCCACCAAAGGTTGACCCTGTGTTTGAGATTAAACAATTACCTGATACTCTTAAGTATGCTTATCTTGATGAAAAAAGATATATCCTGCTATTATTAGTGCTAACCTTTCAGAGCATGAAGAAAAGAAATTATTGAAAACTCTAAGGAAGCACTGTGCTGCTATTGGATATACTCTTGATGATCTGAAAGGCATTAGTCCCACTCGATGCCGGCATAAAATAAAAACTGATCCTGATTCCAAACCAGTTGTCGACCCTCAATGAAGACTGAATCCTAAGATGAAAGAGGTGGTAAGAAAAGAAATACTAAAGCTCCTGGAAGCAGGTATTATTTACCCTCTGGCTCATAGTGATTGGGTAAGTCCGGTGCATTGTGTCCCTAAGAAGGGAGGTATTGCCATTGTTCCTAATGATAAAGATGAATTGATGCCACAAAGAATTGTTACTTGCTATAGGATGGTAATTGATTTTAGGAAATTAAATAAAGCTACTAAGAGATATCATTACCCCCTACCTTTCATTGATCAAATGCTAGAAATATTGTCTAAACGTACACATTTTTGCTTTCTAGATGGTTATTCTGGTTTTTCCCAAATACCTGTTTCACAATCTGATCAGGAGAAAACCACATTTACTTGTCCTTCGGTACTTTTGCTTATAGAAGTATGCCTTTTGGTTTATGTAATGCACCTGCTACCTTTCAAAGATGTATGATGGCTATATTCTGTGACTTTTGTGAAAAGATTGTTGAGGTTTTCATGGATGATTTCCCCGTTTACGGATCTTCTTTTGATGATTGCTTGAGCAACCTTGATCGAGTTTTGTAGAGATGTGAAGATACTAATCTTGTCTTGAATTGGGAAAAGTGCCACTTTATGGTTAATGAAGGCATTGTCTTGGGACATAAAATTTCAGAAAGAGGTATTGAAGTTGATAAAGCTAAAGTTGATGACATTGAGAAAATGCCATGCCCTACAAATGTTACAGGTATAAGAAGTTTCCTTGGTCTTGCTGGTTTCTATAGAAGGTTCATTAAAGACTTCTCTAAGATTTCAAGGCCTCTCACTAATCTCTTGCAAAAAGATATTCCATTTGTTTTTATGATGATTGCATAGAAGCATTTGAAATACTCAAGAAGGCCTTAATTACTGCACCTGTTGTTCAACCACCTGATTTGAACCTACCTTTTGAAATTATGTGTGATTCTAGTGATTATGCTGTTGGTGTTGTCCTAGGACAAAGAGTTGATAAGACTTTGAATGTTATTCATTATGCTAGTCTAACTCTAGAAAGTGCCCAGAGAAATTATGCTACTACTGAAAAAGAATTTTAGCAGTTGTGTTTGCATGTGATAAGTTCAGACCTTATATTGTTGATTCTAAAGTTACTATTCATACTGATCATGCTGCTATTAAATATCTCATGGAAAAGAGAGATGATAAACCTAGACTTATTAGATGGGTTCTCTTGCTACAAGAATTTGATTTGCATATTGTTGATAGGAACGGTGCTAAGAACCCCATAGACGATAATTTGTCTCGGTTAGAGAAAGTTCTTGATGACCCGCAACCTATTGATGATAGCTTTCCTGATGAACAATTAAATGTTATCAATGCTTCACGCAGTACACCATAGTATGTTGATTATGCTAATTATATTGTTGCTAAATATATACCACCTAGTTTCACGTACTAACAAAAGAAAAAGTTCTTTTATGATTTGAGATATTACTTTTGGGTTGATCCTCACCTGTATAAATAAGGAGTAGATGGTGTTATTAGACGTTGTGTACCTGAGCATGAACAGGGACATATCCTATAGAAGTGCCACTCCGAGGCTTACGGAGGACACCATGCTGGAGATAGAACTGAACACAAGGTACTGCAATCCGATTTTTATTGGCCTACTCTATTTAAGGATGCTCGTAAGTTTGTCTTGTCTTGCAATGAATGTGAAAGAATAGGTAACATTAGTAAATGTCAGGAAATGCCTATGAATTATTCACTTGTTATTGAACCATTTGATGTTTGGGGTTTTGATTATATGGGACCTTTTCCAAAGTCCAATGGGTATACTCATATTTTAGTTGCTGTTGATTACGTTACAAAGTGGGTAGAAGCTATTCGAACTAGTAGTGCTGATCATAACACCTCTATTAAGATGCTTAAAGAAGTTATTTTCCCTAGATTTGGAGTCCCTAGATATTTAATGACTGATGGTGGTTCGCATTTTATTCATGGTGCTTTCCGTAAAATGCTTGCTAAGTATGATGTCAACCATAGAATTGCATCTCATCATCCTCAGTCTAGTGGTCAAGTAGAGTTTAGTAATAGAGAAATTAAACTAATTTTGCAAAAGACTGTTAATATGTCTAGAAAGAATTGGTCTAAGAAACTTGATGATGCACCTTGGGCTTATAGAACTGCTTATAAGAATCCCATGGGCATGTCCCCGTATAAAATGGTTTACGGTAAAGCATGTCATTTACCTCTTGAGCTAGAGCATAAGGATTATTGGGCAATCAAAGAGCTCAACTTTGATTTCAAACTTGCTAGTGAGAAGAGGTTATTTGATATTAGCTCACTTGATGAATGGAGAACTCAGGCATTTGAAAATGCCAAGTTGTTTAATGAGAAAGTTAAGAGATGGCATGATAAAAGAATACAAAAATGTGAGTTCAATGTAGGTGATTATGTCTTGCTATACAATTCTTGTTTAAGATTTTGTGCAGGAAAACTTCTCTCTAAATGGGAAGGTCCTTATATTGTCGAGGAAGGTTATCGTTTCCGTGACATCAAAATCAACAACGCAGAAGGCACTCTTCCGAGGGTTGTGAATGGGCAAATAATCAAGCATTATATCTCAGGTACTCCGATAAATGTAGAAAGCAATATAATTAATACCATAACCCCGGAGGAGTACATAAGGGATGTTTACCAGCCTGTTTCAAACTCTGAAAACAAAGAGGTATGTGATACGGTAAGCAAACCGACTCCAAAACTTTCCCAATAGCAATTTTTCACAGTTTGGAATATTTAGAAAAATAAAAAAATTAAGGTCGTCTGGAAAGCGCACCAGGAGGCCACGAGCCTGCCCGGCGCGGGCCACCGCCTGGCCGCGCCTGGGGGGCTCGTGAGCTCCTCGTGTGCCTCCCGGACTCTGTTTTCTTGTGGAATACTCCTTATTGTCGGTAAAAAATTCATTATATAACTTCCTGAAAGGTCTGACCCTCGTATCACGCAAATATCCAATGTTTTCATTTCAAGTTATTTTCTGTCAGGATTCCGAAGCTCAAGCATCATGTCGTCTTCCGCCTCCAATCAAGTGCACGATGATGCTTGGTTGATGCAAGTGGAGTCTCAAGGATCAGAAATTGGTGAGATAAGCATGGAGGAAGATGTTGGAGATTCCTCTGAGGTGCACTCTCCGGCTTCGAGGAGCGGCACTTTGGCTGGCATCTCCACTGTTCCAAATCCTCATCAGGCCATGGCCACTATCAACAATCGAGGAGGCCAGCAAGCACGAGAAGGGATCCTTCCTAGGAGGCCTCTACACAGGTTACATGGGAATAACTTTCCCAATTTGATTCATAACTATGGAGTTGAAAATACACTCCATACACACATACCCTCCAATTGGGATATATCCCGTCCAAGTGGAAGTAATGCAGGAGAAAGCTCATGGGGGCCGACCAACAAACACCTTCTGGAGGAGGTCCAGAAGAACACCACTATGATTCAGCATGTGCGCAGTGAGTTACTTGATCTGAAGGCTAGCTTGAACAAGCCGTCCGGTATTCTAACAACTCCACCACCATCACCTCCGAAGGAAGACAATTAAACACATGGGTATGGGCACTCCCCTTGGTTTGCGCCAAGCTTGGGGGAGTTGCCCCGGTATCGTATCACCATCACATCTTTTGCCTTTACCTTTATATTACTTCGATCCTTTTGTTAATATCTTTATCTAGTAGAATAAAGTTTCCAGTATGACCTATTTTTGAGTTTTGCTTTGTGTTACCCCCAATGTAATCTAGTTCGTGAGTTATATAATAAAGAGTGTTAAAGTTAAGGGCTTTGCTTATTGCCATGATCTAAAGAAAATAATAATCAGAGAACAAAAGCATGAAAGATCGTGTGATGATCTTATCAGAAGTGATGACTTCACATATAAAAAGAATGTTGACTGAACCTTGTTGTGGGTAGACAAACGTAGACCTTGGTCATTGTTGCAATTAATAGGAAGCGATAAAGAAAGAGAGGTTCATATATAAATATATCATCTTTGACACCATCTATGATTGTGAACACTCATTAAACTATTACATGCTAAGAAGTAGGTGTTGGACAAGGAAGACAACATAATGAATTATGTTTGCCTGGTTTCGAACAATGTTATATGATTATGGATCCTTTAGCATGTGACGCTTGATTCCACCTCATATTAGCCAAAACTTCTGCACAAAGTAGAGATACTACTTGTGCATCCATAAAACCCTCAAGCCAGTTTTGCCATGAGTCCACCATACATGCCTATGGATTGAATAAGATCCTTCAAGTAAGTTGTCATCGGTGCAAGCTATAAAAATTGCTCCCTAAATATGTATGATCTATTAGTGTGTGGAAAATAAGCTTTATACGAACCTGTGATGAGGAAGACTTAAAAGCGACAGACTGCATAATAAAGTTCTTTATCACATGAGGCAATATAAAAGTGACGTTCCTTCACATTAAGAGATCGCACATCCAAACCTTAAAAGCGCATGACGACCTCTGCTTTCGTCTGCGAAGGGTCTATCTTGTACCTTTACTTTTTATCTTTAAAAGCGTCATGGTGATCTTAACCAATTCCTTATTTTGCCATCATCTTGGCAAGCGTCATGTGCTAGGGAAATATCTATATTCATATATCAATTTGGAAGTAAGTAATCATGAATTATTATTGTTGACATTACCCTTGAGGTAATGAGTTGGGAGGCAAAACTATAAGCCCCTATCTTTCTCTGTGTCCAACTGAAACTTTGATCTCGTGAGTACCGCGTGAGTTTTAGCAATTGCAGAAGACTAAAAGATGATTGAGTATGTGGATTTTCTTTACAAGCTGTTATTTGACTCTTTCCGATGTTATGATAAATTGCAATTGCTTCAATGACTAAAGACTATTGGTTGTTAATTCTCAATAAAATTGTTGATGCATGCTTTATATTGTGAATGAATTGTCACTTTAGCATAAGGGATTATATAATGATATTTCTGTTCTAAATATGATCATGATGCGTCCATTTTTCATCATGCTTTATCGATCCATTTTCACCTCTATTTCTAAACATGTGGGCATATTTATCGATCTCTGTTTTCGCTTGAGGACAAGCGAGGTCTAACCTTTGGGGAGTTGATACGTCCATTTTTCATCATGCTTTTATTTTGGTATTTATTGCATCTTGAGTTGTTATAACATGTTATGGAACAATACTCATGCCTTTTCTCTCTTATTTTACAAGGTTTACAAAAGGAGGGAGAATGCCGACAGCTGGAATTCTGGGTTGGAAAAGGAGCAAGTTTGAGATGGATATTCTGCACAACTCCAAAAGCCGTGAAAATCAACGAGGATTTTATTTGGAATATATAAAAAATACTGGGCCGGAGAAGTACCAGAGGGGAGCTACCAGGAGGTCACGAGCCTGCCAGGCACGGGCCACCCCCCTGGGCGAGCCTGGGGGGCTCGTGGGCCCCCTGAAGCCCCTCTGGTCCAATCTTCTCATATATGGAGGGTTTTGTTCGAGAAAAAATAAAAACAGAGCTTTCGGGAGGAGACGCCACCGCCACAAGGCGGAACTTGAGCAGAACCAATCTAGAGCTCCCGCAGGGCTATTCTGCCGGGGAGACTTCTCTCCCGGAGAGGGAAATCGTCACCATCGTCATCACCAACACTCCTCTCATCAGAGGGGACTCATCTCCATCAACATCTTCATCAGCACCATCTCATCTCCAAACCCTAGTTCATCTCTTGTACTCAATCTCCGTCTTGCAACTCTGATTGGTACTTGTAAGGTTGCTAGTAGTTTTAATTGCTTATCGTAGTTGATGCTAGTTGGTTTATTTTGTGGAAGATCATATATTCAGATCCTTAATGATATTCAATACATCTCTGATAATGAACATAGCCATGCTTTGTGAGTAGTTACTTTTGTTGCTGAGGACATGGGATAAGTCTTGCTAATAGTAGTCATGTGAATTTTGTATTCGTTTGATATTTTGATGTGTTGTATGTTGTCTCTCCTCTAGTGGTGTTATGTGAACATCGACTACATGAGACTTCACCATTATTTGGGCCTAGAGGAAGGCATTGGGATGTAATAAGTAGCTGATGGGTTGCTAGAGTGACAGAAGCTTAAACCCTTGTTTATGCGTTGCGTCGTAAGGGACTGATTTGGATCCACTAGTTTAATGCTATGGTTACTGCGGATGCTTGAGAAAGGGTTTAATCATATGTGGGATGCTTGTGAGTGGGTTTAATCATATGTGGGATGTTTGTCCAAGTAAGGACAGCACCCAAGCACCGGTCCACCCACATATCAAACTATCAAAGTAGCGAACGCGAATCATCTGAACATGATGAAAATTAGCTTGACAGTAATTCCCATGTGTCCTCGGGAGCACTTTACTTTATATAAGAGTTCGTTCAGGCTTGTCCCTTGCTACAAAAGGGATTGGGCCATATTGCTGCACCTTTGTCACTATTGTTACTTGCTACCAGCTACAAATTATCTTATCATACAACTATCTGTTACCGACTATTTCAGTGCTTGCAGAGAATACCTTACTGAAAACCCCTTATCATTTCCTTCTACTCCTTGTTGGGTTCGACACTCTTACTTATCGAAAGGACTATGATAGATCCCCTATACTTGTGGGTTATCATCGCTCTCTAGTTGGTCGCTTCCCAGTCTTTTGCTAGCCTTCACTTGTACTAAGCGGGAATACTGCTTGTGCATCCACTTCCTAAACCCAAAGTTGTTCCATATGAGTCCACCATACCTACCTATATGCGGTATTTACCAGCCGTTCCAAGTAAATTTGCATGTGCCATTCTCTAAACCTTCGAATAATAATCTGTTGTGTATGCCCGAACCGCTCATGTTGTGACAAGGGGTGGTTAGTATCTTCCATGCTAGGCGTGTTATCCTCGATATGTGTTTATTCACTATCACTCACGAGAAAGGGGCCGTTAATCGGAATGCCCAGTTCCATGCTCAAATCAAATAAAATATAATTGCAAACAAAACTCCCCCTAGATTGTTGTTGGTATGGATGGCACCCGAGGGTTCGGCTAGTTGTGGAGTGTGATGATCGGTGGTGAGGGAGTGAAAAATTTACTATTCTGTTTGGGAACCGCCTATAATACGTGTAGCATGGAAGATGTTGAAAACTCTTGGTCATCACGTTGACAATGAAAGCATGCCACCCAAAAATCATTTATCTCTGTTTTAAAAAGCTTGAGCTCTGGCACCACTGCGAATCAATGCTTCCCTCTGCGAAGGGCCTATTTATTTACATTTCTGTTGAGTCATCCTCTTCTTATTAAAAGCACCATCTAGAGAGCACCTCCTTCATTTGTATGCTTTGCTATTAATTTATATTGAGTATGATTATGACTGGATCTTCTTTGCCATGAATTACAACTTCTAGTCAGCGGTTGATCTTTGAAGGTGCTCTGCATTTATGTTTTGCGATCTCAAAAAGGGCTAGCGAGATACCATCTATTCATATTGTATCATGTTTTTTTTGATTGAAGTGTTGACGTTTGAAACTTATTATTATTGCTTGCTAGTTAATTATGCCATTGATATGAGTATACCATGAGACCTTAATGTCATTGCTTATGTGTTTAGCTTATGATCTTGCTGAAAATCTGAATATGAGTTCAACATAATTAGAACAACAAGATCAAACAAAGTTTGTAAATGTTTTTCTTTTGTCTCTTCCAGTTTATCAACTGAATTGCTTGAGGACAAGCAAGGCTTTAAGCTTGGGGAGTTGATACGTCTCCAACGTAACAACTTTTCCAAACTCTTTTGCCCTTGTTTTGGACTCTAATTTGCATGATTTGAATGAAACTAACCCGGACTGACGCTATTTTCAGCAGAACTGCCAGAAAACTTACAAGGATTTTTTGTGGAATATATAAAAACTAACAGAAGAAGAATCAACCGGAGAGGGGCTACCAGTGGGCCACGAGCCCAGGAGCCACCCCCGTGGGCCGCGCCTGGCAGGCTCATGGGGCCCTTGTGGCCCCTCCGACCTCCTCTCCAGCTCCATATAAGCTCTTTCGTCTAGAAAAAATTCAAGAAGAAAAATTCGACCGCCACCATCTATTCTTCCTCGGGAGGGAAGATCTGGAGTCGGTTTTGGGCTTCGGAGAGTGGAAATCGAGGCCATCGTCATCATCAACCATCCTCCATTGGTAATTTCATGATGCTCTCCATCGTTCGTGAGTAATTTCATCATGGTCTTGCTGGACGGTGATGGTTTGGATGAGATCTACCATGTAATCGGGTTAGTTTTGATAGGGTTTGATCCCTAGTATCCACTATGTTCTAAGATTGATGTTGCTACTACTTTGCTATGCTTAATGCTTGTCACTAGGGCCTAAGTGCCATGATTTTAGATATGAACCTATTATGTTTCCATCAATATATGTGTGTTATTGATCCTATTTTGCAAGTTGTAGTCACCTACTATGTGTTATGACCCGACAACCCCGGAGTGACAATAGCCGGAACCACTCCCGATGATGACGATAGTATGAGGATTCCATGTACTCACCATGTGCTAATGCTTTGTTCCAGTACTCTATTAAAAGGAGACCTTAATATCCCTTAGTTTCCATTAGGACCCCGCTACCATGGGAGGGATGGACGAAAGATACCATGCAAGTTCTTTTCCATAAGCACGTATGACTATATACGATATACATGCCTACATTACATTGATGAACTGGAGCTAGTTACATATTGCCCTATGTTATAATCGTCACATGATGAATATCATCCGGCATAATTATCCATCACCCGTCCAATGCCTACGAGCTTTTCCTATACTGGTCCTTGCTTAGTTACTTTACCGCTACTGCTGTCACACTTGCTATACCAATCACTACTGCTACTGTTACCGCTATTACTGTTACTACCATACTGCTTTGCTACTAAAACTTTGCTGCAGATACTAAATCTTTCAGGTGTGGTTGAATTGACAACTCAACTGCTAATACTCGAGAATAATCTTTGGCTCCCCTTGTGTCGAAACAATATATTTGGGTTGAATACTGTACCCTCGAAAACTGTTGTGATCCCCAATACTTGTGGGTTATCAACCACCCAGCGGGAGGAGAAGAGAAGGCTTGCGAAGCTGCGAGCCTCTAAGTCCGGCACGCGAGGAGGAGCCTTGCACTCTTGAACCTCAAGTAGCCGGATGCTGAGGAGGTTCGTGGATCCCCCGCGGGCGTCTGACTCGGCGGCGAAGTCGACCTGAATGTCGTGGCCTCCGTTGAGCGAGCCGTGAGGACCAACCATGGAACCGTCGGTGCCTCCGTCCATGGAGGAGGCGACCCAAGCGAGGGCGACGACGGTGGAGCCGGCTCCCAAGGCGGCCCGACCCGAGGTGCCGGTCATGACCCCGCCGGCCACCGAGCCGGCTCGGGCTGACGTGTCGGAGGCCTCGATAGCCCCGTAGGCGGCGTCGGAGGCAGCGCCAGAGGTGGCGGCCATTGAGGCAGAGGCGCCCTCCATTGCGATCGTCGCGTCGGAGCGGCAGGAGGCGGAGGCGGCGACGGATTTGGGCGGAGGGCCGGCGGGAGGCGAGTCCCGGACCCTTGTCGACATCAACCCGCCCCCTACGGCCAGCGTTGCAGCGAGCCCAGGTGGGAATGGCGGAAGAGACCAAAGGACCATGCAAACAATGCGGGAGGTACTCCAAGATTGGGAAGCGCTGGTGCATGTGTTGGCCCTGCCAGCTCCCCAGGCGGACGGACCGGTCCCCTCCTTGGTGATTTGGGGAGCGTCCTGGACCGGTGCCGGCAGGAGCTGGCCCGGCTCACGGAGGCAATAGACGCTGCCCTACAGCATGCCGAGGTAAGTACGGTAGTTTTGCATTGTCTTAGGATTCTCAGTGGGGGCGCGCAAGCGCACCCACTGGGTGTTGCCCCCATGATGCGGGCCGGCTGACCGGCTGACGGCCAGCCGGGCCGGATATCTTTTGAGCTTGCCCTTATCTTTGCCTCCTCGTGACAGGAGGGAACCTCCCTGCAGCAGAAGCTATTCAAGGAGGCGGTCGCCATCCTCGACCATGGCAAACACGGCTTCTACCTCCGGTAGGAGGAGCTGACGCCCGTGTGAGGTCACTTGAACTTCGTGGGAGGGGAGTGCAGCCCTCGGGATGCTACTGACACTTGCAAATTTTCCTCGCAGGTGACATCACCGCCCTTCAGGACGAGATGACTGGGTTCGTACCCGAGCGGTACCGGCTGGCACAAGACGTCCAGGCGGCTACGCAGGAGAAGGACCGGCTGACCACGCTGCTGGCGGATGGGGAGGCGGCCTGGGAGAGAGTCGTGAACGAGGCGGCTGATGCCGCCTAAAGGACCGCCGCCCTCCAAGAAGAAGTGACTCGCCTCGAGAGGACGCTCGAGGAGGTCCGGGGCTCCCTTGCCGCGTCGGAGGCGGCTGTGGAGACGGAGCAGACGGCGGCGCTTAATTGGCCCTTGGGGTGGACGATGGTATTCAGGGTAAGTGCCTTTCTTTCTCTTCTCCAGCCGGTCACTTTTTCCTTTGCTGGTTCTTGTGTTTTGATTTGCCTTTCTTTCTTCTTCCTCTTCTTTCCCTTAGGGCGCTTCCCAGGAACTCAGTGTCGTGTTGCGCGCACCGTCGAGGAGCACCGGGAGTACTTTCGGGAACAGGATCGCTCCATCGAGCAGGAGGCCCTGTGGGACGTGGACGAGATTGGGGTCGCCATCGAGCACCGGCTAACCCATCTTGAACGAAGCATGGACCGACTGAAGACGGCCGGAAAGGAGGTCATCGCCGCTCTGTGGCCGGGCCATGGGGGAGCTCCGGCAAACCGTGTGGCCTTGTGGCTGGAGCAGGTCGTGGCCCGGCTCGAGGCCTGGAAGGCATCGGCAGCCCAAGTAGGTGCGCAGATGGCGCTCCGGTTTGTCACCTCCAGGTATCGAGGTATCGATCTGGACTGGCTGGCCACCATGCACGATGAGCTGGCCGTAGAGCGGTAGGCCCGTGAGCCAACCCTCATCCACCGAGCCAACGAGCTCGCGTTGTACGCTGACGCGGGCGAGTTCCTACCGGCGCTTGGCGAGGATGGCAAGCCGCTGCTCGAAGACTCCTTCGGCATCCCTCAAGGCCCAGCTGACGAGGATGTCGCCGACGAGAGCACTTACTCGAGCGGCGAGACGGATGGGACCGCGGAGGCCTCTTCGAAGGCCAAGGAGTCCGACCCAAAGGCCGCGGCCACCTTCGAGGTGAGAGTTGAGCCGCCCAGTGAAGCGCCGGCTGGGGGCACACCGGCGGGCGACGCGCCGGTGGCCTGAGCCCCCGGGCATTTTTTGTCTTTCTTTTTTCTTTCCTACAAGTTATGCTCAAGTCCACCCACTTGGGGTGTTTATGTAATGAACCATGCTGGCCGTCGGCCACTTTTTTCTTAATGTTTGTGTTATGAAATCTTAGCGTTTTTTGCCTTATTGCTCTTGTCGATTCGTCCTTATACCTTTTCGCCCTCTTGGTTTTTTGGGTCCTTCACCTTTTCCCCATAGGTTTTGGCCCCGCTAGCCCGACAGCCGGGGGCCGGTCTATAGATGGGGCGGGGAGTCCGCCTCGAGGGAGCCGATTCGGGACGTAGGAACCGCGAGGGTTCTTTGGGATAAGTAGATTGGTAGAGGCGAGGCGGTGGTCCGGCTGGGCCTAGCCGGGATCCCCTTTCGTTTGAATCTTCATGTGAGCAAAACCTTGCCGCCCCGAGGCCCCGTCAGCCGGACAGCCGGGAGCCGATTCTGTAGCTTGTAGGGGTGGGGAGGTTTTTCCGGCTCATGCTACTTAGCCAATTTCTGGGACAAACGACCTAGGACCAGCCGGCGAGCCCCCGGGCCCGGGAGCCGGGTTGGGGAGCCGGTGAGCGAGGAATCATTTGGAGGAAACGAAACAGGTCGTGCCCCAAGAGCCGGCCTGGGGCACCCATTGCATTCATAAGCCCAAAAGGGTAGGGATACATACATACATTGGTCTTTTCAGCAGTAGAACGGGCGGTGGAGCGTCGCGTTCCATGGCGGAATCGTCTCCTCCCCGGAGGCATCTCTTTTGCGCTTCTGCGGCTTCTGGGCATCTATCAGGTAGTACGTGTTGTTGTGTAATGCCTTGCTGATGATGAACGGGCCCTCCCATGGGGAGGTCAACTTGTGTTGTTCGGCCATTCATTGGATCCACCTGAGGACCAGGTCTCCTTCGTGGAAGGAGAGCAGGCGGATCCGCTTGCTGTGGTAGTGTCGGAGCTTCTGTTGGTAGATTGCCATTCGGCTCAAGGCCAGCTCGCGAGCCTCCTCAAATAGGTCAACGCCGTCTTATGTTGGCTCCATTGTGTCTTTCTCCGTGCACAGGTCGACCCGCGGCGAGTCGAACTCGGCGTCGGTGGGGATGATTGCCTCGGACCCGTACACGAGGAATAAAGGAGTGTAACCGGCTGACCGGTTGGGGGTGGTCCAGAGACTCCAAAGGACAGCCAGCGGCTTGTCGATCCAGCAGCCGGCCGACCTTACCAGCGGCGTTAGGATCTGGGGCTTGATGCCGGACAGGATAAGGCCGTTTGCCCTCTTGACCTGGCTGTTCGTCTGTGGATGAGCGACGGAGGCCAAGTCGAGCCGGATTCATTGCTTGGAGCAGAAACGCGCGAGTGCGCCCTTGGCAAAGTTCGTGCCGTTGTCGGTGATGATGTTGTGGGGAACACCGTAGCGAACTGTGATGTTGTCGATGAACCGGACGGCCGTGGGGCCGTCCAACTTCTTGATTGGTCACACATTGATCCACTTGGTTAATTTTTTGACAACCACCAATAAGTGCGTCATGCTGCCTCGAGCGGTCTTCAAGGGGCCCACCATGTCTAGCCCCCAAACAGCGAAGGGCCACGAGAGGGGGATTGTCTGGAGGGCCGATGCCGGCAGGTGGCTCTACATGTTGAAACGTTGGCAGCCCTTGCATTCTTCAACCAGTTTCTTGGCCGCCTCGAGAGCAGTGGGACAGAAGAAACCATGCCAGAAGGCCTTGGCCACCATGGTCCTGGAGGCGGCATGATGCTAGCACTCGCCCTGGTGGATGTCGAGGAGGATTTCCAGGCCCTTTTCTGGCTTGACGCATCGCTGAAAGGCGCCGTAGTACTGCGATAAACGAGCTCGTTGTTGATGATGCCGTATGCCAGGGCCCGGTGTTGGATTTGCCTTGCCCAGGCCTTGTGCGGAGGGTGCTCACTTTGTAGGAGGAATGCTAGGATAGGCTGGGCCCATGAGGGGGCCAAGACGGGGGCCGGCTCGGGAGCCCCCGGGACTGGCTGATCAGCCCCCGGGACAGGCCCAGGAGCCCCCGGGACTGGGGCATAGCCCCTTGGACCGGCTCGCCAGTCCGTAGGTCCAGCTTGCCAGCCCCCGGGGCCGGCTGGTCGATGATCATCATGACGGCGGTGTCGCTAGAGCCAGCCAGCTGGGGCATGGCCCGCTCGACTGGCAATGGCAAGGCGACCGACGTAGCGGGATCCTATGGTGATGATGCCGACAGGACAGACGGAGCCGTCGACGGGCCGGCGGCGTCTGCTGGTATGAAGATTGACTCTGATTCTGGGGAAGGCTTGATCGACAGTTTGAGCAGCCGCTCAGGAGAGAGGCTGACTGGGATGGCTTGCCGAGTGGAGCCGATCTTTGCCAGTGCATCCGCCGCCTCGTTGTCCGCTCATGGGACATGATCAAACACACAACCCTCGAAGGAGCCGGTGAGCTGTTGTACGAGGAAGTGGTAGCTGGCCATGTTGGCGTCCCTGGCGTCCCTCTCGTCAGAGACTTGCTGAAGCCACGCCGAAGTAGGTAACCGAGTGGGTGAGTGCATGCCGACACTGTTCCCTCGCCCGGTCGCGCTCGCCGAGGTCAGCGGTCGGGACGGCCGGACTGTAGCCATGCGTTGAAGTGCGTCAGCGGCCACTGTAGCCATAGGGCCGCCCGTCGTGCCGGTCGCGTCGTGTTGTCGTACCCACGCGCAGAGGGACGGGACGTCGCATGTCCGCCCCAGGGTCCACGAAGGAGGCGGCCGTGGGTCGAGCCGGCTGCTTGACCAGCCGTCCGCGGCGCCGGCCGGTGCGAGCTAGAGCCGGACGTCCTCCTGCCGGCCACGATCAGCCGGCCATGTAGTTTTTCTTGGAAGCTGGAGGGGAATGACCCCATTGCTTTGGCATACCTGGGGTAATAACCCCGTCAAGGGTTGTGCGGGTGGCAGTAGTTAGGTTGCTAGTAGTTGCTACACAAGTGGGATAGGACATGCATGGTGATGGAAATAAAGAGATGATTTCAAAGACTTTTCGAAAAAACCGTCGGGTGCCACTAATGCCCGAGGGAGACGATGATGAGTTGTGTGACCACTTGAGGAAGAAGTGGTGTACCAGAGCAAGTGAGTGTGTGTGTTTTCGAAAACGGATTAGATTTAAGGTCTGCTGACTATCCCAACCTTACATGTGCAACCACAATACCGCTTATGCGACGGGGCTCTATTGATTACTTTGGTGGGTACTAGCATGGATCCCGAATTACTAGTGGCAGGAGTGGCATGGTCACTCTCGAAACGGGGTCGTGTCGGTATGGACGATCATGCGCTGTCTTCACAGGCACCGAGCACACCGTTGGTCCCTGGATGGATGCTACTGTGATGTATATCATGTGGGTTATGTACCAATCGAGTGGACTCTTTGTTTAGTATCGCCAGGGGAAAGGTATTCTTTAGGTGCTTAACTCGGGTATGTAATATACCGTGAGTCATTGATGACATGGAAGTTCCCCGAGTCTTGTGGGTAAAGTGTGCAACCTCTGTAGAGTGTAAAACTATTCGAATATCCGTGTCCGTGGTCATGGAAAGTTAGAGGTCCTTCTTAAACTACGCCCATATGTTTTCACAATGTGTGTCTGTGTGTGTGTGTATGTGTGTGTGGTTGACATAGAGATGACACTTGAGATAAGGCAGATGACTTGATGACATGACTGAACATGAGATGTTGAACCCCTGCTTATGATGATATCTATAACTTGATCATATGGATATCTGCCAACTGTTGATGCATGCTTACATATGTTAGTTGATCACATCACTGAACTCAAAATTAGCTTTCTACAAAATTACTTAGTGCTATATCATGTTCTGTTGAACCTTGTTCCGAACATGGGTTGCTTGCGTGTATATTCAAAGTACTCACTGGCTTGCCACTAATTATTTTATTGGCTAGGCATGAAAGAAACAGGATACAATGAAGAATACCTTGGTGACAAACGTGGGTTCTCCGCTATCGTTCACGCTATCGTTGAAGATTTCCACTTCAAGTATATGAAGACTTGGTCATAAAGGCCATTTTTGAGTACAAACGGTATGTAATGGATGTAAGACTCTTGTTATTCAGTTTCTATGTATTCAGTGAGCACTGATCTCTCGGATCACTATGCACGTACATTCGGTGATTACAACTTATGAGTTGGGGTACCCACATGAGGAATATGATAAGCCTGACGACTTCCATAGTTCGAAATTCCGACCGTTGTTGTGCTTAGCGCCAGCTTTCCCTAATCATCCTATCCACATAACGGTCATATCATGGGGGCATTTATATCTTATCATGTTAGGTTGCACCCTGGCTATAAATAGCCACCCCCCACAACCACTAGTTGGTTGGCTGCTCCGAAAGAGAACTGACACTTGTCATTTGAGAGCAACCCATCCTCCGAGGACTTTGAGAGAAAATCATCAGTGAGGAAAACCCCCAAATCCAAACCACTAAACCCAAAGTGATTGAGCATCACTAAAGAGATTGTTCTTGTGTGGAACCGACGCTTGTTACCTTTGAATACTATGTGTCTTCCAGACGGTTATGCGTCATGGTCTAGTTCATCCTGCAGTCAATTGGGGATCACGGAGTGACCTTGGTCTAGAGCATCCAAAAGTCAATTGTGGATCGTCGGGTGACCAGTTTCTGAGGGTTTTGGAACTCTACCTTGAAGACTTACCACGAGTGTTGGGTGAAGACTTTGTGACCTTGGCTCAAGGAGAATACGGTAAGGACTGTGTGTGCTAGGACTGTATGTCCTCTAGTTTCAATACTAGGCCACTCCAAACCAGACGTATGACTGTCACAGCAGTTGGAACTGGGTCATCAAACTATTGTCTTCATTGAGCTATCTGGTTCTATTTCCTCAACCCTTTCATTTCCACATATACTTGTTGATGAAATTTATCAGTATTGTTTGAAGAATTTGACTGAAGACTTTCTCAATTTCCTCATCTCAAATTCTTCAAGTTAGCTTGTTCCTCACCTGCTTATCCTGTATCATGCTACCTGTAATCTATGAATGCTTAATTTCATCATCATGACTATGCTACTGCTATGTTTTTCATGCACTTGAGTACTTATTCTGCTTCTAGTTATTCATCATATTTCGAATTCCTCAAGTTGAAATTCCTTAGTGATGAATTTGTGAAAATGCCCTATTCACCCCGCCCCCTCTATTCGACATAACACACTTTCATTACATAATGAAACACGAGTGTGAAACTTTTGAAAAGTTGAAACAAAATCAGAGTGAAGTTTGAGATCATCATGACAAGGAGATAAATTTCTAAGATATGATCGTGGAGGTAAATACCTGAGTTACGAGTATTGGTATACAACTTAATACAATGTGGAATTTGTTTCACAACTCATGCCACCTGGAACACCATAGTATGATGGTGTGTCCGAACGCCATAGTCACGCTCTATTAGATATGGTGCAAACTATGATGTCTGTTATCAATTTGTCACTATCTTTTTGGGGTTACGCATTAGAGACAACTATGTTCACTTTAAAAGGGAACCATCTAAATCCATTGAGATGACATCGTATGAATTTTGGTTTGGCGGAAAATTAAGCTCTCATTTCTGAATGTTTGTGGCTGTGACGCTTATGTGAAAAAGGGTTTTCTCCTAATGAGCTCGAACCGAAAGCAGACAAATGCATATTCATAGAATACCCTAAGGTAACAGTTGGGTAAACCATCTATATTAGATCCAAGAACAAAGTGTTTGTTGCTAAAATGGGTCCTTTCTCGAGAAATAGTTTCTCCTGAAAGAACTGAGTGGCAGGAATATAGAACTTGATGAGGTTGTTGAACGTTCGTTTCAACCATAGAGTAGCGCAGCACAAAAAACTGTTTAAGATCAAGTTAGTGATTGCGATTATGAAGCTTCAGATCAAGTTACTATCGAACCTCATAGGTCGACAAGGACGTGTACTAATCCTGAGTGGTATATAAACCCTATCTTAGAGGTCATGTTGTTGGACAATGATGAACCTACAAGCTATGCAGAAGCGATTATGGGCTCGGATTCTGTAAAATCATTAGAGGCCATGCAATCGGAGATGGGATCCATGTGAGAAAACAATGTATGGGCTTTGGAAGTATTACCTGATGGGAGAAAGTCCATTCAGAACAAATGGATCTTTAAAAGGAAGACGGACGCGGACGGTAATGTCACCGTCTATAAAGCTTGACTTATGGCAAAGGGTTTTTCACAAGTCCAAGAAGTTGACTATGATGAGCCTTTCTCACCCTTAGCGATGCTAAAGTCTGTTGGAATTATGTTAGCAGGTTCTACATTTTTTGATTATGAAATCTGGCAGATGGATGTCGAAAATCGGTTCCTTAATGGTATCCATGAGGAAAGGTTGTATGTGATACAACCATAAGGTTTTTGGCAGTCCGAAGGATGCTAAAAAGTATGCAAGATCCAGCGATCCTTCTATGGGCTGGAGTAGGCATCTCGGAGTTGGAATATACACTTTGTCCAGCTGATCTTATTGGTTTTGGAGTCTATACAAAGTTTATGAGAAACTTGTATTTACAATAAAGTGAGTGGGAGCACTACAATATTTCTGATATGTATATGTGGATGACATATTGTAGATCGGAAATGATGTAGAATTTCTAGAAAGCGTAAAGGGTTGTTTGAAAAGGAGTTTTTTAAAGGAAAACCTGGAATGAAGCTACTTAAATATTGGGCATGCTGATCTATAGAGGTAGATCAAGACGTCTGACAAAACTTTCAATGAGTACATACCTTGACAAGATTTTGAAAGAGTTCAAAATAGATCAGTCAAAGAAAGAGTTCTTGCCAGATTTGTGAGGTGTGGAGTTGAGTGAGACTCAAATCTTGACCACAGCAGAAGAATGAGAAAGGACGAAAGTCGTCCCATATGCCTTATCCATATGCTCTGTATAGTATGCCATGCTGTGTACCGCACCTGTGTGTGCCTTGCCATGAGTTTGTCAAGGGGTACAAGAGTGATCCAGGAGTGGATCACTGGACAACGGTCAGGATTGTCCTTAGTAACTAGAGGACTAAGTGAATATTTATCGATTATGGAGGTGATAAAGAGTTCATCGTAAAGGATCCGGATGACCCTGAGTAGCAATCCGGATACGAATAGTGGAGCAGCCATTTGGAATAGCTCCAAATGGAGTGTGGTAGCAGTGTCTATATCATGACATAGCGATTTGCAAAGTACATACGGATCTGAAAGTCGCAGTCCCGTTGAGTAAAGACCTCTCTCGCATGCAAAGCATGATCAAACCCCATAACTCATTGGGTGTTAGATTCATAACAATGTAAATCATATGGTGATGTCAACTAGATTAATTGACTCTAGTGCAAGTGAGAGTGTTGGGACCCCGATTCTAAGCCATATGAATTCAGCCTGTAACATGACACACCAGTTTGCGGCCTCACGCACGGTAACCCACGGCTGCCGCCTTACCTTCACTAGTGCAGAATAGGCGTATAGTCGCGGTCATAAGGGCCTTTAGTACCAGTTCTCGAACCGGAACTAAAGGTTGAGGACTAAAGCCTAGCCCCCTTTAGTGTCGGTTCAACACGGCCCGGCACGAAAGGCCCTCCACGTGGCATCCGATGGCATCCTGGGCTGGGGGACATTTAGTCCCGGTTGGTAACACCAACCGGAACTAAAATTATTTAGTTTTTTTAGTTTTTTTTTCTTTTTGATTATTTAGAGGTTTATGAATTAATTATGGTTTAATTTTCCTTCTAATTAATTTTAATTTCAAACATATATTATGCTACTACGTACATACTGTACACACGTTGTGCATGCGAATATATATAAATTTAAATAAAATTTCTCATAGAACCGCGATCATATATATATATATATCATCGAATTGCTAGTACGACGACCATTCACATTTGTATATATATATATATATACATACAATTTCTCCTACAATTTGCCCACAGAAATCCAGCTAATCCCTCGAGATCTTGTAATGGTATTCTCCTTTGGATCTATGACCTGGCAAGTAGAAATCTAGCTATGTCCTCTTGAATTGCTCATACCCTAGCCTCTGGTTTGAGCTGGCCCCGCATCTTCGTCAGTTACAAGATGGAGATCAAGATGAATATATTAGTTGTGTGTATATATATTAGCTAGATCATGATAAAAAAATTATGGATAGTGTTCTGGCAAACGTACCCAAAGATTTCTTTTGTTTCTGCTCCTTTCAGACGTGATCATGCGAATGTTCTCGCAAACGTAGTATCCGCATAAACTAGTCCCCTGCTCCTGCACCATGCACTTGACGAGAATAAATTTCAATCAGGTAATAATTAATCAAGCATGATAATGGTATTGAAACTAGAACTAAAGAGATGCATGGACATAGCTAGCTAGCTAGTAGTACTTAATTACCTTGGGTCGCACCCATTTCAGTTTTGGGGCCCAGTCAGCTGGGACCTATTTGATGAACTTGGCCCAAGCCCCGCCCGCCGGCAAAGAAAATGAATAAATCAGTGATGAACTAGTTGATATCAGGAAATGAAGTAATTAAAGAGGCCGACATAGTGTGATAATAATTGAAATTACCATTGAAGTAGCCCCATCACGATTGTGTATTCGGAGGGATCCTTTAATAGCGAGTCGAGAACTTTAACTTTTCCCTTGTCAACTTCAATGATTAACAAGATCCAATGGTAACTGCATAACAAATCAACAACACTTATTAACATCTAGTAAGCAAAAAATAGAATATGTAGTACAAGATAGATATATATATAGTAACACTCACCCAAAGTTGTAAGGAAGTAGTATTTCTGGTTGGGTCTTTAGATGGATCAAAAAATTTAGCATTTTCCTCTTTATCTTTTCTCAAATATGAAGTTTCACATATCTTTTTATTAATCGTATTTTGGTCAATGAAACCAATGCCATAGCGTCCAGATTGTTTCATTTCATACATCTTCATTCTAAACAATACCACAAACGAATATAGAGAGGATAATTCTAGGTAATGAACGAGAGTACAGCTAACTAGAGACTTAAATTATAGAAAGAAATCACTTACACATGATAGCAACTGACTAAAGATTTGTCGAGTGCGTCTTGATTGAATAACTGAAACAACTTTGCATAATGAATCCACACATCGTTTTTATGGAAGTAATGCATCTCTTGGATTCTCACCATGAGGGACTCTTCATTGGTATTTGCTGTTATTTGCATGTACTAGGTATACAATTCATACATTCTTGTTGGTAGAAGCTTGACATCTTCAGGCTTGACTAGAGGAGTGTCGCGGGCATATTGATATTTTACTTCTAACTCTTTAAGCATAGGCATTTCCTGAAGGCCTAGGAGTTGTACAACAGTGACACCGGCCTCTTTAGCCTGCCTTATATGGTCTTTGGTTACTTCTTGACTACTGGCGGTACTCACGGGTGTTTGTACAATGAGCGGTGGGATTGATTGCACTGCCTGTTCTCGCAGCTGGGGGTAGCTTTCCGCTTTTTTTGCCAACTCCTTTTGTCCTGCAAGATATCACTTCTTGATAGACTGCACATAGTGGCTGTCCTTCGGAGCCAGTTGAGCCATATCAATGAAGTGTTGTGAGACATGCTCAGGTAGTTTCTCCTTTGGCGGCTGGGACGGTTTCGGTCCAAAATGAGTGGCATCCATTGCGCTGTCGAGTTCCTCGTAGGTCAGGTGGAAAGGCAACTTCGGAAGAGGCTTCAGACTGCTTGGACCTTATCTGAATTTCTTGGCTGTTGTACTGCTAGTCGCCCTAGCTGTGGCCTCTCTCTTCTGTTGTTGCTTAGGCGACAGTGCACGCTGAGTCAACGGAGCACGCTGACGTCGTGCCGGACCTGGAGGAAGAGTCGGTTGACACGATGCCGGACTTGGAGGAGGAGGAGTTGGCTGACGTCATGCCAGACTTGGAGGAGGAGTGGGCTGACGCGGTGTCGGACTTGGAGGAGGAGTCGGAGACGACTGACGCGGTGACGGACTTGGAGGAGGAGGAGTTGGTGGCCTTGGAAAGAGAATTCAATCCTTTGTCCATAGAATGATACGATGTATGGCCTCTCCCATTGTTCTCTCCTTGTCACCTCCAGGAATGTCAAGTTGTAGCTCGTGATTGCTGACATCACTTACTCAACCCCGACACGAGCATAGCCAGCTGGAATGGGGTTGCAATGGAAGGTTGCTTGTGGGGGATTCGCTAAAGCATAGCCGTCCGTTACCTTCATGGATAAGTTCTTCACTTTCATGTGCAGTTAACAGTTAGTCATGTCTTTGATATCATCCATGGGGTAGCTAGCTAGCAGTGCATCGTCATCGATATCGTCCGGGGTGGAACCCATGCTGTTTCTCGGCATAGATGGGATGGTGGTATCCAATGCTGGATCGATCTGCTCATGCTGCCGCAGAGACGCCCTTTCCTGGCTGAGTGAGTCGATCTGCTCCTTCTGCCGCATGACTCTGGATTCCAACTCCAGGTGCTTTGATTCGAGGCCTTCAACGCGGGGTGCTTCCTCCTTCTTCTTCTGCTCCTCCTACATCTTCTTTCTCGCATGGCTTCTGTAGTCGTTGTTCCAACCAGCAAACCCCTCAAACCACGGAACAACACCTTTCCCTCCTATTCTTCCCGGGTGTTCAGGGTTCTTCAGGGTGCGCGTAAGCTCGTCATCCTCTCTGCTGGGCATGAACACCCCCGTTTGAGCTTCTTCTATTTTCATCAGAATTTCATCTATCACTTTTTTAAGACATGCCTTCACAATAATAGCCCCTATCTTTGGGTCCAACTTCCCCCCATGAGCGTAAAACCATGTCCTGCACCTCGAGGGCCACGTCACTGTAACTAGAGTGAAATTTGCACTAATCATATCTTTTTCGAATTTATCCCACTTATAAAGTGCCGTCTGGTAGCCACCTGGCCCCATAGTATGGTGCCACTCCTTTTTCGCAGCATTAATCTTGTTCTTTCTCGACCGTTCCATAGCTAGTTCCGATTCCTTGAACTTCACGAAATCATTCCAGTGATATTTTTCCTTCACCGGTGGTCCCTGGAATTTTGGAGTCGTCTGGTTTGTTTTGACATACGTAGGCCATGCATTTTTATTGAAGGTGTTGAATGCGATTGCCATCTTTTTAAGAGCATAGTTTCTGACTTTATTCAGATCTGCATGTGTCAAGTTATGTGGTAGTGTGAAATGTGACATCAGCTCGGTCCGAAGCACATCTTTTGCTCTTTCATCAACAAAAGTAACTCCTTTCGATCTCCCTTTTCTGGATTTTTCCCTTCTTGTGTGGAGATCGGGATTTGGTCCCTGACAATAACTCCGCATTGAGTCTTGAACTTGATCGCATTTTTCTTAGGTTCAATCGGGTCGCCAGTTCATGTATTGATGGAATCGATGCTGAACTTTATGCCAGCGTCCTTCTTTTTGGTCGTTCCTCGCTTTACCCTGTCGCTTGTAGAAGATTTTCTCGATCCGGAGGCCTAAAAAAAGAAAGATTGATTCGTTAATAGAAATAAAACTCAATTAAGACATGTAATGATCATCGGATGGCTTATATAATAAATATACCTTGACGGTCTTTGTTATTTGAAGAACATTTTCTTCGTCAACATCGTTCTCGAACTCATCTATTCTTTCGTCTTCATCAAACATACAACCTCACCGGAATTGTTGAGATATTGCGAGCCGTCATCATCTTCATGTTCATGATGTGGGCTCGTGGAGCGTATCATGTCGAACATAGCCTCTTCTCCATCTCTGTCGGTATTGTCCATAGCTTATATTTAACTAACCCAAAAGAAAGATAAAACAATTTAGTATTCAAATTAGAATGCATACAATCAATAAGGAAAACTGAATCTGTGTACATAATATGCATCATCGAATATAATCTCGAATAAATCGTCTCGAATATTCTCGAATATAATCTCGAATACATCTCTAATATTATCACTAATACATCTCGAATATTATTAATTATATAATATCACTACTACAGATCCAGTTGATGTCTCGCGCGGCAGGCGGTGGACACCCGAAGAGAAGGAACTATGACATGGTCATAGCTCGGGTGAGATCCCTGAAGAACCTGTCAGGTATTGGAGAACCTGACGTCCAACGCATCCATGTACCGAAGGACATGCTCGTCCTCCTCCCTGACATAGCGGCATACCACCTCCGGTGGGGCCGGTTGCCTCCGCACCGACAGTGGCCCACGAGAACGCCACCAAAGAAGATCCGGGTCGACGACGGTACCCGGGTTCCTCACCAAGCTGCGCGCCAATGAAGGTAGCACCTCCCAGTGCCAACTAGGCGGGGCCCAGTCCCGAACGTTGCCCCTCTGAAGCAGGACGTCGTCGCGAACGAGTCGACGACAAGGATGGGGGCCAGGCATTGTTGACTCTACTAAGAAATTTTATGCAAATTTAAAAAAAATGCTTGATTGTGATTTTTGTAATTCTATTTAACTTGATTTTGCAAATACATAACAAAACAATTTCTATGCTTTGTCAAAATTCCTCAAATGTTTTCAATACATTATACATACATATACTAATTGCTATACATATATTGGATCAAATGTCAAATTCCTAAACCCTAAACGTCAAAATTTCTACATTGTATAAACCCTAAACCCTAAATTTCTACATTGTATGAAAATGTCAAAATTACTCAATATTTCTATACATACATGATACTCATTAATTCCTCAAATGTGAAAAATGTCAAAATTCTTCTAAAAATGTCAAAATTCTTGCATCTAATCGTCTAATCATCAATACAACTAATTAATCATCTAATTATCAAAATTGTGTGTGTGTTCATCAAAATTGGGGGGGGGGGTTCAGGCCGGGGAGGGGCCGGCGGCCGCCATGGTGGCACAGGGGCGAGGGAGAGGGGGGAGAGGGGGGAGCTCACGGTGGGGCGACGAGGCGACGGCGAGGTGAGGCAAGGTCCGGCCGGGCTCAGCGAGGTGAGGCGACGGTGAGGTCAAGCCGGGCTCGGGGAGGAACGGGCACGGGAGGCATCGGAGATCGGCGCGAGAAGGCGAGACGGCGACGGCGCGACGAGACGGCAACGACACGGGCGGCGTCGGGGAGGCGAGACGGTGACAACCGTGATGTCGTGAACAAATTGAAGAGGAGAGTAACTGAGTTTTTAAAGTGTAGTATATCTAAGGACGCCTTTTGTCGCAGTTGGTGGCTCCAACCGTGACTAAATACCCCCCCTTTAATCATGGATGGAGCCACCAACCTTGACTAAATGTTTGGCTTCCCGCCGCTTCGGATGGCTAAAATTGACCTTTAGTCGCGGTTGGTGGCTCCAACCGCGACTAAAGGGGGGTCTTTAGTCGCGGTTGGAGCCACCAACCGCGACTAAAGGTGGTGCTCGTGCAGGCACGGTGTAGTGGAACTTTAGTCCCACCTCGCCTAGCAAGGGGCAGTCGCACTGGTTTATAGGCCACGCTGCGGCTCCTTCCTCAAGCTCCTCTCTAAGCAAGCCTATGTGGGCCTATCGAATCTGTGCATCCTTGTTGGGCCTACTGGGCCTTGCGAGCCTGCATCCTGGCCCAGGTTGTGTTTCTAGTCGTATGCAGGCTGTGGCGGCCCAGTAGGTGGCCCAAGTTATTTTTTTCTTTATTTATTTTCATTTGTTAGTGAGTTTTTTTGTGCTTTATTGAGAGTTAATGAGTGAATCTTTTTGCGTTAGGTCATAAAAATTATAAACTTTCTGTTAGTAGTACTAGTTTTCAAATTCGAATAGTTTAAATTTGATTTATTTGAAATTTTTGTGAATAACTAGTTTGTGAATAACTTTACTTTAAAAATAAATTTTCTAGTGATTCTTTTTTCTACTTTTTAATATTTCGTGTTTTATCATTATATCCAATTTGGTAATTCTTAGATTATTTAAAAAATGAAATGCCTTTGTAACAGGCGAGTTTTCGTCCGAAACCCTGATACTTCAAAAGAGATTTTCCATTTTGTACACAAAGTGCATCCAGTTTTTACCGTAACCCTCTCAACTTTTTATAACACGCTATGTGAGTCAAATGATGATACCATGCCAACTTTCAACCTTTTCAGAGTTCATTTGAAGAGCTTTTCAATTCCATGGTTATTTTGCTAAAAAAATCAGTAAATGCATGAAAAACAGCAAATGAAGTCAGGAAGGGTTAAAAATTGATGATGTGGCTTTGAATGGTGCATTTTGAACACACAAAAAGTATGGAGTTCAAGTAAGTTAATAAAATGAAATGCCTTTGTAACAGGTGAGTTGTCGTCCAAAACCCTGATATTTCGAAAGAGATTGTCCATTTTGTACACGAAGTGCATCAAGTTTTTGTCGTAACCCTCTCAACTTTTTATAACATGCTATGTGGGTTAAATGATGATACCATGCCAGCTTTCAACCTTTTCAGAGTTCATTACAAGTGCTTTTCAATTTCAGGGTTATTTTGCTGGAAAATTTTTAGTAAATGCATAAAAATAGCAAATGAAGTCCAAAACGGTTGAAAATTGATGATGTGGCTTTGAATGGTGCATTTTAAACACACAAAAAGTATGGAGTTCAAATAAGTTAAAAAAATGAAATGCCTTTGTAACAGGCGAGTTTTCGTCTGAAACCCAGATACTTCGAAAGAGATTGTCCATTTTGTACACGAAGTGCATCCAAATTTTTCCTTGACCCTCTCAACATTTTATAACATGCTATGTGGCTGAAATGATGATACCATGCCAACTTTCAACCTTTACAGAGTTCATTTGAAGTGCTTTTCAATTTTAGGGTTATTTTGCTGGAAAAAATCAGTAAATGCATGAAAAATAGAAAATGAAGTCAGAAACGGCTGAAAATTGATGATGTGGCTTTTACTAGTGCGTTTTGAACACACAAAAAGTATGGAGTTAAAATAAGTTTAAAAAAATGAAATACCTTCGTAACAGGCGAGTTTTCGTCCGAAACCCTGATACTTCGAAAGAGATTGTCTATTTCGTACACGAAGTGCATCCAGTTTTTGCCGCAACCCTCTCAAATTTTTATAACACACTATGTGGGTGAAATGATTATACCATGCCAACTTTCAACATTTTAAGAGTTCATTTGAAGTGCTTTTCAATTTTAGGGTTATTTTGCTAAAAAATCATTAAATGCATGAAAAACAACAAATGAAGTCAGATAGTGTTGAAAACTGATGATGTGGCTTTGAATGGTGCATTTTGAACACACAAAAAGTCTGGAGTTCAAATAAGTTAAAAAAATGAAATGCCTTTGTAACATGCGAGTTTTTGTCCGAAACCCTGATACCTCGAAAGAGCTTGTCCCTTTTGTACACGAAGTGCATCTAGTTTTTGCCGTAACCCTCTCAACATTTTATAACATGCTATGTGGCTGAAATTATGATACCATGCCAATTTCAACCTTTTCAGAGTTCATTTGAAATGCTTTTCAATTTCAGGGTTATTGCTTAAAAAATCAGTAAATGCATGAAAAATAGCAAATGAAGTCAGAAAGGGTTGAAAATTGATGATGTGGCTTTTAATGGTGCAGTTTGAACACACAAAATTTATGGAGTTTGAATAAGTTAAAAAAAAGAAATGCCTTTGTAACAGGCGAGTTTTTGCGCGAAACCCTGATACTTCGAAAGAGATTGTCCATTTTGTACACGAAATGCATCCAGTTTTTGCCATAACCCTCTCAACTTTTTATAACATGCTATGTGGGTGAAATGATAATACCATGCCAACTTTCAACCTTTTCGGAGTTCATTTGAAGTGCTTTTCAATTTCAGGGTTATTTTGCTGAAAAACAGTAAATGCTTGAAAAATAGCAAATGAAGTCAGAAAGGGTTGAAAATTGATGATGTGGCTTTTAATGTTGCATTTTGAACACACAAAAAGTATGGAGTTCAAATAAGTTTAAAAAAACGAAATACCTTTGTAACAGGCAAGTTTTCGTCCGAAACCATAATACTTTGAAAGAGATTGTCCATTTTGTAGACGAAGTGCATCCTGTTTTTGTCATAACCCTCTCAACTTTTTATAACATGCTATGTGTGTGAAATGTTGATACCATGCCAACTTTAAACCTTTTCAGAGTTCATTTGAAGTGCTTTTCAATTTAACGATAGTTTGTTGAAAAAATCAGTAAGTGCATGAAAAATAGCAAATGAAGTCATAAAGGGTTGAAAATCGATGTTGTGGCTTCGAATGGTGAATTTTGAACACACAAAAAGGGTGGAGTTCAAATAAGTTAAAAAATGAAATACCTTGTAAGAGGTGAGTTTTCGTCTGAAACCCTCATACTTCGAAAGGGATTGTCCATTTTGTATACGAAGTGCATCTAGTTTTTGCCGTAACCCTCTCAACTTTTTATAACAGGCTATGTGGGTGAAATTATGATACCATGCCAACTTTCAACCTTTTCAGAGTTGATTTGAAGCGCTTCTCAATTTCAGGGTTATTTTGCTAAGAAATTAGTAAATGCATGAAAAACAGAAAATGAAGTCAGAAACGGTAGAAAATGGATGATGTGGCTTTGAATGGCGCATTTTGAACACACAAAAAGTATGGAGTTCAAATATAAAAAAATGAAATGCCTTCGTAACAGGCAAGGTTCGTCCGAAACCCTGATACTTCGAAAGAGATTGTCCATTTTGTACATGAAGTCCATCCAGTTTTTGCCGTAATTAGCCCTCTCAACTTTTTATAACATCCTATGAGGGTCAACTGATGATACCATGCCAACTTTCAACATTTTTAGAGTTCGTTTGAAGTGCTTTTCAATTTTAGGGTTATTTTGCTAAAAAATCAGTAAATGCATGAAAAATAGCAAATAAAGTCAGAAAGGTTGAAATTTGATGATGTAACTTTGAATGGTGCATTTTGAAAACACAAAAAGTATGGAGTTCAAATAAGTTAAAAAAATGAATGCCTTCGTAACAGGCAAGGTTCGTCCAAAATCCTGATACTTCAAAAGAGATTGTCCATTTTGTACATGAAGTGCATCCAGTTTTTTCCTTAACCCTCTCAACATGTTATAACATGCTATGTGGGTGAAATGATGATACCATGCCAACTTTCAACCTTTTCAGAGTTCATTTGAAGTGCTTTTCAATTTCAGGGTTATTTTGCTAAAAAAATCAGTAAGTGGATGGATAATAGCAAAGGAAGTCAGAAAGGGTTTGAAAAGTGATGATGTGGCTTTTAATAGTGCATTTTGAACAAACAAAAATTATGGAGTTCAAATAAGTTAAAACAGTGAAATGCTTGTGTAACAGGCTAGTTTTCGTCCGAAACCCTGATACTTCGAAAGAGATTGTCCATTTTGTACATGAAGTGCATCTAGTTTTTGCCGTAAACCACTCAACTTTTTATAACATGCCATGTGGGTGAAATGATCTTACCATGCCAACTTTCAACCTTTTCAGAGTTCATTTGAAGTGCTTTTCAATGTCATGGTTATTTTGCTAAAAACATAAGTAAATGCATGAAAAATAGCAAATGAAGTCACAAAGGGTTGAACATTGATGATGTGGCTTTGAAGGATGCATTTTGAACACACAAATAGCATGGAGTTCAAATAAGTTAAAAAATTGAAATGCCTTTGTAATAGGCGAGTTTTCGTCTGAAACCGTGATACTTCGAAAGAGATTGTCCCTTTTGTACACGAAATGCATCTAGTTTTTCCCGTAACCCTCTCAAACTTTTAGCACATGCTATGTGGGTGAAATGATGATACCATGCCAACTTTCAACCATTTCTGAGTTCATTTGAAGTGCTTTTCTATTTCAGGGATATTTTGCAAAAAATGAGTAAGTGCATGAAAAATAGCAAATGAAGTCAGAAAAGGTTTGAAACGTGATGATGTGGCTTTGAATGGTCAATATTGAACGCATAAAAAGTATTGAGTTGAAATTTGTTTACAATTTTGAAATGGTTTTGTAACTGATGAGTTTTCATCCAAAACCCTCACACTTCGAAAGAGATTGTTCATTTTGTACACGAAGTGCATCTAGTTTTTGTCGTAACTGTCTCAACTTTTTAGCATATGCTATGTGGGTGAAATGATGATACCATGCCAACTTTCAACCATTTCAGAGTTCATTTGAAGTGCTTTTCAACTGAGGGTCATTTTAGCTCAAAATAAATCATGAAATGAATGAAAAATAGTAAATGAGGTTAGAAAAGGGTTGAAAAGTGATGATGTGGCTTTGAATGGTGCATATTGAATGCAGAAAAAGTCTTGTGCTAGAATATGTTTAAAAAATTGAACGTAGATGCGCTTATATATTGAAAATTTGACCTGAAATCATACTGAAATTCAGTTTGAAATTCAATTTGATTTGAGGTCAAATTTCCCATATAAGGGCATCTATTTTCAATTTGGGAGGAACTCAACAAGGCACAGAGGGGTGGGCTTATAAACAGGTGCGAGCGCCTTTGCCGCGCGAGGTGGGACTAAACTCCCACCACAGCCATGACCAACCTTTATTCCCGGTTTGTGGCTCCAACCGCGACTAAAGGTTAGCCTATAGTCGCGGTTGGAGCCACCAACCGGGACTAAAGGTTCCCATGGGGCCCCAGACTGACGCCAGCCTGCCACCACACCTTTAGTGCCGGTTCGGGCACCAACCGGCACTAAAGGTCCGTAATGAACCGGCACTAATGATCCCCGTCATGAACTAGCAACTAATGATCACATTAGTGTCAGTTCAAAAGCCAACTTGGACTAATGACGCGGACGAAAGGTGGGTTTTCTACTAGTGCTTTGCCTGGACCGTTTGCGCTTTTGGCTCACGGATATGCACATGTCCCTAGCATTCACACGTCAAAGAACCTTGGTTGACATGACTAGTCATAGACCAAAGTGGCACAACCATACAGGCATAGGCATACATAACCCAACAATGTAGGTGTCAGTCATTAGCGTGTGTAGACGAGTCATAGCAAGCTACAAGGAATCCATTACGCCATGGGACATTACTATCAGCACTGCACGTAGACAAGTCGTAGCAGGTTATAGAGACTCCATTGCACTGAGAGACATTTCCCCGAAGGGACAGACACAACAGCAAAGAAGGATACACGCTAGTCAATTAGTGTGTCTGGAGCAATAGCAAGCTACCAAGGCTCGGTGGAAGCACAAAGAGGCATTTCCCCATAAAGAAGGCTACCATAGGCTCACAACTAGGTGTCTAATCCCACACATACAAATGCATTTCAATCGTACACGCACTATGCACGATATGCGTAGATTCAACATGGCATCACAACAAAACTCTATGACTCAAGTATTATTTTGACTCATAAGAGCCAACATAGTGTGATATTGCATACATGGGTCACAGGACCCAACACTCAAGTCATATAAGCAACAGGCAGAAGCAAAACATGTATGGGTATAGACATCTACTAAAAGTGGTTGGATGAGCTTGAAAAGCAGCAACGACCCTACGAAAGGAGCTAGACCTTTGTCTGGGATTCCCAAGCTAATCCGGTCAACATCGAACTTCATGTCGTAAGAATTACTAATGAGACTAAAGTCTCATCTGCAAAAACATAAATAAGAGAACGTGAGCACAAAGGTACTCAGCAAGACTTACGTCAGAACTATCTACATATGCATCATTTTCATCAAAGGGGGTTGTGGAGTTTATTGCAGCAAGCCAGCTTTGACTCTTGGCTAACCTATACTATGTTTATGAACACTTTCTTCGAGGTGGCGTATCACACACGAGTCCACATATTCACCAGATCAATACACCACTATGGATCCTCTCTTGACTTCCTATGAGAAGCCATCCATAGCACTCACACTTATCTGGAGCATTTTAGAGTATCCATTTATGTTATCTATGAACAATGCAAGTCTCCAAGTATTCCATATCCAAGAACGTGGATATTTGAATATATTGTTTACCCTGCAGAGTTGTACTTCGTCACACATGCTCCTACCACTTATCGCCATGTGCACGTAAAAAGGCACCTCGGCAACCTTCAAGCAGAAGCCCAGCGAGGGAGTCGACCACAGACGTTAACCTTCAATGACTCACATCCAAGGCAGTCGTCTATCTGAGTTGGAACTCACAATGGAAGTCCAGCCGAGGTTTCCAACAGGGCCTCAAACATTGTGAGAATGGCCCCAAGCCGGTCCCGATTTGGCCATTCATCCACTTTGCAGGTCGTGCCACACGTATCAATGTTTCGAACTACTGCGACTCCTGGACCGAGAATAGGGTAGGTTAATAGGCCGAGAGGGTCCATTGGTTTCGGGCCCAATGTGCGGTAGTAGCTAGTCTTGGAACACAAACACGGAACTCAGTTCCTATGAGCGGCTTCAATGAGACAACCCACTATGTACTCCTACATGGCCTCTCATCGCTACCTTTACCAAAACAGGATCAATACTTAACCCTCATCATTAGGACACATCCATTTCACTCTGGTTCATCACCCAGATGAATCAAACCTGACACAACTCTAATCATAGAAAGCATAGTAGGGTTATAGCACAACATGGCTCAAGCATCTACCATGTATGCTAGGTTGCTTGGTTTAGCTATTTACTGTGACAATGACAGGTCATGCAAAGGAGTGGGTCCATCTACTACAACACAAGTAGCATTTGAATCACGTTTTCCTAATGCATTGAAATGAGAGCAAGAGCGAGAGAGTGGGATTGTATCAAATATGCTCATGGGGGGTTGCTTGCCTGACACTTCAGAAGATAACAATGAGTCTTCATCAGTGGCATCAATCTCAACGTTGGTGATGGGGTTATTACCCCTGGGTAGGCCAAAGCAACGGGGTCTTCCCCCTTTCACTTCGAAGAAAAACTACGCGGCCGGCTGGAGGACATCCGGCACAAGTCGGTGCCTGCTGGCGCCCCGGATGGTTGGTCGAGGAGCCGGCTGGACCCTCAGCCGGCTGGGCGTGGTCGGCTACCTCTGGGCCGCCTTTTCCGTTAACCTTGGGACGGACATGTAACGTGTCGTCCGTCTGCACGCGGGTACGATGACACGATGTGATCAGCATGATGGGCGGTCCTGTGGCTACAGTGGCCGCTGACGCACTACAACACGTGGATATAGTCCAACCGTCCCAGTTGCTGACCTCGGCAAGCGCGACCGGGCACAGGAATAGTGCCGGCATAGCCTCGCCACTCAATTACTTACCCCGGCATGGCTACAACACGGCCGGCCATACCAAAGACTTCGGTTGGCTAGCGCTAGACGATGACCCCTCGAGCGACATGTGCCGCGGCAGGTGGGTGAGGGCCAATCCCAGAGCCGGCTAGCGGGCCCCAACAGGAAATGGTACCGCTCGGTCGACGGACCCCACCAACAACAAGACGGAACGAATAGTGGGACTCTCTGGCCAGCCGGAGAGACTGCCAGCCGGGCCCCCCCACCTTTGTTCTTAGAACATATTATAAGAGCCGGGGGGTTGGCATATAAACCCCCCCGAGCCCCACATGCAATGGGGACGTACGATCACCTACACACACACACAACCCCTTCTAGCACTGGAGGAAGAGGAGCCAGCTGCCCCTTCTTCCTCCTCTAGACACAACTCCAGGAGCACCATTGTATTTATACCCATCCATCCAACTAAACCAAGCAGGACTACGGGTATTACCTCCTCCAGAGGGCCATGAACCAGAGTACATCGTGGGTCGTCATAGCGTGTGCCCAATTTCGCACCCAGAGCCCGTCGGCGTCCTTCGGACCCAACCACCTATGATAAGCCACCCTATGGCATCTGTCGTGAGAAAACGACGACAGTTGGCGCCCACCGTGGGGCAGTACACGGCGCTGTTCGGATTCATGCTCTAGGCGAGACCACTCGCAATTCCCCGCCGTCGCCGCTCGTCCAGGCGAAACAGTGGGGGGCTCGTGGGGCTTGCTTTGGCACGCCCTACGAGAGACTCCGTCGGCCTCACGGCCGACATCGACGCGCTCACCGAGCGCTTTGGCAGGCTCAGCCTTGCTGAGGCTCCAGTCGTTGACCAGTACCCTGCGGAGGTGCTCGTCTGCGCTGGTCCGCCCACGGCAGTGGGCGCACTCGCTGTGACTCGGTCTAGCGGCTCCCACGATCGCGTGGGAGTAATGGCCATCACCTCCTCCACCACCTCGGGATGTGCGCGGGCCGCGGCTAGCGCTTCCGCTGCCCACGTCGGCAACTCCGACCCGCTTGGCTCGGCCCTTCAGGGCTTAAGCTCTCCTATCGCCCCTACGGTGAACCCCGATACTGCCGCGGCCGATCTCGAGGCGGCTCGTCCTGTCCTGTTCGAGGACGCCACCACCCTCACAGCCACGAGATGCCGCATGGAGGCGGCCCAGCGGGAGTACGCTTCCGCCTATGGCCTTACCCCGGTTGGCGCCGAGCCCAGTTGCCGTGGGGCTGTGCGCGACCGCGGTCGAGTCGTCGCCAAAATCCTTGGCGGCAAAATGCCCATCTATGACACCCGCGCAGCCAACCTGTGGGCCCTCAAGGTGGCCTATGACGAACTGGCCACCTTGGAGGGCGAAGAGCGTGCCGCCCATGAGCGCCACATCAAGGCGACCCAATACTCCCCCGAAGGCCCCCGGCCCGGGCGCGAGGGCACGGGAACTATCGGCCATCAGGCGGCCCAATACTCCTGCTCCCCTCGTGTTTCCGGATGCTGAACAAGAACAAACAACCCCTGTCCCTCTCAAACGTCGAGGAGCGAGCTGTCGGCTGTCAACAGCCGGCGCACCAACGATCCGCCTTGAAGCGGCCGCCACCACGAAGTGCCGGCATCCGGCAGCCGACACAGCCACGGGCACACGCCACCTCCGCGACGCGAGTCGGGGGAGTCGGTGCCACCCACTGTCCATCCCGAGCTCTCGGCTCGGCTCGTACCACGCGTCCCTTGCAGTGAGAACGACGCCCGCAACTGCTTCGACAGGCTCGCGCAATCCGCCCTCCTCAAGGAGGAGGGCTCGATTGGTCCGATTTGCTTCGGCCCCCAGATCCGCACCGAGCCGTTCCCAACTAGCTTGACGCTACCTAGGGACACCTCAATATACAATGGGGCTGCCAAGCCCGACGACTAGCTGATCGACTACACCACCGCGGTTGGCATTGCCAGGGGGAAAAAGCATGTAGCCGTTTGCTACGCCCCCTCATGTTGATCGGCTCGACCCGCACCTAGCTCAACAGCCTGCCGTCCGGCAGCATCAACACCTGGATGGACTTCGAGGAGGCCTTCATCCGCAACTTCACCGACACCTATAAGCGGCCTGGCCATCCCCATGAACTCGCCATGTGCGTTCAGGGGCCGGACGAATCCCTCCGTGACTACCTCACTCGGTGGACCGAGCTCTGCAATTCCGGCGAGGGGGTGCATGAGGTGCAAGCCGTGTAGTACTTCATCGAGGGCTACCGGGATGGCACCCCTCTCAGACATAAGCTTCTGTGCTCCGATCCAGCCACGCTTGCCGAGCACATGAACAAGGCAGACACGTACGCCACGGCTGACTCAGCCATCCGGGTCAAGACGACCTCGCCCACCATCGAAGAGCAGGAGCCGGCTGCCCAGCCTTCCAGCCAGTGCCAGCGCAATAGCAAGGCTACCTGGCAGCCGAAGCTCACCTTCGAAAAAATGCTCGATCTCCCTCGCAAGAACCACTCAAGGGCCAAACCCTCCACGCACATGCTTCGGCACTGCATCTTCTCACATTGACTGGCCCGGGGGGACAGCCTTCTGACTCCCCCCGCGACACCCATCCACGCGCCGGCCCTGGCCCAAGCTGTCGCTCCGGCACCAGCTCCGGCTCCGGTCTAGAACGACGGTCTTCTAATCGACTAGTTTCCCAACTAGGACAGTTGCTACGTTGTCATCACCAGTGAAGAGACGGGCAAACACGCTCAGCGCCAGCTCCACCGTGAGGTGAATGCCGCCATCTCGGCAACTCCCCGGTTTATGCACTGGTCGGAGAACCTAGGCACTTGGAGCGAGGCCGATTACCCTGCCGTGCTGCCGAATCCCAGCAGCTATGCTTTGGTCCTTGATCCCACCATCGCCACCAAGGAGCGAACTTGCCGCTTTTCTCGGGTGCTAATAGATGGTGGTAGCAGAATCAACATTCTCTACCTCAACATGATGCACAAGCTAGGCTGAAAATAGAAGACCTGCAGGCGAGCCAGACGATCTTCCACGACATCGTTATTGGGAAGTCCGGCTCCCCTGTCGGCAAGATCACGCTCGACGTCCTCTTCAGGGGACCCGGCCACTTCCACCGCGATCCGGTGTTGTTCGAGGTCATGGACCTTGCAAGCCCCTACCACGCATTGTTAGGCCGGCCGGCCTTCGTCAGCTTCATGGAGGTCCCCCATTACGCCTACCTCGTGGCCCTCGCTGCTAGCCGGCCGGCCGTGTTGGATCCTTCCTTGCAATCCGTCGGCGAAGCCTCCTTCCAGCCGTCCAATGACACTAAGGAAATTCAGCTCGACATGGCCAACCCAGCTCAATGCGTCACCATCGGCTCCCGCCTCAAAAGAAAATAGGAAGGCGAGCTCGTCGACTTCCTTCGTGGGAAATGGCACATCTTTGCATGGTCCCCCAAGGACATGTCGGGTGTTTCGAGGAAGTTCGCTGAGCACAAACTACACGTCCAACTAGACGTCAAGCCAGTCAAGCAACCCCTGTGCCACTTCTTCGAGGAGAAGCGACATACTATAGGCGAAGAGATCGCCCGGCTGCTCGCAGTCGGGTTCATCATGGAAGTGTTCCACCCGGACTGGCTGGCCAACCCAGTCCTAGTGCTGAAGAAAAACAAGACCTGGCGCATATGCATTGACTACACAAGCCTGAACAAGGCATGTCCCAAGGACCCCTTCGACCTGCCGTGGATCAATCAAGTCATGGACTCCACGGCCGGCTGTGACTTGCTGTCCTTCCTGGACGCCTACTCAGGCTACCACCAGATCAAGCTGGACCCAGAAGACCGGCTCAAGATCTCCTTCATCACGCCCTTCAGGGCCTACTGCTACATCATCATGTCCTTCGGCCTAAAGAATGCAGGCGCCACCTTTCAACAGTGTATGCAAACGTGCCTCCTGCCTCAGATATGTAGGAATGTCCACGTCTAAGTCGACGACATCGTTGTCAAGACCAAGAAGCATTTCAGCCTCCTCGAAGATCTCTGGGAGACCTTTGTGAACTTGCGCGAGCACAAGATCAAGCTCAACCCGGGGAAGTGTGTCTTCGGCGTCCCCGTTGGCCAACACTTGGGTTTCTTCGTGTCCGCTCGCGGCATCGAAAATAACGCCAAGAAGATCTGCACGATCGAGTGCATGCCAAACCCGACCCGGCTCTGAGACGTCCAAAAGTTCACCGGTTGCCTCGCCTCGCTCAACCGGTTCATCACCCGGCTGGGGGAGAAGGCCCTGCCCCTCTACGGGCTCCTCCGCAAGACGGCTCTGATGGAGCCGGGCCACACCAATAAACCGGGCATGTTCGATTGGCCTGACGAGGCGGACGAGGCCTTCCGTGGCCCCAAGAAGGCACTCACCCGGGTGACCATCCTGGCTGCGTTGGCTGAGAGGGAACCGCTGCCCGCCTACATGCGGCGACCATCTGCGTCATCATCGTCGTCCTGGTGGCCAAGCGGCCGGAGGAAGGCAAGTCCCTACCAATCCAATGGCCCGTCTCGTACCTCAGCGAGGTCCTCTCCGCGTCCAAGAAAAACTACCCCCACTACCAAAGATGATTTATGGTATATACTTCGCCGCCAAGAAGGTCAAGCAGTACTTCAAGGAGCATACCATTACCATGGTGAGCATAGCCTTGCTCGGCGAGATCATGAGAAGTACGGACTCTACCGGCCGGATAGCCAAATGGGTCATCACCCTCGCCGATCATGAGATCCGGTACGAGCCAAGAACCACCATCAAGTCACAGGCATTGGCTGACTTCCTCGTCAACTAGGCAGAGACTGAGTTCGTCCCGCGTCCCCCAGACTCCACGCATTGGCGCATGCACTTCGACGGCTCAAAAATGAGGACCGGCCTGGGTGCCCTCATAGTCCTCTCCTCCCCAAAAGGTCATCAACTCAAGTACGCCCTCCAAATCAACTTCGCTGCCTCCAACAACGTGGCTGAGTATGAGGCCATTGTCCACGGCCTCCGGCTTGCCAAGGAAATCGGCATCAAGCACATTCTATGCTTCGGGGACTCCGACCTCGTGGTGCAGGAAGTCTCTGGTGAATGGGACTCCAGGGATGCCAACATGGCCAGCTACCGCTTCCTCGTACAACAGCTCATCGGCTCCTTCGAGGGCTGTGAGTTTCATCACATCCCACGAGCGGACAACGAGGCGGCCGACGTGCTGGCAAAGATCGGCTCCACCCGGCAGGCCATCCCACCCGGCATCTCCCTCGAGCGGCTGCTCAAGCAATCGATCAAGCATTCCTTAGAGTCGGAGTCAATCTTCATACTGGCGGACGCCACCGGCCCGTCGACAGCCCCAAATGCCCCTCTAGTGTCTTTGCCACCGGCTCCGATGTCACCGGCCGCCCTGCCAGCACCGATCAAGTCGGCCGGCCCCGACAGTGTGGCCGTCATGATGATCATTGACCAGCCGGCCCTGGGGGCGGGCGAGCCGGGCCCGGGGGCTGATCAACCAGACCCGGGGGCTCCCAAGCCGGTGTTGGGGTTTGGTGAGCTGGTCTCGGGGGCTGATAAGCCAGTTCTGGGGGCTCCCGAGCCGGCCCCCGTCTCGGGCCCCTCCTAGGCCCAACCTATCCTAGCGTTCCTCCTACGAGGCGAGATCCCTTCAGACGAGGCCTTGGCTAGGCAATTCCAACGATGGGCCTCGGCATACAGCAACATTAACAATGAGCTCGTTCGTCGCAGCACTACCGGCGTCTTTAAGCGACGCGTCGAGCCGAAAAAGGGCCTGCAAATCCTCCTCGACATCCACGAGGCCGAGTGTGACAGCCCAAGTGATGTCCCTACCTTGTTGGGCATGTATCTTATGTGAACCTTGTTGCCATGAGATTAATGTTATGAGTTGAACCTTGTTATGCCATGTCTTGTTCTTGCATACATGCATCATGCATCATACCATCCATCATGACATGACTTTGTTGTGATGTGACTTGTTGTGGATGAGTGTGTCCTTGTGTGTTGTGATGTGGTTATAGTGTGGGTGGTGCATCTTCTTCTCCTTCCCCTCTGTTTTTCCTTTCTTCAAGCCAACAAAATGCCCCCCCTTTTAATCCCCATATCTTTCAACATCAGTAATAACTTTGTTAATAAATTTGGTATAAATGTCCAAGAGGTAGCCTATTATGTGTTCAAAATTATGAGTGTGGTTCTTTTGTTGTTTTAGTTAATATGCATCTGAGGTTTAAATAATCAGGGGGCTGTTATTTTAAAAACTATTTAAAATACTTGGTTCAAAAATCCCTTGACAATTTTATTAAATAGTTCTCATTTTGTTTTAGTCAAAAGTAATTTTGCCTTATCAAAAATCCTTTCTGGTTTTCTCTAGGAGTTTTTCTTTTCTTTCTGTTTCATTAAATAGGAAAACTCTGTGTTTTTAATTGCTCTATGAGAGGGAGGAAAAGCTAGGCCGACTCCTCCCTGCGCGGCCTAGCCCAGGTGCCAAGTGGCCAACTGCTCCATTTCTTCTCCATCAATGGAGCAGAGAGTGAGCGCCCGTTGTGCGTTCACGAACGCCGAGGAACGCCGTCAGTGGCGAGCCTATCTAGCCTTTGACGTCCGTGCCTTTCCCCCCTACGGTTCCCTCTTCTCCTCACACCGCCACCGCTCCCCTTCTCCCTCTTTCTCCTCTCTTCTTCCCCCTTCAGGTGAGGTTCAGAGAACAGCGCGTCGCCGGTGAGTCTTCGGGTCGTCGTCGCCGCCTCCGTTAACCTGCTTGTCGCCATCGGAGATGGTGGGGAGGTTGCTGGTGCCACCGGCGCTCTGTTCCCGGTGCTCGGGAGGTCCTAGCTCCTCCGCAGCGCCGCCCCGTAGACGTCATCGTCAACGGCAGAGGAGCTCGTCGCCTGGCCGTCTTCTTCCTCCTCTTCCCCTTCGTCTCGCTGCGTCCGCGTCCCAGCGCCTCCGGAGACCCCCTCGATGAGCAGCCGTTCCCCCACAACCCCTCCAGTCCCGCGTAGGCCCGCGAATCGCCACCGTCGTGTTCGCCTCCTCCATGCCCCGAGCCGAGCAGCAGCTTGAGCTTGAGCGCCCTTGCCACCGCATCCAGCCGTTCTCCAAGGCGGGACTGGGTTCCCCTAGGTTCCCATGCTCCCCGTAGGTGATCTGTGTCGCCGGAGCTGCCCTGTAGCTGCCCGAGTTGCTGCTGTGTTTGTTGTCGCCGTGGTGTTCTTTTTTTTAGTTTCATCAGTTGGCTCATAGGTGGTGTGTATTATACGGGTCGGTGCCCTCCCATGTTAACTACTATAGCCGTAGCGTGATGGTACGCACGCGCGGAAGCGACCAGCCGGTCGTGGGTTCGAGCCCGAACCCCTCCCCCTTTTTTTCCTTTGTTGTTTTTCTCTCTTTATTATTCAATGTATGGATGTGTGTGTGCACACCTTCATGATTTGTAGGTTGTATTTTATTCCCTTGCTGATTGTATATGTGAGTGTGTAGTTTTGTAATTGTATGTGTATTGCATGGAGTGTGTGTGCATTTATGCTTGCTTGGTGTGTGTGTGTGTGTGTGATACACATACATATATATGTGCATATATGCACTTGTGCATATATGTGTGGATATATGCCCTTGATATTTGGCTCTATTTGTGCTTTGTTTTTCATTGCCTATACAGTGGCTACCTTGGAATGCCAAGAAATAGCCCATGGCATTGTTGTCTTGTGTTTGGCCTTCGTAACTTGCCGAGAGCGTAGCGTGAGAACCGTAACTCCGTTTCTTACGTTCTTTATATGAATTTTTATTATTTTTGCATGATGCATCCATATTTGCCATGTTCATGCATGTTTAAATAACTTAAAATGAGGTTCTGTCCAAAATGATAACTAACCAACTAAAGCACGTGGAACATGACTAGTTCTGGATTGCCTTGTTAAATTCTTCATAAATGAGTCATGCATCATGTTGTTTGTGCATTGCACCTTGATTGGATGTTTATTTTTGCTGTTTATCTTGGGTATACACGAGTGTTGGAACTGAGTACGAGGATCCAGGAGAGTACCACTACGAGGACCCCGCTTTTGTCCCTCTGAAGAACCAACAGACAAGATGATCATACCCGGATCCCGACACTATTTTGTCTTTGATAGATGTCTCATTCCTATCGTTACTTATACGTTACCTACCACTTGAATGTCAGCCTCCTACATTGCCATGATAGCCTCTAACCTCCACATCCTAGCAACCCTTTGTTTGGCTAAGTTACCGCTGCTCAGCCCCTCTTATAGTGTTCTAGTTGAAGGTACAGGTTGTTCCATGTGATAACATGGATTTGGCATATCACAATATTATCTGTTATTTAATTTAATGCACATATATATTTTGTCATTGGTGGAAGGTTTGGCCATTTGCTAGGTTTTTTCATTCCGCTATTACCGCCATAGTTCTTGTTATCGGTGTTATGTTTTCCATACATTGTACTCCTAACATGCTCGGGGTTGTTATGGGGACCCCCTTGTTTATTCGGTTAAGATTAAAACTTGTCCGGCAAGACCCAACATCGGTATTAAATTTTTGTTAACAACTTAATAAAATTCGCATAGGGCTTTGCAACCCCGTGGATAATTATTCAACCCCCGGGCCAGTGCTCCTCATGAGTGTTGGTCCAAAGTAGAGCACTGTGCGGGGCCAACGCAGGGCAACTTGGGAGATTTCTATCAGGCCTCCGTACGCGTCACTTATCCGTCGCGTACTGAGAACAAGATACGGGGCTCTTATCGGGTTCGCCGACTCGTCGGGTGGTCTTGCTGGATTTGTTTTACCTTTATCGATTGTATTGCTTGAGGACTCGGACTTTATTCGGGTTATCTCGAGGTGTTGGAATTTCTTTGGAGTTACCTATGATGATCACGCGATTCGTGGTCGTGGCTATTCCCATGGAGTGTGGTTAATATATGATGGACTAGTTGGAGCACCGCTGGAGGGTTTAATCTTTTGGAGAAGTCGTGCCCGCGGTTATGTGGCAACTTGGATATTTGTTTAATACCCGGTTCTAGTTAACTTGAAGTAAACTCTAATAAAACACAGCAATTGTGTGAGTAACCGTGATCGTCTCTGCTCGTGAACATGATTCGAGGGAGAACACAGTGGGATTACGATTGACGTAAGTGTTCAGGATCTCACAGAGGTCATTCTAGATACGATTGTTCTTCGTAGGCCACAAATATTTATTTTCATGTTACGTAAGTTAAGGCACCATACATGCTTAGAGCTGCTGCAAACTAAACACATACCCCTTGCCAACCTTAAGCTTGAATAGTCTCGATACCCGGGCGCATGATTGCTGAGTCCTTGTGGCTCACAGATTACTACAACAATCCAGGTACAGGTACAAATGAGTTCATGCAGGATAATCTTACCCAGCTCCAGTGGGAGTACGGCGAGGAAAGAGGCAGGATGTATGTGACTTATCCGGATGAGTAGAGAACCATGGTCGTGATCTTCGGGACTAGCGAGACAGTATCATTTGCATCTGTTTTATCGTTTGATTTCGTTCCTAGTCGGACCCTGTCTTCATCTTGATGTTTTGAACTCTGTGTGGAACTCATATACTCTTCTCTTCTATAATGTATGATGTAATTATGCTATACTTGCAAACGACAAGATGTGCATCTATCCCTTGCGAAGCCCCCAAACCTTAATATGGATAGGCGCGCATCTTGGGCTTGACAAGTTGGTATTTAGATCCATACGACCATAGGAGCCTTTGCTTGATCGAACATGGCCGAGTCGAGTCTAGTAAACTATTTCGAGTCTAGTTATATCGGAGAGTAGGATTCTATTTACTCCTCTTCTATGCTCTGGTGAGGTATTCGACTTAGAAATTTTGATTCTACTCCTCTTCTTGCTCAAATTTTTTTTAGGATCAGGCGGGTATTTTGGAGTCTATATGATACCGATGTGACAGGGTTCTGTCTTGGTGCCTCCTATCTGACTTGATTTCTTCCGGGGAGTCGAGATCCGGGGAATGTTGGAACATCGTTATCATTCAGCTTCCTTCATATCTCAAGATAGAGAGTGTTCGGAATTACTTCAATACTTGTCATGGTGAGATAAGGTCAGAGTCACCCAGTACTGGGGAGGCGTCCGGGGTACCACCATGGTTTACGTTGGGGATATGACCCCACGATGAGACCCGCCCGGAGGGCTCCGAGTCGTAGCAAGCGGCTCGTACGCAAGACCAAGAGTAAGCCATGAAGACTTAAGGCCCAAGACGCCTGGCGGCTTGATAGGATGGGCCGGAAGGTGGCCCGGATGGAGAAGCCCGGGCGCATAAGCCACCCGGGGACAGCTTGGTCAGGAAAGGCAAGAGAAGATAGAGGTAGACTCGTACATGTAACGACAGTCGGTTACAACTTGTATGACCCGTGGTCTTGATCTCCTATATAAATGCAAGACCCGGGAGACTTAGGGATCAGGTTATCGAAAGCTAGGTCTTGCAATAGCTCCCTTGTAATCAATACATCAAGAAATACAAGCACAAGCAGGACGTAGGTTGTTACCTCATCTCGAGGGGCTGAACCTGGGTAAATTTGTGTCCTTCGTCTCAACCAACCCCTTTGAGTCCATCACGTTAGCAATGGCCTTGAATCCAAGTCCGTTCACCTGGACATCTGCCGTGATAAAACCACGACAGTTGGCGCCCACCGTGGGGCCTACGCTCGGTGGTGTTGAGTTCTCAAAGGGCCCTCTCCTAGGGCTCGAGGGATACATGGTCGGAAGGATGAGCAAGAGTCTCCGCGGCTAGCTCTACATCAACGATGCTGGCTGGGGGCTTGATGTCGTTTCTGTGGAATATGGATTCCGGGTTCCTTTTAGCGGGATTCACGTCTTCATCGGAAGAACCGACGGATCGACACCCGGGCCGGACATCTGCCATCATAAAACCACGACAATTTAGTATCGTTGTGAGTTCAAGGATTCGAGTTAGATGAATTTTCGAAAGCCTCTGGTTATGTGTTTAAGGATGGATATAGTTGGGGTGTAGGATTGCTAGTTGTGTGAGATATTTCCTCCTTGTATCCCCCCCACCGGATTGCATAACCAGAAAGATTTCGGAAGTTCTTAGGTGGTAACTCTTGTAGTTATCTAGGATCATCTTCTTCAGATGTATGTAGACATATACATTTGTTTCGAGCAGTTAGCTCAATACTTTTTTGTTACTGCAAGTGGCTTCTAATATCTGATGATGTTATCAAGAAACCCAAGAAAGCATTCTTACTAATTTTTCAGTAGGAAGTTTGTGTTGCTTTTTTGTTGTTAAATTTCTTTCAAGCATTTTATTGGGCTTTTGGATTAATCTTATCAATGAGGTGCTGATGTGTTTTATCCATCTTTAGGATGGCTCCACCAACTCACAACAATCCGGGTCGTGGTGAGGAGCAGGCTGATGTTCCACCACCACCACCTCCGCCTCCTCCTCCAAAAGCTTGGCAAGCTTTGATGGCCCCAACCAATGCGAACACTCAGATGTTGCTCAGGCTGTTGCAAGAAAGGGAATATGGTCAGCTAGGCTTTCAAGGGAATTTTCAAAATCAACCTCGGTTTGTGACGCTCAATCAGTTCCTTGCCAACCAGCCCAAGTCTTTCACCTGTTGTGAGCAGCCTTTTGATGCTGATGATTGGCTCCGTGATATGAGTAAGCATTTTGAGTGCAGCAATGTAAGGCCAGAGGACTTTGTCAAATTTGCATCGTTCTAGCTCAAGGATCAGGCAGCTAATTGGTGGCAGCAGTACAAGGATTCCAGGGGCGATCGTGTTGTTACTTGGGATGATTTCCGTCGTGACTTCAGGCCTCATTATGTTCCGACAAGCTTTGTCGAGGAGATGCGTGAGAAATTCAGGAACCTGAAGAAGGGAAGCAAGTCTGTCTACCAGTACAACATCGAGTTCCAGAATTTAGCCCGCTATGCTAAGCAAGATGTTCCAGGTGACAAGTCTATGATCTATCAGTTGAGAGGTGATCTCAAGGATGAGCTTCTGCCAGGCATAGTTCTTCAAGAGCCTCATGAGTTTGCTCAGTTCTAAAACATGCCTTTGAAGGTCGAGGCAACTCAGCTCAAGTTGGAGAACTCAAGGAAGCATTCAAGGGATTCATATTTGTCTTCTTCTAGCTCTCAGATGGTTCCCAAGCAGCAGAAATATTGGGTGCCATATCCTCCTCCGTTTCGTCCTCCTCAGCAGAAGAAGCAGTTCGGTGGCCGTGGGTCTTCCCACCCACCCAACCTTGGATTTTAGCAGAGACCCCAGGCGTCCAAGTCATTTCTTGTTTCTCCTCCAGGAAATGTTCGTCCGCTTTCTGAGGTGACTTGTCACAAGTGTGGCTAGAAGGGTCATTATGCAAACAAGTGCAACCGGCGGCGTCTTCCGCCTCCTCCTCTAGTCAGACCTCCAGGCAATGCAATGGTGAAGCATAATCCCAAGTCAGCAAGGGTGAACATGGTGAATGCAGCAGAGGCAGAGGATTCTTCTGAAGGGATCATGGGTAATCTCCCAGTTAATTCTATTCCTGCAAAAGTTTTGTTCGATACTCGTGCATCGCACTCATTCTTGTCTAAATCATTCTTCGCCAAGCATAATTTTGATTCTGAAAATTTGAGTAAGGCTTTGCTTGTTGTTTCACCCGGCACTCTCATGAGCGCTAATAAAGTGGTTCAGGATGTTTCTATCGAGCTGGGCAATTATTCTTTTCTAGCTTCTCCAATTGTTCTCGACAATTGCGACATTGATCTCATTTTGGGCATGGACTTCTTGGCTATGAATAACCATATGTTGATTGTCAAGCAAAAGAAGTCAAGCTGACTCATCCTTCACAAGATGTGATTATTTTCGCGGCTCGCGATGACACAATCCGTCTCTTTGCTCTTAATGAGAAGTGTGAAATCTTGGCGATTTCTCAAATTCCAGAAGTTTGTGAGTATGAAGATGTCTTTCCAGAAGAATTGCCAGGAATGCCTCCGCACCGGCCAGTCGAGTTCGTGATTGATCTCGAGCCCGGAACTGAACCGGTTTGCAAGCGCCCTTATAAACTTGGCCCCAAAGATCTGAAAGAGTTGAAGAAGCAGCTAGGTGAGCAAGAACGTCGGATCTGATCAGACCAAGTTCTTCTACATGGGGTTGTGGTATTTTGTTTGTCAAGAAGAAAGACGGCACAGACCGGCTTTGTGTCGATTACCGTACATTGAACAAGAAGACAACGAGAAACAAGTACACACTTCCCAACATCAATGAATTGTTTGAACAACTGAAAGGTGCCAAGGTTTTCTCGAAGCTTGATCTTCGCATGGGCTATCATCATATTTGCATTCGCGAAGAAGACATTCCTAATACCGCTTTCAGGACGACTTTTGGCTCTTATGAGTACACCATCATGTCGTTTGGTCTTGCTAATGCTCCTCCAACCTTCTCAAGGATGATGAATTTCATTTTCTCTCCTTTCAAGAATGAGTTCGTCTTGCTCTATTTGGATGATATCCTTGTGTTCTCGGAGACAGAAGAAGAGCATGCAGAGCATCTCCGCCTTGTGCTTGACAAGTCAAGAGAGCATTGATTCTATGCCAAGTTTTCCAAGTGTGAGTTTTGGCTCAATGAAGTGGTGTACCTTGGGCATGTGATCTGTGTCAAGGGAATTAAAGTGCACCCGGAGAAAGTTGAGGCAATCTTGAAGTGGGAACCTCCTCAGAATGTGAAGCAGCTTCATAGTTTCCTCGGGCTTGCTAGTTATTGCAGAAGATTCCTGGAGAACTTCTCTCAAATTGCTAAGCCTGTGTACAATCTCCTTCAGAAGAGTGTCAAATATGTTTGGTCTCCTGAGTGTGATGTGGCATTCAATACGCTCAAACAAAGACTAACTTCAGCTCCAGTTCTTGTTCCTCCTGAGCAGTCCAAGCCTTTCCAAGAATTTTTTTATGCTTCTCTCCAAGGTCTTGGTGGTGTTCTCATGCAAGATAAGAAGATTGTTGCTTATACCCCGCGCCAGTTGAAGCCTCCCGAGAAGAACTACCCCACTCATGATCTCGAGTTGGCTGCAGTTGTGCATGCGCTAATGAGTTGGAGGCATTTGCTTTTGGGTAGACCAGTTGAGGTATACACCGATCATAAGCGCTTGAAGTACATTTTCACTCAACCATATCTAAATCTTCGGCAGTCTCATTGGGTGGAAATGCTTGAGGACATCAATCCAAGCATTGAGTATACTATTGGAAAAGCAAATGTCATTGCAGACGCGCTCAGCCGCAAGGCATACTGCAATAGTCTCATATTGAAGCCTCTTCAACCCGAGCTTTGCAAAGCCTTCCAAAAGCTCAACCTTCATATGATTCCACAAGGATTTCTTGCCAATCGTCAAGTCTCTCCGACTCTGGAAGATTAGGTTCACCAAATGCAGCTTCTTGACGCTATGGTGAAGAAAGTGAAGAAAGGTGTGACCAAGGGCATTCCGAAGTATAAGTGCTTTCGTGTTGATGAGAAAGACACATTGTTCTTTGAGGACCGGCTGGTGGTACCAAAGGGTGATCTCAAAGGTATGATGGACGAAGCACACAATTCTCTTCTATCCATTCATCCAGGCAGTTCCAAGATGTATCAGGATCTCAAGCAAACCTTCTGGTGGACTCGCATGAAACGTGAGATTGCTCAGCTCATGAACGAGTGTGATGTTTGTCGCAGAGAGAAGGCGGAGCATCAACGTCCAGCGGGTCTTCTTCAGCCATTTCCTATCCCAGAGTGGAAATTCGATCATGTGGAGATGGATTTCTTCACTGGGTTTCCCAGGACCAAGAGAGGCAACAATGCCATCTTCATGGTTATCGACAAGCTGACCAAAGTTGCTCATTTCCTGCCAGTCAAAGAATCTATCTTGGCAGCTCGGCTTGCAGAGTTGTATACGTCAAAGATATTATCTTTGCATGGTATTCCACAACTCATCTCATCTGACCGTGGAAGCCTCTTTACTTCCAAGTTTTGGGAGTCCATCCAGACGGTTATGGGTACCAAGATCCGTTTCAGCACTGCGTTGCATCCGCAGACAAGTGGTCAAGTTGAGAGAGTCAATCAGATCCTTGAAGATATGCTCAGAGCCTGTGTGATTTTGTTCGGCATGAAATGGGAGGACTTCGTTCCATATGCTGAAATCTCATACAACAATAGCTTTCGGGCTTGCTCAGGCAAGGCCCCATTCGAGATTCTCTACGGCTGAAAGTGTCGTACCCAGCTTAACTGGTCTGAAACCGGTGAGCGTCAGCTATTGGGAATGACATGATCACTGAAGCAGAAGAGATGTGCCGTGTCATTCGTGAGAACCTCAAAGTAGCTCGGTCCCAACAGAAGAGTTATTACGATAACAAACATCGCGATGTTTCGTTTCAAGTGGATGATCTAGTCTATCTTAGAGCCTCTCCCATGAAGGGCACTCAGCGGTTTGGAATTAAAGGGAAGCTAGCTCCTCGTTTTGTTGGTCCTTTCAAAGTTGTTGGAAAGAGAGGTGGACTTGCTTATCAAATAGAGCTTCATCCAAATTTTGCAAATGTGCACAATGTCTTCCATGTTTCTCAGATCCGGAGGTGCTTCAAGACTCCTGAGCGTACCATTGACCTCCAATACAATGATGTCCAAGAAGACCTCTCTTATCGTGAGCATCCAGTGGTAATTCTCGAAGAAACTGAGCGTAAGACTCACAAGAAATCTATCAAGTTCCTCGAGGTGAAGTGGTCCCATCATTCTGACATAGAAGCTACTTGGGAACGTGAGTATCTTCCCCGTTCCGAATTTCCAGAGTTCTTTCGTTCTTAGATCTCGGGTCGAGATCCTCTTGTAGTGTGGGAGAGTTGTGACAGCCCAAGTGTTGTCCCTACTTTGTTGGGCATGTATGTTAAATGAACCTTGTTGCCATGAGATTAATGTTATGAGTTGACACTTATTATGCCATGTCTTGCTCTTGCATACATGCATCATGCATCATGTCATCCATCATGCCATGACTTTGTTGTGATGTGACTTGTTGTGTATGAGTGTGTCCTTGTATGTTGTGATGTGGTTAGAGTGTGGGTGGTGCATCTCCTTCTCCTTCCCCTCTCTTTTTCCTTTCTTCAAGCCAACCAAATGCCCCCCCTTTTAATTCCCTTGTCTTTCATCATCAGTAATAACTTGTTAATAAATTTGTTTAAATGTTCAAGAGGTAGACTATTATGTGTTCAAAATTATGAGTGTGGTTCTTTTGTTGTTTGAGTTAATATGCATTTGAGGTTTAAATAACAAGGGGGCTGTAATTTAAAAAAAATACTTGTTTCAAAATTCCCCTTGACAATTTTATTAAATAGTTTTCATTTTGTTTTAGTCAAAAGTATTTTTTCCTTATGAAAAATCCTTTCTGATTTTCTCTAGGAGTTTTTCTTTTCTTGTTGTTTTATTAAATAGGAAAACTCTGTGTTTTTAAATGCTTTGTGAGAAGGAGGAAGAGCTGGGCCAGCTCCACCCTGCGCGGCCCAGCCCCAGTGCCGAGCGGCCACCTACTCTGTTTCTTCTCCGTTAGTGGAGCAGAGAGTGAGTGCCCGCCATGTGTTCACGGACGCCGTGGAACGCCGTCAGTGGCGAGCCTATTTACCCTCTCGACGTCTGTGCCTTTCCCCCCTAGGGTTCCCTCTTCTCCTTGCACCGCGGCCGCTCCCCTTCTCCCTCTTTCTCCTCTCTTCTTCTCCCTTTAGGTAAGGTTTAGAGAGAGGTTCAGAGAACAACGCGTCGCTGGTGAGTCTTCGGGTCATCGTCGCCGCCTCCGGTGACCTGCTCGTCGCCATCGGAGATGGTGGGGAGGTTCCTGGTGCCGCCGGCTCTCTGTTCCCGGTGCTAGGGAGGTCCTAGCTCCTCCGCAGCGCCGCCCCGTCAATGCCATCGTCCGTGGCAGAGGAGCTCATCGTCGGGCCGCCTTCTTCCTCTTCTTCCCCTTTGTTTCACCGCGGCCGCGTCCTCACGCCTCCGGAGACCCCCACGGTGAGCAGTCGTTCCCCCGCAACCCCTCCCTTCCCACATAGGCCCGCGAATCACCGCTACCGTGTTCGCCTCCGCCGTGCCCCGAGCCGAGCAGCAGCTCGAGCTCGAGCGCCCTTGCCGCCGCATCCAGCTGTTCTCTGAGGCGGTAATGGGTTCCCCTAGGTTCCCGTTATCCCCACAGGTGATCTGTGTCGCCGGAGATGCCCAGTAGCCACCAGAGTTGCCGCTGCATTTGCTGTCACCGTGGTGTTCTTTTTTTTCAGTTTCGTCAGTTAGCTCATAGGTGCTGTGTATTAGAGGGGTTGGTGCCCTCCCATGTTAACTACCGTAGCCGTAGCATGGAGGTACGCGCGTGGGGAAGTGACCAGCCGGTAGTGGGTTCGAGCCCGAACCCCTCCCCCTTTTTTGTTTTGTTTTTTTCCTTTGTTTTTTTTCTCTTTATTATTGCCACGTATTGATGTGTGTGTGCATACCTTCATGATTTGTAGGTTGTATTTTATTCCCTTGTTGATTGTATGTGTGAGTGTGTAGTGTTGTATGCGTATGTGTATTGCATAGAGTGTGTGTGCATTTATGCTTGCTTGGTGTGTGTGTGTGTGATACACATGCATATATATGTGTATATATGTGTGTATATGTGTGTGTGTGATGAACACCCACACACCTAGGAGTGTGTTTTCATGAGAGTATGTGCCATGTGCACTTGTGCATGTGTGGCCACTGTGTATGTGCCTATATGCATTGTCCATATATAGTTCATATGTGTGAGTGTGGTGAGCTCCCACCCTCATAGGTGGTGTGTTCATGGGTGTGGATGTCCTCATATTCCCTTGGGCATATGTAGCTATGTGTGTGCATGCTTGTGTAGTGTGTGTGTGTAGAGTGTGTGTGGGGGGGTGACAAGTGGGTTTCCCCACTTGCCATACACTATGTTTGTGGTATATGCCATGTTTTGTAGGGGTTATTAGTTCATTTCCATTTTAAGATAAGATACCAAATCTGGTTAGGCCATATGTGGTCTTGTACTTTTAGAGTAAGTTTTCACTTATGAGAAGTGGGTGTTGTTTTGCTAGTGTAGTTCTTGACATGTTGCTTCACATGAATATATGAGTATGACACATGATTTTGGGGTAGAAAGATCCAAGGAATTCAATGGTGCAAATGGATTTCACTTTTGAGCAAGTTTATAAAAAACTATCATTTTCTGCTGTTATGCTACTTTGTCATGTTTGCATGAATTAATCCATGCTTGGTTTGGGGCATGTGCCAACATGGAAGTGTTAGTGTGTTATGTCTGTTATGCCATGGTATTTTTGATTGGCATGAGAATTACCCATATAAATGGGAAACTTGCTGCAGTAGCTAACTTGAGGTTAGTATTTTCACCATGCTAAATATTTCTAAGTCTGAGAATCTGCTATTATTTTTATGCCATGTAGAGTGGTTGCTATCTCGTGATATGTTGTGAATTAGCCCAAGCTCAGTGCTAGTGTTTTGAAGTAGATGTTGTCTACTACCGTCCTGTTAAATTTCATGCCATGAGGTGGTATCTAACACCTTTTAACTTATGCTGTCAACATGCTACCAGATTAACCCAGATTCCTGAAATCTGTTATTTTCACTAAGTCCCAGAAATTTGTTTCATCATGCCAACTTTTGAACTTCATCCTTATTAATGTGTGCCTCCATTCCATTATGTGTAGTTGGATAAGTTGATGAGCATGTCATGTAGTTTCTTTCTGTGCCTTGTTTGTGGTGGTAGGATTCCTGTAGCTCAAGTTGTGGGTTGTGAAAGTTGCAATGTTGCTATTTTGTGGCAGATTGTTTGTTTTAGTGTTTTGTGACCATTGAGACCTATCCTCCATGGAATTGCTTGATAATTGGCTCTATTGTGGTTGGTTTTTCATTTCCTATACAGTGGCTACCTTGGAATGCCAAGAAATAGCCCATGGCCTTGTTGTCTTTTGTTTTGCCTTCGTAACTTGCCGAGCGTAGCGTGAGAACCGTAACTCTGTTTCTTACATTCTTTATATGCATTTTTATCGTTTTTGCACAATGCATACATATTTTCCATGTTCATGCATGTTTAAATAACTTAACATGAGGTTCTGTACAGAATGAAAACTAACCAACTAATGCATGTGGAACATGACTAGTTTTGGATTGCCTTGTTAAATTCTTCACAAATAAATCATGCATCATCTTTGTTGTGCATTGCACCTTGGTTGGATGTTTATTGTTGTTCTTTATCTTGGGTAGATGCGAGTGTTGAAACTGAGTACGAGGATCCAGGAGAGTACCACTACGAGGACCCCGCTCTTTGTCCCTGTGAAGAACCAACAGGCAAATTGATCGTACCCGGATCCCGACACTATTTTTGCCTTGCTAGATGTATCGTTCTTATCACTACTTATACTTTACCTACCACTTGAATGTCAGCCTCCTACATTTCCATGATTGACGGGGGGATGACCCCAAGGTAGCCTCAAGCGCTCCCTTGCTCCAGCTTTCTAGCACAATCAAAGTGCAGGCCGCCTCCCCCTGCGGTTCGGCTATGCCCTGCCTGCAGCGGCCCTCCAGCCAGAGGCTGTGGGCTACGCCCAGCCGACTACGACGTGCCGCCCTCTGGGGGCGTTGCCGCCTGGAACCCCCAGCCGGCTGCGCATCGGATACCATCCTAAGGACATGTATGGCGACAATGGTCCCCATCCCATCGGGGGTCAGCGCCCGTATGGCCACAGTGAAGGCTTCAGGGCCTTTGACCCTGCCGGATGGTGACCGAGCTTCCAAAAGTGCAGGCACGCCCCAACCCTTCAATTACCTGCCCCCGCATGGCTATGGGGCGGCCGGTCGCACCGCTGACCTTGGCCGGTCGCCGCAAGACGACGCCACAAGGGACGGCCCGCGTCGTGACGTGACCTGCGTCGGGACCCGCCGCGCGGGTCCCGCCGACTCCTGATGAGAATCTTTAGCCGGCGGGGACTATCGGCGACAGCACCCCCCAGCCGGCGGCCCCCACGGCCGACGAGAGGGGCTGGTGGATGGGGCCCCCTTCGACCTTCTATTCATATTGTAATCCGGAGGGTTGGTCTATAAAACCCCCAGGGCCTCCCCCATGCAGGCGGACGATCGTTTGGTGATTCGGTTGATCTCATAGACCACTACACACATACACACGCGTAGAGAGGCAGGAGACCAAGCTAGCTCCTTCTTCCTCCTCGATCCATACAGCTCAAGGAGCACCATTGTAACCCGATCATTGTCTCAACTCGACCAAGCAGGACTAGGGGTGTTACCTCCCACGGAGGGCCCCGAACCTGGGTACATCGTGTGTCTACCACCGCTTGTGCCTAGCCCCGCTCCCGGAGTCCACCGGCGTCCTTCGGCCCCTCTCGATAAGCCTACCCATGGCATCTTCCTCGACGAAACCACGACAGTTGGCGCTTGCTGGAGTCACGCTCTGGGCGGGACCCTTCACCACCTCCCTCGACCGCCTCGGGTCCGGGCAGAACCTCATGCTCGTGGGGCTTGCTCCGGCAGGTCTTGCGGGCAGTACGGCCAGCGTCTTCGACGAATGCCTCGGCCGCGACCTCACGCTTGACGTTGCCGCGCTCGCTGGGCGCCTCAGCAAGCTGAGCCTTGCCGGCGAGCCGGCGGCCAACAGGTACCCTAGTGGGCTGCTCGACTACACCGACCCTCCCTCGTTTGTGCGCACGCTTGCCACGGGCGAGGCCATAAGCTCCCACACCCACGTGGGAGTGATGGTCACAACCTCTTCAACCACCTCAGGCCGTGTGCCGGCGGCCGAGGCCGGCGCGGCAGCCGCTCGCCCCGGCACCTCCGACCCACTCGCCGTCACCCTCCGAGGTCTGGGCACTCCTATCGCTACGACGGCAGACCCGGCCACCGCCAAAGCCGAGCTGGAGGCGGCCCGCCGCCTGCTGTTCGAGGACGACGGTGTCGGATGGAAGCCGCACAGTGGGAATACAACTCCGCGTACAGTCTCACACCGGCTGGCCCCGAGCCCAGTCAGCGTGGGGCCGTGCGGGAACACGGCCGCGTGGTCGCAGAAATCCTTGGCGGTAGCCTTCCCGTCTAGGACAACCCCGTAGCCAACCTACGCGTTGCCAAGGTCGCCTACGAGGATTTGGCAACCTTGGAGGGCGAGGCGCGAGCCGCACGCGAGTGGCACATCAAGGACCTCATTGACACCGCCAACGGGCAATAGGTTGGCCTCACCCCCGGTGGTGCCGTCTCCGAGTTTCCTCATCCCGAGGGCAAGGACGTTGGGAGTGCTGACCGCCGGCTGGCTCAGCACTCTAGCACCCCTTGTCCATCCGGCCGAAACGCCCGGGGGAGCAACATTCAGCGCTCCTCGTCACACGGAAATGAGCAGTCGCCTGTGAACAGTCGGTGCAGCAACAACCCAGCTGGCAGCCACCACCGCGACGAGGCACCGGCAGGCGGCAGCCGGCGCTCCCGCGGGCATACTCCTCCGTGACAGGAACCGGCGCGGTCCATCCCGCCGGCGGTCCATACTAAGCTTGCAACCCGTCTCGGACCCCGCGTCCCGCACAGCGGCAACGACGCCCGGCTCCGCCTTGACCGGCTGGCGCAGTCGGCTCTCCACGAGGAGGAGGGCTCGATTGGCCCAACCTGCTCCGGTCCGCGGATCCGCAACGAGCCTTTCCCGCCCGGCTTCACGCTTCCCCGTGACACCTGAAGTACACGGGGGCGGCCAAGCCGGAGGACTGGCTGATTGACTACACCACCGCCGTCAGCATCGCCCGGGGGAACAAGCTCATAGCCGTCCGCTACGGCCCCCTCATGCTGATCGGCTCGGCCCGCACCTGGTAGAACAGCCTGGCTGCCGACAGCGTCAACACCTGGACGGACTTCGAGGAGGCCTTAGTCCGCAACTTCATCGGCACCTACAAACGGCCTGGCCAGCCCCGCGAGCTGGCCATGTGCGTCCAGGGGCCGGAAGAGCCCCTCCGCGACTACCTCGCGCGCTGGACCGAGCTCTACAACTCCTGCGAGGGAGTGCACAAGGTGCAGGCCATCCAGTACTTCATTGAAGGCTGCTGCGATGCCCCCCCCTCAAACACAAACTCTTGTGCTCCGAGCCAACCTCCCAGGCGGACCTGATGTCCAAAGCGGACAAATATGCCACGGCCAATTCCTCGATGAGGACGAAGACTAAGACACCAGCCAAGCCGGCTACGCCCCCGCCGTGCCGCGGGCGGCGGCCGACAACCGGCAGCAGTAGAACGGCAAGCACAAAAATGACCAGCCCGACTCTCGCTACGGGAGCCAGCAGGTCGCCTCCATCGAGGAGGAGCAGCCGGCTGGCCAGGCCTCCGGTCAGCGACAGCGCACCGGCAAGGCCGCCTGGCAGCCCAAGCTGACATTCGAGCAAATGCTTGACCTCCTCCACAAAATCCACTCCGGTGCCAAGCCGTCCACGCACACACTCCGGCAATGCAGCTTCTCACAGCGATTGGCCCGGGGGGACGGCCTCCCGGCTCCCCCCGTGCAGTCAGCCCGCGCTCCGGTGATGGCTCCGGCTCCCGTTCCGGCCCAAGCGGCACCGGCCCCGCTCGCAACGACGACCGGTTGCTCGACCAGTACCCCGAACATGACGGCTGCTACGTCGTCTTCGCCCGCGAGGAGACGGACAAGCACTCCCAACGCCAGCTCCATCGCGAGGTGAATGCCACCGTGACCACGAGTCCCCATTTCATGCATTGGTTAGAGAAGCCGGGCACCTGGAGCTGGCTGGACCACCCGACCGTGATGCCGAACCCTGGCAGCTACACCCTCGTCCTCGATCCCACCATCGCCTCCGAGGGGCGCTCGGGCCGCTTCTCGCGGGTGCTGATCGATGGGGGCAGCAGCATCAACATTCTCTACCTTGACACCCTGCTCAAGTTGTCCAAGGACACCAAGCAGGTGTCGCTCGATCCGGCCAACCCCAGCCAGTGCGTGACCATCGGCTCCCGCCTCGACAACAAATAGGAAAGTGAGCTCGTCGACTTCCTCCATGAGAATCGGGACATCTTTGCATGGTCCCCCAAGGACATGCCGGGTGTTCCGAGGAAGTTCGCCGAGCACAAGCTACACGTACGGCCGGACACGAAGCCAGTCAAGCAACCCCTGCATTGTTTCTCCGAGGAGAAGCGGCGTGCTATAGGAGAATATATCGCTTGGATGCTCGCAGCCGGCTTCATCATGGAAGTGTTCTAGCCGGACTGGCTGGCCAACCTAGTCCTGGTGCTGAAGAAAAACAAGACCCGGTGCATGTGTATCGACTACACGAGCCTGAACAAGGCGTGCCCCAAGGACCCGTTCGCCCTGCCGTAGATCGATCAAGTCATCGACTCCATGGCCGGCTACGATCTGTTGTCCTTCCTGGATGCCTACTCCGGCTACCACTAGATAAAGCTGGACCCGACCGACTGGATCAAGACCTCCTTCATCACCCCCTTTGGGGCCTACTACTACATCACCATGTCCTTCGGCCTGAAGAATGCAGGCGCTACCTTCCAGCGTTGCATGCAGAAATGCCTCCTGCCTCAGATAGGTAGGAACCTCCATGTCTACGTGGACGACATCGTCGTCAAATCCAAGAAGCATTTCAGCCTCCTCGACGACCTCCGGGAGACGTTCGCCAACCTCTGCGAGTACAAGATCGAGCTCAACCCGGAGAAGTTTGTCTTCGACGTCCCACCCGGCCAACTCCTGGGTTTCTTCGTGTCCGCCCGCGGCATCGAAGCTAACCTCGAGAAGATCCGGGCGATCGAGCACATGCCCAAGCTAGTCCGGCTCCGCGACGTACAGAAGTTCACCGGCTGCCTTGCCTCCCTCAGCCGGTTCATCAGCCAGCTGGGCGACAATGCCCTGCCCCTCTACGGGCTCCTACGCAAGTCGGCCCTGGTCGAAGCCGGCCCTGTTCGACTAGTCTGACAAGGCGGACACGATGTTCCACGGCCTCAAGCGGGCTTTCACCAGCGCGCCCATCTTGGCCGCACCGGCTAACAAGGAGCCTCTGCTCGCCTACATTGCAGCGAACACACGCATCGTCAGCATTGTCCTGGTAGTGGAGCGACCGGAGGAAGGCAGGGCGCTGTCGATGCAGCGTCCCGTCTACTACCTCAGCGAGGTCCTCTCCATGTCAAAGCAAAACTACCACCACTACCAGAAGATGTGCTATGGCATATACTACGCCACCCAAAAGATCAAGTAGTACTTCGAGGAGCACGTTATCACCGTCGTGAGCACAGCACCGCTGGGCGAGATCATGGCCGGCCGGGACGCCACCGGCCGGATCGCCAAATGGGCGATCGCCCTGGCCGACTACGAGATACGGTACGAGCCACGCACCTCCATCAAATCCTAGGCGATGGACGACTTCATCGTCGACTGGGCCGAAACATGGTTTGTACCGCCTCCGCCGGACTCGACGCACTGGCGGATGCACTTCGACGGCTCGAAGATGCGAACCGGCCTGGGAGCCGGAATCGTCTTGACGTCTGCCAGAGGAGACCAGCTCTTTTACACCCTCCAGATCCACTTTCCCGCCTCCAACAACGTGGTCGAATACAAGGCCCTCGTCCACGGCCTCTGGCTCCCCAAGGAGATCGGCATCCAGCACATCATTTGCTTCGACGACTCCGACCTTGTGGTGCAACAGGTCTCTAGCGAATGGGACGCTAACATGGCAACCTACCGCTTCCTTGTCCAGCAGCTCACCTGCTCCTCCGAGGGCTACGAGTTCCACCATGTCCCCCGCGTGGACAACGAGGCGGCCGACACGCTCCCAAGATCGGCTCCACCAGTTAGGCCATCCCAGCCGGCGTCTCCCTCAAGCGGCTACTGAAGCCTTCGATCAAGCCTTCTCCCGAATCAGAGTCCATATTCGTATAGACAAATGCGGCCGGAACCTCAGCGGAGCCGGCTGGCCAATTGGCCCCGCCGGCCGCTGTGGCTCTACCGGCTCCGTCACCACCGGCTGCCGAGCCGGCGCCATCCGCCATGACAACTGAGCTAGCCACGTCCGCGTGCGCCGGCCCCGAGCCCGTCGCCGTCATGATGATGGTCGATGCTCCTGCCGGCGCCTCACCCCCTGGGGCCGGCGAGCCGGTCCCGGGGGCTGACGAGCCAGTCCCGGGGGTTGAGTCGGCCCTTGTCCCGGCTCACTCATGGGCTCAGCCCATCCTGGCGTTCCTCCAACGTGACAAGCTCCCCTCCGACGAGGCCACTACAAGGCAGATTCAGCGCCGGGCCCCGGCCTATAGCATCATCAACCATGAGTTGGTTCATCGCAGCACCACCGGTGTTTTCCAACGCTGCGTCGAGCTGGTGAAAGGGCTAGAAATCCTCCTCGACATCCACCAGGGCAAGTGCGGGCATCATGCCGCCTCCAGGTCCCTGGTAGCCAAAGCATTTCGGCACGGTTTCTACTGGCCGACTACTCTAGACGCGGGCAAGAAACTAGTTGACAAGTGCGAGGGCTGCCAACGGTTCAGCACAGAGAGCCATCTCCCGACTACCGCCCTCCAGACCATCCCCCCTTTCGTGGCCATTCGTCGTCTGGCGATGGACATGGTGGGACCCTTGAAGACCGCGCGAGGTGGCATGACACACTTGCTGGTTGCCGTCGACAAGTTAACCAAGTGGATCGAGGCCCGGCCAATCAAGAAATTGGACGGCCCCACGACCGTCCGGTTCATCGAAGACATCACAGTCCGCTATGGCGTCCCCCATAGCATCATCACCGACAAAAGCACGAACTTCGCCAAGGGTGCACTAGCGTGTTTCTGATCGAGGCAGGCCATCCGGCTCGACCTGGCCTCCATCGCCCACCCGCGGTCAAACGGCCAAGTCGAGAGGGCAAACGGCTTGCTCCTCTACGGCATCAAGCCCCGGCTCATAACACCACTGGTCTAGTTAGCCCGCTGTTGGGTCAAGGAGCTACCGGCTGTCCTTTGGAGCCTCCGGACCATGCCCAACCGGTCGACCGGCTACACCCCATTCTTTCTCGGACGGGTCTGAGGCGATCATCCCCACCGACATCGAGTTCGATTCGCCTCGGGTTACCCTATACACCGAGAAGGACGCAAGGGAGGCAAGGGAAGACAGCGTCGACCTCCTCGAGGAAGCCCGCGAGATGGCCTTGAGACGGATGGCCATTTACCAACAGAAGCTCCGGCAGTACCACAGCAAGCTGATCCGGCCACTCTCCTTCCACAAAGGTGACTCGGTGCTCAGGCGGGTCCAGCGAACTGCCGGCCAGCACAAGCTTTCCTCCCCGTGGGAGGGACTGTACATCGTCAGCCGGGCGCTGCACAACAACGCGTACTATTTAATAGACGCCTAAAAGTCGCAGAAGCGCAAGAGAGACACCTCCAGTGAGGATACGGAGCGCCCATGGAACGCGGCGCTCCTCCGTCCTTTTTATTGCTAAAAACAAGTGTATGTATCCCTCCCCTTTTGGGCTTACGAATGCACCGGGGGCCCCAAGCCGGCACTTGGGGCATGCCCCTTTTCGATTCCTCCAAAAGTTTTCCTGTTGTTCAAGGCGCTGCAACCGGGCCCGGCTCCCGGGCCCAGGGGCTCGCCCGACTCCCACCTAAGGCGGACAAATAGTGTGGACAAGCAATCCTTCGCCTCTCCTCCCTAACCAGCTACAGACCAGCTCCCGACTATCCAGAAAAAGGTACCACGGGTTACGAAGGAACTTCCCACATAGGGGTCAGCCGACGTGCGGCAGCCGGACCAGCCCAACGAAGCTACGTTACTCCTAGTAACCGGCCTCTGCCGGCTCAACCTAGCCCTAGCCGGTTGAGTGTAAGAGCCCGCTGATTTTCCCCAAGGGTGAAGCCCCGTCCCTGTCCCAGACCGGCTCCCGGCTGGCCGGCAGGTGGGGTGGAAGCCGGAAGGAATCCCGACGCGCAAACACAAGTCAAAAGGCAAATGGCGAAAGAAGAGCCGGCACGCACATTCTCTGGTAAAAATTAAATAACATAAGTCATAATGACAAAAGGCCCACGGTTCATTACATATATTACATATACAGCCTAGTGGGTGGAATTCCAGTCTAAGGCAAAGTGCAAAAAAAAATCCTAAGTAATAGAGCCGGCGGTGCTGACGCCTCCGGAGCCGGCGGTGCTCACGCCTCTAGAGCCGACAATGTTGACGCCTCCGGAGCTGGTGGTGCTCACGCCCCTGGAGCCGATGGTGCTGGTGCCTTCGAGGTCAGCGTCCTCAGGGCAGCTGAGGGAGAAGCCCCTGCCCCCGTTTTTGGAGCCGGCTCGGAGTTAGCATAGTCGTCGGTGTCGGACACCCCACCGTCCTTCTCGGTGGCACTCCCCTCCGGGTCGTCCAGGGCGAGCCCTTACCGGTCCTCCGGGATCGCCACGCCGTCCGCCCCGCGCTCAGGGATGTACTCGTCCCACGCGGCGAAGGACGCGAGGACACTCGCCCTCACCTGCAGCTCGACCGCCAATGCCTCCAACTCCGCGTCGGTGCCGGCACGCTGGGCCATGAGCAAACCCAAGTTGAGGTCGGGGTACCATGACCTGGCGATGCGAGGCACCATGTCCGCAATGGCGCGTGCCGCAGAGGCCCTCCAGGCGTTCACCCGCGCGGTTCTGGAATCCAGCCACCTCGACAGCCGGTTCATGGAGCCTAGACCCGCCATGCCGGTCCAAAGTCTGTGAAACAGTGCCTCGCCGGCCGCCTGGAGCCGCTTCAGGGCGAGGACCACCTCCGACAGGTGCGCATTTGCCGGCACTTTCGGGGCTGGCACTACCGCCCCCAGCGGCACGTCGTCCGTCCTCAGCGGCACGTCGTCCGCCACCGGCGGGGCAGCGTCGACTTCCATCCCTGCCGCATCCTCCGCGGCCTTCGCGTCCGACTCCGCCCGCCGCCTGGGACCGTGGTGGTCCCTCGACCTCCTCTCCCGGCTGGGGGGGGGGGAACGGCTCCCATGCTCCACCAGCAGCCTCCCCGCTGGCTCCTCCCAGCCTCTTCGCTGCCTCCTCCCATGGGAGGAGCTCCTGAACGCGCCGCTCCCGCTCGGCCACCTCGAGGTCGAGCCACGCCTGGTGCTCCCTCTCCTCGGCCGTCGTCGGTGGTGCCGACCTCTCCATCCCGCTAGCCACGGTCCTCCCCAAGGCACGCGCCTCCGTGGTAGTGACGGAGTGAGGGACTGGGTGATGGCGAAACAGACAAAGGTGGAGGAGGAGATGGACTTACCCGACAATGATGGGGACCACCCTCCTCATGGGTCCCGCCTGGGTGACCCTTTGCTTTTTGGCCCCGCCTCCGTGGTCGCTGCGCGCTTGGTCGTCGGCTTGGTGGCGACCGGTCCTTTCCCGTTGTCGCTCGTGTCCGGGACTCCTCGTCTGGAGCCACCGCCGGCTCGAGGTTGGCGCCTCCGCGGCGCCATGACCTCGCCCTTCGAAAATTTGGGCTCCTCCGGAGCCTCTGCAACATGCGATGCCACCACTTCAGCGTCATCGTCGGTCCAGTCCCGTAAGTGCGTCGGGGGAGGAGATTCACCCGAAGTTTCGGCCTCTTCGTCCCGCTCCGTCTCTGTCTCCGCATCGCCGGTCTCGGACACGTCGGCTCGCCCGGAGTCGGCCGGCTCCATGTCGTCAGCATCCTCGATCTCCTCGGGGTCCGACTCCACTGTGTCGGGCGCCGGCTCCTCGTAGTCCTGCAGCAACGGGAAAATCTGCTGGCTAGCACGGCGGCGTGCCGTCAGGCCAAAGGAGGGAGGGGCACTGCCTCTGAAAAGGATGGAGGGAAGGAGGCGGCTGGGCACTTACCCGCGGTGCTGGACGGCTCCGCCTATACGGGGTCTTCCTCCACTGCCACTCGCCCTCTTTCATCTTCGCCGTCGAGATAGCATTTACGCTCCTCGCCACGTGGGCCGGCTTCAGCTCCTTGGTGGAGATACGTCAGGGGCCATGGCGTCCTCCCATCTGGCAGATGAGGTGCGGCCGGCGCTGCAGCGGCTGCACCCAGCGCGCTACCATCGCGGCCAGCAGATCGGTGGCCATCAACCCATCTGTCTGGGTCATCACGAGCAGGTGCTCGCAGAGCCGGTCCGCCGTCTCGGGCGCCCGAGGCAGAACCGCCCGCCAATTAAACATCGCGGTCGGTGGGTGGTTGGCGAAGCCGGGGAGGTTGATGTGATCCTCCTCCGGCTTCGCATTCTTCACGTAGAAGAACCCCCGCTGCTAGCGCTTCACCGACTCATGCAGCGGGAGTTTCGGGAAGCCGGTCCCATTGCGGATGTGGATCATGGCGCCTCCGCAGGCGGTCATCACCATCTTCTTCGTCAACGGATCTTTTGCCGTCTGCCGCTTCAGGAAGAAGAGCCGGCACCAGAAGTCCAGCCTCGGCTCGACCCTCAAGTACCCCTCCCAAAGGGTGACGTATGCCTCCAGCTGCAAGATGACATTGGGGGGGAGGTGGTGTGGCTGGAGCCCGAACAACGTCAAGAAGCGGCGAAAGAAGCCGCTCGCCGGCAGCCCAAATCCGCGGAGGAAATGGTCGGCAAAGACGACCACCTCGCCCCCCCGTGGCGCCGGGGAGTTCTTTGGCCCGGTTGGGCGTGCTTCCAGGTGCGCCTCCGCCGGGAGCTTGTGGCGGTGGCGGAGATGCTCGATGAAGGTCTCGTCCACGTCGCTGCCATCCCACGTGCCTTTCCTCACCATGGTCTCCGAGGGGGATCGCGGTCGCGATGACGGGCGCAGGTGCTCGGCGGCGGTCCGGTTTTCCTGCAACGGCGCGGCCTGCCTGCATGCTCCGACCTCATGCTCTCCCTCTCATTCTCGTGACAGGGGGAGGAGAGCGACGCAGATGATGCGTCAGGAGCGGGGGGGAGCGAATGGGCCGTTCTGCTCCCCTCCCTCGCTATTTAAACCCCGCGTGGGCAATCGTGGGGGCCGGATTCATCATGCGCGTCCCCCACGATTCCCGCGGCACGCGAGGTGTTCATTATGGCACTCGGGAACACCAACCATCCGCTCGTGCTGCAAAAGATCCCCGCAAGAGGGCCGAGACCGCAGTCATGGAGGTCCCCGCCCCGCGGCCCGGTCTTTTCCGTCGCGTGGCCTGTCAGGCCACGGCCGGCTGTGTCTTCTCCACCCGATGGGGAACCCGAGGCGGCGCGCGAGGCATCGTCCGGCTATGGTGCCGGCCGCCGTCTTCCCGCGTCGCCCGACTCTTGAGGCACCCCGCGGCGCGAGGATGATATTCAAGCCGGCGAGGCCCGCCACGGCTTGTCGGCGGGCCTCCTCGGCTTCCGGGACTTCCCCGGGGGGATACCCCAGGGTAGCCTGAAGCACTCCCTTGATCCAGCTTTCTAGCAAAATTAAAGGGTGGGCCGCCTCCACCTGTAGTCTGGCTATGCCTGCCGGCAACGGCCCTCCGGCAAGAGCCCGCCGGCTACGCCCAGCCAACTACGACGTGCCAGTCGGCTGGGGGCGTTGCCGCCTGGCCCCCCCAGCCGGCTGCGCATCGGATACCATTGTAATTACATGCGAGGTGACAGTGGTCCCCGTCCCATCGGGGGTCAGCGCCCGTATGTCCACAGTGAAGGCGTCAGGGCCTCTAACTCTCGTGGACAGTGACCGGGCTTCCAAATGTGCAGGCACGCCCCCAACCACTCCATTACCTACCCTGGGGCGGCCGGCCGCACCGCTGATCTCGGTCGGTCTCCGCAAGACGATGCCACAAGGGATGGTCCGTGCCGTGACGCTACCTACGTCGGGACCCACTGCGCGGGCCCCCGGCTCCTGATGAGGCCCTTCAGCCGGTGGGGCCTACCGGCGACAGGATCCTGATACGTCGCCAACATATCTATAATTTTTGATTATTCCATGCTATTATATTATCAACTTTGGATGTTTATATGCATGAATATGCTATTTTATATTATTTTTGGGACTAACTTATTAATCCAGTGCTGAATGTCAGTTCCTGTTTTTTCTGTGTTTTTGACCTTTTTCAGATAGGAATATCAAACGGACTCCAAACGGAATAAAACTTTTGCCATGATTTTCTCTGGAAAATATCAAAAATATCTGAAGAAAAAGATACCGGAGAGGCTGCCCGAGGAAGCCACGAGCCATGGAGGCGCACCCCTAGCCACGGCTAGGGGGCTCGTGACCTCCTCACGGCGCCTCTCGAATTGTTCCCGACGCCAGACGGTCTTATAAATATGGAAACCCTCAGAAATAAACCTAGATTGCAAGTTCTTCCGCCACAGACCTCGAGAGACACCAAAAAGCAATCGGGAGACCGTTCTGGCATCCTGTCGGAGGGGAATTCATCACTGGTGGCCATCTTCATCAACACCATTGCCTCTCCGATGATGCGTGAGCAGTTCACCTAACACCTTCGGGTCAATAGCTAGTAGCTAGATGGCTTCTTCTCTCTCTTTGATCTTCAATACAAAGTTCCCCATGATCTTCATGGTGATCTATCCGATGTAATCTTCTTTTGCGGTGTGTTTGTTGAGATCTGATGAATTGTGGATTTATGATCAGATTATCTATGAATATTATTTGAGTCTCCTCTGATTTCTTATATGCATGATTTCATATCCTTGTAATTCTCTTCGCGTTATGGGTTTCGTTTGGCCAACTTGATCTATTGTTCTTGCAATGGGAGAAGTGGTTGGTTTTGGGTTCATACCGTGCGGTGTCCTCACCTAGTGACAGAAAAGGTAGCGAGGCACGCATCATGTTGTTTCCATCAAGGGTAAAAAGATGGGGTTTATATCATATTGCATGAATCTATCCCTCTACATCATGTCATCTTGCTTAAAGAGTTACTCCGTTTATCATGAACTTAATACACTAGATGCATGATGGATAACTGTCGATGTGTGGAGTAATAGTTGTAGATGCAGAAAGTATCGGTCTACTTGTCTCGGACGTGATGCCTATATGTATGATCATTACCTTAGATATCGTCATGACTTTGCACTATTCTATCAATTGCTCAACAGTAATTTGTTCACCCACCGTAATACTTGCTTTCATGATAGAAGCCTCTAGTGAACACTATGGCCCCCGGGTCTATTTTACACATTATATATACAGATCTAAACACAAAAACACCAAAAAAACCTTGCTGCAATTTTATTTACTTATTTATATTCATCTATTACCACTATTAGATCTCACCTTGCAAGCAATCGTAAAGGGATTGCCAACTTCTTTATCGCGCTGGGTGCAAGTTTGTTTGTGTTTGTGCAGGTTCCTTGTGGCCTCTTCTTGTTACTCCTACAGGATTGATACCTTGGTTTTCAAACTGAGGGAAATGCTTACCTCTACCTTGCTGCATCACCCTTTCCTCTTCAAGGGAAAAACCAACGCAAGACAAGAATTCTCCCATCAACTTGCCAATTTCTGGTGACGTTGTAGAGAAGTACCTATCACAAACTCATCTCTTGCATTTACATTATTTTATATTTTCCTCTCGTTTTCCTCTCCCCCACTTCTAAAAAGTAAAAATTACAAAAATATTTGCCTTTCTTTATTTGCCCTTTTCTGTTTTCTTGTGTGCTTGTCTTCCTGCTAAGTCACCATGTCTAAAAACACTAAATTGTGTGACTTCTCTAACACTAATAACAATTATTTTATTAGTACTCCAATTGCTCCTGCCACTAGTGCGGAATCATATGAAATTAATGCTGCCGTGTTGAATCTTGTTATGAAAGAGCAATTTCCCGGCCTTCCGAGTGAAGATGTCGCATCCCATCTTAATACCTTTATTGAGTTATGTGATATGCAAAAGAAGAGAGATGTTGATAATGATATGATGAAATTGAACCTATTTCCGTTCTCACTACGAGATCGAGCAAAAACTTGGTTTTCATCTTTACCTAAAAATAGTATTGATTCATGGAACAAGTGTAAAGATGCCTTTATTTCCAAATATTTTCCACCTACTAAGATTATCTCTCTCCGTAATGATATTATGAATTTTAAGAAACTAGATCATGAACATGTTGCCCAATCTAGGGAGAGAATGAAATTGATGGTTAGAAATTGTCCCGCTCATGGTCTAAGTCTTTGGATGATTATACAAATTTTCTATGCTGGTTTGAATTTTGCTTCTAGAAATATCTTGGATTCCACCTCCGATGGATCTTTTATGGAAATCACATTAGGAGAAGGTACAAAACTCTTGGATAATATCATGACAAATTAGTCTCAATGGCACACTGAAAGGTCACCTACTAGTAAAAAAGTGCATGCTATAGAAGAAATTAACTCTTTGAGTGCTAAGATGGATAAGTTAATGAAGTTGGTTGCTAGTAAGAGTGTTCCTATAGATCCTAATGATATGCCTTTATCTTACTTGATTGAGAATAGCAATGAAAATTTGGATGTTAATTTCGTTGGTAGGAATAATTTGGGTAACAACAATGCTTATAGAGGTAACTTTAATCCTAGGCCTTTTGCTAGTAATCCCTCTAATAATTTTGGAAATACCTACAAAAATTCTCATGGAAATTGTAATAAAATACCCTCTTATCTTGAGAGTAATACTAAGGAGTTTATTAATTCGGAAAAGATTTTCAATGCTTCCATAGAAGAAAAACTGCTTAAAATTGATGACTTGGCTAGGACTGTTGATGGAATGTCTCTTGATATTGATGATTTGAAGTTGAGATGTTTTCCTCCCAAGATTAGTATGGATGAAACTTTGAAAGCTATGCGTATTTCTATGAATGAGAGTAAAGAAAGAACCGCCCAAATTTGTGATAGACATGAATGGCTCAAAAAGGCGTGTTCTCGTGATGAGGATCACGAAGATCTTAAAGTGCTTGATGTGACTCCTATTGAATCCTTGTTTTCTAATGTCAATGATGATGGGGCTGGATGTGAATCCACTTTGGTTGAGAAAATCCCCCAATGATTTGGAGTTTATTTATCTTGATGCTGAAAATACTAAAAGTGGGGTAGAGGATGTCAAAACTTTGAATAGTGATGAAACTACTACTTTGGAACTCAAGGAATTTAATTAGGATAGTTTATCTTTGATTGAATGTATTTCCTTGATGCAATCCATGCTAAACTTTCCACATGCTTATAGCCAAAATAAGCCTTTTACTAAACATATTGTTGATGCTATGATGAAATCTCTTGAAGAGAAACATGAGTTTTAAATATCTATTCCTAGAAAACTTCATGATGAGTGGGAACCAACTATAAAAATCAAGATTAAAAATTGTGAATGCCATTCTTGGTGTGATTTGGGTGCTAGTGTTTCCATAATTCCAAAATCTTTATGTGATGTTCTGGCATTCAATGAGATTGATAAGTTCTCTCGTAATTTGCATCTTGCGGATTCTACTATTAAGAAACCTATCAGAAGGATTAATGATGTTCTTATTATTGCAAATAGGAATTATGTGCACGTAGACTTAATTGTGCTTGATATTGATTACAATCCTACATGTCCCATTATTCTTGGTAGACCTTTCCTTAGGACTATTGGTGCGGTTATTGATATGAAGGAAGGGAATATTAAATTTCAATTTCCATTGAACAAGGGCATGGAAAATTTTCCTAGAAAGAGAATAAAATTTCCTTATGAATCTATTATGAGATCTACTTATGGTTTGAGCACTAAAGATGATAATACATGACTCTATTGCCTTATGCCTAGCTAAGGGCGTTAAACAATAGCGCTTGTTGGGAGGCAACCCAATGAATAGGTTTATTTTTGCTCTTTTACTTTCTGTTTTTTTGAGTTATCACCATCATGATTCTTTTATGATTGTGTTTTTTATGTTTTAATTAGCGTTTGTGCCAAGTAGAACCTTTATGATTAGTTTTGGTGATAGTTGTTTAATCATGCTGGAAAAAGACAGAAACTTTGTGCTCACAAAATTATTTTTCATTTCTATCCACAAATAGATTTTGAGTTGATTCTTTTTTCCCATGATTTATATGAAAATTTCCCTAATTTTCATAATTTTTTTCAGAATTTTTTTCAGAATTTTTGCGTTAGAAGAGGTACACGAAATATGCAGATTGCTATAGATTGTTCTGTTTTTGTTGTATTGATTTGTTTTTTTATGAAACAGTGGGTAGTATTGAGGGGTACGAGCCATGGAGAAGTGAATATAGTAATATAACATCAATATAAATGGAAATTAAAGTTTACTACAGTACCTAAAAATTTGGTGGTTTGTTTTCTTATGCCAATGCTATCACCAGTTTATGTTTAAGTTTTGTGTTGTGAAGTTTTCAAGTTTTGGGTGCTGTTCTTAGGGACAATGGAATAAAGAGTGGCAAGAGCCTAACCTTGGGGATTCCCAAGGCATCCCATGCCAAATTCAAGGAAACCAAAAAGCCTAAGCTTGGGGATGCCCCGGGAATGCATCCCCTCTTTCGTCTTCAATCCATTGGTAACGTTACATGGAGCTATATTTTTATTCACCACATGATATGTGTTTTGCTTGGAGCATCGTGTATTATAAGAGTCTGTCACAACCCTAGTAAGAGCCATAGGCTAGCATTGTGTTTGCATCATCATCATCATCTATCCATCAATATGAAATGGGGAGAAGAAGAAAACCCCACCCACTTAATGAATTAAAGGATTTCTAGATAAATGAAATTTCATCAAATCCAAAATGCCCATCAAAAATGTCCCCTATGTCTGATAATTAGGGACATGGATATACCAGGGGCCACTTTAATTATTTGAACATTCGAAATATTTTAAATTAATGAGTTATGTCCCTGAAAATGTCAAATAAAAAATATTATCATTATCACTTCCTTCAAAATAATGTGAAACTTATGAGGCAAGTTTGAAATATTCAAACTTGAATTTATAAAAGTTTTGGAATAAATTGAAGGGGTATTTGGACCTGCAAATAAAATCAAACAAATAATTAGAAAAACAGAAATCAGAAATAGAAAGGAAAGGGGAAAGAGCTTACCTGTAGCTCAGCACTGTAGTAGGCACGGCCCAGGAGCGAGCCGACGCCAGTCATCGTCTTCCCTGCGCCAGAAGGACGTCGGGCGCGTGGTCGCCGCGCGCCGGCCACCTCCTCCCTGCTTGGCACCTTGCTGGAGGGCTGTGAGGGCGCCAGCGCGAAGCACCTCGCCGCCGTGGCCTCCTCTTCTCTCTTCTCTTCCGCGCGCTCTCTCTCTCGCGCGCGCATTTCTCCTCTTGGCTCCGCCATGGCTGACCCACGTTTCTCCGACGTGCCGTTGTTCTAGCCAACCCCGAGCCCTTCTGAGCCAGCCAATCGCGCCGCCCGAACCTCCTCTTTCTCTCAGTCGAGCCACGCGTCGCCGGAAGCCCGTTGTCGCCGTCGTGCCATCTTCTTCCTCCTCGGGTCGCCGGAGGGGAATTCAAAGCTTGCCGCCGTTCCAGGTCGTCCCCGAGACGGCTTTCGACGTCTCTGCGTTCGCTGTGAGCCCGTGGTCCTTTCCCCCCTCTGTCCCCCTTCTATCTCGCGTCCTAGCCTCGGATTCCATCGGAGCTCGAATGGCGCCGACGCTAGAGCTCGTCGCCGGTTGCCTTCCGGCGATCGGTTGGTCCTCCCGACGCCACCGTTGCGTTTGCGGAGTCGTATAGCTGCTGTTGGAGCTAGGTAGGAGCCTTGCCGTGCCCTGGTTCGATGAGCCCGAGCTCGCCCGAGCTCCGGCCGCCGCCCAGCTCGTCGCCGGCGTCGATTCCGACCACCCCGTCTCGTGAGAAGGGTCGCAATGGACGTGCGCGTCGACGCTGAGTAGATAGGTGCCCTCTGCCGTGGATTTGGTTGCCGGAGGTGGGTTTCCGAGCCCATCCGCCATTCCTGGAGTCGCCGGCGGCACGTCGCCGGTGACCCTGGTCGGTTTGACCAGGGGGTTTGACCCCTGGCAGGTGGGGCCAGCCCCTGGCTAATCCCTGCTTAAGAATAATTTAATTAATTTAATTAGTTAAACTAATTAGACACTGACAGGTGGGCCCAGTTAGCTAATTGAACCAGGATTAATTTTAATCAGCTAACTAAATTAACTAGACACTGACATGTGGACCCCACATGTCAGGTTTGACTCTGGGCCGAGTCAGCTGACCAGCTGATGTCATCATGACATCATGCTGATGTCATAACTCATTTTCTTATTAAAAATAATTCCAGAAAATGTTTAAAACTTTGAAAAATCATCTAAATTAATCTGTAAGTCAGATGAAAATAATTTATATATGAAAATTTATCAGAAAAATCCAATGAATCCAATGGTGCTATTCCCATGCATGATTGAGCAACCTAAATAGGTGAACATGGATATTTTAGCATTAGGACAATATATAGAATTTGACATGAGAACAACTTTGAATCTATAATCAAATACGTTTCAAATTTACATGACCAGTAGCTACATTAGTTCATCTGTGCATATCATTATGCCATGTTCATGCATCATATTGTCACATCTGCTTGTATTGAATGTTTGTCTGCGTTGCGGTAGGCCCGAATCTGGAGGATACTACTCCGTACCCTGACGAAGCACAGAACTCTTCCGCAACCCAGCAAGGCAAGCAATCCCATTGATCATACCGATAACGTCCCATTCACTCGCTCCTACTCTCATTATTGCATTAGGACAAACGATCACATGTCAGTCATCCACGGTAGATGATCCTATTCTTATGCATGACCTGATCTTGTCACATTAAATAGCTAAACCTTGCAACCTAGCATACCTGGTAGATGCTTGTGCCATGTTGTGCTTAGCTTACCTTCATGCCATGCTGCTATGCTTAGAGTTGTGTTAGGTCTGATTCATCCGGGTGATGAACCAGAGTGAAACTATGATGTTCTGATATGATGAGCTCATATTGAATCCATTTTGTTAAAAGGTGGCGATGAGAGGCTATGTAGGAGTACATAGTGGCTTGTCTCATTGGGACCGTTCTTAGGAACTGGGTTCCGTGTTTGTGATCCAAGACGAGATACTACCACATGCTGGGCCCTGAAATACGACCCCGCTCGACTTATCAGTCGCTTAGTCTTTGTTCCAGGTATTGCAAGTAGTTTCTAGTGTTTATAGTATGTTGGAGGCCATGCGTAGCTCTGACCCTTGGGGTGGGTTACGACGCGGTAGGCAGTGGCACGGTGTACCAAGGGTCACCCGAATGGTGGGCTTGGGAACCCTGCGCACATCGTTTGGGACCGTAGTGGAAACTTCGGCCAGAGTTCCATGCGGGTTAGTCTCAAATAGGCGGTAGCCTGGACTAGAGGTCTTATGTGATTGACGGTCATGGCCGACTCCCTCGTTGGGCATCCGCTTGAAGGTTGTCGAGGTGCATGGTTTATGGCACACAGCGATAAGTGGCGAGAGCGTGTCTGAAGAAGTACACCCCTGTAGGGTTATGAAACTATTCGAATAGCCGCGTCCGCGGATATGGACTACTTGGAGAACTTATGTTGTTCATAGATAATCAAATGGATACTTCTAAAAATCTCAAGACAAGTGTGAGTATCGTGGATGGCACTCTTCCGGAAGGGGAAGATGAGTCCATGGTGGTGTATTGAGATGGTATTAGTGGACTCGCATGCAATAACTAATAATGTAACTAAGGGTTTAAAACTTAATAGTGTAGGTTAGCCATGAGTCAAAGCTGGCTTTCTGCATAAACTCCACCACCCCCCTTTTTGTTGATACATGAACATAAATAGACTAGGTCTGTTTTAAAGACTTGCTGAGTACGATTGTACTCATCCTTGCTTAATTAATGTTGTAGAGGAAAACCAGGACCCATCAGGTGGGTTTTATCTAGACATTGACGATGCCGAATAGCTGGTGTCCCAGCTACGATCTTGCCCGTGTTGTGGGCTGTAGATAGTCAGGCCATGTGCCTCTTTGCCTTTTCACTGTCCGTACTAGGATAGTTCTAAGTTTCCGCTGGCTTGTATGAACTTGTTTGTATGACTTGAATGCCGGGTCGTGTGACCCCTATCTGTATGAACATATTATGCAGGGCTCGTCTGAGCCTCTTAAATAAAATTCATGTTATCGTATGGTTATGTTGTGATGCCATGGTTGTATGTATGCATATCGGGCATGTCGTGCGTACATGTGACGTCCAACGGTATGTATGGGATCCGACACCTAGTTGTGTGCCTTTAGTAGTACTCTTTACGGGAAACTGCCTCTTTGTGCTTCCACCGAGCCATGACAGCTTGCTACTGCTTCGGATGCATTGATTGAACGGCATGTATCCTTCTTTGCTGCTGTGTCTGTCCCTTCGGGGAAATGTCTCGCAGTGTAATGGAGTCCCTGTAGTCTGTTACGACTCGTCTACGTGAAGTGATGACATTCGTGTCTCGCGACGTAATGGAGTCCTTGTAACTTGCTACGACTCGTCTACACACGCTTGAGACCGACACCTGCATTGCTGGGTTATGTATGCCTGTTTCCGTACGGATGTGCCACTTGGGTTCTATGACTAGTTATGTCGGCCCGGGTTCTTTGCTGTGTGATTGCCAGCAACATGTTCACATATGTGAGCCAAAAGACGCAAACGGTCTCGGCCAAGGTAGGGTGGCAGCCGTGGAGTACGGTGCGTGAGGCCGCAAAGTGATGTGGCTTGTTACAGTATGGAATCATATGACTTAGGATCGGGGTCCCGACAGCATTGGTATCAGAGCCTGACTGACTGTAGGACTACCAAGCCAAACCGGTCGAAGTTGAGTCTAGAAACACCATAGATAAGTAGGGGAATTTATTGTGGAAGGGAACGTAAGGCTCTTTTTACTCCTCTTCCCAAGTTATTCTATGCTGGGTCATTCTCATCTTATCTACGTGGATAGGAACTAGGATCCTCATCTATTGCTTAGGATGACGAGTTACTAGCCAGGGACCAATAACTAGCTTGTTGTAAGTAAGCGTGGTTATTTTAGTGTTGTTGGTATGACAAACAGATGGAGAAGAGATTTGAGTCTAGTTAGTCGAGTGGTTATTCCCTTCCAATCTCTTTTCAATTGTCTCAAAAAATTTCTTGAGCAATTACAGCCGTTATGCTGTCCGATTTCTGCTAGGATCTCTAATGTCTTTGCGTCATCCTCTGTTTCAGATGCCATCCCACCCTTTCTGTCAGGTGGTCCGTCTGACCAGGTGCATCGATGTGCCGGGTCACACGGCCATTTTGGTTAGAGCGATGATCGAGGCTGGATATCGTTGGTACCCGGAGTATACCGTGGAGGAGCAGTACCGAGATTTCAACCAGAGTCAGTATTTGTGTACTGTTAGGATATACCCTTCATATCCTGGAGCCGCAGAGCCGCTCCACTGGACTCATGGATTGGGAGTTACCATAGATATGGCAGTTCAGGAAGCCGCTTACACCATGCTGACTATTATGAGGTTTCACCATGGTTTGCTTCAGAACACGGAGTTCTGCTATGTTCCTGCTTCCATGGGAGGAGAGGATGGATATCTCAGTGCAGCCTATTCTTATCATTCTCATGAAGACCCTAGACTGTAGGTGACCGCTCAGATGTTGGAGAATAGGGACGGTGATGCACGTGCCCTACGCATGGAGCTCTATGCTACCCGTGCCCGTCTTTGGACAGCTTTGACGCAGTTGGCACCTGTCGTGCAGACAGGTTATGGAGATATGGAGATGCTGACTCCATCGCGGACTCATTTGCCAGCTAACGTAGACTGGCCTGATGTTGGAGGCATCACCCCTCTTCGAGGACCACTGTTGCCATCGACAAGGGGACCAAGGGCACACCCATCTCCTTATGGTTTCCAGGGATCCCAGGTTAGAGTGTTTCCAGATCCGCAGGTTCAGCTCCCAGGTCATGGGGGTAACCTGTACGAGGCATTCTATGGTGATGTTTGAGTGCGTGGATGCTAGACCTAGTAAGCTAGTAGACGTATCGCAACAGTCTTGTTTGTCTTGTGGGGTATGATCAAGGTTGAGAGTTGAGTTCCGGAGGTGTAGATAGATAATGTATAGGATGCTTGTAATGCCTCCGGTGAGTTCTGTCATCTCTCCGTAGTTGTTTTCAGCTTGGGTTCGTACTGAACTAATTCATGGTGTGTATGAAACCTAATGTTCATATGGTAGTTGTTTTACCATGTTGATTGGTGTTTATTCTACATGCCATGCTGATCAGTGCATTTCCTAATTCTTGTCCTAGAGTTGTTGCTCGCTATGTTTAAGCTATGGATTGTTTTCCCCAGGATGGTGTCAACCAGGAACAATCCTGTGCATGCTCATGAGCAAGGCGAGAGTAGCCAGCCAAGGCAAGAAGAGCTGCCACGAGCACCATCTCTAGCAGAGGTGATGCTAGAAGCCGAAAGGAATAAGAGGGAGACCAACAGGCTGTTGGAGAGGATTGAACAGAACACCGCTCGTGCTCCCCGCAATGATCACCATGATGGAGTGTCACCTGGTGACTTCATTAAGCTGTGTCCGCCTAAGTACCATCATTCAATCGATCCCCTCGATGCGGATGATTGGCTGACCAGCATGTCACGCAAGATTCGAGCTGCAAATGTTTCAAAGGCCAACAAGGTGACCTTTGCGACATACTTCCTAGAGGGACCTGCCAACCTGTGGTGGGAAAGCTATGAAGCTATGCGTCCCCAAGGACCCGCGCCAACCTGGGCAGAGTTTAGCGCCGCATTTCGTCTCCATCACATCCCGGAAGGGCTGATGGACCGCAAGAGAGAGGAATTATGTGCTTTCACCCAGGGCAAATTGTCAGTGGATGCATACAGCCGCGAGTTTGGAAACCTTGCTCGCTATGCTCCAGAGGAAGTCTCAACCGATGCCAAAAAGCAGGCTAGGTTCCGCAAGGGACTAAATGCTGAGCTTCGTCGAGATCTTCGTCTGCATGAGTGCGCCACATTTCAAGCTCTCGTTAATAAAGCTATCAATGCTGAGTCCGGACAAACTGACTACGAGGCCACGAGGAGGCATAACCATGACTTCAACCCTGCATCGGGTTCAGGACCCAACAAGCGCCAAATATGGGTACCCAATGCAGCTATGCCGGCAACGTACACTGCGAGGCCATCCTTCCAGGCACCTCGACCAGTTCAGTCCAACCCTCCACCCAGACCATTTGGAGGACCGCAAGCAAATGTTGCCCCTCGTGCTATAGTGGTATGCTATAAGTGTGGAGAACCGGGACATTATTCTCGTGAATGTCCCCAGAACAATGCCAAGCCCGCTGGACGCGGAAAACCAGGGAAAGCCTTCTATGTGAAGCCAACTCCTGCCCGTGGGCGAGTTAATTATGTGTCTGCTGAAGAAGCTCTTGAAGACCCTGATGTCATTCTAGGTACGCTTCTTGTTAATAGCCATCCAGCATCTGTTCTATTTAATAGTGGGGCATCTCATTCATTCATCTCAGAAAATTATGCACAGTTGCATAACATGTCTTTCTGTGACATGCCCACTCCTTTAGTAGTTCAGACTCCTGGATCAAAATGGCAAACTTCTAGAGTGAGCTATGACAACGAAATTCTGGTGGATAGATTAGTATTCCTAGCATCCTTGATAGCTCTTAAGTCTTCGGACATCAATATCATTCTAGGTATGGATTGGATGAAATCCCACTATGCCAAGATTCATACTCATTCTAGGAATGTTCAACTTACACATCCCTCGAGAGAGATAGTTAATGTCTCTACACGAACAATCAAGCACCAACTCTATTCTCTAAATGCTAGCCCTCTCCCTGAGTTAGAAGATATTCCGGTAGTCCGTGATTTTCCGGATGTCTTTTCAGAAGAACTGCCAGGTATTCCACCTGTCAGAGATGTCGAGTTTGTAATAGAACTTATTCCAGGGACAGTTCCAATTCCCAGAAGACCCTATAAGATGGCACCCTTAGAACTAGCCGAGCTAAAAACCCAACTCGATGAAGCTTTGAAGAAAGGTTTCATTCGTCCTAGTTCTTCTTCTTTTTGTTAAGAAGAAGGATGGATCGAAACGGATGGTTGTGGATTACCGACCAGTGAATTTAGTCACTATCAAGAACAAGTATCCGCTTCCCAGGATCAATGATTTGTATGATCAACTCGCTGGATCCTCTGTCTTTTCCAAAATGGATTTGCGGTTGGGATACCATCAAATCAGAATTAGAAACGGGGACATTCCTAAAACGGCCTTTGTCACTCGTTATGGCCAATACGAGTACACCGTCATGTCCTTCAGTTTAACCAATGCCCCAACCACCTTCTCTCAACTGATGAATTCGATATTCATGGAGTATTTGGATAAATTCTTCATGGTTTAGCTCGATGATATACTCATCTACTCGAAGAACGAACAAGAACATGCCGAGCATCTAAGGCTGGTATTGATGAAACTTCGAGAGCATCGCCTTTACGCCAAATTTTCCAAGTGTGAATTCTGGTTGCTGGAAGTGACCTATCTTGGTCACGTGATCTCCGGTAAAGGTATTGCTGTCAATCCCGAGAGAGTTCAGGCCGTCCTTGATTGGACTCAACCTGAATCGGTGAAGCAAGTAAGGAGTTTCCTTGGCTTAGCGAGCTATTGTCGCCACTTTGTCGAGAACTTCTCCAAGGTTGCGAAACCTCTGACTAAACTTCTCAAGAAAGATAAAAAGTTCGAGTGGACCCCACAATGCAAGCATAGTTTTCAGGAGTTGAAAAGACGACTGACCTCTGCTCCCGTTCTAGTACCACCAGATTTTTCTAAGGACTTTATTATCTATTGCGACGCCTCGCGACAAGGATTAGGTTGCATTCTCATGCAAGATCGTCATGTGATTGCATATGCATCTCGACAGTTGCGTCCACATGAGGATAATTATCCCACACATGATCTTGAGCTTGCAGTTGTAGTCCATGCACTGAAAACATGGCGACATTACCTTCTGGGTAATCGTTGCGAGATATACACTGATCACCAAAGTCTAAAATATATCTTCACCCAGCCGGATTTGAATCTCAGGCAAAGACGGTGGGTAGAGTTGATCTCGGACTACGACTTAGGGATAACTTACACCCCGGGAAAAGCTAATGTCATGGCTGATGCACTAAGTTGTAAGTCCTATTGTAACAATCTGATGTTACTATAGGGTCAACCCCTTCTTCATGAGGAATTTCGGAAGTTGAATCTCCACAATGTTCCTCAAGGATTCCTATCCAACTTGGTGGCGAAACCTACTCTTAAGGATCAAATCATAGCTGGCCAAAAGCGTGATAAGGGAATTTCCCGGATCAAGGGGAACCTCGTTAGCGGTCTCGCTAAGGACTTCTCTACAGATGATCAAGGTGTAGTGTTTTTCTAGGGCCGTTTAGTGGTTCCAAGGAGCCAACATCTCAGGCAGTTGATTCTTAAGGAGGCTCATGATTCTCCTCTCACAATTCACCCGGGTAGTACCAAAATGTATCAGGATGTACGCCAGAGGTTCTGGTGGACTAGGATGAAGAGAGAAATTGCCCAGTATGTTGCTAACTGCGACGTTTGTCGTCGTGTGAAGGCAGAGCATCAAAGGCCTGCTGGCACCCTTCAACCCTTAGCTATTCCTGAATGGAAATGGGATAAGGTCGGTATGGATTTCATCACCGGTTTTCCCAGGACCAAGAGAGGGAACAATGCTATATTCGTAGTCATTGACCGCCTTTCCAAAGTGGCTCATTTTCTTCCTGTTCGGGAAAGCATTACTGCTAGTCAGCTAGCGGAGTTATATGTTTCTCGAATAGTTTCTCTTCATGGTGTTCCCTTGGAGATTAACTCAGACCGTGGAAGTATCTTTACTTCTCGATTTTGGGGAAGTTTTCAAATTGCCATGGGGACTCATCTATCCTTTAGCACTGCTTTCCGTCCTCAATCAAGTGGTCAAGTTGAGCGAGTCAATCAAATTCTTGAAGATATGCTTCGAGCTGGTGTTATTTCTTTCGGTATGAATTGGGAGAAATGCCTTCCATTTGCCGAATTTTCTTATAGCAATAGTTATCAATCAAGCTTGGGAAAATCCCCTTTTGAAGTTCTCTATGGACGAAAATGCCGAACACCTCTTAACTGGTCGAAAACCGGAGAGAGGCAACTCTTTGGTTCGGACATGATCCAGGATGCAGAGGAGCAAGTTCGCATTATTCATGAAAAGTTGAAAACAGCCCAATCCCGTCAAAAGAGTCAATATGATCGCCATCATAAGCCTGTGACTTATGAAGTTGACGAGAAGGCTTACCTTCGGGTTACACCTCTGAAGGGTACCCATCGATTCGGTATCAAAGGCAAGTTGGCTCCTCGTTACATTGGACCTTTTCGCATTCTTGCTAAATGAGGAGAGGTTGCCTACCAACTGGAACTTCCACCGCATCTTTCCAAAGTTCATGATGTCTTCCACGTCTCTCAACTCAGGCGTTGTTTTTCGGACCCTGTCCGAGAAGTGGACCACGAAGCGCTTGATCTCCAAGATAACCTTTCATACCGAGAATACCCCATTCGTATTCTCGACCAGGTTGAGCGTACCACTCGACATCGGAACATCAAGTTTCTTAAAGTTCACTGGTCACATCATTCCAAGAAAGAGGCGACATGGGAAAGAGAAGATCGTCTCCGACTAGAGTACCCCGCGCTCTTCCGATGACTTCAAATCTCGGGACGAGATTCTTTTGAGTGGGGGTGAGTTGTCACAACCCTAGTAAGAGTCATAGGCTAGCATTGTGTTTGGATCATCATCATCATCTATGCATCAATATGAAATGGGGAGAAGAAGAAAACCCCACCCACTTAATGAATTAAAGGATTTCTAGATAAATGAAATTTCAACAAATCCAAAATGCCCATAAAAAATGTCCCCTATGTCTGATAATTAGGGACATGGATATACCAGGGGCCACTTTAATCATTTGAACATTTGAAATATTTTAAATTAATGAGTTATGTCCCTGAAAATGACAAATAAAAAATATTATCATTATCACTTCCTTCAAAATAATCTGAAACTTATGAGGCAAGTTTGAAATATTCAAACTTGAATTTATAAAAGTTTTGGAATAAATTGAAGGGGTATTTGGACCTGCAAATAAAATCAAACAAATGATTAGAAAAACAGAAATTAGAAATAGAAAGGAAAGGGGAAAGAGCTTACCTGTGGCCCAGCACTGTAGCAGGCCCGGCCCAGGAGCGAGCCGACGCCAGTCATCGTCCTCCCTGTGCCAGAAGGACGCCGGGCGCGTGGTCTACGCGCGCCGACGACCTCCTCCCTGCCTGGCACCTTGCTGGAGGGCTGGGAGGGCGCCAGCGCGAAGCACCTCGCCGCTGTGGCCTCCTCTTCTCTCTTCTCTTCTGCGCGCTCTCTCTCGCGCGTGCATTTCTCCTCTCGGCTCCGCTATGGCCGACCCACGTTTCTCCGACGTGTCGTCGTTCTAGCCAACCCCGACCCCTTCTGAGCCAGCCAATCACTCCGCCCGAACCTCCTCTTTCTCTCAGCCGAGCCACGCGTCGCCGGAAGCCCGTTGTCGCCGTCGCGCCATCTTCTTCCTCCTCGGGTCGCCGGAGGGGAATTCGAAGCTTTGCCGCCATTCTAGGTCGTCCCCGAGCCCGCTTTCGACGTCTCTACGTTCGTTGTGAGCCCATGGTCCTTTTCCCCCTCTTTCCCCCTTCTATCTCGCGTCCTAGCCTCGGATTCCATTGGAGCCCGAATGGCGCCGCCGCTAGAGCTCATCACCGGTTGCCTTCCGGCGATCGGTTGGTCCTCCCGAGGCCACCGTTGCGTTTGCGGAGTCGTGTAGCTGCTGTTGGAGCTAGGTAGGAGCCTTGCCATGCCCTGGTTCGACGAGCCCGAGCTCGCTCGAGCTCCGGCCGCCGCCCAGCTCGTCGCCGGCGTCGATTCCGACCACCCCGGCTCGTGGGAAGGGTCGGAATGGACGTGCGCGTCGACGCTGAGTAGATAGGTGCCCTCCGCCGTGGATTTGGTTGCCGGAGGTGGGTTTCCGAGCCCATCCGCCGTTCCTGGAGTCGGCGGCGGCTCGTCGCCGGTGACCCTGGTCGGTTTGACCAGGGGGTTTGACCCCTGGCAGGTGGGGCCAGCCCCTGGCTAATCCTTGCTTAAGAATAATTTAATTAATTTAATTAGTTAAACTAATTAGACACTGACAGGTGGGCCCAGTTAGCTAATTGAACCAAGATTAATTTTAATCAGCTAACTAAATTAACCAGACACTGACATGTGAACCCTACATGTCAGGTTTGACTCTGGGCCGAGTCAGGTGACCAGCTGATGTCATCATGACATCATGCTGATGTCATAACTCATTTTCTTATTTAAAAATAATTCCAGAAAAATGTTTAAAACTTTGAAAAATCAAATAAATTAATCTGTAAGTCAAACGAAAATAATTTATATATGAAAATTTATCAGAAAAATCCAATGAATCCAATGGTGCTATTCTCATGCATGATCGAGAAACCTAGGTAGGTGAACATGGACATTTTAGCATTAGGACAATATATAGAATTTGACATGAGAACAACTTTGAATCTATAATCAAATACATTTCAAATTGACATGACCAGTAGCTACATTAGTTCATATGTGCATATCATTATGCCATGTTCATGCATCATATTGTCGCATCTGCTTGTATTGAATGTTTGTCTGCGTTGCGGTAGGCCCGAATCTGGAGGATACTACTCCGTACCCTGACGAAGGAGAGAACTCTTCCGCAACCCAGCAAGGCAAGCAACCCCATTGATCATTCCGATAACGTCCCATTCTCTCGCTCCTGCTCTCATTATTGCATTAGGACAAACGATCACATGTCAGTCATACACGGTAGATGATCCTATTCTTATGCATGACCTGATCTTGTCACAGTAAATAGCTAAACCTTGCAACCTAGCATACCTGGTAGATGCTTGTGCCATGTTGTGCTTAGCTTACCTTCATGCCATGCTGCTATGCTTAGAGTTGTGTCAGGTCTGATTCATCCGGGTGATGAACTAGAGTGAAACTGTGATGTTCTTATATGATGAGCTCATAACGAATCCGTTTTGTTAAAAGGTGGCGATGAGAACCTATGTAGGAGTACATAGTGGGTTGTCTCATTGGGACTGTTCTTAGGAACTGGGCCCTGAAATACGACCCCGCTCGACTTATCAGTCGCTTATTCTTTGGTCCAGGTATTGCAAGTAGTTTCTGGTGTTTATAGTATGCTGGAGGCCGTGCGTAGCACTGACCCTTGGGGTGGGTTACGACGCGGTAGGCAGTGGCACGGTGTACCAAGGGTCACCCGAATGGTGGGCTTGGGAACCCTGCGCACATCGTTTGGGACCGTAGTGGAAACTTCGGCCGGACTTCCATGCGGGTCAGTCTCAAATAGGCGGTTGCCTGGACTAGAGGTCTTATGTGATTGACGGTCGTGGCCGACACCCTCGCTGGGCATCCGCTTGAAGGTTGACGGTGCATGGTTTATGGCACACAGCGATAAGTGGAGAGAGCGTGGGTGAAGAAGTACACCCCTGCCGGGTTATGAAACTATTCGAATAGCCGCGTCCGCGGGTATGGACTACTTGGAGAACTTATGTTGTTCATAGATAATCAAATGGATACTTCTAAAAATCTCAAGACAAGTGTGAGTATCGTGGATGGCACTCTTCCGGAAGGGGAAGATGAGTCCATGGTGGAGTATTGAGATGGTGTTAGTGGACTCACGTGCGATAACTAATAATGTAACTAAGGGTTTAAAATTGAATAGTGTAGGTTAGCCATGAGTCAAAGCTGGCTTTCTGCATAAACTCCACCACCCCCCTTTTTGTTGATACATGAACATAAATAGACTAGGTCTGTTTTAAAGACTTGCTGAGTACGATTGTACTCATCCTTGCTTAATTAATGTTGTAAAGGAAAACCAGGACCCATCAGGTGGGTTCTATCTAGACGTTGACGATGCCGAATAGCTGGTGTCCCAGCTACGATCTTGCCCGTGTGGTGGGCTGTAGATAGTCAGGCCATGTGCCTCTTTGCCTTTTCACTGTCCGTACTCGGATAGTTCTAAGTTTCCGCTGGCTTGTATGAACTTGTTTGTATGACTTAAATGCCGGGTCGTGTGACCCCTATCTGTATGAACATATTATGCAGGGCTCGTCTGAGCCTCTTAAATTAAAGTCATGTTATTGTCTGGTTATGTTGTGATGCCATGGTTGTATCTATGCATATCAGGCATGTCGTGCGTACGTGTGACGTGCAACGGTATGTATGGGATCCGACACCTAGTTGTGTGCCTTTAGTAGTACTCTTTACGGGAAACTGCCTCTTTGTGCTTCCACCGAGCCATGGTAGCTTGCTACTGCTCCGGACACATTGATTGACTGGCATGTATCCTTCTTTGGTGCTGTGTCTATCGATTCGGGGAAATGTCTCGCAGTGTAATGGAGTCCCTGTAGTCTGTTACGACTCGTCTATATGCAGTGATGACATTCGTGTCTCGCAACTTAATGGAGTCCTTGTAACTTGCTACAACTCGTCTACACACGCTTGAGACCGACACCTGGATTGCTGGGTTATGTATGCCTGTTTCCGTACGGATGTGCCACTTGGGTTCTATGACTAGTTATGTCGGCCCGGGTTCTTTGCTGTGTGATTGCCAGCGACATGTTCACATACGTGAGCCAAAAGACGCAAATGGTCCCGGCCAAGGTAGGGTGGCAGCCGTGGAGTACCTTGCGTGAGGCCGCAAAGTGATATGGCTTGTTACAGTATGGAATCATATGACTTAGGATCGGGGTCCCGACAGAGTGTTTGCTTTATGTTTTCTCACAATCATCCTTCCTGCACACCTTTTGAGAGAGACATGCACTCATCGTGAATTTGTTAGAATACTCAATGAGCTTCACTTATATCTTTTCAGTTAGGCAATTTAGCTCACATGTGCTTCACTTATATCTTTTGAGCGTGGTAATTTTGCTCACATGTGCTTCACTTATATCTTTTGAGCTTAATACTTTTTCTCCCATGTGCTTAATTATATCTTTTGAGATTGGTAATTTTGCTCTAGTGCTTAACTTAAATCTTTGTAGAGCACGGCGGTGTCATATTTTGTAGAAATACAAACTCTTGAATCTTGACTTATATCATTTTGAGAGTGATATCTCTAAGTAACTTGGTAATTGGCGTCTGTTATAAAATTAGTCCTAAATATGATAGGCATCCAAAGAGGATATAATAAAAACTTTCATATTCAAGTGCATTGATTAGTAAGATAATTTTGATTCCTCGCAATTAGTTTTGAGATATGGATATGGTAATATTAGGGTTATGTTACTAGGGTGTTGTGAATCTAGAAATACTTGTGTTGAAGTTAGTGATTCCCGTAGCATGCACGTATGGTGAACCGCTATGTTAGGAAGTAGGAGCATAATTTATTTATTGACTGTCATCCTTTGTGTAGAGGTCGAGATCACGCGATGGTTAACTCCTACCAACCCTTCCCCTAGGAGTACGCATTTAGCACTTTGTTTTGATTAATAATAAAACTTTTGGAATAAGTATGTGAGTTCTTCGTGACTAATGTGAGTCCATGGTATAGATGCACTTTCATCTTCCACCATTGCTACCCTCTCTAGTGCTGCGCAACTTTCGCCGGTGCACAAACCCACCATACGCCTTCCTCAAAACAGCCACCATACCTACCTATTATGGCATTTTCATAGCCATTCCTAGATATATTGCCATGCAACTTTCACCGTTCCGTATCAAGACATGCGCCATCACTTTCATTTATATAAAGTCATTATTGTTCTAAGTATCGAGTTTTAAGTAAATAAAAGTGCGATGATCATCATTATTAGAGCATTGTCCCATGTGAGGAAATAAAAGAGGCCAAAGATGCCCACCAAGAAAAAGAGGCCAAAGAGCCCCAAAAAATGAGAGAAAAAGATAGAAGGGACAATGCTACTATCTTTTTCCACACTTGTGCTCAAAATAGCACCATGTTCTTTATGACAGAGAGTCTCTTGTTTTTTCACTTTCATATGCTAGTGGAAATTTTCATTATATAACTTCTCTTGTATATTCCAATGATGGGCTTCCTCGAATTGCCCTAGGTCTTCGTGAGCAAGCAAGTTGGGTGCACACCCACTAGTTTTTATTTCTGAGCTTTCATACACTTATAGCTCTAGTGCATCCGTCTCATGGCAATCTATACTCATTCACATTGATATCTATTGATGGGCATATCCATAGCCTATTGATACGCCGATTCGATGTGACCATCTCCTCCTTTTTGCCTCACAACCTCCACCACCCTCTATTCCACCTATAGTGCTATATCCATGGCTTACGCTCATGTATTGCGTGAGAGTTGAAAAAGTTTGAAAAAATAAGAGTGTGAAAACAATTACTTGGCCAATAACGGGGTTGTGCATGATTTAAATTCGTTGTGTGGGGATGATGGAGCATAGCCAGACTATATGATTTTGTAGGGATAACTTTCTTTGGCTTTGTTATTTCGAAAGTTCATGATTACTTTGCTATTATGCTTGAAGTATTATCGTTTTCATGTCAATATAAAACTATTGTTTTGAATCTTACGGATCTTAACATTCATGCCATAATAAAGAGATTACATAAAAAAAGTGTTAAGTAGCATTCCACATCAAAAATTCGTTCTTTATCACTTCCCTACTCGAGGACGAGCAGGAGTTAAGCTTGGGGATGCTTGATACGTCTCCAACATATCTATAATTTTTGATTGTTCCATGTTATTATATTATCATATTTGGATGTTTTATATGCATGAATATGATATTTTATATTTTTTTTGGGACTAACTTATTAATCCAGTGCCAGTTCATGTTTTTTCCGTGTTTTTGACCTTTTTCAGATAGGAATATCAAACGGAGTCCAAACGGAATAAAACTTTCGCCATGATATTTTAGGGAAAATATAAAAAATATCTGAAGAAAAACAAACCAGAGAGGTGACCCGAGGAAGCCACGAGCCTGGGAGCCCCCCCGGCCCCGCCGGCCGTGGCTAGGGGGCTCATGACCTCCTCGTTGTGCCTCTCGACTTGTTCCCGACGCCAGATGGTCCTATAAATATGGAAACCCTCAGAAATAAACCTAGATCGCAAGTTCCACTGCCGTAGACCTCCAGAGCCACCAAAACCAATCAGGAGACCATTCCGGCATCCTGCTGGGGGGGGGGATTCATCACCGCTGGCCATCTTCATCAACCCCATTGCCTCTCCGATGATGCATGAGTAGTTCACCTCAGACCTTCTGGTCCATAGCTAGTAGCAATATGTCTTCTTCTATCTCTTTGATCTTCAATAGAAAGTTCTCCACGATCTTCATGGTGATCTATCTGATGTAATCTTCTTTTGCGGTGTGTTTGTTGAGATCCGATGAATTGTGGATTTATGATCAGATTATCTATGAATAGTACTTGAGTCTCCTCTGATTTCTTACATGCATGATTTCATATCATTGTAATTCTCTTCGAGTTATGGGATTCGTTTGGCCAACTTGATCTATAGTTCTTGCAATGGGAGAAATGCTTGGTTTTCGGTTCATACCGTGCGGTGTCCTCACCTAGTGACAAAAAAGGTAGCGAGGCACACATCGTGTTGTTGCCATCAAGGGTAAAAAGATGGGGTTTATATCATATTTCATGAATCTATCCCTCTACATCATGTCATCTTGCTTAAAGCGTTACTCCGTTTATCATGAACTTAATACACTAGATGCATGCTGGATAGTGGTGGATGTGTGGAGTAATATTAGTAGATGCAGAAAGTATCGGTCTACTGGTCTCGGACGTGATGCCTATATGTATGATCATTGCCTTAGATATCATCATGACTTTGCGCTATTCTATCAAGTGCTCAACATTAATTTGTTCACCGACTATAATACTTTCTTTCATGAGAGAAGCCTCTAGTGAACACTATGGCCCCCAGTTCTATTTTACACATTATATATTCAGATCTAAACACAAAAACACCAAAAATAGTTTGCTACAATTTTATTTACTTATTTATATTCATCTATTAACACTATCAGATCTCACCTTGCAAGCAACCGTAAAGGGATTGACAACCTCATTATCGCGTTGGGTGCAAGTTTGTTTGTGTGTGTGCAGGTTCCTTGTGGCCTCATCTTGTTGCTCCTACTGGATTGATACCTTGGTTCTCAAAATGAGGGAAATACTTACCTCTACCTTGCTGCATCACCCTTTCGTCTTCAAGGGAAAACCAACGCAAGACAAGAATTCTCCCATCAACTTGCCAATTTCTGGTGACGTTGTGGAGAAGTAGCACACCCCCCAGACGGCAGCCCCCACAACTGCCCAAAGGGGCTGCCAGCTGGGGCCCCCTTCGACCTTCTATTCATATTGTAATCCACGGGGTTGGCCTATAAAACCCCCAAGGCCTCCCCCATTAAGGGGGGCGATCATTCGATGATTCGGTTGATCTCACAGACCACTACACACACACACGTAGAGAGGCAGGAGAGCAAGCTAGCTCCTTCTTCCTCCTGGATCCATACAGCTCAAGAAGCACCATTGTAACCCGATCATTGTCTAACCTAGACCAAGCAGGACTAGGGGTGTTACCTCCCACGAAGGGCCCCGAACCTGGGTACATCGTGTGTCTACCACCACTTGTGCCTAACCCCGCTCCCGAAGTCCACCGGCGTCCTTCAGCCCTCTCGATAAGCTTACCCATGGCATCTGCCGTGACGAAACCACGACAATGATAGCCTCTAACCCTCCACATCCAAGCAACCCTTTGTTTTGCTAAGGTACCGCTGCTCAGCCCCTGTTATAACATTCTTGTTGCAAGTGCAGGTTGTTCCACGTGATAACATGGATTTGACATATCACAATATTATCTATTATTTAATTTAATGCACATATATATATCTTGGCATTGGTGGAAGGATTGGCCTTTTTCTAGGTGTTCTGTTCTGATATTACCGCCATAGTTCTTGTTACCGGTGTTATGTTTTCCATACTTTGCACTCCTAACATGCTCTGGGTTGTTATGGGGACCCCCTTGTTTATTCGTTTAAGATTAAAACTTTTCCAGCAAGACCCAACATTGGCACTACATTTTGCTTAACAACTTAATAAAATTTACATAGGGCTTTGCAACCCCGTGGATAATTAATCAACCCCCGGGCCAGTGCTCCTCATGAGTGTTGGTCCAAACTAGAGCACTGTGCGGTGCCAACCTAGGGAAACTTGGGAGATTTCTATCACGCCTCCGTATGCGTTGCTTATCCGTCGTGTCCTGAGATTGAGATACGCGGCTCTTCTCGTGTTCATCGACACGTCGGGTGGACTTGCTGGATTTGCTTTACCTTTATCGAGTGTCTTGCGTGAGGACTCTGACTTTCTTCGGGTTATCTCGAGGTGTTGGAATTCATTTGGAGTTACCTATGATGATCTCGAGATCTGTGGTCGAGGCTATTCCCGCGGAGTGTGGTTAATTTGTGATGGACTAGTTGGAGCACCCCTACGGGGTTAAATCTTTTCCAGAAGCCATGCCCGCGGTTATGTGGCAACTTGGATATTTGTTTAACACCCGGTTCTAGTTAACTTGAAGTAAACTCTAATAAAACACACCAACTGTGTGAGTAACCATGATCATCTCTGCTCATGAACATGATCCGAGGGAGAACAAAGTGGGGTTATGATTGATGTAAGTAATTGTTCAGGATCTCATAGAGGTCATTCTAGATACGGTCGTTCTTCGTAGGCCACAAATATTTATTTTCATGTTACGTAAGTTTAGCCACCATACATGCTTAGAGCTGCTGCAAACTAAACACATACCACCTCCCAACCTTAAGCTAGAATAGTCTCGGTACCCGGGCGCATGATTGCTGAGTCCTTGTGGCTCACAGATTACTACAACAATCTAGGTACATGTACAGATGAGTTCATGCAGGATGATCTTACCCAGCTCTAGTGAGAGTACGACGAGGAAAGAGGCAGGATGTACGTGACTTATCCGGATGAGTTGGGGACAATGGTCGTGATCTTCGGGACTAGTGAGGTAGTATCATTTGCATCTGTTTTATCGTTTGGTTTCGTCCGTAGTCGGACCCTGTCTTCATCTTGATGTTTTGAACTCTATGTGGAATTGTAATTTAGTACGTGGCGAGTGTAAGCCAACTCATATACTCTTCTCTTCTGTAATGTATGATGATCCTATACTTGTGAACGACAAGATGCGCCTCTATACCTTGCGAGGCCCCCGTGCCTTAATATGGATAGGTGTGCATCTTGGGCGTGACAGCGAGTGCGGGCATCATGCAGCCTCGAGGTGGCCACAAAATTGGTCGACGAGTACAAGGGCTACCAACGTTTCAGCACGCAGAGCCACCTGCCAGTGTCGGCCCTCCAGACCATCCCCCTCTCATGGCCATTCACTGTCTGGGGGCTTGACATGGCGGGCCCCTTCAAAACCGCTTGAGGCGGCATAAATCACTTACTAGTTGTTGTCCACAAATTCACCAAGTGGATCGAGGCGCAATCAATCAAGATCTGGACGGCCCTATAGCTGTCCGGTTCATCGACGACATCATAGTTTCCTACGGCGTCCCCCACAGCAACCGACAATGGCACGAACTTCGGCAAGGGTGCACTAGCACGCTCCTGCTCCAAGCAGGGAATCCGGCTCGATCTGGCCTCCGTCGCTCATCCGCAATCAAACGTCCAGGTCAACAGGGCAAATGACCTTATCCTGTCCGGCATCAAGCCCCAGCTCATGACGCCACTGGTGAGGTCGGCGGGCTGCTGGATCGACGAGCTGCCGGTCGTCCTTTGGAGTCTTAGGACCACCCCGAACCGGTCAACCGACTACACTCCCTTCTTCCTTGTGTACGGGTCCGAGGCGATCATCCCCACCGACATCAAGTTCGATTCACCTCGGGTCACCCTATACAGAGAAGGACGCAAAGGAGGCAAGAGAAGACAGCGTCGACCTACTCGAGCAAGCTCGCGAACTGGCCTTAAGACGGACGGCAATCTACCAGCAGAAGCTCTGGCACTACCACAACAAGCGAATCCGGCCACTCTCGTTCTGCGAGGGGGGCCTGGTCCTCAGGCGGATCCAGCGAACAGCCATACAACACAAGATGTCCTCCCCATTGGAGGGCCCATTCATCATCAGCAAGGCACTGCACAACAACACATACTATCTAATAGATTCCTAGAAGCCGCAGAAGTGCAAAAGAGATGCCTCCGGAGAGGAGATGGAGCGCCCATGGAACGTGGCCCTCGTGCGCCCGTTTTACTGCTGATGAAACCATTGTATGTATGTATTCCCACCCTTTTGGGCTTATGAATGCAATGGGTGCCCCAAGACGTCTCTTGGGGCGCGCCCCGTTTTGTTTCCCTCGAAAGTGTTCCTCACTCACTGGCTCTCCGACCCGGCTCTCCGACCCGGCTCTCCGACCCGGCGGCTATTCGGCTGGACCTAGAGCGCTTCTCCCAGAAGTTGGCTAAGTAATGTGAGCCGGCCAAACCTCCCCACCCCTACCAGCTACAAAACTAGCTCCCGGTTTTCCGGCTGATGGGGCATCAGGGCAGCAAAGTTTGGCTCACACGAAAGTTCAAAACCAAGGGAAACCCCATGTTGGCCCAGCCGGACCATCGCCGCGTCTCTACCACTCTACTTATGTGAGAGCCTGACTTAATAGGAATGATAGACTACTCATATCAACAAGGAATTCCATCTTTTCCGGCAGCCCACTCGAAAAGAACTCCAAATTTTAGCGTGCTTGGCTTGGAGCGATTCTAGGATGGGTGACCGACCGGGAAGTTGGTCCTGGGTGCGCACGAGTGAGCACAATGTGCATAGGAAAGACCCTTGCGGTTACATGGGCATGCGCGGGTCAGGTGCATGGGCATGCGGCGCATGGCTTGTGTGGCCCATCGTGGCACAGAGCATGGCACATGTGCCGGACTGGATGCGCATACACGTGCCAAAAGGGAACATTCCTAATGGGCCGACGAGGACGTCGGTTCCTTTGAGTGGGGGTGTATGTGAGAGCATGGCTTAATAGGAATGACAGACTACTCATATCAACAAGGAATTCCTTCTTTTCCAGAAGCCCACTCGAAAAGAACTCCAAAGTTAAGCGTGCTTGGCTTGGAGCGATTCTAGGATGGGTGACGGACCAAGAAGTTGGTCCCGGGTGCGCACGAGTGAGGACAAAGTGCACAGGAAAGACTAGTGTTGGTCTGTGGGGCCAGTCTAGATCCTGCTAGGCATAACGGGGTGTTACAACTTATCCCGAAAAGCCCTCGCGATTCCTAAGTTTTGTACTGACTCCCTTGAGGCGGATGTTGATGATCCACAAGTATAGGGGATCTATCGTAGTTCTTTCGATAAGTAAGAGTGTCGAACCCAACGAGGAGTAGAAGGAAACAATAAGCGGTTTTGAGTAAGGTATTCTCTGCAAGCATTGAAATAGTCAGTAAGAGATAGTTGTATGATAAGATAATTTGTAATGAGTAGCAAGTAACAATAGTAAAAAAGGTGCAGCAATATGGCCCAATCCCTTTTGTAGCAAGGGACAAGCCTGAACAAACTCTTATATAAAGTAAAGTGCTCCCGAGGACACATGGGAATCACTGTCAAGCTAGTTTTCATCATGTTCATATGATTCGCGTTCGCTACTTTGATAGTTTGATATGTGGGTGGACCGGTGCTTGGGTGCTGTCCTTACTTGGACAAACATCCCACTTATTATTAACTCTCTCTCAAGCATCCGCAACTACGAAAGAAGAATTAAGACAAAATCTAACCATAGCATTACACTAGTGGATCCAAATCAGCCCCTTACAACACAATGCATAAACTAGGGTTTAAGCTTCTGTCACTCTAGCAACACATCATCTACTTATTACTTCCCAATGCCTTCCTCTAGGCCCAAATAATGGTGAGGTGTCATGTAGCCGACATTCACATAACACCACTAGAGGAGAGACAACATACAACACATCAAAATATCGAACGAATACCGAATTCACATGATTATTATTAGCAAGACTTATCCCATGTCCTCAGGAACAAACATAACTACTCAAAAAGCATGATTATGTTCATGATCAGAGAGGTATTGAATATCATTAAGGATCTGAACATATGATCTTCCACCAAATAAAGCAACTAGCATCAACAACAATAAGCAATTAACCCTACTAGCAACCTTACAAGTACCAATCGGAGTTGCGAGACGGAGATTGAGTACAAGAGATGAACTAGGGTTTGGAGATGAGATGGTGCTGGTGAAGATGTTGACGGAGATGAGTCCCCTCCGATAAGAGAAGTGTTGGTGATGACGATGGCAACGATTTCCCTCTCCGGGAGAGAAGTTTCCCCGACAGAACAGCCCTGTCGGAGCTCTAGATTGGTTCTGCTCAAGTTCCGCCTCGTGGCGGTGGCGTCTCCTCCCGAAAGCTCTGTTCTAACTTTTTCTTGGACAAAACCCTTCATATAGGATAAGATGGGGGCCAGAGGAGCTACGAGGAGCCCACGAGCCCAGGAGGCACGGCCAGGGGGGCGCTGGGCAGGCTCGTGACCTCCTGGCTGCCCCTATTTGGTATTTCTTCAGCCCAGTATTTTTTATATATTCCAAAATAATTCCTCGTGGATTTTCACGACTTTTGGAGTTGTGCAGAATAGACATCTCAAACTTGCTCCTTTTCCAGTCCAGAATTGCAGCTCCCAGCATTCTCCCTCTTTGTGTAAACCTTGTAAAATAAGAGAGAAAAGGCATGAGTATTGTACCATAACGTCTTATAACAACTCATGATGTGATAAATATCAATATAAAAGCATGATGCAAAATGGACGTATCGACTCCCCCAAGCTTAGACCTCGCTTGTCCTCAAGCGGAAGCCGAGATCGATAAATATGCCCATATGTTTAGAGATAGAGGTGTTGATAAAATAAAATACAGACATGCAGGTATCATGATCATATTTAGAACAACAATATCGTCATGTAATCCCGTATGCTATAGTGACAATTCATTCACAATGTAAAGCGTGAATCAAGAACCTTATTGAGAATTAACAACAAATAGTCTTTAGTCATTGAAGCAATTGCAATTTATCATAACATCGGAAAGAGTCAAATAAGAGCTTGCAAAGCAAATCCACATACTCAATCATCTTTTAGTCCTCTACAATTGCTAAAACTCACGCGGTACTCAAGAGATCAAAGTTTCAGTTAGACAAAGAGAAAGATAGGGGCTTAAAGTTTGGCCTACCAGCTCTTTACCTCAAGGGTAATGTCAACAATAATAATTCATGATTACTTACTTCCAAGTTCATATATGAATATATATATATATCTTTCCCTAGCACATGACGCTTGCCAAGATGATGGCAAAATAAGGAATTGGTGAAGATCACCATGACTCTTTTAAAGATAAATAGTAAAGATACAAGATAGGCCCTTCGCAAAGGGAAGCAGAGGTTGTCATGCGCTTTTAAAGTTTGGACGTGTGATCTCTTAATACGAAGGAACGTCACTTTATATTGCCTCCTGTGATAAAGAACTTTATTATGCAGTCTGTCGCTTTTATGTATTCCTCATCACAGGTTCGTATGAAGCTTATTTTCCACACACTAATAGATCATACGTATTTAGGGAGCAATTTTTATTGCTTGCACCAATGACAACTTACTTGAAGGATCTTTTTCAATCCATAGGAAAAGGCCTGCTAGTTGCGCACCTGTTTTGGCCACTAATGGCGCACTACAGGTGCGCCACTAGCATCACGCCACTAGTAATTAATACTAATGGTGCACCCCTGGTGCGCCATTAGTATACCAGATACTAATGGCGCACCAGGGAGTGCGCCATTAGTACATCACACGGTGCGCCATTACTATGCCTAGAAGTGTGCCATTACTATCTGACTTAGTAATGGCGCACCACATAGAAGTGCGCCATTACTAACAAAAAAAATTCAATTTTTTTTTCAGAAATTGTTTTTTCAAAAAAACAATTTGTTTTTTCCTAATCTCGGGTCACTATGGCTTAATCTCCGGTCACTATGGCCTGTGCGCCCCCACTAAAAATTCTAAAGTCAAAACAGTCGACTTACCTCTGCACGATGTAGGGTGGCGTTGGCCGCTTCCGCGAATCGGGGCAGCTCCTGCCGGCACCCGTCATGGACGCTCCCCAAATCCACAAAGGAGGGGACCGGGCCGCCCGCTTGGGGGGCCGGCAGAGCTGGCGCGCTTGCAAGCGCTTCCTAGTCTCGGAGCACCTCCTACATCGATCGCATGGGCCTCCTGGCCCGACCGCCGCTGCCGCCCAGGCTTGCGACGATGCCAGCCGCCGGGGGCGGGTTGACAATGGCAAGGGTGTGGGAGTCGCTTCCCACCGGCCCTCCACCGAACTCCGTCGCCGCCTCTGCTTTCTGCCGCTCTGGTGCATCGTTCGCGATGGAGGGCACCTCCACCTCCATGGTCGCCACCTTCGGGGCCGTCGGGACCTCCGGCACATCGGCCCGGGCCGGCTCGGCTGCAGGCAGGGTCACCTCCGGCACCTCAGGCCGGGCCGCCTCAATAGCCGGCTCCGTCGTTGCCGCCCTCGCCTAGGCCGTCTCCTGCGCGGGCGGAGGCGCTGGCGGGTCCATGGCCGCCCCTCGTGGCTCGCTCGATGGAGGCCTCGACATGCGGGTTGACTCTATTGCCGAGTCCGACGCCCATGGAGGATCCATCGACCTCCTCCGCCTCCGACTGCTCGAGGTTCCGGAGTGCGAGACCCCTCCTCGCGTCCCGGACTTGGAGGCTCATAGCTCCACGAGCCTCCTATTCTCCTCCCGCTGGGTGACCGTGTGCTCGTGGGCCAGCCAGCTGGCAGCATTCGTCGGGTCCCCTGTCGGCTCCTCATCGTGGAGCTCGATGGGGTCACTACAGCGCCCAAGTGCCGGTCATTAACTGGATAGCAAGGCGGAAGCAAAACTTACGCGAAATAATGACTTACGCGATAACGAGGGGCAAGGTCCGCTTGGCACGTGGCGCTGGCTTCCGCGCGGCCATCTTCACCCGCTTCGGGCCGGGTGGCGGGGTCGGCGGCCCCCCTTGAGCTGCCCTTTTTCCCTGGTCGGCTGCTTCGGCCACCAGGGCCTAAGCCGATCGCTCCTTGCTCCTCCGGCCCTGGCGCACTACGGGACGAGGCTCATTCAGAATCATCAAGTCGTCATCATCATCGTCATCATCCGTCCAGTCCTTGATTGAGGGGGCAAGAGGGAACTCACCCGCTCCGCTGAGCTCTCCGGCTGCGCCGGACCCTCCGGCTCCTCCAGGAGTGCCGCCTCGTGGGTCCGCTAGCTCGTCAGCCCCTCCCGAGGAGTCCATCCCTCCTCCCCCCCGTCTCTTAGTATTCGGAGTCGGAGGTATCGCGCTCCGCCTCGAAGATCTACGGGTGCGAGCCATCCGGCGTGTTTTGTCGCACCAGCAGCTGCGGTCAGCACACCAAAGTGAGTTCTCCACCCGGCTGTCGGCTAGGGAATATCAAACGAAAAGAAATCGCCCACACGAAAAGACTTACCAGGGGAACCCGATTGAGGCCATTCGCGCGTTTCGCCACCTGAGTCAGCGTCAGCTCGACGACGGACAGCCGGCAGGGGTTGCGCCTGCCGGACAAGTCACAAATCCTGTGTGGCCTCAGTTGGAGGGGCAACACCCGGCACGAGATGAAGGCCGCCACCAGGTCGGCAGCGACCAGTCCTTCGGAGCTTTTCAGCTGCGTGAGCTGGCCGAGCTCCTCTAGGGCCACGCCACGCGGGGCGGACGCTAGCCAGTTGACCTGGGTGGACCGCCTATTGTCAAACGGCGGTAGCCGGATATAGTCCATCTTCGGGTTGGCATTCTTCACGTGGAAGAACGTCCGGTGCCACCCCTTGACGGAGTCGATAAGGGAAAGTGGAGGAAAGCGAGCGACGCTGCAGTAGCACACCACTGTGCCCCCACAAGCATCGCTTTTCAACGGCTTGAGATAGAAAAGTGTGTTGAAGAAGTCGATGAAGGGAAGACTGCCGAGGTACCCCTTGCACAACATCACGAAGGCAGAGAGGTATTGAATCGAGTTCAGGCTGAGGTTGTGCAGCTGGAGGTCGAAGGTATCAAGGAGGAGGCGAAAGAAGGTACTAACCGGGAGCCCAGAGCCCCGGGAGAAGTGCCATTGCAGCACGACATGTTCCCTTGGCTATGGTGCCGACACTACCTCGTCGCCCGGCACGCATGCAACCACCTGCTCCTCCGGCAGCAGCATGCGCGCGTGGCGAAGCCTAGCGATGTCCGCCTCGACCACAATGGAGCCAGCCCAGCTTCCACCGCGTCCATCGACTATCGTGGCGGCAGTATGGCGTGCGGGCGCGGTTGCATGCTCGGGTGCGCTGGCACACGAGGAAGGCTGGGAGGCAACAAAGACGGGCAGCAAGAGGGCTAGTGAGGCGCGGGTACCTCCGCCTACTGCCCTTCCGCTCCTTTTATCGGGGAGCCCATGACCAGGGGACATGGGATATATTGTTCCCACTCCCCCCGGAAACTCCGTGCGTGCGTGGTTGGCCCCGGGCCATAACTGCCGCTTCGGGGCGCAGAGGATCCTAGCCTACGCCCCGAGGCCTACTTGGCTATGCCTGGGGCCTAGCAGGCTAGGCCCTGGCGACGTCCCATCTCCCCATGTCTACGGGACCCACCACATCATTACTCGCCGCGTGGCGTGCCGCGTGTGGGCACGGGGCCCGGGGTGGCGCGCCGGTACCCGAGGCATCGGGTCCGATGGCCGACCCGGCTGCCCTTTCGCCTTCGAGTCAGAGACGGGTATCGCTGAGGGGAAGCCGCCGGCTCCCCACCATCTGCCAAACGCGGGCTCCGGCCGGCTTCGGGGCTACAGACGGGGTTATTACCCCAGGGTAGGCCAAAGCAAAGGGGTCTTCCCCCTTTCTCTTCAAAGAAAACCTACACAGCCGGCTGGCCGTGGCCGGCTGAAGGATGTCCGACACAAGCCGGTGCCAGCTGGCGCCCCAGACGGTTGGTCGAGGAGCTGGCTGGACTCTCGGCCGGCTGGGCATGGCCGGCTGCCTCCGGGTCGCCTTTTCCTTTGACCTTTGGACGGAGATATGACGTCCCGTCCCTTTGCGCGTGGGTACGACGACACGACGCGACCGACACGACGGGCGGCCCTGTGGCTACAGTGGCCGCTGACGCACTGCAGCGCGTGGCTATAGTCCAACCGTCCTGGTCGCTGACCTCAGCGAGCGTGACCGGGCGTATGAATAGTGTCGGCACGCCCTCACCACTCGATTACTTACCCTGGCATGGCTACAGCATGGCCGACCGCACAGGAGACTTCGGCCGGCTTGTGCTAGACAATGCCCCCCGGGCGACCCAGGCCGCGGCAGGTGGGCGAGGGCCAAACGCAGAGCCGGCTGGCGAGCCCCAACGGGAGATGGGACCGCTCGGCCGATGGACCCCACCAATGACAAGACGGCACGAATGGCGGGACCCTCTGGCCACCCAGAGAGACTGCCAGCCAGGTCCCCCACCTTTGTACTTAGAACATATTATAAGAGCCGGGGGTGGCCTATAAAACCCCCCGAGCCCCCATGCAACAGGGACAGACGATCACCTACACACACAACCCCTTCTAGCAGTGGAGGAAGAGGAGCCGGCTGCCCCTTCTTCCTCCTCTAGACACGGCTCCAGGAGCACCATTGTATTTATACCCATCCATCCAACTAAACAAAGCAGGACTAGGGGTATTACCTCCTCCGGAGGGCCCTGAACCTGGGTACATCGTGTGTCGTCACCGCTTGTGCCCAGTCTCGTGCCCGGAGCCCATCGACGTCCTTCGGCCCCAACCACCTACGATAAGCCACCTTATGGCATCTGTCGTGGGAAAACGACAAAAGTCGGAATAACGTCTACTAAGAGGGAACTAACAGCGGCAAACAACAAAAGAATAACTTTCAATGTGTGATGCAACAAACATGATGTATGATACGGCATGTTAACATGTTGCTGGAATGGTGTAATGCATCTATCAACAGGTTAAATGGATATGGTTTGAACCCAAGGTTCAAATTCAACTCCATAAGTAAGATTACCTAATTTAGTTTCAACAAAATGTCCAAGTTCTCCTATTTAGCTTGCTCTAACATGCATGAAAATGGTACCATCCGATTCTTTAGATTTTTTGATAAATTTCCATATATAAATTATTTTAATCTGACTTATAGATTATTTTCTATGAATTTTTTCAAGTTTTAAACATTTTCTGGATTATTTTTATTACATAGATTAAATATTGCATCAGTCCCCCATCACCATGACGTCAATACGTCAACGGCGCTGGGTCCAGGTCAAACCTGATGATCAGGACCCACATGTCATAGGTACATAGCTAATTCGGATTTAACTTAAACTAACCCGAAATTAGAGGGGCACCTCGTGCCACCTTCATCGGCTCAGGGTTGTGGTTAGCTACTTAATTAGCCCGGCCACGTCACCTCACCGGCGGCTCAACGCCGGCGACGCAAAACTGCGGCGGAGGCACGTCGGAACTTGCCGTCCAGCGACCAAACTATGTGCGGGTGGGCTGTAACAGCCCAGGACCGACGCTCCAGAAGATTCCCCTTTTATTTCCATTCTCATTTTTGTTTCGTTTGTGTGTTGCATTCATCAACGCATCATTCGCATCATCTGCATAGCATCATCACATGTTTTTGAAAACTTGCATCTGTTCGTAGTAGCCGATTCTCTCCGTTCTTGTTGTTACCTAATTTGAGAACAACCACACATGCACGTGCCCACGACATTGTTTAAAAAACGTTTTAAAAGGAGCGCTAATAATATTCTTGGATTGGGACGGAACTTTGCGTGTGGTCTTGTTATATTCTAGGAAGGCCGCGTGCCAAATTTCGTCGCGTTCTGAGTTCGTTTGGTACCCGAACGGTCATCCGTAGCAGTCCGGTCATCGGTTATTCGTCGGACGTTTTTCGCTATTTAAAACTCGTGTCACGGGCCACCATTCTCTCTTCTCTCAGCCCTAGCCCGTCTGCACAGCCACGCAGCCCACCTAGCCCCTCTCCGCTTCCGGACCGTCGCATTAAGATCCGAAGGTCCAAAAACAGACAAAAAAATTGCTAACCTAGCCCCCCTTCCTATTTAAGCACCCCTAACCTGCCCCTATTGGGAAACCCTAGCCTTCCTCGATCTCAGCGCCACCCAGCAACCACCCTGTAGCCGCCAGCAGCCTCCTCCCTGTGCAGGGCCCGCCCGAGCCCATCTGAGGCCCGTCGAGCCCGGATCCGTCGCCGCCGCGGGGCGCCCTCGTGCATGAGCGCCCGAGCCCGAGCCTCCCAGCAACTCCCATGGTTGCCCGAGCCGCGCGCTCATCTCTCCAACCCGGCCGGCCATCGGAGCTCCGGCGAGCCCCAATGCCGGCGACCTCCAGGCCCGGACTCATGCCCTCAAGCTCGTCCTCTCTGCCTCTCTTTCTCTCTCTCACCTTGCTCTCTCCCTCTATCCCGTGTAGAGCTCTACCTCACCAAGCCCGGGTGAACTCGGAGCATGCCGCCATTGTGCGAGCCCGCCTCCTTGGTGGATCAGGTCGCCCCGGAGCCTCTCCGGCCAGATCCGCCCCCACCGTGCCGCCTCGCCGTCGTGCTGGATCCGAGCCGCCATCGCTTGCTCTCCCGCTTGGGATCGAGCGATGGGGCTTGGACCCGTTGACCGCTGCGCCGTCGAGGTAGCGCTCGCCCGCTTGTGCGTGCACGTGGGTTGGCCTCCCCGTGCCGCCAAGGCCTAGCACATCACCGATCTGGGCCCAGCCCAGCGAGGAGAGCTAGCCCAGATGCCCTATCCATCACCCTCGGCGTAATCTAGTATCCTGTGCTCAGCGTTTCGGTCCATGTGTATTTTTTTCCCTAATGCAAATTTTCTAATTAACCTGTGAATTCCAGAATTTCAGGAAAAAAAACCCTGAACTCATGAATTTAATAATTTTTCACCTGGGCATCATATGGGAGAACTTTATATATGAAACTTGACTAGAATTTCGTGTAGATAAACAATATCAAACTCTCACATGTGATTAAAATATTTAACCTTGCTGTTCGCAATGATTTTCGTAATTGCCGTGTAAAAATGATTTATTTCATAACTAATTAACCGTAGCTCTGATAAAAATGTTCCACATAAGTAACTAGGCTATAAAACCATGTAGAATCTCATGGTGACATTTATTTTGCTGTTTAATAACTCTACAATATGGTTAGGACAAATCTGGACCAAATTCTTATTATGCTTTATAGGGATGTTTCGGAAATGAAATATATTGCTTCCGACCTCATTTAAAATTCCTAGATGTTGTAGTTGTTTGTGCTTCACCATTTTCCATGTTAAACAACATTAACCACTTTCTCACAATACAGAGAGTATTATTTTGTTATATGTATGTTGTCCCACTCCATTTAAATTCGATTAATTCCATCTCCGCCTTATGCCATGACCACCCATGTTAAAAACATTTAATATTCATGAGTACCTAAACGGGAGTGAACTAAATAATTCGAACGTGGAGTTTCGTCAATATGCAACTCGTAGCATATTGAGCTTCACTTTAATGTGTAGTAGTTGTTTGATGTGAATTGCCATGCCTTCCATAATTAAACTGGACATGCATCATATTGGTTTGCGCATCATATCATGCATATGTGTGGTGTATCTTGTGTTAATTATTGTTGTTTTCAGATTGCTTATTCTCGATAGAGTTCCGAAAGAGTTCGGAGTTTGAGGATTCGTCCGACTACGTTCGCCCGTCTTCTTCATGGACTCGTTCTTACTCCGAGCGGGATCTCAGGCAAGATGACACATTTCCCTGCATACCATTACTATCATTGCCATGCTAGATGTCTCGTTTTCTATTGTTATGTCACGCTACCTACCACTTGTTTGTCAAGCCTCGCAACATTGCCATGATAAGCCTCTAACCCCTCCACATCCCAGCAAACCTTTGTTTGGCTATGTTACAGCTTCCTCAGTAGTTCTTATAGTGTTTCTAGCTGCAGGTGCAATCGCTTCCATGTGTCAACATGGACATTCTTTTGTTATCACAATATTATTGCTATTTAATTTAATGCACTTATACACTTGGTAAAGGTGGATGGCTTGGCCTTTTGCTCCGTGTTTTGTTACACTCTTGCCACCCTAGTTACTTGTGAACCGGTGTTATGTTCCATAATGAGCGCTCCTAACATGCTCGGAGTTGTTATGGGGACCCCCTTGATTTTTGTTTTAGGATAAAGCTTGACTAGCAAGGCCCAACAATGGTACTATTTTCTTAATAACAACTAAAATTTGCATAGGGCATGATCACCCGTGGATTAATCAACAACTCAGGCCAGTGCTCCTCATCAGTGTTGGTCTAAACTAGAGCATTGTGCGTGGCCAACCAAGGGCAACTCGGGAGATCTCTATCAGGCCACCATACACTAGCTTATCCGCCGTGTCGTGAGAACGAGATACACGGCTCCTATCAGGATCGTCGCCACGTCGGGAGGCCTTGCTGGATTTGTGTTACCTTTCTCGAACGTCTTGAGTGAGGAACTCTGATCTTCTTCGGGCTATCTCGAGGTATCAGATTTCCTTTGGAATTGCCTAGGATGATCACGAGATCCTTGGTTAAGGTTATTCCCGTTGCCTGTGGTTAATTTGTGATGGATGAGTAGGAGCACCCCTACAGGGTTAAATCTTTTTGAGAAGCCTTGCCTGCGGTTATGTGGCAAACTTGGATACTTTGTTTAACACCTGGTCATAGCAAACTTGAAGTAAACTCTAATAAAAATACACCAACTGTGTGCGTAACCGTGACTGTCTATTCTCGCGAGTTCTTATCTGAGAGATAACACGGTAGGGTTATGATTGACGTAAGTAGGTGTTCACGATCAATTAGTGATCATTACTAGTTCACGTCTGTTATGTGTAGACCACCATAATTTACTTTCTATACTCATAACTTAGCCACTCAAATAAATGCTTAGTCGCTTGCTACAGCCTCACCACTTAACCATACCTCACCCATTATGCTTTAATAGTGTCGATACCCTTTGAAATGAGATTGCTGAGTCCCTATGGCTCATAGATTACTTCAACAACAGTTGTAGGTATAGGTAATGCGATGCTTTGACGTGAGCGTGTTGCTTGTATGATTTGGGGTTCTTCTTTTTCTTGTTCATCAATCTAGGATGGGTTCTAGGTGGCAGCCTGGGATAGCAAGGATGGATGTCATTTTATCGTTTGATTTCATCTGTAGTCGGACCTGCTCTACGATACAATGTTTGAACATGTTGTTGTATTAATGTGATATTCATGTAGCTTGTGGCGAGTGTAAACCTATTCCATATACTCATCTCTTCTGTACGTGTACTTGTAATGATATCCATTCTTGCAACACGACGAGAGGCGCTTCTATCCCTGTCGAGGCCCTCGTGACGAAATAAGGATAGCACCGCATCTTGGGTGTCACAAGTTGGTATCAGAGCCTGTACTGACCTAGGAGCCCCCTTGATTGATCGAACTTGGTCGAGTCGAGTCTAGCGAAAAACAATTTTGAGTCTAGTTATATCAGAGAGTATTATGCTTTTTACTCCTCTTCTATACTCTGGTGAGGTATTCGGCTTAGGAATTTTGATTCTAATCCTCTTCTCATGCAAAAAAAATTTTGGATCACGCGGGTATTTTGGAAACTATAAGATGTCGATGTGACGGAGTTTTGTCTTGGTGCCTCCTATCTGACTTGATTTCTTCCAGGGAGTTGAGCTCTAGGGAATTCTTGGCACATCGTTATCATTAAGCTTCCTTAGTATCTCAGGACGGAGGGTGTTCAGAATTGCTTCAATAATTGTCATGGTGAGATAAGGTCGGAGCCACCTAGTACTGGGGAGGCGTCCGGGGTACCACCATGGTTAGTCTTGTTGTGCTTTCGAGGATCTGAGTTAGATGGACTTGCGGAAGCCTCTGGTTATGTGTTGAAGGATGGATACAGTTGGGGTGTATGTTTGTTAGTTGTGTGAGATATTTCCTCCTTGTATCCCCCACACTGGATTGCATAACCAGAAAGTTTTCGGAAGTTCTTAGGTGGGAATTCAATTAGGTACCTAGGATTCTCTTTCCAACAAGTGCATAGTGGGTATGTATTTGTTCTGGCTTGTTTCGTAAGCCCATCCTTTGTTTTGTTTTCTATATGATAATACGAGTTGCTTCGATGTCAAGTGGTGGTTTCATGTCTTTCCAAGTGTTCTCATATTTCTACGGAATGCTAATTCTTTTCATCAATCAAGTTGTCATATCACTTCTTTTTATCCGGTGTGGTTCTCGTCAAGATAATTCTCTCCTCTTCAATATGGCAAGATCAATTCTCATTTCTTTCCGAAGTTCGTCTCATCTGTCTCAAGTTCTCTTTGTCTTTCCCCACGATCCCGCCCTTTTTCTTCAGTGATTACATTATCATCCAAGTGTCTTTTCTATTCATGTAATGCTTCCGCTATCTTTTCTTCTATCTTGTTTCCAGTGATTCTTTGTCAATATTCTCAGGAGTTTCAGTTTCAAGATCTATCCTCATATTCCTTGTTCTCGTTGTTATTCTTCTTCGGTGATTCTTTATGAAGATGCTCGGTGCTCAAGTTATAATTTATTAGTATTCATCTTTGTTTTTCTTTTCCGGTTGATTCAATTAAAGTTCTTGGTGTTCATCATATCATTTTCAATCTCTATTTGGTTTCCATGTCAGAATTTCTTTCCAAGCCTCTCTTGTTCATTTGTCTCGCTTTGTTCTATCCGGAGTGTTGAATATATCTCAGAAGAAATTCATTTTCATTCTTGTCCTCTTAAATTAGTTCAAGGGCCTCATATCATCAAGTTCTTAATTGTATCGGTGCAATCTCTCTTTTAATCAATTGTTTCAATGGTGGTTTCTTTTGAGTGGGCCCATAACCCACAGGTTTTTTCCCAAGATCCTACATGACTCTTCTAATCTTTCCGAAGATAACATCAAGTTATTTTCAATATGATGAAAGAATGATTTTCATCAGCCATATTCCTGCTTCACGATCGCTTCGAATCACTTTCATCATTGGCTCAACCTTTTCTTTATTCATTATTTCGGAGTGTATTGGTAATTCATGGTGTTGTTTCTTGTCATCATTCTCAGCATTGAAGACCGAAGGAGAGTTTCTGTTAAATCGTTGTTCGTTCTTCCAAAAACTCATGGTTTCAGGCTGTTGCTATCATCTCAAATTGTTTGATCATGAGTTATTCCTCCCATATCTATCTGGTGCATTTCATAATTGTTTTCATTTCTCGATCCTCCAAAGGGCATCATTTCAGTAGATTTCTTCATTCTCAGCTTTCAACTTTCGTTCTGAAATTCTTCTCATTGTTGTCTCTTCGTTCGTCTCTCAATTATTGCGGTGCTTCATTCAAGTCTTCTATTAGGTGAATCCTGATCTCTTCATTCTCATGTGTCCTCTTTAGTTTCTAATTCTTTCTGATGTATCATTCAAGACCTCTTCAAGTTTGTGCCCTATCTATATTTCCTATCTTTTCCAAATGAATAAGTGGTGTGCGAAATCTGTTGTTTGTCATCAATTTAACTTCATGAAGGACTGTCATATCATAATTCTTATTCTTGTTTCATCCAAGTGATCTCAATCCTTCTTCCAGAGTTGTTCATGATATCAAATTCCTTATACCAAGTGGTTATCTTTCTTTTTCTGATTTCCTAGTTTTCCTCAAGTATCCTGTCGCTAAGCTTCATCTAATTCATAGAAAGGCCTCAATCTTATTCTTGTTGCATCCTTCAATTCTTTCTATCATCCTTTCGTTTCAGAGTTCTTCCGGAGGTTCTTCATGGTGGTTCATCAAGATTTCTTTCATTTTCTAAAGTTAATCAAGATTATTGCTGGAGCTTCTCAAGTATTCTTTATCTTGGATTTCTAAGTTCAATTCCTTCTCCATTATCTTTTGAGATGGTATTATTAAATTCTTGTTTATGAAGAGTCTAGTAGGAAAATTGTGAAGTATGAGATAAGTTAATCCATCTTCTTTCTCAGAGTTGTCTTGGATTGGATGTCACCTTAAGCTTTTCCTAAGGATTGTTGCTATCATGGTGTTATAAATGATTCAAGTGTCTCCTCCACCTCTTGGTGAAAGAAGCTATCTTGTTGCTCTCAAGCAATCAATTGTTTCTGTTGTGACAGGTTGTCACCTCGTAACTTTGAGATGTTTCCCACAAGCCCATAACAACCTATTCTTTTTGTTGTTAATTTTTTCAAAAATCCCGTTCAATATCTTCTTGTAAGATGCTTCTCAATTTCAATGGTGGTAGAAGTTGTTGTTTTCTTCTCCGTTCTCTTCTCTCCAAAGATCTAGCTTCTATTCTTTTGTTCCGGAGGCATTGTGGTGTTGCCCTTTTCATCTCGCATTTAGTATGATCAAGATCATATTTTTTCTTGCTTATTCATTTAACCAGAGTGCTGTCAAATCTTTTCATGTTCCTTCCATCTTATGAAATTTTAATTCTAATCCAACCGAAGCTTGGTGTATCTCTTTCAAGTTCTTTTCATTCTTATCAAATTTTTCCTCTCTATCCTACCGAAGTGTTGCAGAAATTTCTTGTGAATTCTTGCTTGTTCCTCATGTCATTCTTATTCCCATTGAAACCTCCAATGATCATTGGTTTCACTCGTTTGTCAAAGAAGCAACTAAGTTTTACCTCTTGCTCTTTCTCTTCCCCTTTTCATTCTAGATCTCGGGACGAGATCCTCGTGTAGTGGAGGAAAGTTGTAAGAGCCCAGGACCGACGCTCCAGAAGATTCCCCTTGTATTTCCATTCTCATATGTGTTTGTTTGGGTATTGCATTCATCGTCGCATCACTCGCATCATCTGCATAGAATCATCACATCTTTTTGAAAACTTGCATCCGTTCGTAGTTGGCGGTTCTCTCCGTTCTTGCAATGCCCATTCTGAGACCAACCACACATGCACGTGCCCACAACATCGTTTAAAAAATATTTTAAAAGGCGCGCTAAAACTATTCTCGGATTGGGACGTAACTTTGTGTGTGGTCTTGTTATATTCTAGCCAGGCCGCCTGCCAAATTTTGTCACGTTCTGAGTTCGTTTGGTACCCGAACGGTCATCTATAGCAGTGCGGTCATCGATTATTCGTTGGACATTTTTCGCTGTTTAAAACTCGTGTCACGGGCCACCATTCAATCTCTCTTATCATCCCTAGCCCATCTACACAGCCACGCAGCCCACCTAGCTCCCCCTCCGCTTCTGGGCCGTCGGATCGAGATCCGAAGGTCCGAAAACATACAAAAAAAACGCTAACCTAGCCCCCTTCCTATTTAAGCACCCCTAACCTGCCCCTATTGGGAAACCCTAGCCTTCCTCGATCTCTGTGCCACCCAGCCACCACCTCATAGCCGCCAGCAGCCTCCTCCCTGCGCAGGGCCCGCCCGAGCCCATCTGAGGCCCGTCGGGCCCGGATTCGCCGCCGCCGCGAGGCGCCCTCGTCCCCGAGCGCCCGAGCCCGAGCCTCCTAGTAGCTCCCATGGCTGCCCAAGCCGCGCGCCCGTCTCTGCCACCCGACTGGCCATCGGTGCTCCAGCGAGCCCCGACGCCGGCGACCTCTAGGCCCGGACCCACGCCCTCAAGCTCGTCCCCTCCGCCTCTCTTTCTCTCTCTTACCTCGCTCTCTCCCTCTGTCCCATGTAGAGCTATGACTCGCCAAGCCCTGGTGAACTCGGAGCGTGCCGCCATCGCCGGGGCCCGCCTTCTTGCTGGATCCGGTCGCCCCAGGGCCTCTCCGGCCAGATCCGCCCCCGTCGTGCCGCCTGGCCATCGTGCTGGATACAAGCCGCCATCGCCTGCCCTCCCGCTTGGGATCGAGCGTTGGGGCTTGGCCTCGTTGACCACTGCGTCGTCGAGGCAGCGCTCGCTCGCTCATGCGTGCACGTGGGCCGGCCTCCCCGTGCCGCCAAGGCCCAGCACATCACCGATCTAGGCCCAGCCCAGCGAGGTGAGCTAGACCAGCTGCCCTATCCATGGCCCTCAGTGTAATCTAGTTTCCTGTGCTCTTTCGGCCCATGTGTATTTTTTTTCCTAATGCGAATTTTCTAATTAACCTGTGAATTTCAGAATTTCAGAAAAAAAACCCTAAACTCATGCATTTAATAACTTTTCATCCGTGCATCATATGGGAAAACTTTATATATGAAACTTGACTAGAATTTCATGCAGATTCACAATATCAAACTCTCACATGTGATTAAAATACTTAACCTCGCTGTTTGCACTGATTTGCGTAAGTGCCATGTTAAAATGATTTATTTCATAACTAATTAACTGTAGCTCAGATAAAAATGTTCCACATAAGTAACTTGGCTAGAAAATGATGTAGAAACTCATGGTGACATTTATTTTGCTGTTTAAGAACTTTAAATATGGTTAGGACAGATCTGGACCAAATTCTTATTATGCTTATGGGGATGTTTCGGAAATGAAATATATTGCATCCGGCCTCATTTAAACTGCCTAGATGTTGTAGTTGTTTGTCCTTCACCGTTTTCCATGTTAAACAACATTAACCACTTTCTCATAATATGGAGAGTATTATTTTGTTATATGTATGTTGTCCCACTCCATTTAAAATTGTGTAATTCCATCTCCGCCTTATGCCATGACCACCCATGTTAAAAACATTTAATATTTATGAGTACCTAAACGGGAGTGAACTAAATAATTCTGACATGAAGTTTCATAAATATGCAAATCATTGCATATTGAGCTTCACTTTAGTGTGTGGTAGTTATTTGATGTGAATTGCCATGCGTTGCATAATTAAACCGGACATGCATCATATTCGTTTGCGCATCATGTCATGCATATGTGTGGTGTATCTTGAGTTGATTATTGTTGTTTTCGGATTGCCTCTTCTCGATAGAGTTCGAAAGAGTTTGGAGTGTGAGGATTCGTTCAACAACGTTGGCCCATCTTATTCATGGACTCGTTCTTCTTTTGAGCGGGATCTCAGGCAAGATGACACATTTCCCTGGATACCATTACTATCATTCCCATGCTAGATGTCTCGTTTTCTATCGCAATGTCACACTACCTACCACTTGTTTGTCAAGCCTCCCAACATTTCCATGATAAGCCTCTAACCCCTCCACATCCCAGCAAACCTTTGTTTGTCTATGTTACCGCTTCCTCGGCCATTCTTATAGCGTTTCTAGCTGCAGGTGCAATCGCTTCCATGTGTCAACATGGACATTCTTTTCTTATCACAATATTATTGCTATTTAATTTATTGCACTTATACACTTGGTAAAGGTGGAAGGCTTGGCCTTTTGCTCTGTGTTTTGTTCCACTCTTACCACCCTTGTTACTTGTGAACCGGTGTTATGTTCCATAATGAGTGCTCCTAACATGCTCGGGGTTGTTATGGGGACCCCCTTGATTTTCATTTTAGGATAAAGCTTGTCTGGCAAGGCCCAGCATTGGTACTATTTTCTGAATAACAACTAAAATTTGGAGAGGGCATGATCGCCCCGTGGATTAATCAAAAACCCGGGCCAGTGCTCCTCATGAGTGTTGGTCCAAACTAAAGCACTATGCGGGGACAACCTAGGGAAACTCGAGAGATCTCTATCAGGCCACTGTACACTAGCTTATCCACCGTGTCCTGAGAACGAGATACGCGGCTCCTATCGAGATCGTCGACATGTCGTGTTGGGGATATAACCCCGTGGTATGACCCGTCATGGAGACTCCGGATAATGTTATTAATTAATGAGCCGGCCCAAAGATAAGCCACTGGCTGGAAGCCCAAGGAGATAGGCGGCTCAAGACATGGGCCGGACAAGGGCCCGGAAGTGGAAGACCCGGACGTGTAAGACATCTGCAAGATAACTTGGACACAGAGATAGAGGCAGGCTTGGAAATGTAGTAAGACTCGGTTTGTATGATTGTAAGACCCGATGGTCCTAACCTCCTATATAAAGGCAAACCCGGGGCGACTTACAGGATAGGTTATCGACAGCTAGGTCAAGCTTTTAGCCCCTTGTAATTGATACAACAAGCAATACAACACAAAGAAGGATGTAGGCTTTTACCTCGACTTGAGGGGCCGAACCTGGGTAAACTCTTGTCTCTTGTCCCGATCAACCCCTTTGAGTCCACTACAATGGCGATGGCTCCGAACTCAAGTTCGGTCACCCGGACATCTGCCGTGACAAAACCACGATAGTTGGCGCCCACCGTGGGGCTACCGCTTGGTAGTGTTGAGTTCTCAAAGGGAACTCTTCTAGGGCTCAAGGCATACATGGTTGGAAAAATGAGCAAGAGTCGCCGCGGCCGGCTCTACATCGACAACGTCGGATGGGGGCTTGACGCTGCGTCTGTGGAGTATGGATTCCGAGTCCCGTTCGGTGGAATCCAGGTTTTCATCGGAAAGGTTGATGGATCTACACCCAGGCTAGATGTTTGCACCAATGTCATCGAGCCGGCTCGGTGGCTGCACCCTACACATAAGGCATGCCCAACCTGTGTTGCTCCAGGTCCAAAGCATGTTTTTGTGGGTTTTACGCAAGGTATGGATCTGGAGGCCTCCGGATCTCAAGGAACTCTCATTTGCTCAGAAGATGAGTCCTCAAGTGGGGAAACTGAATCAGTGTACCGGCTCGGCAACGGTGGCCTTGGGGGCTACGATGACCGCCCCGAGTCCGACCAATCCGGATCAGATGAGTTTGAATTAGGCCAGATGCCAATTCGTGCTGCGGTGTTCATGGCGGGGCTAGGGGCGGCTAGATCAGGGGATAACCCACCTCCGCTGCCGGCGGCGGCTCAGGTTCTTGTGGAGGTAATGGACGAGCTTGAGGCTTTGATGGCTACGGAGGTTATGCCAAACAATCAAGCGGCTCGGAACACGGAGATTGAAAGGATCAAAGGTAGGATGACAGAGGAACGTCAAAGGATAGCTGAGTTGAAGGACCAGATGGAAGCAAAGGCAGCGCGTCTTAAGACCGATGCTTTCCATTTGGGGTTAGAACAAGTATCAGCGGCGGTTGTACACTGTAGGAGGCACCAATCTCGTCTACTGGAGCGTTACGAAGCTAGGAATCTTCTCAACACCCCGGACATGGGGAGAGCGATAGCCGCCCCTGAAGCAGGGCGAGCGGCAACCCACGCGACCCGGCCCGATCGAACTCCTCTTCCTGGAGCGTTCGCAACGCCGTTGGGTCATTACTCCAATCCGGCTGAGAATATGGTGGCTGCGGCCACCTGGCTTGGGACAATTCCTATCCCAGATGAGGCGCCCTTTGTAGAAGAGGTGCGGAATGCTATTGGATATTTACAAACAGAAGTGGCCCAGCAGGAGAAATACACTATCAGCCAGAGCCGGGTTCATTCTACCCCTCTCAATTGTCGAAGTTTCAACCGGCGGTATGAGTCGCCAGCGGCTTCCAACAGTAGCCCACGCCATAGGCCAGAAGGTGAGCAGGCGGCTTTGGACGTACAAGCCCTCGTGGACAGAGCAAGGAAGAGGCGAGAGGAAGAGCCGGCGATGATTCATCCGGAGCCTGTGCATTCTGTATCGGTAGGAGCCGGAACCACCGGTAGTGCTAGGGCCGTGGGAGTTCCATGTTTAACTCCGGCTCTGAGAAGTGAAAGGTTGCCAAAGGATTTTAAGGGGCCTCAAAAGGTGCCGAATTACATGGCGGATCTACCACCAGAGGCTTGGGTGGAGAGTTATGAACTAGCTATGGAGATGTTGGATGTCAGTGAGGCGGTGTGTGCCAAATATTTCATCATGATGCTCGAAGGCCCAGCTCGTACATGGCTCAAGGGCTTGCCACCCAACTCGATCAATTCTTGGGCCGAGCTAAGGGCGAAGTTCATTAAGAATTTCCAAGGGACCTACAAGAAGCCTATGACCATTGTAGACTTGGATCATTGTGTTCAGCAGGAGCATGAGTCGGCTCATCATTGGGTCCGACGGGTGTCGACTATCATTCAATCTTTAGAGCAGATCAAGGCGGCTCAAGAAGTGCTTATTCTGGAGAAAAACTATCATTTTGTTCCAGTGAAGCAGAAACTCGACCGAGTCAAGCGTACCTGTCAGGATATGGTAGAGCTCATGACAGCCCTGACAAAGTATGCCGACTCAGATAATACCAAAGATCCGGGTTCGGATGAGGAGAAAGATAATCAAGGGAAGAAGAATGGACAAGGCAAAAAATTTGTGAACAATGGGAATTATAATCAGAACAAGCGGAGGAACCCGGACGGTGGGTCAGAGCTAGTAGCGAATACTAACACGGGGCAAAACCCTCCTAGGGGGAATGAAAGGTTCAGACCATTTCCCTAGAGGAACCGGACTCCTTTTACTTTGGATGAAGTGCTTAGGAAGCCTTGTCCAGAGGATGGCACCCCAGAGAGGTCGGCGCTGCATGCCTGGCGTGACTGTTTTATTATGCAAAGTTTCAAAAACCAACATCCGCCACAGCACAATAACCAGGGTGGTGGCCGGCCTGGCGGGTCAGGACTTGGCAGGTCAGGGGCCGGATTCAGTGCCAACGGCTCAGGAGCTAGGCACCCGGGTCAGAATAATCAAGGGGGACACCAACAACATCCTGGCAACAACAACAATAATCAACAACAGCAGCAACGCAGCCAGTCCGGGTATCAGAGCAATCCAAAATAGATCAGTTTAGGACAGTATCACGTGTTCACGACGGGTCACAGCTAACGAGACCAGAAGTTGCAGCGACGGGCGGTTAATACAGTTCATCCGGCTCTCCCTCGGTACATACCGTGGGCTGAATACAGCATAACATGTAGTCGAGAGGACCACCCACCGCGGGTAGATGACCCGGGCCGGCTAGCTTTGGTAGTGGCTCCTCAGATAAATGGTTATGGGGTGAATAAGGTGCTTATGGACGGAGGCAACAACGTTAACATCTTATATTATGATACCTTCCGGCGGATGAAACTGCTTGACAAGGATCTTAAACCTTCTTCTACTGTCTTCCATGGTGTGGTCCCGGGTAAGTCGGCATATCCGGTGGGCAGAATTTCATTGGAGGTGTCTTTTGGTGATGAGTATGACTACAGGGTGGTATCACTATGGTTTGAGGTGGTCAAAATTAAGAGTCCTTACCACGCGCTGTTCGGGAGGCCGGCTTACGCCAAATTTATGGCTAGGCCTTGCTATGTTTACTTGCAGCTCAAGATGCCCGTCTTAAAAGGAACCATCACCGTTCATGGTAATCGGAACACGGCACAGGACGAGCTCAAGTTCTACAAAGAGAACGTTGACCCAGAGGATATGACCCCGCTGAAGAAGGCAACCACGGAGGTAGAGCCGCCTCTTAAGTTTTCAGCTGATGATACTAAAGCAGTGGATTTCACTCCGGGTGACTCGACTAAGCAATTCATTAGTGGAGCTCATATGGATCCCAAATAGGAAAGTGCGTTTATCGAATTCATCCGTGAGAACCGGGACATCTTTACATGGAAACCTTCTGACATGCCAGGTGTACCGAGAGAGTTCGCTGAGCACAACCTTAATGTGGATCCAAAATTCAGACCAATTAAACAATTTCTACGGCGGTTCAATGAAGAGAGGCGGAAGGCCATTGGAGAGGAAGTTGCCCAGCTCTTGGCAGCTGGGTTCATTGTGGAAGTTTTTCACCCGGAGTGACTGGCTAACCCGGTACTGGTGCTTAAGAAGAATGGCACTTGGCATATGTGTGTGGACTACACGGACCTTAACAAGGCTTGTTCGGCTGACCTGTTTGCACTCCCTCGAATTGACCAAATCATTGATGCCACAGAAGGATGTGAGAGTTTGTGTTTTCTAGATGCTTATTCGGGTTACCATCAGATCAAGATGGCGGTTACAGATCAACAGAAGACGACGTTCATTACACCTTTCGGAGCTTTCTGTTATGTTTCTATGCCTTTCGGGTTAAAGAGTGCCCAGGCAACTTATCACATATGTGTGCAGAACTGCCTTCACAGTCAGATTGGACGTAATGTGCACGCTTACGTTGATGACATTGTGGTTAAATCCAGGAGGAAGGAGACTCTTTTGGAGGATCTGAAGGAAACTTTTGACAATCTCCGGGTCTACAAGATGATGCTTAACCCGTCGAAAAGTTTCTTTGGTGTTCCAGCAGGAAAGCTTTTGGGTTTCTTAGTTTCTGAACGGGGCATTGAAGCTAACCCGGACAAAATCAAAGTCGTTATGTCCTTGGGAGAGCCGACTTGCGTTAACGATGTTCAGCGCATTGTAGGGAGGATTGCAACATTGAGCCGTTTCATCAGCCGGCTTGGGGAGAAGGCTATTCCCCTGTACCAGAAGATGAAGAAAACAAATAACTTGAAGTGGAGCAAGGAGGCGGCTGAAGCGCTTGAAGCTCTTAAAAAACAGTTGACTGAGCCGCCGGTGTTAGCCGCTCCGGCTGAGAAAGAACCCCTACTGCTCTATGTAATGTCTAACAACCGGGCGGTGAGTGCTGCAATTGTAGTTGAGCGGAAGGAGGCAGGAAAGGAATATCCAGTGCAAAGGCCGGTCTACTATATCAGCGAAGTCCTAACAGAATCCAAGCAAAGATATCCACATTGGCAGAAGCTGGTATATGGGGTTTTTATGGCCAACCGCAAGGTAAAACATTATTTCCTGGGACACCAGATAACAGTGGTCAGCTCTGCTCCATTGGGAGTCATTATTCAAAATAGAGAAGCCACGGGAAGGATTGCCAAGTGGGCATTAGAGCTAGGACCTCTCAATTTAGCCTATGTGCCCCGTACGGCTATTAAGTCACAAGCTCACGTGGATTTCATTAACAATTGGGCAGAATGTCAAGCTCCTGAGGAAAAGCCGGATAATACTTATGGGACTATACACTTTGATGGGTCTAAACAGTTAGAGGGGTCAGGCGCAGGAATCGTCCTGTCATCCCCAAAAGGTGACACATTATGTTATGTGCTCCAGCTGATGTTTCCTTGCACTAACAATGCAGCTGAGTATGAGGCTCTGCTTCACAGTCTCAGAATCGCTAAGGAGATGAGTTTGAGCCGAGTCAGGTGCCTGGGCGACTCAGATCTCGTGGGTCAACAACTTTCAGGTACGTGGGATTCTAAGGACCCACGGATGGCGGCTTATCGACATGCGCTTGATATAATTGCAGGTCAATTCAAAGGATACCAAGTGGATCACATTCATCGTCGCAAGAACGAGGCGGCTGATGCTTTATCACAGCTAGGTTCTCAGCGTAAGCCGGTGCCACCTAATGTTTTCTGGATGTCTTATACAACCCGACTGTGAAGATTCCTTCCGAAGAGGATTTGGCTATTCCAGACCCGGAGGCAGAACTGGTAGCTGCTATACATGCCATCCCAGATTGGACTATCCCTTACTTGGCATATTTAACACGCGGCGAGTTACCTGAGGATGACAACCGGGCCAGAGAAATCACTCGGCGTTCTAAGTCTATGACGATCACCAATGGAGAGCTAAATAAATGTAGTGTAACGGGTGTCTTTCAGCGTTGTGTATCACCCGAAGAAGGCCAACAGATCTTAAGTGAAATCCATGCTGGCGATTGTGGACATCATGCCGGGTCAATGTCTTTGGTAGCTAAAGCTCTCCGACATGGTTTTTTCTGGTTAACGGCTCACAAGGATGCAGAGGATTTAGTGCGCAAGTGTGACGGCTGTTAGAAGTTTGGCCGGCGTGCTCACGTTCCGGCTCAAGAGTTGAGGATGATACCAATCACCTGGCCGTTTGCGGTCTGGGGGCTAGACATGGTGGGGCCTTTCAAAAGGTCTAAAGATAAGAAAACACAATTGTTGGTTGCAGTTGACAAGTTTACTAAATTGGTAGAGGCAGAGCCGGTCAGTAAGTGTGATGCAGCAACAACGGTGGAATTTATTAAGAAGCTGATTTATCGCTTTGGTTACCCGCACAACATCATTATGGACAATGGAACAAATTTATCCAAGGGGGCTATGAAAGCATTCTGTGAGAAGGAGCATATCCGGCTTGATGTTTCAACCGTGGCACATCCACGGTCTAATGGTCAGGCGGAGCGCGCTAACCAAGAGATCTTACGAGTGATCAAACCCCGGCTTATGGTTCCCCTAAAGAGAACACCCGGATGCTGGGTGGAAGAATTACCTTCTACCTTGTGGAGCATTAGAACCACTCCTAACAGGTTTACAGGATTCACACCTTTTTCATGGTATATGGCGCTGAGGCGGTTTTACCTAGTGACATCCGGCAAGATTCACCAAGAGTGGTGGCTTATGTTGAGACCAATAATGAGGTAGCCTGCCAAGATGCGTTGGATGCCTTGGACGAAGCGCGTGAGCTAGCAGCAGCTAGATCGGCGATTTATCAACAAGACATGCGACGCTAGCATAGCCGCAGGGTCAAGACCTGGGTGTTCCAGGAGGGGGACATGGTGCTCCGGCTAATTCAAGATCAAACAAGAATGCATAAGTTATCTCCACCCTGGGAAGGGCCCTCTGTGATTAGCCGGAACTTAAACAATGGGTCATATTACCTCATGGACGTACAGGATTACTCGGACACGGCGGGTCAGGAGATGCTGCGGCCGTGGAATATCGCACATGTGTGACCTTACTTTACTTAGCAACTGCTGAAAAGTTGTCATCATTGTACATATAATATTTATGAGATTCCCTACAAAGACTGGGGCCTGTGTTCCTTTATAAATCCTTGTTTACAAACAAGATGAAATTTCTTTGGCTCTAAAATTGAGCCGATGCAGTTGTCTATTGCCACAAATTGGCTCCCACTGAACTCTTACCAGTTGATCTCGCTTAGAGACCCTGAGCCGGTTCATTGAGTTGACGGCCAATCTCGCCTAGAGACACTAAACTGGTAGGAGTTAAAACAAATTGGATCCTGCTGATCTCTAACCAGTTAATCTCGCTTAGAGACCCTAAGCCGGTTCACTAAGTTGACGGCCAATCTCGCCTAGAGACACTAATCTGGTATGAGTTAAACCAAATTGGATCCTGCTGAGCTCTAACCAGTTAATCTTGCTTAGAGACCCTGAGCCGGTTCACAGAGTTGATGGCCAATCTCACCTAGAGACACTAAACTGGTACGAGATAAAACAACTGATGTAAGGAGGCTTCTTGCCTATGGGTACAACTCACATTACCCTTACATAGTCACTTTGGGTATGTTAAGCGCGGTTGTCGATGGAGGCTTCTTACCTTTGGTGTAGCTTACATGACCCTAAGACACACCTGCGTGTATGCCATACTCCAGTTGCTTATCAACTGCGGCCATCGAAGGGGGCTTCTTACCGACGGGTATCGCTTATCTCACCCTAATGGCCGGCTTTATGCCATCTCCGGTTAACATGTTTGCCGCAGTTGTCGAAGGGGGCTTCTTACCGACGGGTTCGCTTATCTCACCCTAACAACCGGCATTTACACCAAAACTTAGCTGTGGAAGGAGGCTTCTTGCCCTCGGGTATAGCTTACATTACCTTCACACAGCCGGCTAGTACAATTACTAGTTGCGGCTGTCGAATGGAGGCTTCTTGCCTTAATCTATAGCTTACATAACCCATCGGCAGCAGGCACTATACAACATTCGCTGATTGGAGGAGGCTTCTTGCCTTCGGGTATAGCTTACATCACCCTCCAACAGCAGGCTTTTGTGAGCTGCGGTTGTCAATAGAAGCTTCTTGCCATAAGGTATAGCTTACATAACCTTTTGGCAGCCGGTGTTGGAATACAATGGATCAATATTTGCTTTTAAAAGGAGGCTTCTTACCATCATGGTACAGCTTACATCACCCTTCATGCAGCCGGCTGTAGGCCGCTTCAAGTTCATCAACAGTCGCCGTTGTTAATACAGGCTTCCTACCGTCAGGTATAGCTTACTTTATCCTATGACAGTCGGCTCTTCAATAGATTCATATTACAAGAATCGGAGCCATGACGCTCTGGTTGATGCAATTCAAAGATCGTCAAAAAAGACACTCTCCGGTTCTAATGACTTCGGGAGAAGGAATGACAGCTCTGAAAAATTAGCCGGAAGAGCCGGTGACTACTCAAGTGGAAATATGGAAGAAGCAGAGAAACATGCAGACAAAGGCTATATTAGGATATGTCAAACATCAGTCTAGACTATTACAAAAGTGGCTCTTACACTGAGCAGAAGCATTATTCAAAAGTTTTCAGCCACCAACGGCGGGTCATTACAAGAGCCATCGCTCAGAATATTACAAGGATAACATTAATTGGACAGCTCACCTTGCTTCGGACCCTCCACCGGCTTGATCTGGAGGTTCCCCAATTGCCAGTTGCAGTCAGCAAAGGCGGCAAAAGACCCCTCAAAGAAGGGAGACGTGTCAAGCTCATAGGGTAAACGATCCTTACTTCGGGCGGGTGTCAAGTCTTGCCACTCGTAGAGAGGCCCGGGGATTCTCTTCTCTTCGGCGTCATAAGCCGCCTGATAAGAGTTTAAATTTGCCTCATCCACCAGCACGGAAGCCAGATAGCATGAGTCTTTGACGCACCGTATGTAGTCTTCTTTAATGAATTCTGAGCCATCAATTTTCTTCGATGGGAAGCCTTCCATCATTTCAGCCGGGGTTAACTCAGCCGCAAAGGCCAGAGCCTGGCTCAACCCAGCGACGGCTCCTTGACGAAATGTTAACTTCTTCAGCTCTTCTATCTACTTCGGCATGGTGGAGAAGAGCTCCAAGACCCCTTTTAGAGCAGTGGGGATCTTCTCCTTGTATTGGACACTTTTGATGGAGAAGATAGCACCGCAGTAGAGCTGCTCGTCGAAGGTGTAGATAGCCTTTAATGGCAGAAGGCTATCAGAAGCCAACTGCCGACTCCTGGGACCTGGATAAACCGGATAAACGTTAATGAGTCGCCATGTTCTAACAAGAAAGTTTGAGAGGCAAAGTACAACGAAAAATTACCAAACAGGGCGGCTGACATCTTTGCAATATGCCATTTTAATGCCTGAAGCTTCTCCGCCACGGTTATGAGCCGCTGGTATGCGTCATCTGCCCGTTTCGTCAGGGTGGCCTTCTACGACTCAACTTATTCTTTAAGGGAGGTTAGCTCAGCAGTGGATTTGGCCAACTCCTCAGACAAGAGCCGGCACTTCTCATCAGCAACACTTCTGGCCTCCTGCTGAGCTACGAGATTGGTCTTCAGGTCTGCCACTTCAAAGCCGGCAGCGGTTAAGGCTTCCTACAGGTGCATCAAAGAAAACAATATAAGCAGTTGAAGGACAGATGATAAATTATGAGTACAAAGTTTATGCAAGTCTCAAAAAGATTGCGAACAATATATTTGACACTTGGGGGCTAATGTATTTAAATCTTCGGAGTCTACAACTAAGTTCCGACTCATCTTCTTCACAGTTAAACCGGAACTTGGGGGCTACAGTATGGTTTTTCAATACTTATACTGGAAGTACCGATTCAATTTCATCAACAATTGGTCCGGCTCTTGGATGCTATGACACGGTTCTTCAAAGGATATCTACAAGACCCGGTTCAATATTTCGAAAGTTAAATCGGTCCTTGGGGGCTACGATTGGATCTTCAAGCCTTATGCAAGAAATGACCCAGCTCAAATAAAAGTTGAGTCGGCCCTTGTGGCTAATTATTGGCAGGTCAAAATATTTACAGATTGCAAGGAAAGACCCGGTTCAACTATAGAATAGATTCAACCGGCTCTTGGGGGCTAAGAATGGTTATGGTGAGAGAAGTAAAGGGTACCTCCTATTTCTTCTTCATTAGGGCAACCAACCGAAGTTCTAAATCCCGGCTGGTATTAACCCGGTTGATATAGCCAGCTTGCAATTCTTATAAGGTCATCTTGTCATATGAAGAGTCAAAATTTAACTTCCTTGACGGCTCAGCCGACTCTGTATGACGGGTCAGCATGGAGACTTCTGGGCAGATCCGGTGATGATAACATCCGGAGCTACGGGGGTCTTGACAGGAGTGGTCGGCTTGGAAGGAGCCCTTGGAGGACTCTCCATTATAACGTCATCTGCCGCCGGCTCTGTGGAAGCGGCTAGTGGAGCTTCTTCTATTGGGGTCTCTTCCGGCTGTCCAAGGTCCGGTTGTCCGAGGTCCGGCTGTGCCGAGTCCGGTTGTTCGAGTTCCTGGTCTTGAGTGACTGGGCCAGAGGAAGGATGAGTGGTTTTTCGGCGCTTCGCCTGAGCACTGCAAGATAAAGGATCAGTATTTGAAGAGATTAATATTGTATCAACAGCCGGACGTTTGAATACTTACAGTGGATTGATCTTTGGTGGTGGTATAACTAAGGATGAAGAGTCGCCGGAACAGGGGGTCTTCTAAAAGAGTAAGATAGGAAAATGAGAAGGATGTCAAAACATAAAGGAAAAATCAAAGGAAAAATAGAGACACAAACCTCTACACAACGTTTCTTGGGAGCCGACGAGTTTGGAAGCCCTGACACAAGCTCGGTAGAGCCAGTGCTCCGGGTCTGGCAACGGTCGTCCTGCTGTTTCTTTTTCAAGAAGAAATCGGGAGCCAGATGAGCGAGAGGATGAGAAAGAGGAAATTTCCTAACAACCCGCCGTGGCTTTCGGGGGAAATATTCTGAGTCGGAATAGATATAAGTTACCTCAAGATCATTGGCTTGATTAGTTTCTACTTCTTCCTGTCAAACACAATCAACATGAGTACACGAGCAGAAAGGGCAAGGAGTCAAGCAAGCAAGTCAAGACTTTACCTCTGAATCTGACGAGGCCGACTATTCAAGCCAGTTCTCTTGTGGGGTGCTCTTCTTTTGCTTCTTGCCCGCGACCTTCTTCTTAGCCATCTTCGGAGGAAGGACATACTCCTTCGTCCAGAATTCTGAGTTGGCCTACACAAAACAACCCGGAGGAAAGGATAATAAGTCAAGCAAAGGATAGATAAACATGCAAGTGACGAATGAAAAAGAAGTTACCTTATAGCAGGAGCCGGATTGGTAATGCAGAAAGGTGCTAAGCCGATGGTCCTGCAAGAGCCGGAGGCTTCATGAAAGAGGCTCCGAACGGTCATACAGATAGCGTCCTCAGACAAGGGGACTTTGCTGAAGCACAAAGAGCTGTCGTACTTCCCTTCATATTCATGCATGAGCCGGCTCCTGCGGCTCAAAGGCATGATCCGCCACTCAACCTAGCAGCGAATCAGATCTGTTCCTCTGAGTCCATTGGCCAAGAGTGCCTTCAGTCTGGCATGAGCCGTCTCATATTTAGCACGATCCGCGGCTGAAAGCCGGTCAGGGAGCACTGTGTCTGTCTTCAGCCGGGAAGGGCGATAACCCGGCAAGCGGTGTTCGGTCTCTAGAGATGTGTCCTTACAGTAAAACCAAGTTTTGTTCCAGTCCTTGGGGTGGCTTGGCATCTGGATAGCCATAAAGATAATACCCCTTCGGCGCTGGATAGTAATTCCTCCGAGTTCCAGCCTCGGGCCGCTTTTGAACTCTGTTTGGCGGTTGGCGTAAAAGAATTCTTGGAAGAAACCTATAGCAGGCCTAGACTGAAGGTAGGCTTCGCAGAGTACTTGGGAGTGACAGATGTTGGAAAAACAGAGTTTGGCGCCAAGTCTTGAGGGTGAAGCTTGTACAGATGAAGGATTTCTCGAAAAAACGTGGAGCCGGGTGGTACGAACCCTCACTCAATATGATCCATAAAAACTATCACTTCCACCTTCTTAGGCGCATGGCGGGTCTCATCACCCGGAACCCGCCAGTGAATAACCTCCTTTGGGGGAAGGGTGCCCTGTGCGACAAGATCTGCCAAGCGTTCTTCAGTAACACAAGAGCCGACCCAGTTGCACGAGATGGTGGCACGTGTCATACTGACGGCTTACAAATACTGTGCAAAGTAAAATGAGTGACTAGTCAAGCTAAGGCAAGTGATTACGACGGCTTACAGTTTAAAGGGTTCTATGGAAAGTGTGGAAGACCCGGCTGATGAGAGCCGGAGGGAGTCTAACGGTTCGCAAGAGAAAGGCCACCGAAAATCGGCTAAGTCCTACTCAAACAGTTTTTACAGATCTTGGCAGGAATTACGGCTCTAGAAAAGGGCGAAAATAAAAGTTATTATGACCTAGCGACGAACTAGGAAAGTTGGAAAAATGGGCCGCAGCCATCGCGGTCCGAGCATTGCGCGCGGCCGGCCCGCGTGCGGCGGCAGAGTGAACGCACATGTTAAGGACATCTATGATGACAGAGCACGACCGCAGACGGCGACAGCGGAGCCCGAGCATGCGGCGGCGGAGCTACCGGAAACCCTATCCGTAATGACCATAATCTATGGAGCGGAAGAACTCACCGGAGCTGGAGCCGGAGGCGGAAGAAACTCTGGATCATTCATGGTGATGCAGCGGCCAAGGTTGAGGACGAGGTGCGACGGTGCCGGAGCAGAAATGAGCGGAGCTTGGAGATAAAGGGCGGCGACAGGAAGAAGATGAAGGGCGCGAGAGCGGGAACAGTGAGGCTCTCGACCCGTATGGATCTTATTTAAATACAGAGTAAGGAAAGGCGTGAAAATCCAGGCGACAACGCTGGTTTAGCCCAGGCAGACGCCTCGATTCTCGGGATAAGCGGTTAAGTGTGAGATATGGTGATACGTCAGCAGATCCGGTGACATCACGTCGGGTCATTTCCGGGCGACTCTCAGAGATCGGAAGAGAAGGGTGAAGTGAGCAAGCTCAATTCAACCAGGGGCCTAATGTTGGGGATATAGACCCGTGGTATGACCCGTCATGGAGACTCCGGATCATGTTATTAATTCATGAGCCGGCCCAAAGATAAGCCACTGGCTGGAAGCCCAAGGATATAGGAAGCTCAAGACATGGGTCGGACGATGGCCCGGAAGAGGAAGACCCGGACGTGTAAGACGTCTGGAAGATAACTTGGACACGGAGGTAGAGGCAGACTCGGAGATTTAGTAAGACTCGGTTTGTATGATTGTAAGACACGATGGTCTTGACCTCCTATATAAAGGCAGACCCGGGGTGACGTACAGGATAGGTTAACGAGAGCTAGGTCAAGCTTTTAGCCCCTTGTAATTGATACAACAAGCAATACAACACAAAGTAGGACGTAGGCTTTTACCTCGACTTGAGGGGCTGAACCTGGGTAAACTCGTGTCTCTTGTCCCGATCAACCCCTTTGTGCCCACTACAATGGCGATGGCTCCGAACTCAAGTTCGGTCACCCGGACATCTGCCGTGACAAAACCACGAAACGTTGGGAGGCCTTGCCGGATTCGTTTTACCTTTCTCGAAGGTCTTGAGTGAGGAACTCTGATCTTCTTCGGGCTATCTCGAGGTGTCGGATTTCCTTTGGAATTTCCTAGGATTATCACGAGACCTGTGGCCGAGGTTATACCCGCTGCGTGTGGTTAATTTCTGATGGATGAGTTGGAGCACCACTGCAGGGTTATATCTTTTTAAGAAGCCATGCCTGCGGTTATGTGGAAAACTTGGATACTTTGTTTAACACCCGGTCATAGCAAACTTGAAGTAAACTCTACTAAAAATACACCAACTGTGTGCGTAACCGTGACTATCTCTTCTCATGAGTTGTTATCCGAGAGAGAGCACAGTGGGGTTATGATTGACGTAAGTAGGTGTTCAGGATCAGTTAGTGATCATTACTGGTTCATGTACATTATGCGTAGACCACCATACTTTACTTTCTGTACTCGTAAGTTAGCCACTCAAATAAATGCTTTGTAGCTTGTTGTAGCCTCACCACTTAAATATACCTCACCCATTAAGCTTTAATAGTCTTGATACCCTTGCAAATGAGATTGTTGAGTCCCTGTGGCTCACAGATTACTACAACAACAGTTGTAGGTATAGGTAATGCTTTGACGTGAGCGCGTTGCTTGTTTGACTTGGAGTTCTCTTCTTCTTCTTCATCGATCTAGGATGGGTTCCAGGTGGCAGCCTGGGATAGCAAGGATGGATGTCATTTTATCGTTCGATTTCGTCCGTAGTCAGACCCTGCTCTTTTGTATGATTTTTGAATATGTTGTTGTAATTATGTGATACTGATGTAGCTTGTGGCGAGTGTAAGCCAATTCCATATACTCATCTCTTCTGTACATGTACTTGTAATGATATCCATTCTTGCTACACGATGACATGCGCTTCTATCCCTGTCGAGGCCCTCGTGTCGAAATTAGGATAGGACCGCATCTTGGGCGTGACATGGGCTCATTCGAACGCCCTCGCTCTCACGCATCTCGAGGAGCAAGCGGACAAAGCTGGGGTGGCCTAAGATGGCAACGGCGATGACTTGTGCAACGGTCGTAGTTCGGTCATGACGACTTTGGGGCTATGGCTCACGGGGAGGCTAGCTATGCGGCTTGAAGCACTCACAGAGGATCCAGGAGCACGCGGGGGTGCTCGGGCATGAGTCGTGGTGGCTATGTCCACGGCCACACCATGACCGGCGACGCGAGGCTCGGGCTCGCGGCGGGGCGATGCTATGGCACGGCGACGGCTTGGAATGAAAGGGGGAGTAACGGTGAGCTCACTGCTGGGCTAGAAGAGGCAACGGTGAGCTCGGGGACGTGCCGATGGTTGCGAATCTGACGATGAGTAGTTCCGGTGGCCTACGATAGCAGCGGCGACGAGGGCCACGCAGCGGGGAATCTAGCTTGGTTCCTTTGATAGCGAGGAGCAGCACATCGATGTGGAGACGAGGGGCACCTCAGGAGGATCTACGAGGCCGGTGGCTGTGGGTGCAGCGAGCGGCAGTGACAGACGTGCTCGGGTGCGACGGAGGAAGAGAACAAAGAGGGGATGAGGATGAGAGACAGGGGGGAAAGGATCCAGATGGCAGCGGAGGCGTTATCCTGGGCGTCGCGTTGGCCAGGGGGAGACCTAGGCAGGCAGCTGCGTGCCGACTAGCGCGGGGAGCCATTCACATCTCCCCCTCTACATACTGGCGAGAGGTGGAAGATGACGGGAGAGCCCCTGGTGAGCTGGGCATTCTAAGTGTTCGGCAGCACAGGTAAGACTAGGTAGCTTTCTGGTTTTCCCTTTCATTTGTTTTCTATATTTTCTGACATTTGTTTTGATTTGGATAAAATAACAAACCTTATAAAAACCTAAAATTAGTTATGTGGCCTAAATGGGATTAACCAATGCCAGGTAATATTTTTCAGAATTTATGGACTTTTATTTTATCCAAAGGAAATAAAATCCAACACAAATAATATTTGGATTAACTCAAATGCCCAGTATAAAATGTTTCTGTGATTCCCAAATATTAGATGACATTTTTACCTCATGCCAATATTTTAGTAGAAAACCTATTGGGGATATAACCCCATGGTTAGACCCACCCTGGAGGGCTCCAGGTTAAACCGGACGGCTCGTAGCCAGCCCAAGAGTGAGTCGTGAAGACTGGAGGGGCCAGCAAGCGTAGCGGCTCAAAGGATGGGCCAGCGGGGTGGCCTGGATGAGAAGACTCGCGCGTGTAAGCCGCCCGGGGACAACTTGGTCAGGATAGGCAAGGGAAGATAGAGGCAGACTCGGACATGTAATGAGAGTCGGCCTCAACTTCTATGACCCGTGGTCTTGACCTCCTGTATAAAGGCAGACCCGGGGCAACTTAGAGAGGGGGTGATCGAGAACTAGGTCACGCTTTAGCTCCCTTGAAATCGATACAACAAGCAATACAAACACAAGCAAGACGTAGGCTATTACCTCAACTTGAGGGGCCGAACATGGGTAAACTCGTGTCCTTCATCCCCGCCAACCCCTTTGAGTCCATCACATTAGCGATGGCCTCGAATCCAAGTCCATTCAGCTGGACATCTGCCGTGATAAATCCACGACAGTTGGCGCCCACCATGGGGCTGACGCTTGGTGGTGTTGAGTTCTTGAAGGTCTCTCTCAAGGGCTCGAAGGATACGTGGTCGGAAGGATCAGGAAGAGTTGCCGTGGCGGGCTCTACATCGACGATGCCGGCTGGGGGCTTGATGCTGAGTCTATGGAGTATGGATTCCAGGTTCGATTCGGTGGGATCCACGTCTTCATCTGAAGGGTTGATGGATCTACACCTGGGCCAAACGTCTGCACCGACATCATCGAGCCGGCTCGGCGTCTGCGACCTGCGCGTAACATGCATCCTACCCGTGCTAATCCGGGTCAAAAGCATGTCTTTGTAGGCTTCACTCAAGATATGGATCTGGAAGCTTCCGGATCACAGGAAACTTTCATCTATTCAGAGGACGAATCTTCAAGTGGAGAAATGGAGTCGGTGTACCAGCTCCCCAACGGTGGCCTTGGGGGCTACGGCGATGCCTGCCTTGAGTCAGATCGCTCTGAGTCGGATGATCGTGAGCTTACGGTTCATGCTGTCGTGTTCATGGTGGGGTCAGCCCCAGGCACGAGTAGCACAGCCGTGGGAGCCGCCACCTCAGGTGATAACCTGCCGACGCCGGCTCAAGTTCTTGTGGAGCTAGTGGACGAGCGCGCGGCTTTAATGGCCACTGAGGTCACACAAGATAATCAAGCAGCTTGGAATTTAGAGATCGCAAGGATCAAGGGACGGATGACAGAGGAACGGCAAAGGATGGCCGAGCTAAATATCCATATGGAGGAAGAGCCAGAACGTATCAAGACAGATGCTTTCCGTCTAGGGCTGGAGCAAATATCAGCAGCAGCGGTACATCGGAGGAGGCATCAATCCCATCTACCAGAGTGCTATGAAGCAAGGAACCTCTTCAATTCTCCTGGCACGGGGCGAGTAACAGACGCGCTCGAAAGCCGCCCGACAGAGCGACCAGCGACTCATCCGGCCCGGCGTAACCAAGCTTCACCTGGTTGGTTTCGAACGCCGACGGGTCATTATTCTAACCCGGTCGAGAATATGGTGGCAGCGGCCACCCGACTTGAGAAAATTCCTATCACAGATGAAGAACCCTTTGCAAAGGATGTGCGGAACGCCATCGGGTACCTGCAGACGGTTGTGTCCCAGTAGGAGAAATATACTGGCATCCGGAGCCATGTTCATTCAACCCCTCTCCCCAGCCGCAGCTTTAGCCAGTGCTACAAGTCACTAGCAGGTTCCAGCAGCAACCGACACAGAGAGATTCCGACGGGTCACGGGCCGGGTAAAGACATGTCAGCATTTGTAAACCATGCGGGAAGCCCGCAAGAGGCGCCGGCTAGGCCGGCTTACCAGGATCCCATGCCTTCCGTTTCGGTAGGGGCAGGAGTAAACTCCAGGAAGGTAGGGCTGCCGTGTTTTTCACCGGATCTATGGAGCGAACGACTACCAAAAGACTTCAAAGGGCCCCGCAAGGTCCCAAATTATACCGCTGATTTACCCTCGGAGTCCTGGGTGGAGAGTTATGAACTGGCCATGGAGATGCTGGATGTCAATGAGGCGGTTTATGCCAAGTATTTCTTCATGATGCTTGAAGGCCCGGCTTGCACGTGGCTAAAGGGGTTACCACCTAATACCATCAATTCATGGGCGGAGCTCCGGGCCCGGTTCATTAAAAACTTTCAAGGGACGTGCAAGCAGCCTATGAGCAATGTGGATCTTGATCACTGTGTCCAACAGGAGAATGAGTCGGCCCATCATTGGGTACGGCAGGTCTCGGAGCAGATCATGGCGGCCCAAGCGTCACTGATCTTGGAGAAGAACTGCCACTTTGTTCCTCTGAAAAAGAAACTTGGCCGGCTCAAACGTACGTGTCAGGACATGGGAGAGCTCATGACGGATCTCACAAAATATGCCGACTCTGACAGCATGAAAGATCCGGGTTCTAATGATGAGAAAGCTGGCCAAGGTAAGAAGGGTAATCAAGGCAAGCATGCGGCAAACAATGGAGCCAGAGCAAGCGTAAGAATCCAGAGGCCGGGTCAGAGCTGGTGGCTAATACAAACACCCAGCAGAATTACCCCAAAGGCAATAGGAGGTTTAAACCACCCTTTGGCAAAGATAGCTCTTCCTCGAACATGGAGGAGTTACTTAGGCGACCTTGCCAAATCACAGTCTACCTGATAAGCCGGCAAACCACACATGGGAGAATTGCAATTTCATGCAGAAGTACAAGCGGTACTTAACAACCTAACACTCGAGATGGTGGTCTGCCAGGCGGCTCGGGACATGGCGGGTCAGTAGCTGGATTTGGTTCTGGCGGCTCAGGGTCCAGTCATCCGGGTTAGGATAATCAGGGGGGACACCAGCCGCATTCTAGTAACAATAATCAACAACAACAGCGGAATCAGTCTGGTTTTTAGAGTAATCTGAAGCAGCTTAGCTTCAGGCAGTACCACGTTTTCACGACCGGTCTCAACAAACGGGACCAGAAGTTGCGAAAGCGGGCAGTTAATGCGGTTTCACCGGCTCTTCCACAGTACTTAAAGTGGTCTGAATATGACATAACCTGGAGCCGAGAAGATCACCTGCCGCGTGTCGATGACCCGACCGGCTGGCTTTGGTTGTAGCCCCCCAGGTGGGCGGATATACGGTGAACAAGGTGCTTATGGATGGCGGCAGCAGCATAAACATCCTTTATTATGACACTTTCCGGCCGATGAAGCTGCTTGACAAGAATTTAAAACTTTCATCCATCGTCTTTCATGGTGTGGTTCCGGGTAAGTCGGCGCATCTGCTGGGCATGATTTCGTTGGAAGTGGCTTTTGTTAATGAGTACAATTACAGGGTGGAATCCTTGTGGTTCTAAGGGGTCAAGATCAAGAGTCCTTATCATGCATTATTTGGACGACCGGCTTATGCTATGTTCATGGATAGGCCCTGCTATGTTTACTTGCAGCTCAAGATGCCCGGTTTAAACGGTACCATTACCGTTCATAGTAACCGAAATATAGCTATTGAGTGTGAAGAATGAGACGTGGCTTACGCAGAGTCTAGTTGCGCCTAGGAAGAACTTAAGTTCTATAAGGAAAATGTTGATCTGGAGGATATGACCCCGCTGAAAAACCCCACCACGGAGGTTGAGCCGCCCCTCAAGTTTTCAACGGATGATACCAAGACAGTAGATTTCACTCCGGGCGACTCATCTAAGTAGTTCATCATTGGAACACACCTAGATCCCAAATAGGAAAGCACACTCATCGAATTCATCCGTGAGAATCGGGACATCTTCGCATGGAAACCTTCTGACATGCCGCGTGTACTGAGAGAGTTCGCTGAGCACAACCTTAATGTCGATCCAAAGTTTAAGCCGATTAAACAGTTTTTGCGGCGGTGCAATGAGGAGAGGCGCAAGGCTATTGGGGAAGAAGTTGCCCGGCTTTTGGCAGCGCGTTTTATCATTGAAGTTTTTCACCCGGAATGGTTGGCTAACCCGGTGCTGGTGCTCAAAAAGAATGGCATATGGCGTAAGTGTGTGGACTGCACGGACCTTAAGAAGGCTTGTCCGGCTGATCCATTTGCTCTCCCTTGTATTGATCAGATCATTGATGCTACGGCGGGGTGTGAAAGTTTGTGCTTCTTGGATGCGTACTGAGGTTATCATGAAATCAAGATGGCAGTTAAAGACCAAGAGAAGACAGCTTTTATTACACCCTTTGGGGCGTTCTGTTATGTCTCTATGCCTTTCGGGCTCAAAAGTGCCCATGCGACTTACCAGCAATGCGTGCAGAACTGCCTTCCCAGTTAGATTGGTTGTAATGTTCATGCTTATGTAGATGACATCATGGTCAAATCCATAAAAAAGGAGACTCTTGGAGGATTTAAAGGAAACTTTTGATAATCTCTGGGTCTACAAGATGATGCTTAACCTGACCAAGTGTGTCTTTGGTATTCTGGCGGGCAAGCTTTCGGGTTTCCTGCTCTCTGAGCATGGCATCGAGGCTAACCCGGATAAAATCAAGTCTATTACCTCTCTGGGAGAGATGGCTTGCATTAATGATGTTTAGCGCTTGGCAGGGCGGATTGCTGCATTGAGCCGGTTCATAAGCTGTCTTGGAGAGAAGGCTATTCCTTTATATCAAATGATGAAGAAGACAGACAAATTTCTCTGGAGTAAAGCGGCGGGTGAAGCACTTGAGGCGCTTAAGAAACAGCTCACTGAGCCGCCAGTGCTGGTCGCTCCGGCTGAAAAAGAACCGTTACTCCTTTATGTGGCGGCTAATAACCGGGCAGTGAGTGCTGCAATCGTGGTCGAGTGCAAGGAGGCCAGAAAGGAGTATCTAGTGCAAAGACCGGTTTATTATATCAGTGAGGTCCTGACAGAGTCTAAGCAAAGGTATCCACATTGGCAAAAGTTGGTATAGGGGGTCTTCATGGCAACCGCAAGTTAAAACACTATTTCTTAGGGCGCCAGATAATGGTGGTGAGTTCTGCTCTGCTAGGGGATATTATCCAGAACAGAGAAGCCATAGGAAGGATTGCTAAGTGGGCATTGGAGCTGGGACCTCTCAATGTAAAATATGTGCCTCGCAAAGCTATCAAGTCCCAAGCCCTTGTGGATTTCATAAATGATTGGACGGAGTGTCAAGCTCCCGAGGAAAAGCCGGATAACACATACTAGACTATACACTTCGAAGGATCCAAGCAATTAGAGGGATCAGGGGCAGGAGTTGCTCCGATATCCCCCAAGGGTGATAAGTTTTGTTATGTGCTCTGGTTGATGTTCCCCTGCACTAACAATTTGGCTGAATATGAAGCTTTGCTTCATGGTCTTAGGTTAGCCAAGGAGATGAATTTGAGCCGAGTCAGGTGTTTGGGCGACTCAGATCTGGTGGCTCAGCAAGTTTCTAGCACTGGGGATTCCAAGGACCCGCGGATGGTGGCTTATCGTCAGGTGTTTGGTTGATATTATTGCGGGTCACTTCAAAGGATATCAGGTAGATCACATTGATCGTCGCAGGAATGAGGCGGCTGATACCTTATCACGGTTAGGCTCTCAACGAAAGCCGGTGCCACCCAATGTCTTTCTGGATGTCTTACACCATCCGACTGTCAAGATACCTTCAGAAGAAGATTTGGTTGCTCCTGACCCGGAGGCAAAATTAGTGGTGGCTCTGCATGCTATCCCAGATTGGACTATTCCCTATTTGGCCTATTTGACCCGGGGCCAGTTACCTGAGGATGAAGACCTAGCTAGAAAGATCACTCGGCGTTCTAAGTCGATGACAATAGTCAATGGTGAGTTGCATAAATGTTGCGCGACGGGAGTTTTCCAACTTTGTGTTTGACCAGAGGAGGGCCGGCAGATTTTGAATGAAATCCATGATGGCGATTGTGGACTGATAACCCACAAGTATAGGGGATCACAACAGTTTTCGAGGGTATAGTATTCAACCCAAATTTATTGATTCGACACAAGGGGAGCCAAAGAATATTCTCGAGTATTAGCAGTTGAGTTGTCAATTCAACCACACCTGAAAGATTTAGTATCTGCTGCAAAGTTTTAGTAGCAAAGTAATATGATAGTAACAGTAACAATAGTGACAATAGCAGTAGTGATTTGTGTAGCAAGTGTAACAACAGTAGCGGAAAAGTAACTAAGCAAGGACCAGTATAGGAAAAGCTCGTAGGCATTGGACCGGTGATGGATGATTATGCCGGATGATATTCATCATGTATCAGTTATAACATAGGGTAATATTTAACTAGCTCCAGTTCGTCAATGTAATGTAGGGATGTATTCCGTATATAGTCATACGTGCTTAGGGAAAAGAACTTGCATGACATCTTTTGTCCATCCCTCCCGTGGCAGCGGGGTCCTAATGGAAACTAAGGGATATTAACGTATCCTTTTAATAGAGTACCAGAACAAAGCATTAACACATGGAGAATACATGGAATTCTCATACTATTGTCATCTCCGGGAGTGGTTCCGGCTATTGTCACTCTGGGGTTGCCGGGTCATAACACATAGTAGGTGACAACAACTTGCAAAATAGGATCAAGAACACACATATATTGATGAAAACATAATAGGTTCAGATCTGAAATCATGGCACTCGGGCCCTAGTGACAAGCATTAAGCATAGCAAAGTAGTAGCAACATCAATCTTAGAACATAGTGGATACTAGGGATCAAACCCCATCAAAACTAACTGGATTACATGATAGATCTCGTCCAACTCATCACCGTCCAGCAAGCCTAAGATAAGATTACTAACGAATGGTGAAGAGCATCATGAAATTGGCAATGGAGGATGGTTGATGATGACGATGGCTTCGATTTCCACTCTCTTGAGCCCAAAACAGACTCCAGATCTGCCCTCTGGAGGAAGAACAGGTGGTGGCTGTCACGCCCAAGATGCGGTCCTATCCTTATTTGGCACCAAGGTCTCAACAGGGATAGAAGCGCATCTCGATGCGTTCACAAGAATGGATATCATTACAAGTACATGTACAGAACAGATGAGTATATGGAATTGGCTTACACTCGCCACAAGCTACATTAGAGTCACAGCAATACAACAACATTCTCAAACATCATACATAAGAGCAGGGTCCGGCTACGGACGAAATCAAACAATAAAATGACATCCACCCTTGCTATCCCAGGATGCCGCCTGGAACCCATCCAAGATTGACGAAGAAGAACAAGAAGAACTCCAAATCAAATCAAGCAATGCGCTCACGTCAAATCATCACATTACCTGTACCTACAACTATTGTTGTAGTAATCTATGAACCACAAGGACTCAACAATCTCATTTCCGGGGGTATCAAGACTATTAAAGATTAATAGGTAAGGCATGGTTACGTGGTGAGGCTGCAGCAAGCGACTAAGCATTTGTTTGAGTGGCTAACTTACGAGAACAGAACGTAAAGTATGGTGGTCTACGCTTGACGGACGTGAACTAGAAGTGATCACTAACTGATCCTAAACACCTACTTACGTCAAACATAACCCCACCATGTTCTCTTTTGGATAAAAACTTACGAGAAGAGACAGTCACGGTTACGGACACAGTTGGTGTATTTTATTAGAGTTTACTTCAAGTTTGCTATGACCGCGTGTTAAACTAATTATCCAAGTTTGCCACATAACCGCAGGCACGACTTCTCGAAAAGATTTAACCCTGCAGGGGTGCTCCAACTCGTCCATCACAAATTAACCACACTCAGCGGGAATAACCTCAACCACGGATCTCGTGATCTTCCTAGGAAATTCCAAAGGAAATCCAACACCTCGAGATAGCCCGAAGAATAATGGGAATTCCTCACTCAAGACATTCGAGAAAGGTAAAACAAATCCAGCAAGGCCTCCTGACGTGTCGACGATCCCGATAGGAGCCGCGTATCTCCTTCTCATGACACGGCGGATAAGCGACGCGTAAAGTGGCCTGATAGAAATCTCCCAAGTTGCCCTGGGTTGGCCCCGCACAGTGTTCTAGTTTGGACCAACACTCATGACGAGCACTGGCCCCGGGTTGTTGATTAAATTATTCACGGGGTGATCATTCCCTATGCAAGTTTTAATTAGTTAGGAAAATGTAGTACCAATGTTGGGCCTTGCCAGACAAGTTTTAATCTAACCCGAAAATCAAGGGGGGTCCCCATAACAACCCCGAGCATGTTAGGAGCGCTCATTTATGGAACATAACACCGGTTCACAACTAACTAAGGAAGGCAAGAGTGGACCAAAACACCGAGCAAAAGGCCAGGCCTTCCACTCTTTACCAAGTGTATATGTGCATTAAATTAAATAGCAGCAATATTGTGATATAACAAAAGAAGGTCCATGTTGGCACATGGAAGCATTGGCACCTGCAACTAGCAACGCTATAAGAAGGGTTGAGCACGCGGTAACATAGCCAAACAAAGGTTTGTTGGGATATGGAGAGGTTAGAGGCTTATCATGGCAATGTTGGGAGGCTTATCAAACAAGCGGTAGGTAGCGAGACATAACGATAAAAGACGAGACATCTAGCATGGCAATGATAGTAATGGTATCCAGGGAAATGTGTCATCTAACCTGAGATCCCGCTCAGAAGAAGAACGAATCCATGAAGAAGAAGAACCAACATAGTCGAACGGATCCTCACACTCTGAACGCTTTCGGAACTCTATCGAGAAGAAGCAATCCGAAACCAAACAATCAACACAAGATACACCACAACATATGCAAAACAAGATTCATAACTATTATGATGCATGTCCGGTTTAATATGCAATGCATTACAATTCGCACCAACCAAATACTACACATTAAGTGAAGCTCAATATGCAACGAGTTGCATATTGACGAAACTCCACGTTCGAATTATTTAGTTCACTCTCATTAGGAACACGACAATATTAAATGTTGTTACACATGGCAACAGGTGGAGCATAAGTAAACTATCTATCTAGGCATATTAAATGAGGTGGGAAACAACTTATAGCATTTCCGAAATGACCCCATAGGTTAATTATGAATTTGGTCCAGATCTGAACTAAACATATTTTATATTTTTTAAACAGTAAAAAAAATGTCACCATGTTGTTCTACACGTCATTCTAGTCGATTTACATATATAGAACATCTCAAACGGAGCTACGGTCTGAAAGATATCAGCAACACAAGAAGCACATGCCATGAATGCAAATGTATGGGAAATCCAATCACAAACATCTCAAATCATGAATTCAGCAATTTATTATGAAACTACATGATATTCTAAGAAAGTTTCATATATGGAATGTCCTCAACGGAGCTACGGTTCAACCACAATCAACAAAACAAGTTTTAGTGGAAATCTGCCAAAAACAGCAACATAGAATTTTTAACACATTAAACCAACAAGTTACAATATTCCAAAATGCACAAACTAAGCATGGGGCAATAGAATGCAACATCCACTTCATTTCATCTTCACATATCATCATCAAAACATGCATGGATCACTTGGTATGAGACTCACAAGAAGGCTACTTGAAAATAGTATTAGACTTAGTGAAAATAGCAGTTTTTGACAGTGCAGTTTTATCACGAAGGCATATTGACAGCAGTGAAACTATATGCTACAAATTATATTATGGCATGAAACTTAACAGCATGATAGAGGACAATATCAACAACAAATAACTCCATTACACCTACCACAAAAGAGTTCTAGATCACTACCAAATCACATGACAAGACAACAACAAAATTTAGCAGATTTCAGACTTAGAAATATTCAGGACCCACAAAATAACAGATTTTTATAGAAAGTTGACAACAAGAAAACAACACCTAAACATGCATATCTATGACAAGCAAAAGGTCCATGGGATAGGACACATATCCAAGAGCAACTTTCATGTTGAAACTTAATTCATATCATGCCCGGATTAATTCCTACGAAAAAGACAAAAGGGCATCACGGTATAAATGACATGCACACAAACATGCTCAAATGACAAAACTAAATGCACAGTTAAATCCTATGGTTTTTTCTACCCCGAAAACATTTGTAATATGTTTGGTTCTTGTGGGAAATTAATCACAATTAAATATGCGGAAATATGGCCTAATCATCTTAAAGCAATTCAACAATGCAAAATAAATGCAAACATCATGACCACATTTTTATCATGCATGAAAATGCGATGCGAATGGGATGAACTTTTTTTAATATATGATTTTATTAATTCCGATGCACGTTTAATAATGTTGATAATGCAATTAAATGCAAATAGGCAAAATGACAGGTTAAAATAGTTTTGGCATGAATGCAATTGGCATATTATTAATCTACATATTTTCTATGCAATTTACATGTTCAAACTATTTGCAAAGGGTGCACGAATAAATAGTTACTAGCGTTTTAAATACGCGAAATATATAAAAAACAAAACAACAAATAAAAGGAGGGGGCTAGCTCACCCTGGGCCAATAGGCCGGTTCGGCTAGGGCAGGGGAGCCGGCTAGGCCTGGGACTGGCCCACGCGGAGCAGGGCGGTCAACGCACGCGGAGGAGCGGGCGCTCGTCCTCGTGCCCGACCGAGTACGCAGGCAGCGAAGGCGGCGTAGGGGCCATGGCGACTTGGGGCGGCCGGAGGCGCGGAGGAGGCCGGGGACGGCTGGCTCGGACGCGGGGGAACTGGATCCCGACGGCGGAAGGTGGCGGCCGGCGGCGCAACGCGGAGGACGTCAGCGACTGGGGCCATGGCGGCGGCTGGTGGAGCGGAGGTCGAGCGGTGGCGGCGAGCTCCTGTAGGGAAGCCGGAGGGGTTAGAGGAAGGGAGGAGAAGGGAAGCAGGGAGAGGAGAAGCGGTGGCGGGGGCTGGCTCCAGCGAGCTGTGCCTGCTCCGGCGACGCGAGGGCACGGGCTGCCATGGGAGGAGCTCGGGAGAGCTCCGGGAACGGGGCCAGATGGGCTTTCTCAGGCCTCCAGATGGGCTTGGCGGGCTGGCGGCAGAGAGGAGGGAGGAGCTAGGGTTTGGGGTCACAGGAACCGAGGGTCTATATATAAGTTAGGGGCTAGGGTTAGCTGCGCTGTCCGTTTTCGGACTGCCGGATGACGATCCGACTTCCGAAAGCGGAGGGTCGGGGCTACGCGGCTGTGTAGAGGGGCTAAGAGGGGAACAGAGGGAAGTGGTGCGGCGCGGCACGAAGATTTAAAACGCGATAAACGTCCGACAAAAACTGATGAACTACCGATAACCTCACTTCTCCGGATGACCGACGGGGCAACAAACGAACTCAGAACGCGACGAAAATCGACGGGCGGTCTACCTAAGCTATAACAAGACCGCACGACAAGTTTCAACTTGATCCGAGAATATTTTTGCGCGCGCTTAAAACGGTTTTATTTAACATGCCGCGGTCGCGTGCGTGTGTGGCTGGTCTCGAAACGGGCAACGACGAAACAGAGAGAACCGGCGACTACGAACGGATGCAAGTTTTCGAAAACATGAGATGGTGCTATGAAGATGATGCGAATGATGCGATGACGAATCCAACACACAATGAAACACAAGACGAGAACGGAAATAAAAGGGGAATCTCCTGGAATCTTCTGGAGCGTCGGTCCCGGGCTGTCACAGTGGCGGCGGCTCCGTATCGTAAAACGCGATTATTTGTTCTCCTTGATTTTCTCTGGGACGAATAGGGTTATATAAAACTGGAGAGGAGGTCGCAGGAGCCACGTGGTCCCCACGAGCCTGCGAGGCGCGGCCAGGGGGGCCCGTGCCTCCAGGGCTCGTGGCCCACTGGCTGCTCATCCTCCCTTGATTCTTTCACCGGTATTTTTTATATATTCCACAAGAAATCCTCATCAATTTTCAGGTCATTCCGAGAACTTCTATTTGTGCACAAAAATAACACCATGGCAGTTCTGCAGAAAACAGCGTCAGTCCGGGTTAGTTTCATTCAAATCATGCAAATTAGAGTCCAAAACAAGGGCAAACGAGTTTGGAAAAGTAGATACATTGGAGACGTATCTACTCCCGCAAGCTTAAAGCCTTGCTTGTCCTCAAGAAATTCAGTTGATAAACTGAAGGAGACAAAAGAAAAACTTTTACAAACTTTGTTTGATCTTGTTGTTATAATTATGTCTAACTCATATTCAGATTTTCAGCAAGATCATAAGCTAACCACAAAAGCAATGACATAAAGGTCTCACGGTATACTCATATCAATGGCATAATAAACTAGCGAGCAATAATAATAAGTTTCAAACGTCAACACTTTAGTCAAAACAATCATGATACAATATGAATAGGTGGTATCTCGCTAGCCCTTTCTGAGACCGCAAAACATAAATGCAGAGCACCTTCAAAGACCAAGGGCTGACTGGAAGTTGTAATTCATGGTAAAGAAGATCCAGTCATAATCATACTCAATATCAATTAATAGCAAAGCATACAAATGACGGAGGTGCTCTTCTAGCTGGTGCTTTTGATAAGAAGAGGATGACCCAACAGAAATGTAAATAGATAGGCCCTTCGCAGAGGGAAGCATTGATTTGTAGAGGTGCCAGGGCTCAAGCCTTTTTTTAAACAGAGATAAATCATTTTTGGGGTGGCATGCTTTCATTGTCAACGGGATAACAAAGAGTTTTCACCATCGTCCATGCTACACGTATTATAGGCGGTTCCCAAACAGAATAGTAAAGTTTTGACTCCCCCACCACCAATCAATCACACTTCGGGTGCCGTCCATACCAACAACAATCCAGGGGGAGTTTTGTTTGCAATTATTTTTTAATTTTATTTGAACATGGAACTGGGCATTCCGATTACCGGCCCCTTTCTCATGAGTGATACACTACTAGAATTCAGTTATTTGCCATGTGCCAGGCCTTTGCCGTCTGCTGACACATGGCAAAGATGCTCTTTGCCGCCTGCTGTCCCAAAGCAGACAGCAAAGAACTGGCACATGACAAATAGTGTCTTTGCCATGTGCCAGCTCTTTGTCGTCTGCCCACTCATGGCAAAGAAGGCCAGGGCAGACGGCAAAGGGCTAAGGCGGGCCCCACCGGGGCTTGGCCCTTGCCAGGTACAAGTGGGGGGGGGGTTGCCGTGAGGGGCGCCTTTGCCGTCTGCCCTCTCCCTCTTTGCCGTCGGGGGGCAGACGACAAAGGGGATGCCCTAGTAACGGCGTCCCCCACGCCAGCCCCACTCCTCTGTTTCTCACACTCCGCCTCGACCGCCGCTGCCAGCCCCGTGCCGCCCCTCCCCCGGCCGCTCCTTCCTCTCGCCGCCGCCCCTCCCCTGGCCGCCGCCGCCGCAAGCCCCCGCACCGCCCCCTCCTCCCTGTCGGCCCCCTCCGGCCGCCCCAGCACCACCCCCTCCTCCTAAGCCCCTCCTCCCTGCCCCCTCCTCCCCACGGCCGAGCCCCTCCTCCCCGCCGGCCCACTATGGTCGCCCCTGCACTGCCCCCTCCTCCCAGCCGCCCCCCTCCGCCCGCCCCAGCGCTGCCCCCTCCTCCCCGAGCCCCTCCTCCCTGCCCCCTCATCCCCAAGCCCCTCCTTCCCACCTGCCCCTCCTCCCCGGCTGCCCACCGCCCCGGATGCCCCTCCTCCCCGAGCCCCTCCTCCCCGGCTGCCCACTGCCCCAGCTGCCCCTCCTCCCCGGCTAGTAAGTTTATTTTTTTATTTTTTGTTATTTGATTAGATTTAGTTAGTTGAGTAATTTGATTGATTTAGTTGATTTAGCTAGTAGGTTATTTGTTATTTGTTATTTGATTAGATTTAGCTAGGTTATTTTGTTAATTAGTGCTAGGTAGAATAAAAGAAGAATAAGTAGATAAGGGGAGAAGAATAAGAAGAAGAGGATGAGGAGGAGGATAAAAAGAAGAAGAAGAAAAAGAAAAAGAAGAAGAAGAAGAAGAAAACGAAGGAAGGAAGAAGAAGAAGAAGAAAAGGAAGAGGAGGAAAAAAGAAGATGAAGAAGAAGAAAATGACACCCTGTCACCCTGACACCCCGACACGATGCCCGAAACCCCGACACGACATCCTGACGACACCCTGGCCGAAAACTCCATGCAGTTGTTAATACGCCGCCCCCGACGCCACTAACCCCCAACCCCTGACCTCCGACACCTCTTCGGCCTCTTGTTGACTGAAAAGTCCCCCGACCACCGACCCCCGACGCCACTGACCCTGGACCCCCGACGACACTGACCCCCGACCACCGACCCCCGACGCCACTGACCCTGGACCCCCGACGACACTGACCAACGACCACCGATGCCACTAACCACCGAACTCCGATGCCACCGACACCCGACACCACCGACCCTCGACGGCACTCACTCCCGACGCCACTAACCCCCGACCCCCGGCACTGTGTGTGTCCAGTAGCTAGGCAAGATGAGTGATCGTGGGTCATTGTACATCGGTATAATGCGTGTGTGAATTTTGGTCCATCGAGGCTTTCCTTAAATAACTTTCATATGTGTGTTCTTGATGGACGAATCCCGACTGTTGTCGTGGGGACGCCTCTTCTTTTTTCTCTTCTGTGCGATATACTCGTCGATATATTGCGCCAGAAGAGGAGAGAAGAGGCATCCATCACCAGCGGTCGAACTAATACTGTGAGAGAGTGTCCACCAACATATATACACCACCATATCAGTGTGAGAGACAGCGCACCAACACACCATGAGATATGAGAGTTACTTAAGGAAAGTCTCGACGAACCGAAAGTCGCACATGCATTATACCGATGTACACCGACCCAGAACTATTGCTGCGCGCGGGACACCCTAACCCGACACCATTTGACACGACACCCCCGACCCCCAACCCCGACACGACACCCCGACACCCAGACACGACACCCCGACCCCCGCCCCGACACGACACCCCGACACCCCGACACGACACCCCCGACCCCCGACACCTCTTCGGCCTCCTGTTGACCTAAAGGGTGCTCTTCGGCCTTCCAGAGGCCGACGGGATCATATATGTGTGAATTATGAGTTAGGTCATATAATTTCCGATTTTGTTATGAAAAACATCACATATATATATATCTGTGTTCATTGGGTGGATTTAAATGTGCAGTTGTTTCATCGCTGCGAGGGTTTGGTGTTCGACGACCTCCCCATGCGTTTGACGAGCTCCTCCCTTGCGTTCGTGGGTGAGCACAGATGACATCTCCTCCTTAGCTTGGCTTCCACCTATATGACAGAATTAGCTTACTTAGCTCCAAAATGGCCTATTTAATAATAAATGACCTATACTTAGCTATTATACTCCAAAATGAAATAATTAGATCCAAAAAGGCATAACTAGATCATTTAGCCCGAAGAAGAGGACAAGAGGAGAAGAAAGAGGAGAAATAAAAAAAAGGAAGAAGAAGAAGAAGAGAAGAATAAGGAGAAGGAGAAGGAGGAAGTAGAAGGAGAAGAAGGAGAAGGAGGAGGACAGAAGTTTCTTCTCCTTCTTCTTGTCCTTCTTCTTTTCTTCTTCTTCTCCTTCTCCTTCTCCTTCTCCTTCTCCTTCTCCTCCTCCTTCTTCTTTTACTTCTCCTTCTCCTTCTCCTCCTCCTCCTCCTTCTCCTTCTTCTTCTCCTGCTTCTTCTCCTTCTTATTCTCCTTCTTCTCCTTATTCTTGACATTCTTCTTTTCTTCTTCTTCTCCTCTTCCTTCTTCTTCTCCTTCTTATTCTCTTCTTGCTTCTTCTCTTCTTGCTTCTTCTCTTCTTGCTTCTTCTTCTACGTATGTTATTTTCCCCAACAAAGACATACTTAGCTAATTATCCTCCAAAATGACATAATTAGCATACTTAGGTAAAAGAATCATAAGAACCTTGGTTAGCTCATTAAAATGACTAATTTATCTCCAAAATGACATAATAAGGTCAAAATGGATTTAATAATCATAGTTGGCTCCAAAATGACATATTTTACCCAAGTTAGCTCTACAATGGCCTATACCTAGCTAAGTTCTCTCCTAAATGACATAATAAGGCTATGTAGCTCCAAGATGACCTATTCCACCTAACTTAGCTATTAAATGGCCTATACGTAGCTAAGTTCTCTCCGAAATAACCTATATATACTTCTCTTCTTCATCAAGTATTCTTCTTCTAAATTTCTTATTTGTCATTTTGCAGATTACATTCACTTCACGGGAAGCTTGGATTACATTGATGGAATGCCTGCATATGATTGCTTGTACCATGGCTTCACGGAAGCTTGTATTGAAACAATTGTATTATATGGATATATATGAAACTTTGTATGCACATGGAGTAAACTGGTCTAATATATGGTTTGCTACGGAAGAAACTTGAATAATATGTATGTACGTCGGATGAAAGTTATTTTAATATGGTTATGAGTACGGAAAAAAAATTATTCCTGTCAACTATATATATATATATTCTGATTATTCTGAAATTTGCTGGATATAATAGAAAATAAAAGAGGTGAGGTTGCTATTTTGAGCCTTTGCCATGAGGGGGCAGACGGCAAAGGGCCGTTTTGAACCTTTGCCGTCTGCCCCCTCATGGCAAAGGGGCTAAAGGCAGACGGCAAAGAGGGGGTAAGAGAGGGGCTGGAATGCCCCTTTGCCATGAGGGGGCAGACGGCAAAGGGGTGAGAGCCTTTGTCGTCTGCCCCCGCATGGCAAAGGGGCACATGGCAGACGGCAAAGGGGGGAAAAGAGAGGGCTGGGTTCCCCCCTTTCTCGTGAGGGGCAGACGGCAAAGGAACCAAAAGCAGACGACAAAGGGGGGAAGAAAGGGGCTAGGGTCCCCCCTTTGCCATGAGGGGCAGACGACAAAGGGGGCTAAAAGCAGACGACAAAGGGGGGCAGCCTACCGTTAGCACTTAACGGGATAGCCTGTTGATCTGCCGTCACGTTTTATTTGCCGTCTGCTCCCTCATGGCAAAGATTCTTTGCCGTCCGCTGTACAAAAAGAAGATGGCAAATCACCTCTTTACTGAATATTTTTTTGCCGTCTAGTTTGTCGTCAGCTGACTGACGGCAAAGCCTTTGCCGTTCGTGTTTCCCCCCTTTGCCTTCTGCCATGGCAGACGGCAAAATCTCAGATTCCTGTAGTGATAGTGAATAAACACATATCGAGGATAACACGCCTAGCATGGAAGATACTGACCGCCCCTTGTCACAACATGAGCGGTTCAGGCATACAAAACAGATTATTATTCGAAGGTTTAGAGAATGGCACGTGCAAATTTACTTGGAACGGCAGGTGAATACCGCATATAGGTAGGTATGGTGGACTCATATGGAACAACTTTGGGTTTATGGAAGTGGATGCACAAGTAGTATTCCCGCTTAGTACAAGTGAATGCTAGCAAAAGACTGGGAAGCGACCAACTAGAGAGGGACAACAGTCATAAACATGCATTGAGATTAACCAACCTTGAGTGCAAGCATGAGTAGGATATAAATCACCATGAACATGAATATCGTGGAGGCTATGTTGATTTTGTTTCAACTACATGCGTGACCATGTGCCAAGTCAAGCCACTTGAATCATTTAAAGGAGGATACCATCCTATCATACTACATCACCATTATTTTAAAATTCATGTTGGCATCCAAGACAAACCATTATAAGCTCCTAGCTAATTGAGCATGGCATAAGAAAATATGATCTCTAAGTTGTCATTGCAAACATGTTTCTCTCATAACAATGCTGAATTAGGAACGATGAGCTAGTCATGTTTACAAAAACAAAATAGGTCGAGTTCATACCTGCTTTTCCAGGCTCGGTCACTTAATCATATATCGTCATTATTGCCTTTCACTTGCACGACCGAATGATGTGAATAATAATAAGAGTGTTCGTGCATTGGATTAAGCTGGAATCTGCAAACAAACTCAGAGGAGAAGACAAGGTAATATGGCTCTTTGACGGATGAACAATAATGCATATGAGAGCCACTAATAATTTTAATGATGGTCTTCTACCTCGACCCAACGAAAAAAGAAAACTATTTACACGGGAAAGCTCCCAACAAGCAAAAGAAGAATGGGAAATCTTTTTGGGTTTTCTTTTTAGTTACTACCTAGCATGCAATAATATAAAGTTATAACTAAATTTTTATTTTTTCTCATTTTTAAATTTTTGGATTTTCTCAAGTTAACCAAACACAGAATAAGAATGCGAGAAAAGAAAATAAACTGGCATGGATGATATATTGAAAAGTGTGAACACCGACTATCAAAGTGAATGTGTGAACATGAATATAAAGTCAGTGAGTAACACGTACTCCCCGAAGCTTAGGATTTTGGCCTAAGTTGGTCTACTCCGAAGGATGGTCCGGATAATATCCAAAATCATAATGGGGGTTGTACTGGGACGCGGCAGCTACCGCCTGAATAGCTGCCTCACGAAGGTGAGCAGCCTTCACTTCTCTCTGATACTCCTCTGCCTCTCTTCTAGTTATGTGATATCTTCGTTTTCCCTAAAAATCAAAGAAGGCAGGAGCGGGAAGAGTAATATGGAAAACACGATGTCGATCAAATATTAACCGGTATAGGAGAGACTCATTGTTCCTCTCAAGGAACTGGAAGCGTGTCATGGCAGCACGATCAAGGAAGGCATTATGGAGCAGGGTATCTCCATCCTGGATGGGTATTCTAAGATAATTAGCTAGGCGAGTTGCATAGATCCCACCAAAGAAATCTCCTTCATCAGCATTGTTATTTAGTCTCCTAGCAATTATAGCTCCATTTTAAAACTTCTATCGCCTGTTACTGCACTCTTAAGTATACTGAGGTCAGGAGCGCAGAGGTGGCTATGATCATGCTTACCATTAATGCATCTAGCTATGAAGAGAGCAAAGTAATGCAAGGCAGGAAAATGGATGCTCCCCATGGAAGTCTGCGTAATATCTCTAGTCTCTCCAACAGTTATATCAGCAATAAAATCTCTAATCGATGACTTAGGAGGATCATTTGTACTACCCCAATCAGGTATCTTGCATATTCTATTAAAATCCTATAAATCCATGGTATATAATTTATCATAAATATCAAACAATATGGATGTGTTATGGCCAGTTGAAAATTTAAATCTACGAACAAAGGAGGCAGTGAGGGAAGTATACTGTTCACATTTATCGGAGATGAATTCTTCAAGCCCGGCGTTATGAATAAGTATATCAAACTCATCCTTGAAGCCTGCATTAATCATGAATTCATCAGAAGGCCATTCACATGGTTGCACCGATGCGTCTCTCAGCTGATAAAAATCGGGCTCCCGAATCGCGGGAAGGGGACCTCTCCTGCTCGAGGAACCACCACGATAGCTGTTCCTAAACATTTTCCTTTTTCTCAAATAATTCTGAAATTTTTAGTGACGCAAAATAAAAGTGAACAAAACTTAACAAAACTCATAGCAAGTACTCCTACAAGTGCCTGGAGGCCATATCTTGCATCAAAACTACTTCGGACCAAATAAAATTAACATGCAAAGATCAAGAATAGGGTCACCAAGGCAGCAACAATACGCAATGAATAAAGCACTAGAACAAAAACTAATTGGACCAATGGAGGAGTCACATACCAAGGAACAATCCCCTAAAACAGTTCAGTGAATGGAGCTTTGCACAAGGAGATCGAAAAACGAAGCAAAATGAGCATGAACACGGGTTTGAGCTGTGGAATGATTTTTTCTAGAGGTGGAAGAGAGAGATGGGGGCTGGAATAAGTGGAGGGGGGCCATGTGGGCCCCACGAGCCTGTCAGGCGGGGCCAGGTGGTGGTCGCGCCTCCTGGGCTTGTGACCCACTAGTGCATCCCCTCCGGTTGTTCTTTGTCTCAAAAATTCTTATATATTCCAGAAAAAATCATACTTAAATTTCAGGGCATTTGAAGAACTTTTATTTTCAGGTTATTTTTTTATTGGACGGATAATGCAGAAAATAGGAGAATAATGCTATTTTTATTATTTTTCTACTAAATAACAAAAAGTAAAAGTTGGAAACAGAAGGTTGTAGCTTCTAGATTCATCCATCTCATGGTCATCAAAAGAAATCCATCAATGAGGTTGATCAAGTCTCCTTGACAAACTTTTTCCAAATCAGATGAAACCGGAGAATTTTCGAAAAATCACTAGGTTACCTCAACGGTAATATGCATATCCCCAATAATAAGTATATCATATCTCATCTTGACAGTAGGTATAGGGAATTCAAAGCTTCCAATAATAATTGATGAAGATATTTCAATAGAATTTATGCAATGAGTCTGACATTGTTTCTTCGGAAAGTTCACCGTGTGTTCATTACCATAGACATGGAAACTGACCTTGCCTTTGTTGCAATCAATAACAGCCCCTGCAGTGTTTAAAAAGGGTCTTCCAAGGATGATTGCCATGGCATCATCCTCGGGAATATCAAGAATAACAAAGTCCGTTAAGATAGTAACGTTTGCAACCACAACGGGCACATCCTCGCAAATGCCGATAGGTAAAGCAGTTGATTTATCGCCCATTTGCAAAGAAATTTTAGTAGGTGTTAACTTATCCAATTCAAGTCTACGATATAAAGATAGAGGCATAACACTAACACTGGCTCCAAGATCACATAAAGCAGTTCTAACATAATTTCCTTTAATGGAGTAAGGTATAGTGGGTTCTCCGGGATCACCTAGTTTCTTAGGAGTCCCACCCTTAAAAGTGTAATTAGCAAGCATGGTGGAAATCTCAATATCAGGTATCTTCCTTTTATTAGTCACAATATCTTTCATGTATTTAGCATAAGGAGACATTTTGAGCATATAAGTCAAACGCATTTGCAAAAAGATAGGTATAATCATTTCAACAAAGCGCTCAAAATGCTCGTCATCCTTTTTCTTGGATGGCTTAGGAGGAAAGGGCATGGGTTTCTGAACCCATGGTTCTCTTTCTTTACCGTACTTCCTACCAATAAAATCACTCTTATCATATCTTTTGTTCCTAGGTTGTGGGTTATCAGGTTCAATAGCAGGTTCAATCTCCACAGCATTATCTTTACTAGGTTGAGCATCAATATGAACATCATTATCAATATTATCACTAGGCTCATGCTCATCACCAGATTGTGTCTCAGCATCAGAAATAGACATATCATTTGGATTTTCAGGTGTAACACAAACATGTTTACTCGCATGCAAGTTCCTATCATCTTTCTTTTTCTTCCTATTACCAGGATGACTAGGTGCCTCAGTAATAATTCCTTGAGAATCTAGCTCCATTCTCTTAGGATGTCCCTCAGGATACAAAGGTTTGTGAGTCATCCTACCACCTCTAGTAACAAATCTAATAGAATTATCATTCAACTAATTAAGAAAGTCATTTTGAGCCTTAATTACTTGCTCTACTTGAGTGGTGACCAAAGAAGCATGTTTACTAATAAGCTTAAGATCATCAACATTTCTATCCACACAAGCACTTATATGATTAATCATACGAGCATTTTGTTCAAGTTCTCTGCTAACATAATCATTAAAACTTTGTTGTTTGGCAACAAAATTATTAAATTCATCTAAGCATAAACTAGCAGGTTTATCATAAGGAATATCACTCTCATTGAATCTACGAAGAGAATTTACCTCTACTACCTGTGTCGGGATATGAAGACCATGTATCTCTTCTACCTTTGTTGGGTTATCAATACCATGTATCTCTTCAAAAGGTGGTAGATTCTTAACATCTTCAGATTTGATACCTTCCTCTTGCATGGATTTCTTTGCTTCTTGCATATCTTCGGGACTGAGTAATAGAATACCTCTTTTCTTCGGAGCTGGCATCGGAGGTGGTTCGGGAATAGTACAAGCATTATCATTGCTCGAGATATTATTCAATAGAATTTCAGCTTGTTCCACACTTCGTTCCCTGAAAACACAGCCAACACAACTATCTAGGTGGTCCCTAGAAGCATTGGTTAGTCCATTCTAAAACATATCAAGTATTTCATTTTTCTTAAGAGGGTGATCAGGCAAAGCATTATGTAACTGGACAAGCCTCCCCCAAGCTTGTGGGAGACTCTCTTCTTCAATTTGCACAAAGTTATATATATCCTGCAACGCAGCTTGTTTCTTATGGGCAGGAAAATATTTCTCAGAGAAGTAGTATACCATCTCCTGGGGACTACGCACACAACCAGGAGCAAGAGAAGTAAACCAAGTTTTAGCATCACCCTTTAGTGAGAAAGAAAACAACTTAAGGATATAGTAATAGCGAATTTTTTCCTCATTAGTGAATAGGGTGGCGATATCATTCAGTTTAGTAAGATGTGCTACAACAGTTTTAGATTCATAACCATGAAAAGGATCAGATTCAACCAAAGTGATTAACTCACGATCGACAGAGAACTCATAATCCTTATCAGTAACAAAGATAGGTGAAGTAGCAAACTTAGGATCATATTTCATTCTAGCAGTCGGGGATTTTTCTTTCCACTTGCCTAATAATTTCTCAAGATCATAGCTATCCTTTCAAGCAAGAAAGTCTTCAGCTACCTCTCGTTCCATAACATAACCCTTAGGTATATTAGGCAATTCTTATTTAGGAGAGCTAGGACTAACAGGTGTAACAGCAGGTTCTATTTCGATAGTTTCATCAGTTTCTGAAGTATCATTCGATTTAGCAGTAACTCTAGAAATTTGTGCATCAAGAAATTCACCAAGTGCCATATCATTACAAAGCAAAGCATCATGATAATTATCATGTATAGCAGCAGTAGCATCATCAAGAACAGGCGACATATCAAAATTAATAGCAGGTGGCGGTGTCTCAAATTTACTCATAATAGAAGAAGAATCAAGTGCGGAGCTAGATGGCGGTTCCTTACCTGTCCTCGTAGTTGAGGGCAGAGCTTTAGTTTTTGGATCCAGCAAACTCTTCATAGTGATCAATAGTTATAAATCCCAAGTGACTCAAAGAATAGAGCTATGCTCCCCGGCAACGGCGCCAGAAAAAGGTCTTGATAACCCACAAGTATAGGGGATCACAACAGTTTTCAAGGGTATAGTATTCCACCCAAATTTACTGATTCGACACAAGGGGATCCAAAGTATATTCTCGAGTATTAGCAGTTAAGTTGCCAATTCAACCACACCTGAAAGATTTAGTATTTGCAGCAAAGTTTTAGTAGCAATGTTATATGATAGTAACAGTAACAGTAGTGACAGTAGTAGTAGTGATTTCTGTAGCAAGTGTAACAGCAGTAGCGGAAAAGTAATTAAGCAAGGACCAGTATAGGAAAAGCTCGTAGGCATTGGACCGGTGATGGATGATTATGCCGGATGATATTCATCATGTATCAGTTATAACATAGGGTAATATGTAACTTGCTCTAGTTCGTCAATGTAATGTAGGCATGTATTCCGTATATAGTCATACGTGCTTAGGAAAAAGAACTTGCGTGGCATCTTTCGTCCATCCCTCCCGTGGCAGTAGGGTCCTAATGGAAATTAAGGGATATTAAGGTCTCCTTTTAATAGAGTACCAGAACAAAGCATTAACACATGGTGAATACATGGAATCCTCATACTATGGTCATCTCCGAGAGTGGTTCCGGCTATTGTCACTCCGGGGTTGCCGGGTCATAACACATAGTAAATGACTACAACTTGCAAAATAGGATCAAGAACACACATATATTGATGAAAACATAATAGGTTCAGATCTAAAATCATGGCACTCGGGCCCTTGTGACAAGCTGAAAGTGTGTTATATCGACTAGAGGGGGGGTGAATAGGTGATTTTTATAAATTCATCACTTGAGGAATTACAACTTTGACGAATTTGAAATGTGATGAATAACTAACAACGGATTAATTACTCAAGTGCATGATGGACATAGTAACAGCATAGTCTTCATGATGAAATGAAACATGCACAACGGTGAGTTGCATGATACAGGACAAGCAGTGATGAACAAGGTAACTTGAAGAATTTGAGATCAGGAATTTGTGAAAGTCTTCAGTCAAATTCTTCAATCAGTCACAATCAATTTCATTAAGTTTAACAAGGAATAAGAAGGTTGAGGAAATAGAACCAGGGAGCCCGATGAAGACAATGGTTTGATGACACAGTTCCAACTGCTATGACAGTCGTACATCTGGTTTGGACCGGCCTGGTATTTAAACCAGAGGACACACAACCCTTACCATATTCTCCTTGATCTAAGGTCACACAGTCCTCGCCCAACACTCGTGGCAAGTCTTCAGGATAGACTTCCAAAACCCTCACAAATAGCTCACCTGGCGATCCACAATTTACTGCTGGATGCTCTAGACCAAGGTCACTTCGTGATCCCCAATTGACTGCAGATACACTAGACCATGACGCCTAACCGTTTGGAGGATGCACAGTCCTCAAAGGTAACAAGCGTCGGTTCCACACAGGAATTTCTTCAGTGATGCTAAATCACTTTGGGTTTTGTGGTTTCGTTGTGGGTTTTTCCTCACTGATGATTTTCTCTCAAAGTCCTTGGAGGATGGGATGCTCTTGAATGACAAGTGTCAGTTCTTTCTCGGAGCAGCCAACCAGCTAGTTGTTGTGGGGTCGGCTATGTATAGCCAGGGAGCAACCCGACATGATATGACATCAATGCCCCCAATAATATGACCATTATGTGGATAGTTGTGAATGGGGACAGCTGGCGCTAAGCACAGCAACGGTCAGATTTCCGAGTAATGAAAGTCCTCAGACATATCATGTTCCTCACTTGTAGGCAATTCGCACTCGCGAAATCCTACCTCCTCAGTTAGATCAATTTCCTTAGAGACCAGAAGAACATCGTCTTTGTCACTGAAGAACTTGACTGAGCCGTAAGAGATTTCCAAATGCTTCACTCAAAGGATTGTATAGGTTGAGGATTTTCAGTTGAGCATCAGTTGAAAACTTCCTTAGTATTACCTCGGCCCCCTTTAACAGTACTGTGTTCCTATGACTCAAGTAAAGGAAATGAAACAAAGAAAAACAAGTCTTCACGTTTCATAGTCCTCATTCATATCTTCAAGGTCACACCGACTTCTTTATTTCCAATGTCTTTACAATGTCTTCACCAAAGTCTTCAGAAAGGCTTTAGCAAAGTCTTCACTTGAAGACATACAATTTTAGGGGTCGATAATCTTTGAATATCTCAAACTCCTCATTGACTTATAGAGCCTATGTACACTCACAAACACATTAGTACCTTAACCTATAAGTCTTCAATACACCAAAATCACTAAGGGGCACTAGATGCACTAACACAAGCATTAAGCATAGCAAAGTAGTAGCAACATCGATCTTAGAACATAGTGGATACTAGGGATCAAACCCCATCAAAACTAACTCGATTACATGATAGATCTCATCCATCTCATCACCTTCCAGCAAGCCTATGATAAGATTACTCACGAACGGTGAAGAGCATCATGAAATTGGCGATGGAGAATGATTGATGATGACGATGGCTTCGATTTCCACTCTCCGGAGCCCAAAACAGACTCCAGATCTGCCCTCAGGAGGAAGAACAGGTGGTAGCGGCGGCTCCGTATCGTAAGACGCGATTATTTCTTCTCCTTGATTTTTTTTGGAACGAATAGGGTTATATGGAACTGGAGAGGAGGTCGGAGGAGCCACGTGGGCCCCACGAGCCTGCCAGGCGCGGCCAGGGGGGGCAAGCCTCCAAGGCTCGTGGCCCACTGGCTGCTCCTCCTCCGTTGATTCTTTCGCCGGTATTGTTTATATATTCCACAAAAAATCCTCGTCAATTTTCAGGTCATTCCGAGAACTTTTATTTCTGCACAAAAATAACACCATGGCAGTTCTATTGAAAACAACGTCAGTCCGGGTTAGTTTCATTCAAATCATGCAAATTAGAGTCCAAAACTAGGGCAAAAGAGTTTGGAAAGTAGATACATTGGAGACGTATCATGGACACCATGCCGGCTTGAAGTCTTTGGTGGCCAAGGCTTTTCGGCACGGGTTTTTCTAGTTGACGGCTCATAAAGATGCAAAGGACCTAGTCCGTAAGTGCGACGGCTGTCAGAAATTTGGTCGGCGGGCTCATGCTCTGGCTCAGGATTTAAGGATGATACCAATTCCTTGGCCATTTGCGGTCTGGGGGCTTGACATGGTGGGACCTTTCAAGAGAACCAAGGATAAGAAAACACACCTCCTGGTGGCGGTGGACAAGTTTACCAAGTGGGTAGAGGCAGAGCCGGTCAGCAAAAGTGACGCGGCTACGGCGGTTTTATTTATCAAAAAGTTGATCTACCGTTTTGGTTACCCACACAGCATCATCACTAATAATGGTACAAATCTGTGCAAGGGGGCTATGAAAAAACTCTGTGATGAAGAGCATATCCGGCTTGATGTTTCAACAGTGGCGCATCCACAATCCAACGGTCAGGCGGAGCGTGCCAATCAGGAAATTCTAAGAGGGATTAAACCGCGGCTTATGGTTCCTTTGCAGCGAACACCCGGGTGTTGGGTAGAAGAATTACCCTCCATCTTATGGAGCATTAGGACCACCACTAACAGGTCCACGGGTTTCACGCCTTTCTTTATGGTGTATGGCGCCGAGGTAGTTTTGCCCAATGACATCTGGCATGACTCACCAAGGGTGGCGGCTTACGTTGAGGCGGACAATGAGACGGCATGTCAAGACGCATTGGATGCTCTGGAAGAGGCGCGAGAGCTAGCAGCGGCCCGGTCGACAATTTATCAACAAGACCTTCGTCGCTATCACAACCGTAGGGTCAAGACCCGGACGTTCCAGGAGGGCGACTTAGTGCTCCGGCTGATTCAGGACCAGACAAATATGCATAAGCTCTCTCCTCCATGGGAAAGACCTTTTGTAGTCAACAGAAATCTCAACAATGGGTCATATTACCTCATCGATATCCGAGATGACTCAAATACGGCGGGTTAGGAGACCCGCCGGCCATGGAACATCGCGCATCTCCGGCCTTATTTCACTTAAGGGTGTAGAGACCCTTCATTGTACACTATCATTGTACATATCATAGTTATATAAAGAAGTATCACTGCAAAAATGAAGTCCCAGCTCAGGAAAATGAGTCGCGGCACCAGGCGTTGTACCACAAAAGCCCGGCTCAGGAAAATGAGTCGTGGCGCCAGGCGTTATCCCACAAAAGCCCGGCTTAGGAAAATGAGTCATGGCGCCAGGTGTTATACCACAAAAGCCTGGCTCAGGAAAATGACTCGCGGTGCCAGGTGTTATACCACAAAAGCCCGGCTCTTGAAAATGAGTCGCGATGCTAGGCGTTATACCACAAAAGCCTGGCTCAGGAAAATGAGTCGCGGTGCCAGGCGTCATGCCACAAAATCCCGGCTCGGGAAAATGAGTCGCGGCACCAGGCGTTATGCCACAAAAAAAACCGGCTCAGGAAAATGAGTCGTGGCGAGGGCGGCTTCTTACCTTTGGGCACAACTTCTAACGCCTATCCGCCGGCGTCGTACGTCGTACTGCTGAAGGGGGATTCTTACCGACGGGTATCGCTTCTAACACCCTGTCGGCCGGCTTTATGCCAAATTTCCAGCTAACATGTTTAGCCGGGGTTGTGAGGGTTTTTTACCGACGGGTAGCTAACACATCATAACCCGCGAACGGTGGCTTCTTACCTTCGGGTACAACTTATAATGCCTATTAGCCGGCTTCATGCCACGTAAAACCGGCTAAGAAAAATTAGCCGCGGCGAGGGCAGCTTCTTACCTTCGGGTACAGCTTCTAACGCATATCCAACAGCGTTTACGTTGTATTATTACCTTCGGGTATAGCTTATAATGCCTATTAGCCGGCCTTATGGCACAAAAATCCGGCTAAGGAAAATTAGATGCGGCAAGGTCGGCTTCTTACCTTCGGGTACAGCTTCTAACACCTATCCGCCAGCGTTTACGTTGTATTATTACCTTTGGGTACAAGTTATAATGCTTGTTAACTGGCTTTATGCTACAAAACTCCGGTTGACATGATTAGCCGCGGACGGAAATCATGAAGCCCTTTCGGCCGACTCTCGACCCAAGAAGAAGAGACAATCGAAGGAAATTATTAACTGGAATGCATACAAGGAAGATGGCACTTCGAAAGCCGGATTTTTTCTCATTTAAAAAGATCAGCACAACAAATAACACACGACATATATTACAAACGCTCTATGTAGAGCCCAAAAGTGTGGATCAAGTTTTTCAAGTCCTCTACTACGAGTTAAAGGAGAGCCGGCTATTACAAAGTGGAGCTAATCAACTGGTCGCCGACTCATCCTGCTCTGGCTCTTCGGGTGTTTGGATCTGAAGGTTGTCCATGTTCCAGTTGAAGTCAGCTAGAGCTGCAAAAGTCCCTTCTTCAAAGAAGGGAGACGGATCAAGATCACAAGGGAAGAGGTCCTTACTGCGGGTGGGCGTCAAGTCCTTCCATTCTTAGAGTGGGCCACGAATTCTCTTCTGGTCAGGATCATAAGCCGCCTGGTAAGTGTCTAGGTCAGCCTCTTCTACTAAGACAGAAGCCAAAAACCTGGAGTCCTTGACGCACCAGATGTAGTCAGCTTCCGTGAACTCAGAGCCATCATCCTTCTTGGAGGGGAAGCCTTCCATCATATCATCCGGAGTAAGCTCCGGAGCGAAGGCCAGAGCCCGGCTTATGCCTGCGATTGCTCCCTGGCGGGTGGCTGATTTCTTCAATTCAGCAATCTGCTTTGGCATCGTGGAGAAAAGTTCCAAGAACCCTTTGATAGTTGAAAGGATCTTGTCGTTGTACTGCACAGACTTGATGGTAAACATCGTATCACGGTAGAGCTGCTCCGCCAGGGTGTAGATAGCCTTCAGAGGCAGTAAGCTGTCGGACGCCAGTTTACGGCTTCTAGGACCTGTATGAGCCGGAGGTTTTAATGATAAGTCGCCAGTTCAAATGTTATGACAACAATTAAGGAAAAGTTGTCAAGATCTCACAGAAGAGGGCGGCTGTCATCTTTGTGATATGGCGTTTCAAGGACTGCAGCTCGTCAGAGACGATCATCAACCGCTGATCAGCGTCATCCGCCTGTTTGGTCAACATGGCCTTCTCACACACGGCAGACTCTCTGAAAGCGGAAAACTCTGCCATGACTTTAACCAGCTCTTCGGTCAAGAGCCAGCATTTCTCAACGGTGGCGCTCCGGGCACCCTGTTGATCAGCCAGGTTGGTCTTTAAGCCAGCCAACTGTAACTCGGCTTTAGTCAAGGATTCCTGCAAACATTTCAAAGCAGAGAGTAAAACGAACAAGTCTCAACCAGATTGCAAGCAATATGCATGACACTTGGGGGCTAATGTCTATTTTTCGGAAGTTCACTATGAAGAGTCCCGACTCAACTTTGAACAGGTTTGAGCCGGCCCATGGGGGCTACTATTAGCTGTTTTAAATTATCTTCTAGGAAGTCCCGACTCAACTTTGAACAAGTTTGAGCCGGCCCTTGGGGGCTACTATTAGCTCTTTTAAATTATGTTCTAAGAAGTCCCGACTCAACTTTGAACAAGTTTGAGCCGGCCCTTGGAGGCTACTATTAGCTCTTTTAAGTTATCTTCTAAGAAGTCCCAACTCAACTTTGAACAAGTTTGAGCTGGACCATGGGGGCTATGAAGGGATATAAGGAGGAAAAGAATACCTCATACTTCCGCTTCATGAGATTAACCAGTTGGAGCTCCAGGTCCCGGCTGGTGGATAGGCGGGTCATATAGTTAACATGAAGCTCTTCAATTGTCATCTTTTCCAAGGCAGAAGGCTCAAATTCAAGCATCCTAGAAGCTTCAGCTATTTCACCCAGCTTAGTCAGCACGTGAGCCGAGGGAGAATGCAAACCATCGCTAGTGATTTCAACTTCTGGGCCAGTCGTGTCCTTAGTCGCTTGCGCAGGGCTCGACAGCTTAGGAGTATTCATTGGTGGATTATCTGGCACAAGATCATCAGCGGGTGGCTCTGCAGAAGCGGCTGGATGTCTTCAGCCGGCGGAGAGTCATCCGGTTTTGAATGCTCCGGCTCTTGGGCAGCAGGGCCGGGGGAGGACTTGTTGGTTTTCTGACGCTTGGCTTGAGCACTGTAAAATGGGAGGATCAGAATCCAAAGGATACTACTGCCGTTTAAAGATCCGGATGTCATAGTGGGAAATACTTACAGCGGGTTGATCTTGGGAGGCGGCAGAGCGGTCGCCGAAGAGTCGCCAGAAGAGGGTGATTTATGAGAAACAATTCAAGAAAGATGAGGCAGTGTCGAGGTCGCAAAGTGAAATTAATTAAACGGAGATACATACCTCTGCGGGGCGTTTCTTTGGAGCTGGCGAGTTTGGCAAGCCAGACATAAGTTCAATAGAACCAACGCTCCGGTTCTGGGGACGCTCAGCCTGTTGTTGCTTCTTCAAAACAAAATCGGGAGCCAGATAAGCAAGAGGATGAGAAAGAGGAACTTTTCCAATAACCCGCCGCGGCTTCCGGGGGACAAAATATTCTGAGCCGTAAGAAATATAGATTACCTCAGGGGCATTGGCGTGGCTTGTTTCAACATCATCCTGTGAGTAAAACAAGTGCAAGTAAAATAAGGTAATAAAATGGCAGAAAGCAGCCAAGGTTTACCTCTGAGTCGGACGATTGCGGCGGGTCAAACCATCCTTCTTGTGGGGCGGTCTTCTTGGACTGCTTAGCGAGAACTTTCTTCTTGTGCTTCTTCAAGGGAGGGACATACTCCTTCTTCCAGAAATCAGAGTTGGCCTGGAAGGGTAAACCGGTTAAACGGTAATGAGTCAGAAAAGTATAAGTGACAAGGAGAAAAAGGGGTGAAGAGTCGCCTTACATTTGGAGCCGGATTTTTCGCGTTAAAAGGTGCCAGGCCAATGGCGCTACATGCTCCGGATGCTTCATGGACAAGGCTCCGGATGACGGTGGTGATGTCATCCTCCGTTAGTGTTGATTGGCTGAAGCATAATGAACTATCATACTTGCCTTCGTATTCACATATGAGCCAGCTTCTATGACTTAAGGGCATAATCCGCCAAGAAATCCAGCAGCGGATCAAATCCAGAACTGTTAAACCATTGTCCATGAGGGCCTTGATCTTGGCGTGAGTCGGCTCGTACCTTGCATGTTCCGAAGCTGATAGCCGGCCAGGAAGCCCTGAAGTTGTCTTGAGCTAGGAGGGACGATAACTCGACAGTGGACGCTCATTCTCAGGAGAGTTATCCTTGCAGCATAACCAAGTCTTGTTCCAGTCCTTTGGATGACTCGGCATCTGCATGGCCGGAAAAGTAATATCCCTATGTCGTTGGATGGAGATCCCGCGAAGCTCTAGACTCGGACCGGCTTTCATCTCAGTTTGCCGGTTGGCGTAGAAAAACTCTCGAAATAACCCCTCAGATGGCTTGGCTTGTAGATAGACTTCACAAAGCACTTGAAAATTTCATATATTTGAGACGGAGTTGGGGGCCAAGTCTTGGTGGTGAAGCTTGTAAAAGTGAAGGACGTCACGAAAGAACTTCGAGCCGGGATGCACGAATCCTCGCTCGATATGATCAGAGAAGACCACTACTTCGCCTTCTTGAGGAGTGGGTCGCGTTTCATCACCCGAGACCCACCAATTAAGGACCTCCTTGGAAGGAAGGGTACCCGCGTGAAAAAATCCAATAAGAATTCCTCTGTGATGCAAGATCCGACCCAGTTGCATGAGTTGGAGGCGCGAGAAATGCTGGCAGCTTAAAGACTGTGCAAATTAAAAGTACGGCGAGTCAAGAGCAAAACAAATATCTATGAAGGCTTACAATTTTAAGGATTCTACAAATGATATGCCATGGTCCGCCTGATGAGAGCCGGAGAGGCCTGGCGAGTCAACAAAGAAAAGAGGAGGAGCGAAAATCGGCTAAGTCCTAGGAAACAGATTTCGTAAAGTTCAAATAAAATAACGGATCTACAAAAGCAGGAAAAATTCCTCTATTTTCAGACCTAAGGACGAACGGGCGAGGAGGACGAAACCTAAAATGGCAGGCTGGGCAGGGACCGTTCTATGTGTTATTTCTCACCGCCTATGACACAACGGCGCCGCGAGGTCGAGCGACTATCTGGAGTTCATACGCTAAAGAACGGCCAGCGGCAATGGAGTTCGAGTTCTAAACGACGACGGCGGCGAAGTTCTATAGAAACCCTACCGAAGACTGTTATGGGTCTAAGAGAAGAAGACTCACCGGCGACGGCGTGAGGAGCACGAGATGAACTCTGGTTCGCAACAGGTTGATGCAGAGGCTAGTCGACGGCGAGACGAAGACGGCGCCGGAGCAAGAGAAGCAGGAGCGGAAGTATCGGAGAGGAAGGAGATGACAGCGCGAGCGGGAGAAAGGAAATGTCATCCATAGTAGTCCTATTTAAAAGGAAAACGGGGCAGGCGCAAAAATCCAGGCGTCACAAATCATCCGACCTAGGCGGACGCCTCAATTTTCGGGTTAACTATTTAATGGAAGGATTTGGCGGTGCGTCAGCAAATCTTTTTTGCATAGTCCACGTGACGTCACGGTGGGTCACTACTGGGCGACTCGCCGAGGAACAGAAGAGAAGGATGAAATGAGCAAGCTCAAATCAACCTGCGGCCTAATGTTGGGGATATAACCCCACGGTGAGACCCGTCCTGTAGGGCTCCGAGTTAAACCGAACAGCTCGTAGCCAGCCCAAGAGTGAGTCATGAAGACTGGAGGGCCCGACAAGCGTAGTGGCTCACAAGATGGGCTGGCGAAGTGGCCTGAATGAGAAGACCCGGGCGTGTAAGCCGCCCGGGGACAACTTGGTCAGGATAGGAAAGAGAAGATAGAGGCAGACTTGGACATTTAATGAGAGTCGGCCACAACTTGTATGACCCGTGGTCTTGACCTCATGTATAAAGGCAGACCCAGGGCGACTTAGAGAGGGGGTGATTGAGAACTAGGTCAAGGTTTAGCTCCCTTGAAATCGATACAACAAGCAATACAAACATAAGCAGGACGTAGGCTATTACCTCACCTTGAGGTGCCGAACCTGGGTAAACTCGTGTCATTCGTCCCCACCAACCCCTTTGAGTCCATCACATTAGCGATGGCCTCGAATCCAAGTCCATTCACCCGGACATCTATCGTGATAAATCCACGACAAAACCAGAAACATTTTCTTGGTACTATTTGAAGCAATTTTTATGTTGCTTGTTTGACAAAAAAATTAATGATGAGGCTTGATTACTCCTCACTTCATTTTCATAGGAAATAAAAATGCATGCATGAATGCATTAGAAATCAAAGTAAAACTAGGGTTGTGAAAACTCACCCCCACTAAGCAAGAATCTCGTCCCAAGATTCAGTTGTAGGGTAAGAGGATAGAGGGGATACAATCTAGGACAATCTTCACGATCCAATTGCCATTCTTGAAGATGTTGATTCTTGGCGTCATCTTGATTTTTTCTTCCTTGCTTTGAAGATCTTCATCCAAACATAATGACAAAAGGAAAAGAAAACTCTACGAGAATCGATCTTCTCAAAGACCGAGGAACTCACGATCAACTCATAGAATGAGACGTGAGAACATCTCTTGAGCTGAGACACAAAACACACATTTAGGGCGATGGAATGAGGCAGATGACGGGGATTCATATGGCGACAATTCCACGCTAGAACATATGGCGACGAGGTTTCAATGTAGTTAGGAAATAATTGCCATGATTCCATAATGAGGCACCTTAGGGGGTGACTCTTAGAGTATTAATTTAAGTGGCAAAAAGAATTACTTTCGATCCATAGATCATTGAAACTCTTCATACCAGCATGAGGCAATTCACAATGACCATTAGAAGGAATTGGAAAGAATGGCATACTCAGATCGGAATGGATCTAGAGTTATGAAACAACTCTGCAACGGAAGGCACATTCCAATTGATACCGAGGGTATAACCCACCGTCCGAGCGTGCTCTCAAGAACTTGAGAATTTCCATATTCATCAAGGTTTTACCAACATCCATGCCAAGGATCCTGGTGACACATCATTCTACCATGATGAATAACAATGGAGGATGCATATGCAAAGGAAAACAACACTTTCCCAGATTTTACCATAGCTATGCCAAGGGAACGAAACCTGGATGATCGACAGAGAGACATTTATCGCTTCGCTTCTAATGTTCTCCTTGATGTACTAATGTAACCCAATCATAGGTCAGGTTCCCTATCTAGAACATCAAGTAAAGGTCGGACTTCGGGATCTCAAAGGGTTCCATGAGGAACAACTTCTAGAATAAGTCATATGAAATCGTCATGTAGAAGTGGTCAAATTTGCTAAACCAAGAAACTACAATGATAGATCTTCTGACTAGGGGTGTCGGTCAAAACATCAACCTTGCGGAAACCTACATCATAGATCTTGGGAAAATTTTCAACCATCATATGTTCCCGAGATTCAGATCTGGTTGGTGACAGGCTACTTCAGACTCAGCAGGTCTAAAAGAGAAAGTTTGCAACACAAATCGAAGAGACGACGTTGCAGGATTCTCAGGAAATGAACTAGAGAAGCTAGCTCCAAAGCATGAGTTGACTTGTAAGATATATGTGAACACACTGTCCAAGACAATTGCGACCATATGGAGTTGTTACAACAAAAGACAACGGAGTTCTCGTTAGGAACCAACATTCGGGATATCGAAGTCCTTGCATAAGGCATGTTCTTAAGAAGAACTCATTTTCCTTGAACAAGACAATCAGTGACTTGGTGTGCTACGGATACATATGGACTAGAGATGACTAGTCTATCAACCCATAGAATACTTCGCACATGCATGATTGGCTTGGGATGATTCCAAAGGGACAAAATAACTTATCTTTAATTCACGGCGGCAACTTGCATCAAATGCACGTGAATTTCGAGTAAGTCACTTCTTACACCATACATGTACTCTGGGAACGAGACCTGAAGATTATGCCTACAAAAGTTTCCAATACTAGCTTATGTTCATCATGAGTTATGGGGGAGATAAGGATGTTGTCGATGGGCTCAACAACAACTCATCAAAATATCCATGAGGATGCAATTCCACAACTATGTGAGAAACATAGTAGCATTGGTGAGACCAAAGGATGTAATGGTGTATGCTCATCCACGAGTAAAACAACATTACAATAATCATTGGTTCTGATTCTAATTTGACGATAGCCCATGCTCAAATCATATATTGAACAAGACAATAAATGCAAAAATTGATCACGAAGATCAATCGGTGAAGATATCATCCTTCTTTAACACACTCTCACAAACACAAAGATATCCCCTTGACATGAGCTAAGTTAGATCAAGCTTTTATCTTTCAACTCTCCAAGTTGGTGTTTACCATAACCAATTAGCTCAGGGGTATCCAACACAGAGTCTTGGAGAAGAGGTGGTTTATAGGAAAACCAACTTGATCACGAGCTCAACATAACGGTTAGGGAACAACCCGGTGATACTTCCGAGAAGATACTCGGAAAATCACGAACCACCAATATATCATTATGCTTGAGAGAAATCTTGCTTTTCAGGGCAAGATGATATGATCAAAAGAGCGAAGGACTGACACAATCCTAACTCATCAATCAAAAAGTGCACCATGGAAAATGGACTAGGTAGCACGATCAATCTTAGAATGGTGGTTCAATAACCAACACACTAAGGATGAAGTTATTGTCCATTAAATACCAAGGAACTGAGTTGCTAGGAGTATTGATTTCACACATCATGATTCACTTGTCGGCATTATGGTTTCATCAACACAGAGACCGAGGAATGAATGATGATGGCGAGAAGTATCACTACATCAAGAGTTCATAAGAGGGAGTGCAATTCTCATGACAATCTTGACATGAAGAGGGTAATAATTCGAGGTAGAACAGAGAAAAAGTTGGAGTTGCATTTTTTATCTGCGGAATACAACTGCTTTGACCCAATCCAAGAAATGGATGAGGTACTGAAGTTTGCTTCTCCTAGTCATTCCGAAATGGAATGGCTTGATGGACCACAAAAATAATATGCATCTATGAATACAAATGCACAACTACTCTTGCCTATCCATTGATAGATGAAGATTAGAGTACAATTGGAGGAGGGCAACTCAAGAGCACGTGATTTTTCTTGAGTTGTGGATGCATGGATTGAATATGTCAAACAAAGTTCAACATGTTTCTTCCAGATAACCCATGTGCACTGGTACGATTGGCAGAGTCACAACTATGAAACGGAGAACTCATCAAAAGCATTGTTGTTGTGATCTTTAGTCCACAAAAAACTTCTATCATCCTGGTTCATGGTATTGGAAGAATGATATACCACGGACCTCGAAGACTAGATCAAGGTTACAGATCATCTTGAAGGTACGAGCAAACACAATCAACGGGAATGAGCAGAATGATCCTTGGGTTCATGAAGCAAGATTTAGAATACCTACTGACTAAGTAGCACCACAACATGCTTTTGAAGACGATGGCCAGACTTTATCACACTAGAAACACAGACACAACTAGAATGTTGAGTGGTTCACTCATATGACCTAGTTTCCTAACACCTTATTAAATACGTAGAGGTAGTGGGGTACCTCAACACAATAATTACTGTGATTTGTCTGGCCAAAAGACATTAACTCGAGATGAAAGGATTTGCAATTGCATCAGATAATTTAGAAACCTTGGATAACTCGGACAGGATAACGGTTGTACGGGCATGAAATATGAGGCAACCTGCACAAGAAAACTGACAACATAACAACTAAATTCTTATATAGACATCGATCCAGCAAGACATCAACATTCCTATAAGTCTTCGGCATAGTAACTCGTCATCCTGATAGATAGATGAGAAAGCCTAGTTTTTTTATCCCCGTAGAAAAGAAGAGGGTGACTCAGAATTAGAATGACACAAAGAAAGGAGTAAAAAGAATCATACGTTCCCTTCCACAATCAACTCCCTTATATAACTAAAGCAGCTCTAGACTCAACATCGACCAGTTTGGCTTGGTAATCCTACAAGCAGTCAAGCTCTGATACCAATACTGTCGAGACCCCGATCCTAAGCCATATGAATCCAGCCTATAACATGTCCCACCAATTTGCGGCCTCACGCACGGTAACCCACGGATCCCGCCTTACCTTGGCTAGGACCATTTGCGCCTTTTGGCTCACAGATATGCACATGTCGCTAGCATTCACACGTCAAGGAATCCGGGTCGACATGACTAGTCATAAATCCAAGTGGCACAACCGTACAGGGATTGACGGGGGGATGACCCCCGGGTAGCCTCAAACGCCCCTACTGCTTTGGTCCCACCTATGGGGCAAATAGGCGGGCCGCCTTCGAGGAGCTGGCCGAGCCATGCCCCGCGAGCTCCAACCCCCCGGCACGGGGTCGCCGGCTAATCCTTCACCAGCCACGGTGTGCTGGCCGGCTGGAGCCTTGCTGTCCGGCTCCTTCCCCCAGCCGGCCCAGCATCGAATGCCCCTGATGGGCCCTGCGTGGTGACAATGGGCCCCGTCCTATCGGGGGTCGGTGCCCGCATGGCCAAAGTGGCCCCTGTCCCGTCGGGGGTCAGCGCCCGCATCGCTGCATTGGCCTCTCCCCGCAGTTGGACGGCGACCAGGCCTCCAACAGTGGCGGCCTGCTCCCAACCACTCCGCCATCTACCCCAGCATGGCTACAGGACAGCCGGCCGACCTCTGACTTCGGTCGGGCGCCGCAAGACGACGCCGCCCGTGGCACCCCGTGCCGCGATGCGACCGGGCTCGGGGCCCGCCCACGACAAGACTAAAGCTGGTGGCCCCCGCAGCCGCCCGGAGAGGCTGCCGGCTAGGTCCCCCCAGGACCGTTATACTCATATTGTAAGCCGGGGGGGTTGGTCTATAAAACCCCCCGGGCGTCCCCCATACAAAGAGAGGAAAAAGAACGACGATGCCCGAAGAAGAGCAGCGAAGAGAACAACGACAGCACCACCCACGATAGCACCACCCACAAGGAACCTCTCGAGCCGAAGCACTCAGTTCCCACCTCGATTCATACAGCTCAAGGAGCACCATTGTATCGTTTACCATCGTCTCAACGAGGCCAAGCAGGAGTAGGGGTTTTACCTCCCACGGAGGGCCCTGAACCTGGGTACATCGCGTGTCGGCCACCGTTCGTGCCTAACCCCGTTCCCGGAGTGCACCGGCGTCCTCTCGGCCCCTCACGATTAGCCTACCCATGGCATCTGCCGTGACGAAACCATGACAGTTGGCACCCACCGTGGGGCCTTCCGCGGCGCCGGCCGGAGTTATGCTCCGGGCGGGGCCCTTCACCACCTCCCCTGGCCGCCCCGGGTTCGGGCGAAACTGCATGCTCGTGGGGCTTGCTCCGGCAGGCCCTACGGGCGACGCTGCCGGCCTCTCTGACGAATGCTCCGGCCGCAGCCTCACGTTCGACGACGACGCGCTCGTCGGGCTGTTCAGCAAACTCAGCCTCGCCAGTGAGGCGCCGGCCAACAAATACCCTAGCCAGGAACGCGGTCGTGTGGTCGCCGAGATCCTAGGCGGCCGCCTCCCAGTCTACGACAACCCTGCCGCCAACCTGCGTGCCACCAAGGTTGCCTACGAGGACCTGGTAACCTACGAGGTCGAGGAGCGGGTCGCATGCGAGCGGCACATTAAGGACCTCATCGACACTGCCAACGCGCAGCAGGTCGCCCTCACTCCCGGAGGGGCCGTCTCCGAGTTCCCCCGTCCCAAGGGCGAGGGCTCTGGTGTTGTTGACCTTCGGGAGGCTCAGCACTCCAGCACCCCTCGCTCCTCCGGCCGGAACGCCCGGGGGAACAACACTCAGCGTCCCCGGTCGCGTGGGAACGAACAGTCGGCGCAGCAATCGCCCGACTGGCAGCCACCGGCTCGACGAGGCGCCGGCTGGCGGAAGCAGGCGTAGCCGCGAACACACCCCGCCTCCACGGCAGGAACCTACGCGGTCCATCCCGCCGGCCGTCTGACCTGAGCTTACGGCCCGACTCGGGCCGCGCGTCCCCTACAGCGACAACGACGCCCGGTTCCACCTCGACTGGCTGGCGCAGTCGGCTCTCCTCGAGGAGGAGGGATCGATTGGCCCGACCTGCTTCAGCCCGCAGATCCGCAATGAGCCATTTCTGCCCGGCTTCACGCTTCCCCGCGACACCCCGAAGTACACCGGGATCACCAAGCTGGAGGACTGGCCGGTCGACTACACCACCGCCGTCGGCATCGCTAGGGGAAACAAGCGCGTAGCCGTCTGCTACGTCCCCCTGATGCTGATTGGCTCTGCCCGCACCTGGATGAACAGTCTGGCTGCCGACAGCGTCAACACCTAGACGGACTTTGAGGAAGCCTTCGTCCGCAACTTCACCGGCACCTACGAGCGACCCGGTCGCCCCCGCGAGCTTGCCATGTGCGTCCAAGGCCAGGATGAGCCCCTCCGTGACTACCTCACGCGCTGGACCGAGCTCCACAACTCTTGCGAGGGCGTGCACGAGGTGCAGGCCATCCAGTACTTCATCAAGGGCTGTTGCGACGACACTCCCGTCAAGCACAAGCTCTTGTGCTCTGAGCCAACCTCCCTGACGGACTTGATGTCCAAAGCGAACAAATACACCACGGCCGACTCCTCCATGAGGATGAAAGCCAAGGCACCAACCAAGCCGGCTCCGGCTCCGGCCAAGCCGGCCGCCAACAACCGGCAACAACCCAACGGCAAGCGCAAGAACGACCAGCTCGATCACCGATACGGGAGCCGTCTCGTTGCCTCTATCGAGGAGGAGCAGCCGGCTGGCCAGGCCTCCGGAAAGCGCCAGCGCACCGGCAAGGCTGCCTGGCAGCCCAAGCTGACTTTCGAGCAGCTGTTGGACCTCCCCTTCGGGAACCACTCTGGTGCCCACCGGCCATGCACACACTCCGGTAGTGCAGCTTCTCACAGCTCCTGGCCTGGGGGGACGGCCTCCTGGCTCCCCCCGCGTCGCCAGCCCGCGGGCCGGCTCCGGCCCATGCTCCGCCTCCGGCCCCCCAGCCGGCCCACGCGGCCTAGCCCCGGCTCGAAACGACGGCCGACTGCTGGACCAATACCCCAAGCCCGACGGCTGCTACGTCGTCTTCACGAGTGAAGAGACGGACAAGCACACCCAACGACGGCTCCACCGTGAGGTGAACGCCACCGCGCCCGCGACTCCCCAGTTCATGCACTGGTCCAAGAAGCCGGTCACCTGGAGCCGGGCAGACCATCCGGCTGTAATGCCGGACCCGGGCAGCTACACCCTCGTCGTAGATCCCACCATCGCCTCCAAGAAGCGCTCTTGCCCCTTTTCACGGGTGCTGATCGATGGCGGCAGCAGCATCAACATCCTCTACCTTAACACCCTGCTCAAGCTAGGTATCAAGGTGGAGGACCTGAAGGCAAGCCGGACCGTGTTCCACGGCATCGTCCCGGGCAAGTCCTGCACCCCCCACCCCCCCGGCAAGATCCGGCTCGACGTCCTCTTCGGCGACGCCGACCACTTCCGCCGCGAGCCGATCTGGTTCGAGGTGGCGGATCTGAGCAGCCCCTACCACACCTTGCTGGGCCGGCCCGCGCTCGTCAGGTTCATGGCGGTTCCCCACTACGCCTACCTCAAGCTCAAGATGTCGGGCCCCAAGGGCATCATCACCGTTGCCGGCAAGTACCAGATGTCCATGGTGTGTGCGCGCGATGGGAGCCGGCTGGCCAAGGCCCTGGAAATCGCGGAGGAGAAGCGGCAGCTCGACCGCCTGGTGGCTCTCGCCTCTGCCCAGCCGGCCGTGCCGACTCCTCCATCCCAGTCCATCTCGCCTCTTTCTAGCCGTCTAGGGACACCAAGCAAGTGTCGCTCGATCCGGCCAACTCCACCCAGTGCGTCACCGTCGGTTCGCGCCTCGGAAGCAAATAGGAAAGCGAGCTCGTTGACTTCCTCCGTGAGAACTGGGACATTTTTGCATGTTCCCCCAAATACATGCCAGGTGTCCAGAGGAAGTTCGTCGAGGACAAACTACACGTCCGTCCGGATGCGAAGCCGATCAAGCAACCCTTGCGTCGTTTCTCTGAGGAAAAGCGGCGCACCATCGGAGAAGAGATCGCCCGGATACCCGCATCAGGCTTCATCATGGAAGTTTTCCACCTGGACTGGCTGGCCAACCCGGTCCTGGTGCTGAAGAAGAACAATACTTGGTGCATGTGTATCGACTACACGATCCAGAACAAGGCGTGCCCGAAGGACCCATTCGCCCTACCACGGATCGATCAAGTCATCAACACCACGGCCAGCTGTGACCTTCTGTATTTCCTGGACGCCTACTCCGGCTACCACTAGATCAAGCTGGACCCGGAGGACCGGCTCAAGACCTCCTTCATCACGCCCTTCGGGGCCTACTGCTACATCACCATGTCCTTCGGCCTGAAGAACGCAGGTGCCAACTTCCAGCACTGCATGCAGAAGTGTCTCCTGCCTCAGATAGGCAGGAATGTCCATGTCTACATCGACGACATCGTCGTCAAGTCCAAGAAGCACTTCAGCCTCCTCGACGACCTCCGAGAGACGTTCGCCAACCTGTGCGAATACAAGATCAAGCTCAAACCGCAGAACTGCGTTTTCGGCGTCCCTGCCGGCCAGCTTCTAGGTTTCTTCGTGTCCGCTCGCGGCATTGAAGCTAACCCCGAAAAGATCCGGGCGATCGAGCGCGTGCCCAAGCCGGCCCGGCTTCCCGATGTTGAGAAGTTCACCGGCTGCCTCGCCTCCCTCGGTTCATAAGCCGGCTTGGCGAGAAGGCCCTGCCCCTCTACAGACTCCAGCGCAAGTCGGCCTTGGTCGAGCAGGTCCAAGACCTCTCGAAGAGGCCGGCCCTGTTCGACAGGCCCAGCGAGGCGGACGCGGCGTTCCGCGACCTCATGCGGGCTCTCACCAGCGCGCCCATTTTGGCCGTGCCGGCTGAGAAGGAGCCCCTGCTTGCCTACATCATGGCCACTACACGCGTCATCAGCATCGTTCTGGTGGTGGAGTGGCCAGAGGAAGGCAGGACGCTGCCGACGTAGCATCCGGTCTACTACCCCAGCGAAGTCCTCTCCGCCTCCAAACAGAACTACCCCCACTACCAGAAGATGTGCTATGGCGTCTACTTCGCCACCCAGAAGCTGAAGCATTACTTCCAGGAGAACGTCGTCACTGTCGTGAGCACAGCACCGTTAGGCGAAATCATGGCCGGCCGGGATGCCACCGGTCGGATAGCCAAATGGGCCATCGCCATGGCCGACTATGAGATCCGGTACGAGTTGCGCACTGCCATCAGGTCCCAAGCGATGGTCGACTTCCTCGTCGACTGGGCCGAGACCCAGTTCGTGCCGCCTCCACCCGACTCCACATACTGGCGCATGCATTTCGACGGCTCCAAGATGAGGACCGGCTTGGGTGCCGGCATTGTTATCTCCTTCCCGAAAGGTGATCAACTCAAGTACACCCTCCAGATCCACTTCACAGCCTCCAACAACGTGGCCGAGTATGAAGCCCTCGTCCACGGCCACCGGCAAGCCAAGAAGATTGGCATTCGATGCATACTATGCTTCGGCGAGTCCGACCTTGTGGTCCAGCAGGTTTCTGGCGAGTAGGACGCCAGAGACGCCAACATGGCCAGCTATCGTTTGCTCGTCCAGCAGCTCACCGGCTCCTTCGAGGGTTGTGAGTTCCATCACATCCCCCGGGCAGATAACGACGCGGCCGACACGCTGGCCAAAATCGGCTCCACCCGGCAGGCTATCCCTGCCGGCGTCTCCCTCGAGCCGTTGCTGAAACCCTCGATCAAGCCGTCTCCCGAGTCGGAGTCCATCTTCATAATGGCAGGCGCTGCCGGCGCCGCAGTCGCACCAGCTACCCTGCCGGCCCCCTTGATCGTGGTCGCCTCGCCGACCCCGGCGCCACCCGCCGCTGCAAACCAGCCGGTCCCGCCGGCACTCAACACCGCCATGACAACGTCCAACCTTCCGCCTGCCACTTCTCTCCCGGGGACAAGCGTGCCGGCCTAGGGGGCTGGCGTGCCGGCCCCGGGGGCTACCGCCTTCGACGTCCCGCTCGAGCCCGAGCCGGCTCCCATCTCGGCCCCCTTGTAGGCTCTGCCCATCCTGGCGTTCCTCGAGCGCGGCGAGCTCCCCTCTGACGAGGCCACCGCAAGGCAAATCCACAACCGGGCCTCAGCCTACGACATCATCAACGGCGAGCTCATTCACCGCAGCACCACCGGTGTTTTCCAACACTATGTCGAGCCGGAGAAGGGGCTGGAAATCCTCCTCGACATCCACCAAGGCGATGTGGGCATCATGCCGCCTCCAGGTCCTTGGTGGCCAAAGCGTTCAGCCATGGTTTCTACTGGCCGACTGCCCTAGAAGCGGCCAAGGACCTGGTCGACAAGTGCGAGGGTTGCCAACGTTTCCGCGCGTAGAGCCACCTACCGGCCACCGCCCTCCAGACCATCCCCCTCTCAAGGGCTTTCACTGTCTGGGGGCTGGATATGGTGGGGCCCTTCAAGACCGCCCGAGGCGGCATGAGACACCTGTTGGTCGCCGTCGACAAATTCACCATGTGGATCGAGGCGCAACCCATCAAGAAGCTTTACGGCCCCACTGCCGTCTGGTTCATCGAAGACATCACGGATCGCTATGGCGTCCCCCATAGCATCATCACCAACAACGGCACGAACTTCGCCAAGGGCGGTCTGGCACGTTTTTGCTCGCGGCAGGGCATCCGGATCGACCTGGCATCCGTCGCCCACCCCCAGTCCAAGGGCCAGGTTGAAAGGGCAATCGGCCTAATCCTGGCTGGCATCAGGACCCGGCTCGTCACGCCGCTGGTCCGGTCGGCCAGCTGCTGGGTCGAGAAGCTGCCGGCTGTCTTATGGAGCCTCCGGACCATGCCCAACCGGTCGACCGGCTTCACCCCGTTCTTTCTTGTTTACGGGTGTGAGGCAATCATCCCCACCGACATCGAGTTCGATTTGCCTCAGGTCACCCTGTACACTGAGAAGGATGCAAGAGAGGCAAGGGAGGACGGCGTCGACCTCCTCGAAGAAGCCCGCGAGCTAGCTTTGAGCCGAACGGCCATCTATTAGCAAAAGCTTCGGGACTACCACAGCAAGCGGATCCGGCCGCTCTCCTTCCGCGAAGGGGACTTGGTGCTCAGGCGGGTTCAACGAACAGCCGGCTAGCACAAGCTCTCCTCCCCATGGGAGGGCCCATTCATCATCAGCCGGGCGTTGCACAACAACGCCTACTACCTGATAGACGCCCAGAAGCCGCAGAAGCGCAAGAGAGACGCATCCGGCGAAGAAACGAAGAGCCCGTGGAACGCGGCGCTCCTTCGCCCCTTTTACTGCTAAAAAGCAAGTGTATGTACCCTGTACTTTTGCCCCTTCAGGCCCATGAATGCAATGGGGACCTCAAGCCGGCGCTTGAGGCACACCCCTTTTCGATTTCTCCAAGTTTTCTCCTACCATCTAAGACCCGGGCCTGGCTCGCGGTCCCGGGGGCCCGCCCGGCTCCCCTCCGAGGCGGACGAATAAGTTTGAGCAAGAGGCCCTTCGCCTCCCCCGCCCTAACCAGCCACAGACCGGCCCCCGGCTGTCCGGCTGAAAGGACCGCGGGGTACGAAGGAGTTTCTCACACAAAGGTCCGCCAATGTGCAGTAGCCGGGCCAGCCCAACCATGCTACGTCACTCCCCGTGGCCGGCCTTTGCCGATTCGACCTAGTCCTAGCCGGTTGACTCTAAGATCCCGCTTGCATTCCCTAAGGGTGAAGCCCCGTCCCTGTCCCAGACCGGCTCCCGGCTGGCCGGCAGGCGGTGAAGAAGCCGAAAGGAATCCTAGCGCACACGAACAAGTCAACAGGCAAAAGGCGAAAGTAGAGCCGACACGCACTCCTTTCCATTTCTAATAACAAAACATTGATCGAAAATAGCAAAAGGCCCACGACTGTAAGGTCATTACAATACAGCTTAAAGACACCCCAGTGGGTGGAACTCCGACACTAAAAATAAAATGCAGACAAATATATACAAGGAGGAAAGACCCAAGCAGGGGCGATCTTGAGCCGTCTCGCCTCTGGCGCAGGCACCTCTAAGGCCGGCTGCTTCATGCCGGTGGCGCTGGCGCCTTCGAGGCTGGCGCTCCCGGGGCGGCCGAGGTGGAGGCCCCCGCGTCCTCAGCCAGCTCGGACGGAGCGTAGTCATCGGTGTCAAACCCATCGTCGACCGTCTCGCACTCGCTCCCCTTCGGGTCGTCGAAGGCCAGGCCGTACGAGCCATCCGAGATGGCCACGCCATCTGCACCACGCTTCGGGACGTACTCATCCCACCCAGCGAAGGATGCGAGCTCGCTCGCTTGCCTTTGCAGCTCGTCCGCCACCGCCGACAGCTCCGCTTCGGTGCCGGCACGCTGGGCCGTGAGCAACCCCAGGTCAAGCCTAGGATACCATGACCTCGCAACATGGAGCGCCATCTCTGCGCCGGCGCGCGCTGCGGAGGCCCTCCAGGGTTTCACCCGCGCTGGCCCGGTTTCCAGCCATCGACCAAGCCGGGTCAGGGAGTCCGGATTTGCAGCCCGAGGCCAAAGGGTCCGGACCAGCGCCATGTCGGCCTTCCGAAACCGCGTCAGAGTGCGGATGACCATCTCCAGGCGCACCTCGGCGGCAACCCCCACCTCTTCCAGCGTCTAGGGGGGTGCCTAGCTCGACGACCTCTCCCCGGAACCGTCGGTCCTCACGATCGGACTCCACGGCCGCCTCGGCGCTCTCTTGGGTACCGGGGAAGAGCCGTAAGAAGAGACAAGAAGTAAGAAAGGGTGAGGAAAGGACAAGGGGACGCACAAAGAAATAAGGAAAAGGAGGGACGGGAACCTACGACGTAGCATTCGGTCCACCCCGTGGCCCTGCTCCGCCAGGTTCGCCTCCCGGTCCACCGCTTCCTGGCGATAGCGCTCGGTCTCATCTTGAGCCTCGTACTTCTCCTTGAGCGCTTTCGTCAGCTCGGTGTCCTAGGCCTCCAGCTTGTCGCGGAGCACCTTCTCCCACTCCTCCGCCTCCCGGTCTGCCAGTTCCTGGCTATGGGCCTCCTCGAGCTTCTTCCGGTCCGCCCTCAGCGCCTCCGCCCTCTCATGGATCTTACGGCACTCCGCCGCCACGGTGTCCCGCTCCCCAAGGAGCCGGACCACCTGCCGCCAGGCCGGCCCCCGTCTACGGGCCTTCCTTCGTGGGAGATGACGATGGTACTGGTCCCCATCACCGTCCTCATTCTAGGGGTCGTCGACGACGTGCTCGCCACGGCCGCCCCCTTGGTGGCCGTGGCCCCCGTCTCGGATTCTCCACCACCTGCGCCCCCTAGCTGGCTCGCGTCTGGTGCCGGCGTGTCAGTAGACGGCATGGCAGAAGTCGGCGTCCCCATGGCCGGCACCTCCGACTCCGTCGCACCCAAGGTCGGCGCCCCCGTGGTCGGCACCTCCAATGTCGGTGCTCCCGAGGCCAGCACCTCCTGCGTCGGCACCTCCAAATCCACCACCTCTGTGCCCGGCGGCACGACACTCGCCTTTGGTGGTGCGTCGTCCGACACCGACGGCGCTTCGTTCCCGGCCGGCTGGGAGGCTTGGCGGCACTTGTCCACCAAGTTCTCCGCGGTCTCCCCGCCGTCACCCGCGGACCGGTCGGCACCATGGCCGCCCGGCGACGTTTCCTCCGGGCCGTCGGGGAAGGCCTCCCATGTTTGGCCAGCGGCCTCCCCGCTGGCCACCCCTCCTCCCACCGGTGGCGCTCCTTCTCCCGCAACTCCCGCTCGACCTTGTCAAGGTCGAACCACGCCTGGCGCTCTGCCTCCTCGACCGACGACGGCAGCGTCTTTTTCACCGACCCGCCGCCTGGCTCTCCTCCCAGCGAGCGCGCCTCCCTAATGGCGGCGGGGCATTAGGTGACGGGGGAGGGGGCGAAACCAGGATTCAAGTCATCAGAAGTTCAAGACTTACCCGATCACGACCGACACCGCGCGCCTTGAGGGCCCGGTCGGGTTTCCCCTCTGCCTCTTGCTCCCTCCGGCACGGCTACCGCCCGGCTGCGCGGCGGCCGCGCGCTTGGGCGCCGGCTTGGGCGCAGCCGGTGCCTTCCCCTTGTCCACCACAGCTGGGTCGCTGGCGCCTCGTGGCCGGCGCCCCCGCGGTGCCGTGACCTCCCCCTCCGAGAACTTCGTTGGGTCTTCCGCAGCAAGGGTCAGCTCCCCTCAACATCGTCGTCGGGCCAATCCCTTAACGGTGCCCGGAACGAAGACTCACCCGGTGGCTCGGCCTCGTCGTCCTTCTCCTCTGCCGCCTCCTCGTCACCCGCCTCCACCTCGCCGGCTCTCTCGGTGGCGGACGGCTCCACGTCGACGTCGTCCTCGACCTCTTCCGGGTCGGACTCCACTGAATCCGGTGCCGTTGTCGCGTAGTCCTGCAGGAGTGCGAACTTCTGCAGGCAAACCAGACGGCGCTGTTAGACCGATGGGGGGAATATGATCCGGCGGCCCCAGATTGGGAGGTGGAGCCGGCTGTTCACTTACCCGCGGTGCCAGGTGACTCCGACTGTAGGGGATCTTCCCCCACTGCCACTCCCCCTCCTTTATCTTTGCCGTCGACACGGCGTTGACCTTCCTCGCCACGTGAGTCGACCTCAGCTCCTTGGTGGAGAGCAGGCAGGGGTCATGGCGCCCTCCCATCTGGCAAATAAGATGCGGCCGGTGCTGCAACGGCAGCACCCGGCGCGCCATCATCACCGCTAAGAAGTCCGTGGCCGTGAGCCCCTCCATCCCGGTTAGCTCGCGGAGGCGGGCATTGAGCCGGTCGGCCGTCTCGGGTGCCGAGGTCGGCGTTGCCCGCCAGTTCTGCATGGCAACCGGCGGATGGTTGGCGAAATCGGGGAGGTTGATGTAGTCCTCCTCCGGCTTCACGTGCTTCACATAGAAGAACCTCCGCTGCCATCGCTTCACTGAGTCATGCAGCGGGAGTTTGGGGAAGCCGGTCCCCTGACGAACCTGGACGGAGGTGCCCCTGCAGGCGGTAATCATTATCTTCTGAGTCGCTGGATTCTTCACCATCTGCCGCTTGAAGTAGAAGAGCCGGAACCAAAAATCGAGTATGTGCTCGACTCCCAGATACCCCTCGCAGAGGACGACGAACGCCGCCAGCTGCAGGACGGAGTTGGGGGCGAGATGGTGCTGCTGCAGGCCGAAGTGCGTCAAGAACCGCCGGAAGAAGGAGCTCTCTAGCAACCCCAACCCACAGTGGAAGTGGTCGGCGAAAACCATGACCTCGCGCGACCGCAGCATCGGAGAGTTCTCCGCCCCCGGCGGGTGGGCCTCCAAGAACTCCGCCACCGGGAGCTTACGGTGCGCGCGGAGGTACTCGATGAAGGTTGGGTCAACGTCATTGCCGTCCCAGGCGCCCTTGGTCACTGCTTCCATGGCGGCGGCACACGGGTGTGACGGCGGTGCGGGGACCGACCGGCGGATTGTCCTCTTCACGGCGGCGGGCGGCGGCGCAAGCTCGCTGTCCCTCTCGAACTACTCTCTTCCCTTCTTGCTCTCTCTCTCGGCAAGGGGGCAGGGGGAGGAGCGAACCAACGGAGGCGAGGGGAGCAAACGGGCTCTTCCCCCTCACCTCCCCTCCCTATTTATACGCTGCGCGGGCGGCGGTAGTGGGGGCGCCCTTCGCGCACACCTCCTCCACGATCCCCGATGCGCGCGGGACGAACATCATGACGCCCCGAAACGCCAAACGCCCGCCCACTACGCGTGGAATCTTCGCGGGCGGTTCAGGGCCGCGGTTGTGGCGGGCCCGCCAGGCTACTGCCCGCTCCGACCTCCGCACAACGCGTTTTCCCTGCCTGGTGGGGCAACACTGGCGGCGCGGGTGGCCCCGGACGACTGCGAAGCCGGCCATCACGTGCTGGCACCACCAGGCTCCCCAGGCGCTTCCGGCGCTCGAGCATTCTTCAAGACGGCGAGGTCCGCCGCATCTCATCGGCGGGCCTCCCCGGCTTCGGGGACTACTGACGGGGGGATGAACCCCGGGTAGCCTCAAACGCCCTACTGCTTCGGGCCCGCCTATGAGGCAAATAGGCGGGCCGCCTTCGAGGAGCCGGCTGAGCCATGCCCCGCCGGCTCCAACCCCCCGGCATGGGCTCGCCAGCTACTCCTTCACCAGCCATGGTGTGCTGGCCGGCTGGGGCCTCGCTGCCCGGCTCCTTCCCCCAGCCGGCCCAGGATCAGATGCCCCTGATTGGCCCTGCGTGGCGATAGTGGGCCCTGTCCTATCGGGGGTCGGCGCCCGCTGTTGGGACCCTGATCCTAAGTCATAAGAAGCCAGACTGTAACATATCACATCACTTTGTGGCCTCATGCACGGTAAACTCAACGGCTGCAGCCTTACCTTAGCCGGGACCATTTGCGTCTTTTGGCTCACGTGTGTGAACATGTCGCTGGCAATCAAACAAAGAACCCGGGCCGACATGACTAGTCATAGAACCCAAGTGGCACATCCGTACAGGAACAGGCATACGTAAGCCAACAATGCAGGTGTCGGCCTCTAGCGTGTGTAGACGAGACATAGCAAGCTACAAGGACTCCATTACGTCGTGGGACATAAATGTCATCACTGCACGTAGACGAGTCGTAGCAGGCTACAGGGACTCCATTACACTGCGAGACATTTCCCCGAAGGGACAGACACAGCAGCAAAGTAGGATACATGCTGGTCAATCAATGTGTCCAGAGCAGTAGCAAACTACCAAGGCTCGATGGAAGCACAAAGAGGTAGTTCCCTGTAAAGAGTACTACTAAAGGCACACAACTAGGTGTAGGATCCCATACATATCTTTGCATGTCACACGTACGCACAACATGCCCGATATGTATAGATACAACTATGGCATCACAACGTAACCATACAACAACACAACGTTCATTTAGGGGCTCTTAAGAGCTAACATAGTGTGATATTACAAACAGGGGTCACAAGACCCAACACACAGTCATACAAACAACAAGCGGAAGCTTACATGTCTGGGTACAGACATCTAGAAAATAAGAAGGCCGAGAAAGCCTGTCTAACTACAAGGCCTTCCACAGGAATCAGACCTCCGGATGGGATTCCCAAGCTAAAAAAATCAACATCGATCTTATCGTCAAAACCCACTAGCAAGACTGAGGTCTCTCTGCAAAAAAATATTTAAGCAACGGTGAGTACTGAGTACTCAGCAAGTCTTACATTAGAACTATCTACATATGCATCGGTATCAACAAGGAAGTTGTGGGGTTGATGCAGCAAGCCTGCTTTGACTCGATGGCTATCATGTACTACGACTTTCAAATCTTTGTAAACTCTTGTGATGCATACACGAGTCCACTAACACCACAACAATACACCACCATGGATCCTCTCCCGTCTTCCTACGAGAGTGCCATCCACGGTACTCACACTTATCTTGAAGCTTTGATGAGTAACCTTTTAAATTGTCTATGAACCATATAAGTATCCAAGTAGTCCATATCCGTAGACGCGGCTATTTGAATAGATTGATTACCCTGCAGGGGTGTACTTCGTCACACATACTCCCGCCACTTACTGCCATGTGCTCATAAATAGGCACCTCGGCAACCTTCAAACGGAAGCCCAGCAAGGGAGTCGGCCACGACCTGACTAACCACACAAGACTCTCGTCCAGGTTGATCGCCTATTCGGGACTGAACCCGCAAGGAAGTCCGGCCAAAGTTTCCTCAACGGCCCCAAACGATGTGTACAGGGTTCCCAAGCCCACCTCGACGGATGGTACCATGCTTGGTACACCGGGCCACAATGCCTAGTCTGTCCCGAGCCCACCTGTACGGGGTGCCACCGGGTAGACCACTAGCATATCCTACAAACACCAGAAACTAGTTGCAACTCTTGAACAGAGATCGAGTTAGTTAATAAGTTGACAGAGTCAGTTAAGGATCCCAATGTGCGGTAGCAGCTAGTCTTGGACAACATACATAGGACTCAATTCTTAAGGATGGTCCCGATGAGACAACCCGCCATGTACTCCTACACGGCCCCTCATCGCTACCTTTACCAAATCGTGTTCACAACTTAACTCTCATTATCAAAACAAGTTCAGTTCACTCCGGTTCATCACCCAGATGAATCAGACCTGACACAACTCTAAGCATAGCAAGCATAGCAGGTTAAGGCACATCATAGCTCAAGCATCTACCAGGTATGCTAGGTTTCATGGTTTAGCTATTTACTGTGACAATGACAGGTCATGCAGAGGAATGGGTTCAACAACCGAAGCATGCAAGTTCAAACGTTTTGTCCTAATGCAATAAGTGAGAGCAAGAGCGAGAGAGTGGGATTGTATCGGTATGTTGAAGGGGGGGTTGCTTGCTTGATAAGACGATCACACGTTACTGCTCCTCAGATGGATACTCGACCATATCCTCCGGAACAGTGCCTAACACGAATAACAAACAACGAAGGGGGAACAAATCAATACACACCAGATGCCACAATATGATGCATGAATATGTCATGGCAATATGAGATATTGAGCTAATGCATCTAGCAACAGATTTAAATGAAGTGGGTTTGAACTCAAGGTTCAAATTCAACTTCATATATGGTTTCCATAATGCATTTGAGTTAAAAATGTCCAATTTTAACTATTTAAGTTGCTCTATCATGCATGAAAATGGTACAGATGGATTCATTGGATTTTTCTGATAAATTTTCATATATAAATTATTTCATTTTGACTTACAGAATAATTTATATGATTTTTCTAAGTTTTAGCTATTTCTGGAATTATTTTAAATCCTAACAACAATTTATTGCGTTAGCATGATGTCAACACGGTCAACTGACCGTTCTGGGTCAAACCGACACGCGGGACCCACGTGTCACAGACACAGGGTTAATCCCGCGCTGACTGGGCTTTGACCCCGCTCTGGGGCCCACTGTCACTGGCACGGGGGGGGCTTAATTAGCGCGGTGATTAGCATTAAGATAATCACCTGACGAACAGGGCCCACTGGCCAGGGGCACACCGGCGGGGATCGATGCAGGCAACCTGTGGTCGCGGCGGTGTCCACACTAGAGGCCACGGGAGCGGCGGCTGAGGACACTAGGGCAAAGCCCTCGCTCGCCCACACCCGGGAGAGCTAGCCAGGGCCGCGGGAAGCAACGGAGACGGCGGCTACGACGCCGGAGGCGAAGGCTGGAGCTTCGGGCGCAACGGTTGCGGCGCTAGGGCCTGCGAGAGGGGTCGCCGGTGGCCGGGGCGGCACCTACGGGCCCGCGGAGACATGTCGGGGTGCTCAGCTGAGCACTGCGGGTGCTCTGGCCATGGTGGCCATGTGCACTGGCGGCGAGGAGTTTAGGGTGAGACGGGGAACGACGACTACGACGTCTAAATAGCGTGAAAAAGGAGGGGGATCAACGGAGGGGCTCACGGCGCATCAGAAGACGGTGCTCGCGGGCTCTGGGAGGCGCCACGGCGACGAATTGGCGGCGACGGCAGCTTCGGGAGCCAGTGGGAGAGGAGAGCAGAGAGGGCGAAAAGGGAAGTGAGAGAGATAGCGGTGGCGAGAGAGAGGGAGAAGGCACTGGGCGGCCATGCTGGCGCATCCGAAGGGTGCCACAGCAGCCAGGCGAGCAGGAGTTGGCCGGCGTGCCGCGGGCACACGCCCTCTTGCCCACTGGCAGGAGGTTGAAGACGGCGGGGCTGGCTGGGCCAGCTGGGCCAGCTCCACCTGGGCTCCTCCTCTTTTTTTAATCTTTGCTCTTTTTGCTATTTCTGATATTGCATTTATTTATTTAGGCACTAAATTTATTTTGTAAAAATTGTGAAACTTTTTCTGGGCACTAGAGGAAATATTCCAAAGGCCCTGGCCAAGTTTCAAATTTGTTGGAATTTTAAATTATTTATAGCATTTTAAAAACCTCAATCTGATCATTTATGGATTAAATTCAAAACCCAAAATGACATTTTAAAATATGCATCACCCCTGGTTTATGTTGCCACATTCTTCCAGAGAGGATGAACATTTTTTTAGAGCCACTTTGAATCATTGAAAATTATAATTGGTTGGGCCTATTTGAATTCAAATAGTGCTGGGGTTTTGATCATCCCCATTTAAAGTTTAGAGGAATTTAAACATGATGCAAACCCAAACATGGATCCTAATGCATGCTAATGCTAGGGATGTGACACCCGCATGGCCACAGTGGCCCCTGTCCCGTCGGGGGTCAGCGCCCGCATGGCCGCAGTGGCATCTCGCCGCTGCTGGACGGCGACCAGGCCTCCAACCACTCCGCCATCTACCCCAGCATGGCTACAGGACAGCTGGCCGGCCTCTGACTTTGGCCGGCCGCCGCAAGACGATGCCGCCCGTGGCACCCCGGGCCGCGACGCGACCGGGCTCGAGGCCCGCCCACGACAAGACTAAAGCTGGTGGCCCCCGCAGCCGCCCGGAGAGGATGTCGGCTGGGTCCCCCCACGATCGTTATACTCATATTGTAAGCCGGGGGGTTGGTCTATAAAACCCCCCGGGCCTCCCCCATGCAAAGAGAGGAAAAAGAACGATGACACCCGAAGAAGAGTAGCGAATTGAACAACGACAGCACCACCCACGATAGCACCACCCACAAGGAACCTCTCGGCCCCTCTCGATTAGCCTACCCATGGCATCTGCCGTGACGAAACCACGACAAGGACAGGCATACATAATCCAACAATGCAGGTGTCGGTCATCAGCGTGTGTAGACGAGTCATAGCATGCTATAAGGACTCCATTACACTGCGAGACATTTCCCCAAAGGGACAAACACAGCAGCAAAGAAGGATACACGTTGGTCAATCAATGTGTCTGGAGCAGTAGCAAGCAACCAAGGCTCGTTGGAAGCACAAAGAGGCATTTCCCCATAAAGAAGGCTACCATAGCTACACAACTAGGTGTCGAATCCCACACATACCAATGCATTTCAATCATACACGCACTATGCACGATATGCATAGATACAACATTGCATCACAACATGTCACCCCCAAAATGCGGTCCTATCCTTATTTTTGGCACGAGGGCCTCGACGGGGATGGAAGCGCATCTCGATGCGTTCGCAAGAATGGATATCATTACAAGTACATGTACAGAAGAGATGAGTATTTGGAATTGGCTTACACTCGCCACAAGCTACATCAGAGTCACATCAATACAATAACATCTCAACCATCATACATAAGAGGAGGGTCCGACTACGGACGAAATCAAAAGATAAAATGACATCCACCCTTAATATCCTAGGCTGCCGCCTGGAACCCATCGAAGATTGATGAAGAAGAAGAATAACTCCAAATCAAATCAAGCAACATGCTCACGTCAAATCATCACATTACCTGTACCTGCAACTGTTGTTGTAGTAATCTGTGAGCCACAGGGACTCAGCAATCTCATTTCCAAGGGTATCAAGACTATTAAAGCTTAACGGGTAAGGTATGGTTAAGTGGTGAGGCTGCAACAAGCGACTAAGCATTTATTTGGGTGGCTAACTTATGATTACAGAAAGTAAAGTATGGTGGTCTACGCATAACGGACGTGAACTAGAAATGATCACTAACTGATCCTGAACAACTACTTACGTCAATCATAACCCCACCATGTTCTCTTTCGGATAAGAACTCACGAGAAGAGACAGTCACGATTATGCACACAGTTGGTGTACTTTATTTGAGTTTACTTCAGGTTTACTATGACCGGGTGTTAAACAAAGTATCCAAGTTTGCCACATAACCGCGGGCACGGCTTCTCGAAAAGATTTAAATCTATAGGGGTGCTCCAACTCATCCATCATAAATTAACCACACGCAGCGGGAATAACCTCAACCACGGATCTTGTGATCATCCTCGGAAATTCCAAAAGAAATCCAACACCTCGAGATAGCCCAAAGAATAATGAGAATTCCACACTCAAGACGTTCGAGAAAGGTAAAACAAATCCAGCAAGGCCTCCCGACATGTCGATGATCCCGATAGGAGCCGCGTATCTCGTTCTCAGGACACGGAGGATAAGCCACGCATACGGAGGCCTGATATAAATCTCCCAAGTTGCCCTGGGTTGGTCCCGCACAGTGCTCTAGTTTGGACCAACACTCATGAGGTGCACTGGCCCGGGTTGTTGATTAATTATCCACGGGGTAATTACTCCCTATGCAAGTTCATTAGTTATTATGTAAAAGTAGTACCAATGTTGGGCCTTGCCAGACAAGTTTTATCCCCAAAACGAAAATCAAGGGGGTCCCCATAACAACCAAGAGCATGTTAGGAGCGCTCATTTATGGAACATAACACCGGTTTACAAGTAACTAGGGGCGGCAAGAGTGGAACAAAACACCGAGCAAAAGGCCAAGCCTTCCACCTTTACCAAGTATATATGTGCATTAAATTAAATAGCAGCAATATTGTGATATAACAAAAGAATGTCCATGTTGACACTTGGAAGCAATTGCACCTGTATCTAGAAACGCTATAAGAAGGGCTGAGCAAGTGGTAACACAGCCAAACAAAGGTTTGCTGGGATGTGGAGGGGTTAGAGGCTTATCAAGGCAATGTTGGTAGGCTTATCAAACATGTGGTAGGTAGCGAGACATAACGATAAAAGACGAGACAACTAGCATGGCAATTATAGTAATGGCATCCAGGGAAATATGTCATCTTGCTTGAGATCCCTATCACAACACTAGTAAGAGTCATAGGCTAGCATTGGGTTTGCATCATCATCATCATCTATGCATCAATATGAAATGGGGAGAAGAAGAAAACCCCACCCACTTAATGAATTAAAGGATTTCTAGATAAATGAAATTTCAACAAATCCAAAATGCCCATAAAAAATGTCCCCTATGTCTGATAATTAGGGACATGGATATACCAGGGGCCATTTGAATTATTTGAACATTTAAAATAATTTGAATTAATGGTTTAAGTCCCTGGAAAATGAGAAATAAAGCAAATATCATTATCACTATTTTCAAAATAATCTGAAACTGTTATTATAAGTTTGGAATATCCAAACTTCAATTTAGAAAATATGTGGGTCATTTTGAAAAGTTATTTTGGACCTGCAAGAAATAAAACAAATATCAGAAAGAAAACAAAAAAATAAAAAGAAAGAAAAAAGGGAAAGAGGCTTACCTGGCCCAGGTAGGAGATGGCCTAGCCCACCAGGGCCAAGCGGTCATCTTCAACCTCTGCCAGTAGGCAGAGGCGAAGTGCCGCGCGGCGCCGGGAGGCCTCCACCTCCTCCCTGCCTGCCCGCCTCTCTCCAGCCAGCGAGGCGTTGTGGATGACCTCGCCAGAGACGTCAGGATCGAGCCGACTCCCTCCTCTCTCGCACCTTCTCCCCTCTCCTCTCCGCCTGTCTTCCTCCCAGACCGAGAGCACCGCCGCCGTTGCTCGTAGCCACCGGCCACCGCTCGCCTCCCCAGTCGGTCCAACAGCTCCGCCATGTCAAGCTGCCCGTGCCCGCTAGAGGAATCGCACCGGGAAGCCCCGAAGACGCCGTCCGCTCCATCTCCTCCGTCTCCGGTCGCCGGACGCCGTCGACGATTCGCGCCACCCGGTCGTCCCCGAGCCCACTTACCAGCCTGACCGACTCCCTGTGAGCTCCCCGTGCTTTCCCCTCTCTCCCCGTGGACCCCTTCGCCCTCTAGCTGCCGTCCCCGCCTTTGCCGAGCTCCGGCCGCCGCCAAAACGGACGTGGCCGTCGACTCCGGCCACCCCAGCCCCTCCCGACCCCCTAGATGGACGCGGACGTGTGCGGGCTATCTCCAGGTGGTCTCCGCATGCTCTGCCGCCGTGTCTACGCGATTCCAGCAAGTCGCCGCCGTTGTTTTGGTCGTCGCTGGCGAGACTCCGGCGCCGCTGACGTGGCCAAGTTGATTAGGCTAACCCTCGCACTAATTAATCCCCCTCCAGTCGCTGACAGTGGGCCCGAGGCCAAGTCAAACCCCTGGTCAGCGCGGGATTAACCCCTGTGACACTGACCAGTGGGGCCCCATGTCAGGTTTGACCCAGAGCGGTCAGCTGACCAGGCTGATGTCATGCTGACGCATGGCTGACGCAGTAAATCTATTTTATGATTTTCAATAATTCCATAAATAGTTAAAAACTTTGAAAAATCATATAAATTAATCTGTAAGTCAGATGAAAATAATTTATATATGAAAATTTATCAGAAAAATCCAATGAATCCAATGGTGCTACTCTCATGCATGATAGAGCAACCTAAATAGGTGCACATGGACATTTTAGCATTAGGTCAATATATGGAATTTGAAATGAGAACAACTTTGAACCTATATTCAAATACATTTCAAATTGACATGACTAGTAGCTACATTAGCTCATCCATGCACATCATTATGCCATGATCATGCATCATATTGTTGCATCTGCTTGTATTGAATGTTTTCATCTGCGTTGCGGTAGGTCCGAATCCGGACGATACTACTCCGTACCCTAACGAAGGAGAGAACTCTTCCGCAACCCAGCAAGGCAAGCAACCCCATTGATCATTCCGGTAACATCCCATTCTCTCGCTCCTGCTCTCATTATTGCATTAGGACAAACGATCAGATGTCAGTCATACACGGCAGATGATCCTATTCTTATGCATGACCTGATCTTGTCACAGTAAATAGCTAAACCTTGTAACCTAGCATACCTGGTAGATGCTTGTGCCGTGTTGTGCTTAGCTTACCTTCATGCCATGCTGCTATGCTTAGAGTTGTGTCAGGTCTGATTCATCCGGGTGATGAACCAGAGTGAATCTGTGATGTTCTTATGTGATGAGCTCATAACGAATCCGTTTTGGTAAAAGGTGGCGATGAGAGGCTATGTAGGAGTACATAGTGGGTTGTCTCATTGGGTCCATTCTTAGGAACTGGGTTCCGTGTTTGTGATCCAAGACGAGATACTACCACATGTTGGGCCCTGAAATATGACCCCGCTCGACTTATCAGTCGCTTAGTCTTTGGTCCAGGTATTGCAAGTAGTTTCTGGTGTTTATAGCATGCTGGAGGCCGTGCGTAGCGCTGACCCTTGGGGTGGGTTACGACGCGGTAGGCAGTGGCACGGTGTACCAAGGGTCACCCGAATGGTGGGCTTGGGAACCCTGCGCACATCGTTTGGGACCGTGGTGGAAACTTCGGCCGGACTTCCATGCGGGACAGTCTCAAATAGGCGGTAGCCTGGACTAGAGGTCTTATGTGATTGACGGTCGTGGCCAACTCCCTCGCTGGGCATCCGCTTGAAGGTTGCCGAGGTGCATGGTTTATGGCAAACAGCGATAAGTGGCGAGAGCGCGTGTGAAGAAGTACACCCCTGCAGGATTATGAAACTATTCGAATAGCCGCGTTCGCGGATATGGACTACTTGGAAAACTTATGTTGTTCATAGATAACCAAATGGATACTTCTAAAATTCTCAAGACAAGTGTGAGTACCGTTGATGGCACTCTTCCGGAAGGGGAAGATGAGTCCATGGTGGTGTATTGAGATGGTGTTAGTGGACTCGCGTGCGATAGCTAATAATGTAACTAAGGGTTTAAAACTGAATAGTGTAGGTTAGCCATGAGTCAAAGCTGGCTTTCTGCATAAACTCCACCCCCCCTTTGTTGATACATGAGCATAAATAGACTAGGTCTGTTTTAAAGACTTGCTGAGTACGATTGTACTCATCCTTGCTTAATTAATGTTGCAGAGGAAAACCAGGACCCATCAGGTGGGTTCTATCTAGACGTTGACGATACCGAATAGCTGGTGTCCCAGCTACGATCTTGCCCGTGTGGTGGGCTGTAGATAGTCAGGCCATGTGCCTCCTTTCCTTTTCACTGTCCGTAGTTCCGCTGGCTTGTATGAACTTGTTTGTATGACTTGAGTGCCGGGTCGTGTCACCCCTATCTGTATGAACATATTATGCAGGGCTCGTCTGAGCCTCTTAAATAAAAGTCATGTTACTGTATGGTTATGTTGTGATGCCATGGTTGTATCTATGCATATCGGGCATGTCGTGCGTACGTGTGACGTGCAACGGTATGTATGGGATCTGACACCTAGTTGTGTGCCTTTAGTAGTACTCTTTACGGGAAACTGCCTCTTTGTGCTTCCATTGAGCCATGGTAGCTTGCTACTGCTCCGGACACATTGATTGACCGGCATGTATCCTTCTTTGCTGCTGTGTCTGTCCCTTCGGGGAAATGTCTCGCAGTGTAATGGAGTCCCTGTAGCCTGTTACGACTCGTCTACGTGCAGTGATGACATTCGTGTCTCACGACGTAATGGAGTCCTTGTAACTTGCTACGACTCGTCTACACACGCTTGAGATCGACACCTGCATTGCTGGGTTATGTATGTCTGTTTCCGTACGGATGTGCCACTTGGGTTCTATGACTAGTTATGTCGGCCCGGGTTCTTTGTTGTATGATTGTCAGCGACATGTTCACATACGTGAGCCAAAAGACGCAAACGGTCCCGGCCAAGGTAAGGTGGCAGCCGTGGAGTACCGTGCGTGAGGCCGCAAAGTGATGTGGCTTGTTACAGTATGGAATCATATGACTTAGGATCGGGGTCCTGACAATCCCGCTCGGAAGCAGATCGACTCCATGAAGAAGATGAACCAACGTAGTTGAACGGATCCTCACACTCTGAACGCTTTCGGAACTCTACCGAGAAGAAGAAATCCAAAACAAAAAATTAACACAAGATACACCACAAAATATGCAAAACATGATGCACAACAAATATGATGCAGGTCCGGCTTGATATGCAATGCATGACAATTCACAACAATCAAATACAACATATTAAGTGAAGCTCAATATGCAACGAGTTGCATATTGACGAAACTCCACGATCAAATATTTAGTTCACTCTCATTAGGTACTCGTCAATGTTAAAATTTGTTAGGCATGGCAAGAGGTGAAGCATAAGTAAACTAACTATCTAGGCATCTTAAATGAGGTCAGAAATAACTTATAGCATTTCCGAAAATGACCCCATATGTTAATTTCGAAATTGGTCCAGATCTGAACTAATCATATTTTATATTTTTTAAACAACATAATAAAGCATACCATGTTATTCTACACGTCATTCTAGTCAATTTACATATTAGAACATCTCAATCGGAGCTACGGTCTAAAAGATATGAGCAACACAAGATGCACATGTCATGAATGCAAATGCATGGGGAAAACAATCACAAACAATTCAAATCATGAATGCAGCAAGTTATTATTAAACTACAAGAGATTCTAAGCAAGTTTCATATATGGAATGACCAAAACGGAGCTGCGGTTCACCCACAATCAACGAAACAAGTTTTCGTTGAAATCTGCCAAAAACAGCAACATAGCATTTTGAACATATGAAAACAACAAGCTACAAGATTCCAAAATGCACAAAGTAGGCATGGGGCAGTACCATACAACATCCACTTCATTTCATCTTCACATATCATATTCAAAACATGCATGGATCACTTGGTAGGCAGCTCACAAGAAGTCTACTTGATAACGTTTCAGACTTAATGAAAATAGCAGTTTTCGACAATGCAGTTTTATCACGAAGGCATATTGACAGCAGTGAAACTATATTCTACAGGTCATATAATGGCATGAAACTTAACAGCATACTATAGGACAATTTCAACTACAAATAACTCCATTACACCTACCACAAAAGAGTTCTAAATCACTAGCAAATCGCATGGCAAGACAGCAACAAAATATAACAGATTCCAGACTTCGAAATATTTTGGACCTCGAAACAATAGAATTTTTATAGCAAGTTGACAACAAGAAAACAACACCTAAACATGCATATCTATGACAAGCCAAATGTCCATGGGCTAGGACACATATCAACGGGCATTTCTCATGTTCAAAATTATTTCATAGCATGCACAAATTAAATCACATGAAAATGACAAAAGGGCATCACGGCATAAATGACATGCACACCAACATGCTAAAATGACAAAACTAAATGCATAGATAAATCATATGGATTATTCGACCCCGAAAACATATATAATATGTATAGGTTCATGTGGAATATTAATCACAATTAAATATGCGAGTATTAGGCCTAATCACCTTAGCGCAATCCATTAATGCAAAATATTTGCAATCATCATGCCAACATTTTTATCATGCATGAAAATGCTATGCCAATGAGATGAACATTTTTAACATGTAATTTTATTAATTTCGATGCACGGTTAATAAAATGATGATAAGGCAATATCATGACAAATATGCAAAATGATGCAATCAACAAGTTAAAATATTTTGACATGGATGAATATGACATGTAATTAATCTACGTAATTTTCTAACCATATTATCTGTATAAATTATTTTATAACAATGCACGGTTAATTTTAAAATACATTTTAAAACATGCAATAGGGCCAACACATGGAATTAATTAAAAAAATGCAGGTGAGGCTTGCTGCCCACAATGGGCCAAGCCCACTCGGTGGAGCAACTGGCAGGGAGGCTACTGGGCCTGGCGGGGCGACGACAGGCCCACGTGAAGGCATAGCGGGGTCAACGCGGGCACGAGCGGGCGCTGGGAGCCTCGTCCTCCCCGTGCTCCCGCACGAGGGCACGCATGGCGGTGGCTAGGCGACGGAGGGGCTGCGGCTCCGGCAGTTCGGCGGCGGAGGGTCGGGGCAGCCATATCTGGCCGGCGGCAGCCCGTTCCCGGCGGCAGGGAGGCAAACGGCGGCGGCGGCGGAGCTCGGCGGCGGCGGCGCGGACCTGCAATGGGGAGAGGCCGTCGGGGGGTTAGACAAAGAGAGAGAGAACGAAAGAGAGAAGGGGAGGAGGAGCTGGAGGTCCGGCGAGGGGCTGCAGGTTCGGCAACCCAGCGAGCTGCGGTGGCGAGGTCGTTCGAAGGGAGGAGATCGGGAGGAGCTCGGGAGCCTCCATGGATGAGCTCGGGCAAGCTCCGGGAGAGCTTCGGTTGGGCCCAGTTGGGCTTTCCCGGGCCTCCACATGGGCTCGGGCGGGCTGGCGGCTGGAGGAGCGAGAAGGGGCTACTGGGGTTAGGCCAGATTAGGCAGGCTAGGGGGCTATATATAGGTTTCGGGCTAGGGTTAGCTGACGCTGTCCGTTTTCGGACCGCCGGGTGTCGACTCGACGGACCGGAAGCGGAGAGGGGCTACGGCGGCTGCGCAGAGGGGCTAAGTTGGGAAGAGAGAGAGAAATGTGACCCGTGGCACAGAGTTTTTAAAATACCGAAAAACGTCTGACGATAACCGATGACCACACTGCTATGGACGACCGACGGGGTAACTAAAGAACTCGGATCGCGACGAAAATCGACAGGCGGTCTACCTACGACATAACAAGACCGCATGCCAAGTTTCAACTCAATCCGAGAATATTTTTGCGCGCACTTAAAAACGGTTTTATTGACGATGTCGTAGGTGCATGCGTGTGTGGTTGGTCTCGAAACGTGCAATAGCAAGAACGAAGAGAACCGGCGACTACAAACGGATGAAAGTTTTCGAAAACGACAGATGATGCAATGCACATGATGCGAATGATGCGATGATGAATGCAACACCCAAATGAACACAAGACAAGAACAGAAACACAAGGGGAATCTTCTAGAATCTTTTGGAACGTCGGTCCCGGGCTGTCCCAACTCTCCCCCACTACACGAGGATCTTGTCCTGAGATCTAGAATGAAAATGGGAAGAGAAAGAGCAAAAGGTAAAACTTAGTTGCTTTCTGACAAGCAAATGAAACCAATGATCATTGTAGGTTTGAAAGAGATGAAGAATGAAGAATAAGCAAGAATTCACAGGAAATTTCGGCAGCACTTCGGTAGGAAAGAGAGGGAAAATTAGATATGATGGAAACAAATTGAAAGAGAGGCACCAAACTTCGGTTGGAATAGAATCAAACTTCATAAGACAGAAGGAACAAGAAAGATTTCACAGCACTCTGGTTAAATGAATAAGCAAGAAAATAACATGATCATGAAACAACCATACGATGGATTGAAGAGAGAAACATCACAAGGCCTCCAGAACAAAAGAATAGAAGCTTTATCTATGAAGAGAAGAGAACTGAAAGAAAATGACAACTTCCAGCACAAATGAATTTGGGAAGCATAGGTTGAATAGAGTTGATGAAGAATCGACAATGAAAATAATAGCTCATTATGGGCTTATGGAACACATCCCAAAATAATGAGGTGACAACCAGCCACAAGAGAACAATTGATTGCTTGAGAACAACAAGATATGCAAACCTTCTTTCACCAAGAAGATAAGGAGAAAACTTGGATCATTTATAACACCATGATAGCAACAATCCTTGTGAAATGCTTTAAGTGAAATCCAACCCAAGATAACTCTGAGAAAACAAGACGGGTTTACTTATCTTTATTCTTGACAATCTTCCTTCGAGACTGCTCATCATCAAGCTAATAACACCATCTCAAGGACAATGGAGAAGGAATTGAACTTAGAAATCCAAGATAAAGAACACTTGAGCACCTCCAACAAGAATCTTGAAGAACACTTGAAAATGAAAGAAATATTGATGAACCACCATGAAGAACCCCCGGAAGAACTCTGAAACGAAAGGATGACAGAAAGAATTGAAGGATGGAAAAAGAATAAAATTGGGCCTTGCTATGAATTAGATGGAGCTTAGCGACAAGATACTTCAGAAAAAATAGGAACTCCGGAAAAGAAAAATGACCACTTGGGATAAAGAATTTGATATCATGAACACTCCGGAAGAAGGATTGAAATCACTTGAATCAACAAGAATAAGAATTATGATATGACTATCCTTCATCAAGTTAAATTGATGACAAGCAACGGATTTCACACATCACTTATTCTTCTTCACAAAGAATGAAGAGAGATATAGAGCACAAACTTGAAGAAGTCCTGAGTGAGAACATCGGTTAGAATTCACAAACGAAAGAGGATAATGCAAATGAATGAAAAACACGACAACAAAGAGAGCATGATCCACCTAATAGAAAAACTTGAACGAAGCATCGGAATAATTGAGATACGAACAAAGGAACAACAATTGAGAAGAATTTGAGAACAAAAGCTGAGAACAAAGAAATCTTCTGAAACGATGGCCTTCGGAGGATCAAGAAATGATAACCATTCTGAATGCACCGGATGGATATGGAAGGAATAACACATGATGAAACCATGAATCCTTGGAAGAACGAACAAAGATTTAAGAGAAACTCTCCTTGGGTCTTCAAGCAGAGAATGATGACGAGAAACAACACCCTGAATTACTGAGACACCCCGGAACAATGAATAAGGAAAGGAAAATGATTAGAAGCGATCATGGAAGGGAATACGACTGATGAAAATCATTCTTACATCATATTGAAAAGAACTTGAGGACATCTCCGGAACAATTAGAAGAGTCAGGTATGATCCTGGGAAAGACCGGTGGGTTATGGGCCCACTGAAAAGAAACCACCGTTGACACAATTTATTAAAAGAGAGATTGCACCGGTAAAAATTAAGAACTTGAAGATATGAGACCTTTGAAATAATTTAAGAGGATAAGAATGAAAAAGAATGCCTTGTGAGATATCTTCAACACTCCAGATATAAAAGAGAGCGATAAATAAACAAGAGAGGCTTGATAAGATTTCCAACATGGGAGAGCAAATAGAGAATGAAAATGATATGATGAACACCAAGAATTTGAATTGAATCCATCAGAAAATAATAACAACGAAACAAGAATATGCGGATAGATCTTGAAATTGAAACTCTTGAGAATATACACAAGAAATCACAGGAAACAAGATAGCAGAAGCATCACAAGAATAGAAAAGACACTTGGATGAGAATACAATCACTAAAGAAAAGGGAAAGAGGGTGGGGAAAACAAGGAAAACCTGGAACAGATGAGACAATCTCCGGAACGAAATATGAGGATTGATCTTGCAATATTGAAGAGGATAGAATATCTTGAAGAGAAGCACACCGGTTGAAAAGAATTGATATGATAACTTGACTGGGCAAAAGAATTAACATTCTCACAGAAATAGGAGAACACTACTTAGCAAGATATGAATTCACCACTTGACATCGAAGCAACTCGAATTACCATATTCAAAACAAAACAAGGATGGGGATTATGAAACAAGCCAGAACAAATACATACCCACTATGCACTTGTTGGAAAGATAATCCTAGGTACCTACTTGAATTCCCACCTAAGAACTTCCGAAAACTTTCTTGTTTATACGATTCGGGTTGCGGACCCAAGAACCTACCCTAGGTAATCAGCTGCAACTGCACCCACAACCTTCCACACAATAATTCACGAAACTCCGCAAACTCGTCTACTCTCGAATCCTCGAACTCACAACGATACTAAACCATGGTGGTACACCGGACGCCTCCCCAGTATTGTGTGACTCCGACCTTATCGCACCACGATAAGTATTGAAGCAATTCTGAACATCCTCCGTCCTGAGATACTAAGAAAACTAAATGATAACGATGTGCCAACATTCCCTGGAGCTCGACTCCCCAGAAGAAATCAAGTCAGATAGGAGGCACCAAGACAGAACCCTGTCACATCGGCATCATATAGTTTCCAACATACCCACATGATCCTAAAAAAAATTTGAGCGAGAAGAGAAGTGGAAACAAAATTCCTAAGTTGCATGCCTCACCAGAGCATAGAAGAGGAGTAAAAGAATCCTACTCTCCGATATAACTAAACTCAAAACACATTTTCACTAGACTCGACTCGACCAAGTTCGATCAATCAAGGGGGATCCTAGGTCGGTACAGGCTCTGATACCAACTTGTCACGCCAAGATGCGGTCCTATCCTTATTTTTGGCACGAGAGCCTCGACGGGGATGGAAGCGCATCTCGATGCGTTCGCAAGAATGGATATCATTACAAGTACATCTACAAAAGAGATGAGTATATGGAATTGGCTTTCACTCGCCACAAGCTACATCAGAGTCACATCAATACAATAACATCTCAACCATCATACATAATAGCACGGTCCGACTATTGACGAAATCGAACGATAAAATGACATCCACCCTTGCTATACCAGGCTGCCGCCTGGAACCCATCCAAGATTGATGCAGAAGAAGAAGAATAACTCCAAATCAAATCAAGCAACGCGCTCTGATACGTCTCCGTCGTATCTATAATTTTTGATTGTTTCATGCCAATATTCTACAACTTTCATATACTTTTGGAAACTTTTTATCCTATTTTTTGGACTAACATATTGATCCAGTGCCTAGTGCCAGATCCTGTTTGTTGCATGTTTTTTGTTTCGCAGAAAATCCATACCAAACGAAGTCCAAATGCAATAAAAAAACCTACGGGGATTTTTTGGAATATTTATGATTTTCGGGAAGAAGAATCAACGCGAAACGATGCCCGAGGGGGTCACGAGCCCTGGAGGCACGCCCTACCCCCCAGGCGCGCCTGGAAGGCTCGTGACCAACCCTTAAGCCGTTTGGGGCCCTTCTTTCTCCACAAGAAAGATATTTTTACAGGGAAAATCCCTTCAAAATTTCACCCGATCAGAGTTACGGATCTCTGGGAATTTAAGAAACGGCGAAAGGAAATAATCTGGGAGCGCATAAACAGAAGGACACACAGAGAGAGATCCAATCTCGGAGGGGCTCTCACCTCTCGGTCGCCATGGATACTGTCGTGGGAACAAGTCTGACAGTAGAATATATGGGTATGAATGGAGAGGGCAGATTCCTAGCTACGGCGAGGGTGTACACACAGATGTATGAGTTCAGGCCCCTCTCGTGGAGGTAAAAGCCCTACGTCTCAGCGCTCGTAAGCTTATGTCGAGTGGAATCCGGAGATTACAACAGTGTCGTTAACCCTTGTACGGGAGGGGGAGGGGCGGCTTATATAGAGTCCGCTACCCCTCATAATTGTCCTGCAGTCAAGAGCTGATCATGGGGTATAAAGATGGTAGTTATAGGTAACGTACGCTATAAATGCTAATAATGACCATTAAACGGTCGTCTGCCCGTTGGGCTCTTTGTAACGGCTTCTGGTCTTCTGGCGTCGAGGGCAACGAAGCATGTCGTGTGTCACGCGACCGCCGAGTGGGAAGAGGGCTTCCAAGTGACATACTGTCGAGTGACCTTTAGGCGCCTCCAAGTACGCACTCGGAAGTTCATGCTTGATCTTCAACTCCTCTATGTTAGTGTCCTTGGGAAGGGTATGTGGGCCCTGTTTAGGACCCTACGCTAGGTACATATACTCGTCATTAGCCCCCGAATGGATCGGGCTGTGAATGGGAAAAGAAGACTTCGGGGTCGACCTTGAACTGGAGTGTCCAATCCTCGGAGAAATGTCTTTAGCTTTCGACTGAATCTTGACCTTCGGAGTCTATTTGGACTTGTCCTGAAAAACATTCCGAATGATATTCGAGGTATCAGAGAAATTTGCGTCGACCGGATTCTCCTCCGTTCGCCCGGATCCATTCAGCCTCAAAAGCATTTGAGTGACTCTTTGCGATCCGTCCTGTACCGAGTGAAATGAAGGCATCTTGAGAAAGGATGGGCCGGTCTGTCAGACCCGGATTCTTCGGGATACGAAAATCTAGGAGGCGCGTGCGAGCGCGCAAAGATGATAGCACGATTTGGGTGAGCGGGCGCATGATTCCTCGATTTTTGCGCCAGACATATCGCACGACGCCTCGATCTTCGCGCCGGACATTTTGCCACGTATCGGGCGCTATATGCGGTTGGCGTGTGCGGTTATCTCATGGGCCCACTGGTGAGTGACTCGCTCGACGGTGAATAAAGCCTCCTCCGGCTCGGCCCGCACGGCTTCCGCCATAGTCTTCCGCTCTCTTCTTCCTCTACTCCCCACATCCGCCATTTTCTCTCGCTCTGCGCCGACGACAACCGCCGCCCGACGATGACGAAGAACGCCACCGAGAAGCTAGAGCGAGCGAACAGGGGCGCCACGACACGCAAGGGGAGGAAGCCCTTGACCGCTCGGTTCATGGCGCTGGCGGGCTGGATACAGGGGGATTTCCTCCCCTCTGTCATTACCGCCGAGGACCTCGAGGGTCTCGTCGCCGACGGGCTCATAGCCCACAGAGCGTGGAGGCTCCCCAAGGGAGAGATCGAGCCCGTGCCGCGTGAAGGAGAGAGGGTACTGCTTCTATCCCATGTAGAAAGGGGTTTCTCTCTCCTTCCCATCCGTTCTTCCGGGGATTCTTGAACTTCTTCGGGGCACAGCTGCATCATGTGCTGCCGAACACCATTATGTATCTGTCTGCGTTTATTACTCTATGTTAATGCTTCCTTGGTGTCTCGCCCCATTGGAGGTTGTTCAAGCACCTCTTCACGGTCAGATCTCAGACCGTGAAGAAGGCCAACTCGGACGATGGGAAGACGCATGTCACTAGACGTGTGGGGGCCTTGGCGTACAGAAAAGAGTATGAAGCTCCTTTCCCCCCATCACCTTGCCCAAATCAGTTCGGGGGTGGCAGTCGACCTGGTTCTACTGCCAGGACACCGCGTCGCCGAATATGTCGACTGGTCTCCCCCCTTTCACGCTGGATTGCCCTGCCGCCCCCAAGACCCTGAAGAAAGTAGCCGTGGAGGCCGTCCAGGTGGGCATCTTGGTCAAGGCGGTTGTTCAGTTGATTCGAGGCGGGGTGACGAGGTTGGATCTGCTGGAGACGTTTCTGAGTCGGCGCATACAGCCCCTCCAAGCCAGGGACCACACCATGTGACATTACACTGGCGCTGACGACACGACCAGGGCGCATCACGAGGAGGTTTCTCAGGAGGTTGTCGAGCAGTGGCTCCAGAGCATCACCGGAGCCTTTGACAACCCTGCGGGGGCGAAAAGGATCGAGCCATATTCCGCCAACAATCCTCCCAGGAACCTGGTGAGTGACATTATGTCGACTCATACGGAAATATTGTCGAGTGTAACACTGTCTTGTAGACTGACGCCCATTTGAACCTTGCAGGAGTGGACGAATATGCACTCGCCCGTTCCTAACGGGGACCACGTGGAGGAAGGCGTGGCGAGCGACGGCGGGAGCATGGATGGTGACGGCTCCTCCGATTCCGAGAGCGAGTCAGAGGAGTCTGGCAGAGAGAAAGAAGTCGAGGTGCGCCCTCGGCATGAAGCTCGAACTAAGGCCCGTCACGATCCCGCAGCCGCGGAGGGGTTGGTCCCAGGCCCCAGGGACAAGAACCCCAAGCGAAGCCGCCCTTCGACGGCCGAACCGAGTGAGAAGCTAGCTAAACAGCCCAAGACGACTATCGCCAAACCCTGCAAGGTCTTGCCTCGGATGAGGATGGTTGTTCCGGTCGTCTCCGTGTAAGTGCTCGTTCTTTGGAAGTTTCTTTCGACTAAAGTTTCGTACTGCTCATTGAATGTTGCGTGGTTTTACAAAGCTGCGACGTCCGTGACTCGCCTCATAGGGACGGCAGGGATGCCATGGATATTGACACCGCAGACACGGCCACCTCTCACCATAGTATGTGAATTGTTGGCTTGTCTGTACGTGACTTGTTATATGTGGTTGTTTGACATTTGTCGATTGTAGCTGCAAAAGTTATCCAGGTGGAAGACTACGAGGAGCAACAGGCCGCTCCGCGTGCTCGCGCGCGTGGAGCTTCTTCGGCGTAGGCTCCACAGCGCCCGGCGGGGGAGTCTTCCCTAGGAGCGGGTGGCTTGACCCAGCCTCAGGTCGAACCTACTGTACTCCCGACGCACGCTCCTCCTGCCATCTCAACAGTAGCGACGGCGACTCCCACGGGACCCATTGAGGCTTCCCCGACTGCTCCAACGACTATGTCGACTCCCCCCATGATGACCTTCACTCTGCATCGCACCTAGAAGATCAAACTGGGCCTGCAAAGGAAGCTCTGATTCAGGCGGAGCAGCTGATGCAGAAGTCGAAGGAGGCGTTCAAAGCGAGCCAGCTGGCATTTGACGTCATCTCGGCACTCCATACCAACATCTGAGTAAGTTCTATTGTAAGTCTGCTGTCGAGTAAATTTCCATCCTCTCTTTGTTGCTTTGCACCTACTGGGTGAATGTTGTAGAGAGTGTACTTTTCCTCGAATAGATCTTATCGCGTAGCCACTCGACATGTCGAGTGGACTTTTATTTTATTTTTTTCTGACGAGTTGCTCGACGGATCGAGAGTCAACTGTCTCAGTGGGGGCGCTCTTAGTGCACCCACTGGGTGTAGTCCCCGAGGCCACTGTCGAGTGCTTGCACTGGCAGTGGTATTAATGACGAAGACGCTGAAGCATGGCCACTCGACATGTCGAGTGGACTTTTAATCTTTCTGACGAGTTGCTCAACGGATCGAGAGTCAACTGTCTCAGTAGGGGCGCTCTTAGCGCACCCACTGGGTGTAGTTCCGGAGGCCACTGTCGAGTGTTTACACTGGCAGTGGTCTTAATGACGAAGACGTTGAAGCGTGGCCACTCGACATGTCAAGTGGAGTTTTATTTTTTCTGATGAGTTGCTCGACAGATCGAGAGTCAACTGTCTCAGTGGGGCGCTCTTAGCACACCCACCGGGTGTAGTACCCGAGCCACTGTCGAGTGCTTGCACTGGCAGTGGTCTTAATGACGAAGACGTTGAAGCATGGGCACTCGACATGTCGAGTGGACTTTTATTTTCTGAACTTTCTTTAACATCCTCAGTCGATTGACTGCATTATCAATTGCTGACTGCAACTCCATCTTGTGTCGACCGCGGCGGGATTGGGAACTGGGAGCGAAATACAAGGAAGTGGAGGATGAGCGGAACGGGTTGAAGGTGGATCTGGCGGCTGCCAATAATGCCTTGGTGCGAGCTCATGAACAGGTGAAGACTCTGGGAGGTAATGATCGCTATTATTCAGAACCTCTTTCCTCACTCGACACATTTTGAACCGAGGATCTTCACCGTCAATCATACGTGCGCGATGAGAATCGCCGACTTCAAGCGCGAATCAAAAATGTTGTTTCGTTAGATTCCATGAAGAAGGCACTTGAGGAGAAGAACAAGGCGCTTGCTGATGCTCAGCGGGCGGCCAAGGAGAAGTCCGAAGCCGCGGACCAGAAGATGGACGCCGCGAAGAAACTTGAAGACGCGAGTGCGAAGCTGAAGAAGGAGAACGCCGACCTCACCAAGGCGGTTGAGAAGCTGACAAAAAGAAGTGCTGGCCTGGAAAGGCATTTAGGCGAGTTCTCCAAGAAGATGTATGTGATACTTGATGGTGATTTTTTCTGCCGACTGCCTTGTGTAAGTCTTTTCGTTATCGACTGAATTTTGCCCCATCCCATTCTCCAGACTTCTGCCACGACTTCGAAAAAGAGACCGAAGAGGTTGAGCCCAACCTTGACCCCACCAAGTCGCCTGTGGCTGATGCGGTGGCGACGAACATGTTGCGTCTCAACTTTAGGCTCCAAGGCGTCCAAGCTAATATCAGTCGACTCAAGTCCGTAATGGAGAGGATTGACAAGGAGCTCTGGCCGGAGGAGACTCTGCAGCTGGACCTCGACGCCATCATGGCTCGACTGAATGAACTTCCTGGTCGAGTCGGGGCATGGAAGAAATCAGCGGCTCATTGTGGAGCGGACGTGGCTTTGTCCCCTGTCAGCGGGCACTGCCGGGAGGTGCGGGAGGAGAAACTGAAGGAGCTCCAGGTGGTGAACATGACGAAACTGCAATTTGAGGACTTCATGGAGACCTTCATTGAATCAGCCAACAGGATCGCCGATGGCATCGACCTGGACACCTTCGTCGAGCCCTCCAGCCCTTCGCCCGCTTGAAAACTTAATCTCTGAGAGAGAGAAAAACAATTAAATTTTCCTCGGTATGCCGAGTGGATATGTATCCCTTGATACTTTGTTAAGGCCTTAGGCTTGAGCACTTTTGTTTGAACATCTGTCGTGGTTTAAATTCGATCTGAATTCGCTTTTCAACCTTTCGTTCGACTGATGCTTGATCTTGTCGAGTGTGTGGACTTTTGTCCACTCGACGTATTCGGCTTGGGCGAAACATGTTTGCCGCTAAGCCCCTGAGAGTGAGTTTTGCTCATCACTCGGAGTGTTTTTAGACTTAGGTGAATGTCGAGTGGATGGACTGCTGTTCGCTCGACGTGTTTGAACTTAGGCGAAGCATGTTCGCAGCTAAGCCCCCGAGCGTGAGGATTGCTCACCACTCGGAGTTTTTTTAGACTTAGGCGAATGTCGATTCGCAGCTAAGTTGTCGAGTGGATGGACTGCTGTTCGCTCGACATGTTTGAACTTAGGCGAAGCATGTTCGCAGCTAAGCCCCCGAGCGTGAGGATCGCTCACCACTCGGAGTATTTTTAGACTTAGGCGAATATCGATTCGCAGCTAAGTTGTCAAGTGGATGGACTCCTGTTCTCTTGATGTGTTTGAACTTAGGCGAAGCATGTTCGCAGCTAAGCCCCCGAGCATGAGGATAGCTCACCACTCGGAGTATTTTTTAGAACTTAGGAGAATATCGGTTCTTAGCTAAGCCCCTGACCGTGAGGTTTGCTCATCACTCGGAGTGTTTTTGGACTTAGGCGAATGTCGATTCGCAGCTAAGTTGTCGAGTGGATGGACTGCTACCCACCCGACGTGTTTGAACTTAGGCGAAGCATGTTCATAGCTAAGCCCCCGAGCATGAGGATTTCTCACCACTGAGAGTATTTTTTAGAACTTAGGCTTATATCGGTTCGCAGCTAAGCCCCCGAGCGTGAGGTTTGCTCATCACTCGGAGTATTTTTTAGAACTTAGGCGAATATTGGTTCGCAGCTAAGCCCCAGAGCGTGAGGTTTGCTCATCAGTCGGAGTATTTTTGGACTTAGGCGAATGTCGATTCGTAGCTAAGTTGTCGAGTGAATTTTAACTCAAGTGAAACATGTTCACAGCTAAGCCCCTGAGTGTGAGGATTGCTCACCACTCGGAGTATTCCCAAGACGTGACTGTATGACTTGAGTCGACAAACTTGCTGTGAGAACGTACATAGAATTGGCAAAGATGATCTTACTACATCAGCAAACTCTTGTCTCAGGTGTAAAAACGTCTAAGTAAATCCGTATTCCAAGCCCGTTGTTTAGCACCTTAGTGACTATGAAAGGGCCTTCCCACGCCGGGGCAAGATTGTGCGGACGATGCTGATTCACTCGGAGTACCAGGTCTCCTTCAAGGAACGCTTTACTATTGACATTTCTTGCATGGAAACGTCGCAGGTCTTGCTGATAAGCAGCAGTTCTGATTAGAGCCATCTCGCGCTCCTCCTCCAAAAGATCTACTCCATCTTGCCTTGCCTGCTTAGCTTCAGCTTCATTTTAAAGTTCCACCCGGGGAGCATTGTGCGCCAGGTCACTCGGCAGTATGGCTTCTACTCCATACACAAGGAAGAAAGGAGTTCGTCCAGTCGACCGGTTTGGCTTTGTCCTTAGCCCCCACAAGACAGAGGGCAATTCGGTCACCCAGGCACCAGTGGCGTGGTCGAGATCACGCATCAGACGGGGCTTCAATCCTTGCAGAATTAGTCCATTGGCCCGCTCGACTTGCCCGCTGGTCTGAGGATGAGCAACAGAGGCGTAGTCCACTCAGGTGCCCTTGGAGTTGGAGAAGCTCCTGAACTCATCCAAATCGAAGTTTGTGCCATTCTCGATGATGATATTGTGCGGGATGCTGTACCGAATGATGATCTCTCTCATAAAGGTAACAGCAGTTCGAGCATTCAACTTCTCGATGGGTTTGGCTTCAATCCACTTGGTGAATTTGTCGACTGTGACCAACAAGTGAGTGAATCCTCCTTTTCCAGGCCGGAACGGTCCAACCATGTCGAGTCCCCAAACTGCAAACGTCCAAGCGAGGGGGATAGTCTTCAGGGCAGATCCTGGCTTGTGCGAGAGGTTTGCATAGAATTGGTACCCATCGCAGTGATCCACGATGTCTTTGGCCATCTCATTAGCTCGAGGACAACAAAACCCAGCTCGGTACGCCTTGGCGACTATTGCCCTTGAAGAAGCATGATGACCACAAGTGCCCGAGTGAATGTCCTCCAAGATCATTCGACCTTCTTCGGGGGAAATGCAGCGTTGGGTGACACCAGTCACACTCTCTCAGAACAACTGATCTCCCATGACAGTGTAAGATTTGGACCTGCGCACAATCTGTCGAGCCTCGGCCTCATCATTTGGAAGCTCCTGTCTAAGAATGTACGCGATGTATGGCATAGTCTAGTCGGGGATGATAACCAGGATCTCCATGACGAGGTCGGTCACGGCAGGAACATCAACTTCAGTCGAGTCAATGGGACTCAGAGCCTGTGGAGGTTCTTTAGTGAAGGGGTCCTCCTTAACGGAAGGAGTGTGCAAATGCTCTAAGAACACACCACTGGGAACAACCTGTCGAGTGGAACCAATCTTGGACAACTCGTCAGCTGCTTGGTTTTTCAATCGAGGAACATGGTGGAGTTCCAGGCCTTCGAATTTCTTCCCGAGCTTCGAACTGCGCTGCAATACCCAGTCATTGAGGGGTTCCTGACGTCCCACTCCTTCATAACTTGATTTACTACCACATCTGAGTCGCCATAAACCATCAAGCGCTTTACGCCGAGTGATATGGCCATGCGCAACCCATACAGTAGTTCTTCGTATTCAGCCTCGTTGTTGGAGGAGTCAAAGTGAATATGCAAGACGTAGCTGAGCTTGTCTCCCTTAGGAGAGATCAGCACGACCCCAGCGCCGGATCCATTCAGCATCTTAGATCCGTCAAAGAACATAGTCAAATGTGCCGAATGAGCTGGGACAGGTTGCTGCTGCTCGATCCACTCAGCCATGAAATCTGCTAATGCCTGGGACTTGATAGCTTTCTTGACCTCGAATTTGATATCAAAATGAGAAAGCTCTATAGCCCACTTGGCCACTCGACCTGGAGTGTCGCGATTGTTGATGATTTCCGACAAGGGAGAATCATTGACGACTGTAATCTGATGATCTTGGAAGTAATGAGCCACCTTCTTCGCTGATAGGTAAATACCGTACACCAGCTTCTGATAATGTGGATATCTTTGTTTTGAAGGGGACAGAACTTCCGAGCATAATCCACTGGCCACTGAATTTTGAGTGGCTTTCCTTCCTCCTCTCGCTCGACAGTCAGCAAAGTACTGACGACCCGATTTGTGGCCGCGATGTACAAGAGCAAGGGCTCTTTGCTGGCAGGAGCGGCCAATACTGGCTGGGTGGAAAGAAGTGCTTTGAGATCTGCAAACGCTGCCTCCGCTTCATCAGTCCAATCAAAAGTGTCAGACTTCTTCATCAACTGATATAAGGGTAGAGCCTTCTCTCCAAGACGGGAAATGAATCGACACAGTGCCGTCAAGCAGCCAGTGTGCTTTTGCACATCGTGGACTTGCACGGGGGTCTTCATCTGGGTGATAGCGCCGATCCTCTCTAGATTAACATCAATTCCCTGCTTGGAAACAAGAAAACCGAGCAACTTGCCACCGGGGACGCCAAAGGTGCACTTAGCTGGATTCAGCTTTATGTCGAATCGCCTCAAATTGGCGAATGTCTCGGCCAGGTCAGTCAACAGGTCGGAACCTTTGCGTGACTTGACCACTATGTCTTCCTTGTATGCCTCGACATTCTGAGGGATTTGATCAAGCAGGCATTTCTGAATCATGCGCATGAAAGTAGCCCCAGTGTTCTTGAGACCAAAAGGCATGGTGATGTAACAAAAGCACTCGAAGGGGGTGATGAAAGCTGTTTTTATTTCATCGGCTCCAAACAGACGGGTCTGATGGTACCCGGAGTATGCATCTAAAAACGATAACCGCTCACAACCCGCTGTCGAGTCAACAATTTGATCTATGCGAGGGAGTGGGAAATGGTCTTTAGGGCACACCTTGTTGAGATTCTTGAAGTCAATGCACATGCGCAATGACTTATCTTTTTTCGGCACCATCACTACATTCGAGAGCCACTCGGAGTGGTGTATCTCCCGAATGAACTTGTCTTGCAAGAGACGGGCCACTTCTTCTCCGATCGCCTTGCGCTTCTCGGTCGCGGATCGACGCAAGCGCTCCCGAACTGGCTTGGCTTTTGGATCCACTCGCAAATGGTGCTCAGCCAGCTCTCTGGGAATCCTCGGCATGTCAGCAGGCTTCCATGCGAAGATATCCTAGTTCTCACGGAGGAACTGGATGAGCTCGCCTTCCTATTTGCTATCGAGTGTTGTGGAAATGTTCGTCGGGGCCGCATCGGGATCCGTCTGGTGAATGTGCACCTTCTTCACTTCTCCCGCCGACTGAAATGCCGACTCGGAAGACGGTTTCTTCGCGCGGAGTAAGTCGGCGGGATCTAAGGTCTTCTTGTACTCCTCAAGCTCCACCATGGTCATCTGATGGTCGACGATTCGAGAGCCCTGCTGAAGGCACTCCTCCGCCCGTTGTCGATTGCCGGTGACCGTGATCATGCCCTTAGGGCCTGGCATCTTCAGCTTAAGATACACGTAACATGGACGTGCCATGAAACGTGCATAAGCGGGTCGCCCCAGAATGGCGTGGTAAGCGCTCTTGAAATCAATGACTTCAAAAGTTAATTTTTCTTTTCGGAAATTCTTGCTATCTCCGAATGTCACATCCAAGGCTATTTGGCTGAGTGACTTGGCCTTCTTTCCATGGATGACCCCGTGGAACTGCATGCTGCTCTCGCTCACACGAGACATCGGAATGCCCATCCCTTTCAGAGTGTTCGTGTACAGGATATTCAAGCCACTGCCAGCGTCCATCAAAACTTTTCTGAGTCAAGTCCCTTGCACCACTGGGTCGACTACTAGAGCCTGGCGACCAGGAGTGGCCACACATGCAGGATGGTCTTTCTGGTCGAATGTGATGGCATACTGATACCACTTCAGGTAAGTTGGAGTGTCGGGGACGGCCATATTGATCTCCCGATTTATGACCTTCAACTTGCTCTTGCTCTCGACATCAACGAAAACCACCAGCGTTGCGGTGACATCCGGGAATGTTTCCTTTTCTTCTTCGTCTTCCTTTTCCGGAGACTTCTCACTCAACTGATCACCCTTGAATTGCTGGATTAGGGTCCGACACTGCCGAGTGGTATGCTTAGCCAAAATCAAATAGCCTTCGGCATCTTTCCTCGTGTGAATCAAACACGGCTGATCCAAAATGTCAGCTCCTGGCTGATCTTTCCCCTTCTTAGGGGTGTACTACGCCTTGGCCTTGCCCTTGTTCTTCGGCTGATTCGACAGCACTGCTGCCTCTGCCGGTGTTGGGTCTTCGGCCTTCCGCTTCTGCTTGCGATTGTTGTCGTTGCCTTCATTGGCGACGGTCTTTCCTTTGCCGCCTCGGAGGCGGTCTTCTTCCTCGCCATTGGCGTACTGAGTTGCGATTTCCATCATTTTGCCAAGTGAAATATCACTTGTCCGCCCGAACTTCAGGTACAGCTCCCTGTATCCCACACCGGCCTTGAAAGCACAAACGGCCTGGTGTTCCGACACGTTCTCCACAGTGTGATGCAGAGTGGACCATCACTATATGTAATCTCTGAGGGTTTTGTTGGGCTTCTGGACGCAGTGTTGTAAGTCGACTAGACCTGCGGGGCGCTTGCACGTGCCCTCGAAGGTCCGAACAAACACTTGAGCGAGATCCTCCCAACAATGTATGGTGGAAGGAGCCAAACGGTTCAGCCACGCACGGGTCGGACCATCTAGCATCAAGGGAAGGTGCTTCTTCGTGACGTTGTCGTTCCCGCCGCCGATCTGCACCGCCACTCGGTAGTCATCTAACCAGGTCTCCGGCTTTGATTCGCTGGAAAACTTTCCGATCCCCGCCGCCATCCTAAAATTGGGGGCAATCTCTGCAGAACGTATAGCTCTGCTGAAGCACTCGGGACCTGACACCATGGTTGAGCTTCCACTCGGAATATCTCGGTCGGGTCCATCCCTGTGTGCTCTGCTCTTGTCAATCCTCTTCTGGAGAAGGTACGTGCGGGCGTCAAAACCCGCATCTCGCTCGCCGCCGAAAGAGCGCCTGTCCTTCTAGTGCCGGGGCACGTATGGAACACTCCACGGAGGAGAGGCCACTCGACGGTGACCATCGCGGCGATCGTCACTTCGACGCCGCAAGGGTGAACCATGGATGTGCGCCGACTGAACGGTTTCCACCCTGGGTGAATTGTTGTGAATCCTGTGACGGGACTGAGAAACTGCCGAGTTCTGACGCTACGCTGCATCTAGCAATGGTCTGATCTGAATCAACCCCCTTCCGGCCTCTGACCGGGACGGCTGAATGGAATATGCTATCTTCGTAGCCGCAGAAATGTTCAGGACGGGAGTTTGGTATACCTCGACATGATCATGAAGCCTTTGCTGGTGTCGACTGGGACGGAGTGGACGCTGACGAGCATGCTCCTTGATCTCCGCTTGGAGCTCTTCCAGTCGAATGCACATGGCCTCCAGGGCCTGGGCTTCAGCAGTTGTGCCGATGATGGGTGTATGGAGGACCTCCTCATCGTGACGCGGCTGCCCGGTTGATGGACCTCCGGCCTCGCGCTTGCCATGGCCGAAACCAGGCGGTGAACTCTGATGAGAGCCCGCCATCAGGACCTCCGTGGCTGGGTCGCAGCTTTTGCACTCGGACGGTACGTCAGACTGATCGGAATCCGACTCGAGTATGCCGTGAAGGGACTCGGCAGGCTCGAGCGCTGCCACCTGCGGAGAAGATTGGCGGCGCGCCGCTGCGTGCTCAACCCAACGCTGGAGTTGTGGGCGGCCGGACCGCTTTCGACCGCGAACAGCGAGAGGGGCCGACCGACAAGGGGTCAACGGCTGGCGTAGCAGCATGCCGCAGGGACCCGCACGGAAGTGCACGGCCTCGCGGATTGGGAGTGCCTCGATATCGAGAGGCGCCTCCTGGAGCCATGCCGAATCGTCGGCGATGAAGGTGAGTGCGCCGAAACGGATCTCGCGGCCCAAAGAAAAAACATCACCAAAAGACATGCTCGCAGAAGAAAATTGCAACCTCGCCGGAAGTTTCTTAGACGCCTGCCCCACGGTGGGCGCCAACTGTCGTGGGAACAAGTCTGACAGTAGAAGGTATGGCGAATGGAGAGGGCAGAGTCCTAGCTACGAGGAGGGTGTACACACAGATGTATGAGTTCAGTCCCCTCTCGTGGAAGTAAAAGCCCTATGTCTCAGCGCTCGTAAGCTTATGTCGAGTGGAATCTGGAGATTACAACAGTGTCGTTAACCCTTGTATAGGAGGGGAAGGGGCGGCTTATATAGAGTCCGCTACCCCTCATAATTGTCCTGCAGTCAACAGCTGATCGTGGGGTATAAAGATGGCAGTTATAGGTAACGTACGCTATAAATGCTAATAATGACCATTAAACCGTCGTCTGCCCGTTGGGCTCTTTGTAACGGCTTCCGATCTTCTGGCATCGAGTGCAACGAAGCATGTGGAGTGTCACGCGACCGCCGAGTGGGAAGAGGGCTTCCGAGTGACATACTGTCGAGTGACCTTCAGGCGCCTCCAAGTACGCACTCGGAAGTTCATGCTTGATCTTCAACTCCTCTATGGTAGTGTCCTTGAGAAGGGTATGTTGGCCTTGTTTAGGACCGTACTGTGACAAATGATGTCCCTTCCTTTTATGGCTTGTATCCATCTATGTATGTACCTTGTGTCATGAGATTTGGTATGAGAATCACCTTGAGTTCCATGTGTGGTTAGTATTTTGCATTATGACATTCATGCCATTCATCATCATCATAATGCATCCATCTTTTCTTCATCTTTAGTTCTCCATGTCTTATGTTTTGCTTGTGATGTGGTTTGGTTTTGTTCAAGTGTATATGTTGGTATTGGTGTGAGAGTGGGGTGATGTTTGAGCTTGTCTCCCTCTTCTAAAACCCTTCTCTTTTCTTCTTCCAAAACCCTTCCTATTAGGTTTTATTCCCATGTCATTTAATTGGCAGATTTAAGTTGTTTTTAAATCATTTTAAAATGTTCATGAGAGGGCCCTATTATTCTTAGGAATATTGGGATACTAGTTCTTGGCATTTGCACTTGTTATGATTTTACAAAATACCTAAAACAGGGGCTGCTTTAATAAATTAATTAAATTATCTTGTTGTTAAATTCCATCTAATAATTTTATAAACAGGACCTAATTATTTCATTCCCAAAAATATTTTACTCTCTTCCAAAACCCTTTTTCTTACTCTCTGGGATTTATTTATTTGACACTGCTTATTTAAATAGAATCCTGTGTGTGTGAGAGAGAGTGAGCGAGAGAGAGCCAGGGGTAGGCCCAACTAGCCCATAGCACCAGTAAACGGCCACCTGCCCCATCTCCCCTTTCCGTCAGTCTCGAGCAAGTTCAGAGGGAGAGAGCGTTGCGCCGTCGCCCCTTTTTATCGCCGTTGCCGTCTGCCTGAGGGGTTATAAGCCCTCGGCATGCATGCTCCTCCTTGCTAGGTCTTCCCTCTCTCTCTAGCCGCCGCCGCAGCCCCCATCTCCTCCTCCATCTCTCTACCTCCCCTCTTCTTTCGAGCAGCGCCTGAGTAGTTGCAGGTAGGTTCAGAGTCATCGTTGGCGGCCTCATCGCCCTCTCCGTTGAGCTCCGCTCTAACCATGGCGTCCTGGGGCTCGTGGAAGGTCCCCGCACTCGATCCCCGTCGCTGATTGCAAGGAGAGCGCCGGATTCGTCGACTTTCATCGTCGTCTTCCTCGGCTCCGTCCGTTCCGCCGTCGCGCCTGCTTCCCCTTCGTCGTCGCCTCGCCCCCAAGCCTTCTCCAGGACCGGCTCGTCGCTGCTTGCCTTCTCCAAGGTGAGCCGTCGTAGCCCCGTAGCCTTCTCCTCTGCAATTGGCCGTAGGACGTCGCCGCCGTTCCCTGTCACTGCCGCATGTAGTCGATGACCGGCTGCTCGATTCCGTCCCTCTCGCCGTGAGGTGAGTGCGGGAATGGATCCCCGGGCTGTAAGTGAGCGTGTGTGTGCATTCGTGTAGCCAGAGCAGCCGTGTGGCCACCGGTGATCGCCGTCGAAGTTCCCTGCCGCGCTCCCCTGTTTCTGTCTTCAGTTTCGTCAGATATAGATGTGTGTGTATTTGTTCAGTGAAGCACCCCCTTCTGTTGAGATCTGGCGGCCTGGTGCAGTGGTGTGCACGCGTGTGCGTGTACAGAGGGGGCTGGGATTCGATCCCCACGTCCCCCCTTTTTTTGTTTCTTTTTATTTTCCCTTTTGCATATATGTGTATTTGTGTGTATGTATGCATGTATGAATGTGGCAGGGACTGCAATATTTTTTTTCGGCCATGTATTTGGTAGGGGAGTGCTCATATGTGTATATTTGTATTTGTGTTTGTATGCCCATGTGCATACACACCCATACATGTATTAGATGAGTGTATGTGTGTGTTTTTTCGCTAGCATGTAGATTTGCATGTGTGTATCCTTGCATGCACACATGGGTATGTGAGTGGGTATGTGTGTAGGTATGCATATGTGTGTATATGCACCCTTGTGCATATGCACATATATGTGGTGTGTTGTGTATGTGTGTCTTGGACATACACACACATGTGAGGTGTGTGTTGAGTTGTGTGTGTGCATGTTGCACATACATATGCATGTTTAGCATATAGGTGGTGTGTGTTATTGTGAGTGTATGTGTTTGTTGCCAAGCACACATACATGTGTATGTATGTGAGTCGAATTGCATGAATATGATTTGTGTAGGTGTGTGGGGTGTTTTATACACATAGGTGATGGTGCTTGCTAGCCTTTGGGTGTGCTTGTGGATTGTGGGTGTTGGGTGAGTGTGAGTGTTGCTTATGTAAGTGAGTATATGCACCTAGAGCATATGCCCACATATATGAGTGTGTGTGTGTTAGTGATGGCAAGTGTATGTTGCTAGTAGTGCTTGTATAGGTGGTCTCATGTGCTTGTGTAGATAAGCTTGTGTTGGATGTGAGTGTGGTGATGTGTGTATGATCTTCATACACTCATCCATGTGCATAATAGCCCCATGTGTAGGTTTCTCTCTAAATGATCATATGAGCATGATTCCAATTCTAGCTAGTTTCATTCTTGTTCCATGTGCTATGCCATGTTCTCATGTTCCTACCATGCTAAATAAACCCTTTCAACATGCATCTATGGAGAACTTGTCATTTTAGGGCCTTTTGCATCAAGTTACTTAGTGTCATAAGTCAAACATGGGAAAAGGGTCAAAATTTCGACCTAACTTTTCTCCCTCATGTTCCATGTTCGACCTAACTTTTCTCCCTAATGATTTTGGGGTGTTTTCAACCCCTCTATGCACCTGTGAAGTCAGCTTTGACTTTGGGGCAAGTTGACAAAAGAACATTTTTATACTGTGATGCCCTTTTGTCTTCTTCATATGAATTAATCTATGCATGCTTTCATGTTCTTGTCAACTAGAGATTGTTTGTAAAAGTTGTTGATATCATCCCAGTATTTTTCTTATTCATGATGAGTGCCCAGATAAGTGGGAATCATGCTGTGAAGTTGCCTACTTTCTGTTTCTGTCCAGCTAGTCTGAAAATGGCTATCTGGAGATTCTGTTGTTGTTAAGTTGCAGTATAGAGTGGCTTGTAGTTAGTGTTGTGGTTGGAATTTGCTCATGCTCAGTGTCAGCTTTTTGAAGTATATGTTATCATCTTCCATCTTGTTAATTTTCATGTCATTTGGAGCTCCCTAGCATATGTAACCAGTGATGTCAATTTGCTACTTTATAATCCCAGATTCCAGAAAACTGGAATTTTCACTAAGTCCCTGAAAAACTGATTCATTATGTCATCTTGTGAGCTCCATTGCATAGACTTTTGTAGATCTTTTTCTGATTGCATACTGGAATGAAATGATGTGTTTGTACAGTAGATCATGTCCATGTATTGTTTGTGGTTGTAGGATTCCTGTAGCATTAGTTGTGATCTGTTTAAGTTGCTATGTTGCTGTTTGTGGCAGATTTGAGTGAAATATTGTTTTGTGTGTTGTGGGAGCTATACTCCATGGAATGAATTTATTCTTGAGCCTAACTTCATTGATTTTCATCACCTGTCCAGTGGCTACCTTGGGATGCGAAGAATTGGCCCAGATATTTGATGGTCTTGTGTTTTGCCTCCGTTTCTTGTCGGGAGCGTATCTCGAGAACCGTAGCTCCGTTTCTCACGATCTTTATATGCATTTCCATCAATTTTGCATGATGCATCCATATCTTCCATGTTCATGCATGTTTAATAAACTTAATATGAGGTTCTGTCGAGATTCATTAATCCAACACCTTTGCATGTGAACTTGACTAGAAAATAGAATTGCCATGCTACTCTTTCATAAATGGACCATGCATCATCTTGATTGTGCATTGCACTTGGTTGGATATTTATTTGTTGCTTTATTGGGTAGACGCGAGTGTCGAGACTGAGTACGACGACCCAGGAGAGTACCACTACGAGGATCCAGCTATTTGTTCCGCTGAAGAACCAACAGGCAAGATGATCGTACCCGGATCCCAATACTATCTTTGCTTGCTAGATTCACGTTCTTATCGTTACATTTGTGCTACCTACCACATGATATCAGCCCCCATGTTACCATGACAGCCTCTAACCACCACATCCCAGCAACCTTGATTGGCTAAGTTACCGCTGCTCAGCCCCTCTTATAGCATTCTTAGTTGTAGGTTGTGCCATGTGATAATATGGATTGGATATCACTTTATATTCTGTTATTTAAATTAATGCACCTATATATCTGGTATTGGTGGAAGGCTTGGCCTTTTGCTAAGTGTTTTGTTCCGCTCGTACCGCCACTAGTTTCTTGTTACCGGTGTTATGTTTCCATATTTTGCGCTCCTAACACGCTTGGGGTTGTTATGGGGACCCCCTTGTTTGTTCGGTTTAGATTAGAACTTATCCGGCAAGACCCAACATTGGTACTACATTTGCTAATAACTTAATGAACCTGCATAGGGCTTTGCAACCCCGTGGATAATTTAATCAACCCCCGGGACAGTGCTCCTCATGAGTGTTGGTCCAAACTAGAGTCGTGTGCGGGGCCAACCCGGGGCAACTCGGGAGATTTCTATCAGGCCACTGTACGCTGCGCTCATCCGGTCGTGTCCTGAGAACGAGATATGTGGCTCCTATCGGGTCTGTCGACACATCGGGAGGTCTTGCTGGATTTGTTTTACCTTTATCGAATGTCTTGCGTGTGAACTCTGATTTTCTTCGGGTATACTCGAGGTGTTGGAAATCCTTTGGAATCACTGATGAAGATCACGAGACCCGTGGTCGAGGAATTCCTGCGGAGTGTGGTTATTTGTGATGGACTAGTTGGAGCACCCCTGCAAGGTTAAATCTTTCGGAAAGCCGTGCCCGCGGTTATGTGGCAACTTGGAGATTTGTTTAACACCCGGTTCTAGTTAACCTGAAGTAAACTCTAAATAAAATACACCAACTGTGTGAGTAACCGGGACCGTCTCTGCTCGTGAATATGATCCGAGAGAGAACATGGTGGGGTTATGACTGACGTAGGTAGGTGTTCAGGGTCTCTTAGAGATCATGCTAGAAATCGACCGATCATCGTAGACCACTCATTCATGTTCTTGTTAAGTAAGTTAGCCACCATACATGCTTAGAGCTGCTGCAACCTTAAACATCACCATTTCCAACCTAAAGTATTAATAGTCTTGGCACCTGGGGTTAATTGATTGCTGAGCCCTCTGTGGCTCACAGTTTACTACAACCATTCAGGTACAGGTCCGGATGATTGTATTCAGGATGATCTCACGCAGCTGCAGTGGGAATATGATGAAGAGAGAGGACGCATGTACGTGACGTACCCCGACGAGTAGAGCACTTGAACGAGATCCGAGCAGCAAGATGATATCATCGCATTGTCTTTTCTGGTTTGTTTCCGTCCGTAGTCGGACACTGTCTTAAACTTGATGTATTGACTTGTGTGAACTTGTAAGCTAGCATGTGGCGAGTGTAAGCCAATTCCCTATTCCTATCCTTTTCTGTATGTATGATGTGATGATATCGATCTTGCACACGGAAAGATGCGCATCTATCCGATGCGAGGACCTCATGCCTTAATTGGATAGGTGCGCATCTTGGGCATGACAAGTTGGTATTCAGAGCCATACGACCATAGGAGCCTTTGCTTATTCGAATTTGGCCGAGTTGTGTCTAGCAAAACTATTTTTGAGTCTAGTTATATCGGAGAGTAGGATTTTTTTACTCCTCTTCTATGCTCTGGTGAGGTTTCCGACTTAGGAATTTTGATTCTACTCCTCTTCTCGCTAAAAAACTTTTTAGGATCACGCGAGTGTTTTGGAATCTATATGATGCCGATGTGACAGGGTTCTGTCTTGGTGCCTCCTGTCTGACATGACTTCTTCCGGGGAGTTGAGCTCTGAGGAATGTTGGCACATCATTATCATTCAGATTTCTTGATATCTCAGGACGGAGAATGTTCAGAATTGCTTCGATACTTATCGTGGTGAGATAAGGTCGGAGTCACCCAGTACTGGGGAGGCGTCCGGGGTACCACCATGGTTAAAGTACCATTGTGAGTTCGAGGATTCGTGATTACACGAGTTTGCGAAATGTTTTGAGTTATGGTGTGGAAGGTTGCAGAGCAGTCGTAGCTGATTGCCTAGGGCAGGTTCCTGACTCCGCAACCCGAATCGCATAAAACAAGAAAGTTACCGGAAATTCATAGGTGGGAAATCTTGTAGTCATCTAGGATCATCTTCTCCAGATGTATTGGGTGGTACATTTGCTCCGAGCGCTTATCTCAATACTTGTGGTGTTCGCAAGTAGCTTTATGTCTAACAATGTTATCATGATCCAAGAAGAATTCTTACTAATTTTTTAGTAGGAAGGCTATGTTGTTGTTCAATAATTTCAAGCATTTGATTCAGCTTGTTTCATCTTATCATGAGGTGCTGATGAATTTTGTCCATTTTCAGGATGGTTCCTCCAACTAGCGGCAATCCAGGTCGTGTTGAGGAACAAGCTGATGTTCCACCACCACCCCCGCCACCGCCGCCTCCTCCTGCAGAAGCTTGGCAAGCTGTGATGGCCGCGACCAATGCAAACACTTAGATGTTGCTAAGGTTGCTGCAAGAAAGAGAGCAAGGTCAGCAAGGTTATCAAGGTGGTTTCCAGAATCAGAATCAGTTTGCTACGCTCAACCAATTCCTTGCCAACCAGCCGAAGTCGTTCACCTGTTGTGATCAGCCTTTCGATGCGGATGATTGGCTTCGTGATATGAGCAAGCATTTTGAGTGCAGCAATGTCAGGCCAGAGGACTTTGTCAGATTTGCTTCTTTCCAACTCAAGGGGCAAGCAGCTGATTAGTGGTAGCAGTACAAGGATTCCAGGGGTGATCGTGTTGTTACTTGGGACGATTTCCGTCGTGACTTCAGGGCACATTACATTCCGACTAGCTTTGTCGAAGAGATGCGTGAGAAGTTCAGGCACCTGAAGCAGGGATCGAAGTCAGTCTATCAGTACAACATTGAGTTCTAGAATCTAGCTCGTTATGCCAAGCAAGATGTTCCAGATGATAAAGCCATGATCTATCAGTTCAGAGGTGGTCTTAAGGATGAGCTTCTGCCAGGTCTTGTTCTCCAGGAGCCTCTTGAGTTTGATCAGTTCTACAACATGGCCTTGAAGGTGGAAGCAGCTCAGCTCAGGTTGGAGAACTCCAAGAAGCATTCCAGGGATTCATATTCTTCTTCCAGTTCTCAGGTTGTTCCCAAGCAGCAGAAGTATTGGGCGCCAAATCCTCTTCCGTTCCGTCCTCAGCAGCAGAAGCAGTTTGGTGGTCGTGGTTCTTCCCACCCACCCAACCCAGGTTTCCAGCAGAAGAATCAGGTGTCCAAGGTTGTTCTTGTTCCTCCTCCAGGCAATGTTCGTCCGCTCTCTGAGGTGGTTTGTCACAAGTGTGGCCTGAAGGGTCACTATGCTAACAAGTGCAACCAGCAGCGTCTTCCGCCTCCTCCTCCTGTCAAGCCTCCAAGCAATGCATTGGTGAAGCATAACCCCAGGACCGCAAGAGTGATTATGGTGAATGCAGCAGAAGCAGAGCAGTCCAGTGGTGTGATCATGGGTAATGTCTCAGTTAATTCTATTCCTGCAAAAGTGTTGTTTGATTCTGGTGCATCGCATTGCTTCATGTCTCGTCCTTTCTTTGTCATGAATGAGTTTGATTTTAAAGATTTGTCCAAGCCTCTGTCTGTGGTTTCTCCCGGTAAGACGTTGAATTCCAATCGCGTGGTTCCGGATGTGTCTATCAAGATGGGCAATTATTCTTTTCTGGCTTCACTAATTGTTCTCGGGAATTCTGATATTGATCTCATTCTGGGCATGGACTGCCTGGCTATGAATAAGGCTTATATAGATTGTCAACCTAAAGAAGTCAAGCTGACTCATCCTTCAGAGGACGTGATTATATTCGCGGCTCGCGATGACACAGTCCATCTCTTTGCTCTCAATGAAAAGGGTGAAATCTCGGCGATTTCTCAAATTCTGGTGGTTTGTGAGTATGAAGATGTCTTTCCAGAAGAATTGCCAGGAATGCCTCCGCACTGACCAGTCGAGTTCGTGATTGATCTCGAGCCCGGGACTGAACCGGTATGCAAGCGCCCGTATAAACTTGGCCCCGAAGAGCTGAAAGAGTTGAAGAAGCAGCTAGATGAGCAAGAGCGTCTGGGTTTGATCAGGCCAAGCTCTTCTCCGTGGGGTTGTGGAGTTTTGTTTGTCAAAAAGAAGGATGGCACGGATCGTCTTTGTGTGGACTACCGGCCATTGAATAAGAAGACAATCAGAAACAAGTATCCACTCCCTAATATCAACGAGTTGTTTGAACAACTGAAGGGAGCCAAAGTTTTCTCCAAGTTGGATCTTCGAATGGGTTATCATCAAATCCGTATTCATGAAGAAGACATTCCCAAGACCGCTTTCAGAACGAGCTTTGGCTCATATGAGTACACCGTGAGGTCATTTGGTCTTGCGAATGCCCCTCTTAACTTTCTCAAGGATGATGAATTTCATCGTTTCTCCATTCAAAAATGAATTCGTCTTGGTTTATCTTGATGACATTCTGGTGTTCTCGGAGACAGAAGAAGATCATGCAGAGCACCTCTGTCTTGTGCTTGACAAGTTGAGGGAACATAGGTTCTATGCCAAGTTTTCCAAATGTGAGTTCTGGCTTGATGAAGTGGTGTACCTCGGGCATGTCATCTCTACCGAGGGAATTAAAGTGCACCCTGAGAAAGTTGAGGCTATATTGAAGTGGGAACCTCCGCAGAACATCAAGCAGCTTCGGAGTTTCCTCGGGCTTGCTAGCTATTGCAGAAGGTTTGTGGAGAACTTTTCTCAGATTGCCAAGCCTCTGTCAAATCTCCTCCAGAAGAGTGTTAAGTATGTTTGGTCTCCTAAGTGTGATGCTGCGTTCAATATGCTCAAGCAGAGACTGACATTAGCTCCAGTTCTTGTTCCTCCGGAGCAGTCCAAGCCTTTCCAAGTTTTTTGTGATGCTTCTCTCCAAGGCCTTGGTGGTGTTCTTATGCAAGACAAGAAAATTGTGGCCTATACCTCGCGTTAGTTGAAGCCTGCCGAGAAGAACTACCCCACTCATGATCTTGAGTTGGCCGCAGTTGTGCATGCTCTTATGACCTGGAGGCATTTGTTGTTGGGTAGACCAGTTGAGTTGTACACTGATCACAAGATCCTGAAGTACATTTTCACTGAACCAAATCTCAATCTTCGGCGATCTCGTTGGGTGGAAATGCTTGAAGACTTCAATCCAAGCATTGAGTATACTCCGGGGAAAGCAAATGTCATTGCAGACGCGCTCAGCCGTAAGGCGTACTGCAATAGTCTAATCTTGAAGCCCCTTCAACCCGAGCTTTGTGAAACCTTATGCAAGCTCAACATCCAGATGATTCCGCAAGGATTTCTTGCAAATCTTCAAGTCTCTCCGACTCTGGAAGATCAGGTTCGCCAAGCGCAGCTGCTAGACACTATGGTGAAGAAAGTGAAGAAAGGTGTGGCCAAGAGCATTCCAAAGTATAAGTGCTTTCTTGTCGATGACAAAGATACCTTGTTCTTTGAGGACAGTCTTGTTGTTCCAAAAGGTGATCTCAGAAAGGTTATCATGGACGAAGCACACAATTCTCTTCTATCCATTCATCTAGGTAGTTCCACGATGTATCAGGACCTCAAGCAAACCTTCTGGTGGACTTGTATGAAACGTGAGATTGCTCAGTTTGTCAACGAGTGCGATGTTTGCCATAGAGTAAAGGCAGAGCATCAGCGTCCAGCAGGTCTTTTGCAGCCTTTGCCAATCCCAGAATGGAAATTTGATCATGTTGAGATGGATTTCGTAACTGGGTTTCCTAAGTCCAAGAAGGGCAACGATGCCATCTTTGTGGTTATCGACAAGCTATCAAAAGTTGCTCATTTCCTGCCAGTCAAGGAGTCTATTTCGGCAGCTCAGCTTGCAGAATTGTATACGTCAAGAATAGTGTCCTTGCATGGCCTTCATCAACTCATATCTTCTGACCGTGGAAGTCTCTTTACCTTCAAGTTTTGGGAGTCCTTCCAGACTTCTATGGGTTCTAAGATCCGTTTCAGCACGGCGTTCCATCCACAGACAAGTGGTCAAGTTGAGAGAGTCAATCAGATCCTTGAAGATATGCTCAGAGCCTGTGTTATATCGTTCGGCATGAAGTGGGAAGACTATCTTCCATATGCTGAATTCTCATACAACAATAGCTTCCAAGCTAGTTCAGGCAAGGCCCCGTTCGAGATTCTCTACGGCAGAAAGTGTCGTACCCCGCTTAACTGGTCTGAAACCGGTGAGCGTCAGATTTTGGGCAATGACACGATCATTGAAGCAGAAGAAATGTGCCATGTCGTTCGCGAGAACCTCAAAGCAGCTCAGTCCCGTCAGAAGAGCTATTATGATAGCAAGCATCGGGACGTTTCTTTCTAAGTTGACGATCTTGTCTATCTCAAAGTTTCTCCCATGAGAGTCACTCAGCGATTTGGAATCAAAGGGAAGTTGGCTCCTCGTTTTGTTCTTCCATTCAAAGTTGTTGACAAGAGAGGTGGTATTGCATATCAACTTGAGCTTCCTCCAAATTTCGCGAACGTGCACGATGTCTTCCATGTTTCTCAGCTCCGGAAGTGCTTCAAGACTCCCGAGCGAACCATTGACCTTCAAGACATCGATCTTCAAGCTGATCTTTCATATCGAGAGCACCCAGTTGTAATTCTTGAAGAAACTGAGCGTAAGACTCGCAACAAGTCTATCAAGTTCCTCAAGGTGCAGTGGTCTCATCATTCCGACAAAGAAGCTACTTGGGAACGTGAGGACCTGCTCCGTTCCGAATTTCCAGACTTCTTTCGTTCCTAGATCTCGAGTCGAGATCCTCATGTAGTGTGGGAGAGTTGTGACATCCCAAGTGATGTTCCTTCCTTTTATGGCTTGTATCCATCTATGTATGTACCTTGTGTCATGAGATTTGGTATGAGAAGCACCCTGAGTTCCATGAGTGGTTAGTATTTTGCATCATGACATTCATGCCATTCATCATCATCATAATGCACCCATCTTTTCTTCATCTTTAGTTCTCCATGTCTTATGTTTTGCTTGTGATGTGGTTTGGTTTTGTTCAAGTGTATATGTTGGTATTGGTGTGAGTGTGGGGTGATGTTTGAGCTTATCTCCCTCTTCTAAAACCCTTCTCTTCTCTTCTTCCAAAACCCTTCCTATTAGGTTTTATTCCCATGTCATTTAATTGGCAGATTTAAGTTGTTTTTAAATCATTTTAAAATGTTCATGAGAGGGCCCTATTATTCTTAGGAATATTGGGATACTAGTTCTTGGCATGTGCACTTGTTATGATTTTGCAAAATACCTAAAACAGGGGTTGCTTTAATAAATTAATTAAATTATCTTGTTGTTAAATTCCATCTAATAATTTTATAAACAGGACCTAATTATTTCATTCCCAAAAATATTTTACTCTCTTCCAAAACCCTTTTTCTTACTCTCTGGGATTTATTTCTTTGCCACTGCTTATTTAAATAGAATCTTGTGTGTGTGAGAGAGAGTGAGCGAGAGAGAGGCAGGGGCAGGCCCAACTGGCCCATAGCGCTAGTAAACGGCCACCTGCCCCGTCTCCCCTTTCCGTCAGTCTCGAGCAAGTTCAGAGGGAGAGAGTGTTGCGCCGTTGCCCCTTTCCGTCGCCGTCGCCGTCTGCCTGAGGGGTTATAAGCCCTCGGCGTGAGTGCTCCTCCTTGCTAGGTCTTCCCTCTCTCTCTAGCTGCCGCCGCAGCCCTCATCTCCTCCTCCATCTCTCTGCCTCCCCTCTTCTTTTGAGCGGCGCCCGAGTAGTTGCAGGTAGGTTCAGAGTCGTCGCCGGCAGCCTCATCGCCCTCTCCGTCGAGCTCCGCTCTAGCCATGGCGAGCAGGAGCTCGGGGAAGGTCCCCGCGCTCGATCCCCGTCGCTGATTGCAAGGAGAGCGCCGGATTCGTCGACTTTTGTCGTCGTCTTCCTCGGCTCCGTCCGTTCCGCCGTCGCGCCTGCTTCCCCTTTGTCGTCGCCTCGCCCCCAAGCCTTCTCCAGGACCGGCTTGTCGCTGCTTTCCTTACCCAAGGTGAGCCGTCGTAGCCTCGTAGCCTTCTCCTCCGCAATTGGCCGTAGGACGTCGCCGACGTTCCCTGTCGCTGCCGCGTGTAGTCGATGACCGGCTGCTCGATTCCATCCCTCTCGCCGCGAGGTGAGTGCGGCAATGGATCCCCGGGCTGTAAGTGAGTGTGTGTGTGCATTAGTGTAGCCAGAGCAGCCGTGTGGCTGCCGGTGATCGCCGTCGAAGTTCCCTGCCGTGCTCCCCTGTTTCTGTCTTCAGTTTCGTCAGATATAGATCTGTGTGTATTTGTTCAGTGAAGCCCCCCCCTTCTGTTGAGATCCGACGGCCTGGTGCATTGGTGTGCGCGCGTGTGCGTGTACAAAGGGGGCTGGGGTTCGATCCCCACTTCCCCCCTTTTTTCTTGTTATTTTTGTTTTGTTTCTTTTTCTTTTCCCTTTTGCATATATGTGTATTTGTGTGTATGTATGCATGTATGAATGTGGCAGGGACTGCAATATTTGTTTTTGGCCATGTATTTTGTAGGGGAGTGCTCATATGTGTATATGTGTATATGTGTTTGTATGCCCATGTGCATACACACCCATACATGTATTATATGAGTGTATGTGTGTGTTGTTTTGCTAGCATGTAGATTTGCATGTGTGTATGCTTGCATGCACACATGGGTATGTGAGTGGGTAAGTGTGTAGGTATGCATATGTGTGTATATGCACCCTTGTGCATATGCACATATATGTGGTGTGTTGTGTATGTGTGTCTTGCACATACACACACATGTGAGGTGTGTGTTGAGTTGTGTGTGTGTGCATGTTGAACATACATATGCATGTTTAGCATATAGGTGGTGTGTGTTGTTGTGAGTGTATGTGTGTGTTGCCAAGCACACATACATGTGTATGTATGTGAGTAGAATTGCATGAATAGGATTTGTGTAGGTGTGTGGGGTGTTTTATACACATAGGTGATGGTGCTTGCTAGCCTTTGGGTGTGCTTGTGGATTGTGGGTGTTGGGTGAGTGTGAGTGTTGCTCATGTAAGTTAATATATGCACCTAGAGCATATGCCCACATATATGAGTGTGTGTGTGTTAGTGATGGCAAGTGTATGTTGCTAGTAGTGCTTGTATAGGTGGTCTCATGTGCTTGTGTAGATAAGCTTGTGTTGGACGTGAGTGTGGTGATGTCTGTATGATCTTCATACACTCATCCATGTGCATAATAGCCCCATGTGTAGGTTTCTCTCCAAATGGTCATATGAGCATGATTCCAATTCTAGCTAGTTTCATTCTTGTTCCATGTGCTATGCCATGTTTTCATGGTCCTACCATGCTAAATAAACTCTTTCAACTTATATCTATGGAGCACTTGTCATTTTAGGGCCTTTTGCATCAAGTTACTTAGTGTCATAAGTTAAACATGGGAAAATGGTCAAAATTTCGACCTAGCTTTTCTCCATCATGTTCCATGCAAGCATATAGTTATGAGTAATGATTTTGGGGTGTTTTCAACCCCTCTATGCACCTGTGAAGTCAGATTTGACTTTGGGGCAAGTTGAGAAAAGTGCATTTTTATACTGTGATGCTCTTGTCTTTTTCATATGAATTAATCTATGCATGCTTTCATGTTCTTGTCAACTAGAGATTGTTTGTCAAAGTTGTTGAGATCATCCCAGTATTTTTCTTATTCATGATAAGTGCCCAGATCAGTGGGAACCATGCTGTGAAGTTGCCTACTTTCTGTTTCTGTCCAGCTAGTCTGAAAATGGCTGTCTGGAGATTCTGCTGTTATTAAGTTGCTGTATAGAGTGGCTTGTAGTTAGTGCTGTGGTTGGAATTTGCTCATGCTCAGTGTCATCTTTTTGAAGTATATGTTATCATCTTACATCCTGTTAATTTTCATGTCATTTGGAGCTCTCTAGCATATGTAACCAGTGATGTCAATTTGCTACTTTATAATCCCAGATTCCAGAAAACTGGAATTTTCACCAAGTCCCTGAAAAACTGATTCATTATGTCATCTTGTGAGCTCCATTGCATAGAGTTTTGTAGATCTTTTGCTGATTGCATGGTGTAATTAAATGATGTGTTTGTACAGTAGATCATGTCCATGTCTTGTTTGTGGCTGTAGGGTTCCTGTAGCATTAGTTATGATCTGTTTAAGTTGCTATGTTGCTGTTTGTGGTAGATTTGAGTGAAATATTGTTTTGTGTGTTGTGGGAGCTATACTCCATGGAATGAATTAATTCTTGAGCCTAACTTGATTGATTTTTCATCACCTGTCCAGTGGCTACCTTGGTATGCCAAGAATTGGCCCAAATAATTGATGGTCTTGTGTTTTGCCTCCATTTCTTGTCGGGAGCGTATCTCGAGAACAGTAGCTCCGTTTCTCGCGATCTTTATATGAATTTCCATCAATTTTTCATGATGCATCCATATCTTCCATGTTCATGCATGTTTAATAAACTTAACATGAGGTTATGTACAGATTCATTAATCCACCACCTTTGCATGTGAACTTGACTCGAAAATAGAATTGCCATGCTACTCTTTCATAAATGGACCATGCATCATCTTGATTGTGGATTGCACTTGGTTGGATATTTATTTGTTGCTTTCTTGGGTAGACGCGAGTGTCGAGACTGAGTACGAGGACCCAGGAGAGTACCACTACGATGATCCAGCTACTTGTTCCACTGAAGAACCAACAGGCAAGATGATCGTACCCGGATCCCAATACTATCTTTGCTTGCTAGATTCACGTTCTTATCGTTACATTTGCGCTACCTACCACATGATATCAGCCCCCATGTTACCATGACAGTCTCTAACCTCCACATCCCAGCAACCGTTGATTGGCTAAGTTACCGTTGCTCAGCCCCTCTTATTGCATTCTTAGTTGCAGGTTGTGCCATGTGATAACCTGGATTGGATATCACTTTATATTCTTTTATTTAAATTAATGCACCTATATATATGGTATTGGAGGAAGGCTTGGCCTTTTGCTAAGTGCTTTGTTCTGCTCATACCGCCACTAGTTTCCTGTTACCGGTGTTATGTTTCCATATTTTGCGCTCCTAACACGCTTGGGGTTGTTATGGGGACCCCCTTTTTTGTTCGGTTTAGATTAAAACTTGTCCGGCAAGACCCAACATTGGTACTACATTTGCTAATAACTTAATGAACCAGCATAGGGCTTTGCAACCCCGTGGAAAATTTAATCAACCCCCGGGACAGTGCTCCTCATGAGTGTTGGTCCAAACTAGAGTCGTGTGCGGGGCCAACCCGGGGAAACTCGGGAGATTTCTATTAGGCCATTGTACGCTGCGCTTATCCGGTCGTGTCCTGAGAACAAGATACGCGGCTCCTATCGGGTCTGTCAACACGTTGGGAGGTCTTGCTGGATTTGTTTTACCTTTATCTAATGTCTTGCGTGTGGACTCTGATTTTCACGGGTACACTCGAGATGTTGGAAATCGTTTGGAATCACCGATGAAGATCACGAGATCCGTGGTCGAGGAATTCCCTCGGAGTGTGGTTATTTGTAATGGACTAGTTGGAGCACCCCTGCAGGGTTAAATCTTTCGGAAAGCCGTGCCCGCGGTTATGTGGCAACTTGGAGATTTGTTTAACACCCGGTTCTAGTTAACTTGAAGTAAACTCTAAATAAAATACACCAACTGTGTGAGTAACCATGACCGTCTCTGCTCGTGAATATGATCCGAGAGAGAACACAGTGGGGTTATGACTGACGTAGGTAGGTGTTCAGGGTCTCTTAGAGATCATGCTAGAAATCGACCGATCATCATAGACCACTCATTCATGTTCTTGTTAAGTAAGTTAGCCACCATACATGCTTAGAGCTGTTGCAACCTTAAACATCACCATTTCCAACCTAAAGTATTGAAAGTCTTGGCACCCGGGGTTACTTGATTGCTGAGTCCTCTGTGGCTCACAGTTTACTACAACCATTCAGGTACAGGTTCGGATGATTGTATTCAGGATGATCTTACGCAGCTGCAGTGGGAATATGATGAAGAGAGAGGACGCATGTACGTGACGTACCCCGATGAGTAGAGCACTTGGTCGAGATCCTGGCAGCAAGATGATATCGTCGCATTGTCTTTTCTCGTTTGTTTTCGTCCGTAGTCGGACCCTGTCTTAAACTTGATGTATTGACTTGTGTGAACTTGTAAGCTAGCATGTGGCGAGTGTAAGACAATTCCCTATTCCTATCTTTTTATGTATGTATGATGTGATGATATCGATCTTGCAAACGGCAAGATGCGCATCTATCCGATGCGAGGCCCTCGTGCCTTAATTGGATAGGCGCGCATCTTGGGCGTGACACGTACCCTAGGTACATATACTCGTCAGATACCATGGACCAGAGGGGAAACCCTTCTCCCATCTAGGGAGGAGGTCAAGGAAGAAGAAGAAGAAGAAGGGGGCTCTCTCCCCCTCTCTCCCGGAGGCGCCGGAACGCCGCCCGGGACATCATCGTGTGACGACGATCTACACCAGCACCTCCGTCATCTTCGCCAACACCTCCATCACCTTCCCCCATCTATATTCAGCAGTCCACTCTCTCGCAACCCGTCGTACCCTCTACTTGAACATGGTGCTTTGTGCTTCATATTATTATCCAATGATGTGTTGCCATCCTATGATGTCTGAGTAGATTTTCATTGTCCTATCGCTGATTGATGAATTGCTATGATTGGTTTAAATTGCTTGAAGTTATGTTGCTGTCCTTTGGTGCCCATCATATGAGCGTGCGCGTGGATCACACCATAGGGTTAGTTGTATGTTGATAGGACTATGTATTGGAGGGCAAGGGTGACAGAAGCTTTAGCCCAGCATAGAAATTGATGCATACGAGATTAAAGGAGGACCAATATATCTTATTGCTATGGTTGGGTTTTACCTTAATGAATGTTAGTAGTTGCGTATTCTTGCTAATAGTTCCAATCATAAGTGCATAGAATTCCAAGTAAGGGACGGCATGCTAGCAGTGGCCTCTCCCACATAAAACTTGCTATCGGTCTAGTAACATAGTCAATTGCTTAGGGACAATTCCGCAACTCCTACCACCACTTTTCGACACTCGTTAAACTAACGTAATTGATTCTTTATCTAAACAGCCCCTAGTTTTTATTTACGTGATCTTTATTATCTTAGAAACCTATCATATCACACCTACAAAGTACTTCTAGTTTCATACTTGTTCTAGGTAAAGCAAACGTAAAGTGTGCGTAGCGTTGTATCGGTGGTCGATAGAACTTGACGGAATATTTATCCTACCTTTAGATCCTCGTTGGTTTTGACACTCTTACTTATCGAAAAAGGCTACAATTGATCCCCTATACTTGTGGGTTATCAAGACCATTTTCTGGCGCCGTTGCCAAGGAGCAATAGCGTGGGGTGAATATTCTCACGTGTGCTTGTTTGATTTATCACTAAGTAGATTTATTTCCTGTTGTAAGTTGTTCTCTATCTTTAGTTATGGATATGGAACACGAAATACCAAAAAAATTAGGTGTACTTGCTACTCATGGATATGGGGAACCTCCTAAAACCCTCGATGCTCGTTATGTGGAAAATATTATGCACTTCTTTAATAATCCTGAGAAAACCCCATTCAATTATATAATGGGATACACATTGGATCAACGTGAATACTTTATGGATTATCGCTTGACTAAAAAAGGGAAACTATTATGGGATCAAATTCATATGTTAAAATGGTATGCTTGGGATCTATGCTTGAGATATGATATTACTTGTTGCTCTAGGATGAAAGCTAAACACCTTCCCTTTTCTTATACATTTAATGCTAATGAAACCTTGGCTTCTTATGGTAATGGTATATATGATTACTATGATGTGGAACAAATAGAAGAGTTTGTTGCTTTTATGGATGCTTATGAAATTGAAGATCTGTTTAAAAGGTGTGATGATAATGACGATGCTTTTTACCGATCTGAAAATTTGGTTATGCTTCGTTATTTTTATACTAATTATGAATATAATTCCCATATTGATCTATTTATGGAGAAATTCTCCGCTGCCCAAGAAGAGACTAATATTTTCCAGGAAACTATGGAAGAAGAAAATGATGAAACTGTGAGCTCATTAGATGAAAAAGATGACGAGGAGAGCGAAGAACAAAAGGAGGAAGAGCAGACTAGCTACCAGTGCCCACCTTCTAATGAGAGTAACTCTTCAACTCATACATTGTTTAATTTCCCTTCGTGCTCACCGAAGGATGAAGGCTATGTTGATTGCTATGATCCCTTCGATTCGTTTGAAATATCCCTTTTTTATGAACTTGATGCTTGCTATACTTCTGGCCATGATGACAATATGAATGATTCTTATGGAGATGAACTTGCTATAGTTCCTTATGTTAAACATGAACTTGTTGCTATTGCACCCACACATGCTAGTCCTATTATCTTTTTGAATTCTCCCAACTACACTATATCGGAGAAGTTTGCTCTTATTAGGGATTACATTGTTGGGTTGCCTTCTACTATTACACATGATGATTTTGATGAATATAATATGCATGTGCTTTCTGATCCTACTTGCAATTATTATGAGAGAGTAACTACATCTCCACCTCTCTATGTTTCCAATACGATAAAATTGCAAGAAACTGCTTATACTATGTATTGGCCTTTACTTGATGTGCATGAATTGTTCTTTTACGACATGCCAATGCATAGGAAGAGAGTTAGACTTCATCATTGCATGATATATGCTACCTTGTGCTCACTACTAAATTAAAAATCATTGTTAATTAAAATTGTCTTTGATATACCTTGGGATTCGGGTCGATCCATTACTTGAGCACTTTATGCCTAGCTTAATGGCTTTAAAGAAAGCGCTGCTTGGGAGACAACCCGGAAGTTTTAGAGAGTCATTTATTTCTGTTGAGTGCTTTTATATGGTTTAAAAACAAAAAAATATAGCGGGGACATTAAAACTTTTTCAAAAAGAGAAGCGATTGAAAGGTGATGCATTGCGGAAGTGAGGGTCGACCTTGAACACTTGTGTTCATGCTCATGGAAACAATGTAGAATTTTTCATGGAATTTTCTCGAAAAAATAATTATCCCCTTGTAAAATTCCATTGTATTATAAAAATATTGTGCCAAGTAAAGCCTTTATGATTAGTTTGGGTGATAGTTGTTTGATCATGCTGAAAAAAGACAAAAACTTTGTGCTCACGAAATTATTTTTAGTTCCTATCCAGAAAGAGCTTTTGAGTTGATTCCTTTCCTGTTAATTGATATGCAAATTTCCCTAATTTTCATAAGTTTTTTGGAATTTTTGGGTTAGCAAAGGTATACGAAATATACATATTGCTAGAGACTGTTCTGTTTTTGACAGATTCTGTTTTTGTTCTGTTGATTGCTTATTTTGTTGAAACTATGGTTAGTATCGGGGGGTACGAGCCATGGAAAAGAGAGAATAAAGTAATATAACATCAGTATAAATGGAAATTAAGTTTACTACAGTATCTAAAAAGTTGGTGGTTTGTTTTCTTATGCTAATGCTATCACGAATTTCTGTTTAAGTTTTGTGTGATTGAAGTTTTCATGTTTTGGGTGAGACCACGATGGATGAAGGAATAAGGAGAGGCAAGAGCCTAATCTTGGGGATTCCCGAGGCACCCAAAGGTAATATTCAAGGAAGACTCAAACTTCTAAGCTTGGGGATGCCCCGGAAGGCATCCCCTCTTTCGTCTACAATCTATCGGTAAGTTTACTCGGAGCTATATTTTTATTCGTCACATGACATGTGCAAATGCTTGGAGCGTCCTTTGTGTTTATTTTTCTTTTTCTTTTATGCACCATGCTGGTATTAGATAGTCCTTGGTTGATTTATAGAATACTCTTTTGACTTCACTTATATCTTTTGAGTATGGCTTTATACAATGCTTCATGTGCTTCACTTATATCATTTGAAGTTTGGATTGCCTGTTTCCCTACACATAGAAACCGCCATTTGTAGAATGCTCTTTTTCTTCACTTATATTTGTTAGAGCGGGGCATATCTTTTGTAGAAAGAATTAAACTCTCATGCTTCACTTATACCTATTTAGAGAGTTAACAGGAGTTGGTCATTCACATGGTTAGTCATAAAATCCTACATAAAACTTGTAGATCACTGAATATGACATGTTTGATTCCTTGCAATAATTTTGCGACATGAAGATGTGATATTAGAGTCATGCTAGTGAGTAATTATGTATTCATAGAAATACTTGTGTTAAGGTTTGTGTAGCGACCCGACTCAAAACGAGTCAAGCCTCTGTGTGTTCTGTGCCATCCCTGGATCAGTATGCTGGCACACATAGTACATCAATGTATATATCAAAGTGCAATCACATGTAAATGTAAAACTGATATATACCTTAAAAATAGCAGCGGATACAGTCAACGGGAGTGGAGTCCCAATAACACCAACGGCAAGTTGAGTGCGGACCGTAACCCTGAATCATACTCTTACCCGTCGTAGAAGAGAATCTGCAACATAATTCGTTGCAGCCAAGTAGGTCAGTACATTGAATGTACTGGCAAGATCACCATAGTAGAACAGAAGAATAAAGACTATTCTATATGCAAAGGCTTTGTGGCTTTGTGTCTAAGTTTTTGCGTAAAAGCTGATTTTATTTTTCCTACAACAAAAGGAATATCAGGAATTTCACTATGGAATTACCTATCATGACATGGTTCCGCCAACCAATGTCTTAATACCCACAAGTATCTTAAGTTGCCCACAATTAAGTTATCAGTCTAGTGTTGAGAGTTCTGAGATAGATCCATGTCCAGAGGCTCAAATTGTCTGTAACCGTGGACACGGCTAATTGATTAGGTTTAACTCTGCAGAGTGTTGTGTACTTTACCCACAAGATTCGTTCCCTCCTGATAAGTCCTCGCACTGCCTGGTGTTTGAGAACAGGATGAACGAAACATGGTCTTTCAAAGTGTTTCCCTGACTGTCCGACAGTGCCCATCCAATCCTAACGTCGACTACATCTCGTAGCACTGCCCAGCAAAGTCACAACAAAGATCAACCAAGCCAGAGCCCATAATGACTTGTGGCTACACAGGTAAGCTTCCGGGCATGAAGTATTCATCCTTCTCTTTGAGTCTGGGTGAGGCTTTCCGCGTGAATACTGGCCATCTCCAGCAACACCTAGGCTAACCACTGGTTTCTCCAGGGTGCCGTTTCAACCATCCCTCACCCAGTAGTGTGTATTGAAATCTTGATTCTCGAGTCTCGAAGTCTTGAGGTCTTGAAAATGCAGGACTTGAAGAGGTCTTCATGAAGTCGTCGTCTTGACGTAGAATTCTTCTTCACACCCCTCACAAACACTCATACCAAACCCCGTCTACTTTAGCATAGCATTACACTAACTAGCGTTCCCGGGGCTTTAGTAACAAGTGGTGGGTTCCTACCTCATGCATTATACTCAACTACAAGAATTTCAATAACACTACGGGAGGGATTTGTTGAATGATGTCACTACATGCAATAAAACATAGGTATGAAAAGATGGTCAAAGTGAACTTGCCTGTACTGTTGATGAAGATAAGATATCGCTCTCAGAAATAACTTGATAGAACTATTCGTCACTCTCCGATGAAAATCTATCGTAAGCAAATAACATTCAATAAACATTCATGCCAAAACAAAGAACCAAAAGAACGCAAGAAGAAAACATGTCTTGGAGCGAATATAACAACATACTAAGGTTAAAATAAGACAATATAGGTTCTTATGGGGTTCTAAGGTGAAAGGTGAAGGAATCAACTCAAAAGAGTTAATGGATGATGAACTATTACTATATAAGCTTAGGTTGGAGAGACTACGAAAGACGATCCAAAGTATGGGAGAACAACAAGAACGTTGTTTGACAAATAGTATAAGACATAAGAATTTATTTGTAGAAAGAGTTTAATTGAAATGGAGCACTACAACACAAGTTATAGCGAATTGAAGTATGAAATAAATTGTAAATTCAAGTATGAATTGAATCTGAATTCACAAAGGTCAAAAGAAGTTGAACCGAAGTACGATGGTTATGAATAGAAATACATGACACGAGTATTTAGGGGCAAAAAGAATCAATTGAAAAGGTGTTACAGTTTGCAAGATATGATCAAATGAAGGTTCGGATTCAAATTGAATCGCTCCAATTTGAAAGGTTCAAAGATTGAAACTAATGATGTTACTATATATGGGAAGTCAATATGAACGTGTAGAAAAAAGAATTACTAGGTTCAAAATGACGGATCAAAAGTTATAAGCAATTCAATATGGCATTGAGTTAGCTTAGTATAGTGTGTGAACACATTTTGGGGACTAATAGAGAAGTATGAGCAAGATCAAAATTATATGTTGAAACGATAACACTAATGATGTGAACAGAAAGATTACTTTGATACGGATCCGACGCAATTGGATTCATCGGAAACGGAGCTACGGATAAAAAGATATGATCAAAAGAAGTTTGAATATAAATCTGAATAAATTTCGAAATTTGAAATTTTGAAAAAATTGACGTGATAGTCTGATTGGATAGGTGAAGTCAAGACGAAACTCTAGGCGTTGGTTTCATCTAATTCTGATGAACGAGTAAAAAGTTATGGCTATTTGAAAAATCTGGGCCAAGTTGTTTTACGGAAGAAAATGCTATGTCTAAAAGAATTGTAGGACTAATGAGTAAATACGGAGACTAATTAATAATCTAATTACTCTATCGCATACTACTATAGAAATACTAATCTAGGGATATTAAACTACAGGAGTATAAAAGAAAATACGAAGAGAATACCTTTAGAATGCAGAGAAGATAAAATTCCAAAGAGGAGACGACTTCCAGAAATCCCGCCGGAGAGAAGAAAATATTTTTTTTATAAAGCTAGTCAAACCGAAATGATTCGATTCAACCCGAAGTGGATGATTTTTGGGTTCACCTATGGGTCTATATTTATAGGTGGGAGGGAGGTGCAAAAGTTTAACGCTAAGCGAGGTGGGACTAAAATCATAGACACAGAGGAAAAAGAGAGAAGAAGAGGGCCACATGGGCTTTGGTGGCTGCAGATTTTTTTATTTTTTATTTTTATATTCGGATGAACAGTGTCCGCATGAACAGTGTTTCCAGTTTTTTTTTAAAAAAAACCATTAAAGAAAAACAAATAAACAAAAATAGAAAAACATTTTATATAGGCATATTATATAGCAAAATTTTCAGAAAAAATTTCCTAAAACATGAACATTTTTTAATGCCGAATAAAATACTTTAAAAAATAGTATTTTTTTGCAATAACTCCAAAATGAAAAGAAACTAGAATTTCAAATAAATGGCAAATAGTTTTTTATTTTAAAATTTGAGTCAAAACATTGTATCTGATTTTTGAGTGTCATTTACCTCCTCTCATTTGATTTTATAAGAGGGTTTTGAAAATATTTGAACTCAAATTGAATAGGGATTCGAAATAGAAAATTTTGGGAAAGTCATTTTATTCCCTCTCATTAAAATTTCAAAAGTTTCAAAATTCCACTCAATTTCACACAATCAATCAAACAACATTCAAACAAACAATCCTACTTATTTATTTAATATAACATTCCAAAATTTAGAATTTTGGGATGTTACAGTTTGTGATTCCCGTAGCATGCATGTATGGTGAACCGTTATGTGACGAAGTCGGAACATGCTTTATTTATTGATTGTCATCCTTTGTGTGGAGGTCGGGATCGCGCGATGGTTAACTCCTACCAACCCTTCGCCTAAGAGCATGCGTGTAGTACCTTGTTTCAATGACTAATACACTTTTGCAATAAATATGTGAGTTGTTTATGACTAATGTGGAGTCCATTGATTATACGCACGCTCACCCTTCCACCATTGCAAGCCTCTCTAGTACCGTGCAACTTTCGCCGGTGCATTACACCCACCATATACCCTTCCTCAAAACAGCCACCATACCTACCTATTATGGCATTTCCATAGCCATTCCGAGATATATTGCCATGCAACTTCCATCGTTCCGTTTATTATGACACGCACCATCATTGTCATATTGCTTTGCATGATCGTAAGATAGGTAGCATGATGTTTTCATGGCTTGTCCGTTTTTTGATGTCATTGCTACGCTAGATCAGTGCACATCCCAGTACACCACAGGAGGCATTCATATAGAGTCATATTTTCTTCTAAATATCGAGTTGTAAGTAAATAAAAGTGTGATGATCATCATTATTAGACCATTGTCCCATGTGAGGAAGTAATAAAAGAGGCCAATGAAGCCCAAATAAAAAAAAGAGTCCAATGAAGCCCACCAAAAAAAAGAGAAAAAACAAAAAAACAAAAAAATGAGAGAAAAGAGAGAAGGGACAATGCTACTATCCTTTACAACACTTGTGCTTCAAAGTAGCACCATGATCTTCATGATAGAGAGTCTCCTATATTGTCACTTTCATATACTAGTGGGAAATTTTCATTATAGAACTTGGCTTGTATATTCTAATGATGGGCTTCCTCAAATTGCCCTAGGTCTTCGTGAGCAAGCAAGTTGGATGCACACCCACTTATCTGCTTTTTGAGATTTCATACACTTATAGCTCTAGTGCATCCGTTGCATGGCAATCCCTACTCACTCACATTGGTATCTATTGATGGGCATCTCCATAGCTCGTTGATACGCCTAGTTGATGTGAGACTATCTCCTCCTTTTTGTCTTCTCCAAAACCACCATATTCTCTTCCACCTAAAGTGCTATGTCCATGGCTCACGCTCATGTATTGCGTGAAAGTCTAAAAAGTTTGAGAATACTAAAGTATGAAACAATTGCTTGGCCAAAACCGGGGTTGTGCATGATTTAATACCTTGTGTGATGAAGATGGAGCATAGCCAGACCATATGATTTTTTAGGGATAACTTTCTTCGTCCATGTTATTTTGAGAAGACATGATTGCTTTATGAGTATACTTGAAATATTGTTGTCTTTATGTCAAATGATAGACTATTGCTTTGAATCACTCGTGTCTTAATATTCATGCCATGATTAGATTATATGATCAAGATTATGCTAGGTAGCATTCCACATCAAAAATTATCTTTTTTTATCATTTACCTACTCGAGGATGAGAAGGAATTAAGCTTGGTGATGCTGATACGTCTCCATCGTATCTATAATTTTTGATTGTTTCATGCCAATATTCTACAACTTTCATATACTTTTGTCAACTGTTTATACTATTTTTGGGACTAACATATTGATCCAGTGCCTAGTGCCAGCTCCTGTTTGTTGCATGTTTTTTGTTTCACAGAATATCCATACCAAACGAAGTCCAAACGCAATAAAAAACCTACGGGGATTTTTTGGAATATTTATGATTTTCGGGAAGCAGAATCAACGCGAAACGATGCCCGAGGGGGTCATGAGCCCAGGAGGCGCGCCCTAACCCCCCCCCCCCAGGCAGGCTAGTGACCAACCCTTATGGCGGCTGGGGCCCTTCTTTCTCCACAAGAAAGATATTTTTATAAGGAAAATCCTCTCAAAATTTCATCCCGATCAGAGTTACGGATCTTCGGGAATTTAAGAAACGGCAAAAGGCCAGAATCTGGGAGCGCAGAAGCAGAAGAACACGGAGAGAGAGAGAGAGATCCAATCTCGGAGGGGCTCTCGCCTCTCTGTCGCCATGGAGACCATGGACCAGAGGGGAAACCCTTATCCCATCTAGGGAGGAGTTCAAGGAAGAAGAATAAGAAGGGGGGCTCTCACCCCCTCTCTCCCGGCGGCGTCAGAACGCCGCCCGGGACATCATCGTGAGACGACGATCTAAACCAACACCTCCGTCATCTTCACCAACACCTCCATCACCTTCCCCCATATATATTCAGCGGTCCACTCTCTCGCAACCCGTTGTACCCTCTACTTGAACATGGTGCTTTATGCTTCATATTATTATCCAATGATGTGTTGCCATCCTATGATGTCTGAGTAGATTTTCGTTGTCCTGGCGGTGATTGATGAATTGCTATGATTGGTTTAAATTGCTTGTCTTTATGTTGCTCTCCTTTGGTTCCCATCATATGAGCGCGCGCGGGAATCACACCATAGGGTTAGTTGTATGTTTATGGGACTATGTATTGGAGGGCAAGGGTGACAGAAGCTTCAGCCTAGCATAGAAATTGATGCATACGGGATTGAAGGAGGACCAATATATCTTATTGCTATGGTTGGGTTTTACCTTAATGAACGTTAGTAGTTGCGGATGCTTGATAATAGTTCCAATCATAAGTGCATAGAATTCCAAGTAAGGGACGACATGCTAGCAGTGGCCTCTCCCACATAGAAATTGCTATCGGTCTAGTAACATAGTCAATTGCTTAGGGACAATTCCGCAACTCCTACCACCACTTTTCCACACTCATTAAACTAAGGTAGTTGTTTCTTTATCTAAACAGCCCCTAGTTTTTACTTATGTGTTCTTTATTATCTTGCAAACCTATCCTATCACACCTACAAAGTACTTCTAGTTTCATACTTGTTCTAGGGAAAACGAACGTAAAGTGTGCATAGAGTTGTATCGGTGGTCGATAGAACTTGAGGGAATATTTGTCCTACCTTTAGCTCCTCATTGGGTTCAACACTCTTACTTATCGAGAAAGGCTACAATTAATCCCCTATACTTGTGGGTTATCACGCTCACGTCAAATCATCACATTACCTGTACCTGCAACTGTTGTTGTAGTAATCTGTGAGCCATAGGGACTCAGCAATCTCATTTCCAGGGGTATCAAGAATATTAAAGCTTAATGGGTAAGGTATGGTTAAGTGGTGAGGCTGCAGCAAGCGACTAAGCATTTATTTGGGATGCTATCTTACGAATACAGAAAGTAAAGTATGGTGGTCTACGCATAACGGACGTGAACTAGAAATGATCACTAACTGATCCTGAACACCTACTTACGTCAATCATAACCCCACCATGTTCTCTTTCAGATAAGAACTCACGAGAAGAGACAGTCACGGTTACACACAGAGTTGGTGTATTTTATTTGAGTTTACTTCAAGTTTACTCTGACCGGGTGTTAAACAAAGTATCCAAGTTTGCCATATAACCGCGGGCACGGCTTCTCGAAAAGATTTAACCCTGCAGGGGTGCTCCAACTCATCCATCATAAATTAACCACACGCAGCAGCAATAACCTCAACCACGGATCTCGTGATCATCCTAGGCAATTCCAAAGGAAATCCAACACCTCGAGATAGCCCGAAGAATAATCAGAATTCCTCACTCAAGATGTTCGAGAAAGGTAAAATAAATCCAGCAAGGCCTCCCGACGTGCCGACGATCCCGATAGGAGTTGCGTATCTCGTTCTCAGGACACGGCGGATAAGCTATGCGTACGGAGGCCTGATAGAAATCTCCCAAGTTGCCCTGGGTTGGCCCTGCACAGTGCTCTAGTTTGGACCAACACTCATGAGGAGCACTGGCCCGGGTTGTTGATTAATTATCCATGGGGTAATTACTCCCTATGGAAGTTCATTAGTTATTAGGCAAAAGTAGTACCAATGTTGGGCCTTGCCAGACAAGTTTTATCCCCAAAACGAAAATCAAGGGGGTCCCCATAACAACCCCGAGCATGTTAGGAGTGCTCATTTATAGAACATAACACCGTTCACAAGTAACTAGGGGCGGCAAGAGTGAAACAAAACACCGAGCAAAAGGCCAAGCCTTCCACCTTTACCAAGTATATATGTGCATTAAATTAAATAGCAGCAATATTGTGATATAACAAAAGAATGTCCATGTTAACACATGGAAGCAATTGCACCTGCAGCTAGAAACGCTATAAGAAGGGCTGAGAAAGCGGTAACATAGCCAAACAAAGGTTTGCTGGGATGTGGAGGGGTTAGAGGCTTTTCAAGGCAATGTTTGGAGGCATATCAAACAAGTGGTAGGTAGCGAGACATAACAATAAAAGACGAGACAACTAGCATGGCAATGATAGTAATGGTATCCAAGGAAATGTGTCATCTTGCCTGAGATCCCGCTCGGAACAAGATCGAGTCCATGAAGTAGACGAACCAACGTAGTTGAACGAATCCTCACACTCCAAACTCTTTCGGAACTCTATCGAGAAGAAGCAATCTTGAAGAAACATTCAACACAAGATACACCACAACATATGCGAAACACGATGCACAAAAAATATGATGCAGGTCCGGCTTGTTATGCAATGCATGACAATTCCACAACAATCAAATACTACACATTAACTGAAGCTCAATATTCAACGAGTTGCATGTTGACAAAACTCCACGATCAAATATTGAGTTTACTCTCGTTAGGTACTCGTAAATGTTAAATGTTGTTAGGCATGGCAAGAGGTGAAGCATAGGAAACTAACTATCTAGGCATCTTAAATGAGGTCAGAAACAACTTATAGCATTTCCGAAATGACCCCATATGTTAATTTCGAAATTTGTCCAGATCTTAACTAATCATATTTTATATTTCTTAAACAAAAGAATAAATCATACCATGTTATTCTACACGTCATTCTAGTCGATTTACATATATAGAACATCTCAATCGGAGCTACGGTCTAAAAGATAAGAGCAACACAAGATGCACATGTCATGAATGCAAATGCATGGGAAAAACAATCACAAACATTTCAAATCATGAATGCAGCAATTTATTATGAAACTGCAAGAGATTCTAAGCAAGTTTCATATATGGAATGGGCAAAACGGAGCTACGGTTCACCCACAATCAACGAAACAAGTTTTAGTTGAAATCTGCCGAAAACAGCAACATAGCATTTTGAACATATGAAAACAACAAGCTACAAGATTCCAAAATGCACAAACTAAGCATGGGACAGTATCATACAACATCCACTTCATTTCATCTTCACATATCATATTCAAAACATGCATGGATCACTTGGTAGGCAGCTCACAAGAAGACTACTTGATAACAGTTTCAGACTTAGTGAAAATAGCAGTTTTCGACAGTGCAGTTTTATCACGAAGGAATATTGACAGCAGTGAAACTATATGCTACAGTTCACATAATGGCATGAAACTTAACAGCATAAACGAAAATATCAACTACAAATAACTCCATTACACCTACCACAAAAGAGTTCTAGATCACTAGCAAATCACATGGCAAGACAGCAACAAAATATAACAAATTCTAGACTTAGAAATATTTTGGACCTCGAAACAATAGAATTTTTATAGCAATTTGACAACAAGAAAACAACATCTAAACATGCATATCTATGACAAGCAAAATGTCCATGGGCTAGGACACATATCAACGGGCATTTCTCATGTTCAAAATTATTTCATAGCATGCACGGATTAAATCACACGAAAATGACAAAAGGGCATCATGCCATAAATGACATGCACACCAACATGCTCAAATGATAAAACTAAATGCACAGATAAATCCTATGGATTATTCTACCCTGAAAACATATATAATATGTATAGGTTCATGTGGAATATTAATGACAATTAAATATGCGAGTATTAGGCCTAATCACCTTAACGCAATCCATTAATGCAAAATAATTGCAATCATCATGTCAACATTTTTATCATGCATGAAAATGCTATGCCAATGAGATGAACATTTTTAACATGTAATTTTATTAATTACGATGCACAGTTAAAAAAATGATCATAAGACAATATCATGACAAATATGCAAAATGATGCAATCAACAAGTTAAAATATTTTGACATGGATGAATATGACATGTAATTAATCTACGTAATTTTCTAACCATATTACATGTATAAAGTATTTTATAACGATGCACGGTTAATTTTAAAATGAATTTTAAAACATGCAATAGGGCCAACACATGGAATTAATTAAAAAACGCAGGGAGGCTTGTTGCTCACCATGGGCCAAGCCCACACGGTGGAGTAGTTGGCAGGGAGGCAACTGGGCCTGGCGGGGCGACGGCTAGCCCACGAGAAGGCGCAACAGGGTCAACGCGGGCACGAGCGGGCGCTGGGAGCCTCGTCCTCCCTGTGCTCCCTCACGAGGGCACGCATGGCAGCGGCTAGGCGACGGAGGTGCTACGGCTCCGGTAGGACAGCGGCGGAGGGTCAGGGCGGCCAGATCTGGCCGGCGGCAGCCCGTTCCCAGTGGCGGGGAGGCAAACGGTGGCGGCGGCGGCACGGACCTGCAACGGGGAGAGGCCGGCGGGGGGTTAGAGGGAGAGAGAGAGAAGGGAAGAGAGAAGGGGAGGAGGAGCTGGAGGTCCGGCGAGGGGCTGTAGGTCCGGCGACCCGGCGAGCTGCGGCGACGAGGTCGGCCGGAGGAAGGAGACCGGGAGGAGCTCGAGCAAGATCCGGGAGAGCTCCGGTTGGGCCCGGATGGGCTTTCCCGGGCCTCCAGATGGGCTCGGGCGGGCTGGCAGCTGGAGGAGGGAGAAGGGGCTGTTGGGGTTAGGCCAGATTAGGCAGGCTAGGAGGGTTATATATAGGTTTCAGGCTAGGGTTAGCTGACGCTGTCCGTTTTCGGACCGCCGGGTGTCGACTCGACGGACCGGAAGCGGAGAGGGGCTACGGTGGTTGTGCAGACGGGATAAGTGGGGAAGAGAGAGAGAGAATGGTGACCCGTGGCACAGAGGTTTTAAAATACCGAAAAAGGTCCGACGATAACCGATGACCGCACTACTACGGACGACCGACGGGGTATCTAACGAACTCGAATCGCGACAAAAATCGATAGGTGGTCTACCTACGACATAACAAGAGCGCATGCCAAGTTTCAACTCAATCCGAGAATATTTTTGCGCGCACTTAAAAACGGTTTTATTTACGATGCCACGGGCGCGGGCGTGTGTGGTTGGTCTCGAAACGGGCAACAGCAAGAACGAAGATAACCGGCGACTACGAACGGATGCAAGTTTTCGAAAACGAGAGATGATGCAGTGCACATGATGTGAATGATGCGATGATGAATTCAACAACCAGGCGAACACAAGAGGAGAACGGAAACACAAGGGGAATCTTCTCGAATCTTTTGGAGCGTCGGTCCCGAGCTGTCACACAACAAAACTCTACGACTCAAGTATTATTTCGAGACTCATAAGGGCCAACATAGTCTGATATTACAAACAGGGGTCACACAACCCAATACTCAAGTCATACAAGCAACAGGCGGAAGCAAAACATGTTTGGGTACAAACATCTACTAAAAGTGGCTGGACGAGCCTGAAAATCTACAACGAACCTACCAAAGGAGCCAGACTTCTGTTCTGGGATTCCCAAGATAATCCGGTCAACATCGAACTTCACGTCATAAGAATCACAAATGAGACTGAAGTCTCATCTACAAAAACATAAATAAGAAAACGTGAGTACAAAGGTACTCAGCAAGACTTACATCAGAACTATCTACATATGCATCATTTTCAACAAAGGGGGTTGTGAAGTTTATTGCAGCAAGCCAGCTTTGAATCTTGGCTAACTGTACTACGTTTATGAATACTTTCTTTGAGGTGGCGTATCACACACGAGTTCACATATTCATGAGATCAATACACCACTATGGATCCTCTCTCGACTTCCTATGAGAAGCCATCCATAGCACTCACACTAATCTGGAGCATTTTAGAGTATCCATTTAAGTTATCTATGAACAATGCAAGTCTCCAAGTAGTCCATATCCGAGGGCGCGGCTATTCGAATAGATTGTTTACCCTGCAGAGGTGTACTTCATCACACATGCTCCCGCCACATATCACCATGGGCACGTAAAAAGGCACGTCTGCAACCTTCAAGCGGAAGTCCAGCGAGGGAGTCAGCCACGGACGTTAACCTTCAACGACTCACGTCCAAGGAAGTCGCCTATCTGAGTTGGAACCCATAATGGAAGTCCGACAGATGTTTCCAACATGGCGTCAAACATTGTGAGCGGGGCCCCAAGCCGGTCCCGATTGGGCTGCTCATCCACTTCATAGTCTGTGCCACACCTATCAATGTTTCAAACTACTGCGACTCCTTGACCGAGAACAGATTAGGTTAATAGGTCGAGAGGGTCCATTGGTTTCGGGCCCAATGTGCGGTAGTAGCTAGTCTTGGAACACAAATACGGAACTCAGCTCCTATGAGCAGCTTTAATGACACAACCCACCATATACTCCTACATGGCCTCTCATCGCTACCTTTACCAAAACGGGTTCAACACTTAACCCTCACCATCAGGACACACCCATTTCACTCTGGTTCATCACCCAGATGAATCAAATCTGACACAACTCTAATCATGGCAAACATAACAGGGTTATAGCACAACATGGCTCAAGCATCTACCAGGTATGCTAGGTTGCTTGGTTTAGCTATTTACTGTGACAATGACAGGTCATGCAAAGGAATGGGTTCATCTACCACAATACTAGTAGCAGTTGAATCGCGTTGTCTAATGCATTGAAAGGAGATCAAGAGTGAGAGAGTGGGATTGTATCAAATATTCTCAATGGGGGTTGCTTTCCTGACACTTCTGAAGATAACAATGAGTCTTCATCGGTGGAATCGATTTCAATGTCGGAATAATGTCTACCGAGATGGAACTAACACCGGCAAAAACCAAAAGAATAACATTCAGTGTGTGATGCAAAAAACATGATGTATGATATGGCATGCTAACATGTTGCTGGAATGGTGTAATGCGTCTAGCAACAGGTTAAATGGTTACAGTTTGAACCCAAGGTTCAAATTCTACTCCGTAAGTGAGATTACCTAATGTGGTTTGAACAAAATGTCCAAGTTCTCCTACTTAGCTTTCTCTAACATGCATGAAAATGGTATCATCAGATTCTTTGGATTTTCCTGATAAATTTTCATATATAAATTATTTTAATATGACTTACAGATTATTTTCTATGATTTTTTTGAAATTTTAAACATTTTCTGGATTATTTTTATTACATAGATAAAATATTGCATCAGTTTGATGTCATCATGACATCATCAGGTCAACTACGCTGGGTCCAGGTCAAACCTGACGACCCGGACCCACATGTTAGAGGTACATAGCTAATTCGGGTTTAACTTAAACTAGCCCAAAATTAGAAGGGCACCTGGGCTCACCTGTCATCGCCTCAGGGTGGTGGTTAGCGGCTTAATTAGCCCGGCCACATCACCTCATCGGTCGCTCAATGCCGGCGATGCAAAACTGCGGCGGAGGCACATCGGAACTTGACGTCCGGCGACCAAACGACGCACGGGTGGGCTCATTCGAACGCCCTCGCTCCCGCGCATCTCGGGGAGCAAGCGGACAAAGCTGGGGAGGCCTAACATGGCGACGGTGATGACTTCTGCAGCGGCCGGAGTTCGGTCATGACGAGTGTGGGGCTGTGGCTCATGGGGACGCTAGCTAGGCGGCTTGACAGGCTCACGAAGGATCCAGGAGCACGTGGGGGTGCTCGGGCGCGAGCCATTGTGGCTGCGGCCATGGCCACACCATGGACGGTGGAGGTAGGCTTGGGCTTGCGGCAGGGCGATGCTACGGCATGGCAGCGGCATGGAAGGAGAGGGAAAGGAATGACGAGCTCACTGTGGTGCTAGAAGAGGCAACGGCAAGCTCGGGGACGCGTCGGCGGTCGCGAATCAATGATGAGCAGCTCCGGTGGCCGGCGACAGAAGCGGTAGTGAGGGCGACGTTGTGGGGGCCTCCGGCTTGATTCCTTCGACGGAGAGGAGCGGCATGTCGATGTGGAGATGAGGGGCACCTGAGGGGGATCTACGAGGCCGGTGGCTGTGGGTGCGGCGAGCAGCAACAACATACGTGCTCGGGTGCGAGGGAGGAAGAGGACAGAGAGGGGATGAGGACGAGAGAGAGGGGGAAGGATCCAGATGGCAGTGGTGGCATTATCTGGGGCGTCGCGCTGGCCACGGAAGACCCAGGTAGGCAGCTACGTGTTGGCTAGCGTGGGTGTCGTGCACATCTCCCCGTCTGCCTACTGGCAAGAGGTGGAAGATGACGGGAGAGCACCTAGTGGGCTGGGCCTTCTATAGTGTTCGATAGCACAGGTAAGCTTAGGTAGCTTTCTGCTTTTCCCTTTTATTTGTTTTCTATTTTTTTCTGACATTTGTTTTGATTTGGATAAAATAACAAACCATTTTATAAAAAACAGAAATTAGTTATGTGGTCTAAATGGGATTAACCATTGCCACATAATATTTTTCAGAATTTATGGACTTTTATTTTATCCAAAGGAAATAAAATCCAATGCAAATAATATTTGGATTAACTCAAATGCCGAGTATAAACTGTTTCTATGATTCCCAAATATTGGATGACATTTTTACCTCATGCCAATATTTTAGTAGAAAACCAGAAACATTTTCTTGGTACGATTGGAAGAAATTTTTATGTTGCTTGTTTGAAAAAAAAATTAATGATGAGGCTTGATCACTCCTCACTTCATTTTCATAAAAATTAAAAAAATACATTCATGAATGCACTAGCAATCAAAGTGAACCTAGGGCTGTGACAGGGAGCCTGTTGGAAATATGCCCTAGAGGCAATAATAAATTGGTTATTATTATATTTCCTTGTTCGTGATAATCGTTTATTACGCATTCTATAATTGTATTGGTTGGAAACTCAAATACATGTGTGGGTATATACACAACACGGTGTCCCTAGTATGCCTCTAGTTAACTAGTTCGTCGAACAAAGATGGTCGAGGTTTTCTGGCCATAGACCTGAGATGTCATTTGATAACGGGATCACATCATTAGGAGAATGATGTGATGGACAAGACCCAAACTACTGATCAATATGATCGTGGTTAACTATAGCATATGATTGTGTCAGTTTATTGCTATAGTTTAATGCATGTCAAATATCTGTTCCTATGACCATGAGATCATGCAACTCACTGACACCAGAGGAATACCTTGTGTCTATCAAACGTCACCACGTAACTGGGTGACAACAAAGATGCTCTACAGGTATCTCCGAGGGTGTCTGTTGAGTGGGCATGAATCAAGACTGGGATTTGTTACTTCGTGTGACGGGGAGGTATCTAGGGCCCACTCAGTAATGCAACATCACAATAAGCCTTGCAAGGAATGTGACTAAGTATTAGCCATGATATCTTCTATTACTGAACGAGTAAAGAGACTTGTCGGTAACATAACGAAGAACAAAGGGAACAACGTACGGGATTAAGTGAATCCTTGACATAGAGGTTCAACCAATAAAGATCTTCATAGAATATGTAGGTACCAATATGGGGATCCAGGTCCCGCTATTAGTTACTGACTGTGGAGGTGTCTCGTTCATGTCTACATAGTTCTTGAACCCGCAGGATCTGCACACTTAAGGTTCGGCGACATTTTGGTATAGTAGATTTATGTATGGTGGTGTCTGAAGGTTGTTCGGAGTCCCAGATGATATCATGAACGTCACGAGGAGCTCTGGAATGGTCTGGAGGTAAAGATTGATATATAGGAAGTCCTATTTTGATCACCTGAAAAGATTTGGGTACTTCGGTAGTGTACCGGGAGTGTCGGGAGGGTATCGGGGGCCACCGTGAGGGATGTATCGACCCAAAGGACCTCATGGGCAGTGGTAGGAGTCAAACCATCCCCTAGTGGGATGGCCGAACCCCCCACTAAGGCCCATGCGGCTGAGGGTGGGGAAAATGCAAAGGTGGAAAGGTGGAAAGGGTTTCCAAGTGGGGAGGAGGAATCCTACTCCTAGAAGGATTGGAGTAGGACTCCTCCACCTCCAATTTCAGCCAACCCTTGAGGGTTTGAGGCTGCCTCCTCCCCTCCCTCCCTCCTATATGTACTAGAGGATTTATAGGGGAGAGCTAACCCTAATTTCCACGTGCTCCCTCTACTTCCACTAGATCATTTTCTCCTTTAGTCTAGTTTCGGCGGTGCTTAGGCGCAGCCCTGCCGGAATAGTTCCACGACCGCCGCCACAGCACCGTCATGCTGCCGGAGAACACATCAACCTCTTTGGCCCCTCTTGCTAGATAAATAAGGCGGAGATCGTCATTGAGTTGTACGTTTGCTGAACGCGGAGGTGTCGTCCGTTCGACACTAGATCAGAAGGACCGTGATGAGGATCGCGAGACGATTCATGATTTGTTCATGGGATGGATCATGATGGGATCACAGGACGGATCGTGATTGGATCACAAGATGGATCATGATGGGATCGCGGGATGCTCGGCGATTTGGATCGCGAAGACGTTCGACTACATCAATCGTGTTTCTTAACGCTTCCCGCTTAGCGATCTACAAGGGTATGTAGATCCACTCTCCCTCTCATAGATTCTCATCACCATGGATAGATCTTGAGTGTGCGTAGGAAATTTTTTGTTTTTGACGCAACGTTCCCCAACATCAATAACTAACAGCAGGACCTGGATGCCCATATTGGTTCCTACATATTCTACCAAGATCTTTATCGGTTGAACCTCTATGTCAAGGATTCAGTTAATCATGTATGCAGTTTCCTTTGTTCATCAGTATGTTACTTGTCCGAGATTCAATCGTCAGTATCTCCATACCTAGTTCAATCTCGTTATCGGCAAGTCTCTTTACTCGTTCCGTAATACAAGATCATGTAGCTAACTCTTTAGTCACTTTGCTTGCAAGCTCATTATGATGTTGTATTACTGAGTGGGTCCTGAGATACCTCTCCTTCACATAGAGTAACAAATCCCAGTCTTGATCCATGCCAACTCAACAGACACCCTCGGACATACCTATAAAGAACCTTCATAGTCACCCAGTTACGTTGTGATCTTTGATACACACAAGGTACTACTCTGGTGTCAGTGAGTTGCACGATCTCATGGTCATAGGAACAGATACTTGACATGCATAAAACAATAGTAATAAACTGACATGATCATATGCTACGTTCATAGATTTGGGTCTTGTCCATCACATCATTCTCCCAATGATGTGATCCTGTCATCAAATGACAACTCATGTCTATGGCCAGGAAACCTCGGCCATCGTTGATCAACGAGCTAGTCCATTAGAGGCTCACTAGGGACACAGTGTTGTCTATGTACCCACAGATGTATTTGAGTTTCCAATTAATGCAATTATAGCATGGATAATAAACGATTATCATGAATAAGGAAATATTATAATAACCATTTTATTATTGCCTCTAGATCATATTTCCAACACGTTACCCTTCGTGGGTTGAAGACTCAATAAACACGGATGTACGATAGCGGCACCTATCGGAACCACGGGAAAAATCTTCGTGTATACAATTTCGTTTGATCTTCTAACCCTTACCTCTATTACATGTGCTTGTCTTTACTTTCCGCTTCGATGGAAAGTATTACACCGTGTGCACCTTAATCCAAATGATGCCAAACTACAATGATCTCAAGCCTATGGAAGTGATTGGAAGGATTGTTTCTCATGAGTTGTCACTCAAACACAAGGAAGAACTTCACAACAAGTCTAGAGGTGCTTACAAAGCCACAAGATATGCTCCCGCTACTTCAAGTGACAACCTTGTTACCAATGAAGACATAATCCTCATGGTCAAGAAATCCAACAAGTTCTACAAGAGCAGAGGCAAATAGAGGAACACCAACTCAAGATATGAAGAAAACCCATGGTCAAAAAAAAGGTATGAAGAAAACCGCTCATCTAGTCATGACCGGAATTGTTACAATTGTGAAAGGCCAGGACACTACTCATATGAGTGCATGGCCCTCATAAAAGAAGGGAAGAGTCACCTAGAAGAAAGAGCTCAAGAGATGAGTCGCCTCGAAGAGAGAGAAGGAGCAGAGATGATAACGAAGGCCCTCAAGGAGAACTAGGGACTAGGAGAAGTAGGACAAGTACAGCAAGAGCTACTCAAGAAGAAGACATCAAGCCCATGTTGGTGAATGTGTTTCCATCAATGAATCCGACCACCACTCCGAGAGAAGCTATCACTCCGACTCCGGATATAGTCAAGATGAAGGTGTTACCGGACTTGCACTCGTTTCCTTCAACTCCCATGACATATTTGATTCACCAAATGAAGGGAGGTTTAAATTTATTCATGGATAAATTCCCCAAGGTATCACACCCCGAGTATCTTGATTTCAAAATGAACTTTTTAGTAATCACTCTATTCAAGATAGGTCGTGTGATGATGATAAGTTGGAACTAGTGAAAGCACAATGTGCTCCCTTGGTGGTTTTGATAATTCATGACAACATACATTGTCTCTTGGACTAATACTTTCATCTAGTGTATTTCAGATAAACTCCATAGAGAGAGATGGGTTGGCCAAAAGGAGTGTGGAGAGTATCCCCATGAAGAAGAAGTAGAAGGAATAGCATTGTCCAAGATTCAAGCAAGAGGACTCTACATTTTACCTTTTGTGAGAAATCACTTTGATTCCATAGGAAAGCCAAAACTATAAAAAGGGAGTAAGGTATTGTTGGTGAACAAATGCTCATACGTGCACAAGTGATAGTCACCACATACACCCACAAGCTCTTCCATAAAAGTCTGTTCAAAGCCAAATATCCAAAATCGGTGCAACCAACACTTTCCACTCGGTGCCACCGATTCTCAGCCTCAGACTGTTTCAACCAAACCCTAGCCTTTCGGTGCAATGATTCTATTTCGGTGCCACCGAGTTTGGGTTGCGAACTTCCTCTTACGCAAATTCACAAAAATGGTCCCACTGAGTTTGTTGAATCGGTGTCACCGAGTTTGGCAATCTGACCGTTGGTCACCTTATCGGTGCAACCAAGTTTTATGTATCGGTTTCACTGAGCCTCAAAAGTTGCTACCTTTGAGGCAACTCGGTACCACCGATATTAACACATCGGTGTCATCGATTCTGACTTATTAGGTGTAACGGTTGGATTTTTTGAGATGTCTATATATACCCCTCGACCGCCACTCACTCGTAAGAGAAGCACTCAAAACAGTTCCCCGCTCATACCTACTAATTTTTTGAGGGAGAGACACCTACTCATCTGTTTAGATCATGCCATTCCATTCCTACCATATGAATCTTGATCTCTAGCCTCCCAGGTTGCTTTCCACTCAATCAATCTCTTCCACCAAGCCAAATCTGTGAGAGAGTGATTGTGTGTTGAGGAGTCCATCATCTTGAAGCACAAGAGCAAGGAGTTCATCGACATTATCGAGCCTATTACCTTTTGGAGGGTGGTGCCTCCTAGATTGGTTAGGTGTCGCTTGGGAGCCTCCTACTTCGTGTTGTGGAGTGAACTAAGAAGTTTGTAAGAGCAAGGAGATCGCCTACTTAGTGAAGATCTACCCTGAGTTAGGCTAATCCTCCGTGGACGTAGGCCATCCTGGTATAGTCAAGGTTGCTTCTTAGTGTAACACTCCATGGGTAGATCCCTCCGTGGACTCTCGCGACCGTTACCCTCTGTGGGTTGAAGACTCCATAAATGTGGACGTAAGATAGCACCATCTATCGGAACCATGGGAAAAATCTCTGTGTCCTTCATGCGTTTGATCTCCCTATCTCTACTCCTTTCTTCCATGTGCAATGTCTTTACTTTCCGCTGCTATACTTGATGACATGCATGTGTAGGGTATACTAGACTTGCTATATATGCTAAAATCTGCCAACACTTAACATTGCCCATGTGTAGATTTTAAATTCCTGCTACTAGTCTATTCACCACCCCCTCTAGACATACTCTTCTAGTGATCCCTCAAATAGAGTGACTAACTCAAGAACTAAACACTCTTAAGTTAGCCCACGAGTCTACTCTACAAGATCATAGAGAGCTTTTAAGGACACATGCGAAGCTCTGCTTCGAGAAGCTCAATTCGGAGCAAGAGCATGAATACCTTAAAGCTATCAATGACGATCTACGAAAGAAGACTTCCTCTTATCTAGACAAATGAATTCTATTGTCTACATTTCACAAGTTAAGGCTAAGCAAACTAGTAACAAAGGCAAGACAGGTTCTTCAACTAGTAGCAATAAAAATGATAAATCCAATGATATTGCTTCTAGTAGTTCTACTGATCCCACTAATGACTCTCTTAGACAAGTTACACTAGAGAAAGAAAATGAACTATTGAAAGGGATTATAGAGAAAGGTATCTACAAAATTCTCGCCAGATGTAAGCAATTTGAGTAAATTGTATGCAAGCATGGAGGAAACCGGAAGAACCATGGCATTGGCTACTTCAATACAAATGGAGTTGAATGGGAAGAAGGTCCATACCCCAAGCCCAGGTTTGTTCCTCAAAGGGAGAACTATGACCATACTCTTCCCAACGGAACAAAATCTCAGGATGACCTTCCACCACCAGATCACAAGCTCAAGGGCAAGGACAAGATTCAAGAGGAGATTGACTCATATGAAGATGAATCCCAAGCTTTGGTCAAGTGGGTTCCCAAGGCTTCTACAAGCACAACTTCTACAAGTGACAATTCAACACCAATGATTCCCATCAACTTGATGTGGTTCCCCAAGAAGAAGAACTAGAGTAGTTCTTGAGGGGTGACACCGCCAATGAAATTCACACATATTCATTATTGGCAAGAACTAGTTGCAATCAACATCAACGTTATGTAATAGTTCAAGGAGTCACACATTCCCTCGAAGGTAAGCAAGGGACAAGGTAATTAATGAATCCATCAACATCATCATGTATGCTTGCACTCCTTGTCCATAGATATCCTTGTGTTTGTCTCTTGTGTTTGCGAGGGTAAAGTATTCAACCCAAATTTATTGATTTGACACATGGGGAGCCAAAGAATATCCTCGAGTATTAGCAGTTGAGTTGTCAATTCAACCACACCTGAAAGATTTAGTATCTGCAGCAAAGTTTTGTAGTAGCAAAGCAATATGGTAGTAACAGTGGCAGTAGTGATTTGTATAGCAAGTGTGACAGTAGTAGCGGAAAAGAAACTAAGCAAGAACCAATATAGGAAAAGCTCATAGGCATTGGATCGGTTATGGATGATTATGCCGGATGATATTCGTCATGTAACGGTTATAACACAGGGTAATATGAACTAGCTTCAGTTCGTCAATGTAATGTAGGCATGTATTCCGTATATAGTCATACATGCTTAGGGAAAAGAACTTGCATGACATCTTTCGTCCATCCCTCCCGTGGCAGCGGGGTCCTAATGGAAACTAAGGGATATTAAGGTCTCCTTTTAATAGATTACCGGAACAAAGCATTAACACATGGTGAATACATGGAATCCTCATACTATGGTCATCTCCGGGAGTGGTTCCGGCTATTGCCACTCCGGGGTTGCCGGGTCATAACACATAGTAGGTGACTACAACTTGCAAAATAGGATCAAGAATGAAAACATAATAGGTTCAGATCTGAAATCATGGCACTCGGGCCCTAGTGACAAGCATTAAGCATAGCAAAGTAGTAGCAACATCAATCTTAGAACATAGTGGATACCAGGGATCAAACCCCATCAAAACTAACTCGATTACATGATAGATCTCATCCAACTCATCACCGTCCAGCAAGCCTACGATAAGATTACTCACGAACGGTGAAGAGCATTATGAAATTGGCGATGGAGGATGGTTGATGATGATGATGGCTTCGATTTCCACTCTCCGGAGCCCCAAACAGACTCCAGATCTGCCCTCCAGAGGAAGAACAGGTGGTGGCGGCGGTTCCGTATCGTAAAACGCGATTATTTCCTCTCCTTGATTTTTTCTGGGATGAATAGGGTTATATGGATCTGGAGAGGAAGTCGGAGGAGCCACGTGGGCCCCACGAGCCTGCCAGGCGTGGCCAGGGGGGCTGGCGCCTCCTGGGCTCGTGGCCCACTGGCAGCTCTTCCTCGGTTGATTCTTTCTCTGGTATTTTTTATATATTCCACAAAAAATCCTCATAAGTTTTTAGGTCATTCCGCGAACTTTTATTTCTGCACAAAAATAACAGCATGGTAGTTCTGCTGAAAATAGCGTCAGTGCGGGTTAGTTTCATTCAAATCATGCAAATTAGAGTCCAAAACAAGGGCAAAAGAGTTTGGAAAAGTAGATACGTTGGAGACGTATCAACTCCCCCAAGCTTAAAGCGTTGCTTGTCCTCAAGCAATTCAGTTGATAAACTAAAAGAGACAAAAGAAAAACTTTTATGAACTCTGTTTGATCTTGTTGTTATAATTATGTCTAACTCATATTCATATTTTCCGCAAGATCATAAGCTAACCACATAAGAAATGACATTCAGGTCTCACGGTATACTCATATCAATGACATAATTAACTAGCGAGCAATAATAATAAGTTTCAAATGGCAACACTTCAATCAAAACAATCATGATACAACATGAGTAGATGGTATCTCGCTAGCCCTTTCTGAGACCGCAAAACATAAATGCAGAGCACCTTTAAAGACCAAGGGCTGACTAGAAATTGTAATTCATGGTAAAGAAGATCTAGTCATAATCATACTCAATATCAATTAGTAGCAAAGCATACAAATGACAGAGGTGCTCTCTAGCTGGTGCTTTTAATAAGAAGAGGATGACTCAACAGAAATGTAAATAGATCGTCCCTTCGCAGAGGGAAGCATTGATTCGTAGAGGTGCCAGAGCTCAAGCTTTTTAAAACAGAGATAAATGATTTTTGGGGTGGCATGCTTTCATTGTCAAAGCGATAACAAAGATTTTTCACCATCTTCCATGCTACACGTATTATAGGCGGTTCCCAAACAGAATAGTAAAGTTTTGACTCCCCGACCACTGATCAATCACACTCCATGACTAGCCTAATCCTCGGGTGCCGTCCATACCAACAACAATCCAGGGGAGTTTTGTTTGCAATTATATTTTTATATGATTTGAGCATGGAACTGGGCATTCCGATTACCGGCCCCTTTCTCGTGAGTGATAGTGAATAAACACATATCGAGGATAACATGCCTAGCATGGAAGATACTGACCGCCCCTTGTTACAACATGAGCAGTTCGGGCATACAAAACAGATTATTATTCGAAGGTTTAGAGAATGGCACATGCAAATTTACTTGGAACGGCAGGTAAATAAAACATATAGCTAGGTATGGTGGACTCATATGGAACAACTCTGGTTTATGGAAGTGGATGCACAAGCAGTATTCCCGCTTAGTACAAGTGAAGGCTAGCAAAAGACTGGGAAGCGACCAACTAGAGAGCGACAACAGTCATAAACATGCATGGAGATTAACCAGCATTGAGTGCAAGCATGAGTAGGATATAAATCACCATGAACATGAATATCATGGAGGCTATGTTGATTTTGTTCCAACTTCATGAGTGAACATGTGCCAAGTAAAGCCACTTGAATCATTCAAAGGAGGATACCATCCTATCATACTACATCAAAATCATTTTAAAATTCATGTTGGCATCAAAGACAAACCATTATAAGCTCCTAGCTGATTAAGCATGGCATAAGGAACTATGATCTCTAAGTTGTCATTGCAACATGTTTCTCTCATAACAATGCTAAATTAGGAACGATGAGCTAGTCATATTTATAAAAGCAAAATAGGTCGAGTTCATACCAACTTTTCCAGGCTTAGTCACTTCATCATATATCGTCATTATTTCCTTTCACTTGCACGACCGAATGATGTGAATAATAATAAGAGTGTTCGTGCATTGGACTAAGTTGGAATCTGCAAGCAAACTCAGAGGAGAAGACAAGGTAATATGGCTCGTTGACGGATGAACAATAATGCATATGAGAGCCACTAATCATTTTAATCATGGTCTTCTACCTCAACCCAAATAAAAAGAAAACTATTTACACGGGAAATCTCCCAACAAGCAAAAGAAGAACGAGAAAATATTTTTGGGTTTTCTTTTTAGTTACTACTAAGCATGCAACAATATAAAGCTATAACTAATTTTTTTTGTTTTCTCTCATTTTTAATTTTTTTTTGAATTTTCTCAAGTTAACCAAACACACAAGAAGAATGCGAGAAAAGAAAATAAACTAGCACGGATGATATAATGAAAAAGTGTGAACAGTGACTATCAAAGTGAATGTGTGAACATGAATATAGAGTCGGTGAGAAACACGTACTCGCCCAAGCTTAGGCTTTTGGCCTAAGTTGGTCTATTCCCACGGAGGAAAGTAACCAGCTCCTGGGTCCTCCGGAGGGTACTGAGGGTGCCACTGCTAGGTGAGCTCCTCCGGGTCCCACTGATAAACTGGCGTCTGGTACTCGACTGGTGGCTCGGGCTCGAGCGCCTGAGGTGGCACCATGCCCCAGTGTGCATAGATGTCCGAGGGCATAATAATGTACCTGCCTAGATGAAGGTTGAACAAAGAAGGAGCAGGCAGGGTGATGACCTCACGAGTACCATGGCTAAATACCAAGTTATAAATTAACCTCCTATTATCATTTTTATCAATAAAGTCATGGCGAACCATCCTATCATAATATAAATATCTCTCTGGAACAAGCATCTCTCCCTCCTCATGCAGCCTAGCAGGTATCCCAAAATGATTAGCTAGACGAGTAGCATAGATACCTCCATACACAGTGCCCTTGGAACAGTTCGTGTTCAACCGTTGGGCAACAATAGCGCCCAAACTATAAGTTCTATCATTATGTAAAGTTGAGCATAGGACTGCAAGATCTGGGGAACTAAGACCCCGGCCTTTCCACGGACAATCAAACATTTTCCTACAAATAAAGAGAAATAACAAAGCACAGGAAAATGCACACTGGCAATTCTGGCGCCAGACACCCCTCTTTCCTCTCCTACGGCAATAGTATTAATGAAAGCCTCCAAGTCCCGTGGGCGAGGTTCACGAATATCCCCATCATAAGGTAATTTTCAAACATTGCAAAAATCCTGAAGTGACATGCGCTGGGGGATATCATATAAATTGAACTCAACAATAGGAGGACTCTTCCTCGGATAGAAATTAAAGCTTTACACGAAAGTATTAGTGAGGAGGAGGTATTGTGGACACTTATCTTCGACAAATGCGATAAGGCCGGCGTTCTCCACTAAGTAATAAAAATCCTTATGAATGCCGGCAGCGTGCAAGAACATATTGCTTGGCCACTCGCATGCTCGAACTTCTGCAACTCGGGGGACCGGATACTTGGGTTTCTTCTTCTCATTTTCATCTTCCTTGGGATTACGGCTCGAAGAGCCCCTGAGAAATCTCCTCATGGTTCCCTTTTATTCCTCTGAAAAATTTTGAAATTTTTAGTGATGCAAAATAAAAGTGAACAAAACTTAACAAAACTCATAGCAACTACTCCTACAAGTAACTAGAGGCCATATCTTGCATCAAAACTACTTGGGACGAAATAAAATTAACATGCAAAGCTCAAGAACAGGGTCACCAAGGTAGCAACAATACGCAATGAATAAAGCACTACAACAAAAACTAACTGGACCAATGGAGGAGTCACATACCAAGGAACAATTCCTAAAACAGTTTGGTGAATGGAGCTTTGCACAAGGAGATCGAAAAACACAGAAAAATGAGCAAGAACATGGGTTTGAGCTGTGGGATGATTTTTTCTGGAGGTAGAAGAAGGAGATGGGGGCTGGAATAAGTGGAGGGGGGCCATGTGGGCCCCACGAGCCTACCAGGCACGACCAGGGGGTGGCCGCGCCTCCTGGGCTCGTGACCCACTGGTGCATCCCCTCCGGTTGTTATCTGTCTCAAAAATTCAAATATTCCAGAAAAAATCATACTTGAATTTCAGGGCATTTGAAGAACTTTTATTTTTAGGTCATTTTTTATTGGACGGATAATGCAGAAAACAGGAAAATAGTGCTATTTTTATTATTTTTCAACTAAGTAACTGAAAGTAAAACTTGGGAACAGAAGATTGTGACTTCTAGATTCATCCATCTCATGGTCACCAAAAGAAATCCATCAATAAGGTTGATCAAGTCTCCTTGACAAACTTTTTCCGAATCGCATGAAACCGGAGAATTTTCAAAAAATCACTAAGTTACCTCAAAGGGGATATGCATATCCCCAACAATAAGTATATCATATCTCATCTTGACAGTGGGTATAGGAAATTCAAAGCTTCCAAAAAAAATTGATGAAGATTTTTCAATAGAATTTATGCAATGAACCCGATATTGTTTCTTCGGAAAGTGCACCATGAGTTCATTACCATTGACATGGAAAGTGACATTGCCTTTTTTGCAATCAATAACAGCTCCTGCAGTGTTTAAAAAGGGTCTTCCAAGAATGATTGCCATGGTATTCATCCTCGGGAATATCAAGAATAACAAAGTCCGTTAAGATAGTAACGTTCACAACCACAACAGGCACATCCTCGCAAATGTCGATAGGTAAAGCAATTGATTTATCGGCCATTTGCAAACAAATTTCAGTAGGTGTTAACTTATCCAATTCAAGTCTACGATATAAAGAGAGAGGCATAACACTAACACCACCTCCAAGATCACATAAAGCAGTTCTAACATAATTTACTTTAATGGAGCAAGGTATAGTGGGTACTCCAGGATCACCTAGTTTCTTAGGAGTCCCACCCTTAAAAGTGTAATTAGCAAGCATGGTGGAAATCTCAATATCAGGTATCTTTCTTTTATTAGTCACAATATCTTTCATGTATTTAGCATAAGGAGACATTTTAAGCATATCAGTCAAACGCATTTGCAAAAAGATAGGTCTAATCATTTCAACAAAGCGCTCAAAATCTTCATCATCCTTTTTCTTGGATGGCTTAGGAGGAAAGGGCATGGGTTTTCTGAAGCCAAGGTTCTCTTTCTTTACCATGCTTCCTAGCAATAAAATCACTCTTATCATATCTTTTGTTGCTAGGTTGTGGGTTATCAACTTCAATAGAAGGTTCAATCTCCACATCACTATCATTACTAGGTTGAGCATTAATATGAACATCATTATCAATATTATCACTAGGATCATGTTCATCACCGGATTGTGCCTCAGCATCGGAAATAGATATATCATTTGGATTCTCAGGTGTAACAACAACAGGTTTGCTAGCATGCAAGTTCCTATCATCTTTCTTTTTCTTCCTATTACCAGGATAACTAGGTGCATCAGTATTAATTCCTTGAGAATCTTGCTCAATTCTCTTAGGATGGCCCTCAGGATACAAAGGTTCCTGAGTCATTCTACCATCTCTAGTAACAACTTTAACAGAATTATTATTCAATTCATTAAGCAAGTCATTTTGAGCTTAAGTACTTGCTCTACTTGAGTAGTGACCATAGAAGCATGTTTACTAATAAGCTTAAGATCATTAACATTTTTATCTACACAAGAACTTATATGATTAATCATACGAGCCTTTTGTTCAAGTTGTCTACTAACATAATCATTAAAACTTTGTTGTTTGGAAACAAAATTATCAAATTCATCTAAGCATAAGCTAGCAGGTTTATCATAAGGAATATCACTCTCATTGAATCTATGAAGAGAATTTACCTCCACTACCTGTGTCGGGTTATCAAGACAATGTATCTCTTCTACCCTTGTTGGTTATCAAGACCATGTATCTCTTCAATAGGTGGTAGATTCTTAACATCTTCAGATTTAATACCTTTCTCTCGCATAGATTTCTTTGCTTCTTGCATATCTTCAGGACTGAGGAATAGAATACCTCTTTTCTTCGGAGTAGGCTTCGGAGGTGGTTCGGAAATAGTCCAAGCATTATCAATGCTCAAGATATTATTTAATAGAATTTCAGCTTGTTCCACAGTTCGTTCCCTGAAAACACAGCCAGCACAACTATCTAGGTGGTCCCTAGAAGCATTGGTTACTCCATTATAAAAGATATCAAGTATTTCGTTTTTCTTAAGCGGGTGATCAGGCAAAGCATTTAGTAACTTGACAAGCCTCCCCCAAGCTTGTGGGAGACTCTCTTGTCCAATTTGCACAAGTTATATATATATCCTGCAAGGCAGCTTGTTTCTTATGGGCAGGAAAATATTTCTCAGAGAAGTAGTATACCATATCCTGGGGACTAAGCACACAACCAGGAGCAAGAGAAGTAAACCAAGTTTTAGCATCACCCTTTAGTGAGAAAGGAAACAACTTAAGGATATAGTATTGGTGAATTTTTTTCCTCATTAGTGAATAGGGTGGCAATATCATTCAGTTTAGTAAGATGTGCTACAACAGTTTCAGTTTCATAACCATGAACAGGATCAGATTCAACTAAAGTGATTAACTCAGGATCGACAGACAACTCATAATCCTTATCAGTAACAAAGATAGGTGAATTAGCAAACTTAGGATCATATTTCATTCTAGCATTTAGAGATTTTTCTTTCCACCTACGTAATAATTTCTCAAGATCATAGCTATCCTTACAAGCAAGAAAGTCTTCAGCTACCTCTCCTTCCATAACATTACCCTTAGGTAGATTAGGCAATTCATATTTAGGAGGGCTAGGTTTAACAAGTGTAACAGCAGGTTCCATTTCAATAATTTCATCAGTTTCAGAAGTATCATTTGATTCAGTAGTAACTCTAGCAATTTGTGCATCAAGAAATTCACCAAGTGGCATATCATTACCAAGCAAAGCATCATCATAATTATCATGTATAGCAGAAGTAGCATCATCAAGCACAGGTGACATATCAGAATTAATAGCAGGTGGCGGCATCGCAAATTTACTCACAAGAGAAGGTGAATCAAGTGCAGAGCTAGATGGCAGTTCCTTACCTGTCCTCGTAGTTGAGGGCAGAACTTGAGTTTTTGGATCTCGCAAATTCATCATAGTGATCAATACATATGAATCCCAAGTGACTCAAAGAATACAGCTATGCTCCCCGGCAACGGCGCCAGAAAAAGGTCTTGATAACCCACAAGTATAGGGGATCACAACAGTTTTCGAGGGTAAAGTATTCAACCCAAATTTATTGATTTGACACAAGGGGAGCTAAAGAATATCCTCAAGTATTAGCAGTTGAGTTGTCAATTCAACCACACCTGAAAGATTTAGTATCTGCAGCAAAGGTTTAGTAGCAAAGCAATATGGTAGTAACAGTAGCAGTAGTGATTTGTATAGCAAGTGTGACAGCAGTAGCGGAAAAGTAACTAAGCAAGAACCAATATAGGAAAAGCTCGTAGGCATTGGATCGGTGATGGATGATTATGCCGGATGATATTCGTCATGTAACGGTTATAACACAGGGTAATATGCAACTAGCTCCAGTTCGTCAATGTAATGTAGGCATGTATTTCGTATATAGTCATACATGCTTAGGAAAAAGAACTTGCATGACATCTTTCGTCCATCCCTCCCGTGGCAGCGGGGTCCTAATGGAAACTAAGGGATATTAAGGTCTCCTTTTAATAGAGTGCCGGAACAAAGCATTAACACATGGTGAATACATGGAATCCTCATACTAGGTTGCCGGGTCATAACACATAGTAGGTGACTACAACTTGCAAAATAGGATCAAGAACACACATATATTGATGAAAACATAATAGGTTCAGATCTGAAATCATGGCACTCGGGTCCTAGTGACAAGCATTAAGCATAGCAAAGTAGTAGCAACATCAATCTTAGAACATAGTGGATACAAGGGATCAAACCCCGTCAAAACTAACTCAATTACATGATAGATCTCATCCAACTCATCACCGTCCAGCAAGCCTACGATAAGATTACTCACGAACGATGAAGAGCATCATGAAATTGGCGATGGAGGATGGTTGATGATGATGATGGCTTCGATTTCCACTGTCCGGAGCCCAAAACAGACTCCAGATCTGTCCTCCGGAGGAAAAACAGGTGGTGGCGGCGGCTCCGTATTGTAAAACATGATTATTTATTCTCCTTGATTTTTTCTGGGACGAATAGGGTTATATGGAGCTGGAGAGGAGGTCGGAGGAACCACGTGGGACCCACGAGACTGCCAAGCGCGGTCAGGGGGGCTTGCGCCTCCTGGGCTCATGGCCCACTGGCAGCTCCCCCTCGGTTGATTCTTTCTCCGGTATTTTTTATATATTCCACAAAAAATCCTCGTAAGTTTTCAGGTCATTCCGAGAACTTTTATTTCTGCACAAAAATAACACCATGGTAGTTCTGCTGAAAACATCGTAAGTCCGGGTTAGTTTCATTCAAATCATGCAAATTATAGTCCAAAATAAGGGCAAAAAAGTTTGGAAAAGTAGATACGTTGGAGATGTATCAATCACCCACATGAAGTCTTCCACGACAAAACCCAAGGTTAGTTTATCCCTCTTAGGGGGATGTCACATCAAGGGGGAGCTTTACTCTAAGACTTGAGATAAAGCATCTCTTAGAATGTGACAACATTAACAAGCTTTATGTAAAAGTGGTAACCCCACTTGTGCTTAAACGATGAGTATGACCTATGATCAAGTATTCTTACTAGGCTCCTAAGTCAAATACTCATATATAGATGACAATGTCATCGCCAAAGTGCTTGATATATGCTAGAATGTTTGTGCATGTTTGCCATGATTTCATTTGATATCTTATTGTGTGAGCATGTTGGTCTGCATATCTTTACTGACTCGAGGATATCCAATTGTAGCTATTTGGTTTTATTTTTATTTTGCCAATTGGATACACAAGAATTCCAAGGACCCCCTTCTAACTAGCTATGCTTTCTCACCTCAAGTTCTATTAATTTTATATCACAAAAACCTGAAAAGCGCTTGACGAACCCTTTGTGTGAGGAGCACTCAAAGTACCGTTTCGTCAAGGTTGGCCTCCAAAACCTCCGTAAAGTGCAACTCGGTGTGACCAACCAGAAAATCTTGCTTCCACCGAATGCCTAGGGTTTATCTGATTTTGCACCTCGGTACCACCGATAACATAATCTCGGTTGCACCAAGTTTCCATGTCAACTTACAGTAGAGGAACTCAGTGACACCGAAATTTTAATATCGTTGACACCAACAATGAAGGGTACTTAAGCCGGAGGAACCGACGTTTTAAAATTTCAATCTTGAAACGCCAAGTACCCAACCCTAAGTTGCCGCAACCGGACCCCTTGGTCGTCACCTTTGTCACCTTGAGCGCCTTCGCCGTTGGGATCAACGCCGCCGACAGAAATCTTCACCGCCACTACCGCCAATGTCGGACCACCGCCAAGTTAGGTATGGCTCCGATTTCCTCATGCGTTCCATGTCCGATTCTAATGCATTAGGATGATTTCGTCTATATTCCACAGTGTGCAATCTTCCTATCCCACAAAGACAATCCATAGATTAGAAAATGATGGAATTTTTGATCTGAACTCCCGCAATATACGTCTCGGTGACATCAAGTTGAAAGAATCGGTTCCACCGATTCAGTGTTTAGGGTTACTGAGAACCACTTCGGTGAGACCGAGTAGTCCTTTTCAGTTACACCGAAAAATGGCTGCCAAGTTTTTGATAAGGCAGTGGTCTGTCTCGGTGACTCCAAAAACATCAACCCGGTGCTACCAAAATTTATTTTGCAGTAGTTCACGCCCATAGTTTCTGAGTTTGAGTTTTGAAAAATGTCTATGTTTTCGTGATACTCAAATTTTCTGCTCTTCTATACTCCATTCACTGGGACAATTTGTCTCCTTCAGGTGATAGTCAGAATAACTCCAGAGAGCCTAGTATTGATGCAGATCCAGGCACTAGACCTGAGGCCTGCTCTTTTTCAGAAGATCCAGGCACACCTAGCTCCCATGGTTTGCCCAAGGCTGCAACTAGAGCCAGGAGAAAGTTAAACTCAGATGAAGAAGACTTTAATTTTGTGCCAGATGGGGTTCTTGCCAAGAAAAGGCAAGACAAACTAGTCAAGGCTGCCAAGAAGTATGCGTCTAAGGCCACCTCATCTAGGAGGCCTATCAGGAAGGAGTATGCCATCACAGAGGCTATGAAAGCACCAGAGAGTGCTAGGGCTTCCATGTTAATAGAGCTAGTCGGAAGCTCTATGCCCAAGAAGCCTGCTGACAAGAAGAGAAGCGGGAAGAGGATAATACATGATGTTGGAAGACCAACTTCCATGTATGAAGATCTAGCAGATGTTGAAGAGGAGGACGATCTAGCTACCAAGCCTCCTCCCAAGAAGAAGAAGAAGAAATTGTTGGCAAATTCTATGCCAAAGGTTTCACCAGCCAAAAGCACCAAGTCCACACCCAAGAAGCCTCCAGCTTCTAAGCCCAAGAGGACAACAAGAGATATTCCAACTGCAGAGAAGAACAAGGGTACTACTTCCAGAGCTGCTGCTGAATATGACGACATGATTGTTTTGAGGAAGCTTAGAACTCACCTCCCATAACACAATGACAGTTATCCACTTGCTAAGGATATGAAGAAGAGGAAGGATTCAGGGCTGTGAGAGTGGAAAGCTATAGACGCTTATTCTCAGAGGACAAAGACTAATGTGGACTACAAATTCTACACCAAGGAGCAACAGGATTTCTTTGAGACTGTTTTGCTAGACAAGATCCCAGTAGTAAGTGACATGAGATATGTAGAGTGGGGCTACATTAAGGAAAATGAGGACTACTTTCCTCATGTGCAAGATAACTTCAAGGCCGTTGGTATTGATGCTTTTGTTGGTAGGCAGATGATCCCCTGGAATGACGAGATGCTCATGTAGTTCTACTCCACTACACACTTTTATCTAGATGGCAGGATAGTGTGGATGACTGAGGGCACCAGATGTGAATCTTCAGTGGAAGAGTGGGGTACCATCTTAGGAGCTCCACAAGTATAGATGGTGACTTGGATGTGTACATAGAAGCCAAGATGAATCATAATTTCATGGCTAATATGTACAAGGAGATCCCTGCTGACTATGTGCATTCACATAAGTTTGGCTTAGTGTATTATCTGCAGGCATGCTTGCCAACCACCAATACCATCCCAAGGTACACTTTGATGCCTAAGTCAGGAAGTGAGAAGATGATCAGAGGATACTCCAGCAACATGCTGCATCACACTGACCTTCACACCAGATTCAGGGTCATGGATTTGATTGTAGAGACTGTGAAGAGGACAGTTGCTGACCAAAAGAGGCCATGTGGATATGCTCCATACATTGAGATGATTATCAACTCCAAGCTTGAAAAGAATGTATATGCACTTGATAGACCTCACATGCCTCTCTAGCCTGAGTTTGAGGACAATGTTGTGGTGATGGACCCAGATCATCCCACTTCATGTACTGCACCGGCAGCAACTGAGGCAGCCAGATCTACTAGTGCTCCAGTGCCAAGGACAAGTAATGAGAAGATGGATCTCATTATTAGCTCTATCCAAGGCATGTAGAATGACATCACGGAGATTTTTAAGAAACAAAAGAGCCTGGAAAGGATTGTTGAAGACAAGTTTCATACTTTGAACAACAAGGGGGGTGGGCTGACTAAGACAGTTGATGAGCTCAAGAAGGAGGTGGACTCAGTACCCCTTCCCCACACCTCAGAGTTTGATGATGATGATGATGAAGGTCACCCTCTCCAGCCTAGCACAAAGTTCAAGATACAAGCTAGATCCTTGTCAGTTCCAGCTTCTGACAAGAGGCCATCTACATCAGCTCCTGTTGTAGCTCCTTCGGTCCCACCAGCTCCATCAGGACCTCCAGTTTCTACGCCAACCCTTTCCATGACATTAGCAGAAGTCTTCACGGATACGGTTCTCTCGACTCCTACATCAACAATCGGAGGAGATCAGCCCGGGAGAGACGATTAGTCCTATACCTTTAAACTTTTTGGTAATTTGTTGCCAAAGGGGGGGGAAGTTGTATAGATCATAGGGCTGAGAGAGAGAGAGTTGCCTTTTATCGCTCTCCAAAACTTGAAAATCTTTTGGTTGTCCATTTGTCTTAAACTTGTTGGTGTTTGATCATGCACTTCTTATGTGTTGCTACAACGTCTTATCTTTTGAGATGCTTATGAGATGATCATTCACTTCTTGCTTGATGTGTTGTGCTATGTTGTCCATTCATATTATTCTTGCACACAACCAAGTTGTATGCGACATGTAAGAGTGCCCCATGAACCTAATCGATTGTGCATTTGCTTTCAGACACAAATTCAAAATAATGCACAAATTTAGGGGGAGCTCTAGCTTATCACATACTTCACAAAGGGATGACTCTATTCATTGATTATATCATATGTCAAAGCTTTGATCTATATCTTGTCATCAATTACCAATAAAGAGGAGATTGAAAGCACATTTTCTCCCTTGGTGGTTTTGGTAATTAATAACAACATATATATCATTGGACTCATGTTTTCACTAAGTGTATTGGAAGATAAGTCCATTGATGGGATGGCTATATATTGTGAGGACATACCCCGAGAAGCAAGGAATGGATTGGCAAAGCTTCAAGCTAGAAGACTCTCTTTTTAATTTGTGAGAAATCACTTTGAGTCCATAGGAAAGCCAATACTACTAAAATGGGGGTAAGGTATTGCTGGTGAACAAGTTGCTCCACGTGCACAAGTGCTAGCCACCAAAAACACTCACAAGCTCTCCCACAAAATACTCTGTCTAAACCCAACTTCACAAAATCGGTGCCACCAAGTTTCCATCTGGCTCTACCGATTTTTCACCCAAGACAGAACCCTAGCCAAACCCTAGCATTTCGATACAACCGAGAATGCATCGGTGCAACTGAGTTTTGGTGACCCCGGCTCTAGTGAGTGATTTCATCGAATTGGAAATTTTGAGTCTATACTTCGGTCTCACCGAGTTTTAGTAACTGCCCTCGGTCACTGATTTCGGTACTACCAACAATCATATATCGGTCTCACTGAGATTCCTATAGTGGCCACATTTTGAACAGATCGGTACAACCGAGTTTTGCATCGGTTTCACGGAGTTGGTCAATAATGTTGTAACGGTTGGATTTTTGGAGATGCCTATATATACCCCTCCACCACATCCCACTCACAAGAGAAGCACTCAGAACAGTTCCTCACTTCCCATATCCAAATTTCTAAGAGAGAACCACCTACCCTTGTGTTGAGATCAAGATCATCCACTCCAACCATATGGATCTTGATTTCTAGCCTCCCCAAGTTGATTTGCACCCAATCAATCTATTCTATCAAGCCAAATTTTGAAGAGAGTGATTGAGTGTTGAGGAGTCTATCATCTTGAAGCACCAGAGCAAGGAGTTCATCACCACTATCAAGTTTATTACCTTTTGGAAGGTGGTGCCTCCGAGATTGGTTAGGTGTTGCTTGGGAGCCTCCTACTTCGTGTTGTCGAGTTGAACCAAGAATTTTGTATGGGTAAGGAGATCACCTACTTCATAAAGATCTACCCATAGTGAGGCTAGTCCTTTGTGGATGGAAGTCGTTATGGAATAGTCAAGGTTGCTACTTCATGGACCCTTATGGGGTGGAGACCTTCGTGGACTCTCGCGACTATTACCATTCCTGGGTTGAAGACTCCACAAGCATCAATGTGCGATAGCGCTTCCTATCGGAACCATGGTAATAATATTCGTGTCTACAATTGCGTTTGATGTTCTAACCCTTACCTCTATTACATGTGCTTTTCTTTACTTCTCGCTGCTATACTCGTAGACATGCATGTGTAGGGTGTGCTTGACTTGCTATCATTGCTAAAATCTTCCCACAACTAAAATTGGGAAAAGGTAGAATTTTTATTTTGTCAGGTAGTCTAATCACCCCCCCCCCTCCAGACTTACTTTCGATTCTACAAGTGGTATCAGAGCTTTCAGAGCTTTGGTCTCTATTGCATTGGTTTCACAACCTAGGAGAGTATGGCGTCTAGTGAGGGAAATTATCAACATAGAGGACCTTACTTTGATGGTAAAAACTTTGCTAGTTGGAAGCATAAGATGAAAATGCATGTTCTTGATCATAACCCCGTTGTTTGGATTGTTGCTCGTGTTGGCTTGCAAGGTGAATTCTTTGGTGATGGAAAGGAGCCGGATCGTGAAGCGACAGCAGGAGAATTGAAGATGTTGCAATACAATACTCAAGCATGTGACATTCTTTTCAACAGCCTATGCCCCAAATAATTCAACAAATTCAGCTCTCTTGAGAATGCAAAGGAAATTTGGGATACTTTGGTTGATATGCATGAAGGTACCGATTCCGTCAGAGAATCTAAGTTGGATATGTTTCCAAGTCAACTTGACTAATTCAAGATGAAGTATGGTGAATGTCAGGGAAACACAAAATAGGTAGGCCCATTAAGGGTTGAAGTATCGTAAAGCATGGGGTCCACACGTTAAGTGGGTCCAGATAAATCTCATACAGACGTACTACCCACTCGGACATATCATCGTACCGTCCACTCGGAAGACAATCAATCACTTGATTGTATGGCTCACTCGGATATACAAAGACCGACAGTTGACAAGGCAGTCAAAGCACCATCCGGCGTTTCGGCATCAATGCCCCACTTTGTAACATAGGAGGTGAAACGGTGGCGCACTCTATATAAGCCACCCCCCACCACTAGACTAAGGGGGCTCCTTCTTCTCCCTTCTCTTTCTCTCAAATACATCATGTAACTCGATGTTCATGACAAATAAGCAAAGCCTCTCCAGAGCACGAGACGTAGGGTTGTTATCTCCACTGTGACAGGCCCGAACTCGCTAAAACCACCGTGTCACCTATTTTTATCTCGATAGATAGTGCTTCGTTATCCTACCCCTCTCTAATATTGGAATCAGTCCCATGACATTTGGCGTCCACCATGGGGCATAGCGTCTATCGAGCCATGATGTAGATGGTTTTTCAATTTATATATGTTTAACTTCTTGTTCATGCAGTTCATATGGTTCATCTCCACGTTTACGTTACTCAACCATCAGCAAAAGGTGGTCAAAAGATGCACCTTCACCCGGCGGATCACAGAAGGACGGATCAGGAGTTTTCTCTCTTCTGGATGCTATCCACTTATGATCTAACTATTAATCCATGATCTGCTAATTGGTTTTTGTTTCTTTTGCATGTCGACACGTTCGTGCACTCATGTCGAACGATTCAAGCATGAGCAAGAATCAAAAGAGCTACAAATGCCGGTTCAGGTAGGTAGTCACCTCACGCAGACGATGGCTCCACGGCAGCTCAGCACGGCCCGTTGTAGCAGCGTCAGTCGAAACGGATCGGCCTCCGGAGCGGAACGTTGGCACGGTCCGCCCGTCGTCTCCGACTCCTTCTACGGCACCGACGCCATGCTTCCATGCACCAGCATCGGCGCCGTTCGCCTGTGCTCGTCTCCGGCCTCTACGTCGTCGTCAAAACCATCACGCAAGACGGCCTCTTCATCTGGTCACTTGCGCCGCAACATCCTCAGCTTTGAAGGCGAAGATCACGTGTGCATGCCGAGGGCAGGCTACACCCCACGCGCATGACTCTGGCGACCACAGCCTGACCTGGAATGCCATAGTCAGGTCATTGTGCCCACCGGCGTGCTGCTCGCACCGAGCACGTCCTCGAGCTGTTCATCGTGCCCGCCGATGGCGTCGTGCCCGTCGAAGTGCTGCTCCGCGCTGATCATGCCCTCAAGCTATCAGTCGAGCCTTCCGGCGCCGGCGTGTCCGCCGGCATGCTGCTCTGGCGGCCGCGGCCCGACCTCGAGTTGTTACTCGTGCCTGCCGGTGTCGTCGCGTCCGTCGACATGCTACTCCGGTAGCCGCATCCCGACCGCGATGTCAGCAGCGTCCACATCAAGCTCCCGAGCTGTTCTCCGGTGTCCTCGACGGCCCCGTCCCGAGCGAGTTCGACGCCGCAAGATTGAGTCCGGCAAGACCCACAACGCAGAAATAAACAACATGCAGTGAATGCGCCATGAAAATCTGGAAACGTCCATAGCATGCAAGGCCGCCTTAACTCTTGCTTAATTACCACTAATTCATATTTCTTGCATGCAGGTCATGCGTTGGACGTGAGAAACTCCTCCATCAATGCATTGGGGTGTTTTGATCCTTCCAAAATACATCTTGTGTACTGGCAGGGTGACTCGCGGGATGCATCCCATAGTCGAGTGGCTGGAAAACGCTCACTTCCTGGTAACTCGGACCGGTAGTCCGACTGCTTGACGTGGCGTCGAAAACGGGACGGACCACGCCTTAGTGTACAATAACGCTCCGACTGCCCAACGTGGCGCGGGCACTCGGCAACTCCCCCCTCCGGTGCCGACTGCTCGACTTGGCGCGAGCACACAAGACCTCTTCTCGCCTTGACATCAGATGCACTGCAGTATCTCATGCCACGGGAGACACAGGCTGCCATGACCGGAATTCAGAGGATGGCCACTTCTCGCATGCTCGATGGCTGCTCTCACTGGTGTTAACTCGGACAGGATCGGCTCACTCGGACACGCCTACTTCAACTAGTCTAACTCGGCCTTCCGCGCGCCGGGACTACACCTGCCCCACTCGTCTACACGTGTTCTTTGTTCGGCCATCACGTGTGTCGCCATTCAACAGAACGCATCTTCATCAGTTGGCTCTTGGCCGTTCCGCGCGTCGCCACTCGCATTTGACCGCCTCGCGCGTCGCCACTCTGATGGAGGCGTCTTCATCACTCGATCGCCCCACGTGTCATCACTCAGCGGGACACGCCTTCGTCACTCGGCTGTACACGTCTTCTTCAGTCGGCCGCCCCGCGCGTCACCACTCGGTGAGACACACCTACATCACCTGGCCGCTTCGTGCGTCGCCACTCGCATTTGGCTGCCCCGCGCGTCGCCACTCTGACGGAGGCGTCTTCATCACTCGACCGCCCCACGCGTCGCCACTCCGTTAGATGTGTCTTCATCATTCGGTTGCCCCATGCGTCGCCACTCCTACGGATGCGTCTACTTCACTCGACTGCCCCGCGCGTTGTCAGACAGCTAAGACATTCTTCACACACTGCATTCTGTTAAATAATTATTTATGCATTACCGAGTTTCAAGTAAGTCGCACATGACGTTCATTCGGAGGCCACGCCACCGAGTGTACCTCTGTGCTCAGTTCTTTATCTTCATGTCTGATCCTTCAGTTTCACAGGTTCAGTCGGATCCTTCACTCTAGTCTTTCGCTGGCTCCGAAATAGCAAGCACCTAGCACACCCAGCAGGTTACCTAGACGCCTTCATGCGTCGTCACTCGATTGGACGCTCCTTCATCACTCAACCGCTCCGCGCGCCGTCAATCGACTGGACGCTCCTTGGACACTCGACCGCTCCATGCACCGTCACTTAGCTGACGCTCCTTCATCGCTCGACCGCTTCACACGCTGTCACTCGACTAGACGCTCCTTCGACACTCGCCCGCTCCGCACGCCGTCACTCAGCTGGACGCTCCTTCGTCACTCAACCGCTCCGCGCGCCGTTAATCGGCTAGACGCTCCTTGGACACTCGACCGCTCCACGCGCTGTCACTCAGCTGGACGCTCCTTCATCGCTCGACCGCTCCGCACGCTGTCACTCGACTGGACGCTCCTTCGACACCCGGCTGCTCCGCGCGCCGTCACTCAGCTGGACGCTCCCTCATCACTCGACCGCTACGTGCGGTGTCACTCGACTGGACACTCCTTCGACACTCGGCCCCTCCCTGCGCCTTCGACGCTCCTTCGTCACTTGACTGCTCCGCGTGCCGTGATTCGACTAGACGCTCCTTGGACACTCGACCACTCCGCGCGCCGTCACTCAGCTGGACGCTCCTTCATCACTCGACCGCTCGCGCGCTGTCACTCGACTGAACGCTCCTTCAACACTCGGCCGCTCCGCTCGCCGTCACTCAGTTGGACGCTCCTTCGTCACTCGACCACTCTGCGCGCTGTCACTCGACTAGATGCTCCTTCGTCACTCGGTGAGATGCTCCTTCGCGTCGCCACTCGGCCGGAAGCTCCTCCGTCACTCTGCTGCTCCGCGTGCCGTCATTCAACTGGACGCGTCGTCGTCACTCGGTAGCTCCGCGCATCGCCACTCGGTGAGACACTCCTTCGTCACTCGGCGAGACGCTCCTTTGCGCCATCACTCAACGAGACACTCCTTCATCATTTGGCGGGATGCTCCTTCATCACTCTGCGGGACGCTCCTGCGCGTCGCCACTCAGTCGGAAGCTCCTTCGTCACTCGGCAACTCCGCACATCGCCACACGGCGAGACACTCCTTTGTCACTCGGCGAGACGCTCCTTCGCGCCGTCACTCAATGAGACGCTCCTTTGTCACTCGGCGAGACGCTCCTTCATCACTCGGTGATACACTCCTTCATTACTCGGCAGACCCGCGCATCGCCACTCCGTGTGGTACGTCTTCATCACTCAGCCGCTCCTGCACCGTTAGACAGCTCAGTCATTCTTCATACGCTGCATTCTATTAAATAGTATTTTCCGCAGCACCGAGTGCCAAGGAAGTCGCACATGAAGTTCACTCGGAGGCCACGCCACCGAGTAGACCTCTGCGCTTGGTTGTTTATTTTTATGTGGAAACACTTCACTTCTGCTTTGTTTGGGTACAGTACTCAAACGAGTTTAGTCGGATCCTTCACTTGCACAAGTACAGTCGGATCTTGCACGCTGTTAGACCCTTGCTGGTCCCGAACCAACAAGCATCTGGCACACCCAGCGGGTGTTTGTGGGTGTTATTTACAAAAATTATTTCAGCAAAAGATCAAATTACTTTGATAAATCTTTATGTTGGCTTGTGCTATTTTTCATACACAAGTTACGAGATCACTCGACGCATCTCTGTGCCATCTTTGTCGCTACTCGGGCTCAGTCGATGCAACGGTCATTCATCGCCACTCAGTGAGACACGTCGTCATCACTCGGATGCCCCGTGCATCGCCACTTCGTGTGACATGACTACAGCACCTGGCCGCTCTGAGCATCGCCACTCGGTGAGACACGTCTTCATCACTCGGATGCTCCGCGCATCGCCACTCCGTGTGGCACAACTACATCACCTGGCCACTCCGCGCGTCGCCACTCGGTGAGACATGCTGTCATCACTCGGATGCCTCGCGCATCACCACTCCATTTGGCATGACTGCATCACCTGGCCGCTCCGCACGTCACCACTCAGTGAGACACGTCGTCATCACTTGGATGCCCCGCGCACCACCACTCTGTGTGGCCCAACTACATCACCTGGTCGCTTCGCGCATCACCACTCGGTGAGACATGTCGTCATCACTTGTATGCCGCGCGCATCGCCACTCCGTGTGGCACGACTACATCACCTGGCCGCTCCGCGCGTCGAAACTCCGTGTGGCACGTCTTCATCACTCGGATGCCCCGTGCATCTCCACTCCGTGTGGCACAACTTCATCACTCGGCCGCCCCGCGCGCCATCACTCGGCCTAGTGAACTTGACTTCGCCTATGTCAAAAACTTCTCCGAGTGCGGACATCCTCCATGCTCGGGGGGCTTAGCTGCGATTCCTTATCACCTAAGTCAAAAATTACTCCGAGTGCGGACATCCTCCACACTCAGGGGCTTAGCTGCGATTCTATCTCGCCTAAGTCAAAAACTTCTCCGAGTGCGGACATCCTCTACACTCGAGGGGCTTAGCTGTGATTCCATATCGCCTAAGTCAAAAATTACTCCGAGTGCGGACATCCTCCACACTCGGGGGCTTAGCTGCGATTATGTATCGCCTAAGTCAAAAACTTCTCCGAGTGCGGACATCCTCTACACTCGGGGGCTTAGTTGCGATTTCGTATCGTCTAAGTCAAAAACTACTCCGAGTGCGGACATCCTCTACACTAGGGGCTTAGCTGTGATTCCGTATCGCCTAAGTCAAAAACTCCTCCGAGTGCGGACATCCTCCGCACTCTGGGGCTTAGCTGCAATTCCATATCGCCAAAGTCAAAAACTCCTCCGAGTGCGGACATCCTCCGCACTCGGGGGCTTAGTTGCGATTCCGTATCGCCTAAGTCTAAAACTACTCCGAGTGCGGACATTGTCCACTCTCAAGGGCTTAGCTGAGATTCCGTATCGCCTAAGTCAAAAACTACTCCTAGTGCGGACATCCTCCACACTCGGGGGCTTAGCTGCGATTCTGTATCGCCTAAGTCAATAACTACTCCTGGTGAGGACATGATCCACACTCGGGGGCTTAGCTGCGAACCTAATTCGCCTAAGTTAGAAACTAATACGAGTGAGGACAATATCCACACTCGCGGACTTAGCCATGATCCAGAAATCATATAAGGCAGACTCAATAAACATTCAACATGCCAACCACACGAAGATTTACCTGACTGGCCCAGTTCTAGGTTATATCTATTTACTCTGCCCATCGCACAAGGATCAGTCTGATTGATTCAGCTCCAGATTGCAACAATTTACTACGCCAAGCGCATCAGAGTTCACCCGTTCAGTTCAGTTCTGCACTGGAAGACATAAACCCTGTGCCCGACTCATTTAGTCTGACAGAGGCTCGGGGATTACACCCAGTGGGTGCACTTAGCGTGCCCCCATTGGAAGAGAAATAAAAGAAACATTCTGCTCGGTCAGGTCCAACAACAACATTCAAGTTTAATAAACTCTACAGACTCCAACCTACCGCCAGCAATCAGTCAAAGTCTCAGGGGCTACTGTCGGGGATACACAAAATAGGTAGGCCCGTGAAGGGTCGAAGTATCGTAAAGCATGGGGTCCACATGTCATGTGGGTCCAAATAAATCTCATACAGACGTACTACCCACTCGGACATATCATCGTACCATCCACTCGCAAGACAATCAATCAGTCGATCGTATGGCTCACTCGGATATATGAAGACCGACAGTCGACAAGGCAGTCAAAGCATCATCCGGCATTATGGCACAATGCCCCACTTTGTAACATATGAGGTGAAGGGGTGGCGCACTCTATATAAGCCACGCCCGACCACTAGACTAAGGGGGATCCTTCTTCTCCCTTCTCTCTCTCTCTCAAATACACCATGTAACTCCATGTTCATGACAAATAAGCAAAGCCTCTTCGGAGCACGAGACGTAGGGTTGTTATATCCACCGTGGGAGGCCCGAACTAGCTAAAACCATCGTGTCACCCATTTGCATCTCGATAGATCATGCTCCGTTATCCTACCCCTCTCTAATGTCGGAATCGTTCCCACGACAGTGAAGGAGTCACGGAGATGTACTCTAGGCTAGCTCTCATTACCAATGAGATTGCCGGCTTAGGAAGCGAAGAAATGACCAACAAAATCATCATCAAGAAGATACTTAGAGCATCCTGTACAAGTTGTTGTAAAGTGGGGTTTTATTCATGATTTGATGAGATCGATTTCTTCCGCTGCCATTTGATTCTGCAGGAAGGATACTGTGTTTTTGCTGACCCGGTGGATCTGGAGGAGATGCGGGTATTTTTTTTGTATGTCATGCTCATTGGAGATGCTAATATGTTAGGGGTACTTGTGGTATTGATTGATGCAGTTGCCTTACTACAATCATGTGATGACCACCCAGTGGATGTCAGCACCGTGAAGAGGAGGCTTGCCAAGAATGCATATCACTTAATAATTTGAGATGTTCGATAACAGACTTAATATCTTTTTGTAATGGTGAGTTGCCATGAAATGATTTGACACTAAAATGGATGTTGTAGTTGGTGATAATATCAGTATATAGTTTATTTCTATGAATATCGACTATGATTGAGCATGAACTTTTTCACGCGTCCCAACAAATGTAGCATCATAGTCACGCTTTCCAGTTTATCACATGCTTACACTTATATTCTTATAATTGATTATATATTTTCGATTATAATTTGTGCACACAATGAAGATGGTTAGCTCCAGGATAAGGCGGTTGTCTAGCACAAGTCTCGCATTATGGATCTGAGCTAAAATTTGTAGTAGTGATTACACTTCCAAGCCTAAGAAGAAAATTCTTTTTTTATATAATTTGCATTTTAACACTCTTTGGTTGTATTTTTAAGCCGGTGCCAATTACTGTGTACTACAGCAGTTATAGGACACTTGTAATACTATTCTTTCAATTGAAGTATGATGCCTTCTTAATTTGTAGCAATGAGATGACGTAACATGCCTGATACATTTTACGGATGGATATGTGAGTAGTATTTCTATAAACATGTGGGTCATTGAATGCACTTACACACCACCATTTATCACTCCTGGTTCAATATTTCTTGCAATTATATTTCACGCGGGCCCATTCCAGACAAGAGCTGGCAAGAAAGGAGTTTCAGGAAGTTAGAGAAAAGGGCATATATATATATATATGAAACCAAGTAAAAGAAGAGTGAACAGAAAAGTTGGACCTATTCCACGCAATAGAGGACCGATTTTGATGGAAACTAGCATGAGCTTTGCTATTGCATCAACAAGAAAGGAAATTTTATACATTAGTTGTGAAGCTTACACAGAAAGAAAAAACAGTGCAACCATGCCTTTGGCTTCAAAAGCCCACCTTCAACTTCGTCTTTGGAAAGGAAAACACTCAATTGGGCAAACAAAACACCCAAACTATGCAAGCACAAACACTAAGCGATCACCCTATCCACACAACCCTGTGGTCGTCAATGTCTTCTAGGATCAACGACAAAACCACAACCGCCGATGTTGACTTGTTATCGAAGGAGTAAACATTTAAGAAGCCTGTTTTGTGGTATTCAGAAGTTGATCTATACTTATTGACCCTCGGAGCAAACTAAGAGACCAAATGCAAAAAAATCTGGAGATGATATATGGTTCAAAGGTCAAGTTAAGAATCCCACTTTAGGAAGTCAAAGAGCAACTTAAGTTCTTCATTCCACCAAGGGCTGAGTTAAGAAACCGATTTTCTGAAATCATGAGAATCAATTGAGTTACACATTCCATTGAGAGGAAGTTAAGAAATCCATATCTCAAAATTTGGATGATGATTGAAGGTCCCCAGTCTACCGGGTGAAAGTTAGGAAAGCCATTTCAGGAAATTTGGACGACGATCAAAGCTCCGCAACAAATTGTGAATAGAGAAGATGTAGGCTTATTCCTAGAAAAGCTTGTTCAGGAGCCCAGTTGCGGATATAGAAGATGACATGGACCACTTTGACCAAACAAAGTAGGGTCAGCAGCCTATTTGCAAAGATGGATAAGATGATCTAAGAATCTTTGAGTTTAAATATCTCTCCTGCAACCATTGTTTCTGGAGGAGATGGTTCTGATAACCCACAAGTATAGGGGATCACGACAGTTTTCGAGGGTAAAGTATTCAACCCAAATTTATTGATTCAACACAAGGGGAGCCAAAGAATATCCTCGAGTATTATTAGTTGAGTTGTCAATTCAACCACACCTGAAGGATTTAGTATCTGCAGCAAAGTTTTAGTAGCAAAGCAATATGGTAGTAACAGTAGCAGTAGTGATTTGTATAGCAAGTGTGACAGCAGTAGCGGAAAAAGTAACTAAGCAAGAACCAGTATAGGAAAAGATCATAGGCATTGGATCGGTGATGGATGATTATGTCGGATGGCATTCATCATGTAACAATTATAACATAGGGTGATATGTAACTAGCTCCAGTTCGTCAATGTAATGTAGGCATGTATTCCGTATATAGTCATGCGTGCTTAAGGAAAAGAACTTGCATGATATCTTTCGTCCATCCCTCCCGTGGCAGTGGGGTCCTAGTGTAAACTAAGGGATATTAAGGTCTCCTTTTAATAGAGTGCCGGAACAAATCATTAACACATGGTGAATACATGGAATCCTCATACTATGATCATCTCCGGGAGTGGTTCCGGCTATTGTCACTCCGGGGTTGTCGGGTCATAACACATAGTAGGTGACTACAACTTGCAAAATAGGATCAAGAACACACATATATTGATGAAAACATAATAGGTTCAGATCTGAAATCATGGCACTCGGGCCGTAGTGACATGCATTAAGCATAGCAAAGTAGTAGCAACATCAATCTTAGAACATAGTGGATACTAGGGATCAAACCCCATCAAAACTAACTCGATTGCTGATAGATCACATCCAACTCATCACTGTCCAGCAAGCCTACGATAAGATTACTCACGAACTATGAAGAGCATCATGAAATTGGCGATGGAGGATGGTTGATGATGACGATGGCTTCAATTTCCACTCTCCGGAGCCCAAAACAAACTCCAGATCTGCCCTCCGGAGGAAGAACAGGTGGTGGCAACGTGATAATTTCTTCTTTATTTTTTCTGGGATGAAAAGGGTTATATGGAGCTGGAGAGGAGGTCGGAGGAGCCATGTGGGCCCCAAGAGCCTACGAGGCGCGGCCAGGGGGGACTCGCGCCTCCTGGGCTCATGGCCCACTGGCAGCTCCTCCCCGGTTGCTTCTTTCTCCGGTACTTTTCATATATTCCAGAAAAATCCTCGTAATTTTTCAGGTCATTCCGAGAACTTTTATTTCTGCACAAAAACAACACCATGGTAGTTCTGCTGAAAACAGCGTCAGTCCGGGTTAGTTTCATTCAAATCATGCAAATTAGAGTCCAAAACAAGGGCAAAAGAGTTTCAAAAAGTAGATACGTTGGAGTCGTATCAACTCCCCCAAGCTTAAAGCCTTGCTTGTCCTCAAGCAATTCAGTTGATAAACTGAAAGAGACAAAAGAAAAACTTTTATGAACTCTGTTTGATCTTGTTGTTATAATTATGTCTAACTCATATTCAGATTTTCAGCAAGATCATAAGCTAACCACATAAGCAATGACATTCAGGTCTCACGGTATACTCATATCAATGGCATAATTGACTAGCGAGCAATAATAATAAGTTTCAAATGTCAACACTTCAACCAAAACAATCATGATACAATATGAGTAGATGGTATCTCGCTAGCCCTTTCTGAGACCGCAAAACATAAATGCAGAGCACCTTCAAAGACCAAGGGCTGACTAGAAGTTGTAATTCATGGTAAGGAAGATCTAGTCAAAATCATACACAATATCAATTAATAGAAAAGCATAAAATGACGGAGGTGCTCTCTAGCTGGTGCTTTTAATAAGAAGAGGATGACTCAACAGAAATGTAAATAGATAGGCCTTCGCAGAGGGAAGCATTGATTCGCAGAGGTGCCAGAGCTCAAGCTTTTAAAACAGAGGTAAATGATTTTTTTGGGGTGGCATGCTTTCATTGTCAACGCGATGACTAGGAGTTTTCACCATCTTCCATGCCACACGTATTATAGGCGGTTCCCAAATAGAATCGTAAAGTTTTGACTCCCCCACCACCGATCAATCACACTCCACGACTAGCCGAATCCTCGGGTGCCGTCCATACCAACAACAATCCAGGGGGAGTTTTCTTTGCAATTATATTTTTATTTGATTTGAGCATGGAACTGGGCATTCCGATTGCTGGCCCCTTTCTCGTGAGTGATAATCAATAAACACATATCGAGGATAACACGCCTAGCATGGAAGATACTGACCGCCCCTTGTCACAACATGAGCGGTTCGGGCATACAAAACAGATTATTATTCAAAGGATTAGAGAATGGCACATGCAAATTTACTTGGAACGGCAGGTAAATACCGCATATAGGTAGGTATGGTGGACTCATATGGAACAACTTTGGGTTCATGGAATAGATGCACAAGCAGTATTCCCGCTTAGTACAAGTGAAGGCTAGCAAAAGACTGGGAAGCGACCAACTAGAGAGCAACAACAGTCATAAACATGCATTAAGATTAACCAACATTGAGTGCAAGTATGAGTAGGATATAAATCACCATGAACATGAATATCGTGGAGGCTATGTTGATTTCGTTTCGACTACATGCGTGAACATGTGCGAAGTCAAGCCACTTGAATCATTCAAAGGAGGATACCATCCTATCATACTACATCACAATCATTTTGACATTCATGTTGGCATCCAAGACAAACCATTATAAGCTCCTAGATGATTAAGCATGGCATAAGAAACTATGATCTCTAAGTTGTCATTGCAAACATGTTTCTCTCATAACAATGTTGAATTAGGAACGATGAGCTAGTCATATTTACAAAAACAAAATAGGTCGAGTTCATACCAGCTTTTCCAGGCTCAGTCACTTCATCATATATCGTTATTATTGCCTTTCACTTGCATGACCAAACGATGTGAATAATAATAAGAGTGTTCGTTCATTGGACTAAGTTGGAATCTGCAAGCAAACTCGGAGGAGAAGACAAGGTAATATGGCTCTTTGACGGATGGACAATAATGCATATGAGAGCCACTAATCATTTTAATCATGGTCGTCTACCTCGACCCAAAGAAAAAGAAAACTATTTACACAGGAAAGCTCCCACAAGCAAAAGAAGAACGGGAAAATATTTTTGGGTTTTCTTTTTAGTTACTATCTAGCATGCGAGAATATAAAGTTATAACTAATCTTTTTTGTTTTTTCTCATTTTTAATTTTTTTTTGTATTTTATCAAGTTTAATCAAACACACAAGAAGAATGCGAGAAAAAGGAAATAAACTAGCATGGATGATATAATGAAAAAGGGTAAACACCGACTATCAAAGTGAATGTGTGAACATGAATATAAACTCGGTGAGAAACACGTACTCCCCCAAGCTTAGGCTTTTGGCCTAAGTTGTTCTACTCCCAAGGAGGAAAGTAACCAGCTCCTGGGTACTCCGGAGTGTACTGAGGGTGCCACTGCTGGGCGAGCTCATCCGGGTCCCACTGATAAACTTGCGTCTGGTACTCGACTGGTGGCTCGGGCTCGGGCGCCTGAGGTGGCGCCATGCCCTAGTGTGCGTAGATGTCCGAGGGCATAATGTTGTACCTGCCTGAATGAAGATTGAACAAAGAAGGAGCAGGCAGGGTAATGACCTCACGAGTACCCTGGCTAAATACCAAGTTATAAATTAGCCTCCCATTATCATTTTTATCAATAAAGTCATGGCAAACCATGCTATCATAATCTAAATATATCTTTGGAAGAAGCATCTCTCCCTCCTCATGCAGCCTAGAAGGTATCCCAAAATGATTAGCTAGACGAGTAGCATAGATACCTCCATACACAGTGCCCTTGGAACGGTTCGTGTTCAACCGTTGGGCAACAATAGCGCCCAAACTATAAGTTCTATCATTATGTAAAGTTGAGCATAGGACTGTAAGATCTGGGGAACTAAGACCCCGGACTTTCCACGGCCAATCAAACATTTTCCTACAAATAAAGAGAAATAACGAAGCACAGGAAAATGCACACTGGCAATTCTGGCGCCAGACACCCCTCTTTCCTCTCCTACGGCAATAGTATTAATCAAAGCCTCCAAGTCCCGTGGGCGAGGTTCACGAATATCCCCATCATAAGGTAATTTGCAAACATTGCAAAAATCCTGAAGTGACATGCGCTGGGGGATATCATATAAATTGAACTCAACAATAGGAGGACTCTTCCTCGGATAGAAATTAAAGCTTTACACGAAAGTATTAGTGAGGAGGAGGTATTGTGGACACTTATCTTCGACAAATGCGATAAGGCCGGCGTTCTCCACTAAGTAATAAAATCCTTATGAATGCCGGCAGCGTGCAAGAACATATTGCTTGGCAACTCGCATGCTCGAACTTCTGCAACTCGGGGGACCGGATACTTGGGTTTCTTCTTCTCATTTTCATCTTCCTTGGGATTACGGCTCGAAGAGCCCCTTAGAAACCTCCTCATGGTTCCCTTTTATTCCTCTGAAAAATTTTGAAATTTTTAGTGACGCAAAATAAAAGTGAACAAAACTTAACAAAACTCATAGCAACTACTCCTACAAGTGCCTAGAGGCCATATCTTGCATCAAAACTACTTGGGACGAAATAAAATTAACATGCAAAGCTCAAGAACAGGGTCACCAAGGTAGCAACAATACGCAATGAATAAAGCACTACAACAAAAACTAATTGGACCAATGGAGGAGTCACATACCAAGGAACAATTCCTAAAACAGTTTGGTGAATGGAGCTTTGCACAAGGAGATCGAAAAACGCAGAAAAATGAGCAAGAACACGGGTTTGAGCTGTGGGATGATTTTTTCTGGAGGTAGAAGAAGGAGATGGGGGCTGGAATAAGTGGAGGGGGGCCACATGGGCCCCACGAGCCTACCAGGCACAACCAGGGGGTGGCCGCGCCTCCTGGGCTCGTGACCCACTGGTGCATCCCCTCCGTATACGCGCCCTTGGAACGGTTCGTGTTCAACCATTGGGCAACAATAGCGCCCAAACTATAAGTTCTATCATTATGTAAAGGTGACTGTAGGACTGCAAGATCTGGGGAACTGAGACCCCTGGCCTTTCCACGGCAAATCAAACATTTTCCCAGAGATAAAGAGAAATAACGAAGCACAGAAAAATGCATGATGGCAGTTCTGGCACCTGACACCCCTCTTTCCTCTCCTACAGCAATAGTATCAATGAAAGCCTCCAAGTCCCATGGACGAGGTTCATGAATATCCCCAACATAAGGTAACTTGCAAACATTACAAAAATCCTGAAGCTACATGCGCTGGGTGATATCATATAACTTGAACTCAACCATAGGAGGACTCTTCCTCGGATAAAACTTAAAGCTTTGCACGAAAGTATTAGTGAGGAGGAGGTATTGTGGACACTTATCTTCGACAAATGCGGTATGGCTGGCGTTCTCCACCAAGTAATAAAAATCCTTATGAATACCGGCAGCGTGCAAGAACATATCACTTGGCCACTCACATGCTCGGACTTCTGCAACTCGGGGGACCGGATACTTGGGTTTCTTTTTCTCATTTTCATCTTCCTTGGGATTACGGCTCGAAGAGCCCCTTAGAAACCTCCTCATGGTTCCCTTTTATTCCTCTGAAAAATTCTGAAATTTTTAGTGACTCAAAATAAAAGTGAACAAAACTTAACAAAACCCGTAGCAACTACTCCTACAAGTGCCTAGAGGCCATATCTTGCATCAAAACTACTTGGGACCAAATAAAATTAACATGCAAAGCTCAAGAACAGGGTCACCAAGGCAGCAAAAAAACGCAATGAATAAAGCACTAGAACAAAAACTAATTGGACCAATGGAGGAGTCACATACCAAGGAACAATTCCCCAAAACAGTTTGGTGAATAGGGCTTTGCACAAGGAGATCGAAAAACGCAGCAAAATGAGATAGAACACGGGTTTGAGCTGTGAGATGATTTTTTCTGGAGGTAGAAGAAGGAGATGGGGGCTGGAATAAGTGGAGGGGGCCATGTGGGCCCCACGAGCCTGCCAGGCGCGGCTAGGGGGCGTGCCTCCTGGGCTCGTGACCCACTGGTGCATCCCCTTCGGTTGTTATTTGTCTCAAAAATTCTTAAATATTCTAGAAAAAATCATACTAGAATTTCAGGGCATTTGAAGAACTTTTATTTTCAGGTCATTTTTTATTGGACGGATAATGCAGAAAATAGGAAAATAATGCTATTTTTATTATTGTTCTACTTAGTAACTAAAAGTAAAAGTTGGGAACAGAAGGTTGTGACTTCTAGATTCATCCATCTCATGGTCATCAAAAGAAATCCATCAATGAGGTTGATCAAGTCTCCTTGACAAACTTTTTCGAATCAGATGAAACCGGAGAATTTTTGAAAAATCACTAGGGTACCTCAATGGGGATGTGCATATCCCCAACAATAAGTATATCATATCTCATCTTGACAGTAGGAACAGGAAATTCAAAGCTTCCAATGATAATAGATGAAGATTTTTCAATAGAATTTATGCAATGGACCCGATATTGTTTCTTCGGAAAGTGCACCGTGTGCTCATTACCATCAACATGGAAAGTGACATTGCCTTTGTTGCAATTAGTAACAGCTCTTGCAGAGTTTAAAAAGGGTCTTCCAAGGATGATTGCCATGGCATCATCCTCGGGAATATCAAGAATAACAAAGTCCATTAAGATAGTAACATTTGCAACCACAACAGGCACATCCTCGCAATTGCCGATAGGTAAAGCAGTTGATTTATCGGCCATTTGTAAAGAAATTTCAGTAGGTGTTAACTTATCCAATTCAAGTCTACGATATAAAGAGAGAGGCATAACACTAACGCCGGATCCAAGATCACATAAAGCAGTTCTAAAATAATTTCCTTTAATGGAGCAAGGTATAGTGGGTACTCCAGGATCACCTAGTTTCTTAGGAGTCCCACCGTTAAAAGTGTAATTAGCAAGCATGGTGGAAATCTCAACATAAGGTATCTTCCTTTTATTAGTCACAATATCTTTCATGTATTTAGCATAAGGAGACATTTTAACCATATCGGTCAAACGCATTTGCAAAAATATAGGTCTAATCATTTCAACAAAGCGCTCAAAATCCTCATCATCTTTTTTCTTGGATGGCTTAGGAGGAAAGGGCATGGGTTTCTGAACCCAAGGTTCTCTTTCTTTACCATGCTTCCAAGCAATAAAATCACTCTTATCATATCTTTTGTTCCTAGGTTGTGGGTTATCAGGTTCAGTAGCAGGTTCAATCTCCACATCACTATCCTTACTATGTTGAGCATCAACATGAACATCATTATCAATATTATCACTAGGTTCATGTTCATCACCAGATTGTGTCTCAGCATCAGAAATAGATATATCATTTGGATTCTCAGGTGTAACAACAACATGTTTCCTAGCATGCAAGTTCCTATCATCTTTATTTTTCTTCCTATTACCAGGATAACTAGGTGCATCAGTATTAATTCCTTGAGAATCATGCTCAATTCTCTTAGGATGGCCCTCAGGATACAAAGGTTCCTGAGTCATTCTACCACCTCTAGTAACAACTTTAACAGAATTATCATTCAATTAATTAAGCAAGTCATTTTGAGCCTTAAGTACTTGCTCTACTTGAGTAGTGACCATACAAGCATGTTTACTAATAAGCTTAAGATCATTAACATTTCTATCCACACAAGCACTTATATGATTAATCATACGAGCATTTTGTTCAAGTTGTCTGCTAACATAATCATTAAAACTTTGTTGTTTGGCAACAAAATTATCAAATTCATCTAAGCATAAGCTAGCAGGTTTATCATAAGGAATATCACTCTCATTGAATCTACGAAGAGAATTTGCCTCTTCTACCTGTGTCGTGTTATCAAGACCATGTATCTCTTCTACCTTTGTTGGGTTATCAAAACCATGTATCTCTTCAATAGGTGGTAGATTCTTAACATCTTCAGATTTAATACCTTTCTCTCGCATAGATTTCTTTGCTTCTTGCATATCTTCAGGACCGAGGAATAGAATACCTCTTTTCTTTGGAGTTGGCTTCGGAGGTGGTTCGGGAATAATCCAAGCATTATCATTGCTCAAGATATTATTCAATAGAATTTCAGCTTGTTCCACAATTCGTTCCCTGAAAACACAGCTAGCACAACTATCTAGGTGGTCCCTAGAAGCATTGGTTAGTCCATTATAAAAGATATCAAGTATTTCAGTTTTATTAAGAGGGTGATTAGGCAAAGCATTAAGTAATTGGACAAGCCTCCCCCAAGCTTGTGGGAGACTCTCTTCTTCAATTTGCACAAAGTTATATATGTCCTGCAAGGTAGCTTGTTTCTTATGAACAGGAAAATATTTCCCAAAGAAGTAGTATACCATATCCTGGGGACTACGCACACAACCAGGAGCAAGAGAAGTAAACCAAGTTTTAGCATCACCCTTTTGTGAGAAAGGAAACAACTTAAGGATATATTAATAGTGAATTTTTTCCTAATTAGTGAATAGGGTGGCAATATCATTCAGTTTAGTAAGATGTGCTACAACAGCTTCAGATTCATAACCATGAAAAGGATCAGATTCAACCAAAGTGATTAACTCAGGATCGACAGACAACTCATAATCCTTATTGGAAACAAAGATAGGTGAAGTAGCAAACTTAGGATCATATTTCATTCTAGCATTCAGAGATTTTTCTTTCCACTTGCGTAATAATTTCTCAAGATCATAGCTATCCTTACAAGCAAGAAAGTCTTCAGCTACCTCTCCTTCCATAACATAACCCTTAGGTATATTAGGCAATTCATATTTAGGAGGGCTAGGTCTAACAGGTGTAACAGCAGGTTCTATTTCAATAGTTTCATCAATTTCAGAAGTATCATTTGATTTAGTAGTAACTCTAGCAATTTGTGCATCAAGAAATTCACCAAGTGTCATATCATTACCAAGCAAAGCATCATCATAATTATCATGTATAGCAGAAGTAGCATCATCACGGACAGGCAACATATCAGAATTAATAGCAGGTGGTGGTGTCGCAAATTTACTCATAACAGAAGGTGAATCAAGTGCAGAGCTAGATGGCAGTTCCTTACCCAACCTCGTAGTTCAGGGCAGAACTAGTTTTTGGATCTCGCAAATTCTTCATAGTGATTAGTATATATAAATCCCAAGTGACTCAAAGAAAAGAGCTATGCTCCCCGTCAACGGCGCCAGAAAAAGGTCTTGATAACCCACAAGTATAGGGGCTCGTGACAGTTTGCGAGGGTAAAGTATTCAACCCAAATTTATTGATTCGACACAAGGGGAGCAAAAGAATGTCCTCGAGTATTAGCAGTTGAGTTGTCAATTCAACCACACCTGAAAGATTTAGTATCTGTAGCAAAGTTTTAGTAGCAAAGCAATATGGTAGTAACAGTAGCAGTAGTGATTTGTATAGCTAGTGTTACAGCAGTAACGGAAAAGTAACTAAGCAAGAACCAGTATAGGAAAATCTCGCAGGCATTGGATCGGTGATGGATGATTAGGTCGGATGGCATTCATCATGTAACAATTATAACATAGGGTGATATATAACTAGCTCCAGTTCGTCAATGTAATGTAGGCATGTATTACGTATATAGTCATACGTGCTTAGGGAAAATAACTTGCATGACATCTTTCGTCCATCCCTCCCGTGGCAGTGGGGTCCTAATGGAAACTAAGGGATATTAAGGTCTCCTTTTAATAGAGTACCGGAACAAAGCATTAACACATGGTGAATACATGGAATCCTCATACTATGATCATCTCCGGGAGTGGTTCCGGCTATTGTCACTCCGGGGTGGCCGGGTCATAACACATAGTAGGTGACTACAACTTGCAAAATAGGGTCAAGAACACACATATATTGATGAAAACATAATAGGTTCAGATCTGAAATCATGGCACTCAGGCCCTAGTGACAAGCATTAAGCATAGCACAGTAGTAGCAACATCAATCTTAGAACATAGTGGATACTAGGGATCAAACCCCATCAAAACTAACTCGATTACATGATAGATCTCATCCAACTCATCACCGTCCAGCAAGCCTACGATGAGATTACTCACGAACGATGAAGAGCATCATGAAATTGGCGATAGAGGATGGTTGATGATGACGATGGCTTCGATTTCCACTCTCCGAAGCCTAAAACAGACTCCAGATCTGCCCTCCGGAGGAAAAACAGGTGGTGGCGGCGGCTCTATATCATAAAACACGATTATTTCTTCTCCTTTATTTTTTCTGGGACGAATAGGGTTATATGGAGCTGGAGAGGAGGTCGGAGGAGCCACATGGGCCCCACGAGCCTGCCAGGCGCGGCCAGGGGGTGGGGCCGCACCTCCTGGGCTCGTGGCCCACTGGCAGCTCCTCGGTTAATTCTTTCTCTGGTATTTTTCATATATTCCACAAAAATCCTCTTAAGTTTTCAGGTCATTTCGAGAACTTTTATTTCTGCACAAAAACAACACCAAATTAGTTCTGCAGAAAACAGCGTCAGTCAGGGTTAGTTTCATTCAAATCATGCAAATTAGAGTCCAAAGCAAGGGCAAAAGAGTTTGGAAAAGTAGATATGTTGGAGATGTATCAGGTTTTGATGAAGCGTGTCACTGGCTAATGGTGTTGAGCCCCCAAAATGTACTGCAGTCAATGGATTTTCTGACAAAACATTAGTTCTGGAGTGTATAATCGTGTTTGTCTACCTCAGATGTTTAAATTGAATTGTAGTTTCAAATATGATTTTGTATTGTTTGAGAGATTGCTAAGAACTTCTCTATAAAATCATTTAAATTGTGACAATTTACAATTTTCTATTCATATGAAAACTTTGTAAACAAAAAATTAGCACCATTATAGGGAAGTAGGTGTAAGGTTACACTAGTAGAAAACAGGGCTTTGGTCCAGGACGGGCCAGCCCATTAGTACCGGTCCAGTCATGAACCGGGACCAATGGGGGCAATGGTCCTGGTTTGTGAGGCCAAAGGGCGGGGCGGACCACGTGGGGCATTGGTCTTGGTTCGTCTAGAACCTTTGGTCCCGGTTCCAGACACGAACCGAGACCAATGTGCCTCGCTCCTGGCCCACAACCATTGGTCCCGATTCGTGGCTGGATCCGGGACCAAAGGGGGTCCTTTAGTCCCGGTTCTAGCCATGAACTGGGACCAATGGGATGCCTATATATACCCCCTCACCAGCGAGCAGAGCACTCCACATTGCTCTATTTTTTAGGCCGGCGAGGGGAGAGCTTTGTGGTGCTCTAGCTCACCTCCTATGCACATGAGGTGTTTGATGAAATTCCCAAGCCAAATTAAACTTTCTCCTCTCGAATCTCCTTGTTCAAGCTCCATTTTCCTCAAGATTTGTCTAGGTTTGGCGTTCCATCCTATCCCATCACCGTCCTCACCGTCGACGATCGCCCGCGCCCATATCGGTGCCGGCACCACTGTGGTTAGCCTCTTCTTCTTATCTTCTTTCTAAAGATGACGGCACCACCGTCATCTTGTGTCTAGGTTATCTTATCCATTTTCTTACTTTCATTGTTGTTTGTTATTATATAGTGCCATGGTTATGGTATCCAACCACATTGGCCTGCGTCCAGTCTATGATTCAGATGTGGTATGTTATCTTTTATAACTATTTCACACATCTAATGTCTATGACAATTAATTATTCCACCAACTTGACATAGATGTTTTTATCTATAGGAAGTAGTTGAAGCAGAAATGGATACTGACTATCCAATTCTACTCGACAAGTTAACTAAAGCTGAAAAGAAATCGGTCATTTGAAAGAAAAATTGAAAAGAACTGAAGATGAGAAGATGGGATTGGAGTTGCATGTTGTCGATATCGTCAATGATCAAAGGACCAAGATGGATGCAATGCGTTTGAAGCTTAGAAAGATTAGAAAATATGTCATTGATAAAGAGTCTTGGTATCATTATGCCGTTGGATCAATTGTTACCTGAGTTCTGATTATGATCGCAATTGTTGTTGCATTGAATTTTTTTAAATAGTTTCAATGTATGGTTTAATTAGATGCTCTGGAGAGCTATATGTTGGTCAACGATAACTATGTATCTACTTTGGTTTTAATGTGATGATGAACTTCTATTAATTTGGTCACTTCTGTATTCCTAATGTTCTATAATGGTTTTTGACACACTTAATTATATATAATGCACGTAGATGAACTAGCAATGGATGTACGGTAACAACTATTATGATGATGCCTTTGATAGAGAATATCACTACAGTTATATGTGAAGAAATGAAATGCCTTTTGTAACAAATGAGTTTCCGTACTAAACCATGATACTTCGAAAGAGACTGTCTGTTTTGTACACAAAGTGCATCCAGCTTTTGTCGTCACCCTCTCAACTTTTTAGCACATGATATGTGTTGAAATGATGATACCATGCCAACATTCAACCTTTTCAGAGTTCATTTGTAGTGCTTTTCAATTTTAGGGTCATTTAGCTCAAAAAAAATGAATAACTGCATGAAAAATAACAAATGAAGGCAAAAAGGGTTGAAAATTGATGATGTGGCTTTGAATGGTGCATTTTGAACACACAAAAAGCCTGGAGTTCAAATAAGTTCAAGAAAATGAAAATTCTTTTGTAACAGATGAGTTTACGTCCGAAACCTTGATACTTCGAAAGAGACTGTCCGTTTTGTACACGAAGTGCATCCACCTTTTGTCGTAAGCCTCTCACATGCTATGTGGGTGAAATGATGATATCATGCCAACTTTCAACCTTTTCAGAGTTCATTTGTAGTGCTTTTCAATTTCAGGGTCATTTAGCTCAGAAGAATCAATAACTGCATGAAAAATAACAAATGAAGTAGGGAAGGGTTGAAAATTGATGATGTGGCTTTGAATGGTGCATTTTGAACACACAAAAAGCCTGTAGTTCAAATAAGTTCAAGAAAATGAAATGCCTTTTGTAACCGATGAGTTTCCGTCCGAAACCATGATACTTCGAAAGAGACTACCCGTTTTGTACACGAAGTGCATACAGATTTTACCGTAACCCTCTCAACTTTTTAGCACATGCTATGTCAGTGAAATGATGATACCATGCCAACTTTCAACCTTTTCAGAGTTCATTTGTAGTGCTTTTCAATTTCAGGGTCATTTAGCTCAAGAAAACAATAACTGCATGAAAAATAACAAATGAAGTCAGAAAGGTTTGAAAAGTGATTATGTGGCTTTGAATGGTGCATCTTGAACACACAAAAAGCCTGGAGTTCAAATAAGTTCAAGAAAATGAAATGACTTTTGTAACAGATGAGTTTCTGTCCGAAACACTCATACTTCGAAAGAGACTGTCCGTTTTGTACACTAAGTGCATCCAACTTTTGCCGTAACCCTCTCAACTTTTTAGCACATGCTATGTGGGTGAAATGAAGATACCATGCCAACTTTCAGCCTTTTCAGAGTTCATTTGTAGTGTTTTTCAATTTCAGTGTCATTTAGCTCAAAAAAATCAATAACTGCATGAATCATAACAAATGAAGTCGGGAAGGGTTGAAAATTGATGATGTGGCTCTGAATGGTGCATTTTGAACACACAAAAGGCCTGGAGTTCAAATAAGTTCAAGAAAATGAAATGTCTTTTGTAACAGATGATTTTCCGTCCGAAACCCTCATACTTTGAAAGAGACTGTCTGTTTTATACACGAAGTGCATCCAGTATTTTATGAACTATAGTATTCTTCAATAGCAAAAAGAATCAACTAAAAAGATTTTATAAAACTCTAATAGCAAAAATAAACTCTAAAAGCTTTTATAAACCTCTAGTATTTTTGAAACTAAAATTATATAAAACCTAAAAATTACCAAATTGAATATAATGTTAAAAGAAAGTAATATTAGCAAAAAGAATTTTTTGTTAGAAACTTTAATAGCAAACAAAAATAACCAAATATGTTTTTCATTTAAACAACCATTTAAAGTAACCTAAAAATTACCAAATTGAATATAATGTTAAAACAAAGTAATATTAAATAGCAAGAAAAATAGCAAAGAAATAACATAAAAAATAGCAAAAGTGAAAATAGATGCGCTTACACTGAAATTCAACCTAAATTCAAAGTGCTAGTTAGGCACCTAACTAGCATCTTGAATTTAGGTCAAATTTCATGTATAAGGGCATCTATTTTCACTATGAGAGGAGCTCGATAGTTTAAGCGCATCAGGGCTTATAAATAGGTGCGGTCTCCCCTCGACTAGCTAGGTGTGACTAAACATTGGACACCTGCTTCGCCAGGCCTTTGGTCCTGGTTGGTGGCAGAAATCGGGACCAAAGGTCCCTGTTTCCCCGCCGGCCAACGGAAAGGGACCATTGGTCCAGGTTGGTGGCACCAACCGGGACCAGTGCCCCCCTTTAGTCCCGTTTGGTGCCACCAACCGGGACCGAAGATCCCTGTTTCCCGCCCTTTCGGCTGCTGAAAACAGGGCATTGGTCCCGGTTGGTGGCACCAACTGGGACTAAAGGGGGGCATTGGTCCCGGTTTGTGCCACCAACTGGGACCAATGCTCTCGCTATATAAGCCGACACTTTGGGATTTTTAGCATTCTTCATCTCGCCCCCGACGCCGCCAGGCTGCCCCAACCGTCTCCATGCCCCTGTCCGTCGTCGTCGACGCGACCCTGCCCCGCCATCGCCCTCTTCGTCACCGCCCGTCGTCGTTGCCCTCTCCGTCTCCGCCCTGTCGCCGCCCCGCTGCCCCATCGCCACCCCATCGCCGCCCCGTTGTCGCCTCGCCTCCGCCGCCCCCATTGTGTGCATTAGGAAAAATTAGTTGATTAAACATTTTGTCTATTGTTTTAATGTTGTCTATTGTTTTGCTTGCAGATAAGTTATTGTAGTTAAGAACAATTATTCTAGTGTTAAGCTATTTGGTTAAACATTTTCTAGGATGCCACTTGTCCGCTAAATTTGCATCATGCTAATATAGACATAATTAACTGACCATTAGCTAAAATCAACATCGTATCTTAAAAACTGCTTTCATCACTAATACCATTTTGCTTGTTTTATCTATTGATTTTATTCGCCCTATGTGTGAGCCTTAGGGTTTATGTTTATATGATGGATGTTTATGTTTTAGTTGTTTTATGTTTTATTTAATTATTAGGAGTCTTAGGAAAAATTAGTATGTGTATGTTAGATTACATAAAATTTTGTGTTGTATGAAAAATTAGTGATTAAACGATAAGAAAACGTTCTCATAGGAATTTGTCGACGATGCCCAGCTCGCATCCTCGTCGTCGAGTAGTCCGCAAGAGCCTGCTTGATAGGCGCCATGTCCGGGACTGGGCTCCGCCGGGCTGGCACTGGGAGGTGCTACCTTCCCGGGATCATAGGTTGGTGAGGAATCCAGGTGTCGTCGTCGACCCGGACCTTCTGTTGTGGCGGTCACACAGGCCACTTTCGGTGCGGAGGGAGCCGGCAACCGTGGAGGTGGTACGTTGTCGTGTCAGGGAGGAGGACGAGAACGTCAGTCGCTACATGGCGGCGCTGGACGCCTGGTTCAAAAATACCTGGAAGATCCTTCAGGGATCTCACGTGATTTATGATCCCGTGATGGTTCCTTATCTTTGGGTGTCCACCGCCGGCGACTCAGAGACCGCTAGTGAACCGAGTTCACCGTCCTCCACTTTGGAATCTAGGATATTCGATCTGTATTAGTGATCTTATATGATAATATTCGAGATGTATTAGTTAATATTTGATGATACATTAACTGGATTATTTGGGATGATGTATTAGTGATATTATATTCGAGTTCATTATAAATATTAATGTATTTGTGATATTTCATTGGTATAATGCGTGTGTGACTTTCGGTCTATCGTTGCTCCTTGTGTGACTTTCATGTGTGTTCTTGATGGAGGAATCCCGACTGTTGTCGTGGGGGGAGCCTCCTCTTTTTTCTCTTCTTTGTCATTTACTCGTCGATATATTGTGCAAGAAGAGAAGAGGGGGGCGTCCATCACCAACGATCGAACTATTACTGTGAGAGGGTGCCCAACAACATATATACACCACCATATCAGTGTGAGAGAGAGCGCAGCAACACACCATGAGATATGAGAGGTACTTAAGGAAAGCCTCGACGGACCGAAAGTCACACACACATTAGGATCCAAAGCGTGTCGTAATTCTTGAACTGGCTTATTCGGGATGATGTATTAGTGATATTATATTCGAGTTCATTATAATTGTATTTGTGATTTGCAAGTCATTCCGGTAAAACATAGAGAAATTTTTCTATGTCATTGCTCGATATATGAAACGGGTTGACTTTAGGTCTGTTTCGTCTCCTTGTGTTTCTTTCAGTGAGGGAGAGTGTCCACCATATATATATATATATGAGAGAGGAAGAATCCCGACTATTGTCGTGGGGGTCGCTTCTCCTTCGTTCCAGTGTGCTAGACATTTTGGGGTAATGCACTCTGGGATGACTGGAGGAGCCACCATCACCGATGGTTGCAATATCAGAGGGAGTGCCCACCATATACTTGAGATGAGGTTTTAGGAAGGATAGACCTAAAGTCAACCCGTTGCATATTAACTAATAGTGATATGTTTGTTGATCAGTTTTCTCGTAGTTTCCTTCGATCGATTTTAAATGTTTCAACTATGAACATAGGAAACGTCTGAGGATGAAAGGAATTCGCTATGTGCGAATACTGCGAAGACGAGCGCGGCCTGTGTGACAAGACTTTCCTAGTTGATGGTAGGCGCTTTAGCATCATGCTGGATGAGACCTTCGAAGTGGATACAGTAAGTCATAATGACAAGTCTTTTTTCGTAATTAAACATGACTTCTGCTTCTTTTGCTTCAACTTATAATTTTAATTTTTTACTATTCTACTATTGTATCCCCTGCCATGCAAGAATTGTTGTCTTGGATAAGATTGGTTTCAACTAAAAAAGATATGGAGGTAAAGATAGTTCACTTGAGGACCGAGCATGGTTTTACTTTTGCGGTACAATTGTACCATGCAGAAACATATTGCTATTTTGAATGCAAAACTTGGCAAGCACTATGCAAGACTTATGCATTTGAGCCTAATATGCTTATCACCTTTGATATTCGTCCGGAAGATGAAATTGAAGGTAATATCGACATCTAGGTCGATGTGCAGACGCCTCCAGTTCTACCATTATGTGAGTTTCTCAACCATATTTATTAAGTAATTTATATTATTTATTTAAAAATAGTTGACAACTTATTTGCATTGACAGCTTATTTTCATTCTTCAAAAAATGTACGGAAGATGGTAGATAGAACCTACTACTACAGTGATGAAGCAGAATTAACTTATAAGCAGAAAGATCATCTTACCGCATTTCTTAGTCATCTTGAGAATTAAAATAGCTATCATCAAACTCCTCCACATTATGGTCAATACGTGCCACTAATGCACTTGGTGAACTATGGTAACATCCATGGAGATTGCATGGTAAGATATTAATTCTACTATTACGACATCCGTGCATCTTTTGCATAAATTCTTCTAAAACTAAACTACATTGCTAACTACAAAGTTATTACTATGTTTTTCAACAGAAAATCTCGAATGATTGTGTGCCTCATCTGATGTTTCCGAGAGGTCGCGTTGTTGTTACGAGCTTAGGGCCACCACGGCAGGTCAGCCTACGCATCACTCCTGTCCATATCGGATTTCTAAAACCGATGGAGGCATGACAATCAAAGATTGGAAAAAAATGTATGGTCAATCGTAGAGAGATACTTGGAAGCAACATTGTGTGTAGGCCAATTATGGGACAGAGGATGATCTCCGTTCTCCATAATGGAAAGTCAGGGCCTATCTTGTTTTATGATATTGTACCTAAGAGAGGGTAGAGTAGGTCCTACGAGATAGGAGTACGTAGGTCCTAGGTACAATGTGTTATTATGTGCTACAATGTGTTAGAGTTGGTGAGGAGGAGGAGGAGGAGTTGTGATTATGACTAGTGACCAACTTGTTATATGATGTCTCATTGACGAAAATGATGATTAAATAGTGTTATATGTTCTCTCTGTATATGAATATATACGAAAACTTGTTGTACGACCAATCTCTCGGAGAAAAGAGAGATCGATCACTTCTCTCTGTATATGTTCATGACGATCTTCTATACTTAATGGTTCCTTCATTTGCTTACTAGCTAGTGTGTCGAGTTCTCTCTATAGTAGCTAGCGTCGACCAACCACGGAGAAAGAGAGGACACTTCTCTGTATTAATTAGCTAGATAAAACAATATAAAACCCCTAAATTAACCGTCCAAAAACCCCTAACCCCCCCCCCCACCTTCAAAAAAACCTAGCAACTACTAGATGCTGACACGTGGATGCCTTTTGGTCCCGGTTGGTGTTACCAACTGGGACTAAAGGTCATCCTACCTGGGCTCCCAGCACTGGCCATGTGGAGCCCCTTCTATCCCGGTTCATAAGCGAACCAGAACTAAAGGTTTTGGGCTTTAGTCCCAACCCTTTAGTCCCGGTTCCAGAACTGGGACAAATGGGCCTTACGAACCGGGACAAATGGGCATTTTTCTACTAGTGTTATATGACAAAATTCATAAGCTGCATGCTACTCCTTAGCCTACGGAACAGCAGAACTGAATGTAAAAACAGATCAATAGGCCTGCCGGCTGGCCAGGAACAACGCGTTAAAATGTGTCACTCTCAATTATTACTAGATCATCGAAGGCGCACGTTGTAGTGCCCATTTATTTTGGTGTTACAATGTTAGTGATTGATGTCATTATTTGTATGGGTAGTATTTTAGTCATATGATATAATAATCACATTATATGCAAGAGAAGCATTTTAATCATATGTTTTTTCCTGAATTTTGAAACTGGGAATTTATGATGGTTTTGTGCCTGTTTATGTTGACGTGAGAATGTTAGCAATTGGCGAAAAAAACATCTAAGTTGATTACTATTTTTTGTAGGCACATGTTAGATATTAAGAGGGCTGGTAATGGTTTGATTTTTCATAAAAATAGCAACGGTTCTCAACCACACAAGAGGGAGGAGGCAAGAGAGGACAATAAATAATATGGGAGATGTGGATACTCATCATGGTAGGGACAACTATATCAGCTACAGTAAAAAATATAGAAAAGGAGCATTACCTCCAATCTCTGCATCAGCATTATGCATACGGCCTCTTTATTAAACGAAACGAATCACAAATAGTTCGCCTCAGCCAAGTTGCAGAGGAATAACAAATAGGTTCCAAAAATCCAAAAAGAAGTATAATGCCACAACCGGAAAAAATAGAAATAGATGCCTAACCACCTATCCTATTATTAGACCGCCATCCAAACTGGTTGAATATATCCCGAGCTACCATCTCCCATCGGGCAGACCCAGTAACCAAGGGCTCCTTGGCTTCCACAGGAGTGAGTAACGACCACGTACGGATCGACGCCGACGCCCTGTGTAGTACCTGCAAGAAATGTATATGTGATTGTCTGTTAAAAACCATGTTATTTCTACAATTCCATATCGCCCATAGTAGTGCACATGCACCTATGCGAATATGCGTTTCCACATTAATATCAACTCCATCTAGCCACGTGCCAAATAACGTATCAATGCTATCGGGAGGATTAATACCGAACGTTACTCTAACTGTTTGCCATAGTAATTTTACTAGTGGGCATTCAAGAAAGAGGTGATGGATGGACTCCTGGTGATCACAAAAACTACATCTTATGCTCCCTGGCCAGTTGTGTTTTGCAAGATTGTCCTTAGTAAGAATCATCTTCTTGTGAACGAACCACATGAAGACCTTGATTCTTAGTGGCACCTTGACCTTCCATATAAGAATTGACTTAGCTAGCACCGCCGTGTCAATAAGGTCAAGATACATCGATTTTACCATGAAAATACCAGAATTCGTGAGTTGCCACACAACTTTATCAGGTTCTCCTGATAAGTGAATGTCCATCAGCCTATTGACCAAGTGCAACCATTCCGCCCAACGATGACCAATTAACGAGCGCCTAAACTGAATATTCAGAGGAACTGTCTGTAAAATTGTGGTGACATTTCTTTCCTTATGTTGCACAATATTATACAGTGCTGGATACTGTATGGCCAAGGGCATCTCCCCTAGCCATGTATCCTCCTAGAATCTTGTTGTTTGTCCATTGCTGACAACAAACTTAGTTCGGTGAAAAAATTGAGCCTTGACCTTCATCAAGCCCTTCCAGAATGGCGAGTCAGTAGGTCTAGCGGAAAGCTGTGCTAGGGTCTTATAATGCAGGTACTTATTACGAAGGATTTGTGCCTACATTCCATCTGTCTCCTCAGATAGTCTGTAAAGCCACTTGCTCAGTAGACATTTATTCTTAACTTCTAGGTTCTTCCTTTGCTCTTCCAAAGCAGAACAATTCGCTCTTATGAAAATTGATCTTTAGACCCCAGAGTTGTTTGAATAGACATAATATGAGTTTCATGTTCCGGGCTTTTCTTACATCATGTTCCATAAACAGGATCGTGTCATCAGCATATTGTAGGATGGACACCCCATCCTCGACTAGATGAGGGACCATGCCACCTATCATGCCTTCTTGCTTGGCTCTTCTAATTAGGATGGCTAGCATATCCGCAACAACATTGAATAAGATAGGGGACATTGGGTCGCCCTGCCGGAGACCTTTATGAGTTTGGAAAAAAGGACCTATATCATCATTGACCTTAATTCCAACACTCCCGTTTTGTACAAAGGAATCAACTTGCTTCCTCCATAGCTCATCGAAACCCTTCATCCTCAATGCTTGTTGTAAGAAACACCATTTGACTATCATATGCCTTCTCAAAGTCCATCTTCAAGATAACCCCGTCAAGCTTCTTCGAGTGGATTTCATGAAGAGTTTCGTGGAGCACAACTACACCTTCCAAAATATTCCTACTGGGCATGAAAGCTGATTGACTAGGTTGCACCACCGCATGCGCAATCTGTGTCAACCTATTAGTTCCAACCTTAGTGAATATTTTGAAACTCACATTTAGAAGGCAAATAGGTCTGAACTGTTCAATACGTACAGCCTCCTCTTTCTTTCGCAACAACATGATAGTCCCAAAGTTCAGATGGTGCAACTGTAAGTGTCCTTGAAACAGATCATGAAACATTGGGATGAGGTCCCCTTTTATAATATGCCAGCATCTTTTATAGAACTCAGATGGGAACCCATCTTGTCTAGGAGACTTATTGTTTTTCGTTTGAAAAATCGCATCGAACACCTCTTTTTTCGTAAATGGTGTTGTTAATATCCTATTCTAAGTTGTGCCAAGTTGAGGGATATCTCGGACCTCCCCTTCGTCCATGTGTATCATATTATCCTCAGGGACACCAAACAGTTTTTTATAATATTCCGAGATGTACAACTTTAGGTTGTCCTGCCCAACGATTGTACCTTCATCTTGCTCAAGTTTATATATTACTTTATTTCTATGTTTACCATTAGCAATAAGATGGAAGAACTGAGTGTTATCATCCCCTTGAATGACCTTGCGCACTTTTGCTCTTAGCGCCCACTTTAGCTCCACTTCTCTTAGTAATAATTTGAGGTGATATTCAGCTTCCACTTTGGATTCCTTTTCATTGTCATCCAACAACACGGATTCATATTTAATATCTAAGAGGTTTATGGTTTCAATAAGCTTTCCTTTCTTCAACTTATAGACCCCGCTTTCATGCTTCGCCCAACCTCGAAGGAACTGTCTTAGGTGTCTAATCTTATTTTGCCACCTATCAACATTTGACCTACCCCTAGGGGCTCTCGACCATTCTCGCGCGACCATATCTAAGAAGCCTTCTCTCTCAAACCAGGCCACCTCAAACGAGAATGTCACTTTATTGCCCTTATGTGTCGCATCCCTGAGTCAACAATAAATGGAGTATGGTCATAAATCACCCTAGACAGTGCTCTCATTGTTACTCAAGGGAATTTCTGTTCCCATTCGATACTAGCCATTACTCTATCCAATTTCTCAAACATCGGACTGGGTAATGTATTGGCCCATGTGAATTTTCTACCCGTTAACTCTATCTCTCTTAGGCTCGTACTTTCGATGATAGTGTTCAACATGAAAGACCATCTACCATAAAAGTTGTCATTATTCTTTTCATCTCTTCGCCTAATAATGTTGAAGTCACCTCCCACCAAGATAGGTAACCTCTCATTCCCTCAGACTCGAACAAGGTCCGTGAGGAAATCCATCTTGAGGTCCGAATGTGCCGCGCCATAGACAGCCACGAGCACCCACTGGAACCCATCCTCCTTAGAGCGAACTCTAAATTTGATGGCGAAATCACCCATCATGACTTGTCGGACTTCTAGGGTCTCACATCTCACCCCAAGTAGGATCCCTCCGGACCTTCCTCTTGGCAGTAAGCAATGCCAAATAAAATCAATACCCCCTGACAACGTGCTTAGAAACTGCGTAGTAAAATTATCCCTACCAGTTTCCATTAACGCAATAAAATAAAGTTTATGGTTGATAGTTGCCTCCGCAAGAAATCTCCTTTTAGCCAAGTCATCAAGACCTCTGCTATTCCAAAATATGCCTTTCATCCTTCATCATGAAATTTCTTTGCAGTTTTAAATCTAGCACTTCGTCGCACCACCGACATAGGATATACTTTCCTCTTCCATGAACGTTTAGGCTTGTCCTGAATAGCAACACGGTCCTCACAACCATTTGCTAACATCGGACAATCATCATGTGTAGTAGGGGCCATATCCCCCTCCTTACACCTATCATCTTCCTTGTCTATAACCAGAGACGAAGGTATGATATCCTCACATAAGCATTCCATCGCCCCAAACCCTAGATCATATATCTCATCATCATCTAAAGGTTTAACCGCTGCTAAATTTCGCAGCATCGTAATGGCTCTCTCCGCCTCTAAGTCTAAGAGTTTATAAATAGAATTCGCCATCTCTTTACCATTGTTACCTAATGACACTCCTAGCTTATCGGCCTTAGATATTATATCATCGTCGGGAAAATGCAGAATTGAACAAGACGTATTGACTGTCATACCTGTTGATGTCTCGATGTCGCGAAGCTTGGCCGCCTGCATGGCACGACCCGCGATCAAGTCATTCGTGTCTGGCTGATCCTGGATGCGGCGGCTTGTCCGCCTGCTAGCAGACATCGGGTCCGGGATGCCTCCGAAGTCCACCAGCTCCTTAGTGCGTCGTCCTACCAGCGGGGAGCCTCCTCCTCCTCGACCAGTCGGACTGTCCATTACGCCACCTGTCCCTGACTTCACCAGTTCCGACAAGCTAACCGAACTCTGCGGTGATGTCGGAATGGATATCGGCAGACCCTCTTTCACCGCCATACCAACAGCGGGAACCTGAGAGGGGCTGCCCAGCATGGCGCAACGTGTCGCTGGAGAACCGCACCTTGTCGCTGGAGAACCGAGCTCCTCAGTGCGTCGTCCTACCGGCAGGGAGCCTCCTGCTCCTCGACCAGGCGGACTGTCGAGGACGCCACCTGTCCCCGGCTTCAGCAGTCTCGTCAAGGGAACCGAACTCTGTGGTGAAGTCGGAACGGAAACCGGCAGACCCTCTTTTGCCGCCGTACCAACGGCGGGAACCTAAGAGGGGCTGCCCAGCATGGCGCATCGTGTCGCTGGAGAGCCGTCAGTGCGCCAGATGATCGGGCTGGTCGACCGCGCCCGTACTCCATCCGAGTCCAGATGGTTGCCACTCCACGACCCCAAGCACGCATCGCCCGACTGGAAACCTGCCCGGCCCGGGCTTCCGCCCATCCGACCTGTGCATGTCGCTGACCCGAGCATCCATCATGTGCAGGCTTCCTGCCCAGGGTGCTTCTCCTGCCTACCACCGGGTGGAGACACAACCAGCCCATGCATCGCCATAGGAGACGTGACAGCCGCCGGAGAAGTCATGGTAATACCATATGGCAGAACCGCTTGTACCTCAGAGCTAGGCGGGGTTACCTCTCACATCGGAATGGGTGACCCAGGTAGTGAAAGAGAAGGTAGCTCCTGCTCCTCCGGATCGTTCAAATCCACCCTAGTACTCCAAAGTTTAATCGGCGTTGATGAAGCTCCAAACAAGCCAAACCGTAATTGATGCGATGAAGAAGTACCCTTAGATTGCTCACTAAACATAGCAGTCTCCACCGTTTAAGACACCGGCGGTACCCCCCTGTCCGTATCAGGCTCCATATGAGTCTCCTTCTGAGAATGCCCATCTCCATCATTACCCTCATCCATATCCATATCAACTTGTCTTGCCAGATCAAGAAACTCAGCATTTTCCTCGATCTCAATATCAAGCAAAAAACTCCTACCATCGTACGTCCACCTAACAGACTGGAATATTCCCAACACTTATGACGCTAACCAACAGGCGAGCAACTCCATTAGAGCGAGTGAAAGGCATATCCACCTTCTCAGTCTTACCAATTAAAGAACCAAGACTCCAAGTGACTTTAACATCATCAAGTGCTCTATGTGGTACTCCCGCAAACTGAACCCAAAGCTGTGCCAATGGAGTACCATCCGGTTCCTTCTGTGTCCATGGTTCAAACTCCAGCACACAGGAACTGTTAGGGACCTTGCTCATCCCAAAAGTCGGAAGACAACCCAGATCTTCCTTAGATGGAAAGTCCACCCAGAAAGCATGATCCTCAAGACTCACAAAGGTTCCAGTGGAACTTGGAGGGGACCAGCTCACGCAGTCGCTACACTACCTACTCAGAAGTCAGACTACCACGAGTAACGCGAACAATCCCAGTCTGTGAACTCTCCGGTATTGGTGCCTGCGAAGAAGCACGTGGAGACTCAAAGAACATCAGCTCTGGGCAACAGACACCATAAATCGTCACCAAAGGTTTAGGTCCTTCAAGAAATAGGCACTCCCCATTATCATGTCTCGGTTTCTGGCAAACGTCATAGAGTTGCACCGTGCATTCAGCTGCAAAGTGTCCCGGCTCCCCGCACCGGTAGCAAGACATCTTTTCTTTCTTGCATGCCCATTTAGTGAGCTTCTACCATCGGCTTTGTCTGCGGCCTTATATGACACATTGTCACGGCTCGCTCCCACCTTTGCCTTTGGCACCTGAACCTCGGCAAGGGCTTTGACTACCTCCGCCGCCTTCGCCGTAAGGGCCGGACCAGCAGCCCCTGCGCCCGCATTGAGCACCGCCGGCACCGTCTGCAGCACCACCACCTGAACGGATGTATCTGGATCATCTGTATTCGTAAGAGGAGGTGGCCATCTGCCTCTACCCCTTCCACCCCGGTATGGACGATGCCAAGCCCGGTTTCTATGAATTGGTCCCGTTGCTCCTTGGACAAAAGGGTCGGGAGGTCCATTATACCCCCAGACACCTCCATCCGTTCGGCCACCTCCAGTTGACGAAGAACCACGGTGAATGCCCTCACCATACACATCGAGGCCATCATCTCCTCAATGGCCTTTAGCTGCTCTCTTGTCATGCCCCGTTGCCACACCACGCCCGGTTGCCCAAGGGTCAAGCCCATGATTCGGAGCATGGCCACAATCCTGCTGTCCCACAACACGGGCGTGCGCTGGGGTCGGGGCACCCTCGATCTGCCCCGCAGGACGCGCCCCTCGTGGCATCAGTCCTTGCTATTGATCAGCCCTCGCGTTCTGAGCGTTAGGGCGGCCTGGTCCTGTCCCACTGCCAGCCATCACCGGCGGCACTTCCTGCGCAGCCTTCGCCGCCGGTGGAGCAGGTATCCTGGTCGCCTTCCAAAAACCGATCATAGGAAAACTTGGCAATGCGATGTGTCTACGTACCCTAGGTACGTCCAACGCTGCACATTGACTGGCTCTGTCTTCGCTAGACCGAGATTCCTACGCGACCGGGACAGGTGATTGGGCCACATACCCAATCGACTCACAACCCACATATCCGTCGCCAGACTCTGGCCCATCCAAGCCCAAAAGGAGAATCAAACGCTCCTTGCGTTGATTTTGGATCATGATCGCCAGCACTATCGCCGGCGCCAATGCCGGAGCTGCCGGTTCCCTTCTCTTCTTTCTCCTTTGGACCAACTTCCAAGATGAATCAGAAATAAATCTGCCAAAGTAAGTTTAGGGAGGCTGGCCTTCGAAAGCGGCCCTCGCCACGGTCTGATTGCCTGCGATGAGGTTCTTCGATGAACCATCCGCCGTGCAACCTCCACTGCCTCCGTCTCCATAAGCCCATCTCTTGCCGGATCGTCACTTGGAACGCATTCATTGACGATTCTTGCCAGAACATCATCAGAAATATCTACCTGAAGTGCATCACATATGATGTCTGACGGTGTTCAAGATCCCAGATCCGGCTGTGCTCCGGCGAGGACGTCCTCGTCCTCCGAATCATGACCTCCCTCTCTCTCCAGCAGTGCCCAAAGCCGGCCACCCACCCGTGGGTGGTGACCTAACCTCGCCGCCGCCAGTTGTACGACCGAGTCGCCGGTCGCCCCTCTCAGTCAGCTACAGTAAAATGGCCAGCAAATTTTTTTCCGACAACACTGTAAACACAATGCTATTGACTATCCTAATTGGCAACTCGTGTAGCAGCAAGGCAGCCATATGTAGTTCATATCACCGGCTATAGTCCAGGTATAACTCTGTACCACTTCCGCTCGAGTTAGTGAACTTCTTCCAAGTAGACTAAAGGGTGTGCCTCCTTCCAGTCGTTCAGTTAAATAACAAGTGTTACCTTCCCATGGAGCACATCATACAGAAAGCTCATCGATGTGGATATGGTCAAGGTACTACTCATTTGTTATAAACATCAGTCCGACCTGAATTCCATTGACCTCTGCTTCAGAAATAGAAATACAATGAATTCTTAAAAGGAGGGACTACAAGCTTTGCAATTTTACATGTAAAACAAACTATAAACAGAAGAAAGACTAAGTAAAATGATAAATGATACATAATGTACAAGAAAAATAATACCTTCTGACGCACCTGACATCAAGAAAATTACAGGCATGAAACATATAAGTTAAATACAACAGGGATAGGAGATGCGGCAAATAGAAACAAAATTAGAGGCATCAAACATATAGGTTAAATACAATAGGAATAGGAATTTAAGAACATTAAACATCTAGAAAATGGTCTTTCTGTATAAAAAACTACCATTTGTGCAGTTTTTGAGTCTCATTATCTGTCAGGGCCATCACTGTGCTATTAAAAAATGAGTATAAAATATATTTTGTTATAGAGGGTTGATAATAGAAACATTATCTGATGATGCATCGATCAAATCTGCATCAAATTGGCAGTCATGAAACATGTATATGGGAGTACTCGATAAGCATCTACAACTAACATGAAGTCATGCCAATTCTACTAATTTACTAAACCCTCGGATAAGTCTATTAGGGGCTACATAAAAGAAGAAGATCAAGGAAGCATTGTGATTTCACTTTGAGGCGGCAGAGGCCAACAACAAGAACTACTCCCTCCGTCCAAAAAAAAAGTTGTCCTCGGAGTCATTTTATGAAAAAAAAACTCAGTGAATTCCCGACAAACAATACACTCCCTCCGCTTGTCTCCCCCGCTCGTCTCTCGCCGGAGATCCCCTGCTTAGCTCCCCACACAGAAGCCCCCCTTCTCGTCTCCCCGCACAGCTTCCCCGAGCGTCTTTGGAGCTCCCCCTTCTTGTTCCCCTCACCACCTCGTTGCTTCCCTGGGCGAGGAGAAGGCTCATTTTTTCCCGATCTGCTCTCGGTTGGATGCGCCCTTCCCTGATAGTGGCGAACCGGAGCATGCCTTGCCCGACGTCAACCTCGTACACCTTGCCGTCCACCTCGTCGACGAAGCCAGTCCCTGCCAACCTCGTTCGACGGGCAGGAGAGCTCTCCACTTTCCCCCGACGGCAACCTCGTCCGAATTTGAGAATATTTGTCCCCAAATTTTCAAATTTTACTCCAAAATCAAATTCTCCGTCCCCAAATTTGAAGAACAATCTCAAGTAGATGTTGTAATATTCTTAAGCTCGTGGATTAGGCCTGATCCTGGTGCTCCTTGTGCTCTTTGGATGATGCCTCTTGTAGATAGGCAATACAATTATCGATGTATTGATGGGGTGCCGGGTGCACGTATATATAAGTACAGGGTAGGCCTCAACCTCAACTATACATGACTAGGAGGTGGGCCATAACACAATATACATGCAACATAATAGATACTCAACACCCCCCCCCCCCGCAGTCGAAGCGTCGCCGGATACGCAGAGACTGGACCTAAACTCCTCGAAGACGAAAGTAGGCAGTCCCTTAGTCATCACATCAGCAAACTGTTGGGACATCGGAACGTGAAGAACCCGAACACGGCCAAGGGCTACCTGCTCACGCACGAAGTGAATGTCGAGCTCAATATGCTTCGTGCATCGATGGTGTACCGGGTTGGCCAAAAGGTATACCGCACTGACGTTATCACAGTAGACAAGGGTGGCCTTGTGAACATCACAAAGCAACTCCTGAAGCAGCTGACGGATCCAAGAGCACTCGGCCACGGTATTAGCCACGACGCGATACTCTGCCTCGGCGCTGGAGCGGGAGACTATGGGCTGCCGCTTCAATGACCAAGAGATCAACGAGGGCCCAAGGTAGACGCAGTAGCCGGACATGGAACGCCGGGTGTCGGGGCAGCCGGCCCAATCAGCATCCGAGTAGGCAACGAGGTCGGTGGAGGCAGAGGCTGTCAGGGTGACTCCCAAAGACATGGTGCCATGTATCTAACGGAGAATACGCCTCACCAGGGTCCAATGAGAATCACGTGGGGCGTGCATGTGGAGGCACACCTGCTGGATAGCATATTGCAGGTTGGGATGAGTCAGCGTCAGGTACTGTAGAGCACCAACAATGGAGCGATAGAACGCTGGATCGGACGTGAGGGACCCCTCCAGAGCTGAAACCTTCGCCTTGGTTTCGACGGGGGTGGACAACGGCTTGCAATTAAGCATACCGACACGCTCCAGAAGCTCGTGGGCGTACTTCTGTTGATGCAGAAAGAATCCATCAGCTCGTCGGACCACCTCGATGTCGAGGAAGTAGTGCAGGGGCCCCAAGTCCTTGAGGGCGAACTCATCACGAAGACGAGTCGTCAACCGCTGAAGGAGCTCGGGGGCGGATGCTGTGAGGATTATGTCGTCAACATAGAGCAGCAGATAAGCAGTGGCAGCTCCCTGATGATACACGAACAGTGAAGCATCGGAGCGAGTGGACCGAAATCCCAGAGACTACAGGAAGGCTGCGATGCACTGGTACCAGGCCCGAGGCACCTGCTTCAACCCATAGAGATAACGGGAGAGCAAGCACACGGAGTTCGGATGCTCAGTGTCGACGAAACTGGTGGGCTGCTCACAGAACACCTGCTCGGCAAGGTGACCATGCAAGAATGCGTTGGAGACGTCCAACTGATGCACAGACCATGCGCGCAAGACCGCCAACTGAAGGACAGCACGGATCGTGCCCGGTTTAACAACCAGAGCAAAAGTGTCGGTGAAGTCCACACCGGCAAGCTGCCGAAACCCGTGAACTACCCACCGAGCCTTGTAGCGCTCGAGGGGTCCGTCCGGACGGGTCTTGTGGCGAAACATCCACTTGCAAGTGATGACGTTGGCACGAGGGGGTCGCGGAACAAGTTACCAGGTGCGGTTGCACTGGAGGGCGTCGAACTCCTCCTGCATCGCTGCTTGCCAATGGGGATCCCGAAGAGCAGCACAAACGGAGGTGGGAACCGGAGACGGCGTAGTTGTCGAGGCGGCGCACACATACTCGTTGGAGGAGTAGCGCGTGCTTGGCCGAACCACACCGGCCCGGGCACGGGTCGTCATGCCTGAAGATGGGACAGCAGTAGCGGTGGTGTCTGCGGTGGCGGCTGGGGCCACGGCAGCGGCAGGAGCCGCGGCAGAAGCAGGGGCCATGGCAACAGGGGCCACGATGGTGACGGCATCCGAGCCGGCAGTAGAGGTGGCGACGGACGAGGTGGTAGTCGAGCCCGTCGCCTGGCAGGCGGCGCCAGTCAGGGTGGCCACCGACTCAACCTCGGAGGAGGAGGGAAACGGGGACCCGGGGGCCCGGTCAGACTTGACCTCGGGAGAGGGAGTCGGAAAACCGGGCGGCGGCGGCAGATGGCACCGTGCTGGGGGGGCCTCCAGGGGGCGCCGCCGCGCATCGCTCCAAGCGGGGGATGCGGTAGTCGGCGTTGAAGAAGCCGAGGCCGGAGGAACCTGAAAAAAATGAAACACCGTCTTGACAAAGTACACTTGCCTCGAGGTGTACACACGATGAGTGACAGGATCATAACACCGGTAACCATTGGTGTTAGAGGGATAGCCAAGAAAGATGCAAGGAACGGAATGTGGTTCAAGTTTGTGTGGCGTAGTGGACGCGGTGCTAGTATAACAGAGACACCCAAAGATGCGGAGACCGTCATAGGATGGCGGTTTACCAAAAAGAAGGTGATGAGGGGTGTAGTTCCACCGGGGACGACACGGACGAATGTTAACTAACCGAGCGGGCACGTTAGAGTGAAAGAGTAACGTGCGAACGCAGTCATTAAGAGTGCGGAGGATGCGCTCGGCGCGACCATTCTACTGTGACGTGTATGGGGAAGTCAGACGGAAGGTGGTGCCATGAGATGCAAGAAGTGTGCAAAGAGCGACGTTATCAAACTCTTTTCCGTTATCAGTCTGGAGTGCAAGTATGGGGCGACCGAACTGGGTGGTGACATAGGAATAAAAGGCGATGAGTGTGGCTAACGCATCGGATTTACGACGAAGAGGAAAAGTCAACACATAATGGGAGTAGTCATCTAAAATCACCAAATAGTATAGATAGCCCATGTTACTAGCAACGGGAGACGTCCAAACATCACTATGAATTAACTGAAACAGAAAAGTGGAAACTGTGGTAGACGCACTAAAAGGAAGACGAACGTGCTTGCCCAAACGACAAGCCTCACAAGTATGCTCGTCAAGCTTATTACATGAAAAAGAAAAACTCCGAAGAATCTGACGCAAAACGGCGGGATTGGGGTGTCCCAAGCGAGCATGCCAAAGATTGACGTCGGCGGCAAGGACGACGGGTGTGGAGGTGGAGGCGCCAGCGTGGACAGGATAGAGATCGTCGGGACTATCACAGCGGTGAAGAACCATCCTGGTACGGGCATCCTTCACAGAAAAAACCAACACCGTCAAATTCAACAGTAAGAGGATTCTCACGGGTGAGACATTTGACGGAAACAAGACTAGCAGCTAAGTCAGGAGAGACAAGGATGTTAGACATAGTGATAGGTGTGGAATTAGATGGAAAACTAGTGCTACCGACATGAGTGATGGGTAAAGAAGAACCGTTGCCAACGGTGATACGAATAGATGTGTCAACTGGAGTGGAAGAGGATAGGTTACCGGGATGAACTGTCATGTGCGTTGTAGCACCTAAGTCCATGTACCAGTCGCCTCCACCGCCATAGTTATTCGGCGTTGGCGAAGAGTGTAGGGCGGCCAGGAGAGCGGGATCCCACGGTGCAGGTACCGGAAACGGCGGCTGTCCCCCATAGGGTGGCGCATGGGGGGCACTCCATAGCCACCGAGAGGTGGCGGCACGAGAGGGGCACCGTAGGGCTGGTAGGGAGCACCGAAGAATGCCTATGCCCCGCGGGGCGAGGACCAGGAAGACCGGGTGCAGGAGCCCGCGGGAAGGGCATGTGATAGGCGTGGATGACGTCCGTCCATGGGTTCTATTGGAAATATGCCCTAGAGGCAATAATAAATTAGTTGTTATCATATTTCGGTGTTCATGATAATCGTTTATTATCCATGCTATAATTTTATTAATCGGAGACTTAAATGCATGTGTGGATACATAGACAAAACCATGTCCCTAGTATGCCTCTAATAGACTAGCTCGTTGATCAAAAGATGGTTAAGGTTTCCTAGCCATGGACATGAGATGTCATTTGATAACGGGATCACATCATTAGGAGAATGATGTGATGGACAAGACCCAAACTACAAACGTAGCATATGATCGTGTCAGTTTATTGCTACTGTTTTCCGCATGTCAAGTATATGTTCCTATGACCATGAGATCATGCAACTCACGGATATCGGAGGAGTGACTTGTGTTTATGAAATGTCGCAATGTAACTGGGTGACTATAAAGGTGCTCTACAGATATCTCCGATGGTGTCTGTTGAGTTGGCATGGATCGAGACTGGGATTTGTTACTCTGTGTGACGGGGAGGTATCTCAGGGCCCACTCGGTAATACAACATCACAATGAGCCTTGCAAGCAATGTGACTAATTTTTAGTTGCGGGATCATGTATTACAGAACGAGTAAAGAGACTTGCTGGTAACGAGGTTGAACTAGATATGGAGATACCGACGATCGAATCTCAGGCAAGTAACATACCAAAGATCAAATGGAACATCATACGGGATTAATTGAATCCTTGACATAGAGGTTCGACCGATAAAGATCTTCGTAGAATACGTGGGAACCAATGTGGACATCTAGGTCCCGCCATTGGTTATTGACCATAGAGGTGTCTTGGTCATGTCTACATAGTTCTCGAACCCGCAGGGTCTGCACACTTAAGGTTTGGTGACGTTTCGGTAGTGTAGAGTTATGTATGGTGGTAACCGAAGGTTGTTAGGAGTCCCGGATGGGATCCCGGATGTCATGAGGAGCTCCGGAATGGTCTGGAGGTAAAGATTCATATATAGGAAGTCCCAGTTTGGTCGCCGAAAATGTTTCGGACTCATCGGTAGTGTACCGAGAGTGTCGGTAGTGTACCGGGAGACCTCCAGGAGGGGTATTTCGACCCTAGAGGGTCCATGGGCTGTGGGAGAATAATAACCATCCCTTAGTGTGCTGGTCGAACAGCCAAAAAAGGCCCATGGCGCCAGGAGGAAAAAGGCCTAAAGAAAAAGGTGAAAAAAGGCAAAAAGGAAGAGTCCTACTCCTACTAGGAGTGGAGGAAGGAGTAGGACTCCTCCTCTTGTGGCTCGGCCGACTCCTAGAGGGCCTTGGCCCTGCGCCAAGGCAGCCTCTCCTCTCCTCCTATATATACTGGTGGAATAGAAGGGTTTTAGACAGATTTTACGGCCACGTGCTACCCGTTCCACCAGTGCTCCTCTAGATCGGTTTTCCGCAGCGCTTAGGCGAAGCCCTGCCGGAATCACTCCACCACCATCACCGGAGCGCCGTCACGCTGCTGGCAAACTTTTCTACCTCTCCGCTCTCTCTTGCTGGATCAAGACGTCGGAGATCGTCATCAAGCTGAACGTGTGCTGAACGCGAAGGTGTCGTCCGTTCGGCGCTAGATCGAAAGGACCGTGATCGAGATCGGGAGACGGTTCATGATGAGATCGCGGAACGGATCGTGATGAGTTCACGGGAAAGATCGTGATCAAGATCGTGAGACAGGTCGTGATGAGTTCACGGGACGGATCGTGATTGGATCGCGGGATGGATCGTGATGAGATCGCGGGACGCTCGGCGATTTGGATCGCGAACATGTTCGACTACACCAACCACGTTTCTTAACGCTTCCCGGTTAGCAATCTAAATGGGTATGTAGATCCACTCTCCCTCTCGTAGATGCTCATCAACATGGATAGATCTGAGTGTGCATAGGAAAATTTTTGTTTCCCATGCGACATTCCCCAACAGGTTCTGCCCGGCGGCCCATGGCGGAGGAGGCTGCTGATAGTGGTGTTGGGAGACGTAGTAGTAAATCAAAAAAATTCCTACGTGTCACCAAGATCCATCTATGGAGAAACCAGCAACGAGATGGGAGATATTGCATCTTCATACCTTTGAAGATCGCTAAGCGGAAGCATTACAAGAACGCGGTTGGTGGAGTCGTACTAGCAGCGATTCAGATCGCGGTGGACTCCAATCTTAGCACCGAACAACGGTGCCTCCATGTTCAACACACGTGCAGCCCGGTGATGTCTCATACACCTTGACCCAGCAAGGAGGATGTAGAGGTTGGGGAAGAGCTCCTGCAGCACGACGGTGTGGTGGCGATGGAGCTGCGTGGTACTCCGGCAGAGCTTCGCTAAGCACTACGGAGAACGAGGAGATGGAGAGGTAGGGCTGCGCCAGAGAGAGGAGGAGAAGCGTGTGTCTGCAGCCCTAAAACCCACCACTATATATAGGAGGAGGGAGGGGAGGGTCTGCACCCTAGGGTTCTACCCTAGGGACTTGCGGCAGCCACCAGATGGCATCTGGCCGACGGCCAGAGGGAGAGAGAGGTGCGGCTGCCCTAGGGTGGGCCTTAGGGCCCATCTGCCCTAGGGTTTGCCCCTCCTCCCACTACAGCTGCGCCTTGGGCCTTGTGGAGGGGCGCACCAGCCCACCTAGGGGCTGGTTCCCTCCACCCTCGTCCCATGCAGCCCTCTGGAGCCGGTGGGCCCACCTGGTGGACCCCGGGAACCCTTCCGGTGGTCCCGGTACATTACCGGTGACCGCTGAAACATTTCCGGTAACCAAATCCTTACTTCCTATATATCAATCTTCGTCTCCGGACCATTCCGGGACTCCTCGTGACGTCCGGGATCTCATCCGGGACTCCGAGCAACTTTCAGTAACCATGTACACTATTTCCTATAACCCTAGCGTCATCGAACCTTAAGTGTGTAGACCCTACGGGTTCGGGAGACACGTGGACATGATCGAGAAACTTCTCCGGCCAATAACCAACAGCGGGATCTGGATACCCATGTTGGCTCCCATGTACTCCATGATGATCTCATCGGATGAACCACGATGTCGGGGATTCAATCAATCCCGTATTCAATTTCCTTTGTCTATCGGTATGGTGCTTGCCCGAGATTCGATCGTCGGTATCCCTATACGTTTTTCAATTTCGTTACCGGCAATTCTCTTTACTCGTTCCGTAATACATCATCTCGTGGCTAACTCCTTAGTCACATTGAGCTCATTATGATGATGTCTTACCGAGTGGGCCCAGAGATACCTCTCCGTCAACATGCTTACCGGGCGCGGCAACATCTTTGCTGTCCTTCTTGAAGTACTTCTTACCCTTGCTATTCTTGAAACTAGTGGTCTTGTTCACCATCAACACTTGATGCTCCTTTTTGATCTCGACTTCTGCTGATTTTAGCATCGAGTACAACTCAGGAATGGACTTCTCCATACCCTGCATGTTGTAGTTCATCACAAAGCTCTTGTAGCTAGGTGGAAGCAACTGGAGGATTCTGTCAATGACCGAGTCATCCAGGAGATTAACTCCCAGCTGAGTCAAGCGGTTGTGTAGACCAGACATCTTGAGGATGTGCTCACTGACAGAACTGTTCTCCTCCATCTTACAGCTAAAGAACTTGTCGGAGACTTCATATCTCTCGACCCAGGCATGAGCTTGGAAAACCAGTTTCAGCTCTTGGAACATCTCATATGCTCCATGTTGCTCAAAACGCTTTTGGAGCCCCGGTTCTAAACTGTAAAGCATGCTGCACTGAATAAGGGAGTAATCATCACAGTGTGACTGCCAAGAGTTCGTAACGTCTTGGTCCGCTGGGAAAATGGGTGGGTCACCTAGCGGTGCATCAAGGACATACAATCTCTTGGAAGCTATGAGGATGATCCTCAAGCCATGGACCCAGTCCGCATAGTTGCTTCCATCATCTTTCAGCTTGGTTTTCTCTAGGAACGCGTTGAAGTTAAGGGTGACATTCGCGTTGGCCATTGGATCTACAATATAGATTGTAAAGACAATTTTAGACTAAGTTCATGACAATTAAGTTCACATGATCAAATAATTTAATGAACTCCCACTCAGATAGACATCTCTCTAGTCATCCAAGTGATACATGATCCATGTCAACTAGCCCGTGTCTGATCATCACGTGAGACGGACTAGTCATCCATGGTGAACATCTCCATGTTGATCGTATCTTCTATACAACTCATGTTTGACATTTTGGTCTTCCGTGTTCTGAGACCATGTCTATACATGCTAGGCTCGTCAAGTCAACCTAAGTGTTTCGCGTGTGTAAATCTGGCTTACACCCGTTGTATGCGAATGTTAGAACCTATCACACCCGATCATCACGTGGTGCTTCGGAACAACGATCCTTAGCAACAGTGCATAGTTAGGGTGAGCACTTCTCTTGAAATTTTATTGAGAGATCATCTTATTTACTACCGTTATTCTAAGCAAATAAGATGTAAACATGATAAACATCGCATGCAATCAATATAGTGACATGATATGGCCAATATCATCTTGCTCCTTTGATCTCCATCTTTGGGGCACCATGATCATTACTGTCACCGGCACGACACCATGATCTCCATCATCATGATCTCCATCATCGTGTCTTCATGAAGTTGTCTCGCCAACTATTACTTCTACTACTATGGCTAACGTTTAGCAATAAAGTAAAGTAATTACATGGCGTTTATGATTGACACGCAAGTCATACAATAAAATAAGACAACTCCTATGGCTCCTGCCGGTTGTCATAATCATCGACATGCAAGTCGTGAATCCTATTACAAGAACATGATCAATCTCATACATCGCAATACATCACATCTCATCCTTTTGGCCATATCACATCACAAGGCATATGCTGCAAAAACAAGTTAGACGTCCTCTAATTTGTAGTTGCAAGTTTTTACGTGGCTGCTATAGGTTTCTAGCAAAAACGTTTCTTACCTACGCCAAAACCACAACGTGATATGCCAATTGATATTTACCCTTCATAAGGAACCTTTTCATCGAATCCAATCCGACTAAGGTGGGAGAGACAGACACCTGCTAGCCACCTTATGCAACTAGTGCATGTCAGGCGGTGGAATCGGTCTCACGTAAGCGTACGTGTAAAGTTGGTCCGGGCCGCTTCATCCCACAATACCGTCGAATCAAGATAAGACTAGTAACGGCAAGCATATTAACAAGATCGACGCCCACAACTGCTTTGTGTTCTACTCGTGCATAGATTCTACGCATAGACCTAGCTCATGATGCCACTGTTGGGAGACGTAGTAGTAAATCAAAAAAATTCCTACGTGTCACCAAGATCTATCTATGGAGAAACCAGCAACGAGAGGGGAGAGATTGCATCTTCATACCTTTGAAGATCGCTAAGCGGAAGCGTTACAGAACGTGGTTGGTGGAGTCGTACTCGCAGCGATTCAGATCGCGGTGGACTCCGATCTTAGCACCGAACAACGGTGCCTCCGCGTTCAACACACGTGCAGCCCGGTGACATCTCCTACGCCTTGATCCAGCAAGGAGGAAGGAGAGGTTGGGGAAGAACTCCTGCAGCACGACGGCGTGCTGGCGGTGGAGCTGCGTGGTACTCCGGTAGAGCTTCGCTAAGCACTACGGAGAACGAGGAGATGGAGAGGTAGGGCTGCACCAGAGAGAGGAGGAGAACCGTGTGTCTGCAGCCCTAAAACCCACCACTATATATAGGAGGAGGGGAGGGGAGGGGCTGCGCCCTAGGGTTCCACCCTAGGGACTTGCAGCAGCCACCAGATGGCATCTGGCCGGCGGACAGAGGGAGAGAGAGGTGCGGCTGCCCTAGGGTGGGCCTTAGGGCCCATCTGCCCTAGGGTTTGCCCCTCCTCCCAATACAGCTGCACCTTGGGCCTTGTGGAGGGGCGCACCAGCACACCTAGGGGCTGGTTCCCTCCACCCTCGGCCCATGCAGCCCTCTGGAGCCAGTGGGCCCACTTGGTGGACCCCTGGAACCCTTCCGGTGGTCCCGGTACGTTACCGGGGACCGCCGAAACATTTCCGGTAACCAAATCCTTACTTCCTATATATCAATCTTCGTCTCTAGACCATTCCGGGACTCCTCGTGACGTCCAGGATCTCATCCGGGACGTCGAACAACTTTTTGTAACCACGTACACTATTTCCCTATAACCCTAGCGTCATCGAACCTTAAGTGTGTAGACCCTACGGGATCGGGAGACACGTGGACATGACCGAGACACTTCTCCGGCCAATAACCAATAGCGGGATCTGGATACCCATGTTGGCTCCCACGTACTCCACGATGATCTCATCGGATGAACCACGATGTCGGGGATTCAATCAATCCCGTATTCAATTCCCTTTGTCTATCGGTATGGTACTTGCCCGAGATTCGATCGTCGGTATCCCTATACCTTGTTCAATCTCGTTACCGGCAAGTCTCTTTACTCGTTCCATAATACATCATCTCGTGGCTAACTCCTTAGTCACATTGATCTCATTATGATGATGTCTTACCGAGTGGGCCCAGAGATACCTCTCCATCACACGGAGTGACAAATCCCAGTCTCGATTCGTGCCAACCCAACAGACACTTTCAGAGATATTCGTAGTGTACCTTTATAGCCACCCAGTTACGTTGTGACGTTTGGCACACCCAAAGCATTCCTACGGTATCCGGGAGTTGCACAATCTCATGGTCTAAGGAAACGATACTTGACATTGAAAAGCTTTAGCAAACGAACTACACGATCTTGTGCTATGCTTAGGATTGGGTCTTGTCCATCACATCATTCTCCTAATGATGTGATCCCGTTATCAACGACATCCAATGTCCATGGTCATGAAACCGTGACCATCTATTGATCAACGAGCTAGCCAACTAGAGGCTCACTAGGGACATGTTGTGGTCTATGTATTCACACATGTATTACGGTTTCTGGTTAACACAATTGTAGCATGAATAATAGACAATTATCATGAACTAGGAAATACAATAATAACCATTTTATTATTGCCTCTAGGGCATATTTCCAATAAGTTGGGCGCCCCCCTGCGCCTTGTGCCTACTGCGGCTGCTGCTGCTGGCGGCGGCCCCTGCCGCCCCGCCGGTTGCGCTGGCCCCCGCCACCTTGCGGCTGCTGGGGAGGCGCGGGGGACCGGGCGGTGTGGGCAGTAACGGGAGGTAGTCGGCGTTCGCAGGCGGTGCGGGCGGACGAAGCGCGGCTGGGGGAGCATGGCCGCCACGGGTGGTGCTGGCGGCGAGAGCGATGTGCTGGACCCGCTGCTTCAGCTTCGTCATCCGGTGCTCCTCAAGTTTGAGGTACGCAATAACGCGCGGGAAGGTGGGATGCGGTAGCAGGGTAAGGTTGGACACCGCGTTGCCGAAGTCCTCATTGAGACCTGCCGTGAGGGTGCTCAACATGAGATCGTCGAAGACCTTGGCGCCAATGTCGCGAAGCTCGTCGGCAAGCATCTTGAGCCGCATGCAGTACTCATCGATGGTAGAGTTTTCCTAGTGACAGCCGAAGAACTCTTGCTGCAAGAAAACAAGGCACTGAAGTTTGTTGTCGGTGAAGAGCGCATTGATCTTGGTCCACACGGCGCAGGCGTCGTCGTTCTCTGCGACAACCGTGTGGAAGATGTCCTTCGAGACGGTTTGGTAGAACCATTGGATGAGTGTGGCGTCAATGGCGGACCACTCCGGATCGACCCGCATGTACGCACCGTCCACGGAACCGTCGATGTGCTCGGTGAGATAGTACTCGTGGAAGACGAGGGTGAAGTAGGTCTTCCACGCGGAGTATGACATGCTAGAGCTGTCGAGGCGGATGGGGAACCGGGCCTCAATGTTGAGGTCACGGATGGCGGCGGCGGATGGCTCGGGACCGGCGAAGGGGTTCGACGAGTGGGTCGTGAAGGAGCCGGGAGAGGAGTCCATGGGTGCGGTGGCGACGGTGAGTGGCGGCGACGAGTAGGGTTAGGGTTGGGGTGGCGGCGCGGCTACGAAAGAGAGGTAGGCAGCGGGCGGGGCGGTAGCAGCGGAGGGAGACGGCGCGGCAGCGGAGGGAGACGGCGCGGCAGCGGCGGCGGGAGGCGGCGCAGCTGCGGCGGCAGGAGGTGGCGCAGGCGGCGGCGACACAGGCGGGAGGTGTGCGGCGGCGACGATGGGCGCGGCGTGGGGGCGGAAGCGGGGCGGCACCAGGCGGCGGCGGCGCAACGGGAGAGGAGGAGGCGCGCGACGGCGGCAGGGTGTGGCGGTGGTGGGGTGCGACGGCGGCGGCGGTGCTAAGGGGCACGGCGGCGGCAAACCCTAGGAGAGGACCGAAAGAAAAATTGATACCATGTAGATAGGCAATACAATTATCGATGTATTGATGAGGATGCCGGATGCACGTATATATAAGTACAGGATAGATTTCAACCTCAACTATACATGACTAGGAAATGAGCCATAACACAATATACATGCAATCGTAATATATACTCAACACCTCTGATCCTGGTGCTGCTCGCCGCCGCAGCGAGGGCGGTCACGGCAGTGGGGGGCGCAGCCGAGCGAGGTCGCAGTGGGGGAGCTCTTCACCTACGACTCCATCATTGGCCGTGCGGCGCTGCTCGTCGTCGACGACGTCAACACGGACTACGACTCCACAAGGTGCTTCTCCCTCTCTGTCAGTTGCTAATGCTCGTGTTGCTAGTAGAGATTCAACTTAGAGTAGCAAAAGGCGGTTTTGATAGGAGTTCGACTCTCTAGGACTGAATCTCTACTCATTCTAGTGGTCGGTAGTTGCTCTTCTTTTGATTGGTTTGGTTTGGTCAGATAAGTTACAAGATTTAGTGAAGTAGGCAAGTGGCAATTAGGAAGAAGAAAATTCAGTTTAGCAGTTAGCACTAGCAATGGAGAGCAAGTGATCAATGTGTCTACAAATCTGTTCTTGGTAGCAATCTACAAACCCTTAGACTGATTTGCCTTTTTGCTTATGCCAGAAACAGTTTGCCTGCATATTTTTGTGTTGCATACACTAAGTTTTGGGATGGTACAGTATAGTGGTTTCAGATAAAGGAGATATCTAGGAGCATTTCCTTCTCTTGGGACACTGATAACATCAACTTGACTGAGCAAGATAAACTGAAGTCAAGCTAATTCAGTGTAAAGATTGTTCATCCTACTTGTCGAATATAAATGGTTCTCCAAGCATAGAAAAGATTGTAAGTGCTTCAGAAAGATTTCTCTCTGGTGCTAGGACAGGATGTGCCTATTGCTAGCAAGAGAGCTTCAGAAAGATTTCTCTCTGGTGCTAGGATAGGATGTACCCTGTACTCAGACCAGTTTTTCTCTCTAGAGCCCTCCCTGTTGATCTAAAAGCATAAGTTGCTGCTGCTTCTTGCTTAGACTGCACATTTGACATAAGTTTCTGCTTTTGACATTTGCTTAGACTGCACATTTATTTTCAACTGCTACATGAATCCCTAATATATCTTCTTTATACTCTAAAAAAAATCTGTTTGTGTGTGTTTTTAACCCAGACATGTTCAGTACTGGTGAGCACCTGGACTGAATTCCGGTTCCATCATGATTTTGATTGGCTGGATGTTCTGCAATCTGTATGGCAGGAACAAAGGGTACTCGGAGTAGACAAGTTGTTTGTTGTTTCTGTTACCAAGTGGTTTGTCTTTGGAGCATGTTTGTCTTTTTTTGTTATCAGGCGTTCTTTTTCCTGTGTGCAACTTAAGTATATGGGGTTCAGGGATTTCATCTATACTGAATTTAACTGTCAAAATTGGAGATCAAGTCCAGCTCCATAATTTTACTCTATGAGACAGTCTGTATGATTTTTAGCTAGAGATTCAAGTGGATTTATTCATGCAACATAGAGAGTTGTTTATCGTCAATAGTGTATGCAGATCCTTGCAATAAACAGGGAGGAACAAGATCATTGTTGTTCTTCCATTCTTACTCCATTCCTTTTTTGGATGGTGAAGCCTGAATGTGGTCAGTTCAATTCAAATCGATGGCTTTCATGATTTGCTACAGAAGTTGCAACAATTCAGTTTTAGTTTCTGTGAAGTTTCTTGTCCTTTAGGTTTATTCTTATCCTGGAAACATCTTGGAAAATATGTAGAGTAACAGAGTAGCTGTTGATGTTGATCTCCAGCACATATGCAGAGTAGTTGTTGATTGAATTTTAGGAGTAAACTGACTGAAGCAGATTTTATTATGAAAGTTACTATGATAGATCGCCGTGCGGGTAAATTTGAGGCCAATTTCTCCACAAGGTGAGCTAGATTCCTATGCATATATTTACACAGATGGGTGTTGACTTCCTATGGGAAGTTACTTTCTGTATTCATATATTTTGTCAATTTCTATAACAGGATTTTGTTGTTAAATTCAGATTTTAAAAGAAAAGATTGGTGGTGCTAAAGAACATTCTTGTCTGATTTCAAGTGAAAGTGAAGTTGGAAGCCATTGGATCTTGTCTGATTTTTATCTGCTCCAAAATTAACAGTGAACTTGATTGATTTACTCTGTACATTCAGACTGCAGAGGAACAGCAGCACGGGCATGGGAGAAGCAGGCGACAGGGGCAAGCACGGGAGATAGCAGAGCTCCACCGGCAGGAGCTCGAGGAGAAGTAGCAGCGGGAGCTTGAGGACGCGCAGGAGAGCATTTCTGGGAGGCGGCGGCAGAGCAGGTCTGGGCAACGGCGGCAGAGCAGTTCTGGGCGGCAGTGCAGGTTTGGGAGGCGCGAGGGGATCGCGGCCGAGCAGTTTTGGGCGGCGGGAGGGGATCGCGGCGGAGCAGTTCTGGGCGGCAGGAGGGGATCGCGGCGGAGCAGTTCTGGGCGACGGGAGGGGAATCGGGGCAGAGCAGTTCTGGGCGACGGCGGTGACGGACCTAGTGAATAGCGGCAGATCACTTCTGGGGGCGGCGGGTGACACCCATAGAGAATCGCGGCTGGCAACCGCCGGCCCCTGGCGACGTCGAGGCGAGGAAGACGACGGTGCGGAGGGGTTCGTTTGAGACAGTTTTCGAAGTACGAGGTGCTATTTGCAAATTTACCGATGAACTGGATGCGTGACAACTTTTTTCGGACGGAGGGAGTATTACGCAAATCAGGTATTTAGTCTTAACTGGAATTATATCATAGGCCACCTAAGAATTCTCGAGCAAAAACTGCCTGTTCAAAGAGAGAAAGAACATAAAATCCATGCAAACCTTGGAAGTTAACAGATCAAATTCAAATGCACAGAATGGCAGCAATATTTAAAATTTTGGAACCCATGCAGCTCCCCTTCATATTCAACCAACAAATCAAATAAAACAATAGTACCATTATAATCACCAGACAAACTTCATTCATTTAAGTGGCTGAAGCACCACGGCCATTTGAAATTGTTCGAGTGATCAGGGTCAATATGGTTTGTGAGGCAACAATCCCTGAACATTGTTATTTCATTTGTCAATCAAGTGAATGGAAGCATTGTGCATTGCTATAACTATGTGCTTACCAAACTTTATATATTGCCATTATTCTGTCAAACATATAAATGAATAGTTAGCTCTTCTTCCAAAAACTTTGGAGGCAAGCCCAGAACCTACAAAATATGTGATATCAGAAATATGAGAATGATAGACACATCTTGCATTAGTTAGTAACATGAAAAACTATTTGAGCAAGTGAAAAGTGAAAACAGTTCCACATGTGTCTCACATCTTAGAACAATACAAAAGTTAATAGCTTAGCACAAACAATAGATATGCAGTCTAGCTATAGGTTAGATACATATCGGAACTGTATATTTCTCTTAGTGCATCTGTACATAAAATGAATCATAGATTTTATCTTTTTCTCGGATTTTTTTTTTTTTGTATTGCGATCACCCAAACACATTGAATTTGGTGTAGTTGTCAATTTATGTGTACCATTTCAATCTGCTCAGCATTCATAGGATAATTGATTATAAGACCCCTACTTTTATCATGTATCCTCTCCCAGATGCCCCTTCTATCTATTCTATACTTCTTTTTAGTATAACTCTCCTTCTTTCGTAGTGTTACTTGCTTTCTGAAAAAATGGAACAGTATAAGTCTAATATGATTCCAAGTCCAGGGAACATTACTTGCTTCTGGTTGTAGTGGACGGCCCATCCTCTCCCTTACTCATTGAGGCTATTTATGATCTGTCATATCGCATATTTCCTCTTCCTACAGCACCCATGCAGATGACTTGATGATTTCGGTAAATTATATTTGTACCAAGGTTGTTTGATCGATCAATGTGGACAGGACATGACTGTATTGTCTGATTGGAGCTCACTTGGAGGATGCACGGTTGGCGTTGTATCTTCACCTTGGCTATCCTCTCATCATCAAACACAGGTCGTCCATTCATGAGACAATTACAGAAGGCCCTTGAAAGCATCTTCGGTGGGGGGAGTTTCCGTACTCCTAAAGATAAAGATGCTATGTTTAGTAAAAAAAAGTGATGTGACACCCTATAGGGAGAGTAATTTTTTATCCCTGCAGACTACATACAATCTATTCCCTATACTTTCTTTTACTAAAAAATAATTCAAACATCAAGGTGATCTGAATAATTTCTGAATTTGGTAAAATGAAAAATACAGAGTGTATGCATGAATTGTATAACAAATCGAAATAACATCCATGGAAATCAAGTGAACATCCGTGGAAATTGAAACATCCAGAATTTAGTTAAATGATAGCTCATTGCACACTATGAACTTAGTAAGATCAACCCTAATCATTGAGCGTTATGGGCATGGCAAATCCTAATTTGTTACCCTATTCTATATTACCTTGGCCCGACATACAGATTATTTAGCACCTCAATTTGTGGAGTTACTCATGCATTATGTTTTCTTAAGTATCGCTCAAGCATCAACACCGAACAACATACATGATTAATAGAAAAATGCTATTTCTAGTCAATATTACTGATGGTAACTTGATCGCACATCCTTAAAAATAAAACCACCCTAGCATCATTAGAGAGACGACAAGCTAGTTTATGAGAATGAACTCAGGAATTGACCAGAACCAGGATGGATACTGCCTGCACAAAATGGAGACTGGAAACACATTATTACAATGGAATCATTGGATGAAAAGAGGGGACTGCAAGGAAATTGTGCAGGAACGCGTCTCCATGGCTGACCGGGTCCACGGTGGCGATGGACAGCTGAGATCTAGCGATGGAGGTGTGTGTGAGTGGCCCACTTGTCGGTTGCTGGTATGCGTTTAGTCTGGCCCGTTTGCCGTAGCTGGTGTGGGTACTTAACTGAACCGGTGAACCTGTACGAGGGATTTCTGAAGAAAAAGAAATACTGTGAACTCTCACCTGCTCCTGTGTTTTCTCATCCCTTTCTCTATTTCTCTCTCAAGTACCCCAATTTCCCCTTCTGCTGTTGGACTTGTTCGTGAGATCCTCCCAGGTTGCTCACGAAGAACTATAGTACAGTAATGTATAAATCTGAGGAAAGAAGCACCAGGCTCTCAATTTCGTTGACTGATCAGCTCCCCGCTTCCAATCTACCTGACGCATCATCTTAACAAGCCTGCCGCCTCGTTCTGCATGCCATAGATGAGCAACCGCTCGCCCTCCTGGACGCTGGATGTTGGGCGTTTCCGGCCTCCGAACTCGGACTCTGGAACCAATAACCGAGCGGGAAGGAGAGGAGGCTTAGATCATGAAGCGAAGAACAGGGGAAGGTTGAATTCGAAAGAGATTCAGATTTCTAAACGAGGTAAAGGGGAGAAGGGTAGCCTTCACCTGGTTGATGTGGAACATTGTAGTCGCCATCGCCATGGTGCACAACGCCACGGGGAGAGAGAGAGAGCAGTTGCCGCTGTCCTCGCCCATCACTACATGCGTTCGTTTGGGAGGGCAACCTCACTCGAGCTCGGGTAGGGACATCTTCGCTTCTACTCCCTCCGTTCCTAAATATAAATTTTTAAAGAGTTTTCATTAGATGACTACATATGAATGTATATAACATTCATTGGAATCTCTTAAAAGACTTATATTAAGAATGGAGGGAGTAGTCGCTTTTACCGGCGATGCTATCACGAGTCCCCAAGGATAAGTCGGGGAGCGGAGGGGGCGTTGCGAGGGAGACCGTGCGATGGAACCGGAAACGCGGCGGAAGGGGGCGCTGTAGGAGATATGCCCTAGAGGCAATAATAAATGTTATTGATTATCTTCTTGTTCATAATTAGGTTTATTTTCCATGCTATAACTGCTATGGTTCTCGAGTCTACAATAACCACGAGGCTTGAAGGAAGACTCATATGCACGTGTGAAATAATAAACGGTAAATTGTATTCCTAGTCTGGCCTTTAAGACTTGCTCAAGTATTGCATGATGATCCTGTTTTCCTGATCATGGGCATGGCTATGCCGGCAATTTTGAGGGCACAATGTTAGAAGAACATTTGTGTTGAATCGACCCGAATTGATGTTATGCTATGAGGTACATTCGTCATAAGTTAATGGTTAATAACACAGAGAAGTTAATGTTTGCATAATTCCTTATACCATGAGAGTATCGAGTTTCTTCATGCTTGCTTCATGAACTTTGGGGTTTGTTAAACGTCATCCGTAAATGGGTGGCTATTACGGCGGCTTACGGGTTCATGGAAAAGTATGTCAAGTAACTTGATAGCTCAAGATTGGGATTTACTCCTCCGACGATGGGGAGATATCTCTGGGCCCTCTCGATGTTACGGCATCCATCATCATCTGGCCAGACCCTTTGTGATTTGATCACGAGGATGCCGGAACACGGGAACGAGAAAAGAGAACAATACCGGTAACGAGGTAACTGGCATAGTGGACAAGTTTTTGATCCACGGGGATGCCAACATGTCTCACCTCGGGTATTTGTAACATATCGCGAAGCAACAGGAATAGCACATGGCAACTGGAGGTTCACTCGAATATTTATTCGTGTGGGTATAAGGATCGATATGGGAGTCCACGGCCCCGATGTTGATCATTGATCGGAAGGGGTTCCAGGTCATGTCTATGCTTCACCGAACCTATAGGGTCACACGCTTAAGGGTCATCTATCTACTGAATACTAGACAAGGAGTCCGAGAGAAAGTCACTGAAATAGTTTCGGTGACGACGGAAGAGTTCCGAAGAGAGAACACCGAAAGAGTTTTGGTAAAACCGAAAAGTTGTTTCGGAATATATTATTAGGTCAAAATGGTTTCGGCACTCGCCTGGAAATTCTTAGAGGGTCTCAAAATTGGTCTGGGAACTTCTGGGATTTTTCTGGAGAAAAATCCGAAAATGTTCTGGAGCCGCTGGAACTGCTGTTGTTGCTTTTCGCTGATAAAAACCACCATACCGGAAATGCTTCAGCATGAGCCCAGAATAATTTTAGAGGGTACCGGAAATGTTCTGGGACCGTCCGGGATTTTTTCAGAAGAAACGATCGCGGGAAAACATCTTGTCCCAGCGCGAGGGGACAAGATCCCACGAATCGGGGTTGCATGTTTGGTGGCTTTTTGTCTAGGGAGCTTGCATGTTTTATGGAGACATGTTGGAGGCTTGTTGCCCCCCCCCCCCATGGGGGGGGGCAAGGTTGTGGCCGGCCCAAGTGGTGTCCCCTTGGTGGCCCACTTGTGTTACCTTTTCACCTGACATGTGGGACATGTTGCATGGGTGTTTTGGTATTTTCCTCCACCACCCCACCCCTTGCCTTGGCCTATAAAAGGAGGAGATATGGCTGCCATTCTTCTCACCCCTTGCTCTCATAAACATGCCATGCATTATCTGGCTTCTTCTCTCCCTGCCACGAAAAGAGTTTCGTAGAGCCGAAAGGCTGTCTGGGTTCCGGTGGGAACTAGTTCTGGACGGCGAAGCCCTACCGGATAGATGACACCATATGTGTGCAACTCTGTAGAGAGATCATAGTTTTGGTCTTAGTTCGAGAGTGCCTCCCTTAGGGCTGTCCGTGTGACCGTTCGAGTTTTGGAGGTCCTCCCGAAGGGCTGTCTGAGTGACAGTCCAAAGTTTTGGAGGTCCTCCCGAAGGGCTGTCCGCGACACCATCCAGGGGGCTGTTCGATCGCCTCCCAGAGGGCTGTCCGTGGGGCAGATGAGGGTATACATCCTCGCGGTTGGGAGGTTGTAAAATCCTAGCTGCGGGGATCTACACCGCCGATCGTCATCGATTCTACTTCCGCTGCGCTACGAGTCGGTAACGAAATCATCAAACCTTGTATGCAGTCTACATAGTGGTCCTAGACTGGTGCGTAGGTCGAAATTTTTTGTTTTCTGTTGCGTTACCCAACAGTGGCATCAAGAGTCGTGTTATGCCTAGATGCAGGTTACGATCTAGAATACATGGAGATGTATGGGTATTGCATAATATGATTTTGGAGTAGATGAGATCTATTGCTGAAAATTATTTATGCGGGTAACAGATGAAATCTGTTATCGGATGTTCATGTTGCTACCCTTGAACTTGCGTAGTCCTGATCTTGACGGCATGGTGGAATCTCACAAAGTTCTGGCAATCCGCGATCCTTTCATGCTGCTCCTGAGTATGCTGATTGACAGATCAATGAAGTGCTAACAGTTCTTTGGGATCCACCATAGTTAAAGAAAGATGGATGTTTTGCAGACGAAAGGGCAATGCAGATATGATCTACATGGGGGTGATTGTTGTTGGGGAACGTCGCATGGGAAAAAAATCCTATGTACATGCAAACCTATCCATGGTGATGAGCATCTACGAGAGGGAGAGTGGATCTACGTACCCTTGTAGATCGCTAAGCGGGAAGCGTTAAGAAACGCAGTTGGTGTAGTCGTACTTCTTCGCGATCCAAATCGCCGACCGTCCCGCGATCTAATCACGAACCGTCCCATGAACCAATCACGAACTGTCCCGCGATGTCGTCATGATCCGTCCCGCGATCCAATCATGAACGTCTCGTGGTCTTGATCACGATCCTTCCGATCTAGTACCGAACGGACGGCACCTCTGCGTTCAGCACACGTGCAGCTTGATGACGATCTCCACCGTCTTGATCCAGCAAGAGGAGGCGGAGAGGAGGAAGAGTTCACTGGCAGCGTGACGGCGCTCCGGCGATGGTGGTGGAGTGATTCCGGCAGGGCTTTGCCTATGCACTGCAGAAAACCAATCTAGAGGAGCACTAGTGGAACGGGTAGCACGTGGCCGTAAATTCTGTCCAAAAACCCTTTTATTCCACCAGTATATATAGGAGGATAGGAGGAGGATGCCTTGGCGCAAGGGCAAAGCCCTTTGCAGACGGCCGAGCCAAGGAGGAGAAGTCCCACTTCTCCTCCACTCCTAGTAGGAGTAGGACTCTTCCTTTTTGCCTTTTTTCCACCTTTTTCTTTAGGTATTTTTCCTCCTGGCGCCATGGGACTTTTGTGGCTGTTCCACCAGCCCACTAAGGGCTGGTTATTATTCTCCCACAGCCCATGGACCCTCTAGGGTCGAAATACCCCTCCCGGAGGTCTCCCGGTACACTACCGGCACTCCCGGTACACTACCGATGAGCCCGAAACCTTTCCGGCGACCAAACTGGTGTTGGAAATATGCCCTAGAGGCAATAATAAATTAGTTGTTATCATATTTCCTTGTTCATGATAATCGTTTATTATCCATGCTATAATTGTGTTGATCGGAGACTCAGATACATGTGTGGATACATAGACAACACCATGTCCCTAGTATGCCTCTAGTAGACTAGCTCGTTGGTCAAAAGATGGTTAAGGTTTCCTAGCCATGGACATGAGATGTCATTTGATAACGGGATCACATCATTAGGAGAATGATGTGATGGACAAGACCCAAACTACAAACGTAGCATATGATCGTGTCAGTTTATTGCTACTGTTTTCTGCATGTCAATGTATATGTTCCTATGACCATGAGATCATGCAACTCACAGATATCGGAGGAGTGCCTTGTGTGTATCAAACGTCGCAATGTAACTGGGTGACTATAAAGGTGCTCTACAGGTATCTCCGATGGTGTCTGTTGAGTTGGCATGGATCGAGACTGGGATTTCTTACTTCATGTGACGGAGAGGTATCTCAGGGCCCACTTGGTAATACAACATCACAATAAGCCTTGCAAGCAATGTGACTAATTTTTAGTTGTGGGATCTTGTATTACATAATGAGTAAAGAGACTTGCCGGTAACGAGGTTGAACTAGGTATGGAGATACCGACGATCAAATCTCGAGCAAGTAACATACCGAAGAACAAAGGGAACATTATACGGGATTAACTGAATCCTTGACATAGAGGTTCGACCGATAAAGATCTTCATAGAATATGTAGGAACCAATGTGGACGTCCAGGTACCTCCATTGGTTATTGACCATAGAGGTGTCTCGGTCATGTCTACATAGTTCTCGAACCCGCAGGGTCTGCACACTTAAGGTTCGGTGACGTTTCGGTAGTGTAGAGTTATGTATGGTGGTGACCGAAGGTTGTTAGGAGTCCCGGATGAGATCTTGGACGTCACGAGGAGCTACGGAATTGTCCGGAGGTAAATATTCATATATAGAAAGTCCCAGTTTGGTCGCCGGAAAAGTTTCGGGCTCATCGGTAGTGTACCGGGAGTGCTGGTAGTGTACCGGGAGACCTCCGGGAGGGGTATTTCGACCCCAGAGGGTCCATGTGCTATGGAGAGTGATAACCAGCCCATATTGGGCTGGAGGAACAACCACAATAAGGCCCATGGCGCAAGAGACAAAAGTCCTAAAGGAAAAGGTGGAAAAAAGGCAAAAAGGAAGAGTCCTACTCCTACTAGGAGTGGAGGAGAAGTGGGACTTCTCCTCCTTGGCTCGGCCGATTCCTAGAGGAGTTTTGCCCTTGCTCAAGTCTGCCTCTCCCTCCCTCCTATATATACTAGTGAAATAGAGGGTTTTTGCACAAAAATTACGGCCACGTGCTACCCGTTCCACTAGTGCTCCTCTAGATTGGTTTTCCGCAATGCTTAGGCGAAGCCCTGCCGGAATTGCTCCACTACCACCATCACCGGAGCGTCGTCACGCTGCCGGTGAACTCTCTCTCCTCTGCATCTCCTCTTGCTGGATCAAGACGGCAGGGTCGTCATCAAGCTGCACGTGTGCTGAACGCGGAGGTGCTGTCCGTTCGGCGCTAGATCGGAAGAACCATGATCGAGATCACGAGACGGTTCGTGATGAGATCGCGGAATAGTTCGTGATGAGTTCGCGGGACAGATCGTAATCAAGATCGTGAGATGGATCGTGATGAGATCGCGGGACAGATCGTGATGAGTTCGCGGGACGGATCGTGATTGGATCACGGGACAGATCGTGATGAGATCGCGGGACGCTCGGTGATTTGGATCGCGAAGATGTTGGACTACACCAACCGCGTTTCTTAACGCTTCCCGCTTAGCGATCTACAAGGGTATGTAGATCCACTCTCCCTCTCGTAGATGCTCACCACCATGGATAGGTTTGCGTGTGCGTAGGAAAATTTTGTCTCCCATGCGACGTTCCCCAACAACTGGGACTTCCTATATATAAATATTTACCTCCGGACCATTCCGGAGCTCCTCGTGACGTCCGGGATCTCATTTGGGACTCCGAAAAACCTTCGGTCACCACCATACATAACTCTACACTACCGAAATGTCACCAAACCTTAAGTCTGCAGACCCTGCGGGTTCGAGAACTATGTAGACATGACCGAGACTCCTCTACGGTCAATAACCAATGGCGGGACCTGGACGTCCACATTGGTTCCTACATATTCTACGAAGATCTTTATCGGTCGAACCTCTATGTCAAGGATTCAGTTAATCCCGTATAATGTTCCCTTTGTTCTTCGGTATGTTACTTGCCCGAGATTCGATCGTCGGTATCTCCATACCTAGTTCAACCTCGTTACTGGCAAGTCTCTTTACTCGTTCCGTAATACAATATCCCACAACTAACAATTAGTCACATTGCTTGCAAGGCTCATTGTGATGTTGTATTACCGAGTGGGCCCTGAGATACCTCTCCATCACACGGAGTAACAAATCCCAATCTCGACCCATGCCAACTCAACAGACACCATCGGAGATACCTGTAGAGCACCTTTATAGTCGCCCAGTTACGTTGCGATGTTTGATACACACAAGGCACTCCTCCGATATCCGTGAGTTGCATGATCTCATGGTCGTAGGAACATATACTTGACATGCGGAAAAGAGTAGCAATAAACTGACACGATCATATGCTACGTTTTTAGTTTGGGTCTTGTCCATCACATCATTCTCCTAATGATGTGATCCCGTCATCAAATGACATCACATGTCGATGGCTAGGAAACCCTGATCATCTTTGATCAACGAGCTAGTTCACTAGAGGCATAGTAGGGACACGGTGTTGTCTATTTACCAACACATGCAATGTGTTTCCAATCAATACAATTATAGCATGGATAATAAACGATTATCATGAACAAGGAAATATAATAATAAACACTTTATTTATTGCCTCTAGGGCATATTTCCAAAAATTGTCACGCCCAAGATGCGCACCTATCCGTTTTAAGGCACGAGGGCCTCGCAAAGGATAGAAGCGCATCTTGCCGTTAGCAAGATAAGATTCCTCACACATACACTTACAGAAGGGAAGAGTATACAAAGTTGGCTTACACTCGCCACATGCTAAATTACAATGACAATCAGTTCATAGCATCAAGAGTAACACAGGGTCCGGCTACGGACGGAAACAAACGACAAAAGCAAATGTGATGAAACTATCAAGCTGCCAGGATCTCAACCAGGTCCTCTACTCATCGGGGTACGTCACGTACATAGGGCCTCTCTCTTCATCGTACTCCCACTGCAGCTGGGTGAGATCATCCTGAACAACATCATTTGTACCTGTACCTAGAGTTGTTGTAGTAAACTGTGAGCCACAGGGGACTCAGCTATCAAGTACCCGGGTGCCAAGACTATATAAGCTTTAGGTTGGAAGGGGGTGATGTTTAGTTTGCAGCAGCACTAAGCATTTATGAGGTGGCTAGCTTACGTAACAGAAATATAAAGTGAGTGGCCTACGTAAAACGGTCGATTCTAACATGATCTCTATGAGATCCTGAACACCTGCTTACGTCATTCATAACCCCACCGTGACCTCTCTCGGACCATGTTCACGAGCAGAGACAATCACGATTACTCACACAGTTGGTGTATTTTAATTAGAGTTTATTTCAAGTTTACTAGAACCAGATGTTAAACAAATATCCAAGTTGCCACTTAACCGCGGGCACGGCTTTCCGAAAGATTTAACCCTGAAGGGGTGCTCCAACTAGTCCATCACAAATAGCCGCACTCCGCGGGAATATCCTCAACCACGGAACTCGTGATCTTCATCGGTATTCCAAAGGAATTCTAACACCTCGAGAGAACCCGAAGAAAGTCAAAGTCCACACGCAAGACATTCGATAAAGGTAAAAACAAATCCAGCAAGACCACCCGACGTGTCAACGAACCCGATAGGAGCCGCGTATCTCAGTCTCAGGACACGACGGATAAGCTAGTGTACGGAGGCCTGATAGAAATCTCCCAAGTTGCCCTGGGTTGGCCCCGCACAGTGCTCTGGTTTGGACCAACACTCATGAGGAGCACTGGCCCGGGGGTTGATTAAATTATCCACGGGTTTGCAAGGCCCTATGCAATTTTATTAAGTTATTAGCAAATGTAGTACCAATGTTGGGTCTTGCCAGACAAGTTTTAATCTCAACCGAATAAACAAGGGGGTCCCCATAACAACCCCAAGTGTGTTAGGAGCGCAAAATATGGAAACATAACACTGGTAACAAGGAGCTAATGGCGGTAACAGCGGAACAAATCACTTAGCAAAAGGCCAAGCCTTCCACCAATACCAGATATATATGTGCATCAAATTAAATAACAGAATTTAATGTGATAGCCAATCCATGTTATCACATGGAACAACCTGCAACTAAGAACGCTATAAGAGGGGCTGAGCAGCGGTAGCTTAGCCAATCAAAGGTTTGCTAGGATGTGGAGGTTAGAGGCTGTCATGGCAACATGGGGGCTGATATCATGTGGTAGGTAGATCAATTGTGGAGATAAGAACGAGAAACTAGCAAGCAAAGATAGTATTGGGATCCGGGTATGATCATCTTGCCTGTTGGTTCTTCAGCGGAACAAGTAGCGGGATCCTCGTAGTGGTACTCTCCAGGTTCCTCGAACTCAGATTCGACACTCGCGTCTACCCAAGAGAAACAACAAATAAATACCCAACCAAGGTGCAATGCACAATCAATATGATGGATGATCCTTTAATGAAGAATTTAACATGGCACTCCAATTCTAGTCAAGTTTCACATGCAAAGGTGGTAGATTAATGAATCTGGACAGAACCTCATGTTAAGTTATTTAGACATGCATGAACATGGAAAATATGGATGCATCATGCAGAATCGATGGAAATGCATATAAAGATCGCGAGAAACGGGGCTACGGTTCTCGAGATACGCTCACGACAAGGTACGAAGGCACAACACAAGGTCACCAAATACCTGGGCTAATTCTTGGTATTACAAGGAAGCCACTGGATTGGGGATGAAAAATCAATCATAATAGACTCAAGAATCACTCAATTCCATGGAGTATAGCTCCCACAACTCACAAAACAACATAGCACTCAATCTGCCACAAAACAGCAACATAGCATTTTGAAAAGCTCACAACTAGAGCTACAGGGATCCTACAGCCACAAACAAGATATGGACATGTTCTAATCAACACCCACATCAATGTATCCATCTATGCAATCAACAAAAGAGCTACACATCTATATGCATGTGCCAAGCAAGTTGGCATGATGAATCAGGATTTTAGGGACTTCGTGAAAATTCCAGTTTTCTGGAATCTGGGTTAATAAATTAGCAAGTTGACAACACTGGTTACATATGCTAGAAATCCCCAAATGGCATGAAAATTAACATGATGGTAGATGGCAATATCTACTACAAATACCTAACACTGAGCATGGTCAAATTCACAACACATCATTAGCTACACCCCACTCTACATGGCAAAACAATAACAGCAGATTCTCCAGACAACCATTTTTAGAGCAGGTTGGCAGAAACAGAAAGTAGCTTCCTAAATAGCATGTTTTCTACTTCTCTAGTGACTTGACATGAATAGCAAAATACTGGGGCATTCCCAACAACTTTGACTATCAAATTCATGTTGGCAAGATCATGAAAGCATGCATAGATTAAATCATATGAAAGACAAAAGGGCATCACAGCATAAAAATGCAGTTTTGTCAAGTTGCCCCAAAGTCAAATATGACTTCACAGGTGCATACATGGGTTGATTCTACCCCAAATGCATTACTCATACCCCTATACTTGTGTGGATCAAGGGGGAGGAAAGCTAGGTCAAAATTTGACCCTATCTCCCATGGATGACTTATGGCACTCAAGTGACATGATGAAAATGCACAAAAATGACATGGGCTCTATGCTTACAAGTTGGAAATGAATAAATAGCACCCTAGGGACATGTTAACATGGCATATCATCACTAGCAAGGATGAAACCATCTAGAAGAAGAGATATGCTAAAATGCTCATAAGAGAGAACCTACACATGGAGCTAAGCAAGCACTTACAACCACATTTGCACATATATGCCAACCAACTACACACTCATATGCAATCCATGCTCATGCATATATGCACTTAGGCATCTACACACTCAAGCTCATACATGTGCATTTACACATGCACAAGCACACACATACACCCGCATGCATGGTGCACCACACACCTACACACACTCTCTCTCTCTAGCATACCACACATGGATGTGTGTGTGAAACACACACAACATCCCTACCATATGTATGCATATATACACTAGGTATATATATGCTCACACACTCACTCACACAAGCACACACACATGTGTGTATGCCTAAGCACACACACACACAAGCACAAGCATGTGCATGCTCACATGCACATATGCATAACTCACAAGCACACACATATGTGTGTATGCAAGAGCACACTCACATACACACATAACACTAAACACACACCAACTGTATGTGTAAGCATTCCTACATACACACACGCTACACCACTATACCACCCCGAGGAACACACACATACATATATTAGAAAAAAACAAATAAAAGGACCTGACCTATACATACATACATGCAATACACCCACACAACTAAAATAAAGAAACGCAAGCAAAATAAAAAGGAAACAAAAGGGGGAGAAGGGGGATCGAACCCCAGACCTCCTGGCCATAGAACGAGTCGGCCACCACTGCGCTATCGATTCGGTACTTAACAAAAGGAGGGACGCGGCGCTCTAATACACACGCGCGCACAAGTACCTGACAAAACTGAAGAAAACAGAGCAGAGCACAGCGACGGCGATCGCGGCAGGGCGACGGCGATCCCCGGCGATGCAGGGGGTCTCCAGCGATAGGAAGCGGCGGAATCAAACGAGGGAGCAACGGGGCTCCGTCCCTCACTTTATCTCGCGACGAGGGGGCCGGAGGCGAGCTCAAGCTCAGAACTTCCGAGCGGCGGCGACGATGGCTACGGCGATGCGTCTACGGATTACGGTGGCAGGAAGGAACGGCGGGGATGGGCAGCTCACCGAGGGTCTCACGGAGATACGAGGGCGCGAGCGGCGACGACGAAGGGGAAGGAGAGGCGGAGACAACACGCACGGAGAGGAAGAAGGTCCGGCGATGATTCGACGACGGGGAGGAAGAATAAGAAGGCCTCCCGATGCCTTCTAGCGCCTAGAATGGAACTGTGGCATGATACCGGAGGCCCTGGACGCCATGGACGACGAGGGGCTCGACGGAGACGACGAGCTGGCCGCCGGCGACGATGCTGCGCTCACTGACTCTCTCTCTGAAACGCTTACCTGACAGGGAAGGAGAAACGAGGAGGGAGAGCGATGGAGGAAGAAAGAGGAGCGGCAGCGGCGGCTAGAGGGAGAGGAACCCTAGGCGAGGGGGCACGCACATCAAGGGGGGGCTAAATACCCTCAAGCTGACGGCGACGTCGACGGAAAGCAACGGCGGACGCGAGCTCCCTCTGAACCAGACTGACGGAGGAGGAACGGGGAACAGCTAGCCTTCACTGTGGCTCTGGGCTGGGCCTCGGCCCACCTGCTCCTCCTCTCTAATACACAAAAAACAGAAAAGGGGGTTTTCTACTTAAATAAAACAGCCACAACCATTAAATCCCCCTGACATTTTACAAAAGGGTTTTAGACAGAACAAAATACTTTTGAGAAGAAGATAATGTGCTCATATTAAATAAAATGTTAAGTTGATTTTATGAACAAGTTATTTTATTAATATTTTAATAAAACAGCCCCTGTTTAAATAGTTTTCAAAATCCAAACCTATTCAAATATGAAAAGCTACACTCCCAATATTCACAGGACACATTTGGCTAACACATGAACATTTTTAAAAGATTTATAAAACAACTTAAATCTGATGATAAATAAATAGGAAGAAAGGGGGTTTTGGAAGGAGAAGTTGCAAAGGGAAAGAGAGGGACAAATAAGAGGTTGCCACATGAAGTCCACCCACATCAAGCCACTCAACACACCACATCACAACACAAGACACAAACCAATCATACAAGGACACATGAAACCAACATGGCAATAAGAATGAGATGAAGCATGATGACATGATGCATGAATGCTCAACACACATGGATGACAAGCTGCAAAACATCACATAGCTCATGACACAAGGTTCATACATAGGGTTACATGCCAAATAAGGAAGGGACAGCACTTGGGCTGTCACAACTCTCCCACACTACAAGAGGATCTCGACCCGAGATCTAGGAACGGAAGAAGTCTGGAAATTTGGAACGGGGCAGGTCCTCATGTTCCCAAGTAGCTTCTTTGTCGGAATGATGAGACCACTTCACCTTGAGGAACTTGATAGACTTGTTGCGAGTCTTACACTCAGTTTCTTCAAGAATTGCAACTGGATGCTCACGATAAGAAAGATCTGCTTGAGATCGATGTCTTGGAGGTCAATGGTTCGCTCAAGAGTCTTGAAGCATTTCCGGAGCTGAGAAACATGGAAGACATCGTGCACGTTCAAGAAATTTGGAGGAAGCTCAAGTTGATATGCCAGACCACCTCTCTTGTCAACAACTTTGAAAGGACCAACAAAACGCGGAGCCAACTTCCCTTTTATTCCAAATCGTTGCGTGCCTCTCATGGGAGAAACTTTGAGATAGACAAGATCATCCACTTCGAAGGAAACATCCCGATGTTTGCTATCATAATAGCTCTTCTGACGGGACTGAGCTGCTTTGAGGTTATCACGAATGACATGGCATATTTCTTATGCTTCAGTGATCATGTCATTGCCCAATATCTGACGCTCACCGGTTTCAGACCAGTTAAGCAGGATACGACACTTCCTGTCATAGAGAATCTCGAACGGGGCCTTGCTTGAGCTAGCTTGAAATCTATTGTTGTATGAGAATTCAGCATATGGAAGACAGTCTTCCCACTTCATTCCGAACGATATCACACAGGCCCTGAGCATATCTTCAAGAATCTGATTGACCCTCTCAACTTGACCACTTGTCTGCGGATGGAATGCCGTGCTGAAACGGATTTTAGTACCCATAGCAGTCTGGAAGGACTCCCAAAACTTGGAAGTGAAGAGGCTTCCACAGTCAGAAGAGATGAGTTGAGGAATGCCATGCAAAGACACTGTTCTTGACGTATACAACTCTGCAAGCTGAGCTGCCGAAATAGACTCCTTGACTGGCAGGAAAATGAGCAACTTTTGACAGCTTGTCGATAACCACAAAGATGGCATCGTTGCCCCTCTTGGACTTAGGAAACCCAGTTACGAAATCCATCTCCACATGATCGAACTTCCATTCTGGGATAGGCAAAGGCTGCAGAAGACCTGCTGGACGCTGATGTTCCGCCTTCACTCTGCGGCACACATCGCACTCGTTGACAAACTGAGCAATTTCACGCTTCATACGAGTCCACCAGAAGGTCTGCTTGAGGTCCTGATACATCTTGGAGCTGCCTGGATGAATGGATAGAAGAGAATTGTGTGCTTCGTCCATGATAACCTTTCTGAGATCACCTTTTGGAACAACAAGACGGTCCTCAAAGAACAAGGTATCTTTTTCATCGGCACGAAAGCACTTATACTTCGGAATGCTCTTGGCCACACCTTTCTTCACTTTCTTCACCATAGCGTCTAGCAGCTGCGCTTGGCGAACCTGATCTTCTAGAGTCGGAAAGACTTGAAGATTTGCAAGAAATCCTTGCGGAATCATCTGAAGGTTGAGCTTGCGGAAGGCTTCACAAAGCTCGGGTTGAAGAGGCTTCAAGATCAGACTATTGCAGTACGCCTTACGGCTGAGTGCGTCTACAATGACATTTGCTTTCCCAGGAGTATACTCAATGCTTGGGTTGAAGTCTTCAAGCATTTCCACCCAATGAGATTGTCGAAGATTGAGATTGGTTGAGTGAAAATGTACTTCAGGCTCTTGTGATCAGTGTACACCTCAACTGGTCTACCCAACAACAAATGCCTCCAAGTCATAAGAGCATGCACAACTTCCGCCAACTCAAGATCATGAGTGGGGTAGTTCTTCTCGGCAGGCTTCAACTGACGCGAGGTATAGGCCACAATCTTATTGTCTTGCATAAGAACACCACCAAGGCCTTGGAGAGAAGCATCACAGAAAACTTGGAAAGGCTTGGACTGCTCAGGAGGAACAAGAACTGGAGCTGACATCAGTCTCTGCTTGAGCGTATTGAACGCTGCATCACACTCAAGAGACCAAACATACTTGACACTCTTCTGGAGGAGATTGGACAGAGACTTGGCAATTTGAGAGAAGTTCTCCATGAACCTTATGCAATAACTAGCAAGCCCGAGGAAACTCCTAAGTTGCTTGACGTTCTGAGGAGGTTCCTACTTCAATATAGCTTCAACTTTCTCAGGGTGTACTTTGATTCCCTCGGCAGAGATTACATGCCCGAGGTATACCACTTCATCAAGCCAGAACTCACATTTGGAAAACTTGGCATAGAACCTATGCTCCCTTAACTTGTCAAGCACAAGGCAGAGATGCTATGCATGATCTTCTTCTGTCTCCAAGAACACCAGAATATCATCAAGATAGACCAAGACAAACTCATTCTTGAATGGAGAGAAGATGAAATTCATCATCCTGGAGAATGTTGGAGGGGCATTCGCAAGACCAAACGACATAACGGTGTACTCATACGAGCCCAAACTCATCTTGAAAGCGGTTTTGGGAATGTCTTCTTCGTGAATGCGAATTTGATGATAACCCATTCGAAGATCCAACTTGGAGAAAACTTTGGCACCCTTCAGTTGTTCAAACAACTCGTTGATGTTAGGGAGTGGGTATTTACTCCTGATTGTATTCTTATTTAATGGCCGGTAGTCCACACAAAGACGATCCGTGCCATCCTTCTTTTTGACAAATAAAACTCCACAACCCCACGGAGAAGAGCTTGGTCTGATTAGACCCAGACGTTCTTGCTCATCTAGCTGCTTCTTCAACTCTTTCAGCTCTTCGGGGCCAAGTTTATACGGGCGCTTGCATACCGGTTTAGTACCGGACTCGAGATCAATCACGAACTCGACTGGCCGGTGCGGAGGCATTCCTGGCAATTCTTCTGGAAAGACATCTTCATACTCACAAACCACCAGAATTTGAGAAATCGCTGAGATCTCACCCTTTTCATTCAGAGCGAAGAGACGGATTGTGTCATCGTGAGCCACGAATATAATCACATCTTCTGAAGGATGAGTCAGCTTGACTTCTTTTGCTTGACAATCAATATAAGCCTTATTCATAGCCAGGAAGTCCATGCCCAGAATGAGATCAATATCAGAATTCCCGAGCACATAAGGAGAAGCCAAGAAAGAATAATTGCCCATCTTGATAGACACATCCGGAACAATTGAGGTGGTTTTAAGGCCACACCCGGAGAAACAACAACCAAAGGCCTACTCAACATCTCAGAAGAGAAATCATTCTTCATAGCAAACGGCCTAGACATGAATGAATGCGATGCACCAGAATCAAATAACACTTTTGCAGGAACATAATTAACTGAGAGATTACCCATAATCACATCATTGGATTGATCTGCTTCAACTGCATTCACCATATTCACTCTTGTGGTCTTGGGATTATGCTTCACCATGGCATTTCTTGGAGGCTTGACAGGAGGAGGAGGCGGAAGACGCCGCTGGTTGCACTTGTTAGCATAGTGACCCTTCTGGCCACACTTGTGACAAGTCACCTCAGAGAGCGGACGAACATTGCCTGGAGGAGGAACAGGAACAGCCTTGGACACCTGATTCTTCTACTCGAAACCTGGGTTGGGTGGGTGGGAATAACCATGACCACCAAACTGCTTCTGCTGCTAAGGAGGACGAAACGGAAGAAGATTTGGCGCCCAATACTTCTGCTGCTTGGACACCATCTGAGAGCTGGAAGAAGAATATGAATCCCTTGAGCGCTTCTTGGAGTTCTCTAACTTGAGCTAAGCTGCTTCAATCTTCAAAGCCATGTTGTAGAACTGATCAAACTCACGAGGTTCTTGAAGAACAAGGCCTGGCAGGAGCTCATCCTTGAGACCACCTCTGAACTGATAGATCATAGCCTTATCATCTGGAACATCTTGCTTGGCATAACGAGCTAGATTCTGGAACTCGACATTGTACTCGTAGACTGACTTGGTTCCCTGCTTCAGGCTCCTGAACTTCTCACGCATCTCTTCGACAAAGCTTGACGGAATGTAGTGAGCCCTGAAGTCACGACGGAAATCGTCCCAAGTAACAACACGATCACCCCTGGAATCCTTGTACTGCTGCCACCAATGAGCTGCTTGACCCTTGAGCTAGAACGAAGCAAATCTGACAAAGTCCTCTGGCCTGACGCTGCTGCACTCGAAATGCTTACTCATATCACGAAGCCAATCATCTGCATCAAAAGGTTGCTCACAATAGGTGAAAGACTTCGGCTGGCTGGCGAGGAACTGGTTAAGCGTTGCAAACTGAGGCTGATTCTGGAAATTCCCTTGAAAAGCTTGCCGACCCTGCTCCCTTTCTTGCAACAACCTTAGCAACATCTGAGTGTTCGCATTAGTCGCGGCCATCATAGCTTGCCAAGCTTCTAGAGGAGGAGGCGGTGGCGGGGGTGGTGGTGGAACATTAGCCTGTTCCTCAGCACGACCCAGATTGCCGCGAGTTGGAGGAGCCATCCTGAAGATGGACAAAACGCATCAGCAGCTCATTCATAAGATGAAACAAAGCTGAATCAAATGCTTGAAAGAATTGAGCAAAAACAACATAGCCTTCTTACTGAAAATTAGTAAGAATGCTTCTTTGGATCATGATAACATCATTAGACATAATAAGCCACTTGCAATAACACAAAAAGTATTGAGCTAAGCGCTCGGAACAAATGTACATTCCCAATACATCTGAAGAAGATGATCCTAGATGACTAAAAGATTTCCCACCTATGAACTTCCGAAAACTTTCTTGTTTATGCGATTCGGGTTGCGGAATCAGGAACCTGCCCTAGGCAATCAGCTGCGACTGCATTCGCAACCTTCCACACCATAGTTCAAGACATTTCGCAAACTCGTCTAATCTCGAATCCTCGAACTCACAATGATACCAAACCATGGTGGTACCCCGAACGCCTCCCCAGTACTGGATGACTCCGACCTTATCTCACCACGATAAGTAGTGAAGCAATTTCGAACACTTTCCATCCTGATATATCAAGGAAGCTGAATGATAACGATGTGCCAACATTCCCTGGAGCTCGACTCCCTGGAAGAAATCAAGTCAGACAGCAGGCACCAAGACAGAACCCTGTAACATCGCCATCATATAGATTCCAAAATACCCACGTGATCCAAAACAAAAATTTTGAGCGAGAACAGGAGTAGAATTAAAATTCCTAAGTCGGAAACCTCACCAGAGCAAAGAAGAGGAGTAAAAAGAATCCTACTCTCCGATATAACTAGACTCAAAATAGTTTTACTAGACACAACTTGGCCAAGTTCGAACAAGCAAAGGCTCCTATGGTCGTATGGCTCTGATACCAACTTGTCACGCCCAAGATGCGCACCTATCCGTTTTAAGACACGAGGGCCTCGCAAAGGATAGAAGCGCATCTTGCCGTTAGCAAGATAAGATTCCTCACACATACACTTACAGAAGGGAAGAGTATACAAAGTTGGCTTACACTCGCCACATGCTAAATTACAATGACAATCAGTTCATAGCATCAAGAGTAACACAGGGTCCGGCTACGGACGGAAACAAATGACAAAAGCAAATGTGATGAAACTATCAAGCTGCCAGGATCTCGACCAGGTCCTCTACTCATCGGGGTACATAACGTACATACGGCCTCTCTCTTCATCGTACTCCCACTGCAGCTGGGTGAGATCATCCTGAACAACATCATCTGTATCTGTACTTGGAGTTGTTGTTGTAAACTGTGAGCCACAGGGGACTCAGCTATCAAGTACCCGGGTGCCAAGACTATACAAGCTTTAGGTTGGAAGGGGGTGATGTTTAGTTTGTAGCAGCACTAAGCATTTATGAGGTGTCTAGCTGACGTAACAGAAATATAAAGTGAGTGGTGTACGTAAAACGGTCGATTCTAACATGATCTCTATGAGATCCTAAACACCTGCTTATGTCATTCATAACCCCAATGTGTCCTCTCTCAGATCATGTTCACGAGAAGAGACAATCACGGTTACTCACAAAGTTGGTGTATTTTAATTAGTGTTTACTTCAAGTTTACTAGAACCGAGTGTTAAACAAATATCCAAGTTGCCACTTAACCGTGGGCACGGCTTTCCGAAAGATTTAACCCTGTAGGGGTGCTCCAACTAGTCCATCACAAATAACCACACTCCGCGGGAATATCCTCAACCACGGAACTCGTGATCTTCATCGGTAATTCCAAAGGAATTCTAACACCTCGAGAGAACCCGAAGAAAGTCAGAGTCCACACGCAAGACATTCGATAAAGGTAAAAACAAATCTAGCAAGACCACCGAACGTGTCGACGAACCCGATAAGATCCGCGTATCTCAGTCTCAGGACACGACGGATAAGCTAGTGTATGGAGGCCTGATAGAAATCTCCCAAGTTTCCCTGGGTTGGCCACGCACGGTGCTCTGGTTTGGACCAACACTCATGAGGAGCACTGGCCCGAGGGTTGATTAAATTATCCACGGGTTTGCAAGGCCCTATGCAATTTTATTAAGTTATTAGCAAATGTAGTACCAATGTTGGGTCTTGCCAGACAAGTTTTAATCTCAGCCGAATAAACAAGGGGGTCCCCATAACAACCCCAAGTGTGTTAGGAGCGCAATATATGGAAACATAACACCGGTAACAAGGAACTAATGGCGGTAACAGCGGAACAAATCACTTAGCAAAAGGCCAAGCCTTCCACCAATACCAGATATATATGTGTATTAAATTAAATAACAGAATTTAATATGATAGCCAATCCATGTTATCACATGGAACAACCTGCAACTAAGAACGCTATAAGAGGGGCTGAGCAGCGGTAGCTTAGCCAATCAAAGGTTTGCTAGGATGTGGAGGTTAGAGGCTGTCATGGCAACATGGGGGCTGATATCATGTGGTAGGTAGATCAATTGTAGCGATAAGAACGAGAAACTAGCGAGCAAACATAGTATTGGGATCCGGGTACGATCATCTTGCCTGTTGGTTCTTCAGCGGAAGAAGTAGCGGGATCCTCGTAGTGGTACTCTCTAGGTTCCTCGAACTCAGATTCGACACTCGCTTCTACCCAAGAGAAATAGCAAATAAATACCCAACCAAGGTGCAATGCACAATCAAGATTATGCATGATCCTTTAATGAAGAATTTAACATGGCACTCCAATTCTAGTCAAGTTTCACATGCAAAGGTGGTAGATTAATGAATCTGGACAGAACCTCATGTTAAGTTATTTCTACATGCATGAACATGGAAAATATGGATGCATCATGCAAAATCGATGGAAATGCATATAAAGATCGCGAGAAACGGAGCTACGGTTCTCGAGATACGCTCACGACAAGGTACGAAGGCACAACACATGGTCACCAAATACCTGGGCTAATTCTTGTCATTAGAAGGTAGCCACTGGATTGGGGATGAAAAATCAATCATAATAGACTCAAGAATCACTCAATTCCATGGAGTATAGCTCCCACAACTCACAAAACAACATAGCACTCAATCTGCCACAAAACAGCAACATAGTATTTTGAAAAGCTCACAATTAGAGCTATAGGGGTCGTACAGCCATAAACAAGATATGGACATGTTCTACTCAACACCCACATCAATTTATCCATCTATGCAATCAGAAAAATAGCTACACATCTATATGCATGTTCCAAGCAAGTTGGCATGATGAATCAGGATTTTAGGGACCGTGAAAATTCCAGTTTTCTGGAATCTGGGTTAATAAAGTAGCAAGTTGATAGCACTGGTTAAATATGCTAGAAAGCTCCAAATGGCATGTAAATTAACAGGATCGTATATGGCAATATCTACTACAAATACCTAACTTTAAGCATTATCAAATTCACAACACATCATTAGCTACACCCCACTCTACATGGCAAAACAATAACAGCAGATTCTCCAGACGGCCATTTTTAGAGCAGGTTGGCAGAAACAGAAAGTAGCTTCCTAAACAGCACGGTTTCCAATTATCTAGTGACTTGACAGGAATAACAGAAATACTGGGGCGTTCCCAACAACTTTGACTATCAAATTCATGTTGGCAAGGTTTCGAAAGCATGCATAGATTAAATCATATGAAAAAGACAAAAAGGCTTCACAACATAAAAATGCAGTTTTGTCAAGTTGTCCCAAAGTCAAATATGACTTCACAGGTGCATACATGGGTTGATTCTACCCCAAATTCATTACTCATACCCCTATACTTGTGTGGATCAAGGGGGAGGAAAGCTAGGTCGAAATTTGACCCTATCTCCCATGGATGACTTATGGCACTCAAGTGACATGATGAAAATGCACAAAAATGACATGGGCTCTATGCTTACAAGTTGGAAATGAATAAATAGCACCCTAGGGACATGTTAACATGGCATAGCATCACTAGCAAGGATGAAACCATCTAGAAGAAGAGATATGCTAAAATGCTCATAAGAGAGAACCTACACATTGAGCTAAGCAAGCACTTACAACCACATTTGCACATATATGCCAACCAACTACACACTCATATGCAATCTATGCTCATGCATATATGCACTTAGGCATCTACACACTCAAGCTCATACATGTGCATTTACACATGCACAAGCACACACATACACCCTCATGCATGGTGCACCACACACCTACACACACACACACACTCTAGCATACCACACATGGATGTGTGTGTGAAACACACACAACATCCCTACCATATGTATGCATATATACACTAGGTATATATATGCACACACACTCACTCACACAAGCACACACACATGTGTGTATGCCTAAGCACACACACACACAAGCACAAGCATGTGCATGCTCACATGCACATATGCATAACTGACAAGCACACACATATGTGTGTATGCAAGAGCACTCACATACACACATAACACTAAACACACACCAAATGTATGTGTAAGCATTCCTACATACACACACGTTACACCACTATACCACCCCTAGGAACACACACATACATATATCAGAAAAAAACAAATAAATAGACCTGACCTATACATACATATATGCAATATACCCACACAACTAAAAGAAGGAAAATCAAGAAAAATAAAAAGGAAACAAAAGGGGGAGAAGGGGGGATCGAACCCCAGACCCCCTGGCCATAGAACGAGTCGGCCACCACTACGCTATCGATTCGGTACTTAACAGAAGGAGGGATGCGGCGCTCTAATACACACACACGCACAAGTACCTGACAAAACTGAAGAAAACAGAGCAGAGCACAGCGACGGCGACCGCGGCACGGTGACAGCGATGCAAGGGGTCTCCGGCGACAGGAAGCGGCGGAATCGAACGAGGGAGCAACGGGGCTCCGTCCCTCACCTCATCTCGCGACGAGGGGGGCCGGATGCGAGCTCAAGCTCGGAGCTTCCGAGCGGCAGCGACGATGGTTATGGTGACACGTCTACGGATTACGGTGGCAGGAAGGAACGGCGGGGATGGGCGGCTCACCGAGGGTCTCACGGAGATACGGGGGCGCGAGCGGCGACGACGAAGGGGAAGGAGAGGCGGAGACGACGCGCACGGAGAGGAAGGAGGTCCGGCGACGATCCGGTGATGGGAAGGAAGAAGCAGAAGGCCTCCCGAGGCCTTCTAGCACCTAGAATGGAATGGCGGCATGACACCGGAGGCCCTTCACGCCATGGACGACGAGGGGCTCGACGGAGACGACGAGCTGGTCGGCGGCGACGATGCTGCGCTCACTGACTCTCTCTGAAACGCTTAGCTGACAGGGGAGGAGAAACGAGGAGGGAGAGCGATGGAGTAAGAAAGAGGAGCGGTGGCGGCGGCTAGAGGGAGAGGAACCCTAGGCGAGGGGGCACGCACGCCGAGGGGGGGCTAAATACCCTCGAGCTGACGGTGACGTCGACGGAAAGCAATGGCGGGCGCGAGCTCCCTCTAAACCGGACTTACGGAGGAGGAACGGGGAGCGGGTAGCCGTCACTGTGGCTCTGGGCTGGGCCTCGGCCCACCTGCTCCTCCTCTCTAATACACAAAAAACAGAAAAGGGGGTTTTCTATTTAAATAAAACAGCCACAACCATTAAATCCCCCTGGCATTTTACAAAAGGGTTTTAGCTAGAACAAAATACTTTTGAGGAGAATATAATGTACTCATATTAAATAAAATGTTAGGTTTATTTTATGAACAAGTTATTTTATTAATATTTTAATAAAACAGCCCCTGTTTAAATAGTTTTCAAAATCCAAACCTATTCAAATATGAAAAACTACACTCCCAATATTCATAGGACACATTTGGCTAACACATGAACATTTTTAAAAGATTTTTAAAACAACTTAAATCTGATGATAAATAAATAGGAAGAAAGGGGGTTTTGGAAGGAGAAGTTGCAAAGGGAAAGAGAGGGACAAATAAGAGGTTGCCACATGAACTCCACCCACATCAAGCCACTCAACACACCACATCACAACACAAGACACAAACCAATCATACAAGGACACATGAAACCAACATGGCAATAAGAATGAGATGAAGCATGATGACATGATGCATGAATGCTCAACACACATGGATGACAAGCTGCAAAACATCACATAGCTCATGACACAAGGTTCATACATAGGGTTACATGCCAAATAAGGTAGGGACAACACTTGTGCGGTCACAGTCATGCGTATGACGAAGTTTAGTATGGGGCTCGAGATTTTATTATTTCGTGTTTCATACACCCCGCAATGTTAATCTAGCGATTTGGATTATCATGCTTGATGATGGACGTTGGTAGCTTCAGTTTGTTTCGAAACCTTAGAAGCCACGTAAAACAAGTTTTTGCATGAACCAATTAGAGGTGTCTAAGTTGGTTTTGCAGGATGGTTTGCATGTGCATATGATGTGGTATAGAAATTCTCATATTAATTTGATTATGTATGAGATGACTATATGATGTAATTAACATGACATGCGTGTCATGATTTGGCATGATGGCTGGAGCCATATGATTGCACTTTAATGACCTGCGTGTCAACCTTATGAAATGCACTTATTTTGTTAGCTATAGAGATAGCAATATTACCTAGTGCATCGACAAGGTGGTGGCAATCTTCGCGAAGGTGAACACCAACGCGAATGCCGAAGACGAAGAAATGAAAGACTTCTCCGTCAGAAAGGGCTATACCATATCATGCTATTATGAATTACCTGAGATGTTTATCCCTTATGATGCACCCTTCTTGATTGCGCAGTAGTCACTTTCTATTAGGGTGATCTCTCACAAAATATCAAGTAGTTAGTGTTCTCCCAAGTGTAGCACCGTCACGGCACCTATCTTTTCGGGGTGCGCCGTGTCACACGGGTACAAAAGATTAGAGAAGTGTGAGGCGGGTGAGTTGAGACCTTGCAGCGAGATCACTTGGTTGTCTTGACGTTGAGGCATGACCGTCATGAGCTTGGAACACACACATCGAAAGATGAACAAGAGTCACATAGAGATGTGATTGGCAAGTTGGCCTATCGGTTGAGGTTTTCGTCATCAGTGGTGTTACACCAATGGAGAACAATTTAAATGCGGGTCTTGTATCACTCACAATCAATTATGAGAGATATTGATTTGAGTGGGAGCGCACTATAGAATTAAATCTTTTAATTCTCAGTGCAATTAATTATGAACTTTGTCTAAGTGTAGATTGCATAATAGTTGTAGGATAATGGCTCGCGTTTCCACCTTCCCTATTAAAATTAAATAGCTGTTAAATATCTGGTTAAAACTTTACGGTTGGTAACGTAATGTGAGGATTGTCCTCAAGAGTGCCGAGAAGGACTTTGTCCTATCGCATGCTTTCGGTATTCTCCCTCTAATTCTATGGATCATATGACTCTCGTCCTTTGACCCAAAAGCTAGAATTCCTTTTCAGTCAAAGTGCAATATGTTTGCTTCCATGAGACCGGAACTTCGAAAGTTTGGATAGTTATGTGATATACATGGAATCTGAAAATCATTTTCAGAAACAGACAAAAGCTAAAAGATATGAGATATCCAAAGCAATGTTTGTTTGCAAACTATTAGTAAAGGAGTTTACTAAGCATTAGACTGATAAGAGAGGGATCCAGGAGAACGCTTGTCATATGATGAAAGGTGAATAAAACAACAACTTAAAGATAAAGGAAGTGTCCGAAGGGTGTTAGTAATACTTTCATGCATAGGAAGTCCGGGGCTAACGCCACTCTTAAGTTGGGTACTTCTTCTGAGAGTAGGAGAAATACTGAAAAGTTAAACTGTTAGAAGTATAATGGCAAAAAGAAAGAAGACTGGAATATCCAGCTCATGTATGAATGTCATACAAGTTTTTGATGTATAGAAGGCTGGTCAAAGATATAGTTCTTGGGAATTATGGTTAAACATGTTAATCACAAATTCTTGGGTATTGTGCGTTGGTCACAAAGATACCCGCTCGATTGCATTCTGTTGCAACTCGATGTAAGAACTACTATGGCCTGAAAGACTAGCCAGGGATGAGGTTTAGATACATGCAGGGAACATAGTAAATGTTACTATGCCTTCCATCAGTGTATTCCCTATGTATTAAGTTTCATAATTCATTTTAGAGTTTCACACTCTAGCCCTTTGCATAAGGTATCTTGCAAGAAGGTTGTTCATAAGAGAACTTTTCATGTTCAGTGTTATAAATAACATAAGGGCCATACTTTCATTATGAATGAGACGTATGTTATGAATATTGATAATAATACATTGCCTCTGGGTTTAATTTTATAATTCATTTTAGAGTTTCATACACTCTAGCCCATTGCACAATGTTTGTTGCAAAAGAGTTGTTCATAAAACAACAATTGTTGTTCAGTATTATGAATAACATGAAGGGCCATGCTTCCATCCTAGATGGTATGTATATTATGAATATTGATGGAAATATGATACATCCATAACACTGACGCTAAATGTCGCAAGAATAAAAGCATACCACATATGTGTGGCACTGCATTTGGTCACATTGGAGAAACCCGCATGGAAAATTCCATTATGATGGATTTTGAAGTCGTTTGATTTTGAATCATCTGATACTTGCAACTTTCCTCCAAAAGGTGAACTAACTAAAATACCGTTCACAGGCCATAAGGAACGAGCAAATAACTTACTGGTGATCATACATTTGATGTATGTAGTCCGATAAATATTGTTGCAAACAGTGGATTTGTCTACCTTCAAAAATGACTCAAGTAGATATATGGATATTTACTTGATGAGACGTAAGTCTGGATCTTTTGAAATCATTCGAAAGGTTTTCAAAAATGAAGTAGAAGTTATTGTACCAAGAAAATTATGTTTCTACAATTTTACTGCGGAAAGGAATATTTGAGTTACAAGTTAGCGAATGTATGATGAGTTGTGAAAAGAGTTTCATAACTTGCACCTCCCGGAATACCACTGCAAGTGGAAAGTCCGTGAAGATGTAATCGAACCATTTATGGCATGGTAAGATCAAATATGACATAAATAGATTTGCCATTATCCCTTTTATAGAGTGATGCTTTAGAGGTTGCGGCTTTTACACTGAAAAGAGATCCATCAGGTCTGTTGAAATGACGCCATGGTCTGTTACGCCCAACCATGTTATATCTTTTCTTAACATTTGGAATATGGGGCTTGTGTAAAAGGTTACAAACCTATTCCAAATCAGACAAGTGCTACTTTGTATGGTTATCCCAAGTCATTGGGTATTCCCCCACCACTATACCGAGGCAAAGGGTTTTGCCACAAAATGGTATGCTTTTAAAGAGAATAGTTCTTACAAAAGGTGAGTAGGAGGACAGTGCAACTCGACGAGATAACCAGTATCTTCGTCATCAGTTCAAAGGAAAGAAACCCTGGAAGTGATTCTGTTGTTTCCTACTACGATTGATACAGAAGTCTCTACAATGAAATGTATGGACTTCGGTCAAACGTGCAGCTGAACCATGTAGGCAAAGCTCGTGCAAACCTATCAGGTGCGCAAATGAGATATTGTTGTTAGACAACAGTATACCTACAATACACAAGGAAGCGTTGATGGGCCCTGACTCCGGGATTGGCTAAATGCCAATACAATCCGAGATAGTTTCCATATAAGTGATTCAAGATTAAAACCTTGATACACCTTTCAGAGGACTAGTCTAACGAATATTTATGGAACTAAAAACGGATACAAATAAAAATGTTTTATCCATAATGCTCGACTTGTTGAAATAACAAGTTCAAGGAGTTGACTATGATGAGGTTGTTTCATCGTAGCGATGCTTAAGGTCGGTTCGGGTTGAACTAGCAATTAATACATATATCAATCATGAGATATGAAACATGGAGGACAAAAGGATTTCCATATGATGGAAATGAAACCTAGGACTTGTATGTGATACAGTCCAAAGTAATTTGTCGATCTAGAGGATGCTAGTAAGTATGCAAACTTCAGAGTTCCAACAATGGATAGAAGAGAGCAAAATGGAGTTGGAATCTTCGTGGTTTGATGAAATGGTCAAAAGGGTTTTTGACTTCATCAATGGGTAACGAAGATGCTTGTGATTCAAGAAAGTAAGTGGGAGCATAATAATATTTATAAAACGTTGTCTGCTTGACACATTTTTAATTGGAAATAAATTTCTTGACACGAATTAGGACTTCATTTGAAAATAGTTTTGCGATGAAGTGCTTAGGCTAAATAGCCTCAATATTAGGCATGATGATCTATGGAGATAGATTTACCTAATGGGGCTAAGCAATGAATACATATTGACAAGGTGCTAAAACCTTTTAGCATTTAAAAAAGGCAAGGAGTGATTCTTGCCGAAGTCACATGGAAAGAGCTTTTGCAAGACTCAGTGTCCCAAAAAACTGATGAGTAAAATACATGATGGAGATTCCGCACACTCTAGTGTTTGGATTAATCATGTATTCCATGGTATGTAAAAACAACCAGATATGTCTGATACTCCCAAGTTGTTGCGAGTATAGATACAAAAGTGATCAAAGCACTGATCATGGGACAACAGTGAAAGATGTCATTAAGTACTAGAGTAGTGCTGATAACATGTTTTCTCGCAAGCAGAGATTATGAAGTGCTCGGTGTAAGTAATTACATCGATACAGTCTCAATCAATGCTCCATGCGATTTTCGATTTAAGTTAAGGGTTTTGTGTAATACACAATATGGTGGCACGGTAGTTAGAAATTGTTCCAAACAAGATACTGTGGCGAATTCTATAAAAAAGGCTAAGTATGTTGACGCTTTGGAAGCGACAAAGAAGTTGTTGAATCATATAGTTCATTCATGAACATAGTATGGTTCCAAGATGGCTTTGATCTATGAGACACTATTGCAGATAGTTGCTCCATAGCTCAGTCTGAGGAATCAAGTTTCGACCAATGATTCACACATATGCAAAGCCAAGTTCACACAAAATACGAATTTTGTGATTGCGTGAAAACGCGAGGATATGGAAAGTTACACACGGAGCTGAAGTTGTCAGATCCATTGGACATCAGGCTATACCACAAGCGAAGCATATTTTACACCAGTATGCCATAGGTGTAAAGTGCATTAGCATTGACTAGATTATTGACTCTAGTGCAAATGGGAGTCTATAGGAGATATGCCCTAGAGGCAATACTAAATGTTGTTGATTATCTCCCTGTTCATAATTAGGTTTATGTTCCATGCTATAACTACTATGGTTCTCGAATCTACAATAACCACGAGGTTTGAAGGAAGACTCATATGCATGTGTGGAATAATAAACAGTAAATTGTATTCCTAGTCTGGCCTCTAAGACTGGCTCAAGTATTGCATGATGATCCTGTTTTCCTGATCATGGGCATGGCTATGCCGGCAATTTTGAGGGCACAATGTTAGAAGAACATTTGTGTTGAATCGACCCGAATTGATGTTATGCTATGAGATACATTCATCATAAGTTAATGGTTAATAACACAGAGAAGTTAATACTCCCTCCGGTCCTTTTTAGTGTGCATATAAGTTTTGTCCGAAGTCAAAGTATCTGTATTGTGACCAAACTTACAGAAAAAAGTATCAACAATCACAATGCGAAATTAATATTATTAGATTCTTTATGAAATTTATTTTCTTAGTATATATATTTGATTTTGTAGATGTTGATATTTTTTAATATAAATTTGTTCAAATTATGTAAAGTTTGACTTGGTCCAATTCTAATACGCGAAGTAAAAAGGACCGGAGGGAGTATTTGCATAATTCCTTAGACCATGAAATTATCGAGTTTCTTCATGCTTGCTTCATGAATTTTGGGGTTTGTTAAACGTCATCCGTAAATGGGTGGCTATTACGGCGGCTTACGAGTTCATGGAAAAGTATGTCAAGTAACTTGATAGCTCAAGATTGGGATTTGCTCCTTCGACAATGGAGAGATATCTCTGGGCCCTCTCGGTGTTACGGCATCCATCATCATCTGGCCAGACCCTTTGTGATTTGATCATGGGGATGCCGGAACACGGGAACGAGAAAAGAGAACAATACCCGTAACGAGCTAACTGGCATAGTGGACAAGTTGTTGATCAACGGGGATGCCAACATGTCTCACCCCAGGTATTTGTAACATATCGTGAAGCAAAAGGATTAGCACACGGCAACTAGAGGTTCACTCGAATATTTATTCGTGTGGGTATAGGGATCGATATGGGTGTCCACGGCTCCGATGTTGATCATTGATCGGAAGGGGTTCCGGGTCATGTCTATGCTTCACCAAACCTATAGGGTCACACGCTTAAGGGTCTTCTATCTGTTGAATACTAGACAAGGAGTCCGAGAGAAAGTCATTGAAATAGTTTCGGTGACGACGGAAGAGTTCGGGAGAGAGAACACCGAAAGGGTTTCGGTAAAACCGAAAAGTTGTTTTGGAGTATATTATTAGGTCAAAATGATTTCAACACTCGCCTGGAAATTCTTAGAGGATCTCAGAATTGGTCTGGGAACTTCTGGAATTTTTCTGAAGAAAAAACCCGGAAATGTTCCGGAGCCGTCGGAAGTGCTGTTGTTGCTTTTCGCTGATAAAAACCAACATACTGGAAATGTTTCGGCATGAGCCTAAAATAATTTTAGAGGGTACCGGAAATGTTCTGGGACCGTCCGGGATTTTTTTATAAGAAATGATCGCGGGAAAACATTTTGTCCCAGCGCGAGGGGACAAGATCCCACGAATCGGGGTTTGCATGTTTGGTGGCTTTTTGTCTAGGGAGCATGCATGTTTCATGGAGACATGTTGGAGGCTTGTTGTCCACCCCCATGGGGGGGCAAGTTTGTGGCCGGCCCAAGTGGTGTCCCCTTGGTGGCCCACTTGTGTTACCTTTTCACCTTACATGTGGGACATGTTGCATGGGTGTTTTAGTATTTTCCTCCACCACCCCACCCCTTGCCTTGGCCTATAAAAGGAGGAGATATGGCTGCCATTCTTCTCACCCATTTCTCTCATACACATGCCATGCATTATCTGGCTTCTTCTCTCCCTCCCACGAAAAGAGTTTCGTAGAGCCGAAAGACTGTCTGGGTTCCGATGGGAACTAGTTCTGGACGGCGAAGCCCTGCCGGATAGATGACACCGTATGTGTGCCAGATAGATGACACTAGTTCTGGGCGGCGACAGGAAGAAGACGAAGTGCGCGAGAGAGGGAAGAGTGAGGCCCTCGACCCGTTCGGATCTTATTTAAATACAAAGTAAGGGTAGGCACGAAAATCAAGGCGACAGCGCCGGTTTAGCTGAGGCGGATGCCTCGATTCTCGGGATAAGTGGTTAAATGCAAAGATATGGTGATACGTCAGCGGATTCTGTGACGTCACGCCGGGTCATTTCCGGGCGACTCTCAGAGATCGAAAGAGAAGGATGAAGTGAGCAAGCTCAATTCAACCTGGGGCCTAATGTTGGGGATATAACCCCGTGGTATGACCCGTCATGAAGATTTCGGGTCATGATATTAATTCATAAGCCGGCCCAAGATAAGCCACTGGCTGGAGGCCCAAGGAGATAGGCGGCTCTGGACATGGGCCGGATGATGACCCGGAGGAGGAAGACCCAGACGTGTAAGACGTCTTGAAGATAACTTGGATAGAGAAATAAGAGATAGGCTCGGAGATGTAATAAGACTCGGTATGTATGATTGTAAGATCTGATGGTCCTGACCTCCTATATAAACGCAGACCCGGGGCGACTTAGAGGATAGGTTATCGAGAGCTAGTTCAAGCTTTTAGCCCCTTGTAATCGATACAACAAGCAATGCAACACAAACCAGGACGTAGGCTTTTACCTCGACTTGAGGGGCCGAACCTGGGTAAACTCGTGTCTCTTGTCCCGATCAAGCCCTTTGAGTCCACTACAATGGCGATGGCTCTGAACTCAAGTTCGGTCACCCGGACATCTGTCGGGACAAAACCACGACAGTTGGCGCCCATCGTGGGGCTACCGCTTGGTAGTGTTGAGTTCTCAAAGGGATCTCTTCCAAGGCTCAAGGGATACGTGGTTGGAAGGATGAGCAAGAGTCGACATGGCTGGCTCTACATCGACAACGCCGGCTGGGGGCTTGACGCTGCGTCTGTGGAATATGGATTCCAGGTCCCGTTCGGTGTAATCCAGGTTTTCATCGGAAAGGTTGATGGATCTACACCCGGGCCGGACGTCTGCACCAACGTCATCGAGCCGGCTCGTCGGCTGCACCCTACGCATAAGGCATTCCCAACCCGTGTTGCTCTGGGTCCAAAGCATGTTTTTGTGGGTTTTACGCAAGGTATGGATCTAGAGGCTTCCGGATCTCAGGGAACCATCGTTTTCTCAGAAGATGAGTCCTCAAGTGGGGAGCGGCTGGTTCAGGGGATAACCCACCTCCGCCGCTGCCGGCGGCGACTCAGGTTCTCATGGAGCTAATGGATGAGCTTGAGGCTTTGATGGCTACAGAGGTTACGTCGAACAATCAAGCAGCTCGAAACATGGAGATTACAAGAATCAAAGGTAGGATGATAGAGGAACGTCAAAGGATAGCTGAGTTGAAGGACCAGATGGAAGCAGAGGCGGTGCGTCTCAAGACCGACGCTTTCCGTTTGGGGTTAGAACAAGTATCAATAGCGGCTGTATACCGCAGGAGGCACCAATCTCGTTTACCAGGGCGCTATGAGTCAAGGAATCTTTTCAACACCCCCGGCTCGGGGAGAGTGACATCCGCCCTTGAGGCAGGGCGAGCGGCGGCTCACGCGACCCGGCCCGATCGAACTCCTCCGCCTGGAGCATTCGCGACACCGTTGGGTCATTACTCCAATCCGGCTGAGAATATGGTGGTTGCGGCCACCCGGCTTTGGACAATTCCTATCCCAGATGAGGCGCCCTTTGCAGAAGAGGTGCGGAATGCTATTGGATATTTACAGACGGCCGTGGCTCAGCAGGAGAAGTACACTCACAGCCAGAGCCGGGTTCATTCTACCCCTCTCCATAGTCGAAGTTTCAGACGGCGCTATGAGTCGCCAGTGGCTTTCAGCAGTAGCCCGCGCCGTAGGCTAGAAGGTGAGCAGGCGGCTTTGGACGCACAAGCCTTCGTGGACAGAGCAAGGAACAGGCGAGAGGAAGAGCCGGAGATGATTCATCCGGAGCCTGTGCATTCTGTATCGGTAGGAGCCGGAGCCACCGGTAGTGCTAGGGCCGTGGGAGTTCCATGTTTAACTCCGGCTCTGAGAAGTGAAAGGTTGCCAAAGGATTTTAAGGGGCCTCGAAAGGTGCCGAATTACACAGCGGATCTGTCACAAGAGGCTTGGGTGGAGAGTTATGAACTAGCTATGGAGATGTTGGACGTCAGTGAGGCGGTGTGTGCCAAATATCTCATCATGATGCTCAAGGGCCCGGCTCGTACATGGCTCAAGGGCTTGCCACCCAACTCGATCAATTCTTGGGCCGAACTAAGGGCGAAGTTCATTAAGAATTTCCAAGGGACCTGCAAGCAGCCTATGACCATTGTAGACTTGGATCATTGTGTTCAGCAGGAGCATGAGTCGGCTCATCATTGGGTCCGACGGGTGTCGACTATCATTCACTCTTCGGAGAAGATCACGACGGCTCAGGCAGTGCTCATTCTGGAGAAAAATTGTCATTTTGTTCCACTGAAGCAGAAACTTAGCTGGCTCAAGCGTACCTGTCAGGATATGAGAGAGCTCATGACAGCCCTGACAAAGTATGCCGACTCAGATAACACCAAAGATCCGGGTTCGGATGAGGAGAAAGCTAATCAAGGGAAGAAGAATGGAGAAGGCAAAAAATTGTGAACAATGGGAATCAGAATCAGAACAAACGGAGGAACCCGGATGGCGGGTCATAGCTAGTAGCGAATACTAACACGGGGCAAAACACTCCTAGGGGGAATGGAAGGTTCAGACCATTTTTTCAGAAGAACCGGACTCCTTTTAATTTGGATGAAGTGCTTAGGAAGCCTTGTCCATAGCATAGCACCCCAGAGAGGTCGGCGCTGCATGCGTGGGATGACTGTTTTATTATGCAGAGGTTCAAAAACCAACGTCCGCCACAGCACAATAACCAGGATGGTGGCCCGCCTGGCGGGCCAGGACCTAGCGGGTCAGGGGCCAGATTTGGTACCAGCGGCTCAGGAGCTGGGCACCCGGGTCAGGATAATCAAGGGGGACACCAACAGCATCCTGGCAACAACAACAATAATCAGCAACAGCAGCAACACAGCCAGTCCGGGTATCAGAGCAACCCAAAGCAGCTCAGTTCAGGATAGTATCACGTGTTCACGACGGGTCACAGCAAGCGAGACCAGAAGTTGCGGAAATGGGCGGTTAATACAGTTGAACCGGCTCTTCCTCGGTACTTACCATGGTCCGAATACAGCATAACATGGAGTCGAGATGATCACCCGCCATGGATAGATGACCCGGGCCGGCTGGCTTTGGTAGTGGCTCCTCAGATAAATGGTTATGGGGTGAATAAGGTGCTTATGGACGGAGGCAGCAGCATTAACATCTTGTATTATGATACCTTCCGGCGGATGAAACTACTTGACAAGGATCTTAAGCCTTCTTCCACTGTCTTCCATGGTGTGGTCCCGGGTAAGTCGGCGTATCCGGTGGGCAGGATTTCATTGGAGGTGGCTTTTGGTGATGAGTATGACTATAGGGTGGAGTCACTGTGGTTTGAGGTGGTCAAAATTAAGAGTCCTTACCACGCGCTGTTCGGGAGGCCGGCTTACGCCAAATTTATGGCTAGGCCTTGCTATGCTTACTTGCAGCTCAAGATGCCCGGCTAAAAAGGAACGATCACCGTTCATGGTAATCGGAACACGGCTATTGAGTGTGAGGAAGGAGATGCAGCTTATGCAGAGGCAAGTTGTGCTCAGGAGGAGCTCAAGTTCTATAAAGAGAACGTTGACCCGGAGGATATGACCCCGCTGAAGAAGCCAACCACGGAGGTAGAGTCGCGTCTTAAGTTTTTGGCTGATGATACTAAAGCGGTGGATTTCACTCCGGGCGACTCATCTAAGCAGTTCATTATTGGAGCTCATATGGATCCCAAATAGGAAAGCGCACTAATTGAATTCATCCGTGAGAACCGGGACATCTTTGCATGGAAACCTTCTGACATGCCGGGTGTACCGAGAGAGTTCACTGAGCACAACCTTAATGTGGATCCAAAATTCAGACAAATTAAGCAATTTCTACGGCGGTTCAATGAAGAGAGGCGGAAGGCCATTGCAGAGGAAGTTGCCCGGCTCTTGGCAGCAGGGTTCATTGTGGAAGTTTTTCATCCAGAGTGGCTGGCTAACCCGGTACTGGTGCTTAAGAAGAATGGCACTTGGCGTATGTGTGTGGACTACACGGACCTTAACAAGGCTTGTCCGGCTGATCCGTTTGCACTCCCTCGAATTGACCAAATCATCGATGCCACAGCAGGATGTGAGAGCTTGTGTTTTTTGGATGCTTATTCGGGTTACCATCACATCAAGATGGCGGTTAAAGATCAGGAGAAGACGGCGTTCATTACACCTTTCGGAGCTTTTTGTTATGTTTCTATGCCTTTCGGGTTAAAGAGCGCCCAGGCGACTTATCAGCGATGTGTGCAGAACTGCCTTCACAGTCAGATTGGACGGAATGTTCACGCTTACGTGGATGACATTGTGGTTAAGTCCAGGAAGAAGGAGACTCTTTTGGAGGATCTGAAGGAAACCTTTGACAATCTCTGGGTCTACAAGATGATGCTTAACCTGTCGAAATGTGTCTTTGGTGTTCCAGCAGGAAAGCTTTTGGGTTTCTTAGTTTCTGAACGGGGCATTGAAGCTAACCCGGACAAAATCAAAGTTGTCATGTCCTTGGGAGAGCCGACTTGCATTAATGATGTTCAGCGCATTGCAGGGCGGATAGCAGCATTGAGCCGTTTCATCAGTCGGCTTGGGGAGAAGGCTATTCCCCTGTACCAGATGATGAAGAAAACAGATAATTTCAAGTGGAGCAAGGAGGCGGCTGAAGCGCTCGAAGCTCTTAAAAAACAGTTGACTGAGCCTCCAGTGTTAGCCGCTCCGGATGAGAAAGAATCCCTACTGCTCTATGTGGCGGCTAACAACCGGGCGGTGAGTGCTGCAATTGTAGTTGAGCGAAAGGAGGCAGGAAAGGAATATCCAGTACAAAGGCCGGTCTATTATATTAGTGAAGTCTTAACAGAATCCAAGCAAAGATATCCACATTGGCAGAAACTGGTATATGGGGTTTTCATGGCCAACCACAAGTTAAAACATTACTTCTTGGGACACCAGATAACAGTGGTCAGTTCTGCTCCGTTGGGAGACATTATCCAGAATAGAGAGGCCACGGGAAGGATTGCCAAGTGGGCATTAGAGCTAGGACCTCTCAATTTAGCCTATGTGCCCCGTACGGCTATTAAGTCACAAGCTCTCGTGGATTTCATTAATGATTGGATAGAATGTCAAGCTCCTGAGGAAAAGCCGGATAATACTTATTGGACTATACACTTTGATGGGTCTAAACAGTTAGAGGGGTCAGGTGCAGGAGTCGTCTTGACATCCCCAAAAGGTGACAAATTCTGTTATGTGCTTCGGCTGATGTTTCCTTGCACTAATAATGCAGCTAAGTATGAGGCTCTACTTCACGGTCTCAGAATCGCTAAGGAGATGAGTGTGAGCTGGGTCATGTGCCTCGACGACTTGGATCTTGTGGCTCAGCAAGTTTTAGGTACGTGGGATTCTAAGGACCCACGGATGGCGGCTTATCGACAGGCGGTGGATATAATTGCAGGTCACTTCAAAGGGTATCAAGTGGATCACATTGATCGTCGCAAGAACGAGGCGGCTGACGCGTTATCACGGCTAGGTTCTCAGCATAAGCCGGTGCCACCTAATGTTTTTCTGGATGTTTTATACCACCCGACTGTGAAGATTCCTTCCGAAGAGGATTTGGCGATTCCTGACCCAGAGGCAGAACTGGTAGCGGCTATACATGCCATCCCAGATTGGATTATCCCTTACTTGGCATATTTAACACGTGGCGAGTTACCGGAGGATGAGACCCGGGCCAGAGAAATTACCCGGCGTTCTAAGTCTGTGACAATCATTAATGGTGAGTTACATAAATGTAGTGTCACGGGTGTCTTTCAGCGTTGTGTATCACCCGAAGAAGGCCAACAGATCTTAGATGAAATTCATGCTGGCGATTGTGGACATCATGCCGGGTCAAAGTCTTTGGCAGCTAAAGCTCTCCGGCATGGTTTTTTCTGGTTAACGACTCACAAGGATGCAGAGGACTTAGTCCGCAAGTGTGACGGCTGTCAGAAGTTTGGCCGGCGTGCTCACGTTCCGGCTCAAGAGTTAAGGATGATACCAATCACCTGGCCGTTTGCGGTCTGGGGGCTAGATATGGTGGGGCCTTTCAAAAGGTCTAAGGATAAGAAAACACATCTGTTAGTGGCGGTTGACAAGTTTACTAAATGGGTAGAGGCAGAGCCAATCAGTAAGTGTGATGCAGCAACAGTGATGGAGTTTATTAAGAAATTGATTTATCACTTTGGTTACCCACGCAGCATCATTACGGACAATGGAACAAATTTATCCAAGGGGGCTATGAAAGCATTCTGTGAGAAGGAGCATATCCGGCTTGATGTTTCAGCTGTGGCACATCCACGGTCTAATGGTTAGGCAGAGCGTGCTAACCAAGAGATCTTACGAGGGATCAAACCCCGACTTATGGTTCCCTTAAAGAGAACACCCGGATGCTGGGTGGAAGAATTACCGTCTGTCTTGTGGAGCATTAGAACAACTCCTAACAGGTCTACAGGATTCACACCTTTTTTCATGGTATATGGCGCTGAGGCGGTTTTACCCAGCGACATCCGACACGATTCACCAAGAGTGGCAGCTTATGTTGAGGCGGATAATGAGGTAGCCTGCCAAGATGCGTTGGATGCCTTGGACGAGGCACGTGAGCTAGCAGTAGCTAGATCAACGATTTATCAACAAGACCTGTGACGTTATCATAGCTGCAGGGTCAAGACCCGGGTGTTCCAGGAGGGGGACTTGGTGCTCCGGTTAATTCAAGATCAAACAGGAATGCATAAGTTAACTCCACCCTAGGAAGGGCCATTCGTGATCATTCGGAACTTAAACAATGGGTCCTATTACCTTATGGATGTACGGGATGACTCGGACACGGCGGGTCAGGAGACGCTGCGGCCGTGGAATATCGCACATCTGCGACCTTACTTTACTTAGCAAGTGCTGAAAAGCTGTCATCATTGTATACATCATATTTATGAGCTTCCTTACAAAGACTGAGGCCTCTATTTCTTTATAAATCCTTGTTTAAAGGCAAGATGAAATTTCTCCGGCTCTAAAAATTGAGCCGATGCAGTTGACTATTACCACAAATTGATTCATGCTGAGTTCATACCAGTTAATCTTGCTTAGAGACCCTGAGCCGGTTCACAGAGTTGACGGCCAATCTCGCTTAGACACTGAACTGGTATGAGTTAAAATAAATTGGATCATGTTGAGTTTTTACCAGTTAATCTCGTTTAGAGACCCTGAGCTGGTTCACAGAGTTGACGGCCAATCTCGCCTAGAGACACTGAACTGGTACGAGTTAAAACAACTGATGTAAGGAGGCTTCTTGCCTACGGGTACAGCTCACATTACCCTTACACAGTCAGTTTGGGTACATTAAGCGCGGTTGTCGATGGAGGCTTCTTACCTTTGGTATAGCTCACATGACCCTAAGACAGCAGCGTGTACACCAGACTCCAGTTGCTTATCAACTGCGGCCATCGAAGGGGGCTTCTTACCGACGGGTATCGCTTATCTCACCCTAATGGCCGGCTTTATGCCATCTCCGGTTAACATGTTAGCCGCGGTTGTCGAAGGGGACTTCTTACCAACGGGTTCGCTTATCTCACCCTAACAACCGGCGTTTACGCCAAAAATAGCTGTGGAAGGAGGCTTCTTGCCCTCGGGTATAGCTTACATTACCCTTCACACAGCCGGCTAGTACAATTACTAGTCGCGGCTGTCGAATGGAGGCTTCTTGCCATAAGGTATAGCTTACATAACCCATCGGCAGCCGGCTCTATACAACATTCGCTGATTGGAGGAGGCTTCTTGCCTTCGGGTATAGCTTACATCACCGTCCAACAGCAGGCTTTTATGAGCTGCGGTTATCAATAGAGGCTTCTTGCCATAAGGTATAGCTTACATAACCTATTGAAAGCCGGTGTTGGAATACAACGGATAAATATTTGTTGTTAAAAGGAGGCTTCTTACCATCATGGTACAGCTTACATCACCCTTCATGCAGCCGGCTGTAGGCCGCTTCAAGTTCATCAACAGTCGCCGTTGTCAATAGAGGCTTCCTACCGTCAGGTATAGCTTACTTTATCCTATGATAGCCGGCTCTTCAATAAATTCATATTACAAGACTCGGAGCCATGACGCTCCGGTTGATGAAATTCAAAGCTCATCAAAAAATATACTCTCCGAGTCTAATGACTTTGGGAGAAGAAATGACATCTCAGAAAAATTAGCCGGAATAGCCGGTGACTACTCAAGTGGAAATATGGAGAAGTAGAGAAACATGCAGACAAAGGCTATATTAAGATATGTCAAACATCATTTTAAGGCTATTACAAAAGTGGCTCTCACACGGAGCAGAAGCATTCTTCAAAGGTTTTTCAGCCGCCCACGGCGGGTCATTACAAGAGCAATCGCTCATAATATTACAAGAATGAAACTAATTGGCTGGCTCACCCTGCTCCGGTCCCTCCGCTGGCTTGATCTGAAGGTTCCCCAATTGCCAGTTGCAGTCAGCAAGGGCGGCAAAAGACCCCTCAAAGAAGGGAGACGTGTCAAGCTCATAGGGGAAAGATCCTTACTGCGGGCGGGTGTCAAGTCTTGCCACTCGTAGAGAGGCCCGAGGATTCTCTTCTCTTCGGCTTCGTAAGCCGCCTGATAAGAGTTTACATTTGCCTCCTCCACCAGCACGGAAGCCAAATAGCGTGAGTCCTTGACGCATCGGATGTAATCTTCTTCCGTGAATTCTGAGCCGTCAATCTTCTTTGATGGGAAGCCTTCCATCATTTCAGCCGGAGTTAGCTCAAGCGCAAAGGCTAGAGCCCGGCTCAACCCAGCAACGGCTGCTTGACGAAACGCCAACTTTTTCAACTCTTCTATTTGCTTCGGCATGGTGGAGAAGAGCTCCAAGACCCCTTTCAGAGCAGTGGGGATCTTCTCCTTATACTAGACGCTTTTGATGGTGAAGATAGCACCACAGTAGAGCTGCTCGGCGAAGGTGTAAATAGCCTTTAACGGCAGAAGGCTATCAGAAGCCAACTGCCGGCTCCTGGGACCTGGATGAACCGGATAAACAATAATGAGTTGCCAAGTTCTAACAAGCAAATTTGAGAGGCAAAGTACAACGAAAGCTTACCAAACAGGGCGCCTGACATCTTGGCAATATGCCGTTTTAAGCCCTGAAACTCTTCCGCCACGGCTATGAGCCGCTGGTCTGCGTCATCTGCCCATTTCGTCAGGGCGGCCTTCTCCGACTCAATTGACTCTTTGAGAGAGGTTAGCTCAACGGTGGTTTTGGCCAACTCCTCAGAGAGGAGCCGGCACTTCTCATCAGTGACACTTCTGGCCTCCTGCTGAGCCACCAGGTTGGTCTTCAGGTCTGCCACTTCAGAGCCAGCAGCGGTTAAGGCGTCCTGCATCAAAGAAAACATTATAAGCAGTTAAAGGACAGATGAGAAATGATGAGTATAAAGTTTATGCAAGTCTCAAACAGATTGTGAGCAATATATTTGACACTTGGGGGCGAATGTATTTAAATCTTCGAAGTCTACAACTAAAGTTCTGGCTCATCTTCTTCACAGTTAAACCGGAACTTGGGGGCTACACTATGGTTTTTCAAATACTTATATTGGAAGTACCGATTTAATTTCATCAACAATTGGTACGGTTCTTGGGGGCTATGACACGGTTCTTCAAAAGGATCTCTACAAGACCCGGTTCAATATTTTTGAAAGTTAAATCGGTCCTTGGGGGCTAGGATTGGATCTTCAAGGCTTATACAAGGAAAAGACCCAGCTCAAATAATATTTGAGTCGGCCCTTGGCGGCTAATTATTGGCAGCTCCTAATATTTACAGATTGCAAGGAAAGACCCGGTTCAACTAAAGAATAGATTCAACCGACTCTTGGGGGCTAAGAAAGGTTATGGTGAGAGAAGTAAAGGGTACCTCATATTTCTTGTTCACTAGAGCAACCAACCGAAGTTCTAAGTCTCGGCTGGTATTAACCCGGTTGATATAACCAGCGTGCAATTCTTCTGAGGTCATCTTGTCATATGAAGAGTCAAAGCTTAACTTCCTTGATGGCTCAGCTGACTCTGTGTGATGGGTCAGTACATGCTCGGGAGGAGGAGATCTTTGGGCAGATCCAGTGATGATAACATCTGGAGTTACGGGGGTCTTGGCAGGAGTTGCCGGCTTGGAAGGAGCCCTTGGAGGACTCTCCATTATAACGTCATCTGCCGCCGGCTCTGTGGAAGCGGCTGGCGGAGCTTCTTCGGCTGGGGTCTCTTCCGGTTGTCCAAGGTTCGGTGGTCCGAGGTCCGGCTGTGCCGAGTCTGACTGTTCAAATTCCTGGTCTTGAGGGACTGGGCCAGAGGAAGGATGAGTGGTTTTACGGCGCTTCACCTGAGCACTGCAAGATAAAGGATCAGTATCTGAAGAGATTAATATGGTATCAACAGCCGGATTTTTGAATGCTTACAGCGGATTGATCTTTGGTGGTGGTATAACTGACGCTGAAGAGTCGCTAGAAGAGGGAGTCTTCTGAAAGAGTAAGACAGGAAAATGAGAAGGATGTCAAAACATAAAGGAAAAATCAAAAGGAAAGATAGAGATGCAAACCTCTACAGGACGTTTCTTGGGAGCTGGCGAATTTGGAAACCCTGACACAAGCTCGGTACAGCTAGTGCTCCGGGTCTGGCGACGGTCGGCCTGCTGTTGCTTTTTCAATAAGAAATCGGGAGCCAGATGAGCGAGAGGATGAGAAAGAGGAAATTTCCTAACAACCCGCCGCGGCTTTCGGGGGAAATATTCTGAGTCGGAATAGATATAAGTTACCTCGGGAGCATTGGCGTGACTAGTCTCCGCCTGTTCCTGTCAAACATAATCAACATTAGTATAAGAGCAGAAAGAACAAGGGGTCAAGCAAGCAAGTCAAGCCTTTACCTCTAATTCTGACAAGGCCAGTTGTTCAAGCCAGTTCTCTTGTGGGGCACTCTTCTTCTACTTCTTGCCCGCGACTTTCTTTTTAGCCATCTTCGGAGGAAGGACATATTCCTTCTTCCAGAATTCTGGGTCGGCCTACACAAAGCAAGCCGGAGAGAAGGATAGTAAATCAAGCAAGGGACAAATAACATGCAAGTGACGAATGATAAGGAAATTAACTTACAGCAGGAGCCGGATTGGTGATGCAGAAAGGCGCTAAGCCTATGGTGCTGCAAGAGCCGGAGGCTTCATGAACGATGCTCCGAACGGTCATACAGATGTCGTCTTCAGACAAGGGGACTTTGCTGAAGCACAAAGAACTGTCATACTTCCCTTCATACTCATGCATGAGCCGGCTCCGGCGGCTCAAAGGCATGATCCGCCACTCAACCCAGCAGCGAATCAGATCTATTCCTTTAAGTCCATTGGCCAAGAGTGCCTTCAGTCTGGAGTGAGCCGTCTCATATTTTGCACGATCCGCAGCTGAGAGCCGGTCAGGAAGCACTGTGTCTGTCTTGAGCCGGGAAGGGCGATAACCTGACAGGCAATGCTCGGTCTCACGAGATGTGTCCTTACAATAAAACCATGTTTTGTTCCAGTCTTTGGGGTGGCTTGGCATCTGGATAGCCGGAAAGATAATACCCCTTCGGTGTTGGATGGTAATTCCTCCAAGTTCCAGACTCGGGCCACTCTTGAACTCTGTTTGGCGGTTGGCGTAAAAGAATTCCCGAAAGAAACCTACAGACGGCCTGGACTGAAGGTAGGCTTCACAGAGTACTTGAAAATGACAGATGTTGGAACCAGAGTTTGGCGCCAGGTCTTGAGGATGAAGCTTGTACAGGTAAAGGATGTCTCGGAAAAACTTGGAGCCAGGTGGTACAAACCCTCGCTCGATATGATCCGTAAAAACTACCACTTCCCCCTTCTTAGGCGCGGGGCGGGTCTCATCACCCGGAACCCGCCAGTGGATGACCTCCTTTGGGGGAAGGGTGCCTTCTGCTACAAGATCCGCCAGGCGTTCTTCGGTAACACAAGAGCCGACCCGGTTGCATGAGTTGGTGGCGCGTGTCATATTGGCGGCTTACAAATACTGTGCAAAGTAAAATGAGTGACTAGTCAAGTGAAGACAAGTGATTTCGGCGGCTTACAGTTTGCAGGGTTCTACGGATAGTATGGAAGACCCGGCTGATGAGAGCCGGAGGAAGTCTAACGATTCACAAGAGAAAGGCGACCGAAAATCGGCTAAGTCCTATTCAAACAGTTTTTACAGATCTCGGCGGGGATTACGGATCTACAAAAGAGCGGAAATGAAAACTATTATGACCTAGCGATGAACTAGGAAAACTGGAAAATAGGCCGCAGCCGTCCCAGTCCGTGCATTGCGCACGACCGGCCCGCGTGCGGCGGCGGAATGAAACGCGCATCGGGAAGAACCTCTACGACGACGAAGCACGACCGCAGGTGGCGGCGCCGGAGCCCGAGCGTGCGGCGGCAGAGCTACCGGAAACCCTACCCGTAATGGCCATAATCTACAGGGCAGAAGAACTCACCGGAACCGGAGGCAGAGGCGGACGAACTCTGGATCGTTCAGGGTGATGCAGCGACCAAGGTTGAGGACGAGGTGCGACGGCGCCGGAGAGGAACGGAGTGGACTCGGAGGCGAAGGGCGGCGACAGGAAGAAGACGAAGTGCGCGAGAGAGGGAAGAGTGAGGCGCTCGACCCGTACGGATCTTATTTAAATACAAAGTAAGGGAAGGCACGAAAATCAAGGCGACAGCGCCGGTTTAGCCGAGGCGGACGCCTCGATTCTCGGGATAAGTGGTTAAATGCAAAGATATGGTGATACGTCAGCGGATTCTGTGACGTCACGCCGGGTCATTTCCGGGCGACTCTCAGAGATCGAAAGAGAAGGATGAAGTGAGCAAGCTCAATTCAACCTGGGGCCTAATGTTGGGGATATAACCCCGTGGTATGACCCGTCATGAAGATTTCGGGTCATGATATTAATTCATAAGCCGGCCCAAGATAAGCCACTGGCTGGAGGCCCAAGGAGATAGGCGGCTCTGGACATGGGCCGGATGATGACCCGGAGGAGGAAGACCCAGACGTGTAAGACGTCTTGAAGATAACTTGGATAGAGAAATAAGAGACAGGCTCGGAGATGTAATAAGACTCGGTATGTATGATTGTAAGATCTGATGGTCCTGACCTCCTATATAAAGGCAGACCCGGGGCGACTTAGAGGATAGGTTATCGAGAGCTAGGTCAAACTTTTAGCCCCTTGTAATCGATACAACAAGCAATACAACACAAAGCAGGACGTAGGCTTTTACCTCGACTTGAGGGGCCGAACCTGGGTAAACTCGTGTCTCTTGTCCCGATCAACCCCTTTGAGTCCACTACAATGGCGATGGCCCCGAACTCAAGTTCGGTCACCCAGACATCTGCCGTGACAAAACCACGACACTCCCGTAGGGCTATCCGTGTGACCGTCCGAGTTTTGGAGGTCCTCCCGAAGGGCTGTCTGAGTGACAGTCCAAAGTTTCGGAGGTCTTCCCGAAGGGCTGTCCGCGACACCATCTAGGGGACTGTCTGACCGCCTCGCGGAGGGCTGTCCGCGGGGCAGATGAGGGTATACATCCTCGCGGTTAGGAAGTTGTAAAATCCTAGCTGCGGGGATCTGCACCGCCGATCGTCATCGACTCTACTTCTGCTACGCTACGAGTCGGTAACGAAATGATCAAACCTTGTATGCAATCTCCATAATGGTCCTGGACTGGTGCGTAGGTCGAAAAAAATTGTTTTCTGCTGCGTTACCCAACAAGCGCTGCGAGAGAGGTCGAGCAAGTTTTTTTTTCTGAGAAAGCAAGGTTGTTAAATAGGCTTTGTGCGCTTGAGATCCCAGTTAACCCCTGATCTCCGATTTTTCTACTGGAATAGCGTCCCTCAAGGACAGCTGGCTCAGTTTGTAACATAGAATTAGATCAAACGACCGGGAACGAGCGAACCACAAGATCAGGCGACCGAAACTGCTAGGGGCCTGAGAGGGCTGGAAAGTAGTCCAGTGCGTTTAGTCTGGCCCGTTTGCCGTAGCTGGTGTGGGTACTTAACTGAACCGGTGAACCTGTACGAGGGATTTCTGAAGAAAAAGAAATACTGTGAATTCTCACCTGCTCCTGTGTTTTCTCATCCCTTTCTCTGTTTCTCTCTCAAGTACCCCAATTTCGCCTTCTGCTGTTGGACTTGTTCGTGAGATCCTCCTAGGGTGCTCACGAAGAACTATAGTACAGTAATGTATAAATCTAAGGAAAGAAGCACCAGGCTCCCAATTTGGTTGACTGATCAGCTCCCCGCTTCCAATCTACCTGACGCATCATCTTACCAAGCCTGCCGCCTCGTTCTGCATGCCATAGATGAGCAACCGCTCGCCCTCCTGGACGCTGGATGTTGGGCGTTTCCGGCCTCCGAACTCGGACTCTGGAACCAATAACCGAGCGGGAAGGAGAGGAGGCTTAGATCATGAAGCGAAGAACAGGGGAAGGTTGAATTCGAAAGAGATTCAGATTTCTAAACGAGGTAAAGGGGAGAAGGGTAGCCTTCACCTGGTTGATGTGGAACATTGTAGTCGCCATCGCCATGGTGCACAACGCCACGGGGAGAGAGAGAGAGCAGTTGCCGCTGTCCTCGCCCATCACTACATGCGTTCGTTTGGGAGGGCAACCTCACTCGAGCTCGGGTAGGGACATCTTCGCTTCTACTCCCTCCGTTCCTAAATATAAATTTTTAAAGAGTTTTCATTAGATGACTACATACGAATGTATATAACACTCGTTGGAATCTCTTAAAAGACTTATATTTAAGAACGAAAAGAGTAGTCACTTTTACCGGCGACGCTATCACAAGTCCCCAAGGATAAGTCAGGAGCGGAGGGGGCGCTGCAAGGGATACCGTGCGGTGGAACCGGAAACACGGCGGAAGGGGGCGCTGCGAGAGAGGTCGAGCAAGTTTTTTTTTCTGATAAAGCAAGGTTGTTAAATAGGCTTGGTGCGCTTGAGATCCCAGTTAACCCCTGATCTCCGATTTTTCTACTGGAATAGCATCCCTCAAGGACAGCTGGCTCAGTTTGTAACATAGAATTAGATCAAACGACCGGGAACGAGCGAACCACAAGATCAGGCGACCGAAACTGCTAGGGGCCTGAGAGGGCTGGAAAGTAGTCCAGTTTTACCGTCCTTAATGATAGAATTCTACATTTACAATGCTCTGTGGATCTGTTTAGTGCTCCATGTCATGGCAAAATTGTCAAGTTCAACCGCCGGTCATAATGCTTAAAAAATGAGCATTCAATCACTTCATAGCCAATGCCACTTCTTCATTCAACTGTATAGAAAGAAACACCGAAATTCTCAACTAATGCAACTGATAAGGCCTCCACGCTTCTGTTCACACTTGAGACCAGCCTAGCCCTTGACTGCAATATAAACCTACATGACAATAACCTGCCAAAATAAAATTAACATTATTCACTTACTTGCAATATCAAAAATACATTTTGACATGAAAATACCAAAATAAACCTACACCAGCAGTAGCATATGCTTTCTCAATAAGTTTGCTGAAACTATAACATGTACAGTAGCTTTAAATTCGCCATGTTCTGAATTTTGACTGATACAATAATCGCATGTAGTTTCAAAATTGCTTTGATCACAGCAAAATAATGGACACAAACATCACATTGGGGTATCATGCATATCATATAGATGAAATGATACTTTTCGAGGACATACCCGGTTCCGCACGCCGCTTATATCGGTCCAGTTGGCATGCCGAGGCAGTGGCCGCAGACCAGTAAAGAACTTATCCCATAATCTGTGTTCTAGGATTTTTGCATCAGTGGTAGGCCCATACAGTGGAATATGCAAATTGATGAGCTGCTCTACGTGAAGGATGCTGTAACCCATCTTAAGATATGGTGGTCCATAGAGATGTTCAAACGGATCCCTACAAAGGGCAATCAGCAGGTTTCCAAGTTCAAAAAGACTGCCGAATCGAGGTACAACGATTGGGCGTTGATACATAAGGATGGCCCCATTTCCAGACTGCAGGCAGTTCATCTCTTGACTGTAAGAAGCCCAATAATCAATCAAAGGGTGAAGACCATCAGGTGTTAACAGCTCCTGTGGGTAGATTAGCCCCAATGCCTCAAACACATTGATGCTTCGCACTGCATCTGGCCGGCCAGGAAAGTGTTTGTATTCACTCCGAAATAGATAGTTGTATTTCTTGTTCCTCTCAATCCTCTCCTCTGGAAATCTGGTGGCGGAATGATTTGTAATAAGCCGTTTATCAGTGAAAGTTGCTGCCTGAAGATACTTTAGAAAATGGGAAAGTTCAGCAGGCAAATTAACTTCGTTGATTGTCTTCCCAGTTGTTATCAGAACTGCAAGCTTGAAAATTTCATAAATCGAGAGATAAGGACACCCGGAGTCTTCTCCATTGTTGATTAGAGTTTTATGCTTGAACATAATTCCACGAGCTGAGGTAGCCCACAGTAGATTCTCCAACCGCATAAGTTCATTAACGTTAGCACCTCTCATCAAGTTAACTGTTGCCAGAGCTACTAAATCACGAAGCATAAGAACCCCTAACTTCCCGGTAACGTAATTGCCACTACGGTTGATATCTACTTGCCTTATAAGGCCACCAGGAACAAGGGTCTTCAATATACTCCCCCCTACCAGCATCTCCTCCAAACAAATCCATCTTTCTTTCTTCACCTCATATTCATCATTGAACCTGTCAATGAAATGCATACAATGTGTGAGCCGCTAATGTTTGAAATCACTAAGTGCAGAAATAAATATAACTTAGAATATTTCATTGTACATTATCCCCCCACCCCCCTCCCTCGCCCCAACCAAGTACTGAAAATCTTGTGTGATACTTACAAAAGTTGAGAAATCACCGGTACTTGCTCGCGCTGCAAGCTTCTGCCATAGCTGAAGAGCCTCTGAAGATGCATATCTGCAACCAAACAAGCCACATGACCATCAGAAAGGGGCATAAGACTATTCTATCAGCTGCATATAAACAAGAGATACGACACTTATCATCTCCATCAAGCAATTTATCAATGATTATCTAATCCTTATACACACTGACATTACAGTGCTGATGCCATATCAAAAGAAATATCATCAAATGTTCAAAATACCACAACAAGTAGTCACAGAGAAAGAGGGTGCAAGGTAGAGAGAGAAACATCATAATAAACTGGTTTCATATAGTATGACACTGCAACCATTCAGAAAATGGGAATTCAAATCTATATTCAATGTTGCCAAACAAGAAAATACGACACTTTAACAATCCAAGAATCGGATGACGGCTATATCCTAGCAATCACATTGAAGCATGCTCAGTGCAATCTGTATTCAGTGTTACCAAACAAGTAAATATGACACCTTAACCATCTAAGAATCAGAATGATGCCTATATCCTAGCAATCACATTGAAGCGAGCTCAATGCGATCTATATGCAATGTTGTCAAACAAGTAAATATGACACTAGTAATGCTACAAAATTTACATGAGTATAGATTCCCATGCATCGTTTACAAGAATTAAGCAAGCAAAAACATGATAGTTAGAGCAGGTTCTCAAGAATTCAGCACCATACTCATAAGCGATATCACACTAACAATTAATGGAAAATAACAATTGAGTAGTGTAGAAGAATTATTACAAGGAATAAAGGATACACCTCCTTATGTTACCTTCTAAAACCAAATTATATAATATGGAAATATAATGTAGAACATACAACGTACCGTCAAAGTAACAAGAACCTTGTACAAATTGCAGTTCAAAAGTGAAATCACTTACACCACCGTGAATATGTTTGAAGGAAAATCCTTGATTTGGAAGTTTCAAATCAAAGAAAGGTCCCATTCCCAAGTATTTGTGCTGTTTTAAACCCAAGAGGAAAAAAACAGGAACAGAAATGGGATAATGGTTTTGGATACGATCTAACACATTATAGTCATTGATTGCAGCTTATGGAATGATATATTAGCAGCTAAGAGACCAAAGCATTGTTTAAACCCAAGAAAATAAACATGGACATAAGTGGGAACCTGATTACAGCTTATGGAATGATCGATTAGTGACTAATAAAAGATAACTGCATTATCAACAGCATACCCACTCCATTGCAACTAAAGACAGTACTCATACACATAATAGACATAATGTAATTAGAGAGAAATTGGTCACTGTAGTCACCTGATATCCGGCTTGATCCGAGAAATGAGGGGAGCACACATGGCAGAATGAAACTTGAGACGCATTTGCTTGGATATATGTCACTTTCTAACTCGACACACTCAATGGGCCTCTTCCAGCGCATGTCCAGGCTTACAAAAAAACCATTGCCCAGAGGCAGAGTGAGGTACACTAAGTCAGTGCTGAGTGGATCGATAGCAGCAATCCGAGGCGCCACCTTGCCTCCCGGACAGAGAGTTTTCCACGATACCTGGTGCTCCAGCATCCAGCTGCCATTCTCTTCATCAAGCATGAATGATCTGATGTTGAAGGGCTCGTCCATGGAAACCGTCACAAACCTCAGCCTGCCATCACTGACCCCCATGCGCCTGTGCTGAAGGAGCTGCCTCATCTCTGCCTCGCTATGTTGGTCAGCAAGCATGATGTCTCCCGGCAGCTCGACGGGGCAGAGCTCGGGCCGGTCGCTGAATGGGTCGACGTTGACGGCGCCCCAGCTCACGTCCACCCACCAGAGCCGCCCTCCGAAATCCAGCACCTCGTGGTTCACGTGCATCACGCGCTCAGCCGGTAGCGGGGACGGCAGCACCAGCTCGTCCCACTCCCCTGTCTCCGAGGAGAGTCGGCGCAGCAGGAAACGCCGCCCATCGCCGACCACGCTGAGCTGCGCGGCGGCGTACCTCGTGGGTGGTCCGAGCACGCCGTCGGCCTGGGTGAGGAGGCCCGTGGAGGCGGTGAAGGCGTCCTCCGTGCCGTCGAAGTCTGGGAGGCGGGCCATCTCGCCGGTGACGGGGTTGCAGACGAAGCGCGCGAGCCTCATGGTATCGCAGCAGTATGAGCGCGAGTACGTCTGGTCGAGGACCTCGAAGGGGCCCGTGGACGGGGCCTGGGACTCGAACATTCCCGAGGGGTCGGCGCGGTTCCTGAACGTGCCGAGCAGGAGGAGGCCGTCGCCGCTCGCGGCGAGCACGCCGCTGCCGAAGACGTCGATAAGGGTCCTGCCGGTGCTGGCCGGTTCGGGAGAACCCTGCTGGGTGGCCGGGCTGCCGAAGGTGAAGAAGTTGACGGGCTGGCCGTCGGGGCTGACCGTGGCCGAGAGCGGGTCGAGGCCGAAGGCGTGCCTCGGGACGGAAAGGCGGGAGGCGAGCGGGGGCGGGGCGAGCGCGAGGGAGACGCGCCGCGCGGCCGCCGACTCCTCCGCCGTGGAGATCCGGTAAATCATCGCCCAGGCGGGGCGCGATGCGGCGGTGGAGAGGGAGCGGCGGAGGGGGCCGGATAGGCGGCGGAGGGGGCGCAGCATCTCGCCGGAGGAGGCGGTGGTGGATTTGATGGTGGTAATGCGAAGATTGATTGGCGTGAGAAGAGGGTACCTGCAGCCTTTTGGAAGGAGAAAGAGGGTTTTGGAAGGAGCTCTTTTGGAAGCGAGACGGAGAAGGGGACGCGAGGATTGGGGCTGGTTGGTTGGTTCACGAGGACATGGTTCACGCAGCTATGCCACAAAGGCTTTTCCATGTGCTTGGCGTGGACCCCATGTCGGTGGGTCGAACCGAACGGGCAGTCTGGAGCTCTCCGATGACCAAACACACTTGTTTTTCAAAAAATAAAAGACTGAACATATATGGTTCACGCAGCTCTGCCACGAAGGAAGATTGAATACACATTTGTTTATGGTAGTTCAACAATCTTTCATGCCTCTTCGCTGTCAAAAAAATAAAAAATAAATCTTTCATGCCTCTTTGGGAAGGACTCAAGACTTTCAAGTGGAAGACATGGTTCGATACTGTTTGCCATGAACACGACTAAGAGCACCTTTAAAGCGTGCTAAAAACGGCCCGCGCTACAAAAAAACGCATTTTAACGCACGCTTAACAAAACCGGGCGCTTCAACGGCCGTCCAAAAACCGCGCGTGTGGCATAAGTGCTTTCACGCACGGAGCGAAACCGCATCACACGCCGCTTATTTGGTGCTCCCGCTTCCGCACACGGAACCACTCGAGCGCTCGTGCCTCGTCTCCCACCTCCCTCCACCCCAGCGCCCGCGTCGCCGCCCTCGCCGCCGCCGCTCCACTCCTTTCCTACGGCTCTGTAGCTTCCTCCCCCTCCCTCTAGTCGCCGCCGGCCCTTGCGCTTGTCATTCCTTCGGCGAAAAGCGCGCGGCTGCCCACCGCTGCTCCGCACCCGCAAGGTGTTCGACAGAACGCCAATAAGGTATATATTGCTCAACCTATACATTTTTTTACATTAGTTTCATGCTTGTTGTTCGTAGTTTTTATATAATAGTTTAAATTCAGTATTGTAGATGGGTTCATCATATAATTCTTCCGAAGAAGAATTTGATATGGAAGAGAAGAGGACCTTGCAATCATCCTAGCTATGCACATCAATAAAAAACTGAAGCACGGTGGTTCGGTTATGGGTAGGCAGGAAATTTGGAGGAACGAGATCGATGCCGACAACAGATCAATGAGGTATTATTTTGTGGAGAATCCCACATACCCTGAGTCGTATTTCCGGCGTCATTTTAGGATGAGCACCGGGTTGTTCAGGCGCATCGCGGAGAAACTAGCGAGCCATGATCGTTTTTAAGCAAAGGAGGAACGCCGTAGGAGAACTCGGGCATAGCACCTTTCAAAATGTGACAGCCGCTTTGCGTATGTTGGCATACGGTATTCCGGCTGATCTAGTTGGTGACCACTCAGGCGACAGCTAGGAAAGATGTGGAGAGAGCATTTGGGATTTTCCAAGCCCAATTTGCTATTGTGAGAGGACCGGCTAGATTTTCGGATCAAAAGATCCTTTGGTACATCATGCACGCTTGTGTGATCATGCATAACATTATCATCGAGAATGGACGTGGCCAAGATTTAGACTACTCTCAGTACAAGCTCTTGGGACATTGTAGGATCACTAGAAGTGTATGTCTAGAGGGGGTGAATAGACTACAAGCAGAAATTTAAAACTACCCCAAGCATAAGACAAGATGTTAGCAGTTTTAGTATACATAATTAGTCTATGACACCCAAGACATGCAAGTCATCAAGTATAGCAGCGAAAAGTAAAGACATTGCACATGGAAGTAGGGAGTAGAGATAAAGAGATCAAATGCATGAAGGACACAAGATTTTTCCCGTGGTTCCGATAGGTGGTGCTATTGTACATCCACGTTCATGGAGTCTTCAACCCACGTAGGGTAATGGTCGTGAGAGTCCATGGAGGGCTCTACCCATGAAGGGTTCCACGAAGAAGCAACCATGGCTATACCATGACGGCCTACGTCCACGGAGGACTAGCCTTACTCAGGGTAGATCTTCACGAAGTAGGCGATCTCCTTGCCCTTACAAACTTCTTGGTTCACTCCACAATACGAAGTAGGAGTCTCCCAAGCGACACCCAACCAATCAAGGAGGCACCACCCTCCAAAAGGTAATAGGCTCGGTAATGCGATGAACTCCTTGCTCTTGTGCTTCAAGATGATAGACTCCTCAACACACAATTACTCTCTCATAGATTTGGCTTGGTAGAAGAGATTAATTGGGTGCAAAGCAACTTAGGGAGGCTAGAAATCAAGATCCATATGGTTGGAGTGGAAGATCTTGACCTCAACAAAAGGGTAGGTGGTTCTCTCTCAGAAAATCAGTATGTATGAGTGGGGAACAGTTCTGAGTGCTTCTCTTATGAGTGAGTGGCAGTGGAGGGGTATATATAGGCATCTCCAAAAACCCAACCGTTACACACAAAATGACCAACTCGGTGACACCGATGTGTTAATCTCGGTGGTACCGAAATGACCAAAAGGTGGCAACTTTTTTTTGACAATGGAAATTGCAGGGATTGGCCCCACAACATTTTATTGAAAAGAGCAAACAAAGTCATATGTATAGGTCCACAAGCGGTGGAAAAAGAAAAAATAAGCTAATCTACAAGGAGAACAGAAAGCAAAACATCCTCAAGGTGGCAGGAAAGCAATCCAGTGAAGAAGATCCTCCTTGTGTCTTGACTTTATCCTGTGTGCCATCATGGAAATATCATGAATGAATCCAGCCTTCCATCTGCCAAAAGATGGTCATATTTTTCTGAATTTTTTATCATTTCTAACCATCCAGATATTCCACCAGGTTAAAAAGACCACTTCTGCAAAGAAAGGTTTAGCAAACTCCTTTCTGGCATGGGCTGCAATATCCATCAAATTAGTACTGGAAGACCAATCAATCTGCAAGTAGTTCCAAACTCTGGCGCTGAAATTGCATTGGAAGAATAAATGATTTATATCCTCCAGAGAGCTAGATGTACATAACATGCATTCAGGACCATCCTCAATTCGTCGGTGCCTCTGCTGTATCATGTCCTTAGTGTTGACTCTATCCATAATCACTAGCCATGCAAACACTTTGATGGACATAGTACAACAACTTTTCCAAATCCAATTCAGAATAGGGTTTGTCACAATGGGCCTATGAACCAAATCATAATACTTCTTAGTCGTATATTGAGACTTTTTACTATCATTCCAAGTCCAGCAGTCAGGTAGTATTCTATCTCCCACAAGGTTATCCAGGCATTGGGACAAATCTTGTAGCTCCACAAAAGCCTGTTTAGATATAGGCAACTGGAAGAGGCTCAAAATGTTGTCAGTGCTGAGAACCTGTTGGACTAAGATGTTCTGGTCCAGACAGTAGGAGAAGAGCCTTTTAAATTTATCTTGAAGTTGCACCCTGCTGTTATTAGCCCATCTGTCCTTCCAAAACAAGACAATATCTCCACTGTTAACTTGAACTACAGACACAGTTTTGAATTTATCCATAAGTTTGGAGACATCTCTCCACCAGAAGGATCCACACAAAGTAGTGTCATGGGGAACCCTACCATAGTAGTAAGAATTCTAGATTAGATGTACCCATGGGATATCCTCCTTGTTGTAAAACTTGTTCGGATGTTTAAGCAGAAGTGCATCATTTTGCAGACCTAGGTTCATAATTCCCAAGCCCCCCTTGTTCTTGGGTCTGCAAACGAAAGGCCAAGCAGCCAAAGAGTGTCCAGTGTCCTGTCCATACTTCCTCCATAGACACTGCCTCTCTATCCTTTCCAATTGTTTCAGAATACCAGGTGGAATTTGTAAGCTACATAGGAAGAACATTGGCATTGAGGATATTACAGAATTGAGCAGTTGCAATCTTCCACCCTGGGGCAGGAACCATGAACTGGCAGTAAGCCTCCTTTCCATGCAATCAACCAAAGGCATGAAATCAATGATCCTGGGCCTAATTGTTCCAAGTGGCAAGCCAAGATAAGTAAAGGGCATAGTCCCAATTTTACATCCAAGAACAGTGGCCAGTTCCTCAGCCAGGATACTATGCACATTGATGGGAATCATTGAGGATTTGTGAAAGTTAATTTTTATCCCTATTTATTGTGAAAAAATCATAAGGGGCTCTTTTAGAACCACCAATTGATCTCTATGAGCATGTATAAATAAAATAGTGTCATCAACATACTGCACCATTGGGAAGTTTGGATCATGTGATGGGATTGGTATTGAAAGAAGACCACTATGAACCATATTATTTAACATTGACTAGAGAATATCAGTTGCTAAGAAAAATAACAGAGGAGACACATGGTCTCCTTGCCTAACCCCACATTTGCATTTGAAGTGCCTCCTAGGAACTCCATTGACCAGCACAAAAGAAGTGCCAGAGGATAATTGCTCTTTTACCCAAGAAATCCGCTTTTGGGGGAAGCCATTGGCCTGCAAATTGGATAAAATAGCCTCATGTTCAATAGAGTCAAAAGCCTTCTCAAAATCCAGTTTGAAAAGGATTATGAGCCTTCTTGACTGCTTGCATTGGTGAATATACTCAAAGATCCAGGCCAGACAATCCTGAATTGTCCTTGTTTTAATGAACCCATACTGATTCTTGTGTATGCACCTCAAAATCTCGTGTTGAAGCCTATTGGAAGCCATTTTGGTCAACAACTTGAGACCAAAGCTAGTAAGGGATATTGGCATGTAATTACCCACTCCCTCAGGGGTATTTGATTTGGGAACCAACACAATAAAGAATCATTGATGTTCTCCAGCTTGGCCCTCCCTGCATGAAACTCCTGTACCAGTGTGAGAAATTCAGGAGCAATAATGTGCCAGCACTTCTTGAAGAACAACCCATTAAATCCATCAGGCCCTGGTGACTTTTCCATTGACATCTCCTTCACTACCTGCTTAGTTTCCTCTTTTCCAAAAGGTTTCACCAGCACATCCAGATCAGGAACCCTCTGAATGAGATTATCCAAATCAAGACCCATATTAATACCCTTGGCATGGCCCATTATCTCCTTGAAAGCTTTATGAAAAGCATCAGCAATGTCATCATGCTGAGAAGTGACAGGCCCATCCTCCAGAGTCAAAGAGGCAATGGAGTTTTTCCTATGTCTCTCAGAAGCCATAGCTCGGGAAAACTTGGAGTTTTCTTCCCCTACCTTGATATATCTAATGGTGCAACTCTCTCAGAAAATTTGATAGGATAGGTATGGAATAGTTCTGAGTGCTTCTCTCCTGGTAGGTGGTGGTGAAGGGGTATATATAGGCATCCCCCAAAATCCAACCATTACACACAAAATGACCAACTCGATGACACCGATGTGTTAATCTCGGTGGTACCGAAGTGATCAAAAGGTGGCAACTTTTGAATATCGGAGAGACCGATATAGGAATCTCGGTTGCACCGATAAGGTGACCAATGGTCAGAATGTCCAATCTCGGCGAGGCCAATTCAACAATCTTGGAGGGACCGAAATTGTGAACTTGCGTAACAGAAAGTTGGCAGCCTAACTCGGTGGCACCGAATGCAGAATCGGTTGCACCAAAAAGCTAGGGTTTGGCTGAGTCTGTCTAGGGTTTGGAATTAGTGGCACAGAATGTAGAATGTTGGTTGCACCGATTTTGAATATTTGGCTTTGGACAGACTTTTGTGGAAGAGCTTGTGGGTGTATGTGGTGACTATCATTTGTGCACGTATGAGCATTTTGTTCACCAACAAAACCTTACCCCCTTTTAATAGTATTGGCTTTCCTATGGACTCAAAGTGATTTCTCACAAATATAAAATGTAGAGTCCTCTTGCTTGAAGCTCGGACAATGCCATTCCTTCTCCTTCTTCTTCATGGGGATACTCTTCACACTCCTTTTTGCCAACCCATCTCTCTCTATGGACTTTATCTGAAATACACTAGGTAAAATTATTAGTCCATGTCACACCCTATATTTTGGCACATTGTCATGTTTGGTTTTATAAAATTTGGAACCAGTTAAAACTTTTGGAGTGAATGCTTGTTTGATTTGATGCCTGTTTGATTGCTTGGATGATCATGTTTGGCACTATTAGGTTCTACCTCTCTCCACCTTCATCTTCCCTAACCCTAACACCCTGCCCTATGATCATACCATGTGAACTGAGCTCAAAAATATTTTTATCAAAACTCATTTTCACCAAAGGTTTTTTTCAATTTAGGTTTACTAAAACCCTTGAATTGAGGTTTGAACTACAAGTCCTCAATTTAGGTGAATCCTTTCCTACAAAATGAATTATTTGGAATCTAATATATATATGACTTCTCAAACCACCAAATATTATTTTTAAAGATTATTTTCATATTTTATTTAAAGGCTTTTTCTTAAGGCTAGAAATGGCTTTTCCTAAGGGAAAATTATTTAAATGCTTTGAAAATATTTGAGAAAATTTAGAGAAACTTGCGGGACATATATTTTCCATATATATGAGGTTCAACACAAGGGCTTGATCATAACATGGGAAAAACCCCTCAAAAGCCTTTCTGTTCAGATTGAACTTTTGGAATGTTTCTATAAGAAATATTCTTAATAAAATCCAGGAAAATTCTAGCAAGTCAACACCATCATAGGTGATGATCTTGCAAAGATTCATCTCAATACAAGTTGGTTTGCTTCATCAAACCAACCCAAAACCATCTCTGTCCAGATTCAAATTAGAACAACTTTACATTGTGAAGTGTCCTCCCTTGGCCTCAAACTTTGTGGGCATGCTCTAATGGCCAAATAGTGATGATACACTAAGTGGTGCATCAAGGGTTAAAGCCTAACACCTTTGAATCTATAGAAAACAGATTCTGCCCATTTTTAGGTTTTCCCTAAGTCCCATTGTGAACCTTCTTCAAACCCTATCAAACTTGGTGATAACACTTGTTTTCTATCACCCCTTGACTCTATCAAATCTCAAGCTAATCCAGGTTCATTTGCTTGCCATAACCATCATCAAACACCTTCTGCCAGAAATGTAAAAATGACTTTTTCACCTCTTAACTTTTTACCCTTGGCCCCTCCTTTTTACCACAACTCACTAGTACTGTAGTGCACCTCCAGTAACTTTATTTGGCCAAGGTTCAATGCTTAGATGGGGTAAAAAACCATTTTTACCATCTGGACAACATGGCCAACACCCATTTTACCTCCCCCTCCTCTCACCTCTCCTCTCCCTAGCCTCCCCTAGCTCCTAGAGCATCTTCAGATCATCCAAGAGCTACGAGACATGCAAGAACGCGTCCAGAGCACGCAAGCATGCCATGGCATGCCAAAGGCACGCTCTGGAGCGCGCTAGAGTGCATGTCCGCACTATAGCAGGAGCATCCCGAGGCCTCCCGACCGCATTGGGATGAGGGGAGCTGTCCCCCATATCCCCCTCGATGTCTGCGTCCCTCCAAACGGTCGGCCCCCTCCTCCCTCACTCTCCTTCTCCCTCCTCCGTGTGTGACCAATGCCGCCCGAACCGGCCAATGCAGGAGCTCGCACGCGCGCGCTCCTCCACTCCATCTCTCCCTTCCTTCGTACCTGGACCCCTCCTAGGAATGCCCTAGACAAGCCCAAGCTCGCCCCCTTGCTCTGTGCCGAGGGCTATGACCTTACCGGCGCACCACCGTGCAGTGGACCACGGGGAGGCTATAAATAGCCCCTCCTGGACCTCTCTCTCCCCTCTGGACCCTTCTCCCTCACCCATTAGAGCCCCTGTGCCACCCCGGAGAGCTCCCGAAGCCCTTGCGCTCGGGATCGAGCCGAAGCTCGCCGCGGCAACACCGCCGTCGATCTCCGGGTACAGAGCCGCTCAGGTCCCCATTCTCCTCCCGTTGGCCCTCCCTTGCCCTCCTGACTCGTTTCCCCCTCTCCCCCGTTCGTTTTGCAGGCTAGGATGGGCGTTCGAGGACGGTCCCGAAGCTCCTCCGCCGCGGCCTCCTCACCGCCGACGACCCTGACCACCTCCGGTTCTCCCTCCACCTGTAGTGGAACGGCCGGTCGACACTCGACCCGTTCCCACTCCTTGCTCCCCTCGCCGTGCCGTGCTTCGTGGGTTGGAGAAGGACCTGACAGGTGGACCCCACCTGTCGGCCTCCCCATCGCCTCTCTCTCCCCTCTCTGTCTCTGGCCCGTGGGGCCCGCCCGTTAGGTTCAAACCTGGCACGGCGCGGGCACCGGTTCGCCTACGGGCTGATTGCTCTGGGCCGGCCCAGTTGCGGCCAGATCTGGCCCAGAGCACAGTGGCCCTTATCTTTTTCTTTTTCTACTGGTTTTCCAAAAATTCCACAGGGAGATTTATTATTCCAATGTCCAATATTTATCCACCATAAATCTTCAAATATTGTATAGAATTTAATAGTGCCATTTGTACAATTTATTGAAAAACTTTTATCTACTGATTTATTCTAAAACCTCTTTTGGGCATTTTTAGCCTCTGTTTTAAATAGTTTTAAAAATCTTTATGACTATAAAACTCTAGACAAATATTTTTATAGTAGTGTGTAGTATTTAACAGAGTAGGTGAATATTTTTGTTGAATAGTTTGAGTGCTCTGTTTGTATGCTTGTTGATTTATTATCATTTATTTCGCGACGATAGATTGCGCCGTTGACGAAGAAGTTGGACTCGAAGACTTCGAAGACCCCGAAGACTTTGTTGAGCCAGGCAAGCATCCCCTTGACCATGATACAAAACCCTTTTTATTGCATGTCATATAGCACCTTACTTTCGGCATATCAATCATGTGTTGTGGTGGTTTCCCCTTCGGTGGGATGCCTCCGGTACTTTCCGTTGACACTTGCATCGGGCACGACCCTACCACCTTATGAGGGTTGTGCGGGTGGGAGTAGATAGGTCGCTAGAAGATGCTACGCAAAGTGGGATAGGACTTATGCATGGTGATACCGAGAGAGGTGTGTTTTCAAATACTCTTTCGAAAACCCCGTCGGGCGCCACTAATGCCCGAGGGAGATGATGATAAGATGGGTGACCACTTGAGAAAGAAGTGGTGTGCCGGAACAAGTGAGTATGTGTGTGTGTGTGCGTTTTCGAAAACGGAGAGTTCTAAGGTCTGCTGACCGTCCCAACATTACATGCGCAACCACGATACCCCTTATGGGACGGGGCTTTGTTCATTACTATGGTTGGAGCTAGCAAGGAGCCCGCATTACTAGTGGCAAGAGTGAAGTGGTCACTCTTGAGACGGGGTCGTCCTTGAGTGGAAGGTCATGCGCTGTCTTTATAGGCACCGGGCACACCATTGCGTGCCCTCATCACTACTGGAATTCAATTATTTGCCGTCTGCCAGGCCTTTGCCGTCGGCTGACACATGGCAAAGATGCTCTTTGTCGTCCGCTGTCACAAAGCAGACGGCAAAGAACTGACACATGGAAAAGGCACTATTTGCTATGTGCCTGTTCTTTGCCGTCAGCCCCCAGACGACAAAGAGAGCCAGGGCAGACGACAAAGAGCTAGGGTGGGTCCCACCGGACCTTGGCCCTGGCCAGGTCCAATCAGATGGGGTCTTTGTCGTCCGGCCCCCTTTGCCGTCGGCCCTTCCCCTATTCGCCGCCCGTGGGCGGACGACAAAGGGGATGCCCTACTAACGGACGCCCCCCACTCCTCTCTCTCTCACTCCTCTCCCTCTCACTCTCTCCTCCCTCGCTCCCAGCGACCGCCGCCGCCAGCCCCGACGTCGCCCCTCCCCCGGCTGCCCCTCCCCCACGCCACCAGCCGCCGCCCCCGCCCACCTGCTCCCTCCGGCCGCGGCCCTCCTCCCACCTCCCTCTCGGCGGCCGCCCCAGCCCCACCTCCCTCCCAGCCGCCTGCGCCGCCGCCCCCTCCCACCTGCTCCCTCCGGCCGCCGCCCCCTCCCACCTGCTCCCTCTGGCCGCCTCCTCCTCCCACCTCCCTCCCGCCCGTCGCCCCAGCCCCACCTCCCTCCCGGCAGACGCCCCCTCCCACCTCCCTCCCGGCCGCCGCCCTCCTCCCACCTCCCTCCCGGCCGCCGCCCTCCTCCCACCCCCTCTCGGTCGCCGCCCCTCCCACCTGCTCCCTCTGACTACCTGAAAGTGCGTTATATCGGCTAGAGGGGGGTGAATAGACGATTTTTATAAATTCATCACTTGAGGAATTTCAACTTTGAGGAATTTGAAATGTGATGAATAACTAACAGCGGAATAAGTACTCAGTGCATGGAATTCATTGCAACAGCATATACATCGTGATGAATTAAAACATGCACAAGTTATGAGCAGCGTGATACAGGATAAGTAGTGATGAACAAGGTAACTTGAAGAATTTGAGGTGACGAGTCTTCAGTCAAATTCTTCAAACAGTAAAGATCAATTTCATCAACATTTGAATGAGGAATAGGTGAGTTGAGGAAATAGAACCAGGTAGCCTGATGAAGACAATGATTTGATGACCCAGTTCCAACTGTTGTGACAGTCGTACGTCTGGTTTGGAGCGGCCTGGTATTTAAACCAGAGGACACACAGTCCCAGGACACACAGTCCTTACCGTATTCTCCTTGAGCTAAGGTCACACAGTCCTTGCTCAACACTCATGGTAAGTCTTCAGGGCAGACTTCCAAAACCCTCACAAACTGGTCACCCGGCGATCCACAATTTACTGCTGGATGCTCTAGACCAAGGTCACTTCGTGATCCCCAATTGACTGCAGGATACACTAGACCATGACGCCTAACCGTTTGGAGGATACACAATCCTCAAAGGTAACAAGCGTCGGTTCCACACAGGAATTTCTTCAGTGATGCTCAATCACTTTGGGTTGGTGGTTTGATTATGGGGTTTTCCTCACTTTCGGACAAAAGCCCTCGGAGGATGGGATGCTCTCAAATGACAAGTGTCAGTTCTCTCTGTAAGCAGCCAACCAGCTAGTGGTTGTGGGGGGCGGCTATTTATAGCCGGGGGCGCATCCAGACATGATATGACATTAATGCCCCCAATGATATGACCGTTATGTGGATAGGAATGATTGGGGACAGCTGGCGCTAAGCACAACAACGGTCGGATTTTCGAACAGCGAAAGTCCTCAGACATATCATGTTCCTCACTTGTAGGTAATTTGCACTGGCAAATTCCTAACTCCTCAGTCAGAACAATTTCCTCAGAGACCAGAAGAACTTCTTCTCTGTGACTGAAGAATTTGACTGAGCTGTGAGAGATTTCCAAAGGCTTCACTCATATGAATGTGTAAGTTCAGGATATTGGAGTTGAGCATCGGTTGGGAATTTTCCTTAGTATTACCTCAACCCCCTTTAACAGTGCGGTGGTTCCTATGACTCAAGAAAAAGGAAATGAAACTATAAAAACAAAGTCTTCACGTTTCATAATCCTCGTTCATTTCTTCAAGGTCCACCGATTTCTTCAGTACAAAGTCTTCAGCAAAGTCTTCAAGACTTCACCAAAGTCTTCAGTTGAAGACATTCAATTTTAGGGGTCGGTAATCTCCGTTAGTATCAACCTCCTCATCGACTTATAGAGCCTGTGTACACTCTCGAACACATTAGTCTCTTAACCTATAAGTCTTCAACACACCAAAATCACTAAGGGGCACTAGATGCACTAACAATCTCCCCCTTTTTGGTCTTTGATGACAAATAGGTTAAGTTTTCAACGGGAATTAAAGATATGAAGTGAAAGTGCAGAGTATGAGGAAGTTGATTGCAAGATATAGATGAGCTCCCCCTGAAGATGTGCATCGTTGAGGAATTTGCTTTGGACTGGAATTGCACATAGCAGGTTGAAACATGAAGAACTCCCCCTATATCTTGTAATTCATACACGCATTTGAATATATGATATGAAGAATTTAAAAATGCATGAAGAAGATGGGGTCTGATGAAATTCAGCATGCATGCATTAAGGTGCTTGAGGAATTAAAAACATGCGAGGAAATAGTTTAGAAATGCCAGACCACCATCGGACTTAAGTTTACAACTCAATCAAAAAGTATCAAAAGACGAGAGTTGTAGCTTAAACAAAACAGCCCATATAGATAGAGACCCGCTTGAAGACTAACTCAAATTCTCTCCCCCTTTGTCATTGAAGACAAAAAGGGACGAAAACTGAGAACTAACGTCGAGTGAAGAAATTCATCTTGTCGGTGAAGGAGCGTCAGTGTAGTCGGGATCGATTGTCGAAGCAGGGCCCGCAGCAGTGTCTTCAGTGTCCTCAGCATCATCCGAGTCGCGTGATGAGGAATATGAACTCGCGACCATCTGAGGAACTTGAACTTTCTTGAACTTCTTGGGAGGTTGACGAGCCCAGTCAAAGTTTTCTTGAAGATTCAGCTCATCAAGTTCATCAGGAGGTAAGACAGCTAACATAGTGGCCCAAGTGCGCTTGAAGATTTGATGAGCATAGTAGTGATTCTTCTTCACAGAGTTCTGAGTGACAGTCATGTTGTGAAGAATTGCACCCAACTGGCGCTTGACCCACTTGTGATTTCTGTCCACTTTCTGATGAAGACTGAGGAGAAGTGCTCGATCAGTCATCACACGAGGTGCGGTGGCTTGAGGTTTTGGGGCTGAAGCTTTTGCAGTGGAGTCCTGAGTGGCAGAATCATCATTTGTAGAGTAGGAGGCAGCTTGACGAAACTGGCCATCCATGGGTCGAGTGGCTTCATCAATAATATCCTTGCCTTTGCCTTCAGCAATGGTAGTCTTGAGGACTTCAATAGGCGGAAGAAAGGCAAAGTGGTTCTGAAAGTCTGCTTTGAATGGTACAGAAGTCTTGGTCCTGAGGAAATTCATGATCCAGGGAGCAAAGATCTTCAAATCAAAAGGAGCCACGGCAGACTGAGCAAGGGATCGCATGAAGAAATCATGAAAGTTGATGGGAATCCCATGTATGATGTTGAATAGCACATTCTTCATGATTCCCTCAACAGCTTCATCATCAGCGTTATGCCCTTTCTGAGGACATATGGTATGGGTGAGGATCCTGTATACTGTCCTTGGCACATATAGCAGGTCCTTTACGGGGAAGACAGTCCTTGAAGGCTTTCCTGGTGCCAATTTCTTCATGAGCACATTCATCAACTGGTTTGGCACAGGAGGATCATTGAATATGCAACAATATTCCTCTGATGGAATTTGAAGTGGCACAGTTTGAAGCAATTCAGATGCAGTTGCAGTATAGTGCTTTGAGCATGTCATCCAGTCAAGCACCCAAGAGTTGATGTCAGATGCATTTCCACTGATGAATAGGGTGGCGTAGAACTGAAGGATTAACTCCTTGTTCCAGTCACATATGTCCACACAGAATGGAAGCAATCCAGCATCATAGAGGACTTGAAGAACTGGGGTGTATGAAGGAATGGATTCCATGTCTACGTGAGGAATATGGTGATGCTCAAATATTCTCTTCTTCTCACACAGCACCGAGGCATAGTAGTTCATCTGAGACTTGGTCCAGAACCTTGAGTGTCCATCACGAGTACTGTCATATGGGTTCAGACCAGTGACGAATATATGCTCATTGAAGAAGTTTGTTTTGATGAAAGTGGGACGGCCAGTGCCTTTGAATGGCATGCGCTGCATAGGTTGCAGATTTGGCATGGTGGTCCCTTTCACTTCTTCAGCAATATGAGGAATGACCTGGAGATCAAGTTCCTCAATGCCTGGAACTTGTGTTGTTGGAGCATCATCTGTGATCTGAACATCTTCATCTTCTTCATCAGCTACAGCCACAGGAGGTTCATCAGTAATCTGAGCATTGATGTCTTCAGTAGTTTGAAAATCCTCAGGATTTGGAAGATACAGAGGCTCAGAATCTGTTTGGACATCTTCAGTAGGCTCAGACATTGGAGGGATGACAGACAACGCAGTTGGTGGTGATGAAGGATGAGCAGCTTCCCATAATTCATCATGGATGACTGGTGTGGTGCTACCAACATCGATGTCTTCATCCATGAGTTCATCGGAAGCAGAGTCTTTCTTGTACTCGAGCAAGAGCATAGGTTGAGGAGGTGAAGATATGTCTTCAACCTCGATTTGTTCATCCATCTGTTCTGTGGAAGCAGCAGAATGGATATCTTCTTCTTCTGGAGGAATGACGTATTCGACTCAGTAAGGAACAATCTCACGTGATGGTGCTGAGGAAATTGGAATGGCATTGAATGGCACTATTGAAGAACTTGGCAAAATCTGCAGCCGCTTCTCAGCAGGTGCTTCAAGGTCGGATGCCTTCCTCTTGAGGGTTGACATCTTAGCAGCATTGGTTTCATCAGGCACCGCAGAGTCTTCGGCTGGCCTTTCAGTTTCTTCAGGCACAACAGTTGTTGGCCTGGCAGTTTCATCAACGTGCTGAGTTTCATCAGCAACATTGGCAGCAGCTTCTGGTGCAGAAGCAAAGGCATTGGTAGGAGGGGCTTCAACAGGTACTGATTCCTCAGTGGAGTGAGGAATTTCAGGAGCTGATTCCTCAGCTGTTTGAGGAACTTCAGCAGTTGAGGGTAGAGGAGTGGTGGAGCGTGCAGCATTGCGAGAAGCAGTGGATGTGTTGTAATCCTGCACTACAGCTTGGGAAACCTTGACAAATCTGTTCTTTGCCCTTGTCCATTCCTTGTCAAGCCTTGCTTGTTCCTCATTGAGGTTGTGAATTTCAGACTGAACCTTGACAAGCTGATTGGGAGTCAGGTTCATCACATTATCGCGCAGAAATTTGTCTTTGCGAGCTATGTTGGTCTTGGCCCTTTTGGCCTTTTCCCTCTTCCATTTCTATTCTGCAATGAAATGAGTGAGGACGTGATCCACATTGGGAGGCAGTTTCAGAGTAGAGAGAGGAGTTTGCGGATCCTCAAGCTAGATGTCGATGAAATCAAGAATGGTCTTAGGATCCAGCAGCAATGGAATGGAGCTATCCTTAGCAGCAGCAGCCTTCAGCTGACTCTGTCTGATGATTTCTTCAAGTTCATCATCATCAGCAGCACCATCATCATTCTCAGCCCTTGAGGAAACTTGGACAACTGACTTACTTGAGCTTGGGTGAAGACCCCTACCAGCTGATTTCTTCATCCTCAGTCCAGATGGACTGTTTGAAGACTTTGAATCTGAAGGGCTTGCAAAGCTTCTCAGTTTCCTCGTGAAACCCTCAGTCCTCTTGCATGTTGCCAAGTGGACTGGAGTTGAGGTTTTCTTCATAGCTGCTGAAGACTGAGCAGCCATGGTACCCGCAGCAGAGGCCTTAGGTTGAGGCCTTTTGGATTGAGGAACTTGCTGTGATGACTTTGAGGTTGAACAAATTGGTTTCACCGCAGACTTCTTCAGGATGGACTTCTTCGGGCCGCTTGAGGATGAACCAATAGTGGCAGCAGCGGCAGAGTCCTCGTTGAATTTCCTCACAGCGTCCTTGGCCTTCTTAGCCAATTTGGCCTGCTGCTTCTCCCATAGTTCGGGAAAGTCCTCACCAGTCTTGAGACTAGTGGGATCAGCTATTTGATTCCTTGCAATGGGAGGCTTGCTGCAGGGAGGCTTCACAGCAAATTTCATCATATACTTGGGAGTAACATAACGATACTCCTTCCATTCTTTTGCCCACCTGCGTTCAATTTTCTGCAGACGAATTTTGCGTTGCTTGGTCGTCTCTTTGCCATATGTTTCTTCGTCAGGCGTGCAGTAGTCGGCATAGATTTCATCAGGTATCTCAAACGCTGTCTGCACATCGGGTTTCTTTCCTCCTTTCTGAGTCCTGTTATCAGCCATTTTCTTCAACTGAGGATTTGGAACTCTTGAAGATTCTGAGGAATTATGAGAACCTAGTGATTCATCAGCAGACATATCTGTACCTGTGAACAGAGTATAGGTGCGAGGAATTTGAAGAGGTCATATGCGTTCTCAATTTTTTTGAAAGTTAACAGGTTTGAGGAATTTGACCATGGATGTCTTGAGGAGTTTCACTAAGTGTTCTTTGTCTCAGGTTCCAGAGTTGTACAAATTTTTGAATTCGCACAATTGAGGAATCTTAAGGAAAATCATTACTTAGAGAAAATCATCAAGATTGAGGAGATGTAAGGTGCTTGATAATTGAATCTATGACGAATAAACACCCTTTGAGGAATAGTAGGGTCAAATGAAGATCAAACCAAGGGCAGTAAAAATAAATTTAATTACCCTGATGAAGAACACGACAAACTCTGAGAAGAAATGGGGAGGCTCGTTCGTTCAGATCTTCCATGCCCTAACTTGGCAGAGGAAGAAAACTACAATGGCGGCGGGATGAAGATTTCCGCGGCCAGTGCGAGTACGACGATGACGAGGTTGAGGCAGTGAAGCTCTTCCTCTCCGGCGACGATGATTTCAGCGGTGGCGCTGGGGCAAGAGCTCGGGAGAGGTTGTGAAGGCAAGTAACCGAGCTCGGTTGGAGTGAAAGGGTATTTATAGAGAGAGTGAAAACTAGATCCGTCTGAGGACTTTGGACAGATTTACCCCTGACTCTTGCTCTCCTTGCGACAGGTGTCACCCACGTTTTGAGTAGTGGAGATATGGGGGGATCGTGGGTTATCCAGTCACAGGAATAGGAACGGTCTGAGCGGGAACCGCCGAAAATTTCGGAAGAGAGGTTTTAAAGTTTCCGTTCGCAAATTCTTCATCTGTCAAGGACACAGTGAAGACTTTGAACAGGTTTCAAAGTAGAATGCATATGAAGAATTTGAGAACAGACTGGGTTGAGTTTATCATAGATGGGGTATAGGGTCCGATCACATTCACTTAGATGAAAACCAACTGAGAAGAATTTAGCAATAAGTGAATGTTGTTGAGGACATTGAAACACTCATAGATACTTATAGTCAAAAGATAATAAGTCTCAAGGTTTTGAAGAATTTGAAAATTTGAGGAATTTGAACATTTGAAGAATTTGCAAATGATGAAAAATTCAACTTTGAAGAGTCTCAACTTTTGGTTGGTGGAGTTACCCACCGTATAAGAATGATGATTTTAGACACCGCGTACAATTGTCGTAGGGTTCTGAGAATCAAATTCTTCATTGATTTCTTCACACTTAGAGAGTTATTCTTCATAACTTTGAAGAAAAACGTTACTTCGTGTTTTGCACATCTAAGTCATCAATTTTGCATAAGTGTTATGATGTGTGTTCTTTTTCAAAGAACATTTGAGGATTCTAAGATATTTAGCTCACACCGCAACTTGGAAAATCTCTTTTCATCCAAGGGCTTTGTGAAGATGTCAGCCAGCTGTTCTTCAGTGGGAATGTGGTTGATGAAGATGTCACCCTTGAGTACATGATCTCGAAGAAAATGATGACGAATCTCGATGTGCTTGGTCTTGGAGTGCTGAACTGGGTTGTACGCTATTTTGATGGCGCTTTCGTTGTCACAGTAGAGTGTCACATTCTTCAACGTGATGCCGTAGTCCTTGAGGGTTTGCTTCATCCATAGTAACTGAGCACAACATGAGCCAGCAGCAATGTACTCAGCTTTTGCTGTAGAGAGTGACACATAGTTCTGCTTCTTTGAGGACCAACATACTAATGATCATCCGAGGAAATGACATGTGCCTGAGGTTGACTTGCGATCCACGCGATCTCCAACATAGTCAGCATCAGAGTATCCGACGAGGTGAAGATTTGAGCCCTTGGGATACCACAATCCTAGCGTTGGAGTGTGAGCTAAGTATCGAAGAGCATGTTTCACAGCCTTATGGTGTGATTCCTTCGGTGTTGCTTGGAATCGAGCACACATGCACACACTTAGCATTATATCAGGCCTAGATGCACATAGATACAATAAAGAGCCAATCATGGAGCGGTATACCTTCTGATCGAAATCTTTACCATTTTCGTCAGTGCAGAGGTGTCCTTTTGATGGCATGGGAGGTTTGACGCCTTTGCAGTCTTGCATGTTGAATTTCCTCAGAACATCTTTGAGGTACTTCTCTTGTGAGATGAAGATGCCATTGTTTTGCTGATGAATTTGAAGACCTAAGAAGAATTTCAATTCTCCCATCATAGACATTTGATATTCTTCACTAATCATATAGGCAAATTCATCACTGTAACGTTTGTCAGTACATCCAAAGATAATGTCATCAACATATATTTGACAGATGAATAATTCACTGCCATAGGATTTTGTGAAAAGAGTTGGATCGAGTGAACCGGGTTTGAAGCCTTTCTTCATGAGGAATTCCTTCAGAGTGTCATACCACGCTCGTGGGGCCTGCTTGAGGCCATAGAGAGCTTTGTTGAGTCTGAAGACTTTGTCAGGATGCTTAGGATCCTCAAAACCTGGGGGTTGAGCAACATATACTTCTTCCTCAATCTTACCATTGAGGAATGCACTTTTCACATCCATTTGATATAAGATGATATTGTGATGATTAGCATAAGCAAGGAGTATTCAAATAGCTTCTAGTCTAGCAACAGGTGCAAAAGTTTCATCGAAGTCAATTCCTTCAACCTGTGTGTAGCCTTGAGCTACCAGTCGAGCCTTATTCCTCACCACAAGGCCATTTTCATCTTGCTTGTTGCGGCAGATCCACTTGGTACCTATGATGTTATGTTTGCGAGGATCTGGTCGCTTGACAAGTTCCCATACGTTATTGAGCTTGAATTGATGCAATTCCTCTTGCATAGCTTGAATCCATTCTGGCTCCTTGAATGCTTCATCAACTTTGGTGGGCTCTATGATAGAGACAAAAGAAAAGTGCCCACAAAAGTTAGTTAAATGAGAAGCCCTAGAGCGAGTGAGAGGACCTGGTGCATTTATGTTGTCGATGATTTTGTCAATCTGCACTTCATTTGCTACTCTTGGATGTGCAGGTTGAGTTGTCTGATGACTTTCATCAGCACCACTTTCTTCAGGAATCCTTGCATGAGAGTCTTCACCATCTGGGATGATTTCTTCAGTGGGAATAACATCTTCAGTGGCCTTTAGCTTGATGATTTCTTCAGGAGTCTGTTCATCTATCATAGAAGGTAGGTGCTCTCTTTGCGAGCCATTAGTTTCATCGAACCGCACATCTACAGTTTCAACAACCTTGTGATGATAGGTGTTGAAGACTTTGTAGGTGTGCGAGTTCTTTCCATTACCAAGCATGAAACCTTCATGTGCTTTCGGTGCAAATTTAGAACTGTGATGAGGATCTCTGATCCAACATTTTGCATCCACTATCGAGGACCCACTTAGTACCTTTTGGAGTATCATCCTGCAGATGAATTAGTACAATTTACGAACTCATATGCTTCAGAATGAAGAATATGACATCAATTTCATCAGATAGAACTTCATCACACAATATAGCAAGAAATGTGAGGACGTGAGAAATGAGGAATTCATTTCATCATGGTTAGCTTGCGTCCTATCAAGCATTTCTTCAGGTCTCCAGCAAGTTCATCAGATGTTCAAATTCATCTGGAGACCTGACCCTGCAATAAATGATTAGTTTGATTTCTTCACCACCCACATTTCAAGGGGTGGCAAAGAGTTCATCATCCTGCGAGCACCATAAGAGAAGGAAGGCATTGACGCAAGTGCGCTCCGTTTCACAGGTCGAGGGTTAGAGTATTCATATGAATAAGCAGAGAAATTCTTCGAAGATTTATGAACATAACGGTTTGAAGAATGATGCATATATTCATAGCTCTTAGGTTTTCCCTGTGAAATAGAAGCATTAGCATGAGAATGATGATTTTGACCATCTGAGGAATTTGGTCCACTTGAGGAATTTGATCTGGTGTTCCTTTTCTTCACCAGTGGTGTCGTGAGGACATTCACTTGAAGATTTTGTAGGTAGCTCTTGGGAACCTAGATTTTCTTCAATGCAAAGTCATTCCTGCAGTTAGTACCAACAAATCTAGCAAATACTTCACCTTTCTAAGTTTTGAAGAATTTGAAGTTTGAGTCAAGTGAATCATCAAAGAAATATGAAGTTTCACATGTAAAGCCTGATAAAGTGGATGGATCTACAAAAGTGCCTTTTGCAGCAACCCATGAGGTTTTGGGATATTGCTCAGGTCTCCAGTATGAACCATCAGCGTTAAGTTTCCTCACAAAGGCAATACCCTCTTTTCTAGGGTTCTTGTTCAGGATCTGCTTTTTGAGAACATCGCAAAGGGTTTGATGCCCTTTGAGACTTTTGTATATGCCTGTCACATACAATTCCTTCAACCCTGCATTTTCGTCAGTGATACTTGTGGTATCCTCGGATGAGGAATTTGAAACCACTGGAATAGTTGAAGAATTTGCAGTAATAGAAGCATTTGAACATTCAGGTGAAGAATTTGCAGTTTCACGTTCGATGCATTTCAAACAAGGTGGGACAAATTCTTCCTGAGCGGTACTGATCTGTTGAGCCAGTAAGGAATCGTTTTCCCTTTGGAGATCCTCATGTGACACTTTTAGTTTCTCAAGATCTTGCTTTCTCTGAAGAAATTCATAAGAAAGCTTCTCATGATAGGCTAAGAGGTCATTATGATGACTCTGTAGGTTATCATACATTGTGTGAAGACTTTTGAGATCGACAGACAAAGTTTGAGTACGATCCACTTCACGGTTTAATAGATCATCGCTTTTGTCTAGCCTTTTCTGAAGCTTTTCAAGTGCACTTTGTTGTTTAGTGGCAAGCTTAACAAGTTTAGCATAGCTAGGTTTCACATATTCATCAGATTCTCCTTCACTTGATTCAGATGAGGAATGATGTTTTTGTACCTTTGAACCTTTTGCCATGAAGCAATAGGTGGGAGCGTAGTCATCATTGCAGACGTCAGAATTGTGGGAGCAGTCAGATTCATCAGCATTGAAGAAAGACTTGTTGGCGAAGGCAGTAGCAAGAGCAAGACTAGCAACACCAGATTCTGATTCTTCTTCAGAGTCTTCTTCATCATCATATTCTTCAGATTCTTCCTCAGAATCCATTTCTTTGCTGATGAATGCTCGAGCCTTTCTGGAACCATTCTTCTTGTGTCTTGAGGACTTTGAAGATGAGGATTTTGCAGATGAGGACTTTGAAGATTTCTTCTTTTTCTTCGAGTCATCAGAACTATCATCTTTGTATTTCTTTTTCTTCTTTGAGTCTTTTTCCCATAGAGGACAGTCAGAGATGAAGTGGCCTGGTTTCTTGCATCGATGGCATGTTCTTTTCTTGTAATCTTCAGAGGAATCTGATTTCCTCAAACCACTTCTTGATGAATTTCCAAATCCACCTCTTCTTGAGAACTTCTGGAATTTTTTCACAAGCATAGCTAGTTCCTAACTTAGTTCTTCAGGATCTCCAAGGCTGCTATCAGAATCTTCTTCTTCAGATGAGGATATTGCTCTTGCCTTCAGAGCACGAGATCTTCCATAGCTTGGTCCGTAGAGGTCTCTCTTCTCAGCTTGTTGGAATTCATGAGTATTGAGTCTTTCAAGAATATCAGCTGGATCAAGAGCTTTGAAATCTCCACGTTCTTGAATCATCAGAACCAAAGTATCAAATGAGGAATCTAGCGATCTTAGCAGTTTGTTCACCACTTCATGGTTAGTGATATCAGTGGCACCTAGTGCTTGAAGTTCATTGGAAATATCAGTAAGGCGATCAAACGTTTGTTGAACATTCTCATTGTCAAGCCTCTTGAAGCGGTTGAAGAGATTGCGAAGAACATCCACACGAGAGTCACATTGAGTGGAGACACCTTCATTCACCTTGGATAGCCTGTCCCAGATAAGCTTCGCAGTCTCCAGAGCACTCACTCTGCCATACTGACCTTTGCTCAGATGGCCACAGATGATATTCTTCGCTTGAGAGTCAAGTTGCTTGAATCTCTTCACATCAGCAGCTGTAACAGTGGGAGCGACAGGGGGCACACCATTTTCCACAACGTACCAGAGATCGTTGTCAATAGCTTCGAGATGCATACGCATCTTGTTTTTCCAGTAGGGGTAGTCTATCCCATCGAAGGTAGGACACCCCGCTGAAACCTTGATCATACCTGCAGTCGACATAACTAAAACTCCAAGTGGTTAAACCAAAATCACACAGAGACAGGGAGTACCTTCTCTGATACCAATTGAAAGTGCGTTATATCGGCTAGAGGGGGGTGAATAGACGATTTTTATAAATTCATCACTTGAGGAATTTCGACTTTGAGGAATTGGAAATGTGATGAATAACTAACAGCGGAATAAGTACTCAGTGCATGGAATTCATTGCAACAGCATATACATCGTGATGAATTAAAACATGCACAAGTTATGAGCAGCGTGATATAGGATAAGTAGTGATGAACAAGGTAACTTGAAGAATTTGAGGTGAGGAGTCTTCAGTCAAATTCTTCAAACGGTAAAGATCAATTTCATCAACATGTGAATGAGGAATAGGTGAGTTGAGGAAATAGAACCAGGTAGCCTGATGAAGACAATGATTTGATGATCCAGTTCCAACTGCTGTGACAGTCGTACGTCTGGTTTGGAGCGGCCTGGTATTTAAACCAGAGGACACACAGTCCCAGGACACACAGTCCTTACCGTATTCTCCTTGAGCTAAGGTCACACAATCCTCGCTCAACACTCATGGTAAGTCTTCAGGGCAGACTTCCAAAACCCTCACAAACTGGTCACCCGGCGATCCACAATTTACTGCTGGATGCTCTAGACCAAGGTCACTTCGTGATCCCCAATTGACTGCAGGATACACTAGACCATGATGCCTAACCGTCTGGAGGATACACAGTCCTCAAAGGTAACAAGCGTCGGTTCCACACAGGGATTTCTTCAGTGATGCTCAATCACTTTGGGTTGGTGGTTTGATTATGGGTTTTTCCTCACTTTCGGACAAAAGCCCTCGGAGGATGGGATGCTCTCAAATGACAAGTGTCAGTTCTCTCTCTGAGCAGACAACCAGCTAGTGGTTGTGGGGGGCGGCTATTTATAGCCGGGGGCGCATCCAGACATGATATGACATTAATGCCCCCAATGATATGACCGTTATGTGGACAGGAATGATTGGGGACAGCTGGCGCTAAGCACAGCAACGGTCGGATTTTCGAACAGCGAAAGTCCTCAGACATATCACGTTCCTCACTTGTAGGTAATTTGCACTAGCAATTTCCTAACTCCTCAGTTAGAACAATTTCCTCAGAGACCAGAAGAACTTCTTCTCTGTGACTGAAGAATTTGACTGAGCTGTGAGAGATTTCCAAAGGCTTCACTCATATGAATGTGTAGGTTGAGGATATTGGAGTTGAGCATCAGTTGGAAATTTTCCTTAGTATTAACTCAGCCCCCTTTAACAGTGCGGTGGTTCCTATGACTCAAGAAAAAGGAAATGAAACTATAAAAACAAAGTCTTCACGTTTCATAATCCTCGTTCATTTCTTCAAGGTCCACCGATTTCTTCAGTACAAAGTCTTCAGCAAAGTCTTCAAGACTTCACGAAAGTCTTCAGTTCAAGACATTCAATTTTAGGGGTCGGTAATCTCCGTTAGTATCAACCTCCTCATCGACTTATAGAGCATGTGTACACTCACGAACACATTAGTCTCTTAACCTATAAGTCTTCAACACACCAAAATCACTAAGGGGCACTAGATGCACTAACACCGCCACCCCCTCCCACCTGCTCCCTCCGGCCGCCGCCCTCCTTCGCACCCTGCCGCCCCGGCACCCCGGCGCCCTTCGGTATGTTTTTTTTGTTTTTTTTTTGTTTTTTTGTTTTGTTTTCTTCTTTTTTGCTGTTTAATTGTTAGATTATATTATGTATGTAGTTTAGTGCTAGGTTTAGTGTTAGATAAGATTAGGTTAGTGCTAGGTTTAGTGCTAGATTAGTTTAGTGCTAGGTTTAGTACTAGGAAGAATAAGTAGAAGGAGGAAGAAGAAGATAAGGAGAAGAAGAAAAAGTAGAATAAGTACTGGCCGACCCCCGACGCCACTGACTCCCGACCCCCGACCCCCGACGGCACTGACCCCCAACCCCCGACGCCACTGACCCTCGACCCCCGACCCCCGACGCCACTAAACCTCGACCCTCGACCCTCGACCCCCTACCCCCGACCCCCGACGCCACTGACCCCCAACCCCCAGCCCCCGACACCTCTTCGGGATCTTGTTGACCGAAAAGACCCTCGACCCCAACGGCAACGGGAGGCCCCATGGCTCGATCGCCATTGGAGACGGCCTTATACGTTGTCCTAGCACTCTCCGGCAGATAAAGGCACGCCAAACGAGCTCCTGTCCTGAGATAACACCTCGTCCATGGCCAGTCGAGCTCGCCATCGAGGTTAGTTTAATGGACTCAACTATCTTTCTACATTATGTTGTGCATGGGAACCAATATGATTACAATGCTAACAATGAGTTCTATTGCCGGCTGCTATTCTGAAGGAGAGAGATGCAATGCAGGCGGCTTTGGCGGAGAAGGATAAGGAGATGAAGGAGCTGGAGGAGAGGACAACTGCATTGCTGGAGGCGGAGAGGGCATGGAATGATGCGTCTAACAGGGTCATGTACGAGCTCTTCGTGGTGAGTTTCTTCTTCATATTATTTCAAATCTTGCATTTTAATGTCCGTTTCATTAATAACTAAAAAGTTTGACTTGTCGAAACCAAATGTACAGTCTATGTGCGAGAAGACCGGCCAAGTCCCTCCGGCGATGCCAGTCATTAACATGGCGGGGACGATGAGTTTCATTTCAATGCAATGATCTTAAGAGTGTCATCATGCTAACGACACATTGCAAACGATGTTTGGTGCAGAATATCTCCCAAAATGCATCGCACGACCCTTCTACAGTGGAGCGTTCTCCAGGGCAGCCTTCTCCAGGTGAAACAAGCCAGAGTCACCGTGCTTCACCGTCGTGATGACGATAATGGTATGTTTGGTGAGAAGAAGGATAAGAAGAGAAGAATAAGGAGGAGGAAGAAGAAGGAGAAGAAGGAGAAGAAGGAAGCGAGAAGCTCCTTCTCCTTCTTCTTCTCCTTCTTCTTTTCTTCTTCTTCTCCTCTTCCTTCTCCTTCTTCTCCTCTTCCTTCTCCTTCTTCTCCTCCTCCTCCTCCTCCTCCTCCTTATTTTTCTTCTCCTTATTCTCCTTCTTGCTTCTTGTCTTTCTTCTTCTACGTAGCATATTTTCCCCAAAAAAGACATAGTTAGCTAATTATCCTCCAAAATGACATAATTAGCTTAGTTAGTTAAACATCATAAGAAACCTGGTTAGCTCATTGAAATGACTAATTTATATCCAAAATGACATAATAAGGTCAAAATGGATTAATAATCATCCAAAATGACATAATTAGCTCCAAAAAGGCATAATTAGCTAATTTAGCTCGAAGAAGAGGATAAGAGGAGAAGAAAGAGGAAAAATGAAAAGAAGGAAGAAGAAGAAGAAGAAGAGAAGAAGAAGAGAAGAAGAAGGACAAGGAGAAGGAGGAAGAAGAAGGAGAAGAAGGAGAAGGAGGACAGAAGCTCCTTCTCCTTCTTCTCCTCCTTCTTCTTTTCTTCTTCTTCTCCCTCTTCCTTCTCCTTCTCCTTCTCCTTCTCCTTCTCCTCCTCCTCCTCCTTTTACTTCTCCTTCTTCTTCTCTTATTGCTTCTTCTCTTTCTCTTCTTCTACGTAGCTTAGACTCATCCAACAAAGACTAAATTGGCTAATTATCCAACAAAATGACATAATTAGCTTAGTTAGCTACAAAATGGCCTATTTAATAAAAAAATGACCTATACTTAGCTAATTATCCTCCAAAATGACATAATTAGCTCCAAAAAGGCATAATTAGCTAATTTAGCCCGAAGAAGAGGACAAGAGGAGAAGAAAGAGGAAAAATGAAAAAAAGTAAGAAGAAGAAGAAGAGAAGAAGAAGGAAAGGAGAAGGAGGAAGAAGAAGGAGAAGAAGGAGAAGAAGGAGGAGAGAAGCTCCTTCTTCTTCTTCTTGTCCTTCTTCTTTTCTTCTTCTTGTCCTCTTCCTTCTCCTTCTCCTTCTCCTTCTCCTTCTCCTCCTCCTCCTTCTTATTTTACTTCTCCTTCTTCTTCTCTTCTTGCTTCTTCTCTTTCTCTTCTTCTACGTAGCTTAGACTCATCCAACAAAGACTAAATTGGCTAATTATCCAACAAAATGACATAATTAGCTTAGTTAGCTCCAAAATGGCCTATTTAATAAAAAATGACCTATACTTAGTTAATTATCCTCCAAAATGACATAATTAGCTCCAAAAAGGCATAATTAGCTAATTTAGCCCGAAGAAGGGGACAAGAGGGGAAGAAAGAGGAAAAAGGAAAAGAAGGAAGAAGAAGATAAGAAGAAGGAGAAGTAGAAGGAGGAAGAAGAAGGATAAGAAGGAGAAGGAGGAGAGAAGCTCCTTCTCCTTCTTCTTCTCCTTCTTCTCCTTATTCTTGACCTTCTTCTTTTCTTCTTCTTATCCTCTTCCTTCTCCTTCTCCTTCTTCTTCTCCTTCTTCTTCTCTTCTTGATTATTCTCTTCTTGCTTATTCTCTTCTTGCTTCTTCTCTTTCTTCTTCTACGTAGGTTATTTTCCCCAACAAAGACATACTTAGCTAATTATCCTCCAAAGTGACATAATCAGCATAGTTAGGTAAAAACATCATAGGAACCTTGGTTAGCTCATTAAAATGACTAATTTAGATCCAAAATGACATAATAAGGTCAAAATGGATTTAATAATCATAGTTGGCTACAAACTGACATATTTTACCCAAGTTAGCTCTAGAATGGCCTATACTTAGCATGGCTTCCACCTAAATGACAGAATTAGCTTAGTTAGCTCCAAAATGGCCTATTTAATAATAAATGACATATACTTAGCTATTTATCCTCCAAAATGAAATAATTAGCTCCAAAAAGGCATAATTAGCTAATTTAGCCCGAAGAAGAGGACAAGAGGAGAAGAAAGAGTAAAAATGAAAAAAAGGAAGAAGAAGAAGAGAAGAAGAAGGAGAAGGAGAAGGAGGAAGAAGAAGGAGGAGAAGGAGGAGAGAAGCTTATTCTCCTTATTCTTGTCCTTCTTCTTTTCTTCTTCTTCTCCTCTTCCTTCTCCTTCTCCTTCTCCTTCTCCTTCTCCTCCTCCTTCTTCTTTTACTTCTCCTTCTTCTTCTCTTCTTGCTTCTTCTCTTTCTCTTCTTCTACGTAGCTTAGACTCATCCAACAAAGACTAAATTGGCTAATTATCCAACAAAATGACATAATTAGCTTAGTTAGCTCCAAAATGGCCTGTTTAATAAAAAATGACCTTAACTTAGCTAATTATCCTCCAAAATGACATAATTAGCTCCAAAAAGGCATAATTAGCTAATTTAGCCCAAAGAAGGGGAAAAGAGGAGAAGAAAGAGGAAAAATGAAAAGAAGGAAGAATAAGAAGAAGAGAAGAATAAGGAGAAGGAGAAGGAGGAAGAAATAGGAGAAGAAGGAGAAGGAGGAGAGAAGCTCCTTCTCCTTCTTCTCCTTTTTCTCCTTATTCTTGACCTTCTTCTTTTCTTCTTCTTCTACTCTTCCTTCTCCTTCTCCTTCTTCTTCTCCTTCTTCTCTTCTTGCTTCTTCTCTTCTTGCTTCTTCTCTTTCTTCTTCTACGTAGGTTATTTTCCCCAACAAAGACATACTTAGCTAATTATCCTCCAAAATGACATAATTAGCATAGTTAGGTAAAAACATAATAAGAACCTTGGTTAGCTCATTAAAATTACTAATTTAGCTCCAAAATGACATAATAAGGTCAAAATGGATTTAATAATCATAGTTGGCTACAAAATGACATATTTTACCAAAGTTAGCTCTAGAATGGCCTGTACTTAGCTTGGCTTCCACCTAAATGACAGAATTAGCTTAGTTAGCTCCAAAATGGGCTATTTAATAATAAATGACCTATACTTAGCTATTTATCCTCCAAAATGAAATAATTAGCTCCAAAAATGCATAATTAGCTAATTTAGCCCGAAGAAGAGGACAAGAGGAGAAGAAAGAGGAAAAATGAAAAAAAGGAAGAAGAAGAAGAAGAGAAGAAGAAGGAGAAGGAGAAGGAGGAAGAAGAAGGAGAAGAAGGAGAAGAAGGAGGAGAGAAGCTTCTTCTCCTTCTTCTTGTCCTTCTTCTTTTGTTCTTCTTCTCCTCTTCCTTCTCCTTATCCTCCTCCTCCTCCTCCTCCTCCTTTTACTTCTCCTTCTTCTTCTCTTCTTGCTTCTTCTTTTTCTCTTCTTCTACGTAGCTTAGACTCATCCAACAAAGACTAAATTGGCTAATTATCCAACAAAATGACATAATTAGCTTAGTTAGCTCCAAAATGGCCTATTTAATAAAAAATGACCTATACTTAGCTAATTATCCTCCAAAATGACATAATTAGCTCCAAAAATGCATAATTAGCTAATTTAGCCCGAAGAAGGGGACAAGAGGAGAAGAAAGAGGAAAAATGAAAAGAAGGAAGAAGAATAAGTAGAGAAGAAGAAGGAGAAGGAGAAGGAGGAAGAAGAAGGAGAAGAAGGAGAAGGAGGAGGGAAGCTCCTTCTCCTTCTTCTTCTCCTTCTTCTCCTTATTCTTGACCTTCTTCTTTTCTTCTTCTTCTCCTCTTACTTCTCCTTCTCCTTCTTCTTCTCCTTCTTCTTCTCTTCTTGATTCTTCTCTTCTTGCTTCTTCTCTTCTTGTTTCTTCTCTTCTTGCTTCTTCTCTTTCTTCTTCTACGTAGGTTATTTTCCCCAACAAAGATATACTTAGCTAATTATCCTCCAAAATGACATAATTAGCATAGTTAGGTAAAAACATCATAAGAACCTTGGTTAGCTCATTAAAATGACTAATTTAGCTACAAAATGACATAATAAGGTCAAAATGGATTTAATAATCATAATTGGCTACAAAATGACATATTTTATCCAAGTTAGCTCTAGAATGACCTATACCTAGCTAAGTTCTCTCCTAAATGACATAATAAGGCTATGTAGCTCCAAGATGACCTATTCCACCTAACTTAGCTATTAAATGGCCTATACTTAGCTAAGTTCTCTCCGAAATAACCTATATATACTTCTCTTCTTCATCTAGTATTCTTCTTCTAACTTTCTTATTTGTCATTTTGCAGATTACATTCACTTCACGGGAAGCTTGGATTATATTGATGGAATGCTCGAATATGATTTCTTGTACCATGGCTTCACGCAAGCTTGTATTGAAACTATTGTAGTATATGGATATATATGAAACTTTGTATGCATATGGATGAAACTGGTGTAATATATGGTTTGGTACGGATGCAACTTGAATAATATGTATGTACTATGGATGAAAGTTATTTTAATATGGTTATGAGTATGGAAACAAATTTATTTCTGTCAAATATATATATATATATATCATGATTATTGTGAAAATTTCTGGATATAATAGAAAATAAAATAGGTGAGGGGGCTGTTTTGAGCCTTTGCCATGAGGTGGCAGACGGCAAAGGGGTGAGGGAGAAAGGCTGGGTCACCCCTTTGCCGTCTGCCCCCTCATGGCAAAGGGGTGAGGGCAGACGACAAAGAGGTGAGGGAGAGGGGCTGGGATGCCCCCTTTTCCATGAGGGGGCAGATGACAAAGGGGGGTAAGGGAAGATGGCAAAGGGGGTAAGAGAGGGGCTGGGATGTCCCCTTTGCCATGAGGGGGCAGACGGCAAAGGGGGGAAAGGGCAGACGACAAAGAGGAGAAGCCTGCCGTTAGCACTTAACGGGACAGCCTGTTGATTAGCCGTCCCATTTTATTTGCCGTCTGCCCCTCATGGAAAAGATTCTTTGCCGTCCGCCGTACAAAAAGCAGACGGCAAATAACCTCTTCACCGGATATTTTTTTGCCGTCTAGTTTGCCGTCAGCTAACTGACGACAAAGCCTTTGTCGTCCGTGTTTCCCCCCTTTGCCGTCAGCCATAGCAGACGGCAAATTCTCAGATTCCTGTAGTGCATGGATGATATGAGTGATGTATATCATGAGGGATGGCACCAACGAGTGGACTCTTTGTTTAGCATCACCATGGGAAAGGCATTGTTCGGGTGCTTACCTCGGGTATGTTATATACCGCGAGTCGTGGATGACACGGAAGTTCCCCGAGTCTTGTGGGTAAAGTGTGCAACCTCTGCAGAGTGTAAAACTATCCAAATAGCCGCGTCCACGGTCATGGACAGTTGGAGGTCCTTCTTAGACTACGTCTGAATGTTTTCACGGAACTTTGGCGTGAGTATGGGTGTGTTAGTGACAAGAGGTCACAGGAGTCAAGTCCGATGACTTGACATGAGAAATGAACTAAGTCCGATGACTTAGCGTGAACATGATGTGTTCAACTGATACCCATGATGGTATCGACAATGTTTTATCATGAATACTTGGTTAGTTTTTGATGCATGCTTACTATTACTTGATCATGCCACTGGCATACAAAATCAGCTTTCCGCAAATTACCTATAGTGCTATATCATGCATCATTATTGCCTCTTTCCACTCTTGGGTTGCTTGCGAGTACATTCAAAGTACTCATTGGCTTGCCACTGGTTATTTAATTGGCCAGGCATGAAAGAGCAGGAGTATGTTGAAGAGTTCGTTGGAGACGAACATTCGAAGTAGGACGCTTGCCAGTCTGAATGCCTGTAGGTTAAGGCAGATGGCATGGGTTCACGCTTTCGACGAAGATTTCCGCTGCTTGTTCTAGACTAAGTGTTTGGCCTGTGTGGCCCTATCTCTATAAGACTAAGACCCTCGTGGTCATCATTTGTGTAAGATGCTTAATGTGGATGTAAGACTCTTTTATTCAGCTTTTGTGTGTTCAGTGAGCATTGATCCCTGGGATCACTGTACACATGCATTCGGTGATCTCGACTTATGAGTCGGGGTCCCCACAGTCCAAGAGACAATGTATGTTGTCATCAATTATCAAAACCACCAAGGAAGCACATTGTGCTTTCAGACATCCCGGGTAAGTGCGGCGTAGTGCTGCGAGGGTGGCCCAATTTGCTGCTTCGTATAATGCTATTTGACGGCCCGAAGCGCATGACGATCTTCAAAGCGATCTCATCGAGGAGTGGTGGGAATGGAATGGCCGACAGAACACATGATGATGTTGTATTGTTGAACTATGTTGTCACACCCTATGTTTTGCCTCTCATGACTAAGTTAACATGACTCAAAAATTAGGGCCAATTAAAACTTTTTCTGTGATTGTGATGCTTGACTTGATTGATGATTGCTTGATTGCTTGTTGGTGCTCTATACTCATAAAACTCCCTCCTACTCTCAAAACTCTATTACTTGCTCCCAACTCTTGTCCAATGATAATGCCATATGAATAGTACCCAAAACCATTTTTATCAAATATTATTTTGGCCAAAAAGGTTTTATTCAAATTAGGTTTGCAAAACCCCTTGATTTGAGATTTGCACTGCAAGTCCCCAAATTCAGTGGATCCTTTTTCCCCAAAAACTTTATTTGGAACCTACTATGTATATGACTTCCCAAAACCATCAAATATTAAGTTTAAAGATTAATTTACTATTTTATTTAAAGGCTTTTTCTTAAGGCTAGAAATGGTCTTTTATAGGGAAAAATTATTTAAATGATTTAAAAATATTTTAGAAAATTTAGGAAAACTTAGTGGACATATATTGTCCATATATAGGAGTTTAAACACATGGTCATGTTCAAAATATTAGACAAAACCCTTCAAAACCATTTCTGCCTATTTCAAGCATTTGAAATATTTATATAAGAAATATTCTCAAATAAATCTTGGAAAATTCTAGCATATCACATATGATATATGTAGTCACCATGCCAAGTTTCATATCAATCCCAATTGTTTTGGTTCACCAAAATATCCCAAAACCATTCCTGTCCAGAGCCAAATTTGATCAACTTTACATTGTGAAGTATCTCCTATTGATCCCAACTTTTGTGGGCATGTTGTATTATCCAAATGATGATACTACACTAAGTGGTGCATCAAGGAGAATAGATTTGAGCCTAGATCTACAAAAACCTGATTCTGTTGATTTCTAGGGATTACAAAGTTTACATTATCAACTGTCTTCATTTGAGCTAAAAACTTGTGATCATGACCAAATGGACTTACCATTTACCCCTGGTAAATCTCAAGGTCATAGGATTCCCCTGCCTAGACCAATCACAGCACAAACACCTTCAGCCATAAACTTGTGGACAAGCAAAGTGGGCCCAAAAAGATTCTTCTTGCCCCAACTTTTTACCACAGTATATTCGAACCTCATTTTACCTCTAGTAACATTGCCATGCCCTCTGATCAATCATTTGGGGAGATAAATCCCGCATCCTCCCTCTATTTTACGATTGCAATACCTCTACTTTCCCCTCTCCCATTACTCTGTTCATAAAAATGCCCCCAAACCTTCCAAAGCATCATTTGCATCAACACAAACCCATATATGGCATACTCATGTGGGAAATATGAGCAGCACCTCTAAAAATAGATTTTGGTAGGAATTGTAGCTTTGAACTACAGGTACCTTGTGCATTGATCTCCCTGAGCTGAAAATTGGTGGAGATGTAGTCCTTCCTTAACCAAGACCACTAGACAAAGATTTATCCCCAATGCCCTCCATTACAAACCCCTTAGATGAGTCTCAAGTTTGCTACAAACCTACCCCCAATAAAAAAACCATATAACTAGCTCCATTTACCATGAGAATTCTTCCAATACTCTACTGCATGCGTGCCTCACACCCCAGACAGCTTTGGCCGACCAAAATGTCTCTCTGGACAAGGGTTGGCGTGGTGACCATGCTGCGGGCATGCACCAACGGCGCTCTGCCCCTTGAGCTTGTCCTGTAGCTCGTGTACGACCATGGAAGAGCATCAAAATGCGTCGGTGAATCCCTCCTTGCCTCCCATGCCCCTCCCCGGTGCTCGCTAAGCTCCAACTCCCCTCTGGCACGCGTGCTCGCCGCGCCCAAAGCGCATCCGAGGCCACCGGAGCTCTCTCTGGTTGTTCCCGTCCTTAAGACCCCTCCCCGAGCTCCCTCTCGCGCCCTTGGCTCTCCCCCACTCCCTTGGACCTCCCCAGACCGAGCTATCGGATCTCTCGTGCCCACCTCCTTCTCCCACGACCACCATGGTGCTGCCTCGGCCTTCACTCGATCCCGAGCCTCCCTTATGCTCCCTCTCCTCCATGACCAGCCTGGAGCCTTCCCTTATCCTCCTTGAAGCTCCTCCTCCGCCATCCTTCCACGAGGTCGCCCGTGCGCTCGGAGCCACGGTGGCCCGACGGCTCCCTGTGGCCATCCCGAGCCGCCGCTGCCATGGCCCTCCCTCGCGGGCGCGGTGTAGCTGGCCTGGCTCTGCGCACCCCCCTGGTGCTCTTCGGCGAGCGCGGCCTCGTCGGAGGGGATCGGAGCCGCCGAGGCGGGGCACGAGTGCGGGCTCGGCTAGCCCCTGCTGTCCTGTGTTTGAGTGGGAGGTAGGGGGAGGACCTACTAGTGGGGACCGCTTGTAAGTGACAGTGGCCCCGGGCCCCATCCGGTTAAGTGGATATGGCACGGGCACAGTGCGCTACCCCGCAGCGAAGGCGCATAGCCAAAAGCCACCTTCGACGTCGCCGGCCTTCCGCGCGGCCAGGATGATGGGCCAGCCTGTCTGCCTATCATGCGCCGTGTGCGCTAAATAGCGCACAGGTATAAGCCTTTTCCTTTTTGTATTATTTAATTCTATAGAGCTTGTAAAATCCATAAAATTCATAGTAGCTCCAAATTTAGTGATTCAAAATCCTAGATATTCCTAAAATCATTTCCTATCCAAATTTGTGCATTGCACATTTTTCCATAAATCTTTTCCGATAGTTCAAATTAAAATTTGAATTTGAACCATATAGAACCCCACTTTGCAAATTCCTAGGGAATTATTAGTAACTCCAAATGGGGCGATTCAAGTTCCTAGATGCATCGAAATTCATGCACTAAGTGGTGAGCATTTTTCCTTACACTTATTCTGCCATGTCAATTATTGGGCCATTTATTCATATGTGACCCACTTTGCAAATTCATAGGAAAATCATACCAACTCCGAATCCAGTAAATCCACTTCCCACACGTTTCTGAAATCATGCCCTATTTTATGAGTGCCTCCACTCATTTTTAAGAAAATATTTCCCATTAACATCTTAAAGGAATATCATTTCCATCATTCCCACCATTCAAAAACTTCTCCTTGATCCACATCCAATGAAACCTTCCTGATTATTTTACTTGTGACCCAAGGTGTCCAAGAAAAATGAAACTCCTAATTATAGAGCACTTTTATTTCTCTGCTTGTTGTGTTGCTTATTGCGGTTGCTTCTGGGGATAGTTGACGAAGTAGATGAAATGCTGGGAGTGGACGAGAGGCGGGTGAAGACCTCGAAGACTTTGATAAGCCACGCAAGCAGCCCTTTGACCATATTAAGAAACCCTTTTTATTGCATGTCATATAGCACTTTACTTTCATTATAGTTGATCATGTGGAGTAGTGACCACTTCGGTGGGTTTCTTTCGATACTTTTACCGTTGATACTTGCATCGTGCATGACCCTACCATCTTATGAGGGTTATGCGGGTGGGTGTAGATAGGATGCTAATAGATGTTGCACAACTGGGTTGGGTTTACGCATAGTGATGGAAAGGAAGAAATTATTTTGAAGACTTTTCGAAAATCCCGTCGGGTGCCACTAATGCCCGAGGGAGATGATGGTGAGTTGGGTGACCACTTGAGAAAGAAGTGGTGTGCCAGAACAAGTTGAGGGTGTGCTTTTTGAAAACAGAGAATTTTAAGGTCTGCTGACCGTCCCAACCTTACATGCGCAACCACGATACCCCTTATGGGACGGGGCTCCGTTGATTACTTTGGTGAGTACTGGCAAGGAGCCCGCATTACTAGTGGCGGGAGCGGCGTGCTCACTCTCGATACAGGGTCATACCGGTATGTACGATCATGCGCTGTCTTCATAGGCACCGGGCACACCATTGGTCCCCTCAGGGATGGTACGATCTGGAGCGAGGCTCGCGTGATGTACATCGTGAGTGATAGGTACCAATTGAGTGGACTCTTTGTTTAGTATCTCCAGGGAAAGGCATTGTTTGGTTGCTTACCTCGGGTATGTTATATACCGCGAGTCGTGGATGACATGGAATTACCCCGAGTCTTGTTGGTAAAGTGTGCAACCTCTGCAGAGTGTAAAACTATTCGAATAGCCATGTCCGCGGTCATGGACAATTGGAGGTCCTTCTTAAACTATGACCAAATGTTTTCACAAACTTGGTGTGTGTGTGTGTGGTGACAAGGATGATATTTGAGTCGAGTCGGATGACTTGGCATGATGACTGAACATGAGATGTTTATACGGTACATGAGACAAGTCTGAGGACTTGGTGTGATGGTTGAACATGAGACGTTCAAACCCCTTCTTATGATGATGACTGTGACGTGTTCTTATGAACACCTGTTCATGGTTGATGCATGCTTACTTAAGTTACTTAAACATGTCATTGCACTCAAAAGTAGCTTTCTGCAAAACTTACCTATTAGTGCTATATCATGCATTGTTATTGCCTTGTTCCAAACATGGGTTGCTTGCGAGTACATTCAATGTACTCATTGGCTTTCCACTGGTTATTTTATTGGCCAGGCATGAAAGATCAGGTTATGATGAAGATTACCTTGGTGATGGACGTGCGAGCTAGGACGCTTCCCAGTCAGAATGCCCGTAGGGTTAAGGCAGATGGCATGGGGTCACGCTATCATTGAAGATTTCCACTGCAAGTTTATGAAGACTAGGCCTTAAGGGCCACATTCAAGTAAAACGGTATGTAATGGATGTAAGACTCTTGTTATTCAGTTTCTGTGTGTTCACTGAACATTTATATCTGGGATCACTGTGCATGTACGTTAGGTGATCACGACTTATGATTCGGGGTCCCCAAAGAGCTGGTATCAGAGCCATCCTGACTGTAGGAAGCCCTTAGTTAGAATGGACGTTAGTTAGGACAAAATTATTTTTCCAGACCCTTCAAAATCACTTACAAAGCCTCTATATTTCTCACCTCTCCTAAAATTCCAAAGGAAGCAAAGGTTTTTGCCTTAGCACTTCCACCACTTTCTCTTAGCTCGCCTCGTCTGCTTTTCCAAAACTTCGCAAATGGTCACTACTACCCTTGTGCCCCTGACCACGGGGTTCCTCATAATCCTCGTGGGTAACTTGGAAGGAAGCCACCTTGTCACACGATTGCCAACATATCTTGGAGCCAAGTTGGCGACACTACACAAGGAGCTACCAACAGAAGACACCTTCTCGAAGAATGAGGATGTCAAGACTTAGATGATAAAGACACCCTCTATACAGCCCAGGATGATGCCACCTTGGACTTCGATGACCAGGGCACAAGACATGCAATGTCATGATATGCATAGCTAATGGAGCAACCCTGTCCTTTTTGTTGTCATGTCGGCAACCACCGGTGAATGAGAACCTTGCCATTTGGTCCACCTGACTATAGTGAGCAGAAAAACGGTCCTCATCATCCCCCCGCTCTTGGTGCCGATGATATCGTCAACGAGACCGACATGATACAACTCTACCATGCCTTGTTAATGTCATTGCATAAAAGATTGCCTACCTGGAATGCTTGACATCTCAGAAGACAAGAAGGCATTGTCGCGAACACAAGGACACCAGAAGACCCTGTCAACAACAGCCATGAAGAATCACCTTCGTCGTCAACTCAACAGACCCGAAGTCGTCAAGGACTCTTCAGGCGCATCCAGGATCGTTTTGATGAACAATAACCAGAGACATAGAGACACCTGAAGACGACCCCGAAGGCAAGGCGGACTTCTCCCCAAGACACAAAGCAAGCACAACTAATGAGTCTGAGAACCCCTAGGGTAGGATAGGTTGTGTGCCCCTGATGCGAAGTCGAGTCCGTATGATGGTTCAGATGGAACCATGATGTGTGTTGCTTGTTTTTCCTGTTTGTGCTTTGGTGTGAGTCACACTTTTGCCCTAGGCAATAAGTGCGTGACTATATCATCTACCTTACCTTGACGGTTGTGTTCGGCCTTTTCGGCACTTGCTTGATTGCACTTGAACTATACCACCCCCTTAGGAACTCCTCTCGATGCTACTTTCTCTTCCCAATCTCGTCAACTGAAGACCGGCAAGGCAGGATGCACCAAGGATCCACCTCAATGGACAGGTAGCGTTGAAGACTATGACTACAATAGACTCAACCAGATGCAACCCCTTAGAGTTATGCTTTTCCCTCAAGATTTGAAAAAACCCTCCCTTGCCCAACCTAAACCTCACAAGCTCCTCCAGCACAAGCCTCTGATCGCGTGTTTGATACACGGATATGCCAGAGCACTTATTGATATTCAATAACACCTGCTTTGCACTAGGTTCATTATGGAGCTAGTGATCATAGTGAACGAACATCCTTCATTCCTACTCTAGCATAAGGACCTTGATGCCATAGGAAGGATCGTTCTCAGGGTATACGATTTGTGGACAATGATCTGATTTAGGCATAATAGATGTCTTGAGCAAGCAGTTCAGACCCTTTGGTGGATTACGAGGCTTAATGTTGGTGGACGAACTTGGTGGGTCAAGATTGATAGAGTAGCATAACTTACTTATCCCTTGAGCAAATTGGATTAATAGGAAAAATATGATCACAAGCTGAAATTATTGGTGGATAAGTGACTTGACTGTGGCAAGTGATATTGATAATGGATTGATGGTGTTATGATAGTGACGAGAGTAACTAGTAGGGAATTCTTACTAGATGTAAACCTTGGATTTAAATAGGTGATCCTATTAGGTGCTCAAGATCAACTAAACCACCTGGTTTGGAGTAACTTTGATTTAGTCCAATGATCTTGATCATGATACCATGTTTCTCGATGGATGATAGTAGAAGCGGATGATGTTACAGATAATTTAGGGATCTATATAAGCTCGACCTTGGAGTTTAGTTTTCCATGAGATTGGAAGTTCATGGATATATTGTGATAATAGTCCTTTCAATGATATGTGGATTATATGAACTCGAGGAAATTATGTTGGACACCATCGATGATGGATTTGTAGCAGTAATGGATCACGTAATAGTGGATGATATTCCCAGATCAATTAAATTGGATTCGTAGGAAGGAAACAAGATCTTGGAGTGCTTTATTACATGTTTCCTTTGCATACTAATTCCATACCTTAGACCATGGATGGGTCAATAAGACACTTGTATTGGTAGTGTCATGATCAAGCTTAGTGGCTTGTAAATTATCCTGAGGAATTTTATATAGGGATATATGTGAGTTATCTATAGTATGCATATGAGATTTTTAGCATAGTCCTTTCTCTCAAAGACTTGGAGATATGAGTAGTGTGTGTAATATTGGAGTTGACTTATATGGGATGATACCTTCAAGGATACAGGGTGGTTTTGTTTGGAGTAATAAGCAGTACCATTGACATCAAATAGTTGTGCTCAGGAAAAGATGTTAGATGACCACTCACACCCTAATCTCCTTGAAACTCCAAAGCTTAATCGAGCCATAATATGGTCGGATTATGACCATAGGTCTTAGCTCTACGTCATTTGATTATGGCCGATACTCCATCCCGACCTCCACCAAACATGTTCATATGGAGGGTGGCCACTAGGACCCGTATAAGGATTGGACCACAAACCCCTGATACTAGTGACCATCTGGGACGAATGCCCACTCCTCTCACATACCCCATGAGCAGATGTTTATGTGGAACTTCGAGAAAAAGGTTGTTGTCCTCCGGGGTAACATACTTATTTACCCAATGAGAGAAGGGAACACCTTAGTCCTGTTTGGACCAGCCCCAGGAACACCAATTACCATGCCTCTCAAGTATAAGGTCTCACCTTGAAGGAGTTGGACTCCGCGAAGAACCCTCCCTATAGAAGAAGACTTTCTTGCCCAAGCAAGATGAAGGACCACTGCGATTGCGAAGCCACAACGATGGTGAAAAAGAAGCAAAAGAAGTCAGCAACCACTCCTCTACCAGCTACATCAACTAGATTATATCAAGAAGCACCAATGTTCAAGCCCGAGAAGCCCTTTGACATCAAGAGGGTTAAAGTGCCCCTCGCTTTAAATGGTCATCTATCAGTTCCTGACTAGGATGGAATTGAGAAGTTGACGGCACCTCACTCCACCACCTTGATGGTGTACGTTGAGCATGACGTCCCTAGTCCCTTCAGATGCATGGAACGGAGTGGAACGGCCGTCATGACCTCATTGCTATCCCCTTATTTTTTTCAATGAAGAGCGTGAACCAGGATCGACCATGGTAAGCCACCTGTCAAGGGTAGTTCACCCCACTTGCCAAGAGTCAGACCTTGGTGGTTAGATGGCTGATCTATACTCTGAATAGTCATCTTATCTAGAACCCCACTGAAACTTTCCCAGATGGTAGAACCCGCTTTGACACCAAGTCTCTAAGCTTAGTCTTAGGGGCGAGATCCAGCACAAACCTTGCCACGGAGTGACGAATAGACCAAACACTCGAAGACCCTCCGGAAACATGCGACCATGACGATGTAGACAAACGACAAAAGAAGAATGAAGAATCTACCTCGGCAACTTACTCAAGAAGAAGACCTCGACGAGAAGCTCACGATGACGCACCTCAGCACTCTCAAGTATGGAGACCACCTACTATTGAAGACCTCCTGCTTTATGGAATATAAGGACTTCCCCGTCAACGAGAAGCTACACCAAGACTCGACCCTTCTATTCTAACGCGAGACATCCTGATGTCACTATCCAATGTGAGCAGACCCAGGACCAGCACACACACACGCTACTTGGCCAAGTATTCCGACTTTGGGATACACACGCAAGCCAGGCCCTTGCTAGAACCTCGTCCACCAAATCCTTAACCATTAGGAAAGCCTAACATATTACGAGAACCCCGTCCACCCTTAGATGAAGTCAACAGTACACTCAAAGACATATCATTGGGAACTTGAAGATCTTAGAAGGACAACCACACCAGAGAAAAAGACACATGGAACGCGAAGACTACCTCACCTCTGAATTTCCGCATCTCTTCTACGGCTTGCCTAGGAATCTCGGGGACGAGATTCTTGTAAGGGGGGTAGGTCTGTCACACCCTATGTTTTGCCTCTCATGACTAAGTTAACATGACTAAAAAATTAGGGCCAATTACAACTTTTTCTGTGATTGTGATGCTTGACTTGATTGATGATTGCTTGATTGCTTGTTGGTGCTCTATACTCATAAAACTCCCTCCTACCCTCAAAACTCTATTACTTGATCCCAACTCTTGTCCAATGATCATGACATATGAATAGTACCCAAAACCATTTTTATCAAATATTATTTTGGCCAAAAAGGTTTTATTCAAATTAGGTTTGCAAAACCCCCTGATTTGAGATTTGCACTGCAAGTCCCCAAATTGGTTGGAGCCTTTTCCCGAAAAAACTTTATTTGGAACCTACTATGTATATGACTTACCAAAACCATCAAATATTAATTTTAAAGATTAATTTAATATTTTATTTAAAGGATTTTTCTTAAGGCCAGAAATGGTCTTTTATAGGGAAAAAATATTTAAATGATTTAAAAATATGTGGTCACCTTGCCAAGTTTCATATCAATCCCAATTTTTTTGGTTCACCAAAGTATCCCAAAAGCATTCCTGTCCAGAGCCAAATTTGATCAACTTTACATTGTGAAGTATCTCCTATTGATCCCAAATTTTGTGGGCATGCTATATTACCCAAATGATGATACTACACTAAGTGGTGTTTCAAGGAGAATAGATTTGCAGACCTAGATCTACAGAAACCTGATTTTTCTTGATTTCTAGGGATTACAAAGTTTACATCATCAACTTTCTTCATTTGAGTTGAAAACTTGTGATCATGACCAAATGGACTTAACATTTACCCCTTGTAAATCTCAAGGTCATAGGATTCCCTGCCTAGCCCAATCACAGCACAAACACCTTCAGCCATAAACTTGTGGACAAGCAAAGTGGGCCTAATAAGATTCTTCTTGCCCCCAACTTTTTACCATAGTGTATACTAACCTCATTTTACCTCTAGTCTCATGTGGGAAATATGAGAAGCACCTCTAAAAATAGATTTTGGCAGGAATTGTAGCTTTGAACTACAAGTACCTTGTGCATTGATCTCCCCGAGCTAAAAATTGGTGGAGATGTAGTCCTTCCATAACCAAGACCACTAGACATAGATTTATCCCCAATGCCCTCCATTACAAACCCCTAAGATGAGTCAAGTTTGCTGCTGCAAACTTACCCCCAGTAAAACCCCCATATAATTAAGTGGACACGGCATGGGCGTAGTGCGCTACCCCGCGGCGAATGCACATAGCCAAATTCATATTAGCTCCAAATTTAGTGATTCAAAATCCTAGATATTCCTAAAATCATTTCCTATCCAAATTTGTACATTGCACATTTTTTCCATAAATCTTTTCTGATAGTTCAAATTCAAATTCAAATTTGAACCATATAGAACCCCACTTTGCAAATTCCTAGGGAATTATTACTAACTCCAAATGGGGTGATTCAAGTTCATAGATGCATCTAAATTCATGCACTAAGTGGTGAGAATTTTTCCTTACACTTATTCTGCCATGCGAATTATTTGGCCATTTATTCATATGTGACCCACTTTGCAAATTCATAGGAAAATCATACCAACTCCAAATCCAGTAAATCCACTTCCCACATGTTTATAAAATCATGCCCTATTTTATGAGTGCCTCCACTCATTTTTATGAAAATATTTCCTATTGACATCTTAAAGGAATATCATTTCCATCATTCCCACCATTCAAAAACTTCTCCTTGATCCACATCCAATGACCCCTTCCTGATTATTTTTCTTGTGACCCAAGGTGTCCAAGAAAAATAAAACTACTAATTTTAGAGCACTTTTATATCTCTGCTTGTTGTGTTGTTGATTGCGGTTGTTTTCGGCGATAGTTTACGAAGTAGATGCAATGATCGGAGTAAACGAGAAACGGGTGAAGACCTCGAAGACTTTGATAAGCCAGGCAAGCAGCCCTTTGAACATATTAAGAAACCCTTTTTATTGCATGTCATATAACACTTTACTTTCGTTATACTTGATCATGTAGAGTAGTGACCACTTCGGTGGGTTGCTTCTGATACTTTTACCGTTGACACATGCATTGTGCATGACCCTACCATCTTTTGAGGGTTAGGCGGGTGGGTGTAGATAGGATGCTAATAGATGCTACGCAAGTGGGTTGGGGTTTATGCATAGTGATGGAAAGGAAGAAATGTTTTCAAAGACTTTTCGAAAACCCTGTCAGGTGCCACTAATGCCCGAGGGAGATGATGATGAGTTGGGTGACCACTTGAGAAAGAAGTGTTGTGCCGGAACAAGTTGAGGGTGTGCTTTCGAAAACGGAGAGTTTTAAGGTCTGCTGACCGTCCCAACCTTACATGCGCAACCACGATACTTCTTATGGACGGGGCTCTTTTGATTACTTTGGTGGGTACTGGCAAGTAGCCCGCATTACTAGTGGCGAGAGTGGTGTGGTCACTCTCGATACGGCGTTGTACCGGTATGTACGATCATGGGCTGTCTTCATAGGCACCGGGCATACCGTTGGTCCCCTCAGGGATGGTACGATCTGGAGCGAGGCTCGTGTGATGTACATCATGAGGGCTGGGTACCAATCGAGTGGACTCTTTGTTTAGTATTTACAGGGGACAGGCATTGTTCAGGTGCTTACCTCGGGTATGTTATATACCGCGAGTCGTGTATGACATGGAAGTTCCCCGAGTCTTGTGGGTAAAGTGTGCAACCTTTGCAGGGTGTAAAACTATTCGAATAGCCACGTCCACTGTCATGGACAGTTGGAGGTCCTTCTTAAACTACGTCCAGATGTTTTTGCAAACTTTGTGTGTGTGTGTGTGTGTGTGTGGTGACAAGGATGATATTTGAGTCGAGTCGGATGACTTGGCATGATGACTGAACATGAGATGTTCAGACGGTACATTAGAAAAGTGTGAGGACTTGGTGTGATGGTTGAACATGAGACGTTCAACCCCCTGCTTATGATGATGGATGTGACGTGTTCTTATGAACACCTGGTCATGGTTAATGCATGCTTACTTAAGTTACTTAATAATGTCGTTGCACTCAAAACTAGCTTTCTGCAAAACTTACCTATTAGTGCTATATCATGCATTGTTATTGCCTTGTTCCAAACATGGGTTGCTTGCGAGTACATTCAAAGTACTCATTGGCTTGCCACCGGTTATTTTATTGGCCAGGCATGAAAGATCAGGTTGTGATGAAGATTACCTGGGTGACGGACGTGCGAGCTAGGACGCTTCCGAGTCAGAGTGCATGTAGAGTTAAGGCAGATGGCATGGGGTCACGCTATCATTGAAGATTTCCGCTGCAAGTTTATGAAGACTAGGCCTTAAGGGCCCTATTCCAGTAAGACAGTATGTAATGGATGTAAGACTCTTGTTATTCAGTTTTTGTGTGTTCAGTGAGCATTGCTCTGTGGGATCATTGTGCACGTACATTCGGTGATCACGACTTATTGGTCCGGGTCCCCATATATGTTTGATGTTGTATTGTTAAACTATTTGCTGTATTGACAAAAAAACTATTTTTTTGAGTTGTAAAAATAAAATTCAACTATGTATTGTTGATTGTTTGATCTTTTCGTTTATTTTTGGAGTGCATATGTTGTTTGTGTAGGGAGCACACACCGTGTATTTGCAGCGTCTGCTGGAGCGCCACGCGGGCTAAAATATGTTGCGGCCGTTGGAGCCGGCGCTCGCCGGCGTACTAAAAAACGCTAGCCGCGCGCTGAAAATCCGTTTTTTGGACGCCGGCCGAAGCGCGCCTGTTGGAGATGCTCTAAGTTTGAACGAATCTTACCCTCTCGCTAGGGCTCACGTCCTCTCATGTGAGTCTTTTCTATTGACAAAACCTTGTCGCTGCATCAATCTACACCTTGGCATCTACGCCCTCCCTCCTCACTCCTCGCTCGGGTTGATCAAGGGATTGCCTTGTGTAGTTTCCGAGCCTTGGCGATCCAGGGGTTTAGAGTCGTTTGGTCTGCGATTGGGAATGCTAGGGTTCTAAGACTATGGTGTCTAATGCTTCAACATTGGCCACTAGGGAGGACAAGGAGCTGGTCGATCTGATGGAAGAAATAGGGATCGGGGATGAGGTGTTTGATGATTTGATCTATGAGGACGAGGTCCCTGATGAGGATCCCTACCCGTGATGGCTAGCTATTGGTAAAGCTCATACTTCTCGTGAATACGGTGAATTTAGGTTCTTCAAGTATATGAGGAACGCATGGGACCTTGCTCAAACAGTGAATTTCCGTTTGCAAGGGAACAACTTTCACACCATGCAATTCTCGTGTGTGGGTAATTGGTTAAAAGTCATGGAGGGAGGCCACTGGGCTTTCCGGGGGCAACCAGTGTTCATGGCTCCATATGATGGTTTCTCCAAGCCCTCTTCTATCGATTTGAACACCTTCAAAATCTGGGCTCAGATTCACAACTTGCCTGATGGAGATGAGAAGTTGATGAAGGCTTTGGCCAAGAAAGTCTACGTATTATACTACGAGTACAAGGATGCAGGGGACTGATGCGCCCATTGTACATCATGAATTCTTATTGATATTTATCTTATTTTTTTCCATTGTTCCTCATTATCATGGAATTTTATTATGTCTTTTCTCTCTGAATGTGCAAGGTACATCACAAAGAGGGAATTCACTCGAAACTGGAATTCTGGACCTGGAAACCAAGAAAATGACAAAAAATTCACTGCACTCCAAATGACCTGAAACTTCATGGAGAATTTTGTATGGAATATATAACAATTATTGGCCCAAAAATATAGCAGATGGGGATCACCTGTTGGCCACGAGCCAACAGGGCGTGGCCAGGGGCGCCCCTGGCCATGCCTTGTTGCCTCGTGGGGGCCCAGCAGGTCTCCCGACCCCTCCCCCTCTTCTCCTATATGGTGTATTTTGACCTAGAAAAAAATCATAAGCATACTTTTGGTACAAATCATCGTCGTCTCGAGGAGGAAACTAGGGCAGGGGCCCTTTTTCTCTCCGGCAGAGAGATTCTGGCGGGGAAATTTCTCTCGAGGAGGGGGAGATCGAAGCCATCGTCATCACCAACGCTTCCTCCTTCGTGAGAGGACCAATCTTCATCAGCATCTTCAACAACACCATCTCATATCAAACCCTAGTTCATCTCTTATACTCAATCTTTGTCTCAAAACCTCAGATTGGTACCTATGGGTTACTCGTAGTGTTGATTACGTCTTGTAGTTGATGCTTGTTGGTTTACTTGGTGAAAGATATTATGCTCAGATCCTTGCTCATCATATTATACCTCTGATCTTGAACATGTTGATGAGGTGTGATGTGACAGCCTAGGACCGACGCTCCAGAAGATTCCACTTTTATTTCCATTCTCGTCTGTGTTTCCTTTGTGTGTTGCAGTCATCATCGCATCATTCGCATCATCTGCATAGCATCGTCACTCGTTTTTGAAAACTTGCATCCGTCGTAGTTGTTGGTTCTCTTCGTTCTTGCCATTGCCTGTTCGAGACCAACCACACACGCACTCGCCCACGACATCATTTAAATAAAACCATCTTTAAGTGCATGCAAAATATTCTTGGATTGGGTCAAAACTTGTCGTGCGGTCTTGTTATAGTCTAGGTAGACCACTCGTCGAATTTCGTCGCGTTTCGAATTCGTTAGATACCTCATCGGACAGTCGTAGCAGTGAGGTTATCGGTTATCATTAGACGTTTCTCGGTGTTTTTAAAACTCTTGTCACGGGCCGCAAACTTCCCTCTATTCCCCTCTTAGCCCTTATGCACAGTCGACATAGCCCCTCTCCACTTCCAGTCCATCGAATCGATATCCGACGGTCCGAAAATGGACAACGACCGTCAACCCTAGCCCCGAAACCTATAAATAGCCCCTCCCCTTCCTAATTGAGCAGCCAACCTAATCGCCCTCGTTCCCCATGCAAACCCCTCCTTCTCCCTCCTCCAGCCGCGAGGCCTGCCCGAGCCCATCTAACCCCGGGGAAGCCCATCTGGGCCCGTCCCCGAGTTCCTCCCGTGCTCTCATGGCAGCCCCCATCCCGCAGCTCCCCTTGGCCACAGCCCCACCGGCCGGCCTCGCCGTGCCCCGTGCCGAGGGCCCCGAGCCTCCGCAGCCCTCGCCGGACCCCTCTCCTCCCCTTCTCTCTTCCTTTCTCTCTCTCCCTCTAACCCGTCGGCACTCTCTCCCGCAGGAGCTCCCAACCGCCGCCGAGGCCTCCCCCCGCCGGATCCGCGCCGGGATGCATCGAGATGCGCTTTTATCCCTATCGAGGCCCTCGTGCCAAAATACGGATTGGACCGCATCTTGGGCATGACAAGTTGGTATCAGAGCCTGTACCGACCTAGGAGCCCCCTTGATTGATCGAACTTGGCCGAGTCGTGTCTAGTGAAAAACTGTTTTGAGTCTAGTTATATCGGAGAGCTGGATTCTTTTTACTCCTCTTCTATGCTCTAGTGAGGTATTTGACTTAGGAATTTTGTTTCTACTCCTCTTCTTGCTCAAAATTACTTTAGGATCACGCGTGTATTTTGGAAACTATATGATGTCGATGTGATAGAGTCTGTCTTGGTGCCTCCTGTCTGACTTGATTTCTTCCGGGGAGTTAAGCTCCGAGGGATTCTTCACACATCGTTATCATTCAGTTTTCTTAGTATCTCAGGATGGAGGATGTTCGAAATTGCTTCAGTACTTGTCGTGGTGAGATAAGGTCGGAGTCACCCAGTACTGGGGAGGCGTCCGGGGTACCACCATGGTTTAGTATCGTTGTGATTACGAGTGCCTGAGGTAGACGAGTTTGCGAAGTTTCTTGAATTATGGTGTGGAAGGTTGCGGGTGCAGTTGCAGCTGATTACCTAGGGTAGGTTCCTGGATCCGCAACCCGAATCACGTAAACAAGAAAGTTTTCGGAAGTTCTTAGGTGGGAATTCAAGTAGTATCTAGAATTATCTTTCCAACAAGTGCATAGTGGGTATGTATTTGTTTCTGGCTGGTTTCATAAGCCTCATCCTTTGTTTTGTTTTGAATATGGTAACTCGAGTTGCTTCAATGTCAAGTGGTGATCTCATATCTTGCTAAGTAGTGTTCTCATATTTGTTGTGGGAATGCTAATTCTTCTGCTCAATCAAGTTATCATAATCAATTCTTTTCCTACCGGTGTGTTCTCTTCAGATAATTCTATCATCTCCAATATTGCAAGATCAACCCTCATATTTTGTTCCAGAGTTTGTCTCATCTGTTCCAAGTTTGCTTTGTTTTTCCCGCCCTCCCGCCCTTTTTTATTCAATGATTAAATTCTCATCCAAGTGTCTTTCTATTCATGTAATGCTTCCGCTATCTTTTCTTCTATCTTGTAGCCGGCGATTCTTTATGAAGATGCTCAGTTCTCAAGTTATCATTTATTAGTATTCATCTTTGTTTCTTTTCTGGTGGATTCAATTCAAGTTCTTGGTGTTCATCATATCATTTTAATTCTCTATTTGCTCTCCCATGTTGGAATTCTTATCCAAGCTTGTCTTGTGTATTCATCCCTCTCTATTCTATCCAGAGTGTTGAAGATATCTCAGAAGACATTATTTTTCATTCTTGTCCTCTTAAATTATTTCAAGGGTCTCATATCATCAAGTTCTTAATTTGCACTGGTGCAATCTCTCTTTAATCAATTGTTTCAACGGTGGTTTCTTTGAGTGGGCCCATAACCCACATGTTTTTCCCAGGATCCTACCTGACTCTTCTATCTTTCCGGAGATGTTGGCTCAACCTTTCCTTATTCATGATTCTGGAGTGTGTTAGTAATTCGTGGTGTTATTTATCGCCATCATTCGCATTGAAGACCGAAGGAGAGTTTCTCTTAAATCATTTTTCGTTCTTACAGAGATTCATGGGTTGAGCTTGTTGCTTTCATCTCAATTGTTTTGATCATGAGTTATCCCTTCGTTCGTATCAATTATTCCGGTGCGTGTTCAGTTTCTAGTAGGAAAATCTTGATCTCTTCATTCCCATGTGTCCTATTTAGTTTCTAATTCTTTCTGGTGCCTTGTGAAGTTTTCTATTAGGTGGATCATGCTCTCTTTGTTCTCTTGTTATTTCATCCAGTTGTATTATCCCGTTTCGTTTTGAATTCTTACTGGTGTTCTCATTCAAGACCTCTTCAAGTTTGTCCTCAATCTATCCTTCCTATCTTTCAATAAGAATAAGTGGTGTGTGAAATCCGTTGCTTGTTAATAATTTAAATTGATGAAGGATAAGCATAACATAAATCTTATTCTTGTTTCATCCAGGTGATTTCAATCTTTCTTCCGGAGTGTTCATGATATCAAATTATTGATCTCAAGTGCTCTTATCTTTTCTTTTCCGGAGTTCCTAGTTTTGCTCAAGTATCTTGTTGCTAAGCTTCATCTAAATAATTGGAAGGACCAATCTTGTTCTTTTGCATCCATCAGTTCTTTTCTATCATCCTCTCATTCCCGGAGGTTCTTCATGGCGGATCACCAAGATTTCTTTCATTTTCAAGTGTTCTTTAAGATTCTTGTTGGAGGTGCTCAAGTGTTCTTTATCTTGGATTTCTAAGTTCAATTCCTTCTCCATTGTCTTTTGAGATGGTGTTATTAAATTCTTGGTTATGAGCAGTCTCGAAGGGAAATTGTCAAGAATAAGATAAGTAAACCCATCATTCCTTTCTCGGAGTTATCTTGGGTTGGATTTCACCTAAAGCATTTCCTAAGGATTGTTGCTATCGTGGTGTCATAAATGATCCAAGTTTTCTCCTCCTATTCATGGTGAAAGAAGTTTTGTATATCTTATTGCTCTCAAGCATTCAATTGTTTCTGTTGTGGCAGGTTGTCACCTCATAATTTGGAGATGTTGTCTTTAAGCCCACAACAAGCCTTTCTTTATTTGTTGATTCTCCATCAACTCTGTTAAACCATGTTTTCAAGTTCAATGGTGGTAGAAGTTGTTATTTTCTTCTCAATTCTCTTCTCTCCTAAGATCAAGCTTCTATTCTTTTGTTCCGAAGGCCTTGTGATGTTGCTCTCTTCAATCTATTATCTTGGTTTGTCAAGATCATGTTCTTCCTTGCTTATTCATTCAACCGGAGTGCTATGAAATCTTTTCATCTTCCTTCCATCTTATGTTGTTTTGATTCTAATCCAACCGAAGTTTGGTGCCTCTCTTTCAATTTATTTCCATCATATCAAAAAATTTCCTCTCTTTCCTACCGAAGTGCTGCCGAAATTTCTTGTGAATTCTTGTTGTTCCCCATTCTTCATCCCTTTGCTTCCTTCAAGATTCATTGGCTTCGCTCATTTGTCAAGAAGCAACTAAGTTTTACCTCTTGCCCTTCTCTCCCTTTTTTCATTCTAGATCTCGGGGCGAGATCCTCGTGTAGTGGAGAAGAGTTGTGACAGCCCGGGACCGATGCTCAAGAAGGTTCCAGAAGATTCCCCTTTTATTTCCGTTCTCGTCTGTGTTTCGTTTGTGTGTTGTAGTCATCATTGCATCATTCGCATCATCTTCATATCATCGTCACTCATTTTCGAAAACTTGCATCCGTTCGTAGTCGCTGGTTCCCTTCATTCTTGCCGTTGCCCGTTTGAGACCAACCACACACGCACGTGCGCGCGGCATCATTTAAATAAAACCATTTTTAAGTGCACGAAAAATATTAATGGATTGGGTCGAAACTTGTCGTGTGGTCTTGTGATAGTCTAGGTAGACCGCCCGTCGAATTTCGTCGCGTTCCGAGTTCGTTAGATACCCCGTCGGACAGTCGTAGTAGTGAGGTTATCGGTTATCGTCGGACGTTCCTCAGTGTTTTAAAACTCTTGTCACGGGCCGCAAACTTCCCTCTCTTCCCCTCTTAGCCCTTCTGCATAGTCGCCGTAGCCCCTCTCCGCTTCCGGTCCGTCGAATCGATATCTGACGGTCCGAAAACGGACAACGACTGTCAACCCTAGCCCCGAAACCTATAAATAGCCCCTCCCCTTCCTAATTGGGCAGCCAACCTAATCACCCTCGTTCCCCGTGCAAACCCCTCCTTCTCCCTCCTCCAGCCGCCAAGCCTGCCCGAGCCCATCTGAGCCTGGGGAAGCCCATTTGGGCCCGTCCCTGAGCTCCTCCGTGCTCCCATGGCAGCCCCGATCCCATAGCTCCCCTTGGCCATAGCCCCACCGACCGGCCTCGTCGTGCCTCGCGTCGGGGGCCCCGAGCCGCCGCAGCCCTCGCCGGAGAGCAGCCTCGCCGGACCCCTCTCCTCCCCTTCTCTCTTCCTTTCTCTCTCTCCCTCTAACCCGTCGGCACTCTCTCCCGCAGGAGCTCCCAGCAGCCGCTGGGGCCTCCCCCCGCCGGATCCGTGCCTCTCGCCGCCGGGAACGGCTCCCCCACGGCCGGATCCACCGGTGCCCGTCGCCAGATCCGCCCCTCGCTTCCCTTGTGCCTCCCTGTGCCGCTGCTCGTCGTCGGCGCCAGCCCCTGCCCGATCGAGCTGGATCGGGAGGAGGAGGACGCTCCGCCCGAGCGCCCGTTGACTCGCTCATCCCCGCGTGGGCCAGCGCCGCTCCTTCAGCCCAGCAGCCGCGCCAGGCCAGCAGCTCGCCTAGATCTGCCGGCCCAGTGGCCCAAGGTGAGCAGCCCCCCCAGAGCCCACTATACGTCGCCTATGCACTTTTTAATTATATTGCACCACTGATCTGTTTAGGCCTAGTTGGGCCCTGTAGCAGAATTAGGCCCATAGCTCGGTTTTTTTTTTTCTGTTTTTCGTTTTTTTAATTGTCGAGGATTTCAATTAATTACAGATTAGTCCCAGATTTAATTCTGTTAATAACTTTTAATCCGGACATCGCATGTAAAAGCTTTGAACATGAAAAATGTGTAGAATTTCATCTAGTTTCACAATAACCAATTTTCATGAATGTTTAAAATATTTAAACCTGTTGTATGCATCGATTTGCGCAATGACCTATTTAATATGGTTTAATTCATAGCTATTAACCGTGCGTCGGAATAAAATGGTTTTAATATGAATAATGCTTAGAATAAAACATAGATTAATAATATGCCATTTGCATCCATGCTAAAAATACTTAACATGTCTTTTCCTGCCATTTTGCATATATGTCATATCTTTGCATATTCGCCTAATTATTTAACCGTGCATCGAAATTAATAAAATCACATGTTAAAATTTTCATCTCATTGGCAGTGCATTTTCATGCATGATAAAAATGTTGGAATGTTGGTTGCATTTAATTTTGCATTAATGGATCGCTATAAGATGTTTAGGCCTAATACTTGCATAATTAATGATGATTAATTTTCTACATGAACCCATGCATATTATATATGTTTTCGGGGTAGAAAAATCCATAGAAATTATCTGTGCATTTAGTTTTTCCATTTGAGCTTTTTGTGTGCATGCCATTTATGCTGTGATGCCCTTTTGTCATTTTCGTGGGAATTAATCCATGCATGTTTTGAAATAAGTTTCAACATGAGAAATGCTCTTTGATATGTGTCCTAGCCCATGGACATTTTTCTTGTCATAGAAAAGCATGTTTAGGTGTTGTTTTGTTGTTGTCAACTTGCTAAAATTCTGTTGTTTTGAGGCTCAAAAATATTTCTAAGTCTGGAATCTGTGATATTTTGTTGCTGTCTTGCCATGTGTTTTGCTAGTGATCTAGAACTCTTTTGTGGTAGGTGTAATGGAGTTATTTCTAGTTGATATTGTCCTTTAGTATGCTGTTAAGTTTCATGCCATAATATGATCTGTAGCATATAGTTTCACTGATGTCAATATGCCTTCGTGATAAAAACTGCACTGTCAAAAACTGCTATTTTCACTAAATCTGAAACTGTTTTCAAGTAGCCATCTTGTGAGCTTCCTACCAAGTGATCCATGCATGTTTTGAATATGATTTGTGAAGATGAAATGAAGTGTGTGTTGTATACTATTGCCCCATGCTTAGTTTGTGCATTTTGGAATCTTGTAGCTTGTTGTTTTCAAGTGTGCAAAATGCCATGTTGTTGTTTTTGGCAGATTTTAACTAAAACTTGTTTCGTTGATTGTGGTTGAACCGTAGCTCCGTTTTGGACATTCCATATATGAAACTAGCTTGGAATCTCATGTAGTTTCACAATACTTTGATGCATTCATGATTTGAAATGTTTGTAATTGTATTTTCCATGCATTTGCATTCATGACATGTGCATCTTGTATTGCTCATATATTTTAGACCATAGCTCTGTTTGAGATGTTCTATATATGTCAATCGACTAGAATGACGTGTAGAATAACATGGTATGCTTTATTATGCTGTTTAAAAATATAAAATGTGAATCTGGACCAATTTCGAAATTAACATATGGGGTCATTTCGGAAATACTATCACTATAGGAAACAGGTACTTTGCCGTCCGCCATCCCGGACGGCAAAGGCATAAACCCCGGACGACAAAGGCTTTGCCGTCAGCCAGCGGACGGCAAACCGTCCGGCTGAATAATCCACGGTAAAGGCCGTTTTGCCGTCCGCTGGCGGACGGCAAAGAGCCTGGACGGCACACGTGGACACTTAGCTCCGTTAGGGGTTTAACGGCGTGCGGCAAATACCGAAGGTCATTGCCGTCTGCCAGCGTATGGCAAAGCACCTTTTTTTAATAGCCTAGGTGGGTTCTTTGCCGTCCGCTTGCAGATGGCAAAGAACTTATGGTCTTTGTCGTCTGCCAGCTGACGACAAAGAACCCACCTAGGCCAGCCCCAGTTTGCACAGGTAGCTCCCATGTGGCCACTTTGTCGTCTGCTGGCAGACGGCAAAGCTCTTTGCCGTCTGCCAGCAGACGACAAAGTGGCCATATAGCCCCTGTTTTTTTAAATCATTCAATTTGACAGAAAATTCATATATATCCAACATATACATATCCAAAACATACATATCATTCAACAAGTTCCAACAAGTATACCAAATAAGTTGAAACAAGCATATATATACCAATAATTAAGTTCCAACATACAAGTCCAACATATATACAAGTTTCCAACAAGACACAATATGGTTTCCAACAACATATCCATACATATGTATCCAAAACAAGTGTTCCATAAACATAAAAACTAGCAGAAGTAGAAGAGTACAGTCCATTAATGCACTCTTCGTCATCTGTAGCAAATCTGCAAAGTAGGAAAGATATAGTTAGAAGAAGAAGACTAGCTAGAAGAAGAAGAAGAAAAAGAAGAAAAAGAAGAAGAAGAAGAATTTATAGGATATTTAGGAGGTAAACCAAGGTTATTATGCCATTTTGTACCTAAGTGAGCTAATTATGTCATCAATGAACTAGCTATAGATCATTATTGAGCTATGCTAGCTACTAATGCCATTTTCTAGCTAACAAAGCATATCAAGTCATTTTGGAGGAAAAAAATGCTAAGTATAGGTCATTTTATAGCTATCCTAGGTAGAATATACCATTTTCTAGCTAACTAAGCATATGAAGCCATTTTTGATGAAATTAAGCTAAGTATAGGTCATTCTATAGCTATCCTAAGTATAGTATACCATTTTGGAGGTAACTAAGCATATGAAATCATTTTTGATGAAAATAAGCTAAGTATAGGTCATTTTATAACTATCCTAGGTATAATATACCATTTTCTTCAGACGGCAAAGAGGATCTTTGCCATCAGCTATTTCTGTGCCGTCTGCTTTGGGATGACAGGCGGCAAACAGACTCTTTGACGTCTGCCAGCTGACGACAAAGAGCTGGCGGACGGCAAAATGTCTGATTCCAGTAGTGTATAAGTTGTTTCCGGCCTCATTTGAGATGCCTAGATAGATAGTTGTTCATGCTTCACCTCTTGCCATGTTTAACAACATTTAATACTGCTGTGTACCTAACAAGAGTGAACTAAATAATTCAAACATGGAGTTTCATCAATATGCAACTCGTTGCATATTGAACTTCACTTAATGTGTAGTAGTTGTTTGATGCGAATTGTCATGCATTGCATATTAAACCGAACATGCATCATATTTGTTTGTGCATTGTGTCTTACATATGTTGTGGTGTTCCGTGTGTTGATTGTTGTTTCGGATTGCTTCTTCTCGATAGAGTTCCGAAAGCGTTCGGAGTGTAAGGATTCATTCGACTATGTTGGCTCGTCTTCTTCATGGACTCAATCTTCTTCCGAGCGGGATCTCAGGCAAGATGACACATTTCCTTGGATACCATTACTATCATTGCCATGCTAGATGTCTCATTTTCTATCGCTATGTCGCGCTACCTACCACTTGTTTGTCAAGCCTCCCAACATTGCCATGAAAAGCCTCTAACCCCTCCACGTCCCAGCAAACCTTTGGTTGGCTATGTTACCGCTTGCTCAGCCCTTCTTATAGCGTTTCTAGTTGCAGGTGCAATTGCTTCCATGTGTCAACATGGACATTCTTTTGTTATATCACAATATCGCTGCTATTTAATTTAATGCACATATATACTTGGTAAAGGTGGAAGGCTTGGCCTTTTGCTCGGTGTTTTGTTCCACTCTTGCCGCCCCTAGTTACTTGTGAACCGGTGTTATGTTCCATAAATGAGTGCTCCTAACATGCTCGGGGTTGTTATGGGGACCCCCTGGATTTTTGTTTTGGGATAAAACTTGTTTGGCAAGGCCCAACATTGGTACTACATTTGCCTAAAACTAATAAAATTGCTTTGGGACCCGCCGGCACCCGCGGATAATTAATCAACCCCCGGGCCAGTGCTCCTCATGAGTGTTGGTCCAAAAATAGAGCACTGTGCGGGACCAACCCAGGGCAACTCGGGAGATTTCTATCAGGCCACTATACATGTAGCTCATCTGTCGTGCCCTAAGAACAAGATACGCGGCTCCTATCGGGATTGTCGGCACGTCGGGCGGCCTTGCTGGATTTATTTTACCTTTCTCGAACGTCTTGAGTGAGGAACTCTGATCTTCTTCAGGCTATCTCGAGGTGTTGGATTTCCTTTGGAATTACCTAGGAAGATCACGAGATCCGTGGTTGAGGTTATTCCCACTGCGTGTGGTTAATTTATGATGGATGAGTTGGAGCACCCCTGTAGGGTTAAATCTTTTCGAGAAGCCGTGCCCGCGGTTATGTGGCAAACTTGGATACTTTGTTTAACACCCGGTCATAGCAAACTTGAAGTAAACTCTAATAAAATACACCAACTGTGTGTGTAACTGTGACTGTCTCTTCTCATGAGTCCTTATCCGAAAGAGAACTGTGTGGGGTTATGATTGACGTAAGTAGGTGTTCAAGATCAGTTAGTGATCATTACTAGTTCACACCTGTTATGCGTAGACCACCATTCTTTAATTTATGTATTTGTAAGTTAGCCACTCATATAAATGCTTAGTCGCTTGCTGCAGCCTCACCACTTAACCATACATTACCTATTAAGCTTTAGTAGTCTTGATACCCTTGGAAATGAGATTGCTGAGTCCCTATGGCTCACAGATTACTACAACAACAGTTGCAGGTACAGGTAATGCGATGATTTGACATGAGCGTGTTGCTTGATTTGATTTGGATTTCTTCTTCTTGTTGTTCTTCAATCTTAGATGGGTTCCAGGAGGCAGCCTGGGATAGCAAGGATGGATGTCATTTTATCATTTATTTTCGTCCGTAGTCGGACCCTGCTCTTATGTATGATGTTTGAGATGTTATTATATTGATGCGACTCTGATGTAGCTTGTGGCGAGTGTAAGCCAATTCCATATACTCATCTCTTCTATACATGTACTTGTAATGATATCCATTCTTGCGAACGCATCGAGATGCACTTCTATCCCTATCGAGACCCTCGTGCCAAAATAAGGACAGGACCGCATCTTGGGCATGACATGTGATTAGTTACTATTGTTTCCGAGGACATGGGAGAAGTCTTGTTATAAGTAATCATGTGAAGTTTGTATTCGTTTGATATTTTGATGATATGTATGTTCTTGCTTCTCTTAGTGGTGTCGTGTTAATGTGGACTACATGACACGTCACCATGCTATGGGACTAAGGGAAGGCATTGTGGAGTAACAAGTATATGATGGGTTGCTAGAGTGACAGAAGCTTAAACCCAATTTATGTGTTGCTTCATGAGGGGCTGATTTGGATCCACATGTCTCATGATATGGTTAGATTTATCTTAATTCTTCTTTCGTACAGATGCTTGCGGGAGGGGGTAACCATAAGTGGATTTCTTGTTCAAGTAAGAACAATACCTTAGCACCGGGCCATCCTTGTATCAAATTATCAAAGTAGAAAATGTGAACCAACTTAACATGATGAATATGACTAGACAGGAATTCTCATGTGTACTCGGGAGCGCTTGCTTCACATAAGAATACTTTCTGGTATGTACTTTGCTATAAAAAGGATTGGGATATCTTGTTGCACCTTGGTTACTATTGTTACTTGTTACTTATTACAAATTATCCTGCTGCACAACTATCTACTACTGTTACTCACAACAATTACAGAGAATACCTTGCTGAAAACCGCTTCTCATTTCCTTCTGCTCCTCATTGGGTTCGACACTCTTACTTATTAAAAGGACTCTGGTTGACCACCTATACTCGTTGGTCATCAAGACTATTTTCTGGCGCCGTTGTCGGGGAGTGAGGCGCCTTTGGTAAGTGGAAATTAGTAAGGAAACATTTTCGGTACCTGCTGAAATTTACGGTTACTTGTTTCTATAGAGGTCACCCTTTGAGTGGCTTGTTCGGGCATCTTCACCTTGAACGAAAGTAGAAAAGGTTGCTACTCAACCTACCGAACCTACTGAAAATATTTATTATGAGATTCCTTCGGGTATTCTAGAGAAATTGCTAGCTAATCCTTATGTTGGTATGACTCATCCTGATTACCATTTGATATTTATCGATGAGGTTTTTGGATTATTTAAGCTTGCAGGTTTGACAGGGGACAAACTTAAGAACAAGGTTTTATCCTTATCTTTGAAGGAAAATGCATTGATGTGGTACAGACTATTGGATGATATTGGTCTTGGGGAACGTTGCATGGGAAACAAAAAATTTCCTACATTCACGCAAGACCTATCCATGGTGATGAGCATCTACGAGAGGGAGAGTGGATCTACATACCCTTGTAGATCGCTAAGCAGGAAGCGTTAAGAAACACGGCTGGTGTAGTCAAACGTCTTTGCGATCCAAATTGCCGAGCATCTTGCGATCCAATCACGATCCATCCCGCGATCCAATCATGATCAGTCCCACGAACTTGATCATGATCTGGCCCGCGAACTCGATCACGGTCCTTCTGATCTAGCGCCGAACGGACGGCACGTCTGCGTTCAGCACATGTACAGCTTGATGATGATCTCCTCCGTCTTGATCGAGCAAGAGGGAGCGGAGAGGAAGAAGAGTTCTCCGGAAGCGTGACGGTTCTCCGACAATGGTGGTGGAGCTATTCCGGCATGGCTTTGCCTAAGCACTCCAGAAATCCAATGCAGGAACGGGCAGCACGTGGCTGAAAATTCTGTGAAAAACCCCTAAAACCTACAGTATATATAAGAGGGAGGTAGGAGAGGACTTGGTGCAAGGGACAAGCCTCCTTGGGTCGGCCAAAGTGGGGAGAAGAGGAGGATTCCTCCTCCAATCCTAGTAGGACTAGGATTCCTCCTTTTTTGGCGTTTTTCCACCTTTTTCCCTTTGGGCTTTTCTTCCCATCCACACGGGCCTTGTGTGGGACTTCCACCAGCCCTTAAAGGGCTGGTATTTACTCTCCCACAGCCCATGTAGCCTCTTGGGTCGAAATACCCCTCCCGATGGTCTCCCGATACACTACCGACACTCCCGGTACACTACCGATGAGCCCGAAACTTTTCCGGCGACCAAGAGGACTTCCTATATATCAATCTTTACCTCCGGACCATTCCGGAGCTCCTCGTGACGTCCGGGATCTCATCTGGGACTCCGAACAACCTTCAGTGACCACCATACATAACTCTATACTATCAAAACGTCACCAAACCTTAAGTGTGCAGACCCTGTGGGTTCGAGAACTATGTAGACATGACCGAGACACCTCTACGGTCAATAACCAACAGCGGTACCTAGATGCCGATATTGGTTCCTACATATTCTAGGAAGATCTTTATCGGTTGAACCTCTATGCCAAGGATTCAGTTAATGTCGTATGATGTTCCCTTTGTTCTTCGGTATGTTACTTGCCCGAGATTCGATCGTCGGTATCTCCATACCTAGTTCAACCTCGATACCGGCAAGTCTCTTTACTCGTTCCGTAATACAAGATCCCTTGACTAGCACTTAGTCACATTGCTTGCAAGGCTTATTGTGAATTTGTATTACCGAGTGGGCCCTGAGATACCTCTCCGTCACACGGAGCAACAAATCCCAGTCTTGATCCATGCCAACTCAACAGACACCCTTGGAGATACCTGTAGAGCACCTTTATAGTCACCCAGTTACGTTGCAACATTTGATACACACAAGGCACTCCTTCGATGTCCGTGAGTTGCATGATCTCATGGTCATAGGAACATATACTTGACATGTAGAAAACAGTAGCAATAAACTGACACGATCATATGCTACGTTTGTAGTTTAGGTCTTGTCCATCACATCATTCTTCTAATGATGTGATCCCATTATAAAATGACATCACATGTCAATGGCTAGGAAACCTTGACCATATTTGATTAACGAGCTAGTTCACTAGAGGCATACTAGGGACAAAGTGTTGTCTATTTACACACACATGTAATGTGTTTCCAATCAATACAATTATAGCATGGATAATAAAAGATTATCACGAACAAGGAAATATAATAATAACCACTTTATTTTTTGCCTATAGGGCATATTTCCAACAGTCTCCCACTTGCACTAGAGTCAATAATCTAGTTCACATCACTATGTGATTTACATTGTAATGAATCGAACACCCATGCAGTTCTGGTGTTGGTCATGTTTAGCCATTGGAAGAGGTTTAGTCAATGGGTCTGCAACATTTAGATCCGTGTGCACTTTGCAAATATTTATGTCCTTCTCCTCGATGTAATTGCGGATGGAGTTGAAGCGTCGCTTTATGCGTCTGGTCCTCTTGTGAAACCTTTGTTGCTTGGCCAGAGCAATGGCACCAGTGTTGTCACAGAACAACTTCATTGGATTCAGTGCACTGGGCACTACTCCAAGATCTGTCATGAACTGCTTCATCCAAACACCTTCCTTCGCCACCGCCGAGGCTGCGATGTACTCCGCTTCGCATGTAGAATTAGCTACCACGCTTTGCTTGGAACTGCACCAGCTTACCGCTCCCTCGTTGAGAATAAATACGTATCCGGTTTGTGACTTAGAGTCATCCGGATCAGTGTCAAAGCTTGCATCGACGTAACCCTTTACGACGAGCTCTTCATCACCTCCATAAACGAGAAACATTTCCTTAGTCCTTTTTAGGTACTTAAAGATATTCTTGACCGCTGCCCAGTGTTCCATTCCAGGATCACTTTGAAACCTTCCGGCCATGGCTGACATCGGGTCTTGTGCACAACATTGCATACATGATAGATCCTATGGCTGAAGAATAGGGGATGACACTCATCTTTTCTCTATCTTCTGCAGTCACTAGGCCTTGAGTCTTACTCAACTTCACACCTTGTAACACAGGCAAGAACCCCTTCTTTGATTGATCCATTTTGAACTTCTTCAAAACTTTATCAAGGTATGTGCTCTGTGAAAGTGCTATTAAGCGTCTCGATCTATCTCTATAGATCTTAATGCCTAATATGAAAGCAACTTATCCTAGGTCCTTCATTGAAAAACTCTTGTTCAAATATTCCTTCACACTTTCCAGCATTTATATATTGTTTCCAATCAATAATATGTCATTCACATATGATACTAGAAACGCTATAGAGCTCCCACTCACTTTCTTGTAAATACAAGCTTCTCCATAAACTTGTATAAACTCAAACGCTTTGATCACCTCATCAAAGCACTTATTCCAACTCCGAGATGCTTGCACCAGCCCATAAATGGATCGCTGGAGTTTGCAAACTTTGTTAGCATTCGCTGGATCGACAAAACCTTCTGGTTGCATCATATACAACTCCTCCTCAAGGAAACCGTTGAGGAACGCTGTTTTGACATCCATCTGCCAAATTTCATAATCAAAATAAGCAACTATTGTTGGGGAATGTTGCATGGGAAACAAAAAAATTCCTACGCACACGTAGATCTATCCATGGTGATGAGCATCTACGAGAGGGAGAGTGGATCTACGTACCCTTGTAGATCGCTAAGCAGGAAGCGTTAAGAAACGCGGTTGGTGTAGTCGAATGTCTTCGTGATCCAAATTGCCGAGCATCCCACGATCCAATCATGATCTGTCCCGCGATCCAATCACAATCCATCCCGCGAACTTGACCACGATCCTTCCCGTGAACTTGATCATGATCCGTCCCGCGAACTTGATCACGGTCCTTCCGATCTAGCGCCGAACGGACGGCACCTCCGCATTCAGCACACGTACGAACTTGATCATATGCTACGTTTGTAGTTTGGGTCTTGTCCATCACATCATTCTACTAATGATGTGATCCCGTTATCAAATGACATCACATGTCAATGGCTAGGAAACCTGGACCATCTTTGATTAACGAGCTAGTTCACTAGAGGCATACTAGGGACCAAGTGTTGTCTATTTACCCACACATGTAATGTGTTTACAATCAATACAATTATAGCATGGATAATAAATGATTATCATGAACAAGGAAATATAATAATAAACACTTTATTTATTGCCTCTCGGGCATATTTCCAACAGCTATTGCCAACATGATTCTGACAGACTTAAGCACCGCTACGGGTGAGAATGTCTCATTGTAGTCAACTCCTTGAACTTGCGAAAAACCCTTTGCTACAAGTCGAGCATTATAGACGATGACATTACCGTCCACGTATGTCTTCTTCTTAAAGATCCATTTGTTCTGAATGGCCTCTCGCCCTTCAGGTAATTCTTCCAAAGTCCATACTTTGTTTTCATACATGGATCGCATCTCAGATTTCATGGCCTCTAACCATTTCTCGGAATCCGGGCCCATCACTGCTCCTCCATAGCTCGTAGGTTCATTGTTGTGCAACAACATGACCTCCAAGACAGGATTGCCATACCACTCAGGAGTAGTACGCACCCTTGTCGACCTACGAGGTTCAATAGTAGCTTGATCTGAAGCTTCATGATCATCATCATTAACTTCCTCTTCTACCGTTGTAGGTTCCACAAAAACATCTTTTTGCACTGCGCTACTTTCGAGTTGAAGTAAAGGTTCAATAACCTCATCAAGCTCTATTCCCCCCCCCACTCAATTCTTTCGAGAGAAACTCTTTCTCAAGAAATGTTCCGTTCTTAGCGACAAACACTTTGCCTTCGGATTTGAGATAGAAGGTATACCCGACTGTCTCTTTCGGGTATCCTATGCAGACGCATTTCTCCGCTTTGGGTTCCAGCTTTTCAGGCTGAAGCTTTTTGACATAAGCATCACATCCCCAAACTTTAAGAAACGACAACTTTGGGCTCTTTCCAAACCATAATTCATATGGCGTCGTCTCAACGGATTTTGATGGTGCCCTATTTAAAGTGCATGCAGCTGTCTCTAATGCATAACCCCAAAACGATAGTGGCAAATCAGCAAGAGACATCATAGAACGCACCATATCTAATAAGGTTCGATTACAACGTCCGGACACACCATTACGCTGTGGTGTTCCAGGCGGTGTCAACTGTGAAACAATTCCACACTGTCTTAAGTGACTGCCAAACTCATAACTCAGATATTCACCTCCTCGATCAGATCGCAGGAATTTAATCTTCTTGTTATGATGATTCTCAACTTCACTCTAAAATTGCTTGAACTTTTCAAATATTTCAGACTTGTGTTTCATTAAGTAAATATACCCATATCTACTTAAGTCAACAGTGAAGGTGAGAAAATAACGATATCCACCATGCGATGTAACATTCATTGGACCACACACATCAGTATGTATGATTTCCAATAAGTCACTCGCCCGTTCCATTGTTCCAGAGAACGGCGTTTTAGTCATCTTGCACATGAGGCATGGTTCACATGTGTCAAGTGATTCAAAATCAAGTGACTCTAAAAGTCCATCAGCATGGATCTTCCTCATGTGTTTTACACCAATATGACCTAAACGGCAGTGCCACAAAAAGTGGTACTATCATTATCAACTCTAGATCTTTTGGCATCTATGTTATGAACATGTGTGTCATCACTATCAAGATTCAATATGAATAAACCCCTCACATTGGGTGCAAGACCATAAAAGATATTACTCATATAAATAGAGCAACCTTTATTCTCTGATTTAAATGAGTAACCGTCTCGCAATAAACAAGATCCAGATATAATATTCATGCTTAACGCAAGCACTAAATAACAATTATTCAGGTTCATCACTAATCCCGATAGTAATTGAAGATAGAGCGTGCCGACGGCGACCACATCAACCTTGGAACCATTTCCCACGCGCACCGTCACTTCATCCTTTTCCAGCCTTCAAACATTCTGAGGTCCTACTTTGAGTTGTAAATGTGAGCAACCGAACCGGTATCAAATGCCCATGCACTACAACGAGAGCTAGTAAGGTACACATCAATAACATGTATATCATATATACCTTGTTTGTCGTTGGCCGCCTTTTTGTCAGCTAGGTACTTGGGGCAGTTCCGCTTCCAGTGACCAGTTCCCTTGCAATGAAAGCACTCAGTTTCTGGCTTAGGTCCATGCTTGGGCTTCTTTACAGGAGTAGCAACTGCTTTGCCATCTTTCTTGGTTTTACCCTTCTTTCCCTTGACCTTGCCATTCTTCTTGAAACTAGTGGTTTTATTGACCATCAACACTTGATGTTCTTTCTGGATTTCAGACTCAGCAACTTTTAGCATCGCAAACAGCTTGGTGACTGACTTGTTCATCCCGTGCATGTTATAGTTTATCACAAAGCTCTTGTAACTAGGTGGGAGTGATTGAAGAACTCTGTCAGTGATCGGCTCTGGCGGAAGGGAAATTCCCAACTCCACTAGAAGAGTTGAATACCCATACATTCTGAGTATATGTTCACTGATAGACCCGTTCTCCTCCATCTTGCAAGCATAGAACTTATCGGAGGTTTCATACCTCTCGATCCGGGCATTCTTCTGAAAGATAAACTTCAACTCCTGGAACATCTCATATGCTCCATGACGTTCAAAATGTCTTTGAAGTCCTGGTTCTAAGCCATACAATATTGCACACTGAACTATTGAGTAATCTCCAGTACGTGCCTCCCAAGCGTTCTTAACGTCTTCGGAGGTCATGTCTTCTAGTTGGTCACCAAGCGGTGCATCAAGGACATGATTTCTGGGAAGCCGTGAGGATAATCCTCAGATTACGGGCCCAGTCAAAAAATGTTACTTCCATCATCTTTCAACTTAGCTTTCTCTAGGAACGCATTAAAATTCAGGGGTGCTACTACGCGAGCCATTGATCTACAACATAAATATGCAAAGGTTAGTTAGACTATTGTTCAAGATAATGAATTTTAGTTAATAAAATTACTAAATCTCCCACTCAAATTGACATCCCTCAGGTCATCTGAGTGTCACATGATCCAAATTCACCAACTCAAGTCCGATCATCACGTGTTTGAGGTGGTTTCAATGGTGAACATCATTATGTTGCTCATATCTACTATATGACTCATGTTTGACCTTTCGGTCTCTTGTGTTCCGAGGCCATGTCTGTACATCCTAGGCTCTTCAAGTGTAACCCGAGTGTTATGCACGTGCAACACTGGCTTGCACCCATTGTATGTGAACGTAGAGTCCATCACACCCGATCATCACGTGGTGTCTCAACACGACGAACTTTTGCAACGATGCACACTCGGGGAGAACACAATTCATCTTGAAATTTAAGTGAGGTATCACCTTATAATGCTACCATCATCCTAAGAAAAACAAGGTGCATAAAAGGATTAACATCACATGCAAATCATAAGTGACATGATATGGCCATGAACTTGTGCTTTTGATCTCCATCTAGACAACACCGACATGATCTCCATCGTCACCGGCACGACACCATGATCTCCATCATCTTGATCTACATCAACGTGTCACCATCAGGTTTGTCGCGCACAACATGATTCTACTACTATTGCTACCATTTAGCGATAAAGTAAAGCATTACATAGCGCTTAATGATTGACACGCAGGTCATACAATAATTAAAGACAACCCTATGGCTCCTGCCGGTTGCCGTACTCATCGACATGCAAGTCATGATAATCTATACATCACATGATCATCTCATACATCACATATATCACATCATGTAATTGGCCATATCACATCACAACATACCCTGCAAAAACAAGTTAGACGTCCTCTAATTTTTGTTGCATGTTTTACATGGCTGCTACGGGTATCTAGCAAGAACAATTCTCATCTACACAAAAACCACAACGGTGATACACTAGTTGCTTTTCAACCTTCTCAAGGACCGCCTTTGTCGAATCTAATCCAACTAAATTGAGAGAAACTAGCACCCGCAAGCCATCTATGCAACAAGTTGCGGTTGAGGGAACCGGTCTCTCGTAAGTGTACGAGTAATGTTGGTCCGGGCCGCTTCATCTCACAACACTGTTGAACCAAAACACGACCAAGGGAGGAAGCAATCTAAGCATCAACGCCCACAAACTCTTTGTGTTCTACTCAAGATCTCATCTACACATAGACCTAGCTCATGATGCCACTATTGGGGAACGTTGCATGGGAAACAAAAAAATGCCTACGTTCACGCAAGACCTATCCATGGTGATGAGCATCTCACGAGAGGGAGAGTGGATCTACATACCCTTGTAGATCGCTAAGCGGGAAGCGTTAAGAAACGCGGTTGGTGTAGTCGAACGTCTTCGCGATCAAAATCGCCAAGCGTCCTGCGATCCAATCACGATCTGTCCTGCCAACTTGATCAGGATCCGTCCCGCGAACACGATCACGGTCCTTTCGATCTAGCGCCGAACGGACAGCACCTCCGTGTTCAGCACACATACAGCTTGATGACGATCTCCGCCGTCTTGATCCAGCAAGAGGGAGTGGAGAGGAAGAAGAGTTCTCTGGAAGCGTGACGGTGCTCCGGCAATGGTGGTGGAGCTATTCCGGCAGGGCTTCGCCTAAGCACTCCAGAAATCCAATCTAGAGGAGAAACTATGCACTGGAGGAACGGGCAGCACGTGGCTGAAAATTCTGTGCAAAAACCCTAAAACCTGCAGTATATATAAGAGGGAGGTAGGAGAGGACTTGGCGCAAGGTACAAGCCTCCTTGGGTTGGCCGAAGTGGGGAGGAGAGGAGGATTCCTCCTCCAATCCTAGTAGGACTAGGATTCCTCCTTTTTTGGCCTTTTTCCACCTTTTTCCCTTTGGGCTTTTCTTCCCATCCACACGGGCCTTGTGTGGGACTTCCACCAGCCCTTAAAGGGCTGGTATTTACTCTCCCACAGCCCATGTAGCCTCTTGGGTCGAAATACCCCTCCCGATGGTCTCCCGATACACTACCGTCACTCCCGGTACACAACCGATGAGCCCGAAACATTTCCGGTGACCAAGAGGACTTCCTATATATCAATCTTTACCTCTGGACCATTCTGGAGCTCCTCGTGACGTCCGGGATCTCATCCGGGACTCCGAACAACCTTCGGTGACCACCATACATAATTCTATACTACCGAAACGTCACCAAACCTTAAGCGGGTAGACCCTGCGGGTTTGAGAACTATGCAGACATGACCGAGACACCTCTATGATCAATAAACAACAGCGGGACCTGGATGCCCATATTGGTTCCTACATATTCTATGAAGATATTTATCGGTCGAACCTCTATGTCAAGGATTCAGTGAATCCCGTATGATGTTCGCTTTCTTCTTCGGTATGTTACTTGCCCGAGATTGGATCGTCGGTATCTCCATACCTAGTTCAACCTCGTTACCGGCAAGTCTCTTTACTCGTTCGGTAATACAAGATCCCGTGACTAACACTTAGTCACATTGCTTGCAAGGCTTATTGTCATGTTGTATTACCGAGTGGGCTCTGAGATACCTCTTCGTCACACGGAGCAACAAATCCCAGTCTTGATCCATGCCAACCCAACAGACACCCTTGGAGATACCTGTAGAGAACCTTTATAGTCACCCATTTACGTTGCGATGTTTGATACACACAAGGCACTCCTCCGGTGTCCGTGAGTTGCATGATCTCATGGTCATAGGAACATATACTTGACATGCAGAAAACAGTAGCAATAAACTGACACGATATGCTACATTTGTAGTTTGGGTCTTGTCCATCACATCATTCTTCCAATGATGTGATCCCATTATCAAATGACATCACATGTCAATGTCTAGGAAACCTGGACCATCTTTGATTAACGAGCTAGTTCACTAGAGGCATACTAGGGACCAAGTGTTGTCTATTTACCCACACATGTAATGTGTTTCCAATCAATACAATTATAGCATGGATAATAAACGATTATCATGAGCAAGGAAATATAATAATAAACACTTTATTTATTGCCTCTAGGGCATATTTCCAACAATTGGATCATGGGGCTGGAATCGCCTGAATCTGGAATTTCATCAGAAGTTTTATCCTATGCATCTAGTCCACCGTGATCGTAACTTTATTTATAATTATTGGCCTTATGAAGGAGAAAGTATCGCTGAAGCTTGGGGGAGGCTTAAGTATATGATGCACACTTGCGCCAACCATGAGCTCTCAAGAGAAATGTTTATACAATAAATTTATGCTCGACTTTCTCATGATGATCAAGTACTACTTGATTCTTCTTCTATTGGTTCCTATATTAAGAGGACTATTGGATTCAAATGGGATCTTCTGGATAGAATTAAAGAAACCCTCAAGATTGGGAAATCTACAAAGGTAAAAAGCACATATAAAGCTTAAGTTTGAATTGTGTTAAATCTTTTATGGAAACTATTGCTTTCCATGAGTTTAGCAATAAACATGGTCTTGACTCTTAGATAGTACCTTCTTTGTATGAATCATTTGCTACTCATGTTGATCTCCCTATGAAGAAGTGGTTTAAATATCATCCACCCATTGAAAAAACTATTGGAGGAACCTGTTAAAATTAAGAAGGAAGAAATAATTGTTAGCCACGTTGATCCAACTGTTCCTACAACTTACATTTAGAAACCACCTTTCATTGTTATAATTAAGGAACATGCTAAAGCTACAATTGTGGTTAATAAAAGTCATGTTAGAACACCTAGACCTTCTAAACAAATCAATATTGAGCCTAATGTTTCTATGGTTAAAGATATCCTAGTTGATAAAATTAATGGCCAGACTATTTACTTTTGTAAAGAAGCCACTAGAATTGCCAAGCCTATTAGAAACAAACGGGGTAGGTTAGATAAATATAAACGAGTTGTTGAAATGCCCGTTATTTCCATTAAAATTGGAGATCTTTGTTATCATGGCTTGTGTTACATTGGTCCTAGTGTTAGTGCTATACCTTTTACTTTATATCAAGAAATTATGAATGCCATAGCACCCCTGAGATTAAAGACATTGACATCACTATTAAACTTGCAAACGGAGATACTATTACAACAGTTGGGATTGTTAGAGATGTTCTTGTGTGGAAATAGTAAGTACCCAATTGTTTTCTTAGTACTTGGTTCATAATAACTTTTGTCCCATTATATTTGGTAGACCTTTCTTGTATAATGTTAATGTTGAAATTAATCGTGTTACTGAGAAGGTCAAAGTAAGCTTTGGTGATGTATCTCATGAATTTAATTTCTCTAAGTTTGGTAGACAACCACATGAGAAAGAGTTACCTAGTAAGGATGAAATAATTGGTCTTTCTTCCACTGTCATGCCTTCTACTGATCCCTTGGAACAATATTTTGCTAGACCATGAAAATGATATGCATATGAATTAAAGAAATGAGATAGATGATATATTTCTTAGGAAAAACACATATTCTTAAACATAACTTACCAGTTGATATTTTAGGGGATCCTCCTCCACCCAAGGGAGATCCCGTGTTTGAGCTAAATACATTACCTGATACTTTGAAATATGCTTATTCTAATGAAAAGAATATATATCCTGTTATTATCAGTGCTAACATTTCAGAGCATGAAGAAAAGAGATTACTTAAAACTCTAAAGAAGCACATGGATGCTATTGGATATACTCTCGATGATCTTAAGGGCATAAGCCCCAGTTTATGTCAGCACAATATTAATATGGAACTAGATGCTAAACCTGTTGTTTATCATCAACGCCGCTTAAACCCTAAGATGAAGGGAGTGGTAAGAACTAAAATACTAAAGCTTCCGGATGCACGTATAATTTATCCTATTGCTAATAGTAGATGGGTAAGTCTTGTTCATTGTGTTCCTAAGACAGGAGGTATAACTATTGTTCCTAATGATAAAAGCGAACTTATTCCAAAAAGAATCATAACTGGTTATAGGACGGTAATTGATTTCAAGAAACTAAATAAAGCTACTAGGAAAGATCATTACCCCTTGTCTTTTATTGACCAAATGTTAGAAAGATTACCTAAGGACACACACTTTTGTTTTCTTGATGGATATTCTGGTTTCTCTCAAATACCTGCATGAAAAGAGGACCAAGAGAAAACTAACTTCACATGCCCTTTTGGAACCTATGCATATAGACGTATGCCTTTTGGTTTATGCAATGCACCTGCTACCTTTCAAAGATGTATGACTGCTATATTCTCTGACTTTTGTGAAAAGATTGTTGTGGTTCTCATGGGTGATTTTTTTCGTTTACGAGACTTCTTTTGATGATTGCTTGAGCAAACTTGATCGAGTTTTGCAGAGATGTGACAAACTAATCATGTATTGAATTGGGAGAAGTGCCACTTTACGGTGAATGAAGGTATAGTACTTGGGCATAAAATTACTGAATGAGGCATTGAAGTAGAGAAAGCTAAAGTTGATGCAATAGAGAAAATGCCATGTCCAAAAGATAACAAAGGTATAAGAAGTTTCCTTGGTCATGTTGTTTTTTATAGGTGTTTCATTAAAGATTTCTCAAAGATTTCTAGGCCACTAACTAATCTTCTTCAAAAAGATATTTCTTTTGTTTTTTTATGATGATTTTTGACATGTCTCCAACTTACTTATAATTTTTTATTGTTCCATGATATTATATTATAATTCTAGGATAATTGTTGAGTAATTATTTACCAATTTATATTATTTTTGAAAACTAACCTATTGACCCAGTGCCCTATGCCAGTTTGTTGTTTTCTGTGTGTTTTTTTACTTTTCAGATTTACAGTATCAAACGAATTCCAATTGCCTTGAAACTTTTTTATGATTTTTTCTGGACCAAAAGAAGACCAAGAAGCTTCGGGAGGACACCTGAGGCCTCACAAGGGAGCGACATGCCAACAGGGCGCGCCCAGGGGGTGGCCGCGCCCTGATGTCTTGTGTTTCCCTGGCAACCCTCCTGACCCCGTTCTCTAGCCTATAAACTCACATATATTCCAAAAACCCTAGGGTACACCCCGAAACACTTTTTCCGCTACCACATGTCTCTGTTCCGCCGTGATCCCATCTGGATCTCCGTTCTGGCACTTACCGGAGGGGGAATTGATCACGAAGGGCGTCTTCATTAACCTTCCTACCCTTATGATGATGTGTGAGTAGTTCAGCATAGACGTACGAGTCCGTAGTTATTACCTAGATATATATGTCTCTCTCTTTTGATCTTCAATACAATGATCATCGCATCTTCGCTTTGATTCACCCGATGTAATTCTTTTGTATGGTGTGTTTGTTGGGTCCCATGAATTGTGGGTTTATGTTTAGATTATTCCTGAAAAGTATTTGAGTCTTCTCTGAAATTATTATGATTCTTACTTGCATGATCATTATAGCTTCATAATTCTCTCCGGTCTATTGATTTTCTTTGGCCAAGTAGATTGATCTTTCTTCAGTGAGAGAGGTGCGCTGTAGTGGGTTCAGCCTGACGAGTTTCTATATCCCAGTGATAGAAGGGGCAAGTTTTGTCTTTGTGTTGTTGCCACTAAGGATAAAACGGTGGGGTTTATTCATATCGATTGAGTTTACTTTGTCTACATCATGTCATTGTTCTCCGTGCATTACTCTGTTTGTCATGAACTTAATACGTAGAGAAGCAAGCATAGAAGCGCTCTTGAAGTGGAGTAATAGTAATAGGTGCAGGAAGGAGTCAAACTAATTGCTTTGGACATGATGCCTATATACACATGATCATTGTCGTGAATATTGCATAACTATCCACTTTTTTATCAATTGCTCAACAGTAATTTTTTCACCCCTCGTATGCTTACTTTCATGAGAGATGCCGCTAGGGGAAACTATGCCCTCGGGGTCTATTGACTTATATCTTTACAAACGCTATATTTAGCTTGCTGCAATTATTTACCTTTTATTTTATTTTGAAATTTACAATTATCAACAATTATCTACACACTTCACTTCCTTGCAAATGACGAGATCAAGGGGATTGTCAACCCTCTTGCGCGCGTTGGGTGCAAGTTGTTTGCTCTTTTGTGTGCAGCTACTGAAGATGATTATGTATTGATATTATTATTGGTTTAATAAACCTTTATTTCATAACTGAGGGATATACTTACCGTATTGTGCTGCAATTACCCATTCCTCTTCACGAAAAACCCAACATAGATCACAAGTATCAGGAAGGATTTCTGGCGCCGTTGTCGGCGAATATCATCACCAACTATCAAGTAACTTCACACAAATTATCATTCACTTGTTGTTGTTTTTATTTGCTGTTATATTTAGTTTATCTCACAAAAATCGAAAAATACAAAAAAAATTATCTTTGCTAGTTTGCTTGTTTTCTTGTTTCGCTTGCTTGAAAGCTGCTATCAGTAAGTGCATCTAGTGCCACCCTTATTGGTTTTGGAGTATTGAAGACAAATGTGGTTGAGAGACTAATGTGTTTGTGAGAGTTCACAGGATAACACAGATAGAAGTCCCTGGAGATTCAGATTGACCGTCGGAGACGATCCCCCAAAAATGTCCGGAGACATTGATGATGGTTGAAGCCATTAGTGGTACGCGAAGATATTCCCTTGAAGACAATGAAACATGAAGACGAAGTATTTTTGTTGTTTTGCTTCTTCTTTCCCGAGTCATAGGAACCATCGTACTATTAAGTGGGGTTGATGTGATCGAAGTCAGACGCTGACGTGATGCTCAACCCATACCTATGTCTTCAAGTGAAGATTATGAGAGGAAATCTCTTCCAGAGTTGGTTGAGTCAGCATTACTTGTGGGCTAAGTAATGTTGTCGCGTGTGTTTGAAATCCGATCGTTTTGACACGTGTCGGTTGGCCATTGACCTAGGGTCATTTTGGTCATATCAGGTCGGGTTGCCTATTGGGGTTAATAGCCCACCCCCTCCACCATAAGTAGGTGGATGCTCAAATAGAGATACGGTTGTTATCATTTTGAGCAACCCACCTCAAAGACATTGAGAGAGAACTATCATGCGAGGATAAACCTAAACACCTAGAGCTAGTGTGTTTGAGCATCACCGAAGCCGTTCTGTTCTAAGAGAACTGAAGACTTATTACACTTGAAGACTGTGATCTTCTAGATGGTTAGGCGTCTGGATCTAGAGCAATCCAAGAGTCATTATGGATCGCCGAGTGACTGAGTTTGTACGGGTTTTAGAAGTCTCCCCTGAAGACTTACCTGAGTGATTGGGCATTGTCTAAGTGGCTTCGGCTCAAGGGGAATAAGGTGAAGACGGGGTCTTCTGAGTTGAATCTAAGCCTTCCTAACCAGACATACAGTTGTCACAGCAATTGGAACTTGTCCAACAAATCATGTGTCTTCATCAGCTTTCTGGTTCTATACTTCACTCTCTTACATTCTTGTTCTGAACTATGAAGCCATTGCCTGCTCACTATTTGAACACATACCCCAAAAACATTCATATCTGTTGTGTATCTTCATACAGTCTAAGGTTGTCTTTGACTCATCTTAGTGTGTATGATGATAATGCACAACTTGCTTACATGTATTCATTGTATCACATGCCTTAACTAGATCCTTGATCACTATCCCTACCTGATCCTGTTTTGCTTCCGCATATTTTGAATACATTATTTATTTCGAAGCCTTTCATAAAAATCTCCTATTCACCCCACTAGTCGATAACTAGAACTTTCAATTGGTATCAGAGCAAGGTACTCCCTTGTTCTGTGTTTCGGTTTAACCACCTGTAGTTTTAGCTATGTCTACTACAGGGATAATCAAGATCTCCGCTGCATTCCCTGTCTTCGATGGCATCGACTACCCCTACTAGAAGAGCAAGATTCAAATGCATCTCGAAGCCATTGACAATGACCTATGGTATGTCATCACGGCGGGCATTCCCAATGTTGGCGAAGGTGTTACTGCTGTTGATGTGAATAGGTTTGCATAACTGGACTCCACTATCAAGAACGTCGTATGTAGCCATCTGACCAAAGGACAGTATGGGCATGTGAGTGCACTAAACACTAGAAAGAAAATCTGGGAATGGCCATCCAAAGTGAATGAGTGTGTCTCATCCCAGAGAGACTCTCGTGTTGATGTGCTTTGCAACCTGTTCAACTGCTTCAAGAGACTCGACAACGAAAATGTCCAGCTCACGTTCGATCGACTCACCGACATCTCAAATGAGTTGAATGCGCTAGGCACCACTGATATCACCAAACATGAAGTCGTGAAGAAGCTACTCAGATCACTTGACAACTCCTTTGACACTCTCGCACTTATGATCCAAGAACTTCCACCTGAAGAAGCAATCGGGCTGATGGGGATGGGAGAGATCATGTCTGAGGAACCAGTGATTGAAGAACACATAATTCCTCCATCCACTCATCTCGAAGACAATGATGCTCCTAAAGATAATAGTGCTGACGAAGACAATGCCCAACAGACGAATCAAAGTCTTTGATCTTTCCATCCTCACGTGGGTAATGAAGTTCAGATCGAGAAGATGCCTAGTATCATCAATGAATCAGGTCCTCTCACTCGCTAAAGAGCTAACCAATTGGCTAACTTTTGTGGGCATTTCGCTTTTGTGTCTATCTCAGAGCCCACCAAAGTAGATGAAGCCTTCAAGGAACCTGAATGGATTCAATCCATGCAAGAAGAACTACATCAATTCAAGATCAACAACGTATGGGAACTTGTCAAGCGACCAGATCCACACAAGCACAACATCATCGGCACAAAGTGGATCTACCGCAACAAACAAGACACACCTGGCCAAGTTGTCAGAAACAAGGCTAGACTTGTAGCTCAAGGCTACACACAGGTTGAGGGTATCGATTTCGTTGAGACATTTGCACATTTTGCTAGACTCGAAGCCATATGTATATTGCTTTCTTATGCTAACCACTATGATATATGCCTATATGAAATGGATGTCAAAAGTGCATCCCTTAATGGTAAGATTGAGGAAGAAGTATATGTTGCTCAACCTCGAGGGTTTGAAGATCCAAAGCATCCAAATATGGTATACCGGCACAACAAGGCTCTGTATGGCCTCAAGAAAGCACCAAGAGCTTGATATGACACATACAAGGAATTCCGCAACGAGAAAGGCTTCAAACCCGATTCATTCGATCCTACTCTCTTCACTAAATCCTATGATAGCGACTTGTTCATATGCCAAATTTATGTTGATGAAATTATCTTCGGCTGCACTAACAACACATATAATGATGAGTTTAGTTTCATGATGCAAGAACAATATCTCATGTCGATGATGGGAGAACTGAAGTTCTTCCTAGGGCTTCAGATTCGACAGCAACCAAATGGCATCTCCATATCTCAGGAAAAGTATCTTAAGGACTGTCTCAAGAAGTTTGGCATGAATGAGCCCAAAGGCTACAAAACAACAATGCCTACTAGTGGACACCTGTGCACTGACGAAAATGGCAAAGATTTCAATCAGAAGATATATCATTCCATGATTGGATCCTTGTTGTACTTTTGTGCATCTAGGCGAGATATAATGCTTAGCGTTTGCATGTATGCCCGATTTCAAGCGGCACCAAGGGAGTCACATCACCTCGCGGTGAAGCGAATACTCCAATATTTGTCTCACACCCCGATGCTAGGATTGTGGTATCCAAAGGGCTCTAAGTTTGATCTCATTGGCTACTATGACTTAGGTTTTGTTGGTGACATTGTTTATCGCAAGTCTACATCAGGCACTTGTCACTTTGTGGGTTGATCTCTTGTATGTTGGTCTACGAAGAAGCAGAACTGCGTCTCACTCTCCAGTGCTGAAGCCGAATACATTGCTAATGGCGCCTACTGCACTCAGCTTCTCTGGATAAAGCAAACTCTCAAGGACTACGACATCAACAATAAGAAAGTACATCCCTACTGCGACGATGCAAGTGCTATCAAGATTTCCTACAACTCATTACAAAATTTGAAGACAAAGCACATTCAGATACAACATCATTGTCTCCATGACCATGTGTTGAAGCCTTGAAGGGCGACATCGTCTTCAATCCTGTCAAGTCAGAAGAGCAGTTGGCTAGTATCTTCACGAAGCCTTTTGATCAGAAGAGGTTTTGCTACTTGCGGTTATCGGTGTCAAAACCGGTGGATCTCGGGTAGGGGGTCCCTAGATGTGAGACTAGGATCGATTGTAACAGGGGACGAAGGAGACGATGTTTTACCCAGGTTCGGGCCCTCCTATGGAGGTAAAACCCTACGTCATGTTTGATTATATTGATGGTATGAAGATTACAGAGTTGATCTACCTCGTGATCGAATAGCTAAACCCTAGATGAGTTTATCTGCCTTACTATCTAAAACCTCCAGCTTATATAGACGCTGAGGGTACTTAGGGTTTACACATGGTCGGTTGCACATCGAAGGGAAAAACATGCCTGTGTACAATTCCAAACTTGGAGGACACGCCACGACTCCTGAAGCTTCCTCCCTGGCGACGGGGCCTTTGATCAATCCAATGCTCGGCAAGTGGCCCATATAGTTCGGCCCATGAGAAAAAGGCAGGCCATCCGAGGACCCCTTAAACGAGGACTCCCTCAGTATCCCCTGGACTAGCCTCCATTGCCGAGGTATAATATTCAGACAATCTTGCACGCCGAAGTCTTTGGCTTGCGAGGCGAGTCCCTCTATCCCCTTCTTGTTCGGCAACCATCCTATTATCAGAAAAATCCCAATCGTCACGAACTTGCAGGGTCCATTGTAATAACTATTGGTGCTTCTCGATCCTCGTGCACCGAGCGGAGATGAGCGGTTCAGCAGCTTTTTATAAGACTGCCCTTGACCCTCCCACAAAGGAGGCACCACCTGTTTAAACAAGCTGAATTGTGGTCTAGGCCACATCTTCTTATTCCTCCCCACCAGAAAAGAAAACCTTCAGCGAGAGATCACCATAATAACATGGTGAGCGCCCACAACTCTTCCTCATGCCCTTACGGATCCTGTGCCGGGGATTGGACAAGATGTGATGTATCCCTCCTTCACTGCGGAACCTCGAGACCCAGGGGTATCTTCCTTCCTCGGATCTAGTGGTTACCCGCGCCGGTTTGACTTCTTTCAATGGCGAAGCCTTCGCGGAGAATTTCCCTAATCCTCAAAAGGGAGAGCGAGTATGCTCCGTGCCCTTCCTCTTATGGGGTCTCGGGTTCCCCATTCATCCTTTCCAGAGGGGATTATTGGAGTTCTATGGGATCCAGCTCCATCATCTCACACCTGGGTCCATTCTGCATATCTAGGGCTTCGTCACCCTTTGCGAGATGTTCCTGGGCTGCGAGGCACACTTTGAATTGTGGAGGAACTACTTCTGCCTCGTCCCTTGTACTTAGGGTGAGACAATTCTAGAGGTCAGAGCAACCGAAATATGCTGCATAGCCAGGATGGGGTACCCAGTGGGGACACCAAAGAAGGAGTCTGAGGAATGGTCTTCAGAATGGTTCTATATCGAGGGCGTTCCCCTATTTGATCCAGCTCGGAGGGGTTTGCCCGAATACTCTGACGCCCCTTGAACAAAAGGTACATCTTGCGATCGAAGAGCTCATCCCAGGAGGACAGCGCTGAAGTGCAATGCTTGGCTGCCCACGTGAGGCTACTAGCTCATCACAAATTGACCATGATAGACGTGATGGCTGCCGCCAACACCCCATGTGTTCAGCCTCTTCAGCAAAGAATACACCCCTTGTGGTGCTATAATAGGACAAGTGACACTAGTCGCTCCCAACGGTTGGGCCCTGCCAATCAAGTAACATTGGTAGCTGCACTTGCCGACCTATAGAAAGGGGAGAAAGAATATTTTGTTCGGCCACCGACCAAGGAGGGCTACTTAAGTCATAATCCCATAGGATGGGTGAGCTTTTCGACTCTGTGACCTGAATTCGGGTTTTATATTTACCCCCTTTTTGACTGAAGCCTTTAATCTATGTGAACAGGAATGGAGGAGCTTTGTCGAGGCAGTCAATTGTCTGCCCCCCAACCCGAGAAATATTCTCGTGACGACGATCCAGGATTTCATGATGACCCGGAGCTGTCAGTTGAGTTCGAATACGAGGTCTTGTACCAGGAGAGACTCGACTGCTCCAAGGTGGCTATCATAGCCGATTACCCTAGATCATTCCCTTCCCCTGCTACAGGAAAGAAGAAGAAATTCGTCCCGCAAAAGGCAAGTAACCTCCATCAACCCAAATGCACCGGCTCCTCCTCCCAAGCATCATCAGTCCACGCGACAAGCATCGACTATGGTGGTAATGCCTGGACCGGGTAGAAACAGGGATTCGTCATGTGAGCCAGTCATGGGGACAAGCCCGACCACTCATTCAGCTCAAAGGTATTTTGTTCGGCTTCTTAATTTATTATTACGATCGATAGAGCCTCACAAGAGATCTTATGTCGAAATACTCAAGCAACGAGTTCAGCCATCTTCTGCCAAGGATGTTGCCAGGGTGTCCGGCAGTGCTCACAATTCCAGATCTTCTGCTCATGTTGAACCCGTTGTGGAGGTCCATGTGGTCAATCAGGCCCCTGAAGACTCTAGGGACGCGGTCTGTTACTAAATCCAAGGTAGAGAGCGCTATGAATCACCGGCGACGACGAGAAGTCCTGCGCCACCCAGCGCTTTCCGAAAAAGAGTTCAATGCTCTATGCTCGCCTGACGCACACATCGGAGCTGTCCGAGATGGGTTCGTGGAAGCCATGAAACTGATATTGTCTAGCCTGCAGGTGAGTGATCGACTATAAAAAACAGAACACACATGTAAACCCAGTAGCCCCCGAGCCTTAAATTGGTCGGAATGACCGAATTAAGGGTCCGCGTATTGCTCTATTGATGATGCAGGCATCAAGGCAGCAGAACGAGAAACTGACCAAGGATCTGGAGGCGAGCCGAACACAGGTGGAAACCGTGAAGGCCGAACTTGATCAAGTGAAGAATTTTACCCGGGAGGCGCATGGTGAGTATATCTCTTCTCCTGATCTTAGTATATATTCCCATGCTGACTCAAGGGTACTTTGTAGCAGCTGAATCCATAGGGCAGTTGCAAAAAGATTTAGATGCAGCCCGAGAATCTCAGAGGTATGTCGAGTCCTAGTGTGAGGCCGACTGCCTTACATTGGAAAGAAACCTGGAAGAGAAGAAACGCTTCCAGGCAGAGAACAAGCAGCGGGCCGAAGAGATCAAGAGTTTAGAAGCTCAATTGGCCCAGACCCAAGAAATGAACTAGAAATTATAGAGGGGCATGTTTGGTAAGTGCAATTATAACATCCTTGAATACCTCTCATACGTTAGGTGTAATGGATATTCCTTGTCTCATGTATAGGTCTCCTAACCGAACGGCCTAAAGAAGCGATCGGATTCGACTGGGGAAGCCTTCTGAAGGAACTATCCGCCCTTCATGAGCGGGCTCAGAAGGCCATGAAGAGCATGATAAAAGTGCTATGGCCCACCGAGCAACCTCTGAAGGGGATGACCGAACTAGTTGATAGGTTCAAGGGGAGCTCGAAGTTGGTTCGAGTTATGGAAGACATCTTCCTGTCGGGAGGGAGCACGAGAGGTGTTGGCGATGATCAAGACTCGGTATTCTGGCCTTAACCCCGAGCATGTCGCTCGGGTTGGGCCAGCAGGGCCTAATGGGCAAGAAGTGCCACTTCATTTGGTGTACGACCAAGTGATGCCCGTCGCTCGTCTCTCATAGGAGGATTGCACCCTAGATGCATTAATAGACAATCTCGACCAACAGCCAGATGAGTGATTTTATGTAACTATGTACTTTAAAAAAATTGCGCCGTCTATGCTGTAAACTTTGTCTTAACCGGCCTTCGGCTTCGACCTCCCATGCAAAGAGCTTGGAAGTGTTCCTTATGAAATATCCCTTGCTAGAAAGGAATTCCTTCAAGGAACTAGGCAGTCCGGCCATGTGGTGCGAACAAACACAAGAATGCATAGGGAGATAGATTATATTACATTTTAGCAAAAGAAACATCTTCCAAAGAATATAGTACCTCTATTGATACCTTTCCTTAGGCTGCTACGTAAATCATAGATAATAATGTTGTATAGTTCTAGTGTGCGACTAATTGCTCTTTTTGGAAAAAAATAAGCCCAAATAATGGCAATGACAACCATATTTTTTGTTGTTTCCATCGTAGCCGACCAATTTTCTGCTTAAGATAGCTAGCTTTTGGCTTCACCCATCTCAGGTACGTATCCAGATAACCCAGTGGTAACAATCGCAGAGGTGCTCCCTTTACTCTCTAGCCGAACAATCAAGAACATAGAGGGTAAACACAGGAGCGAGGCAACCCAGCTTGGCAAAATCCTAGTTCGAATTGATGCATAGAATGGCTTAAAATCGACAAGGGAAATGTGCAAACACGATGAGTGTGAATATATGCTTTAGAATATAAAAGTATTGGCTTTGGGAAGAAGCCCCCAGGTGTTGTGTTTGTATTTAACATTTAAGGATGTATGACGAAAATCTTAATACAAGATCGGTTTAACCGAACATAGACTTGGGAAAAGGGACAAAATCCAATCTTGCCAAAAATCAAGGTGGAAGGGAAAATAAAAATGAATAAAAAGGAAAAAAGGAAGTAATTGGGTAAAGAGTATGATGACACCGGTCTATCTGTAGAAGCGCCAAAGGCGAGTTGCGTTCCATGGGTTTGGTTCAAGGTGGTTGTCCGACGGGTTACGAAGATGGTGAGCCCCTCCCACTAGTACTTTGTCAATTATGAAGGTGCGATCCCATTTGGGGTTGGTTTTATGCTTCTACTTCTTCAAGAGCCGTAAGACGAGTTCACCCACATTATACGCTTTTGCCATGACCCCCCTACTCTGGTAACGTCGGGCTTGATGTTGAGAAAAAGTAGAACGAGCCCGTGCTATGTCGTCCTGTCGATCTAACTCGGCTTCCTTTTCCTCATACATGTGCACCCTTGGTGCATCGTGAATAATATCATAGGGGACGACTGCTTCTGCCCGTAGACCATGAAGAACGGTGTGTATCACGTTGATCTATTCAGGGTGGTGCGTAGGCCCCACAGAACGGAGTCAAGCTCCTCTACCCAATGACAATCAGACTCATGTAGAGACCGGACCAAACGTGGTTTAATACCACTCATCATGAGGTCGTTTGCCCCTTCAACTTGTCCATTGGTCTGCGAGTGATACACTGATGTGTAATCGAGCTTGATGCCCATTTTTGCACTAGTCTTTGACCTCTTGGGCTATGAAGTTGGATCCATTTTCCTTAATTATACTGTGTGGGATGCCGTAACGGTGTACCACGCCGGATATAAATTTTATTACCAGTACGGACTTGGCTGATTTGACAGGTTTTGCCTCTATCCATTTGACGAATTTGTCAACCATGACCAATAGCTATTTATTCTTCTTGGTCCCCCCCCTTTAAGTGCTCCGACCATATCTAGCACCCAGACCGCAAAGGGCCAAGTAATCGGAATTGTCCGAAGAGCTGTTGGGGGCATGTGACTTTGATTTGCAAAGAGTTGACCCCCCCCCCCCCACGTAGTGCTTGACAAGTGACTGGGTGTCCGCTTGAGAAGTGGGCCAGAAGAAACCAGCCCAAAAGGCCTTTCTTACTAAGGCCGTTGCCGCGACGTGATGGTCGCCCATCCCTGCGTGGACTTTAGCTAAGAGCTGTCGTCCTTCTTCCTTAGATATGCACTGTTGTAGTACTCCGGTGGTGCTTTTCTTGTATAACTCACCCTCGTGGACTTTATAGGCTTTGGATCTTCGAATTATGCGTCCCGCCTCTGTCTGATCATCGGGAAGTTCTTTACAAAGAAGATAGGCAAGGAAGGGCTCGGTCCATGGCGCGATTACTGCCATAAGCTCATGAGCTGAGGGTGTTTCGTCCATTACGGAGCCGTCGATGATTTGGTCGTCTGGTTCGTTTATAGGAGGAACAACCTCTTCCGCGCTGGTGAGACCAGCGCCCTTATTATCGTCCTGACAAACCAGTGATGGCTTAAAGAGCCATTCTAGTAAATTGTTTTTTGGGATAGGGTCGCGTTTGGCCCCAATGCGGGCTAGTATGTCAGCGGATTGGTTGTTGTCTCTAGCGACATGGTGAAATTCTAGCCCCTCGAACCGTGCGGATATCTCGAGGACAATGTTTCTGTATGCTGCCACCTTCGGGTTTTGGCATCGAATTCTCTGTTGATTTGGGAGATGGCCAAGTTGGAGTCTCTTCGTACCTCCAGCCATTGTATGCCCATTGATGCTGCCATCCGAAGACCGTGCAAGAGTGCTTCGTATTCGGCTGCATTGTTGGAATCAACATACATGATCTGCAACACGTATCGAGCGTTGTCGCCTGTGGGGGATGTGAGAATAACTCCAACCCCCAGTCCAGCCAAAGTATTGGATCCATCGAAGTACATCGTCCAATGGGAGTATGTACTATATTCCCTGGGGAGCTCGACCTATGTCCATTCGGCGAGGAAATTTGCCAGTACCTGAGATTTAATAGCTCGTCGTGGCTTGTGAGCAATTTCATAAGGAAGGAGCTCAATGTCCCATTTGGCTATGCGGCCGGTGGCATCCCTATTTTTGATTATATCGTTCAGAGGTACTTCGGATGCCACCGTAACCGAACACTCTTGAAAGTAGTGTCTTAGTTTCCATGATGCCATAAATACTATATAGGCTATCTTCTCGTAGTGCGGGTATCTGGACTTGCACTATGTTAGTACTTCTAACACGTAATCGACCGGATTTTGTATACGGAATTTGTGTCCCTTCTTCGACGACGAGCACCGCGCTAACGACTTGGTTGGTGGTCGATATGTATAATAACATGGGTTCACCAATGCCTGGTGCTGTGAGTATGGGATTACTTACCAACAGTGTTTAACTTCTTCTAACGCAGCCACTGCTTCATTGGTCCATTCAAAGTTGTTGGTCCGTTTTGACAATCTGTAGAGCGGTAAGGCATTTTCACCGAGGCAGGAGATAAAGCGGCTTAGCTCTGCCACACAACCATCCAACCTCTGGAAATGCTTTAGCTCTATGGGAAATACAAGTTCTAATAGGGCACGGATCTTAGACGGATTCACTTCTATTCCTCTATGGGAAACGATGAATCCGAGCAGTTTACCAACGGGATCTCCGAATACACATTTCTCTGGATTGAGTCGTATATCGTACTCACGTAGGCTGGCAAAGGTTTGCCTTAGGTCGTTAATCAGCTTGCTGATGTGTTTGGTTTTGATTACCACATCGTCCACGTATGTCTCGACTACTTTACCGACTTGTTTTGCGAGACAAGTCCGGATCATGCATTGGTACGTAGCCCTAACATTTTTTAGCCCGAAAGGCATCGTGTTGAAGTAGAATGGCTCGTAAGGGGTGATGAATGTGGTTGCGGCTTGATCGAATTCATTCATTTTGATCTGATGGTATCTGTCATAAGCATCGAGGAAACACAATGGGTCGTGTTCAACTGTGGCGTTAATAATCTGGTCTATGCGTGGAAGGGGAAAGGGTCCTTAGGACATGCCTTGTTGAGGTCTTTATAGTCAACGCACAGCCGCCATGATTTGTCTTTCTTTGGTACCATTACCAGGTTTTCCAACCATTCAGGGTGCTTGATATCCCGTATGAATCCGGCCTCTAGCAGTTTGGCTAATTCTTCACCCATAGCTTGTTGTTTGGGCTCGGAAAAGCGGCACAGAGTCTGCTTAGTGGGCTTGAAGCCTGCGATGATGTTCAGACTATGTTCTGCTAGCCTCCATTGTGTTCTAGGCATATGGGAAGGATGACAGGGAAAAATGACCCAATTTTCTCGTAAGAAAGCTTGCAGTGCTTCGTCCACCATGGGGTCCAGCTGAGATCCGATGGACGTTGTCTTATTGGGGTTCGTTGGGTGCACCTGAAATTTAATGATTTTGTCTGCAGGTTTAAAGGACGTGGGTGTGGGCATTTTGCTAAGGATAACATCGTCCTTGTCTAGTGTTGACTGGAGTGCGGTTAGTTCTTCTGCAGCGAAGGTCTCAGCTAGTGCCTCGACGGCGAGCGCTGCTGTTTTGTTTTTAGCTCGAAGGGCTATATTCGGATCACTGGCAACTGTGATTACCCCGTTTGGGCCTGCCATTTT